>OY728150.1:1618542114-1619871281 GCA_963277665.1 Viscum album | reverse complement strand
CTTATAAAAATAGAACAAGCATCAATTTTAACACTTAAAAAGAAAACCAATGTAAATCTAGAAAAATCATCGACTAAAACATAAAAAAAGATTTTACTCTTAGTATCAAAACTCTAGATATCCCAAAAAATCCATATGAATAAGTTCTAGGGGTTTATAAGTAGAAACTTATTTAATTGGATTGAAAGATGACTTGTGTTTCTTACCCATTTGGCATGTATCACATAACTTATTTTTATTCAATTTAAGTTGAGGTAAATTTGAACTGAGTTCATTTTAGAAAATTTCCTCAAATAATAAACATTACAATGTCCCAATATTCTATACCATATATATGACTCATTTTTTTCATCATTTAAACAATTCATATTTTTTCTACTCAAAAAATTAAGATCTAGAGTATAGAAATTCTCTGTTCATGGTGCCTTAAATTTAAGAATTTTATCTTTAGAAATTAAACATGCATTATTTGAAAAGTAAACAAAATAACCTTCATCACAAATTTGAGATACACTTATCAAAATTTTCTTAAACCCTTCCGCATAGAGAACTTTTTTTATAATAACAAATTTTAGATATCCAATAGATCCAACTTCCATAATTTTTCCTTTGGTATTGTCACCAAAAGTGACATGACCTCCATCTATCTTTGATAATGAGTTAAAATTAGAAAAATATCCACTAATATGCCTTGATAATAAACTATCCATATACAATTTTTAATTGGTTATCTTGGAACATTGTACCTAAAAATACACATTAAAAAAGAAATTGTTTTGGTACCCATATTTTCATGGGTCCAACAAGATTATAAACTAAGGATTTAAGACCCCAAATCTGTTTATGCTATCCAAAAATTTTAGCATTGAAATTTTCATAAAAAATAAATTTGAACTCTAAAAAACCATGGGTTTCTCAAACTGTAATTATTTTCATAGTTTTCTATCCCAACACAATGAAAAAAATTAATTTTTGAAAGAATTATATTCTTGGAAATAGGTACAAAATAGTTCTTGTAAAACTTTGATTTTTCACCTTGACTTCCTATTCAAAATCTATTTTTATGAGTTTTATTATTACTAAGAATTTGATTTAATTTTATTTACCTTTTTAAAATACACTAGCATCATATTTAATGTCTTGAACTTCATTTTTAAAATTTTTCAATTTTATTTCCATATTCAACGCATGATGCAACAAAGTTTTCCAGTTTGGTTTTTAAAATTAGATTTGTATATGTCCACTATTTCATTAACAATAACTTCATAGTATTTTTTGAGAGTTTTATTTATCTTTTTAAAAGATTATTACTTAGTATCTAACATGTAACAATATTCATTCAATTCCTCAAATGAGAACTCTCCATTTTATGATTCCGTTTCGTACTCATAAGAATACCTAGAACGTACCTCATCATAATGTTCCATAAAACACATGTTGGATTTCTAATTTGAATGCTCATATTCTAATTCTGAAATTGAAACATCACTAGAATACTTTAAAGAACTCCATGTTTCCTTCATGGATTTCTTATCCTTCCGTATTTAACCAAATTTCTTGAAGTATTTCTTTTCTTATTTTTTGTCATCTTGAATCCACAGACAATCAATTATGATGTTTCTAATCTTCTTTCACTGATAACATCTTACTTCCTAAGAATTTCCATTTGACTTATTATATTTGTTAAAACGTTTCTTAAAACCTATTCTCTATTTATATAACTTCTTTAATTTTTTGGAAAAGTGAGAAACCTCACTATTAGAAGCATAACCACTTGAAGAATTTTTATCAGATGACTCATATATTTAATTTTTTTACACTTATTATAATCCTTTGAATTTGAGACTTTTAAAATAGAATTCTCTTTCTTGACTAACCTATATTATCCATACTTATCTTCCATATCAGCCTCATACATCATGAGAGTTTTGATAAGATATTTTATTTTGAAGATTTTGAACTTTGTTGATTGCTTGATAGTATCCAAAATACCACTCCACCTTAGTGGTATTATTCTGAGAACTTTTAGAACCTTATCTATTTTAGTAATAGGTGTCCCTAAAGCATCAACATTATTCACAATTTCTGTGATTCTTGAATTCAAATGTGTGATACTCTCACCATCTATCATTCTAAGAGTTTCAAACTTTAGTTTGGCTATATTATATCTGAGAGCCTACACATTATATATTCCCTTATAATAAATTGAAATTTTATTTCACATTTCATGGGATGTTTGAAATTGAAGAACTCTATTGAAATCATCTTGAACTAATCTACAAATTATAGCATTCATAGTTTTAGAATTCAGATCATAGATTTCTTTAGTTTCAGTATCCCAAGTTTCTGGTTCTATCTTTAGAATTTTATAATGCTTAAATATTTTGAGATAAAACTTCAGGATAAGATTATTTAGATATATGATCATTCATGCCTTTCAACGACTATAATTCTCACCATTGGAGTATGGTTCTCTATTCATAGACATACCTTCTCTATTTTCAGTCATAGAGGCCATTATAGAAAAAATCTTTAGATTTCAATGTTTTACAACTGAGAACTCAAGAATCACAATCTATGATACCAAATATTGTTTGAGGCTAACCTTATTAAGACTCAAGTGTGTGTGTGTGTGGGGGGGGGGGTGAATTGAATCCTTTAAATTTTTCTTCACTTAGGAAAACCACCCTATTTGGTTTATGACCAACTTATGACCTGTTCTTTAAAAAATCACGAAATATAAATAAAATGATAAGGAAGAGAAATAGACACAAATATTTATAGTGGTTCATGGAATAAAATTCCCCTAGTCCACTCCACCACTATTCTTCTCCATAAGTGTGATGATTTTCACTAGACCTATCCCTTTTTCGGGGACTTCCAGTCCTATTTCTAGGGATTGTATGAATAATTTAAAGAAGTAGACACTTAGTATAATTATAGGATCTATCAACCAGGCTCCAAAAATTATTTACAAACAATATCCTTCAAAGGTTATTTTATTGGGAACCTTTACAACAAAAGACAATAAATAGAAAGTTTTTACTATTTTCATATCATAGTTGTATGATAAAACTGATAGAAATGAAAGATATACAAGAGATCTGATATAAAGGATAAGAATCTCAAGGATAATATTCTAAATTTAGTAAGAATATTCAATAATAATATCTCATGAAATGAGATTTATTCTTCCTTATTTTCTTTAAAAAGAGCATCATTTTAGAGATCTTTTAGAACGAGTTCTCTGTATTTTCTTGTGAACTTCACTTTTTATGAAAAAATTAAACCACTAAATTTTGAAATGCATGCACTAATTCTTATTTAAATTCACAACACATGATTCGTAGAATTAAGGATCAGTGACACATCATTATTCCTTGAAATACCTCAGAAACAATAGAGAAAAATAAAATATAATTGTCCTTTTATTCTATCATTGTAATTGGATATTATTATAGTCTATTTTTTCTTAAAGTGGTAGTCAAGAATTTAAGGATTTTATAATATAATTAAAACACTCACTTGAGTGGTTCAATGGTAATAAATACCAACTTTCAGCATGACGTAGCTGATTTTCAAAATTGAATCCAAGTAGCCAGTTTTTCTTCACATATCCAAATTGAATCACATAAATTTTTTTACTCACATAGCCGAAACTGACATAGAAAATTTAAATGAAATAGATGATTTCACCATATATGGGATTAATGTAACTAATTACTCCATATAACCATTTTATGTATCCAATTGATCATGTAGGCAATCCACATAATCGATTACTCCACACGACCATTTTACGTAGTCAATCTCATGTAGGGAATATTATTACTGTAGGAACTTTCCACATAGTCAATTCTACAACATATATTATTTATATAGGTTATTTATGTAGCTGATTTCACCATGTAGCCAAAAATTTAATGTTGCTGATTTTCTAGACTTAGGCAGATTTCACCCAAAATCATCCAGAATGCATAATTAATGAAATTAACCACCAAATACATAAAAATAAGATAAAACCTGATAAAAAAACTTAGAAAAAAAGATCATTAGAAAATTATGAAGGGTATTTGAGATCATAAAAATCTTTAGTAAATGGGTTATGTTGGATAAACATTAGTAGTCCAATACTAATCACTCCTACAATACCACCACAGATGACCCATATTCCCATATAATCAATACTTGATTGAATATCTATTTTACTAAGAAAAAACATGACCAGGCCTGCCACACTAGAAGAACTCCATAGACCTACCTTATCAAGGAGGAAGAGATGAACCACCAATCCATATACTCTATACACCACCACCCTGGAATGAACCATCAAACCGATGCTTCCTACTCCTAAAAGATCCACTACCCATCCCCTCAGTAGAATCCAACTGGGAAAAGCCTCTACCCTCATTTAGATTCCTATTAGATACTAAAATACTTTGAGAAATATGATAGGTGGAATATATTCACCCATATTCGAATCGTATACTCCAAACTATCCTTAAATCATCTCACCCTAGCTACCTTATCCCTAGACAACATTGGGTCAAAATGATGAATTTTTATAAAGATAATTGCATACTACATAACCGAAATCCCCCTTTGGGTGAGATTCATGACTTCCTAGACCCTATATTATCTCAAGGTATTTGGAAATAAATTCTCATAAAACTGAACCTAAAAATCCTTTTAGGATAACAAAACAAGTTAGTTTACTCATACAAAGATATACCACCAATGCTTAGCTAGACCACATAACATATAGGCATTTAAATTCACCCTTCTCATATGGGTTTTATTAAGATGATCAAATATAGTTCATATGAACTCCACCCAGATCTCAACAACCTAGGGGCCAACCCCACCTATGAAAAAGGGTGAATATTGCATCTAAAAATCCCATGCTAGCTTATATATAGAGGCTGCAACTCACGAGGTATCCCTATCCATCAACTGTACTACCCATAATAGTCTCTCTTGGATATGATTATCTATATTTAGTTATAATGTTATAGGGGTTTTAGATTAGCTACTAGTGGTCCATGATCATTCCCACCTCCTGGAACTATACTGGACGATGTCATAGAGGTATGTCTCTAAAATTAAAAACACACATCTCAAAACACATTTCTATCATAGTTCTTGATATTACAATTTAGGGAAAATAGTAACAATAATAACATCCTGCTACTATATACACACCCCATAATAAAAAGGCCTCAAAACCCATGCAATTCCCCATAGCCCCGTTTACTCACTCTAAGGATCATTATCAAACACATATATAATCAGAAACATTCCATTTTCATTTGTATACAAGAGTATCATAACTATGGTTCAATTAAATGAAATTTTGATAACAAGTTATAGAGGAAGACACTTTATAAGTTTCTATAGACATTTTATTTAACTAATACCATATGATAATTAGGATAATAAATCTTAGAAAAGCACATGAATTCCATGATAATTCTAATTTCCTTATAAGAAGGATGAATGCACACCCTTTTCCACATTGGTCCAAGAGAAAAATCCCATAAATCTTAAATCAATATCAAATTTCATCATATTCAGTAAAATAACCCAACCATAAAAGTGGAAACCAAGAATAAATGTACCATCCCTAGTAACTTGGACTTCACTCACACATGGGTTAGATACTCCTAAACACATTATTTATACCAAGCTCCAATAACATACTATCTCTTATACACCTTACCTAAATAGTAAGAAAAAAGATAAGAAACAAGGATCTAATACTACTTTGTATTGTCACCAACCCAGTTCATCTTCGTCATGATCGAACTAGGTCACTACATACCTTAGGCATGCCTCCTCATATTCTAGAAGTTTCTGAATTACTATAGGGGTCTGATAATATTGTGGGGAGAATATACACTCTGGTTCATGTAACCATAAATAATAGTGAAAGTAAGATCAATAACAACCATCCAAATGAAACTTATAATAAATATATATCACAACTAAATTATAGTAGACAAATATATCAACCCATGCTATAATAATATGAACAAATAAAAAATTAAACATAATACACATAGAAAAAAGATTGACCTACCATGGGTGGGTTATATTCAATAGGTTCCAAAATAAACCAAAAGAATAAAAAAATTATAGATAATTGAAAAACTATTCCTAAGTCCTGGACTAGTCTTATATCCCAAATATGACATAATTACCTAGTTCAACCATTTATTATAGGGTTATTTCCTTTATCTAAACTTGCAACCATAAATTTTTCTTAGGTACCTATGGTTATTGAGAAAGGTGTAAGTATAACTTAGTAGGCCGCCACTAATGGTTTCCCTAAATATATCCAATCCAAACAATGTTCATGCCAATGTTCCAAAATAAACAAGTGTAAGTGAAATAAAATAAATCACTATAAATTATCAAATTCCATAGTGTCACTCAGGATTGATTATACTAACTTCAAATAGTGTTGGGGTGTCTTTGAACATGGTACAAAACAAAACCAAGGGCTAGAGTGGCACCCACCTACAATATCATCAAACATCACCAAAGCCCAAAGGTTGGATAAGTGCCCACCATGGGAACCATTGTATGTCAACATTAATTCCCATGGTTGGATAAGTTCCTGTCCCATATACCATCATATATCATCATGAATCCCAAAGTTCAGATAGGTACTCTCCCCATATACCATATCATGTTGTATAATACAAGGGTCAGATAAGCTCCTTCCCTGGATATCACTTCATATTTATCAACCTCATGGGTAAGATAAGTGCCCACCCATGGTTTATCTCACATGATTAAGAGAAGATCCAGAAAGGAACCCACCTTTGGTATCATATCATATCATTTCATAGTACCAAGGTCAGAATGAAACCTTCCCTTAGTACACTCTTATAATATCTACTCCCATGGGTTAGAATGGCACTCTCTCATAGAGCCTTCTCATATCATTCATGAACAGGAGAAAAAATGTCACCCACTTCTGATGGAATCTCATATCATCCACCATAGGGGTAAAAATTTCACCTACCCCTATAATCGTCTTATATCATCCACTCACAGGGGTTAGATTCGCCCACCCTTAATAGCATCATACATCATTGATCTCATATTTGGTTATATAAGCGCCTAACCCAAAGCCACTTTATAAACATTTAAGTAGTATTCACAATTAAATATGGGATATTAATCACATTACACAATTTAAAAAACATCAAGTTATATACCTTTCACACTTTACTATTAATAAAAACCATATCATCTATGTAACATCCCAAGTAAGTAATGAATAATAGATATTTTTATCTATGTCTATTAATGAATTAGATAGTGTTTTAGAGGCTTAAAATGAAAATAAATACAATCTTATGCATGGAATACACTAATATTATTAAAAGATTGTTTTACTGCCTTTTGATGGCAAACCATTTTTAAATCTATCTTTTGACAATTTTATAAGCTATGTTTGTCAAAATAAACTTATTCTTTATGATTGGTACATCAAAATTTACTTTGTGTCAATTTTTGGTATTTTTCTGACAATGTTCATTTTTTAATGAATAGTGAAAAATACTGCATTTTACATCAAAACTACTTCTTAATCTAATTTATTTAAATGATTAGATTATCTTTTGAATTGGTCTTAAGGTGTAATATGAATATATTTTTACCATTTAATCCAATGGTGGTCATTGGAATCAATTTCACTTTGAAATTGGACTTAAATTGGTGTCAATCTTTTGATACTTATTGTTTTATAAAAACACGCTATTTGCTCTGACAACGGGAATTAATTATTAAATTAATTAATGTGACTTATATGTTTTGAATTTTGTAAAATAGACTTCATTTTTGAATTCAGAATATCGAATATAACTTAGGGTGAATTTTTGGTAATTTTCTGAAAAACTTCAATTTTTGATGAATAGTGAAACCACTAAGTGGTACTTATAAAAAATGATTTTCCGTTTAAATGAAATTTTTCCATCATTGTGTTTTGAATTTCAAAAATCCGACATACATGGTTGTCATTAATTAGTAAAATGTGGTTCAATGAGATTAAAATAATTTTTGGTGAATAGTAACTTATTAAGTTCTTAATCGCGATTAGTGGTAATTAGTGTAGTTTAAGGTAAAAATAATGCTTTAATAAAATGAGATGAGCTTGAAACATGTCCTACCCTCATTGGTTGTGTCATGGCCGACCAAGACAATCCATGGGTCGATTTAGGGGACCCTATGGAGCCTCTTGGGTGAGATAATGACTTTAATGCCTTTTTTTAAAATAAAGGTGAAAATGACACTAACATAAATTGTTTTACTAAAAAAATTTTTAGAAGGGGTTATACTAATCATAATTTTGTCTATAAATACTATTTGGAAAGATAAAAAGATTTCCTACATCAGGATATTTTTTTATAATTTTTAGACATTAAATAAATTAATTTAATTATGACATCATGATGATGCAACGATGACCTCATTAATGAACAGTTTAAATAAAATGAAACGATAATATAAAATCTAAGACCTACACTTGTCCAAAAACTATTGGATGGGAATATTTCGAAGTCTTATCATCTTATATTTGAAATATATCAATGTGGGACCTTAGAAATTCGAAACACTTTTGAAAATAAAATAATAGTTTCATGATTTCCAAAAGTGCCCCTCCTCTCCTCTTATAAAAGGCCCCCACCTCTACCTCATTTCACACACTCCTAAAGCCTTTGGATCGGCCATACCCTGACCATTTACTCTCTAAACATACCTCTCCTCATCCTATAGGATTCCCTTTGGGCATAATCCTTTCAAAGGAAGCCTTTAGGCTCAAATCAAAAGGAGTTACACTTTTAAAGGCAATTCATTCTCTCATGTTCATTTGTTTTATTTTGCTTCTCCAACCCCCTAAACTCTTTTTATTTACTTCTTTTGTAACAACACCAGTATCTTAAATATACTAGTATGTTGTTATAAGATTTATTCTAGCTACACTCTCACACAACTACATCAAATGGTTAAAGAACATATGGTTTCCGTGGATGGCGAAATTCTGCCTCCCGAAACGATGATTGTTCAATACTCATTTAAAACCTTCAAAGGTGGCCATTATGATTTCACTATTTTTATATATGATATATAATATGTTTATTCTTTCCTTAAGCTTCCGTATTTTTCATTTATGGCATTCCATTATTGTTTCCATTATGGGTAAACACGATATCTTCATTTTAGGAAGTGCGGACTACCGCCCCCTGAAAGTGATTTGATTCGTCAATACCATATGTGAGATGTGTAAAGGATAAAGTTAATGATATTATATATGTTATTATACTGGAATTATAATATACTATTATATCATTATGATTCCATTCCAGAAAATACGAAATAGAAATGGAAGTAGCGTTCATGCGTACGTACAGCTTACCGTCTCCATGAACGGTGCATTTCATTTCTTACCTCTAAATATGATGTAATATTATAAATACATGTATATTCTGAATATATATAATATATATGTTATCCAAATCATTAATATCATTCTGGATATAACAAACCTTTGACCAAATTAACAACATGTAAGTGTAAGAAGTCTATTTTTGACTTAAGAACCAAATACCGACAAAATGAACATTATTAACTTAAATGATTACATGATGTTAATAACATGGTATAAAAGGAATAATGAAATTGAAAAAGGTTCTTAAGCAAGTAGAGATTAACTCAAGTTTATTATTCAGGAGATTAAAGAACGCTCGGGTCAAGTCGGATACGAGGTATGGGACTTCGTCTCAATCTCCTTTCATTGAGGCATATTTTGTTTTATACACAACCTTTCTTTTATACGGTGTATAAACCCCTTTGACTTTTAAGTTTATTCAAAAGGAATATTTTTTATACAAAGCGTTTACTAAACGACAAAAGGGAATGTTTTTGTTGTACGTATGCGGCGACAACGACTTCTCCGCCGTCGTGACCGTTATTTGAGTTTCGGATTCCTCTACAGGCCATACCTTCTTTTTAAAAGAAAAATAAATACCATGTTTTACTTTTCTTTTATTTTGGTATTGAAAATGGTTTTCATAATGTTTTTATATCAATGTGTTGTATTGATATCTTGTGATTGAAAGGTGGAAATGTTATGTTTCCTTTATGCATGTTTTATGTGATATGATTATGTTGAGGTTCTTGAGCATTATTATGAAAACGGGTGGTTCCGTGATAAACTAAGGGCGGGTGAGCCCGATATAGCTCTCCAATGCATTGGGTAATGTGAATAAGTGAAATGTTAAGGTTTCTCCAAAGAGATTTAGGGAATATACTATGATGGGTATTCCAAACGTAACCAAGAGGGTTACTCCCTACGTAAGAATGTTATGAATGCCTCAAGTTACCTTTATGTCTTATGATTTCTATGATTTATTCATGATTTGATGAGGTATGTTAAAGTGATTATGTTTTATGGGTAAAGTATGATCTCATCCTTATGTATATATATACCCATGTTTCCTTTCCATATTTTTATATCCCTTACTGAGCTTTTTATGCTCATCCCAAGTTTTTTTGAAATGTTTTTCACAGGTCAAGGGAAAGGTACATGATATGATGATAGTGTCAAGAAAGTGTCAAGAAAGAATCCATGTTTTATTTTAAATATGTTTCCATTGATGGGAATTAAGAATACTATATTTATGTAACCACTTTGTTTATATGTGGAATGTAATGCAAGTTTTATGATCTAATTCTCTAAAACTCTAAACCCGAAAAGATCCTCAATGTGTAATCTTGTAATAACTCAAGATTAAGTAAGGTTTAAGGTTGGGGCCTTATAATCTCCCAGTCTTAACATTGTAGTTTTTAAGGGGTTGGCACTCTCCCAACCTGAACACATAGCTAAGTTTCAATAATTTGGTCGCTCTCCTAATCAGGGTCCCAAATCCATACTCACCTAAGGCTACCACCATGGTATCCCACACTTGTAACACACTATTAATTAATGTATCATCCCAAGGATTCAACGTTAATCTCAATAGATTATAAATCCCACTATGGGAACCCCTTTGTGTTACCTTTGACATTTTACACTTCCATTTTATTAAGTCCTAACTCACTTGGCACCCAAATATTAGGTTCTAAAATCATCAACTTCCCATATATGGATATAACAAGGTGATTCCAATATAAAAAAATAGGTAAAACATTTAATTAATTTTTAAGTCAAGTACACAATAGGTAAATGTGGCTACACATCACACACACCTTGAAAATGAATATAGTCCTTAGGGATAGCTTGGGGACCACCTAACTCATGATTATTGAATCCATTTTCATTGATCATCCCTTATGATTTTATCTCAACGATTGAAATCAAAGAACTTGGTAAAATTACCTAAATTAGGGCTTGACTGATAGCATCTAATGAAATAATGAGAGAGAAAGAGATAGGAGAAAATAAAAAAAAGAAAGGATAGAATCACATAACTGATCTCCTATGATAGATGTGACTTATATTTGAGATTTAATGAAATAGATCTCAACTTGTAAGAGAAGAACATAAGAGGAGAGGAAAGAGACTACAACACCGACTACCACTAGAGACAAATGGGGAATACCTGATTTCATATAATTTTAATATTAAATCACTTAATTTAATTAATTAAAAAACTACCCAAGTCATGAATTATAGTGTGACCATACCGGTCATAGTGAAATGACCTTCCAAGTCCCTCTCGTGATGTGGATACTATGGTCATTATGCAACACCCCTATCCTAAGTAAAATAAAAATTCCATGCTTAGGCCATCACAACATAGTCACCCCCTCATGGCACACCACATTCCTCTTATCCCAAATTCATAATACAACTCCCTTTCTACGATGTGACACTCCCTCCCCCATCTATATTTCAGAGCATATCCTAAGGGGGTTGCAGTATGACTAGCCTCCCATGTAAGATTATTAATCTTACATGGTCCTTTCCATGAAACAATTCCTTAAGATGTGGTGTAGTTCATTCTAACAAATCTCAAGAGTTAATCCTATATAGATTCATCATTGGGAAACCCTATACTATTATGAAGTGATTCTCAAACCCCAATATAAAATTAATTCTTATTCTAGGGGAATTCATCCATACATAGCACTCGTTATATTGAAAATCCTTTGACTGTGGTGTGGTCATTGAAAAGAACCAATAAATTAATTTGATGTAGCCCCTCTCTATGATATAACATCCTCAATTATGACATGGTATCTCAATGATAAAAAAAATTAAATTCTACATAGCTCTTAACCCTCGAAAATTTATTCTTACATAATCCCCCATCATAGAATAACCTTCTCATACTGTAGTGTGATGGACAATTACTCGACCCTCATCTTATTGAAATCCTTGCCTGTTATAGTGTGATAATCCACTTATATTAGATTTCCTCCTAAATCTGGGTCCAACTCCCATAAATGACTTTAGATCCCCCACTAACACATCTAATAGACCAAAATCACCAAAGCACACATAGTTTAGAAAAATTAAATTGGTTTTATACCTCAATAAGATATAATGTGTTACAATAGATATCCACTAATATAATTAATTGAATATAGATGAGGAAGGTATCATCCCTAAATTTGAGGCTATCTCCCAAAAATAATATTCTGTCACCCAACAAGTTTTATAATCTCTTAATCAATTCTTTATATCGGCTCCCACCAGTTTACAAAGGGTCCCCCCAAACTCACTAATAAAGAAGATATTTCTTTAGTTATTTACATTTCTATAGTAAAAACTTAAAATATTCTTCCTCAATTATAGTCTTCAATAACCAAAAGATAATCTACTACAATAGAATTCATGTCGGTCTCTTCAGGTCAACTCAATCTTAAGAATGATCAGTACATGACTATATCAAGTACATTTAGATTTTCTTCTTGATCCTTAACAATAAGAACTTCATCAACTAGTATATATCCTATAAGTAGCTACATGTTGGCCTTTCTCACTAAATATTCTTCTTCTTCTTTAAGGTTTTTGATACACAAAATACATTTATATTCATTAATAGTTTTGGACTTTCTTAACAATCTTATTATATCCTTTTCTTCTTACCAATCTTCCACCTTAATGATTAAAGAGTATCATAGGTATGTCTTTTCTCCCTCTTTTTATTCTTCTTCTTCTTCTTATTCTCCCTCAATGCATTTCTCTCTCTCAATATCACCAGCTTCTATCACTATCTTTCTTTGATACACAAAATCTCTATGAATTTCAGTATCAGTTTCTTCTCTATTTATCAGACACATTATTATTATTATTATTACATTTTTATACTTATTCTCTCAATAGATCACATGGATTTTCTCACCATGATCTTTAATAAATAACTAATCATGTGGGACTATTCCACATGATCTCAAACCCTTATCATTATGTTGAGATTCTTTAATTGATCTTCCAAAATTACCCACACCAATAATCATCTTCCATGTCTACAAGTTCAGTGCATAATATTATCATTCAATTATCCTTTAAAACAATTAAAATATTTATCATACTAAAATATCCAATTTTTATCTTCATAATTTATTTCAAATATTCATATTTGAAATACCATAATTATAACACCAAGATATTCTCAATATATCTAATTAATTGTCCTAAATTATTGGCTCAAATAACTACTAGTCACCAATAATGTCATGATATTTAAATCATTTAAGAATAGTATAAGAATCATCCAATTTCATTATTTAAAATTTTTACATTTTTCAAACTAATGAAACTTATGTAAGAAATATAATATCTTATGTATCACATACTTGAGCTCAAAAATATGATACATATCACTTATGTGATCTTGAAAAATATCTTACTCAACCTAAAAAATATCTTTTTTATTCTAAACATGATCTTTTGTATTCCTCAATATATCTTTTACATCAACCAAAATATCTTATGCAACATAATAACATATATACTTTATGAAATTTAACTTTTCTTCATCTTACATACCATATTTAAAAGGTCATGAATCAACTAGAAGATATTAGGTATCACTTTATAGATCTTTTGTATGCTCTTGAGTATCTTACATGTCATAATTCAATATTACCTTTGTCCCATTTCAACATAAACTTCAACACATATCTTCTATATGCACTGATATATATTATGTATCATCAAGAAAACCATACATACCATATAAAAGATATTATGTATCATAGTATGAATCCTATATTTCCGTATGTATATTCCAAATAATATTACATATCATAGAGATTTACAATAAATTTCAATATTCTATTTTGAGAAAAACTTACATATTACTTTGTTAATTATTTAGATTTAACTCAAAATTTCAAAACCAATTCAACAATGATTAGAACCTCTTCAAACATTCTCATGGAATATCCAGTCATTTAAATTTATCTCAAAACAACTCAAATGACTTTTTTAAATTATAAGTATATTTTTAAAGATATTAAAATTCATTTACGAAGCCTTGAAATATATAATTACTCTTTTTTTGAGTATTTCAATATTTTTACACTCCCTCAATTACTTCCTTGTCATATTTCACCAAATATTATCAATAATTGTGATCAATAAATGTAACACCTTTCTCATATTTTCTCCATAGTTTATATCTCAATCAACTTCATCTTCTAAGATATATTATCCATTTATTGTACCATATTTCATGTTGGATAATCCAATTATGGTTACTAGCTCCAATTCACAACTAACTCCATTCTATTCACTCAAAAAATCTTCAATATTTTCAATATCCATATTCTCAAAATCATTAAGCATCATATGGTAGACAATGATCTCATCATACATCAAAACTTATTATTGAATCTCATTAAAGTCTATCTAAAAAATCATAATATATAAAGGTTTCTTTCTTAAATATTCATATTTCAAAACTCAAACCAACATTAGCTTCATATTGATTGATCATCACTTCATGGTAGCCTCTCACTCTCCTTTACCAACTTATTAATAGATCTTCCACAATATATTCAATGGTAGATATTACACACTATTATCATAGGAACTCCAAGTTGTATCTCATTCCACCTATGTTGAATTTACCATCATCAAGATCATCATATATTATTGATAAAAAATAAAATATTCATAATACTTTATCCATTTAAACCCTTTGTATTTTCTATTAGTACTATAATATCCTGACCCGAGTGTCACATGCTGGTGCCCTGAGCTGATTCACCACATGACCTCAAGTGTGCCACCCTGTATGCCAGAGGCTATTAACTAGCAGTGAAGGTCTAATATCAATCATGAGGAGAATATACCCTATTTATCAAATTAATACACCAGTGGAAATAAATAAACAATATATGGAATCCACCTTTTGATTACATAACTTTTCATCTCATTTTACATACAGAGAATCTTTAAAGTCTAGTGTCTTGGAAAAAAGGTACATAATACATGAAAACATATAACATTATTTTAATACTATTTAAAGGATTCTTGAAAATTTCATCCTAAGTACAATTATTTAATCTCATAAACTGGAGACATACATCAAAGGAAAGGTTGAGTAGAAGGCCCGATAAAGAAAACAAGTGAAACAGTTTACATGTGAACTTGAACAATATCAATAAGAACATGGGGAATATCCTAAAGGAATGATAAATAGGAATATAATAATAATAAAAACTTGAAATATAACTTTAAAATGTGGCTACAACATTTAATTTATACATTCATAATCATATCACCAAGGTCCATCCCTGAGGTGTCATAAAAAATTACCAAGGTTATTCATCAAGGTATCATAAAAAATTCCATCTCTAGAGATTAATTTCTTTACCTAATGAATTGTAGAGCTATCAGGGCACACCATTAATATGTATTTATTTTCATGTTATCCACATAGGTCATAATCAAAAATTTCATAAATAACCCAAAGAGAATAAAAGAAATGGGTTTCATATCAAAATTGTGATGTTTTAAAAAGTACTTAAAAACATGATCATTATGTCATTTATAACCCACAAAAAGGGAATGAGGGTTTTATGTATGTAAATTACAGAATAAAATATATTATTTTTATGTCTTGATGAATACCCTTGTAAATGAAATAGTTTTGGGTATTCACATAAATAAAATAATATAATTTCTTGAGAAAAAGAGAGAGATTTTGAGATGAAAATTTTGCAGCATAAAAACTATACAACATGGTTTTAGAAAACATTAAAAAGAGTGGGGATAGGGGTCACCCATTCATAAATGACTCATAATATAGTAGAGGGACAAAATAAAGTGTAAATAAGAACATGTTATGGAAACTTTAAAGACATACCACATATAATAAAACTTGAATGGAAGAAAACATAAATTGAGAATTTCCTTACAAAAATTCGGCAGCCTAACGACGTCGCTTAAAAATTCATAAAATCAGTTGACGAGAGTGGAAATGGTATCTCATCATTTGAAAATAAAATGGAAATCAATAAGGATATATAAGAACATACCCCAACATAAGAAAATGTAAACCAAAAGACATAACATAAAAGAAGTCTTGACTAAAAGAGGAGGGTGAAAGGTTCCCTTACCTTGAAGAGTAACTTCAAAAACTTGAAGGTTGGGACCTTGGGAGACTTAAGGGAACCTTGGGAGGAATCCTTGGGAGTTAAAATACCAAATATTCATCGAGGAGGAATTTGGAATGAAAGTAATGAAGGAATGGGTTGGTATTTATAGAAAAAGTGAGGGAATATTTTATTAATTTTCAAGGGACACCTTATTAGTAGTATTTGAAAAACCATGGGCTTGCCCATGGTATTTTCCAATGGTATTGGCCACTTGGGAAACCTCATAACATATTTTATTACTCAATAGAAAACCATAATTATTAAATCCTTATTACATCCTTATTACATCCTTATTACATCATTAATGATGTCATTAAACTTACTAAAAGCTCAAAAATGTATTTTTACTATTCACAAAAATTCAACTGTTTTAGAAATAACCCAAAAATTTAACTTAACCATTTTTTGACATGTAGAATCCAAAAGTGAACACCATTTTATAAAAATTAATTTCATTTTAAATTAAATAAAATAAATAAAATAATAATACTTGACTAATAATTTCTAAAACATTTATTTACTTATACTATGATATAATTATATCAAATTAACACTTAAGATGAATAAAACATATTTATACCTCCTTTAATGATGATAATGTTCAATTGGTAAAATTACCATTCATAAGGGTAAAATTACTATTTCAGAGGGTAAAGTTACTATTCACTAAAAATCATTTTGATCTTATTGAACCACATTTTTCACCCTGATTACAACCATGTATGTCATATTTTTAAAAATCATTTCACAAAAAAAGTTATTTAATAATAAAATATTTTTTTACTATTCATCAAAAAACACTATTCATAAAATACTATTCATACAAAAAAACTATTCATAAAAAACTATTCATCAAATTGAAACTTCTTAGAAAACTCCTAAAAGTTCAGCCTAGGTTAATTTTGACATTTAAAATTCAAAAATGATGTTTATTTTACCATAATAATTCTTTATGTATGAAAAATATTTGAAAATTAAATTTTTTTACTTCTAAAATAAATTTATCAAATTTGTCTTAATTAAACATATACTTTATTAAGAAAATCTATTCCTAAAATAGAAATGACGAAAAAATTTTTTTATTTATACCAAGGGATTACACAAAGTAACTAAGGCCTCATTACATAACCCCTTATAACACCTGCATAGGATCTAAGAGTAAGGTGTGCAATGGTGATAGAATCATGGGGCGGCGCAGACAATATTGCTTAAGTGATGATTTCTATCCACTTGAACTTCTCTCAAAGGAGATTAATTTCAAGCTTAACATGTTGAAGCTCAGCTTGGGCTTGGTCCAGAGCAAAGCCCAATGATGCTACCTCCTTCCCAAGCTTCGATAGATAGACTTTGTATGGTCGAGTCTACTAGATGAGGCCAAAGACTCTTCTTTCTGTATTAATTAACCATGATCAATTGTATTTATAAACAATAATCATAATGTTAAGAGTACAATTTCCAATTTTCATGTTGACCAATGGTTAGATAATAGTCGAAACCCAACGGTCTCATTTTAATTATTCTCACTTCATTAATAAAAGGCTATAGTTTTGTTGAGTAAAAATCCTACATTTTCATTAAAAAATTATTATTCAAAAAATTTGGGTCATTACATTATCCTCCCTTAAGAAATTTCATCCCCAAAATTTCAACTCTTAGAATCAGAAGAGAAAAGGTGTGTGTACTTCTACCTCATAGACTACTCGCATTCCCATGTGTCTTCTTCATATTTGTGGTTCCTCCACAATGCTTTAAAAAGGTGGGTTGTCATGTTGCGTAGAACCTTGTCTCTACAATCCAAGATCTCTACCATCTACTCCTCATAATAGATGTCATGTTCTAGTTGTACCAACTCTGGATTTAGTACATGTGAAGGGTCAGGTATGTACTTCCTCAAGAGGGATACATGGAAGACATCATGAACTTGTGCTAGATTTGGAAGAAGTGCAAGCTGATATGCCACCGCTCCTACGTGATCAAGGATTTCATAGGGGCCAATGTACCTAAGGATGAGCTTCCATTTCTTTTTAATCCTCATGACTCTCTTACAAGGTGAAATTTGAAGAAATAATTTGTCACCAATATCAAACTTCAAGTCCCTTCAACGGATGTTGGTATAACTCTTTTTCCGACTATGAGCAGCCTTAATGTGTTGCTGGATGACATGAAACTTTTTGTCATCTCTTACACAAGATTTGGCCCAAGAATCTTTATCTCACAAGCTTCATCTGAAAAGGTAAGAGTTTTATATTTCTTCCCATATAGAGCTTCATAAGGTTCCATTTGATTGCTCGAGTGGAAGCTATTGTTGTAAGAGAACACAACTAATGGGAGATGTTGATCCCATCCACCTTTAAATTCCATTGAGCATGTTCTCAGCATGTCCTTGAGTGTTTGAATAGTCATTTTAGATTGGACATTAGTTTGGGTATGATAGGTCATACTGAAATTCAATTTGGTACTCAAATCATGTTAAAGACTTCTTTAGAATTTTGATGTGAACCTTGGATCACAATCAGATACGATAGAAAGTGAAACTCCATGGATGTTTACCACTTCCTTCACGTAAATCCTAGAAATTTGATCAAGAGATAAATCTTCCCAAATAGAGATAAAATGGGTAGTCTTGGTGAGATGGTCCACTATAACCCATATTAAATTGTTTCCTTTGGAAGTTCTTGATACACTGATGACAAATTCCATGGTGATATTATCCCACTTCCATTCTGGTATGGGTAGTGGTTGTGATACCCCTTTAGGAAGTTGTCGCTCTGTCTTCACTTGTTGACATACCAGGAACCTTGTAGTGTAGTCAGCAATATCCCTTTTCATATTATCCTACTAAAAAAGATCATGAAGGTCCCTATACATTTTAGTGATTCCAAGATGTATAGTGAAAGTAGATCTATGAGCTTCATCCATCATCTCTTTCTTTATTTCTGGAACAGATGGAACACAGAGTCTTGTATGGAATTTTAGTACACATTCTTGATTAATATTTAACTCAAGAAACTTCCCATCATTCATAGCCTCAAACTTCTTCTATAACAAAGGATCTTCTTTTTGAGCTTTCTTGATCTTTTCTAGTAATGATGGTTGAGAAATCATTTGGGTTAAGGTTGATGATGTACCTTCCCTTAAAATTTCCATTTCCAGATTTACTAGGTCATTGATCAAAGGATCTCTTTGAATCCTCATAATAGATAGAACAATTGGGTCTTTCCTACTTAATGCATCAATGAATTTGTTTGCTCTTCTGGGATGATAATGAATTAAACAATCATAGTCTTTAAGAAGTTCCAACCATATCCTTTATCCCATGTTAAATTCATTTTGTGTGAAAATATAATTCAAACTTTGATGGTCTATATATATATCACATTTCTCCCCATAAAGATAATGCCTCTATATCTTCAGAGAAAAAACAACCGAAGCCAGCTCAAGATCATGCGTAGGATAGTTCTACTCATGAGTCTTCAACTATCAAGATTCATAATCAATCACCTTTTCATTTTATATATGGATTCACCCAAGCCCTTTCAAATATGAATTTCTAAAAATAATGGATACTTCTCTGCTTGAGGGTAGAGTTAGCATGAGTTTAGTAACTAATCTCTTCTTCAGCTCTTGGAAACTTTCCTCACAATCCTTTGTCCAGATGAATTTAACCCTGTTTCTAGTTAAATTGGTTAGTGGATTATAAATTCGTGAAAAGTTTTTCACAAACTTCCTATAATATCCCGCTAATCTAAGGAAACTACAAATCTCAGTTATTGTTGTAGGATGAGGCCACTCCTCTACAAACTTTTTCATTTCAGGGTCATCTATGATTCCTTTGTTGGTTATAATGTTCCCCAAGAAAGTAACTTGTTGTAACCAAAATTCACATTTTCTAAACATTCCAAAAAGCCTCTCCTTCCTCAGAGTTTTCAAAATTACCCTTAGATAATCCTCATGCTCCTCATGAATTTTGGAATATATCAGAATATCATCAATAAAAACTACCAAAAAGTTATCAAGTTAGTCCTTAAAGACTCTATTCATAAAATCCATAAAAATATCAGGTGAATTAGTTAGTCCAAAGGGCATAACAACAAACTCATAATTCCCATATCTTGACCAGAAGGAAGTTTTTAGAATATATTCTTTATTCACCCTCAATTGATGATAACCAGATCAAAGATCAATCTTAGAGAAGAATTGATCCCCAAAAATTTGGTCAAATAAGTCATCAATTATTGGAAGAGGGTATTTTTCTTCACTTTGATCATGTTCAGTTCTCTATAATCAATGCATATTCACATTGATCTATCCTTCTTCTTTACAAAGAGAATAGGTGCTCCCCAAGGAGACACACTCGGTCAGATAATTCCCTTCTCCAAAAGATCTTGGAGTTGATTCTTTAATTCCTCTAGCTCCATATTTTCCATTCTATATGGGGTCTTTGATATCAGATGAGATCTAGGTACGAGTTTAATGGATAACTCTACCTCTATTTTTGGGGGAGGTCTGGGTAACTCCTCAGGAAATACTTCAATGTATTCCTTGACAATGGGGACATTTTCTATCATTATACTATCATTTACTTCTTTTTATTCATCGATAAACTCCATAAAGAAGGATATATGAGGTTCTTCTAGATAAATATCAGGTTGAGATATCTCTCCTTGGAAGATAACTATAGGTTTCCCATTCAAGACTACTAATATTTCCTTTCTTCTGCATTTGATATTAGCATTATACTTTGAGATCTAGTCCATACCTAGTATAATGTCGAATTCCAACATGGGAATGACTACTAGATTTTCAATAATATTGTGCTCACTAAAGAAAATACCAGAGTTTTGAAATAATTTTTATGCTTGGATAATACCACAAGGAGTCTTGAATAATAACTCTACTTTTAGAAAATTAGGGGTTGATTCTAAATTCCTTACAAAATTGGAGGAAATAAAGGAATGCGTAGAACCAAAATCAAACAAAGTACTTGCTATCTTTGAGAGAACAACAAGAGTATCTTCCACCACATCATTTGGAGCTTCCACATCAGCTATCATGATAGAAAAATCACGACCCTACTCCCTTGGCCTTTGTTGAGGCTGATGGTGATTCCCCTCCATTGACCTCGAATTTGAAAAGTGATTAGAAAAGAGCCCAAGATTTCCACACTTATAACATTGAACTTCAGGTAGGGCCTGCACCATCTTCCCTTTTTCGTTAGTGTTGGGAAGTTGAGGCTTCACCTCACTAAGAAAATTCCATGTGATATGGCCATCTCTTCCACACTTGTAGAACTTACCACTTTCAAGAAGGAAGTTCCTCAAATTCTTCCTCCCACATTTATTACATGTGGGATGTTGCACTTGCTTGCCTCCTCTTTCCTGATAAAAAATTCTCCCTAATATTGGATCCATTGATCACTTATTGTCATTGGATTTATGAGACCACTTCATCTCACCAAACTCCAGTTTTACTTTCATAGCACTCCACACGATCTCTTCATAACTATCATAGTCTCGATTGGATAGATTCTTCCGCATATGAGGTATTAGTCTACCAAAGAATCTATCAAACTACCCACTAGGATCCATGAAAAATATTGAGGTGTAACAGGAAAGCATTATGAAGTTCATCTCATAGATTCTAACAGATTCATTCTCCTTATACTTTAGCTCGAGAAACTCCTTCTCTATTTTTGTTCTCATCGAATGAGGGAAATACTTATTGAAGAAGATCCATATGAACTCTTCCCACTCTATAAATTCAACCTCCAATCTTGGACTCATGTTTTTAATTAGTTCTCACCACTGATCATATTCTCCCTCTAAGTGGTAAATAGCCAGGGTGACCTTCTCTTGTTCTAAATAGTATAGCATAGAAAAGATCTTTTTGTAGAGCTGATCCACTGTTCAGCAATCAATGGGTCTGTAGATCAACTGAAGGTTGGTGGTCGTTGATGCATAAAGGACTCAACAGAAATTTGTTCCCTTCATGGTGAAATCAGTCTCTCAACATGATTCAAGTTATTTACCATAACTTGAGTGAGTTGGTTCATCATTCTCATGAAAATTTTCATTATAGCTTCCATTAAAGGGATGTCAGCGCATGGTCCATTGCGGTCACCATTTACACAATTCCTCCTATTCCCACCATTTTCAAAAAGAATAAAACCTTAGTGAGAAGATTATTTCATTTAAAAATCTTTTAACTATAAATATTTTTTTTGTCTTAAAACTTCATTCTTAAACATATTATTCTTTAACAACAATTACATTTCTCTATAAATCCTTAATAGTGATTCATAAAAATCTTCTGATTAACAAAACATATCCCCCTATAGTGTCAAACTAGAAGTAAAGTAAGGATCGTTGTCATGCACTAGTTCCCATTCGAGTCTAGCTCAAAGTGGTGTTTTTAGGTTTTACCCCTAGATACATTTGTACTAGAGCTACATCCACTTGTTTGTATCCATACAAAGATCTATTTGTTCGGAAACCACTTAATATTTCACCAAAATAATAGGAAATTTTCCTATATTGAAAAATTTTATATAGGGTTATTCCTAAGGTTTTCATAGCTTAAATTCCACAAATAACTAAACCATCCTTTGATACCAACTATGGAATCCCACCTTTTTATTATATAACTTTTCATTTCATTTTACATACAGAGGATCTTTAAAGCCTAGTGTCTTGAAAAAAGGTACATAATACATGAAAACATATAACATTATTTTAATCATATTGAAAGGATTATTGAAAAGTTCATCCTAATTACAATTATTGCATCTCATAACCTGGAGACATACATTAAAGGAAAGGGTGAGAAGAAGGCCCAGTAAGGAAAACAAATGAAATAGTTTACATGTGAACTTGACGATATCAATAAGAACACGAGGAATATCATAAATACATGATAAAGAGGCATATAATAATAATAATAAATTGAAAAATAACTTGAAAATGTGGCTACAAAATTTAATTTAGACATTCATAAGCATATCACCAAGTTCCATCCCCAAGGTGTCATAAAACATTACCAAGGTTATTCACCAAGGTATCATAAAACTTGTCATCTCTAGAGATTAATTTCTTTACCCAATGCATTGGAGCACTGTTAGGGAATACACTTAATATGTATTTATTTTCATGTGATATACATATATCATTATAAAACATTTCATAAATAATATAAAGAGAATAAAATAAATGGATTTTATATCAAAATCCTCATGTTTTAAAAAGTGCTTAAAAAACATGATCATTATGTCATTTATAACCCATGGAAAGGGAATGAGAGTTTTATGTATGTAAATAACAGAATAAAATATATCATTTTTATGTATTTATGAATACCCTTATAAATTAAATAGTTTTGGGTATTCAAATAAATAAAATAAGATAATTTTTTGAGAAAAAGAGAGAGATTTTGAGAAGAAAATTCTACAGCATAATGACTATGCAATATGGTTTTAGAAAACATTAAAAAGAGAGGGGACAGAGGTAAACCATTCATAAATGACTCATAATATAGTATATGTACATAATAAAGTATAAATAAGAAAATGGTACATAAACTTTAAATACATACCACATAGAAGAGAACTTGAATGAAAAAAGAGAAGTTGAGAATTTCCTTACAAAAATTTGGCAGCCTAACGACGTCACTTAAAAATTAAGAAAATCAGTTAATGAGAGTGGAAAGGGTCTCTCATAATTTGGAAATAAAATTTACAGCAATAAGGATATAGAACAACATACCCCAATATATGAAAATTGAAACTAAAAGACATAACATAAAAGAAGTCTTGACTAAAAGAGGAGGGTGAAAGGTTCTCTTACCTTGAAGAGTAACTTCAAAAACTCAAAGGTTGGGACCGTGGGGGGATTGAGGGAACCTTGGGAGGACTCATTTGGAGGTAAAAATACCAGATCTTAATTGAGGAAGAATTTTTAATGAAATTAATTAAGGAATGAGTTGGTATTTATAGAAAATTTTAGGGAATATTTTATTAATTTCTAAGGGACACCTCATTCGTGGTATTTACAAAACCATGGGATTGACCATGGTATTTTCCCATGGTATTGGCCACTTGGGACACCTCATAACATATTTTATTCCTAAAGAGTAAAAAATCATTATTAAATCATTATTACATCATTAATAATTTCATTAAACTTACCGAAAACTCAAAACTGTATTTTTACTATTCACTGAAAATTAAACTCCAGAAAAAACCCAAAAATTCACCCTAACCATTTTTCGACATGTAAAATCCAAAAGTGAACTCCATTTTGTAAAACTTAATTTCATTTTAAATTAAATTAAATAAATAAAATACCAATACTTGACTAATAATTTCCAAAACATTTATTTACTTATACTATGATATAATTATATCACATTACCACTTAAGATGACTAAAAGATATTTATACCTCCTTAGGTGATGTTACTATTCCATTGGTAAAATTACCATTTATAAGGGTAAAATTACTATTCTAAAGGGTACAATTACTATTCACCAAAAATTATTTTGATCTTATTGAACCACATTTTTCACCCTGATTACAGCCATGTATGTTAGATTTTTGAAAATCATTTCATAGAAAAAGTTATTTAATAATAAAATATTTTTTACTATTAATAAAAAATACTATTCATAAAATACTATTCATAAAATAATATTCATCAAATTGAAACTTCTTAGAAAAGTCCTAAAAATTCAGCTTAGGTTAATTTTGACATTTGAAATTCAAAAATGATGTTTATTTTACCATAATAATTCTCTATGTATGAAAAATATTTGAAAAGTACAATTTTTACTTCTAAAATCAATTTATCAAATTTCTCTTAATTAAACATATAATTTATTAAGAAAATATATTCCTAAAATAGGAATGATGAAATAATACTTTTATTTATACTAAGGGATTACACAAAGTAACTAAGGCCTCATTACATAACCCCTTATAATGCCTGCATAGGACCTAATAGTAAGGTGTGCAATGGTGATAGAATATTGGGGCGACTCGGACAACATTGCTCAAGTGGTAATTTTTATCAGCTTTAACTTCTCCCAAAGGCAATTACGTTCATGCTTAACATGTTGAAGCTCAACTTGGGCTTGATCCAGAGTAAAGCCCAGTGATGCTACCTCCTTCCCAAGCTCCGACAGATGGGCTATGTACAACCTGAGTCTACTGAATGAGGCCATCGACTCTTCTTTATATATTAATTAACAATGATCATTTGTATTTATAAATGATAATCATAACGTTAAGAGTATAGTTTCCAATGGCCATATTGACCAACAATCATATTACAGTCAAAACCCAACAATCTCATTTTAATTATACTCACTTAATTAATAAAAGGATATAGTTTTGTTGAGTAGAAAAACATACATTTTCATGAAACAATTATTATTCAAAAATTTTGGGTCATTACATAATATCCAAATGATATAACCATAACCAGAACAATATCAGAATCAAATGATGATTGAAATAAGAAATACAATATCCAAAACCAAATAGTAGACATGTCATGACAATATGTGTCAAGTGTTAAAATGAAAACCCAAAAATAAAGACATTGGAAACTCCCAAGAGGGACCCAAACCATGTCTAGTTCCCTTATCCATGCTCCATACCAAATCATCCATCTAATGAAGGTCATTTTCCCTTATCCTATCCTATAAACATAAAATATATTTGGGTACTGATCAGGCGGTATGGGTAGGGTGTGAGTACAACTCAATAGTTCAACACCAACAACATCTAAAACAATATCAATTCAATAACAGTGTATGAATTTGTATAACGAAATATGTTTAATGCATAAGTAAACAAATTATCACATTATTAACTATTATTTATTTAACCACATAAAACACCTAGGTTCCTGTGGACACCCGAAACTGAATACCTGCTTCAGCCCATGTCAGAGTATGAACTATCCCTGAGGGATATCATATCTCAGAATTCCATTATTGATATTAATTATCACAATTCATATCTCATAATTTCATTATTACCATTCTTCATCTCAATTCATTTATCAGAATTCTATTATTACCATTCTTCAACTCAATTCATATCTCATAATTCCATTGTTACCATTTTTCAACTCAATTTGCATCTGAATTCCATTTTTAGCATTCTTCAACTCAATTCATATCTCAAAATTTCATTGTTACCATTATTCAACTCAATTCATCTCTGAATTCCATGTTACCATTTTTCATCTTAATTCATATCTAAATTCCATTGTTACCATTCATCATCTTAATTATCACTATGGGATTTTGATGTAGTATACCATGTCCCACACACGATTATCACATATATTAAAATATCACAATATCACTTATATCACAATATCACATATATCACAATATCACATATATCACAATATTACATGTACCACAACAACCCATTAATTAATTCACCAATTAATTAATCCAATGTAACAATTGCATATTCACATCATTCCATTAATTAATTCAAGAATTAATTAATCAAACATATCCCATTAATTAATCACATAAATTCCATTAATTAATTAAATAACTAATTAATCCAATTCAACAAATCCAATATCCCCACAATTAATTCAATAATTAATTATCACAATTAAACAATCCCAATATCTCAAAAATTAATTCAATAATTAATTATCACAATTCAACAATCCCAATATCCCCACAATTAATTCAATAATTAATTATCACAATTAAACAATCTCGATATCCCTAATTCCATAATCCCTTAATTAATTAATATACCAAATTAATTAATTCAATTCAAGAAAATCAATTGTTAATCATCCAATATAAATTATACAATTTCATACATTTAATTTACATCAAGACTTTGGGATTTGAATAATAAACCACCTACCTCAAGATTGATAAAGAACACTCACCAATGGAAAATACCCAATTTGAAATGGAATGATCAAGAATGTAATAAAGAATATGATCTAGATCTGAAACCTAGATCCAAGATCAAATGAATCAAGATCTAAAAAACCTAGATTTAGATCTAGAACCAAAATTGGATAAACATACCTATTTTATCTATGGATCAGAGCAGAAGAGAGATAGAGAGATCTAAATGGGAAGAATTCACATACCTAGGGAGGTTTTGATCTTCAATACACCCTTTTATTCACCAAGAACGGAGGTCAGGAGGGCTTGTAATCTGCCCGGGAGCCTCCAAAAATTATAGAGAATGACTTGGTCTAAGTTAGGATCAATTAGGGTGAGTTTTTGGGTTCAAGTAATTTTAAATCAATTTTTTGGTTAATTAAAAACGCACACATGGTTTTCTAGGTAAGGTCACATAATTTTACAAACCGTGTGCTTTAACTGTGTGCATATTTTGGGGGGTGCACACAACACATAGTTTGAAAAACTATGGACGAACCATGAAAATCCTATCTCTTTGGGTTTACATGGTTTTCTAGGCTGGGGCACACGGTTTGGGAAAATTGTGTTCCAACCATGCACTGCCTCTCCTGCTTTCAAATTTCTCAAATTTCACCAAAAAAACTCCCCAAGAAATAACCTAAATAAAAAGCACTCAAAACAAAGAAAAAGAGTACCTAAAAATGATCCCAAGACATCTCTAGAAAAGGTCAAGATTTTAAAATCTTCTCACCTTATAATAGCTCATCCTTGAGCTCTACTCCCATGCATCCCTAGGATCTTGAGTTAAAAAGATTGGGCCATTGAGCCCTCATATTTGTTTCTCTCTCCCATGTTTCTTCCTGAACATGCCCATGTTTCCACAATATAGAAACTATTTTCATATTCTTTCCCCACAAAACTTTCTCACTATGATCCAACACACGTATTAGATTCTCCTCAAAGTATGAATCTATCTAAAGCTCAACATCATTCACATCGATCACATGAGAAGTGTCATGGTGATACTGCTAAAGTTGTGACACATGGAAAACATCACACATAACAATGTATCTCTATGGAAGATCCAATAAATATTCCACCAACCCAATTCTCTCTACAACCTCAAATGGACCAACAAACTTGGGTTTCAGCTTTCCCTGCCTCTGTATCCCATAGTTACCTAATCTAGGAGACACCTTATGGAATACATGATCACCCTCTGTAAAATATAGGGGTCATTGATGTTTATTTACATAATAATTTTGTCTACTATGAGCTTTATTCATAAACTTCCAAATCAACTGTACCTACTCTGATGTCTCCTGGATGAGACTCAAACCTAAAAAATCTAACTCACTTAACTCAATCCAACATAATGGTGATCTTAATGGATTACCATAAAAAACCTTGTATGGTTCCATCCAAATAGTTTCCTGATAATTTTTGTTATATGAGAACTCCAATAGTTCTAGGTACTTCTCCCAAGACCCACCTAAGTCTAGAACACACACTTGCAGCATATCCTCAAGCACCTATATAGTATTCTATGACTTCCCATATGTCTGTGGGTGGAAATCCATACTCAATAAAACTTATATACCAAGTGCCTTTTATAAGTACTTATAGAAGTGTGAAGTAAAATGAAAGTCTTGGTTTGAAACTATAGTCTATGGTACCCCATTCAGAGAGACTATCACTTGAATATACAAGTATCCCAACTGATCCAATGAGAAGGTATCTCACATAGGTAAGAAATTCACTACCTTTATCAAATGGTCCATAATAACCCAAATATCATCATTCTTCTAAGGCATCCTTGGGAGAACCAACACATGGTCTATGGTAATCTCATACCACTTACATTCCAGAATGTTCAATGGATGTAGTAAACCTCTGGGTTATTGAAGCTCAACCTTCACCTATTGGAAGGTGTAGCATTGTGTTACAAACCCCGTTATCTCCTTTTTCATTCATGACCACAAAAACTATCATTATAGGTGATGGTACATTTTGGTCACACCAAGATGCACCACCCATTTCGAGGCATGAAATTCTCACATCATCCCCTTCCATATGATCGTAGGCACAAAAACCCGATTCTTGATATAGATGATCTCATCCTTATCTATGATCCAATCTAGAGGTGTCTACCTACCTTCTAGGATTTCCCTCAAGGAAAACAATTTTGGATCCTCATGCTTCCTATCTTTGATCTATCCCAAAAGTGTAGACTCCAATGAAACTGATATGAGAGTCATCTTCTCCTGAACCTCTTGAACCACTACATGCATCTCATCCAGTAAATTCATCATATTCTTCTCAACACTAGACTCCTAAATAGTCTAAGTTAGAGTTTTCCTAATTAAAGTATCAACAACACTGTTTCCCCTTCCAGGCATATATACTAGATCAAAATCGAATGAATGCATATAATCAACCCATATACACCACTGAATATTCAAATATCATTAGGAAAATATGTACTTTAAGCTATTATGATATGTATAAACTATAAAATTTTCTCCCATTAGGTAATTCTTCCAACACTTTAAGGTATAAAATACTTCTTCTAACTCAAGGTCATGTGTAGGGTAGTTCCACTCATATGGCCTCAACTGATGAGACCCATATGCCACAACTCGATCTCCCTGCATCAACACAACTTTGAGTCCAATCCAAGAAGCATCTCAAAACACCGTTTACTCACCTGGATTCGGTAGGATCAAGATTGATCTTATATTCAAATTCTTCTTCAACCCCTAGAAATAATTCTCACATGCTCCAGACCATTCAAACTTTACTCCCTTTTTGGTCAAGCCCAAAAGTGGTTCTTCCAAATGGGAAAAGTCCTGAATAAACCTCTAATAATATCAAACCAACCCAAGAAATATACATATATCAAAAACATTCTTGGGATGCTCCCAAGAAACCACTTCCTAAGCTTTCTCTGGGTTCAATGAGACACCTTCCTTAGAGATGATGTGACCTAAGAAGTGTACCTGATCAATCAAAAACTAACACTTATATATATTGCTATATAGTCGATGCTATCTCAGTGTACTCATGACGATGTAAAGATATTGGGAATGATCATCATGGGTCTTGGATTACACCAATATGTAATACAAAACATTACCACAAACTGATCTAGGTACGTGTGAAAGACTCTGTTCATTAAGGACATACACACTTTTGGTGAATTATTCAAACCAAAAAACATTATGACAAACTCATATAGGCCATACCTACTTCCAAAACAGACCTCGGTAAATCATAAGGTCGAACTATCAAATAATGATGCCCTAATCTCAAGTCAATCTTGGAGAAAACACAAGCTCCACTCAACTAGTCAAAAGTATCATCGATACATGGAAGAGGATGTCGATTATCCATAGCCATACAATTCAACTTTTGGTATTAAACACACAAGTTTAGAGTCCAATCAGCCTTCTTAGCAAACAAAACTAGAGAACCCCTAGGTGACTTACTCAAACAGATAAATCCCTTATCCTCCAACTTTTCCAGTTGATTCTTGAGCTCCCGAAGCTCTATCAGTTCCATTTTGTAGAGTGGAATAGAAATTGGCTCATCAATATACACGATATTAATTGTAAACTACACATTTATCTCAGGTGGAATCCTTGAGAATTCCTCAGAAAAAACATCCTGAAACCTATCCACTATGGGTGGAAAGACATCCTACTTTACACCCCCGTCATTCTGCAACAATCTAGAAACCTGGGAAGTAAGCTCCCTAAGTTGCTGGTGAACTGGCCCTACATGGCACACCTTGATATCCCACTCTCCACAGTGAATATACTTGTCACCCTCAAGAGATATAAACATAACTCTCCTACGGTAACAATCTATGTAGTATTGGTATGATACCAGCCAGTTCATACCCACAATTAGGTCAAATCCTATCATGTAAAGAATTTAAATATCCCAACTAAAATGATACTCCCCAACCTCAAGAGAACACCCCTTTCAAAAATAGATGTCTCTTGACCATATTATTAGAGGTGTGTCTATCATCAACACCCCACTCATGAACTGCACCTCCAAGCTCAAACCATTCACAAGTTGTGAAGAAATAAAATAATGAGAGGAACTAGTATCAAATAAGGCACTAGATAGCGTAGAATATACAAGAATGGTACCTCTAACTATCAATGGTATAACCTCACTATCCACTAAAGTAGGCTAAAATGCATGCAACTGTACTACCTCTCTTCCTTGTGATACAGTCTGAGTCCCCTAAGCTACTCCACTCTACTGATATGGGTGTTCTTTCCTAGAATCACTATATCTACTAACTCTATCACCACAACTAATAGAACTCCAGCTATCAGACTGGTATGGTGTAGAAGACCCCCTTCCCACACTCCAGTTCTGTCTAGCTGATCCATCACTACCCGTTAGTCATGGGTTCCTGTAGAACCTCTATAGATGTCCCATCCTGCTACAAGATCAGAACTCTAATAGTGGTCAACGACAATGTCTACGATAGTGGCCCTGCCTACCTTACCAGTGGAAAAGAACTTGAGTAAGATCCAGAGTAATTGATCCTTCCCCCTACCCACTCTTCTTACTATCCACCTGGCTAAAATTCTCATAGAGATGCTTCCTGCTCTTGGAAGACATACCTCCTGATCATCCAGCAACAACCACCTGTCCTGCACTCAAAGCCTCATTTAGGTTCCCCTCGGTTATGAGAGCTCGATCCAACACCTCAACAAACTTCTTTAACTGAAATAGGTTAACTTGGGACTTAATATCACATTTAATTCCTTATTGAAAATTCCTTGTAGTATATTTCTCAACCACTACCAATGCTAGAGAAAAGTGCTGAAAATTTGTAAAGTATCTATAATATTACATCATAGATATACTCCCCTGAGTCAATATAATGAACTCAACTAATCTCTCCTACCTCAGTGTATCTAGATAAAATTGATTTATAAATTTCTCCAAGAAGTTATTCTATAACATACCATCAATTTGTTTTGTCTGGTCCATAACATCTCACCATCCCTTTGATAATCCTCATAACATATAAGAATCCAACTTGACCCTATTTTAAGAAGAAATCTCCAAATGGGCAAGTATAGTATGGATGGACTCAATCTATAACTCTTCTGCCTTAGGTCCACCCTCTCTAGTAAAAGTCATAGGGTGGTGTAGATGAAACACCCTCGTCAAGATGGACATACTTTTTATATCCCACTCCAAGTCTCTCTCTCCATGAAATGAATTAAGTGAGTGATGTTCTCATGGAAATTCTCTCTTGCTTCCTCACTTGGAACTATCAGTTCTTTAGGTTCCATTACTAGTGGAGCATCTCCAACCATAGCCTTAGGTCGTTCTATCAACAAGCATCATCATGGAGTCATATCTCTATAATTACAAACACACATATCAAGACACATATCACAACTTTAAAACATTTATCAAGACGTACTCACATGAATCCATAATAAGTCTTTCCCTTAAACCTTTCCACATGGTCAAAACTGAGGTGCTATCACTACCCTTAACCATCCTACATCTAGGTCATGGTTTTCAAAGTTTAAACTCATTCTCATAATTAAGTCTCATTAGAAACCCATTTATTCAAATTTTACATCATTTTACAATTATCAATTTCATATTATGCACCTTTTCATTTCAATTTACACATGTAAGGAAAAATAGTTCAATTTCAACAACTTACCTAGAACCCGTTTTCCTATGCATGCCTAAAATGATGCATGTCACGGAATAATTTTGAGTACCTAGAATGATTCATTCATACTAAACTCTCATTAAATATTAGGGAATTAGTCAAATTGTAGAAAATCTCAAAAATAATAATCACATCACACAACAAGTGTATCAGTCGAGGTGAAATAGCATTAACTGCAACAACACACACCAATAACAACAATCCCACCCTAGGTACTTAGATTTTACCCTCATACATGGGTTAGCTAATCCCATGAATGATCTCTTAACCAAGGTCCAAATCATCCTATTATCATGTCTACCTTCCCAAATAGTAATACAAATGAAAAGAAAAATAAAAATCCTCTAATACCACTTTGTAAAGTCCCAAATTGGGTGCCACACACCAGTGCCTCAAGCCAGTTCACCACATGACATCAAGCGCACCTCCCCTTATACCAGAGGATGCTGATTAATAGTGAGGGTCTAATATCAATCATAGGGAGACTATACTATCTTTATCAGAGTAATAAAACAATATAAATAAATAAATAATAGCCAAATCATATAACCATAACCATAAAAAAACTAGAATCACAAGATGACTAAAATTAGAAATACAATATCCAAAACAAAATAGTAGATATTTCATGCTAATACATGTCAAGTGTCAACATGAAAACCCAAAAGTAAAGACACTAATAACTCCCAAGTGGGTCTTGAACCATGTCTGGTTCCCTCATCCATACTCCATCCAAAATTATCCATCTAACAAAGGGCATTAGCCCTTATCCTATCCTACAAAAATAAAGTATATTTGGGTACCGACCAGGAAACTCGAGTATAATGTGATTAAAACTCTGTAGGACACCACCAACAAGGTCTAAAATAATATCCAGTCAATAATAGTGTATGTGGTAGTATACAGAAATAAGTACAATGCATAAGTAAATAGTTATCACATTATCAACTATTCTTTATTTAACCACATAAACCCTTGGGTTCCCATTAACACACAAACCTCAATACTTGCTTCAACCCATGTCAGAGTCTAAACTATCCCCAAGGGATATCATATCTTAGAATTACATTGTTACCATTCATTATCTCAATTCATATCTTATAATTCCATTGTTACCATTCTTCATCTTAATTCATGTCTCAGAGTGCCATTGTTACCATTCTTTAACTCAATGCATATCTTAGAAATCCATTGTTACCATTATTCAACTCAATTCATAACTAAATTCAATTATTACCATTATTCAACTCAATTCATGTCTTAAAATTCCATTTTTACCATTATTTAACTCAATTCATATTTGAATTCCATTATTACCATTCCTCGTCTTAATTCACATATGAATTCCATTGTTACCATTCATCATCTTAATTCTTACTATGGGATTTTTATACAGTAGACTATATACCACACACGATTATCACATATATTAAAATATCACAATATCACATATATCAGAATATCATATGTACCAAAACAACCCATTAATTAATTCACCAATTAATTAATCCAATGTAACAATTTCATATTCACATCATTAAATTAATTAATTAAACATTTAATTAATTAATTAAACATTTAATTAATTATATACATCCCATTAATTAATCACATCAATCCCATTAATTAATTCAATAATTAATCAATCTAATTCAATAAACCCAATATTCCAACAATTAATTATCCCAACTCAATAATCCTAATATCCCCATAATTAATTCAATAATTAATTATCCTAATTCAACAATCCCAATATCCCCAAAATTAATTCAACAATCAATTATCCCAGTTCAACAATCCTAATATCCCCACAATTAATTTAATAATTAATTATCCCAATTCAAAAATCCCAATATCCCCAATTTCATAATCCCTTAATTAATTAATTTATCAAATTAATTAATTCAATTTAAGAAACTCAATTGATAATCATCTAAAAGAAATTATAAAATTAATTAAACATAATTGAAATCAAGAATTTTAGATTTGAGTAATTGACCACCTATCTTAAGATTGATGAAGAATACTTGCCAATGGAAAAATCCCCAATTTGAAACAGAAAGATCAAGCATGCGATGAAAAATACGGTCTAGATATGAAACCTAGATCCAAGATCAAAAAAATAAATATATAACAAAACTAGATTTATATTTAAAACCAACAGTGGATAAACATCCCTCTTTTATCTTGGGAGAGGAGTGAAAGAGAGAGAGAGATATCTAAATAGAAAGATAGCACATACCCGGGGAGGTGCATATCTTCAATACACCATTCGATTCTATAGGAAAGGAGGTTGGGAGGGCATTGAATCCATTTGGGAGCCTTAAAAAATGAGATAAAATGACTTGGCATGAGTTATGGTTGATTTGGGTGAGTTTTGGGGGTTCAAGTAATTTTAAATCTAATTTTCCGGTTAATTAAAAACCCTCACACAGTTTACTGGGAAGGGGCTCATGGTTTTCCAAATCATTTGCTTTAACCATGAACCTCTTTGGGGGGGGGGGGGTGCACAGTTTCTCTTAATAGGGTGCACAATTTGAAAAAATGTGTTCCAGTTGTGTGAATCCCCTATGTTTGGGTTCACATAGTTTACTGGGTTGGGGCATATGTTTTAGGAAAAATGTGATCCAACCATGAACCAACTGCACACTAGCGCTCCTGCTTCCAAATTTCGCAAATTTCTCCCAAAAAATCCCCAAGAAATAACCCTAAAAAAAATTACCCAAACAAAGAAATTACCCCAAACAAAGAAAAAGAGTACCTAAAAATGAGATCGATACATCTCTAGAAAAGGTTAGGATCTTACAAATACATAGTTCAATTTTCAATAAATCTAAATTCAATATGTTTCATTTCTCACTTATCTCCCTTATTGATAATAAATAAAATTCTTTAAGAGTAAAGATAAAGTCACACTCTTATTATACACCAATATTTATTGAAACTCCATCTTATAATCTATTTGAAATTAAAATCTGATTCACTCGAGGGAAGGGTGGAATCAATTTTTTTTCTACGAAATGAGATATAAATTAATAAACTCTAGGTCTATATAAGAAAATTAAGTTTAGAGAAAAAGGTAGATTAACTTATAAATAAAATTTATCCATAAAAAATAAACATGTGATGCTAACTCAGATATCTCCTTCTAGGAGTTTTCAAGAAGATTTTACAAATTATCACCTGCACTCAACTCAAAAAACACATAAAAACATTTAAGTAAAATCATATTTCCCCCCTTAAAGTTACTTTCCATCTTAATAGAACCCCCCCTTAATAATTAGTTTTGATTTAATAAAAAGGATAATAAATTTTGATTATCATACCTAAACTATAGATTTTTCTATAAATTATATATTCACATAAAATATTAATATTCTAGAAACTACTCACCATAAATCCCCCTTGAGGGATAAATTTCATAAATCTTATTTATCGATGGTCTTCTTTAAAATGAACTCCAAACATATCTTTTTTTACCAGTTGAAATGTTTCAAGTATGCATCATAATATTAGTTAAAGTACTTCATGATGTCTAATACTCAATGTTGTGATACTTTAATAGCATTCCATTTCACCCTCAACATGAATCACCTTTAATTCACAAAAAATAAAGACATACTCAACAAATATGAGAATAATGAGGTTTCTCCAAATCTCCTCAATGATAGAATTAAGGATACGAGTTTATTATCAACCCAGAAAATCTTTTTTTGGCTCCAGTGCTGTGAGATATTTTCATGAATTATTCTTATTTGATTTTAAAAAATGTTAATTCATAAGAAACATTATATTCTTGCTTTCTTCTGCTTTATTCTTATACAAAATTTGTTTTTTCACATTATATAGATTTTTTTTATTTTGTGTTTTTTCTATTAAACTTGTAATTTACAAATTGTTTGGAAAAATTATTATAAATTATTTAGAAACATGTATAAATTTCTTGGATTTTCTACATGTATTATTACTACTCTTTGAGTCACACTTATTTGGAAACTTATCTATAATTTTATATTCTTCTTTATACATTTCTTTTACTAAACAATTTATTTTGTTCCTTTATTAGAATTATTATCTTCTATATTCCGACTTGATTCCTCCAACTTTAATGTTCATAGAATACTTGAAAAGTTATATGATATTTCTTTTCCTCCCAAAATAGAAGGATCCATTCTTTATTATAGAATCCTTAGTAATGTTATTTTTAGGTGTACTTTATTCAAAAAATTTCTTCTTTTGTTTACAAACCAAGGTAATATTACCTCTAATTATTCTTTACATAAATATCAGATTATATGGTATTTTCTATCTAATAATATATTAATTATTCTTGGTATCTATGAAACAACAATCCTCATCATAGTGACCACATATATTGTTAATTCCATAGAAATTTTCAAGTCTTTAAAATCAGTTTTCAATGAATAGATTTTCTATTTTTTGTTTATTTTTCCTTTACCTAGCCTCCCCCTTGATGTAGGAATTCTATAATCTCTATGAATATAAATAATATTCCAAAAATCAATGTAATTATGTAAAAACATTCCACATCACCGACAATGAAATATAAACCATTATTTTATAGTTTTGAACTCAGTTTAGACATATTTATTTCCTTGATGTTTTTAACTGAACAATCCTTATTTTTACCTTATTTTGGGGACCTATTCTTATTACACATGCTTACATCCACCCTTAATGTAGTGGTGTATTTTTTTATCATTTTTTACCATCCATATTTTTTTTTAATTTTATTCTACACTATGTATTGAAACAATATTATCAAATAAATAATTTTATGATACATGGGTTATATTTTATTGTTTTCATGTATTATATGAATTAAAAGGTGTTTTAAATCCATTATTTCCAATGATATGATGTATTTTAGCATACATACTCTCATAAAAAACCTTGATGGTGACAATTTTCCATCAAATTCATAGAAATACTTAGCTCATTATACTTCTAGATTTTTCATTTTTTACACCCAATTCAATACACTTCATGTTGAGGATATTTTTTATCCTCATATGATTTTAATTTTTCTTCCCATTATCACCTTATCATATAAATGTGATATTTGTGCAATTTTTTTATTTTTTTTGTTGAGGATTATCAAGTCCATTCACTCTTTTATCCTTGATTTACAAATGAGAATTATTTAGAACAATGATTTCTTCAAATGAATGGATATTTTCTTCATAATAATTTCTCATATCGGTTTTCTCATAAATTTATTTTTGAAGTTTTTCTTCATCAAATGAGTGTTTTTCCTTAAATAACAATAAAACTTTCTCCTTGGTTTTCACATATTTGATGAGAGTTTTTAATTTTTACAACTTCTCAGCTAATTAATTCTCTATTGAATATGATTCCAATCCCATCCATTCATTCTTATCCTATAAACCATTGATAATATATATATATATTTCAACTTTAATAGGGTAATTTTTCAAATAATCCTTTATTTTAAAATAAAAATAAGAAAATGTTTCAATAGGTGTATACTTATCACAGTCTAATCTTGATTATTTAGGAGGATATTTGTAACAAATATTAAAGATAAAATACCATTTTGATTACATTCAACTAGTGGTTTAACCTCTTTCTTCTTTGAGATCTTACACAACTTATTAACTACTTTATTATGCATATTTTTCAAGATTTTTGGTTGAAACCTCCATATATACTTTGAAAGGCTACTCAAAATATTATTTAAATATAAAATTCATGTAGGTCAATGAAAAAAAGGGAAAAAATAGATCCAATTATAGGTGAAACCTTGGTAGCTGATACCAATTGAAGTTTTGAGGGATTTATATAGTCACTCCGAGAAAGCGAGGGTAAATCAGTGTGACTTAATTTTACCAAATTATTTTTTCATTAAATTGCCCCTTTTAATATTTGAACATCCACATATCTTAGGTTAAATATAACTAATTATGAATTCCCAAAAAAAAACCATATGAAAAACATTAAATTCACAAGATTAGAAACACATTGTATTTTTAAAAGGTTCAACCTCAATATGGGTAACTATTTCCTTATTTTTTTTGGGTCAAGTCCAAGATAAAAATATCTAGTAATATAAACATGTGAATAAAATTGGGGAAGGTATCATCCTTAATATTAAGTTTATATCTTAAAAATAATATATAGTCTCCTAATAGGTTTTAAAATCACTCAATATAATCTTTATACCAGATCCCATCAATTATAAAAGGTCCTACCAAACTCACTAATGAAAAATATATTTCTTTAGTTTTTCACACTACTCCAACAAAAACTGCATATATACTTCCTAAATAAGATTCTCAATCAACAAAAAGATAATCTACTATAGTATCATACACGTCAGACACTTTAACTCAGCTCAATATTTAAAATGATCAATACATTAGTATATCAAGTACCTTTATTTTTTATTAATCAAATGCATAGATGGAAAATGTAATATGTAAAATATGGTATCCAATGCAATAAGTGTTCATATAACTAAATGATATCATCAATAATGTAAACATGAGTTGGGTCGGACTCACATGACTCAAATAAAATTCTTGGTCACAAGAATCAATACAATTCATAGACTTGAGAAAAAATAATTGTTTATTAAAAAAACCATCATACTTAACTTATTAATAACTCTCTTGATATAGAGGCACAAATTTACCTTATCCCATACTCTATGTTTTTCAAGTATTTGAAATGTTAGAAGGAATATTAGAGGTGAATAGAGGGAGAGAAGTTATGAAAATAGGGTTTAGGGAGAAAAATAGGCTTGATGGTTTTCTATTATCCTATGGTGGAGTCTGAGGGTGGTCATGATCTAGATGTGGACATGGTGGCCAAGATAATTTTTTGGTTTTATAGAGTTGAGGCTGAAAATGGTCATTTTAGAGAGGGATATGTTATGGATAAGTTCTATGGCATATTGGTGATTGTTTTGGTGGTCATGGTAAGTTAGTGGAATCCCTATAAGTCACAATATTGTTTTAAATTCCTATTTTAGAGGTCGTGGTTGATCTATATTGGGTTAAATAGAAACTTTTAGTGTTGAGGTGTAATAGAGGTAGGATGGAAACAATGAGGTTGGGTGAGCAATTTCATTTTGGTTAAAGTTTTGAGTCAACATATGAGAATGAAATGACCATGGTGGATACTTCCATGCCATGGTAGTGATCACATCCATTTTTAAAAAGTGAAATGACCAATGAAAAAGGTTGAGATACGGTAATTTTTTAAGAAAAGTTTCTTGTGCCTCCCTTGATTGAGCCCCACCATGACGTAGTCTAGCATTCACCACAACATAGTAAATTCATTCAAGTTTTATTATAAATTCAACCTTTCTCTTCTCTTAGTCTAATTATTTTATCTTCCCTTGAATACTAGACCTCCTTAGGACTTAGTTTTTTTGGTCTTTGATTCATGTGATGGATCTAATGAAATACACTTTTAATGATAAATCCATTATGATCTAAGGTTAGATTCCCTTATTTATTAATTCATTATTCCCTTATTATTTATTCTTATAAGGATATGGAAGATGTTTTAAGTTAGACATCAGTGGATTTAGATTATGATTTGTTGAAGAATGACATGTCATAGATTTTTGAAGGTTTATCTTGGGATCCTAAATGGTTGATTTTGGTTTCTTCATTTTCCTTTTAACATTATTATAACACCCCAAACATTTTATGGTATGTTTCTCTTAAATAATTTCAATTAATCACATAGCCTATATTACATGAAGCACTGAGTATCTATGAAACAAAAATTGGTTATTTATATGAGATAGTCATAACCTATCCATTAAACTTAAAATTTTCACTTCTATGTTTGGAATTTCAAAAAGCAGGCATACACAGTTGCGATCAGGGTGATGTTTGGAGTATGATAGAATCAACTTAATTTTTGGTGAATATTAACCTACCCTTATAAAGAGTAACTTACCCTTATGAATAGTAACTTAACCTTATGAATATTAATATGATTCTTATGAATGGTAACCATACCCATGAAAGTGTAAATAAAATTTAGGCACCTTAAAAATGAAGATAAATATTTTAAGTGTTGGTATTTTTCGATTAAATAATGATTTTAATTAAAAAAATAAATTTATCATATTTAGAAAGTTATTTTTGAAAAATGGAGTTCATTTTTGGATTCTATACATCAAAAAATGGTTAGGGTGAATTTTTGGGATTTTTCTGAAATACTTGAATTTTTGGTGAATAGTAAAATACGATAATTACGGTATAAAAACATTATGAGATAAATACACTATTCCCTACATCATGGATGATGTAAGAAACCATTAGTTATAAATCACATGCACTTATTACTATTCTAGTTCATGGAATCCTTTCTATTTGTTGTCATAGGGTAAAATAATAAACAAATGATTAAAATATTAAGAAAACTCTCCTCCCCTCCACTATATAAACCACCCTCACCCCCTCTTCCTCCCACACTACTCAAGATTACATCCTTGCCTAAACTCTACCAAATACACTTACCAATCCCTCCCCCATGTCCAAGACCTACTGTTATCACCCAAAGGTCAAAAACAAATTCTTTAAGGAGATTCTCAAGGTGGAGTACTCAAGAGGTGAACTTCTCTTCCCTTTTCTTTCAAATTCTTTTACAAGTTCCATTCTTTTGTTTTTCTACCCTCACCTCCCCACATAAAAATGATATAATAATTCTAGTAATTTACATGTAATATAATTTTATTATTCTAATGGAATATTTCATCATCATCTCTCTTTTCCCTCTCCTTTTACACTAAAAATGAAAATATCGTCTGAGATGTGTTAATTTATCATATTCAAGGACGACGAGTTTTCAATTTCTAATACTATCTACAAGAATGGTCATGATAACTTTTTAATGGTTGAACCAGATAATAATATATGTATTTTAACTTATAAAATGTTCTGGAATCCTTATACACTCATATATATAAAATAATACTACAAAACAAGTTCAATATGCACAGAACCGCCAAGTTAATCCAAGTGTTTATCATTAACTTTTAACTAATGAGTCATCCTCATGGTATATAATCCAAAATCATTATAAGATCATTTATATATCTATAATTTCACTAATAATATATATTAACAATTCTGGATGTTTAATCACACTTCAAACGAACTTCCATTCATGAATACAAGTAAACCGATCATGAAAACTGAGGAAGAAAATGCTTCCAAAACAATAAAATTGAACCTATTAAACCCATAAAAAGGGCCATGAATAAACCTAATAAGTTTAAAATAAATCAATTAAAAGTATATGAGGTTATGTAATAATTAATTAATGAATCTAAATTTTATTATTTAGGTTATTAAGATCAAACGAAGAACACATTCGGGTATAAGGTAAGAGGTTTCTCATCTTGCTTTTATTCCTATGAGATTTCCATTGTTCGCCACTTATTTTTTGTATGTGGTGTATTTTTACTAACATTTAATATATAATATCATGATTATCTTTATACTCAGGGTATTCAGTGACTCACTTGATGATTATTAACTCGATTGTTTACAATGTTGTAAGGGACCTTGTTTTGGTTTCCATTTCATTATGGTTTACTTGGTATTATGCACCTAATAATTTTTATGTGGTGAACCTACTACCACTTTGAGATCATTTTTCATTTGAAATTGTGAATATATTATATATTCATATTATGTTTTCATGTATATGATTATTTTCTTAATCTGTATACCCTTTTACATACGGTGTTTATTTGGAATGTTTTTTTAATTATGGAAATATTGATGAATCAGTATCCTCTACTCTATACAGATATTGAGAAGGAATAATGTGATTGTATTAAATCTATGTAGAATTATTTGGAATTTTAGTGATATTCAGGGCCCGCTATATCCCCTCAATGCATTGACAGGTCTCATAATACAAATCAGTTGGCGAAAAATCCTTCAAGTTTGTTTCCAAAACAGAATCAGATGAGTATCTACCCACATACTTAAACCATTTAGATAGTATATTGGTATCATGTTCCAGATACATGATTTAAAATTAATAATAATTCTCTTTATTCATTTTCAGTTATTAGTATCCATGAGGTTTTACTGTGACAAAATCTATAGATGCAGTTTCATTCTTAGTTTATTAATGGCATGTGTTTTTCATTTATTCACCATGCTATATTGACTATACTAATTTGATTATGATTAAATTATTTTTTATTCAATATTTCACTATTTGTAACTTTTATAGATCATTTTAGCTCACCCCTTTCATTTGTTTACCTTCAACAGGTTATGAATAGGTTACTATTTATTGATTTCTCGTGGATGTAGTTTATTAGTTTTTGTTATGTATTGTATTTTGTTACCTTTACCAATGTAATATGAGTTAAATGTATATATCTATTTTCTTCAAGAATGCCAATCTGATCATTCCTTCAGGATTTAATTCCTTTTAATCATGCCATTGTAATAAGTAATGCACTGGCTCTAGGATTCTAGGGTCAGGGTGTTATAGTTGGTATCAGATGAAGTTTATCAAAAACCTTGGAAACTAGATTTTGGAAACATAGTTTAGAGAACATAACTCTAAGATAAACTTTAAGGATAATAATAGAGTAACATCCTATAATTTTGGTAAGGTAGAGACTATGCGGATCTTCCTAGAAAATACATCCCTGTATGGATACTATAAGTGGTTGTGGTTCTGACACAAATGTACCTAAGAGTAACAACTCTGACAAGGAGTTTTGGGATTGACCTGGGGTATCCTGGTACATGAAAATGGGCCTTACTGTGCACCTGGTTTGAAACTCCCAGAGTATATTCTTTGGATAATTCAAACTTTCTTTATAAACCACTATGAAGGATTTAAAAGTAAATAGAAACAATGTTTAAGCTAATGAGATTAGTCATGAATAAAATTTCAGATTATGTTAAGTGTTTTCTGGTTAGAAATTATGAATTATGACCTAATTTAGTATATTCCATTGTATAGCTATGACACATAATAGAAGGATGGAAATTAATACCCACAAAAAATGTAGGGATTTTCCCACTAAGCAAGTCAACACAGTTAATGTTGGAGTAGATCAGATAATGACCATATTGTGAAAACTTACTCAGGATATGACGAATAACCATGCTATACTTGTATTGGATCGTTTCATATGACAGAAGTCCCCATCTTTTAGTGGGACTACTAATCTGGTGGTAGATGAGCAGTGGATCAAGTCCCTTAAAAAGATATTTCTGGCATTAAGATGTAATGATAGTATATTGCCTTAAGGGTGATGCTGATCAATGGTGGTCCTTGATCCAGAATACCACAGAGGAAGAAGAAATATAAGATATGGAATTGAGAACTTTTAAGGAAATATTATTTGACAAATATTTCCCTCGTGAAAAACGAACTGAAATGAAGAGTAAATTCCTTAGCCTAAAGTAAAGGGAAGAAGAGAGTGTTGTTGAGTATGAGGTTTCCTTCACAAGATTATCCAGGTATGCTATAGATCACGCACATGATTTGGAAGACAAGATTGATCATTTATTTAAAGGTATTAAGCTATGTCTTTGAAGGGAACTAACTTCTCAAACATTTTCATCATATGAAGGAATTGTATTAAGTGACATCAGAACAAAAAAGGAATTTGCTGGATCAATTTTTTTTAATGGAAATCAAGATAAGAAGAGGCATTCTAAAAACCATGGAAAAGATGAAGCACCAATGAATAAGGGAATGAACCAATTTCCATTATGTGATAATTTTGGAAAGAATCATCCTGGGAAATTCTTGAAAGGCATAGGAGTTTGCAATAAGTGTGGAGAATAGGGTCATAAATTTAGATAATTCAAGGGGAAGAGACAAGTCATGGATGTTCAATGCTACAATTTTATAGAGATGTGACACTATGAAAATGAGTGTCCTAAGCACCAAGGAAATTTTCCTCAGAAAAGGCCATGAGAGAAAGAGAAAGCTTATGTGATTAAAACTGCAGAGGTTGAAGTTCCTAATGATGTGTTGGCAGGTATATTAATTGTTTCCTCAAACTTAGTCAATAATTTATTTGATTATAGATCATCACATTCATTTATATCATCCCAGTTTCCTAAGAAAATTAGACATGCACAATTTGATTTAATAAAGGAGTTTCAGTCAAACATTTTAGGGGATGTATCATTGCAACAAAGATGTGTCGATCAGTCCCCCTCATGAAACATAAATGTGATTTAGTTGATAACCTTATCATCATACCAATGATTAACTTTGATATAATTATAGATATAAATTGGCTGTAAAATTATGATGCAAATATCTATTGCAAGAAAAATAAAGTTACAATTTTTGATAATGGTGTAGAATCCCTTATCTTTAGATAAAAAACCTCCCCATATGATTCTTATCTAGATACACCCCCAATAGATATACTAAATGTAATTCTTGGAGAGGAAAAGAACACAATATGTAACACCATAAGAATTTACAAATAGATTTAATATAGAATTACTGAAACACCGAGTCTCTAAAAAATCCACTTTGTTATAACCTAGCCAGGTAAACATAATTTTTCTACCTCTCTAATTTGAATTTTGAAAAACTGACATACACGAAGGCGTTCAGTAAGATATTTAGAGCCTGATAAGACAAAATTATTTTTTGGTGAATAGTAACATACCCTTATGACTAGTAATGAATAGTAAATTGGCCAAAAAAATAGAAACTTCACCCAAAAATGTATATATACAATTTAGACATCTTAAAAGTGAAAAAACAATCATAGTATAAGTATTGGTATTTTTGTATGTCATAAATATTTTAATTACAATTTTATGATTAATTTAATAATTTAAAATTGAAATTTATTTTCATAAAATGTAGTCATAAATTTTTATTTTATTATCTTATGGTTATAAGATAATTGTATGGGACCTTGATTAATTTTTCAAGGTGTTATAAAATGAGTTATAGTTTTAATGTTGTTTTTTAAATAAATTATGATTTTACTTAAAAATTAAATTAAAAATTATTTAAAAAATTATTTTTAAAAAATGGACTTCATTTTTTAATTCTAAATGTTTAATAATGGTTAGGGTTAATTTTTGGTATTTTTCTAAAAAACTTGAATTTTTGATGAATGGTGAAATACAGTAAAATACCGTATATACAAATTATCAGTTAAATACAATATTTATGACATCATGAGTGATGTAAGGCCAATTTTTTTGAACTCACATGAACTTATTACTATTAGGGGTCACATGAAACAATAATATTGGTTGTCTTGAGGGAATTAATAAAATAATGAATAAAATAATCAAAATTTACTCCTCTCCTCCACTATAAACCCCCCCTAATTCCCTCTTCTCCTCACTCCTCTAAGCCTTGAAGCTTTGAAAAGTTCTGCCCAAATACCCTTCCCTAGTCACTCCTCACATCCAATAAGCACTTGGTCTTTCCAAAATACCAAAAACCCTTCTCTTAAGGAGTTTCTCAAGGAGGTTATTACAAGAGGTAAATCATCTTTCTTTTTGATTTAGTTTCATTTCAATTTATCTTCATTTCTTATTCTCTCCCAACCTCCTCTTTCAAAATGACCATGATTAATCTAGTATCATATATATATATTGGAATTATATCATGTTAATGGAAGAAACGTCATCAATATTCTTACTCTATCTCTCTCTCACTCTCTTTTATTTTATAAACGAAATCATCGTTCGTGAGGTTCCAATTTACAACCTTCATGGGGACGAAGTTTCATTCTTCAATTTATCCTTCATTACTAGTAATGAAACCATTTTTATGGTTTAAATAAACTATAATATATTCATTATAACCTATTTAATATTCATGAACTAGTATATGTACATAATATTAAATCATATGTCCAAACTAGTTCCTAATAATCAAAATACCGCTAAAATAATCTAAGTGATTGTCATTAATATTTCATCTAATGATTCATCCTCATTCCATGTAACCAAATGAAATAAATGACCATTAAAACCTATTTATGTTAATAAATAATATATAAATTCAATTCTAGAGATTTACATCCATTCCACATGAACTCCATTATATAAAAACAAGTGAACCGATTATGAAAATCAAGAAAACGAACACTTCGGAACGACGAAATTCAATAATATAACTAATCAATAAGGACATAATGAACTAAAAAAAATATGATAAAATAAATACATGTCTAATAGGTTCTTAATTAAGTTATTAATGAGTCTAATTTCATATTCAAGGACCTTAATTTCAAGAGTGGAACACATTCGGACTTAAGGTAAGGGTTTCTTCATCTCACTTCCATTTTTGTGAGATTTTTCGTATTCACTACTAATACTTGTTTATGGTGTATGTATACTGCCCATTGACATAAAATATCATTAATATATTTATTTTCATGGTATTAAATGATTAATTTTAATATTATTAATTTTGGGGAATACGGATCGATTGATTACAAAGTTGTAAGGGGTTTCTACCCGAACCTCCATTTTCATTCAGGTTACTCTTATTCTATACTTACCTCAATTAAATTCTTATTTATTCTTATTTAATCCAAATAAATTCTGTTTTAATGTACTATATTTTTTTACCATCCATAATACTTCTTTATTTTATGGGTATTTACATGTTTTAAAAGGATCATTCAAAAATTTTATCCCGATAAACAAACCTGATTCAAGGGATATTTTCAAATTCTTACTCCTTTTCAAGTGTATACCAGAATCTGTTTTAAGACACAATTATTTTTATAAAAACACACATTTTATCATGAAAAATTATATTGTATCGTTTTTTTATTTAATATAAAACAAACGTGTCTTTCCAATTTAAAATTCCTTTTAATACTTTCCTTAAAATGCTCTAAAATGTTTTATTTCTAAAGAATCTTAAGAACTATTTTTACATGATTTCACTTCAGTGGGACATCATTTATGACAAAAATATAATTTCAATGTCCTATTATTTTATTATATGGGATATTCATGCTTAAATTCTAATTTCATGGAAAATATAAATGATTTCCTAAAAGAACTCTTCCTTTAAAAGTAAAAAGGATTTTTCTCATCTCACATTAACTTTTATGAGATATATTCCTTGTTAACTACATATTTACTTCTTGTGGTGTATGTAATTCCCTTTGGTATATTATATAAAGAGTCTCCTTATTCTCCTGATATTATAATGGATTATTATTTGAATGTTTCAAGGTGGTATGGGACACTCTATAATGTTTAAGGATTATTTCCCTCAAGGATTTTTCAATGGTCTCATTTAAAAGTATCTCCATGTATGTCAACAAACATTGTTGAATCTTTTAATTCATCGAGGTTTATCTCCTATGATATAATCCACCATGTTTTATTGAATGGTTTATGATTAGTTTGACTATGGATGTCCTATCCTAAAACCATTCACCAATTTACTCAAAATGGTTAGTGTTTATGCTAATGTTTGAGGAAAGTTATTTACATATCCTATATTAGTTTCAATATGAATGTATATGTTGTTTAAATTTATCCCCATTCATGTGAGTAATGCATTGAACTTATTATGTGATGGGTCGATCATGCTACAACCCATCAATGCATCGGTATGTCTCATGAGACAAATAGACGTGGACTTGGACAAGGCCTTTCCCAATTTGATATATGGTTTTGGCTGAGACCTTAATTATTTTTAGACGTCTTGGTCGAGGCCCTGACGGTATGTTTTAGAATATCCAGAATATGAATTTCCCTCATTATAAAGCTAGAAATTCATAGTTCATGTGGTTATTCAACTAGTAGAATACCCATGATTATGTTTTATTATGGAAATATTTACTCATCTCATATTTCTGCCATATTATGTTCATGTTTATTTTTAAAAGGCATATGTTTTTAGTTATTCACCATGTATAATGTTTATGTTTATGATATCATCTGATGTATTGCTTACCCTTATTGAGCATCTGAGCTCACCCCTTTCTTATGTTTCATTTTCTCAGGACATGAAGAAGTTTATTATGACTGACTTGTAGGGATAGTCTTGGAGTGGTGGATGTTCCCAATAAAAATTATATGTTGTATTTCTTTTCAAGTTGTAATTTTGAAACTATGTATGTATTTGATTTTACAAAACTAATAAACTACTTAGTCCTTAGGGATTTGATTACTTGTAATCATGACAATGTATTAAAATAATAAACCAGCTCCAGACAACTGGGGTTAGAGCATTATAGTTGGTATCAAAGGAAGTTTAGTAGATAACTTGGAAGCTAGATATAGAAAAAGTATATTAGTAAACAAAACCCTAAGATAGACTTTGGGGATAAGAATACAAGGAAATCCTAGAATTTTGGTAAGTAATATATTATGTGGTTTATCAAGAAAATACATCACTATTTGGATACAAACAAGTAGAGGTAGATCTGGAACAGATGTATCTAGGGGTAAAACCCGAAAACACCACTTTGAGCTAGACTCAAACAGGAATGAGTGCACGAAAACGGGCCTTGTTGCACTCTTGGTTCAACACTCTCAGAGGATATGCTTTGGTAAATTCATAAGCTTATTACAAACAATTAAGAAGGATTTATTCCTCCAATGTAACTAAAGTATATGGTTCTAGGATTTATGATGCATAAATTTATGATATATATTATACCATGTTTAGAGATACAGAGAGTTAATAATTTTATGAGCTAATATATAATATGAAATTAATTAGAAATGACGCCTAGTAGAAGGAATGAGAACTTCACCAATGCGCGTGATGTGAAGAGTAAGAATGACCATATCTCTAATGGTCTTAAACAATTATTTCAAAGGAAGATTGTCTCTCAAGTATCCCCATCATATGATGAAATAATATCATGTGTTAACAAGGTATGTAAAGGTTTATCTGAGTCCTATGGATTTGAAGGGAAGTAAAAAAAGAAGAGGATGATAAAGAAAAACATGGATAAAGGGAAGAAGGAAAAGATGTATTTTCCCACATGTGATAATTATGGAAAGAAACACCTTGGGATATGCTTGAGTGTAAAAGGAGTTTGCTTCAAGTGTAGATATATTCAATGCTTCAACTACAAAGAGATGGGACACTATAGGAATCAATGTCCCAATCATCATGGAAATATAGCTCTGAAAAAGAAAAGGGATCAAGGTCAAGCATATGATGTTACTATGGTTGAAGTAAAATAAATAATGTATTTATGTTTTTGGATTCAAGAACTATGTTATGGTATTCTTATTATAAGAATTATGAGATATATAAGGATTGTACTACAGTACTATTTCATCAAGGATTTGAGGTCATATGGTGAATGGTACAAAGGAAAAGTGATTCAGTAGAAAGTTAACCTTTTTAGAAAACACACGATTGAGGGAAAAACAACCCTTAATATATATCTCATGTTGAGATAATGATGAAGAAATGATTGATTCTAATAAGTACTGAATACCTTGGAACTGATTATTGACTTGTTGAGAAGTGGTCTTTGCTATCATCAATGGAGTTTACAACACTTTTGGATTTAAGGAATATATCCAATAACATGTATCTTACTTAAGGAATACATAAGAATACATGTTTCCAATATGGTTTTTATGGTAATTCAAGTTATTACCATATTTCAAGAGGATACATGATGAAGTTATTCACATGTTTGGAATGCGAATTTTAGAGATGCTTCTTGTTGATTAAGGTTTAATGATAAGTTCATCTTGGAAATTTAGATACCTTCATTATAATGTGTTGAATAATTATATTTTTTAATTTTAAACCATTTACAAAATGGTTTATGTTGATCATTGTATGGGGTTTTAGAGTTTAATGTCACTACATGATGGTTTTATTATTCTTCCATGACCATGTTGTCCAATTATAATCTGTTCTTTTTTAGTAACCGATGCATTTCCCTTTCCTCTTATTAATAGGATATTTTAACCATATTCTTGATGTGGGTTTCCCACAAGGGAATTTTCAAGTATCAACCATTATCTTTCGAAGTTCAATTTCAAATTTTGAGGATGAAATTTTTGTAAGGAGGGGATAATGTAACACCCCAAGAATTTACAAATAGATTTAATATAAAATGCAAGAAACATTGAGTCTTTAAAAAACACCACTTGGTTATAACCTTGCCAAGTAAACATACACTACGACAAAAAAGGCATTTAGCCGCAGTTTGGTTTTACGTTTTGCGGCGGTTTAAACCGCCGCTAAATAGATTGACGGCGGTTTTGAAAAACCGCAGCGAAATCGTGCGTCGGGAAACTATTCGGGGCAGTTTTCAAAACCGTCATAGAACGTTTCGCGGTGATTTTTTTTTATTATTTATTTATTTATTTTATTTTATTTTATTTTATTTTATTTATTTATTTATTTATTTCGTATTTATATATTTATTTTATTTATTTCGTATTTATTTTATTTATTTATTTATTTTATTTATTTTATTTATTCATTTCGTATTTTATTTATTTCTTTCGTATTACTTTATTTATCCATGCATGCACATCCCATGCACATGCACATGCACATGCCCATGCAATATAAAGAAATACTGCGTTTGGTGAGATTTGAACCCCTAACCTCTTGCATATTTTCCAAAGACTTTACCACTCCAGCAAGCTCATCATGTGTTTAATAAACAAAATTTAATATACTTATATATATTAATTGAGAAAACAAATAATACATAAATAATAGATATAAACTCAATAATATATAATATATAATATATAATAATAAATAACACATAATAAATAATAATAAATAAATAATAAATAATAAATAAATATAAATAATAAATAATAAATAATAAATAATAAATAATAAATAAATATAAATAATAAATAATAAATAATAAATAATAAATAATAAAAAATAAAAAATAAATAATAAGTAATAAATAATAAATAATAAATAATACATAATAAACAATAGATAATAAATAATAAATAATAATAAATAAATAAAATAAATAAATAATAAATAATAATAAATAAGTAATAAATAATAATAAATAATAATAAATAATAAATAATAAATAATAAATAAATAACAATAAAAAGTAAACAATAAACAATAAATAATAATAAATAATAATAAACAAATAATAAAGAATAAAGAATAAAGAATAAAGAATAAAGAATAAAGAATAAATAATAATAAATAATAAATAATAAAAAATAAACAATAAATAATAATAAAGAATAAATAATAAAAATAAATAATAAATAAATAATAAATATTAAATAGTAATTAATATTAAATAATAATAAACAATATATAATAAATAATAAATAATAAATAATAAATAATAAATAATAAATAATAAGTAATAAATAATAATTAATAAAAAATACATAATAAACAATAGATAATAAATAATAAATAATAATAAAAAAATAAAAAAAATAAATAATAATAAATAAATAATAATAAATAATAAATAATAAATAATAAATAAATAACAATAAAAAGTAAACAATAAAAAGTAAACAATAAATAATAAATAATAATAAATAATAATAAACAAATAATAAAGAATAAAGAATAAATAATAAAAATAAATAATAAATAAATAATAAATAATAAATAGTAATAAATATTAAATAATAATAAACAGTAAATAATAATAAACAATAAATAATAATAAACAAATAATAAATAATAAATAATAAATAATAAATAATAAATAATAAATAATAAATAATAAATAATAAATAATAAACAATAAACAATAAATAATAAACAATAAACAATAAATAATAAATAATAAATAATAAATAATAAATAATAAATAATAAATAATAAATAATAAATAATAAATAATAAATAATAAATAATAAATAATAAATAATAAATAATAAATAATAAATAATAAACAATAAACAATAGATAATAAATAATAAATAATAATAAATAAATAAGAATAAAGAAATAAAAAATAATAAAAAATAATAATAAATAATAATAAACAAATATTAAATAATAAATAATAAATAATAAATAATAAATAATAAATAATAAATAATAATAAATAATAAATAATAAACAATAAATAAAAAATAATAATAAATAATAAATAATAAAAATAAATAATAAATAATAATAAATATTAAATAATAATAAATATTAAATAATAATAAACAATAAATAATAATAAACAATAAATAATAATAATAATAATAAAAATAATAAATAATAAATAATAAATAATAAATAATAAATAATAAATAATAAATAATAAATAATAAATAATAAATAATAAATAATAAATAATAAATAATAAATAATAAACAATAAACAATAAACAATAAACAATAAGTAATAAACAATAAGTAATAAATAATGAATAATATATAATAAATAATAATAAATAATAAATACGAAATAAAAAAACATTTCATAATAAATAACACGTAATAAATAAAATATTATTATTATTAAATAATAAATAATAAATAATAAATAATAAAGAATAAAGAATAAAGAATAAATAATAAAGAATAAAGAATAAAGAATAAAGAATAAAGAATAAAGAATAAAGAATAAATAAATATTAATAATAAATAATAAATAAATATAAATATAAATAATAAATAATAAATAATAAATAATAAATAATAAATAAATATAAATAATAAATAATAAATAATAAATAATAAATAATAAATAATAAATAATAAATAATAAATAATAAATTATAAATTATAAATTATAAATTATAAATAATAAATAACAAATAATAAATAATAAATAATAAATAATAAATAATAAATAATAAATAATAAATAATAAATAATAAATAACCAGTAACAAATATTATTATTAGTAATAGTAAATAATAAATAATATTTAACAAATATTTAATAATAAATAAATATAAATAATAAATAAATATAAATAATAAATAATAAATAAATATAAATAATAAATAATAAATAAATATAAATAATAAATAATAAATAAATATAAATAATAAATAATAAATAAATATAAATAATAAATAATAAATAATAAATAACCAGTAATAAATAATAGATAATAAATAAATTAAAGTATATTATAAATAATAAATAATAAATAATAAATGAAACACATGAAAAAGTATGAAAAGACGTGATAAGTGACGAAAAATCATGAAAACGCATGAAAACGGATGGAGAAGCATGAAGAATGAGGCATTAGAAAGAATGAGAACGCATGAAAACTCATGACAACTCTAGAAAACCCCTTAAGAATTCAACATAATCATCATAATAACCCACAAAAAATCATTGATAATGATAACAAGTCATGGAAACCCAAATAAACAGTAATAAATGGAGAAATAGTTAAAACCCGTCAAAACGGTCATAAAGTGACAAAAACATTAGACTCACATTAACAGAGATAACTTATGATCCGAGGGTCCATTTCAAATCCGCGACCTGTCAAATCAAAGATCCTAAAACGATCTTCGACCTGATAGGTGAAAGAGTCCGAATAGACAAGTGGATCGTAAGTTACGACCATTTTAAAAAAAGCTGATGGGGAACGGGTGCTAGAAACGAGGCATCGAAAAACTTAACAAACCCAATACCCACTAAAAAGGCCATAACTTATGATCCAGGAGTGTATGTGGGCTCCATAACTAGTCAAACTAAAGCTCATGGAACGAGCTACAATCTGACAGGTGGAGGAGTCCGAACTGACACGCAGATCAAAAGTTAGGTCCATTTGAAGACAAGTTCGACGGGACACCGGTGACAGAAATGAGGTTTTGGTGGCCTTCGGAGGGGGTTTTGTGGTCAAAAAACATGACAAAAGCTTGTTTGTGTTGAATTGGTTTGTAGCTCTCTTTGCTGGCTTCGATTTGATATGTGGTAGAGCCCAAACGGACACCCGGAGCGAAAGTTATGGCCATTTGAAGTTGGAGAACTTTTTTCAACTTTCTTATAACTCTCATATCTTCCGCACCTTAGACCGTCTCATGGTTTTGATTATATGTGCCTCTATATCTCTTCATGATCTTTGATTTGACTGGTCATGGAGTTCCAACAGACGCTCGGAGCAAAAGTTATGGTCGTTTTAGTGATTTCAGGGTTTCTCGTGTTTTTTTTTTATTTTTTTCTTTTCATTTCACGGCGGTTTTACCCAAACCGCCGCTATTTCGCGGCGAGTTTTTAAAAATCCGCCGCTAATCCACGAAAAAATTAAAAAAAAAAAAATAAAAATAAAAAAATTAAGGCATTTCGCGGCGGTTTAAAAACCATCACGAAATGGCGGCCCGAAACACGTTTAGCGGCGGTTTTTAAAACCGCCGCGAAAAAACCGCCGCTAAATGGCTGTTTTCCTGTAGTGATAACTTTTTCACCTCTGTGATTTGAATTTTAAAAAACTGACATACACGGTTGCGTTCAGTAAGATATTTAGAGCCTGATAAGACAAACTTATTTTTTGGTGAATAGTAACATACCCTTATGAATAGTAACATACCCTTATGAATAGTAATGAATAGTAATTTGGCCAAAAAAGTAGAAACTTCACCCATTAATGTATATATACAATTTAGAAATCTTAAAAGTGAAAAAACTCTAATAGTATAAGTATTGGTATTTTTGTATGTCATTAATATTTTAATTACAATTTTATGATTAATTTAATAATTTAAAACTCAAAATTATTTTCATAAAATGTAGTCATAAATTTTTATTTTATTGTCTTATGGTTATAAGATAATTTTATGGGACCTTGATTAATTTTTCAAGGTGTTATAGAATGAGTTATAGTTTTAATGTTGTTTTTTCGAATAAATTATGATTTTATTTAAAAATTAAATTAAAAACATTTAGAAAATTATTTTCAAAAAATGGAGTTCATTTTTGAATTTTACACATCAAATAATGGTTAGGGTGAAGTTTTGGTATTTATTTGAAAAACTTAAATTTTTGATGAATAATGAAATATGGTAAAATACCGTATATACAAATTATCAGTTAAATACACAATTTATGACATCATGAGTGATGTAAGGCCACTTGGTTCGAACTCACATGCACTTATTACTATTAGGGGTCACATGAAACAACGCTATTGATTGTCTTGTGGGAATTAATAAAATAATGAATAAAATATTCAAAATTTACTCCTCTCCTCCACTATAACCCCCCTCACTTTCTCTTCTACTCACTCATTTAAGCCCTGAATATCCTCACAGTTATGACCAAATACCATTACCTAGTCACTCCCCACTTCCAAGAAGCTCTTGGTCTTTTCAAAAGACCAAAACCCCTTCCCTTAAGGAGGTTCTCAAGGAGGTTATTACAAGAGCTAAATCATCTTTCTTTTTCTTTTAGTTTGATTTCAATTTATCTTCTTTTCTTATTATCTCCCAACCTCCTATGTAAAAATGAACATTATTACTCAATTATCATCTATATACTGGAATTATATCATGTGAATGAAAGAACCATCATCAATATTCTTACTCTCTCTCTGTTTTATTTTATAAACGAAATCAACATCCGTGAGGTTCTAATTTACAACCTTCATGGACGACAAAGTTTTGTTTTTCAATTTATTATTCATTACTGGTCATGAAACCATTTTTATAGTTGAACCAAGATATAATATATGTATTATAACCTATTTAATATTCAGGAACCAGTATATGTACATAATATTAAATCATATGACCAAGCTAGTTCTTAATAATCAAAATACCGCTAAAATAATCTAAGTGATTGTCATTAATATTTCATCTAATGATTCATCATCATGACATGTAACCAAATGACATAAATGAAAATTAACACCTATTTATGTTCATAAATAATATTTAAATTCAATTATGGAGATTTACATCCATTCCACATGAACTCCATTACATAAAAAAAGTGAACCGATTATTAAAACCAAGAAAACGAACACTCTGGAACGACAAAATTCAATATTACAACTTATCAATAAGATCATAATAAACTAAAAAATTATGATAAACTAAATAAATGTCTAATAGGTTCTTAATTAAGTTATTAATGAGTCTAATTTCATATTCCAGGACCTTAAGTTTAAGAGTGGAACACATTCGAACTTAAGGTAAGGGTTTCTTCATCTCACTTCCATTTTTGTGAGATTTTCTGTATTCACTACTAATACTTGTGTATGGTGTATGTATACTGACCATTGATGTAACATTTCACGAATATATTTATTTTCATGGTATTCAATGTATCATTTTAATATTATTAATTTTGGGGCATATGAATCAATTGATTACAAAGTGGTAAGGGATTTCTACCCGAACCTCCATTTTCATTCGGGTTACTCTTATTCTCTACTTAAATCAATTAAATTATTATTTATTATTATTTAATACACATACATTATGATTTAATATCCTATATATGTTTACCATCCATAATACATCTTTATTTTATGGGTATTTACATGTTTTAAAAAGATCATTAAAATTTTTTATTAGGATAAACAAACCCGATTCAAGGGATATTTTCAAATTCTTATTCATTTTAAAGTGTACACCAGAATCTATTTTAAGCCCCCATTTTTTTATAAAAACACTCATTTTATCATGAAAAATGATCTTATATCATTTCTGGATTTAAGATAACAAACTTGTCTTTCCACTTTAAAATTCTATTTAATACTTTCCTTAAAATGCTCTAAAATGTTTTATTTATAAAGAATCTTAAGAACTCTTTTTTACATGATTTCACTTTAGTGGGACATCATTTATTCCTGAAATATAATTTCAATGTCCTATTATTTTATTATATGGGATATTCATGCTTAAAATCTGATTTCATGGCAAATTTAAATGATTTTCCAAAATAAATATTCCTTCAAAAGTAAAAATGATTTTTCTGATCTCTCATTAACTTTTATGAGATATATGCCTTGTTCACCACATATTTCATTCTTTTGGTGTATGTAATTCCATTTTGTATATCATATTAAGAGTCTGATTATTCTCATTATATTCAAAGTGATTATTATTTGAATGTTTCAAGGTGGTATGGGACACTTTGGAATGTTTAAGGATTATTTCCCTCAAGTATTTTTCAATGGTCTCATTTAAAAGTATATTCATCTATGTCAAAAAACATTGTTAAATATTTTACTTCATTGAGGTTTATATCCTTTGATATCATCCACCATGTTTTATTGAATGGTTTATGATTATTTTGACTGTGGATGTCCTATATTAAAACCATTCACCAATTTACTCTGAATAGTTAGTGTTTATGCTTAATGTTCGGGGAACGTTATTTACATTTCATATATTAGTTTCAGTATGATTGTATATGTTGTTTAAGTTTATCCAAATTAATATGAGGAATGAATTGGACTTATTATGCGATGTGTGGGGCCCACTACAACCCCTTGATGCATTGGTAGGTCTCATGAGACAAATAGACTTAGACTTGGCCGAGGCCTTTCCCAATTTGATATATGGTTTGGGTCGAGGCCTTAATCATTTTTAGAATTCTTGGCCGAGGCCCTCATGATATTTTTAGAATGTCCAATATATTCATTTCCCCCATTATGAAGCTACAAATTCATAGTTCATGTGATTATTCTACTATTATAATACCCATGACTATGTTTTATTATGGAAATATTTACTCAGCTCATATTCTTGACATATTATGTTCATGTTTATTTTTAGAAGGAATGTGTTTTTAGTTATTCACCATGACTAATGTTTATGTTTATGTTATCTTCCACTATATTTATTAACCTTATTGAGCATCTGATCTCACCCCTTTCTTATGTTTCATTTTCTCAAGACATGAAGAAGTTTATTATGACTGACTTTCAGGGATAATATTGGAGTTGTGGATATTCCCAATAAAACTTATATGTTGTATTTATTTTCAAGTTATAATTTTGAACCTATGTATATATATAGTTTTCCAAATCTACTAAACTACTAGGTCCTTTGGGATTTTCTTCCTTTGTAATCATTCCAATGTATTAAAATAATGCATTGGCTCCGAGCCATTGGGGTTGGGGCGTTACAGTTGGTATCAATGGAAGTTTAGTAGAAAACTTAGAAAGTAGATATAAAAAAAGTAGATTAGTGAACAAAACCCTAAGATAGACTCTGGGAATAAGAATACAAGGACATAATAGATTTTTGGTAAGGAATAAATTATGTGGTTTATCAAGAAAATACATCCCTGTGTGGATACGAACAGTAGAGGTGGCTCTGACACATATGTATCTTGGGGTAAAACCTAAAAACAACACTTTGAGATAGAATCGAATGGGAACTAGTGCACGACAATGGTACTTGCTGCACTCTTGGTTCGACACTCCTGTGGGATATGATTTGGTAAATTCATAATCTTATTACAAACAATTATGAAGGATTTATGCCCCCAATGTAACCAATGTATATGGTTATAGGATTTATGATGCTTAAATTTATGTTATGCGTTATACCATGTTTAGAGATAGAGAGAGTTCATAATTTTATGAGATAATATATAATATGTAATTTATTAGAAATGGATCCTAGAAGAAGGAATGAGAAATTCACCAAAGAAAATGATACAAAGAGTAAGAAGGATCATATCTCTAATGGTCTTAAGCAATCATTTCAAAGGAAGACCGTCTCTCAAGTATCCTCATCATATGAGGAAATAATATCATGTGATAACAAGGTATGTAAAGAATTATCTGAGTCCTATGGATTTGAAGGGAAGAAAAAGCATAAGAGGATGGTGGAGAAAAAAATGGATAAAGGGAATAAGGGAAAGATGTATTTTCCCACATGTGATAATTGTGGAAAGAAACGCCTTGGAATATGCTTGAGAGGAAAAGGAGTTTTCTTAAAGTGTGTAGAAAAAGGCCACCATGATCATAATTAAAATACAAAGAAATAATTTTCCTATATTCAATGCTTCAACTACAAGGATATGGGACACTATGGGAACCAATGTCCCAAGCATCATGGAAATATAGCTCTGAAAAAGAAAAGGGATCAAGGTCAAGCTTATGATTTTACTACAGTTGAAGTGGAATAAATAATGTATTTATGTTTTTGTATTCAATAACTATGTTATGATATTCTTATTATAAGAATTATGAGATATATAAGGATTTTACTACAATACCATTTTATTAAGGATTTGAGGTTGTATGGTGAATGGTACAAAGGAAAAGTGATTCAGTAGAAAGTTAAACTTTTTAGAAAACACATGATTGAGGGAAAGACAACCCTTAATATATATCTCATGTTTAGATAATGATGAAGAAATGATTGATTTTGATAAGTACTGATTACCTTGGAACTGATTATTGATTTATCAAGATGTGGTCTATTCTATCACCAATGGAGTTTACAACACTTTTAGATTTAAGGAATATATCCAATAGCATGTATCTTACTTAAGGAATATATAAGAATGCATGTTTCTAATATGGTTTTTATGGTAATTCAAGTTATTACCATATTTCAAGAGGATACATGATGAAGTTGTTCCACTACTAGTAATACACCCTTTACCAACGGTTCCAAACCATTGGTAAAGGCTGGATAACCATTGGTATAATATATGCCAACGATTATCCAAACCATAGGGAAGTAAGCCGTAGGGAAATACACATGCCAATGGTTTCTAGAAAACCATTGGTATATGTTAGGAAATCTACATTATACCAATGGTTATGTCAACCTGTTGGTATAACTTTTCACCAATAGTTTGAAACCATTGATAAACATACTATTCCAATTCAAACCATTGGAATATAGTTTTGTATAGCTTTTTACCAATGATTTGTGTAAACCATTGGTAAAGGCTGAAAATTTCACTATATCACAATGGTTTTTAAACCATTGGGAAAGTGTTTTTACCAATGGTTCTCTTAGAACCATTGGTAAAAACCCATTCACATCCCTATTCCAATGGTTTAGAACTGTTGGCATAGGATTTGTTGTGAAATTCAGGCAGCAACCTATAGCAGGCTGCCCTTTCTCCATTTCCAGCTTCCCAACTCCAATAACCTACAATAACCACCTATAACACATACATATACACAATTAATTCATATAGATTTAACACATAATGCACCATAAAACTACACACATATAGAATTAAAACATAATTCATAAGGTAATTATAAACATACATAATTGATTTAGAATTCAATTCAGAATTGAGATGACAATTACATGTGAAATTTGGAATTCAATTCATAATTGAATACTGAATTGAATACATACATAATTTAATTATCAATTATGAATAAATTACATAAAAAATTGAATACATAATTATATTTTTTATAAAAAATTAAGAATACATACAAAATTTCATTTTTTATAACACATACACGATTGAATTCAGAAATTATAAGCTAATAACTCCAAAATAAGGAAATGGATAAATGAATTCAACCAAACAAAAATATAATGTCCCATGGTTTGGGGCGGGTGTCTTTGAACTTAGTGATGATGATAATGGGTGTGTATCAATGAGCTTGTGTGACTTAGATAATGTAGTTGTCCTTGTCATATTAAATGTCATGTGTTTTAGAATAGGGGTAGGAGTTACTCACATGAGAAGTGGATTGTGTGAGGCTAGACCATGTATCCTTGTGCTAAAGTATCATGCCAGTTGTTTTTGCTTAAAATGAAGTCCATTTTAAACAAAATACAGACACTTCGATTGATACCAGCCACACCGTGCCTTGGATTGAGGTGGGGTTGACTTGTACATGTCACATATGACTTATGGATCGTTGTCCTAAAGTATCAAGACAATCTGAATGCATTTGGTCAGTTTTCTGTATGCCAGTTGTTGTTTTCACTTAAAATGTTGTCCATTTCAAATAAAAGTGAGACACTTTGAGTGGTACTGGCCACACCATGCCTCAGATTCAGGCATGGTTGACTTTTACACATCACAAATTACCCATGGATAATTGTGCTAAAGTATCAACACAATCTGAATACGTTTGGTTGGTTTTCCGTATGCCAATTGTCTTTACTTAAAAGAGTATCCATTTTAAATAAAAGAAAGAAACTTTGAGTGATACCAGCCACAAAGTGCCTTGGATTGAGGTAGTGTTGACTCATACATGTCACAAATGACCCATTGATCATTTTCCCAATGTATCAACAGAATCCAAATGCACTTGGTTGGTTTTCCGTATTTCAGTTGTTGTTTTCAATTAAAATGTTATCCATTTAAAATAAAAGTGAGACACTTTGAGTGGTACCAGCCACACTATGTCTCATATTGAGGCAGGGTTGACTTGTACATGTCAAAAATTACCCATGGATTCTTGTGCTAAAGTATCAACACAATCCAAATACGTTTGGTCAGTTTTCTGTATGCCAATTGTTTTTACTTAAAAGGGTGTCCATTTTAAACAAAAGAAAGACACTATGAGTGATACCAGCCACAACGTGCCTCATATTGGAGTGGGGTTGACTCGTACATTTCTCATATGACCCATGGATCGTTTTCCTAAAGTATCAATAGAATCTAAATGCGTTTGGTTGGTTTTCTATATTCCAGTTGTTGTTTTCACTTAAAATGTCGTCCATTTTAAATAAAAATGAGACACTTTGAGTGGTACTGGCTGATTCACTCCTGTTCATAATGAATTTACACTCGGTTTAATATCTATAAAATGGTTTTTGTGGATGTTTTTGCATGAATTTCACAATTTTGATGTACCTTGTTCTTTGTTTTTTGGTCACCAAAGGATAAAGCATGGAGTCTATGAATTTTGGAGATTCAAAAGGGAATTGGAGGCTTATGGACCTTTTTATCCTAACTATGAAGGAATGGAGTCACCCAAATCAAGCACTAGACATGAAGGATAGAAAAATTCAGGAATTTCAATGATAGAGGCAACCCGCACGGTCGCCACACAGTTATCTAAACCCTATGCAAACCGTGCAGGAGAAGATGCCATTGAAAGTACGCTCTACACGGTTGGCGCATGACCTGCCCAAACCATGCGGCCCATCCAAGAAAACCATGTAGCTCAAGTATTTGAGACAGTAGCATCCACATGGTTGGCGCATAGTCTACCAAACCGTGCGCCCAAATAGTGCAGACCACTACAACCTTCTCTTTTTTGCCTTTTCACTTTTCACCCACTCCTTGACCTAGGGTTCCCTTTTCTACCTGCTTTTAGACAACTGGAAAAAGGCCCTTTCTGAACAAGAAGACTTTGGGGAGTGAGCCAGAACAAGGGGGGATGGGGTAAACAAGAAGAAGGAGGCTGGGAACGAATCTTAGAGGGAGGAAGTAAGGTTTTTAGGCACTAGTTCTTGTAGTTTTTTTGTACTTCAGATTCTTTTATTTTCTATTGTAATGAACTCTCTGATGAATCTTAGTAAGTTTCTTATCCTTTTAATTATGAGTAGATAAACCCCACTATGTTATGGATGAGGAAAATGTGGTTTTTAGAACCAATTTCTCTATTATTGTGTTTGTTCATTGTCTCTCACCTAATTCTCCCAACTTCCATTTCTTATTTTACTGGAAACCCCATATCGGACCCAGAATAGAGTTTCCAGGGATATTTGGGAGAATTACGACAATGATATCCATGATCATTGGATATACTTGTCATTTCTAGAGGGCGGTTCCTAAATTAAAAGTCAGTAGAAATCAATTTCCAGACCAAGGGATTGATTCCTACTGACTTGATCGGAACTCACTGGACCAAGGGAGTTACGACACAAATGAAACCTAGAAATGTGGGTTATTATGAACAAAACAACACAATAGGGAATAATGTTTAACATCCCACATGAATGTCCAGCCCTGTAACATTTTCATTAAAATCCAAAATCCAGTTTTCAGTAATTTTCAGTTTTCAAGTTTAATTCATAGTGAATTAGAAAATTCCAAGTAATTAGTTATCTTTTAAGATCTGTACCATGAACCAAACAATCGTATTTAAATTCATAATCTTCACTTAAGTGATTTCAAATCAAGAGACATAAAACTCCAATAATTATTCCCTGTGGATCGACCTCGTACTTGCACACTATACTAGTTATAAGTTAGGGAAATTAATTTGGTGCTGAAAACAATACTTCAGGTAAACGACTGACCACCGGCCACACCGTTCCTCAGATTGAGGAGGGTTTAACTCATACAGATCAAAAATGAACCATGTATCCTTGTTCCAAAGTATCAACACAATCCGAATATGTTTGGTCAATTTTCTGTATGCCAGTTGTTGTTTTTACTTAAAAGGGTGTCCATTTTAAACAAAAGAAAGACACTTTAAGTGATATCGGCTACATCGTAGCTCAGATTGAGGTGGGGTTGACTCGTACACATCACATATTACCCATGGATAGTTTTCCTAAAGTATGAACACAATCCAAATGTGTTAGGTCAGTTTTCCGTATGCCATTTGTTGTTTTGACTTAAAATGTTGTCAATTTCAAACAAAAGAAAGATACTTCGAGTGATACCGGCCACAACATGTCTTGGATTGAGGTGGGGTTGACTCATACACATCACATATGACCCATGAATCATTTTCCTAAAGTATTGATAGAATCTGAATGCGTTTGGTTGGTTTTCTGTATGTCATTTGTTGTTTTCACTTAAAATGTTGTCCATTTCAAGATGACTAGAAAAGAACCAAAACCAAAGAGGCCTCAAACCTATCCAAATATCTATAAGTGATGAATTCCCAGTGATTATTAGTGAACTATGGAAGTGATGACTTCCCACCTACACAACTCCCCTCCCCACATCACCCCTAGCAGACTCCCCCTGCACAACCCCCCTCCCATCCACCGACTACACAACCCCCCCCCCCCACCTGCACCCCCCACTTACACAACCCCCCTCCCCCATCCCCACCTGAACAACCCCTCCCCCTACCCCACCCCCACCTGTACACCCCCACCTCACCCCCAACATACTCCCACCTGCCCAGCCCACCCCCAACCTGCACACTCTCCCCACCCACTTGCACAGCCACCCCCCACTTGCACAACCCCCTCCCCCACCCCCACCTACATAACTTCGTCCCCCACCGCCACTTGTACACCCCCAAACCTCACCCACCAACATACTCCCACTTTCTAAGCCCACCCCCCAACCTGCATACTCCCCTCCCCCCCACCCACTTGCACAACACCCCCCCTTCACCTGCGCCCCCACTTGAATAACCCCCCTCCCCCACCCCCACCTGCACAACCCACCCCCACCCCACCTGTACAACCCCCCACCTCACACCCAACATACCCCCCCCCCACTACTCACCCCCACATGTACATCCCACTTCACTCATTGCACCCCCCCCCCACCTGAACACCTCCCTCCCCCCACCCACTGCACCCCCACCCACTGCACCTCCCACCACCTGCACCCCCTCACTTCAAATAAATTGATTCACACATGACAACAGAACAAAAATAGAAAACAAATAAAATTGAAATTTTTGGTTATATCATCCTGCATGAACCTCGGGTTTAAGACAAATCAAAATAGAAACCAAAAAAAATAGATGCAAATCATTAAACATAAGGTACTACTTACAAATTTGAAGTGTAGAACAAAACAACTTTGTGATTGAAGATGGATCCGGTGGAATGATTTTCTGAGAGAGAGAGATATATTAGGTATCTTCTGTAGCACTTCAATCACGTGGATGGGAGATTGGGTTTGCTAGCAATTTAGGGGAAAACTTAACCAATGGTTTTAAGAAACCATTAGGAAAGGTAAGCTTTACCAACGGTTTAGACAAACCATTGGGAAAGCCTTCCTAAATTTGACATATCACAATGGTTTTATCAAACTGTTGGGTAAATTCATCTAAAAACTCATATATCCCAACAGTTTGATAAAACCGTTGGGTAAAAGTATCTCCGCACCCCTATTCCAACAGTTTATGAAAACCGTTGGAAAATTGTCGTTTGTATATCCTCCATTTACAGTAGTGTTCACATGTTTGGAATGTAAATTTTAGAGATTATTCTTAATGATTAAGGATTAATGATAAGTTCATCTTAGAAATTTAGAGACCTTCTTTATAATGTGTTGAATCATTATATTTTTGAATTTTAAACCATTTACAAAATGGTTTAAGTTGATCATTGTATGAGTTTTTAGAGTTTAATGTCACTACATGATGGTTTGATTATTCTTCCATGACCATGTTGTCCAATTAGAATGAGTTTTTTTGTGGTAACCGGTGAATTTAACTTTCCTCTTATTAATAGTATATTTAAACCATATTCTTGATGTGGGTTTCCCATAAGGGAATTTTCAAGTATCAACCATTAACTTTCAAAGTTTAATTTCAAATTTTGAGGATGAAATTTTTGTAAGGAGGGGATAATATAACACCCCCAAAATTTACAAATAAATTTAATATAGAATTCATAAAACACTAAGTCTCTAAAAAACACCACTTTTTTTATAAGATAGCCAAGTAAATATAATTTTTCCACCTCCATGATTTGAATTTCGAAAAAATGACATACACAATTGCGTTCAGTAAGATATTTAGAGTATGATAAGACAAACTTATTATTTGGTGAATAGTAACATACCCTTATGAATAGTAATGAATAGTAAATTGGCCAAAAAATAGAAACTTCACCCATGAATGTATATATACAATTTAGACATCTTAAAAGTGAAAAATGATCATAGTATAAGTATTGGTATTTTTGTATGTCAAAAATATTTTAATTACAATTTTATGATTAATTTAATAATTTAAAATTGAAATTTATTTTCATAAAATGTAGTCATAAATTTTTATTTTATTATCTTATGGTTATAAGATAATTTTATGGTACCTTGATTAATTTTTCAAGGTGTTATAAAATGAGTTAAAGTTTTAATGTTGTTTTTTTAAATAAATTATGATTTTATTTAAAAATTAAATTAAAAATATTTAGAAAATTATTTTCAAAAAATGAAGTTCATTTTTGAAATCTAAACATCAAATAATGTTTAGGGTGATTTTTTGGTATTTTTTGGAAAAACTTGAATTTTTGATGAATAGTGAAATACGGTAAAATATCGTATATACAAATTATCAGTTAAATAAACTATTTATGACATAATGAGTGATTTAAGGCCACTTTGTTCGAACTCACATGCACTTATTACTATTAGGGGTCACATTAAACAACACTATTGGTTTTCTTGAGGGAATTAATAAAATAATGAATAAAATATTCAAAATTTACTCCTCTCCTCCACTATAACCCCCCTCACTCCCTCTTCTCCGCACTCCTCTAAGCCTTGAATCTCCTCAAAGTTCTGCCCAAATTCCCTTACCTAGTTTCTCCCCACTTCTAAGAAGCTCTTGATCTTTCCAAAAGACCAAAAACCCTTCCCTTAAGGAGGTTCTCAAGGAGGTTATTACAAGAGGTAAATGATATTTCTTTCTCATTTATTTTCATTTCAATTTATCTTATTTTCTTATTCTCTCACAAACTCCTCTATCCAAATGAACATGATTAATATAGTATCATCTATATACTTGAATTATATTATGTTAATGGAATAACCATCCTCAATATTCTTACTCTCTCTCTCTCTCTCTCTCTCTTTTATTTTATAAACAAAATCATCGTCCGTGAGGTTCCAATTTACAACTTTCGTAGACGATGAAGTTTTTTTCTTCAATTTATACTTCATTATTGGTCATGGAACTATTTTTATGGTTTAACCAAACTATAATATATGTATTACAACCTATTTAATATTAATTAACCTGTATATGTACATAATATTAAATCATATGACCAAACTAGTACCTAATAATCAAAATACCGCTAAAATAATCTAAGTGATTGTCATTAATATTTCATCTAATGATTCATCATCATGCCATGTAACCAAATTATATAAATGAACATTAATAACTATGTATGTTCATAAATAATATGTGTATTCAATTCTGAAGTTTTACATCCATTCCACATGAACTCTATTACATAAAAACAAGTGAACCGATTATGAAAATCAAGAAAACGAACACTCCAGAACGAGGTAATTCAATATTATAACTAATCAATAAGGACATAATGATCTAAAAAAAATTATGACAAAACAAATAAATGTCAAATATGTTCTGAATTAAGTTATTAATGAGTCTAATTTCATATTCTAGGACCTTAATTTCAAGAGTGGAACACATTCATACTTAAGGTAAGAGTTTCTTCATCTCACTTCCATTTTTGTGAGATTTTCCGTATTAACTACTAATACTTGTGTATGGTGTTTTTAAACTGACCATTGATGTAACATATCATGAATATATTTATTTTCATGGTATTAAATGTATCATTTGAGTATTATTAATTTTGGGGCATATGAATCGATTGATTATAAAGTTGTAAGGGATTTCTACCCAAACCTCAATTTTCATTCGGGTTACTCTTATTCTCTACTTACCTCAATTAAATTATTATTAATTATTATGTACTCTAAATAAATTCTATTTTAATGTCATATATATATTTACCATCCAAAATAATTCTTTATTTTATGGGGATTTACATGTTTTAAAAGGATCATTAAATTTTTTTTATCTCAATAAACAAACCTGATTCAAGATATATTTTCAAACTCTTACTCGTTTTCAAGTGTACACCAGAATATGTTTTAAGCCACCATTATTTTTTATAAAAACACTCATTTTATCATGAAAAATTATCTTATATAATTTCTATATTTAAGATAAAAAACGTTCCTTTCCTCTTTAAAATTCTCTTTAATACTTTCCTTAAAATTCTCCAAAATGTTTTATTTCTAAAGAATCTTAAGAACTCTTTTTATAGGATTTCACTTCATTATAACATAATTTATGCCTAAAATATAGTTTTAATTTCCTAGTATTTTATTATATGGGATATTCATGCTTAAAATCTAATTTCATGAAAAATATAAATTATTTTGTAAAAGAACTCTTCCTTCAAAAGTAAAAAATGATTTTTCTTATCTCACATTAACTTTTATGAGATATATGCCTTATTCACCAAATATTTCTTTCTTTTGGTGTATGTAATAACCTTTGGTATATCATATCAAGAGTATCCTTATTCTCATGATATTATAAGGGATTATTATTTTAAATTTTCAAGGTGGTATGGGGACACTTTGGAATGTTTAAGGATTATTTCCCTCAAGGATTTTCAATGGTCTCTTTTCAAAGTATCTTAATCTATGTTAAAAAACATTATTTAATATTTTAATTCATTAAGGTTTATCTATTATGATATCATCCACCGTGTTTTATTGAATTGTTTATGATTAGTTTGTTTGTGGATATCCTATCTTAAAACCATTCACCAATTTACTCTGAATGGTTAGTGTTTTTGCTTAATGTTTGGGGAAAGTTATTTACATTTCATATATTAGTTTCAATATGAATGTATATGTTGTTTACATTTATCCTCGTTCATATGAGGAATTCATTGGAATTATTATGTGATGGGTGGATCCCGCTACATCCCCTCGATGCATCGGTATGTATCATGAGATAAATAAACGTGGACTTGGCCGAGGCCTTTCCCAATTTGATATATGGTTTTGGCCTAGGCCTCAATCATTTTTAGACATCTTGGATGAGGCCCTGACGGTATGTTTTAGAATGTACGACATATTCATTTACCTCATTATGAATCTATAAATTCATAGTTCATGTGGTTATTCTACTAGTAGAATACCCATGATTATGTTTTATTATGGAAATATTTACTCAACTCATATTCCTGCCATATTGTGTTCATGTTTATTTTAAAAAGGAATGTGTTTTTAGTTATTAACCATGCCTGATGTTTATGTGTATGGTATCTTATGTTGTATTGATTAACCTTACTGAGCATTTGAGATCACCCCTTTCTTATGTTTGATTTTCTCAGGACATGAAGAAGTTTATTATGGCTGACTTGTAGGTATAATCTTGCAGTGGTGAATGTTCCCAATAAAACTTATATGTTGTATTTATTTTCAAGTTGTAATTTTGAACCTATGTATGTATTTGGTTTTCTAAAACTACTAAACTACTCGGTACTTTAGCATTTGATTCCTTGTAATCATGCCAATTTTTTAAAATAATTCACCGGCTCTAGGTAACTGGGGTCCGGGCGTTACAAAATATTTATGGCCAGGGAAAGAAATCTTAAAATTGAAGACATACCAATTGTGTAAGAATACATTGATGTATTTCCAGAGGATTTACCTGGACATACTATAGATATATAAGTTAAGTTCTCTATTGATTTAATTCATGGTTCAAGACCTATATTAAAGACTCCCTATAGAAAGGCCGCTGTAGAATTAGTGGAGATAAAGAAATGACTAGAGGAATTGAGTGATAAAGGATTTATTTGACCTAGTGTTTGTCCATGGGGATCCCCTGTCCTCTTTGTTAATAAAAAAGATGGATCCATGAGGCCATGCATTGATTATAGGGAAATTAATGCTTTTACAATAAAGAAAAATTATCCTCCGCCACACATTGATGATTTATTTGATCAACTTCATGGAGCCCAATATTTTTCGAAGATTGACCTTAGATCTGGATATCATCAACTATGTGTAAGGTAGGAAGATATTTCAAAGGCATCATTTTGAACTAGTTATGGGCATTAAGAGTTTAAATTAATTCCCTTTGGATTAACTAATTCACCCTTTGTTTTCATGGATATAATGAATAGAGTTTTCAAGAAATATCTTGATGACTTTTTTATAGTATTTATCGATGATATCCTGGTATAATCCAAAACCTAAGAAGACTATAATAATCACTTGCAGATTATTTTGAAAACTCTTAGAAGAAATTAATTATATGGGAAGTTTAGAAAGTGTGAATTTTGGCTTCAACCAGTTTCTTTTCTTGGAAATATTGTCTCTAAGAATGGAATCTTAGTTGATCCTATGAAGAAAATGGAACTCCAAGAATGGTCCACTCCAATGAACATAAATGAGGTACATAGTTTTATTGGCTTAGTAAGTTACTATCAGCGTTTCGTTCAGAATTTCACCCGACTAGCTAACCCACTAACCAAGATCACACGTAAAGGGGTTAAGTTTGTATGGATGAAAGAATGTATAGAACTCATTGAATAATTGAAAAGAAGATTGGTCAATGATCCAATTTTGACTCTTCCTTATGGAAATGATGAATTTTTGATATACAGTGATGCATAAAAGAATAGACTAGGTTGCGTCCTTATGAAAAATGATAAATTTATTACTTATGCATCAAGGCAATTGAAGACTCATGAAAAAAATTATCCAACTCACGATCTTGAGTTAGTATCCGTAATATTTACAATGAAAATATGGAGACATTATCTCTATGGTGAAAGATGTGAGATATATATGGATTATAAGAGTTTGAAATACATTTTTACATAGAAAGAACTCAACATGAGGAAAAGGAGATGGCTTGAGTTACTCAATGATTACGATTGTTCAACAAAATACCACCCATGAAAGGAAAATAAGGTGGAAGATTCATTAAGAAGGAAAGATCATGGAATTATGACCCAAATGAGGATTTAGAGAGATCCTATATTCATAGATCTACTAAAGATGGATATGGGAATTGTTATGAAATGAGAAACATCTTTCCTCTTTCAAATTATCACTAAACTATGTTTACTAGAGAAGATAAAAAGATCTCAACCCAATGATGATAATCTAAAAAAGAAAATTAAAGATGTTAAGGATGGAAGATTGGTAGAATTTGTGTATATAGATGGAGTTGTGAAATTTGGGAAGAGGTTATGTGTTCTATCAGTACCTGAGCTAAAAAGGTAACTATTAGATGATGCTCATAGCTTAAATTTCTCTATACACCCTAGTAGCACTAAGATGTATAGAGATTTGAAGGAAAATTTTTGGTGGGATAACATGAAGTGATACATTGATGAATATGTGTTAAGGTGTCAGGTTTTTCAACAAGTGAAGGCTAAGAGAAACATCCTAGAGGGTTTATGCAACCTATACCTATTCTTATGTGGAATTGGGATGAAATTACGATGGATTTTATCACAGGACTATCGAGGAAACCTATAAGGAATGATGAAACATGGGTAATTATTGATCGTCTCATAAAATTAGCACATTTACTTTCCATAATAGAGGATTTACCACTTGAGTGCCTAGAAAGACTTTATATTAATGAATTTGTAAGATTTTATGGTGCACATCTATCGATTGGGTCTGATCGTTATCCCCAGTTAACATCAAAATTATGGAAAAGTCTCCAGAAGTCTTTGGATACTGAGATTCATATGAGTACTACTTATCACACCCAAAATGACAGATAGTCAGAAAGTACTATTCAAACACTGGAAGATATGTTGAGATCATGCTCTCTTTACTTTCAAGGTATGTGGGATCAATACTTTCCTTTGTGGAATTTTCCTACAATAATATTTTCCATTATAGAATTAAAAAGGTGCAATATTAAGCATTATATGGTAAGAGGTGTCAAACTAAAACTTGTTGGGATGTGTTTGGTGAGAGGAAACTTATAGGTATAGAACTTATCAAAGAGACAAATACAAAGGTAAAGAAAATTCAGGCCCATATTAAAGCATCCCAAAGTAGGAAAAAGAGTTATGCTAAAAACTGGAGAAAGGATTTGGAATTTCAAGTAGGATATCATGTCTTTCTAAAAGTATCTCCATGTAAAGGTGTCTTAAGATTTGGTAGGAAAGGGAAATTGAGCCACAAGTACATTTTACTATTTGAAATTCTGGAAAGAATTGGAGATGTAGATTACCATTTAGAAATTTCATCAAGTATCTCCAAAGTTTATAATGTGTTTCACATGTATTTGTTAAATAAATACATGCTATAACCAATGAATGTACTCACCTATGATGAAATAATATGGAACCTATTTTTTCATACTGTGAAGAGCCTATTGAGATTCTTGATATAAGGGAGTAGGTATTGAGAAATCAGACAACTCATCTAGTAAAGGTTCTTTGTAGAAACCATAAAATTGAGGAAGTAATGTGGTAACCTGAGGATGTTATGAAGAATAACAACCCACATATTTTTAAAGGGATTTATACATGAAAAATTTAAAGGATGAAATTTTTGAAGGTGGGAAGAATATAACACCCCAAACATTTTATGGTATGCTTCTCTTAAATAACTTCAATTCATTACATACCCTATATTGCATAAAGCACTGAGTCTCTGTGAAACAACAATTGGTTATTTATAGTATATAGTCATAACCTAGGCATTAAACTTAAATTTTCCACTTCTGTGTTTTGAATTTCGAAAAACAGACATACACGGTTGCGATCAGGGTGATATTTGGATTCTAATATAATCAACTTAATTTTCAGTGAATATTAACCTACCCTTATGAATAGTAACTTACCCTTATTAATATTAATATAAATCTTATGGATGGTAATCATACCCATGAAAGTGTAAATAAAATTCAGGCACCTTAAAAATGAAGATAAATATTTTAAGTGTTGGTATTTTTTGATTAAATAATGATTTTAATTAAAAAAATAAATTTATCACATTTAGAAATTTATTTTTGAAAAATGGAGTTCATTTTTAGATTTTACATGCTGAAAAAATGGTTAGGAAGAATTTTAGGGATTTTTCTGTAATACTTGAATTTTTTGTGAATAGTAAAATACGGTAATTACGGTATAAAAACATTATGAGATAAATACACTATTACTTGTATCATGGATGATGTAAGAAACCATTATTTCAAAATCAGATGCACTTATTACTATTATAGGTTCTGGAATCCTCATTATTTCTTATCTTAGGGTAAAATAATAAACTAATGATTAAAATATTAAGAAAACCCTCCTCCCATCCACTACATAAACCACCCTCACCCCCTCTTCCTCCCACACCACTCAAGATTTGGGCCTTTCCTAATATCTAAAAAATACACTTCCCATGCCCTCCCACCACATCCAAGACCCACTGGTCTCACCAAAAGGCTAAACAAAAAGGCCTTAAGGATATTCTCAAGGAGGAGTACTCAAGAGGTGAACATCTCTTCCCTTTTCTTTCAACTTCTTTTACAAGTACCATTATTTGGTTTCTCTCTCATCACCTCCCCACATCTAAATGATATGATAATTATATTACCTTAAATAGACTGTAATTTCATTATTCCAATGGAATATTTCATCATCATCTCTCTTTTCCCCCTCCTCTTACACTAAAACTGAAAATACCATCCGAGATGTGTTAATTTATCACATTCAAGGACAACGAGTTTTTAATTTCTATTACTATATTAAAGACTGATCATGATACATTTTTAATGATTGAACTAGATCATAATATATTTATTTTACCTTATTCAATGTTCTATAATCCTTACACACTCATAATATAAAATAATAATACAAAACAAGTTCATTATGCACAAAACCGCTAAGTTAATTCAAGTGTTTATCATTAAATTTTAACTAATGATTCATCCTCATGGTATATAATAAAAAAGCATTATAATATCATTTATATATTTGGAATTTCACTAATAATACATATTAACAATTCTATATGTTTAACCACATTTAAAACTAACTTCCATTCATGAATACAAGTAAATCGATCATGAAAACCAAGGAAGAAAATGATTCCAAAACAATAAAATTTAACCTCTTAAACCCATAAAAAAGTCCATGAATGAACCTAATAAGTTTAAAATAAATCAATAAAATTATATTAGGTTCTAAAATAATTAATTAACGAAGCTAAATTTTATTATTTAGGTCATTAAGATCAAACGAATAACACATTCGGGCATAAGGTAAGGGGTTTCTCATCTCGCTTTTATTCCCTTGATATTTACATTGTTCGCAAATTATTTCTTGTATTGGGTGTATGTTTACTGAAATTTGATATATAATATCATTATTCTATTTATATTCAAGGTATTCAGTGATTCCCTTGATGATTATTAACTCTATTGATTACAATGTTGTAAGGGACCTTGTTTCAGTTTCCATTTCATTATGATTTACTTGGTATTGTGCACCTAATCATTCTTATATGGTGTACCTACTTCCCATTTGACATCATTTTTCATTTTAAATTGTAAATATATTATATATCCATATTCTAGTTTCATGTATATGATTATTTTCTTAATCTGTATACCCTTTTACATACAATGTTTATTTGGAATGTTGTTTTAACTATGGAATTATTGATGAATCTATATCCTCTACTCTATACAGATATTGAGAAGGCATATTATACTTGTATTAAATCTCAGTATAAATAATTCTTTGGATTTAAGTGAAGGGCAGTGCCTGCTATATCCCCTCGATGCATCGATGTGTCTCATGAGACAAATCAATTGGCGAGAAACCCTTCGAGTTTGTTTCCAAAATAGAATCAGATAGGTATCTATGCACAAACTTAAACTATTTTTATAGTATAGTGGTATCATGTTCTAGATACATAATTTACAATTAATAATCATTCTCTTTATTCATTTTCAGTTATTAGTATCCATGAGGTTTCACTATGATAAAATCTATGGATGCAGTTTCATTCTCAGTTTATTAATGGTGTGTGTTTTTCATTTATTCACCATGCCATATTGACTATAAAAATTTGATTATGATTCAATTATTATTGATTCAATATTACTCTATTTTAACCCTTACTGAGCATTTGATATCATGCCTTTCATTTGTTTACCTTCAACATGTTATGAAGAGGATACCATTTGTTGAGTTCTCATGGATTCAATTTATTAGTTTTTGTTATGTATTGTATTTTGTTACCTTTCCCAATGTAATATGAGATACTTTTATGTATCTAGTTTCTTTAAGACTACTAAACTGATCATTCCTTTGGGATTTCATTCTTTTAATTATTCCAATGTAACAAGTAATGCACCAGCTTTGGGTTTTTGGGGTCCAGTGTTACAATTATGTTGTTGTAAATTCTTATGAGGTAGGTGATTTTGAATCTCTCATATTTTATTTGTTTCAAATCTGGGTTTACTATGATTTTTCTTTCTTTGGATAAGTAGGTGAAATTGACCTAATGAATATAATAACCGGATTAATAATTGACATCAGAAGATCCAATCATATTTTACATTCTTCACTTATTTATTATTGATTGATTATTATGCTAACATGTTGCTGTGATTTATGTTGTTTTTTATATGTCATAGAATATTGAAATAAATTAAATAAATTAAAATCAATAATAAAAAGAGTAATCAGAAATATTGAATTAACACTCGACATTGTTTGTATGATTTATTTAGTGAGTAATAAATCCTGAATAAATGATGTTATTTATATGTAGTTTTTCTGTGTTTTCTTATCGTTTTTTTGTAGTTGAGTTAGTATTAATTTGATTGGTTTGAGGTGGTTTAGGAAAGGATGAAAGTATTTTGTTGTGGAAATATTTTTTATAGTTTCCATGAGATAGTGTGGTTGTCTATGTAGAGGTGATGGGGATGGTGTTGTGAGTTGTTGGCATAGATGTTGATGTAATAACATGGAGAGGTTATTATAGTTATTGTATTGTATTTTCTTAGGGATATGAAATGATTATTGAATAAATTAACGAATTAAATTATTATAGGAGGTGTAATGGGCTATGGTGGGATAATGGGATACTATAAATAATGAATAAAGTGGTAAGTAAATGATATGGTGTTACAAAAATTTTAAAGTGGATTATGTAATAAAAAAGGGTCTATAAATTTTTAATCAATTAGTAAATATGTAATCAATAATTTATTAGTAAATTAAGATAAATGATGAATCATGAAATGTGATAAATATATTTTGTTTTGAGGTTAAAGTGATGTCTTTTTATAGTTATGTTAGTTATTTCATGTATAATAGTGGAATTAATGGTTGGATTTTTTGTGTTGGTGATGGTATAGTGCCAGTTAGTGGTTGTATAGGTGTTGTGATAGGTAGATAACACTTTTGGGGGATATTTTGTATATTATTATATATTTATTGTATTTTATATTATTTATTATGCACAACACATAATTAAGGTAACATTACTAATGCCTAAATGAGGTTTTATGTTATAGATATACCCCCAATATCCAAGATATGGGTGAAGAGGAAGGACAAGGTTATGCTGTGATGGAATGAGGTTGTGAAAATGTTGTGATGACATGAGGTTATAAATATGTTGACTTGTTAGTGATGTGATGATGTGGTAGAGGTTTTGTTTATGGTATGTGGTGGTTATGTTCTATGTGTAAGTGGATATGATATGTAGTAATGGTTGTGGCATGCAATAGTTTTTGTGATATGTGGTAGTGGATGTAGTATTTGGTATGTGGTTTTGGCTACATGATCATGCAGTTATGTTCATATGGAAGGAATGGTAGATCCATTACATGTGTCATTGAGGAGTGAGGGTGACTAGTTCATTAGATAAATGTGTATGGGAAACAATTCTAATATATTTTTCTTGATACTATATTACCATACTTGTGTGTATATTTGGTGAGTAAGACTTAGTGAGGTTGGGTGGTAGAAGACTTGGTTAGTTAAGGAGTTGGTTCCACTATTTATTTATATAGGATTTAATATAATTCTTCCATATTTTCATGAGAGGATGTGGGGGTGATCCTTCTAAGCATACTTATATTCTCACCCCTATATTCCATATCTCGTTCATTTAAAAATTTATATGATAGATCTTGTGATAAAACTATACATTACTAGATTGTGGTGATCATTGGAGTTGGATTCATTTCCATAGAAATTGGTTCTTATTTTGGTATTATTTTTAGTGTATATATGACATTACAAGTATTATGATATCTTGGTATTATTTTATTTTATTTAATTAGAGTTAAATTTATTTATTTTTTCTTAAGATTTATAAGGTTAATTCCTTCTATATATGTGTTTTATACCATCTTTTCTAGTTTTTAAGACATTTTATTTTGGAGGTAGGATTTTAGGGCTATAATTATCTTTACTACTGACCTATTATGGGTTCTAGTAAGAAAATTTTGAGATAGTGTCATAAGATATTTGGTTGAGAGTTCAGATTAAGTTTGGAGTTAGGAACTGGTGAGGATTTCAATGGATTGTTAGGGAAACAACATTACTCAAACTTAGTATGTGATGTAGAAAAAGGAGACTGACTAAGACACAAACAATCCCCTTGTGATATAACTTGTAAGGTAGATACCTAAGTAAGGTACATGTACCATTAGAGTTTTCCTTATGTTTAAAGAGATGGTTTTTGGAAGGCATATTTATGTGGTTCAAGCAGGGGATGTTAAATATGATTCTCTTTTGATCGTAGGAGGGTTGATCCTAAGGAGGATTAATATTGAAGGAAGTCACTACATGAGTTTTAGATTCATATCCCGCCAAATTATGTGAGAAATATCTCATATCAAGTGGTAGAGAAATGGTTGGAATAGCTCAAGATCACTTTAATATCAAATCATGTGAGTAAATATAATTGTATTCCATTGGTTTCTAGTTTGTTGAGGGGTGATGCTCATGGTAGATTTTTTTTCTTGGCGATCACAATGAGTCGGAAGTAAGTTATGTAGTCAGTTCTAAGTTGAGTTCCTTTCTTCAATGCTTAAAGAAGTAAGAGTTTATTTATATTCAATAAAAGAATGTGTGAAGGATTTTGGATCCTAGATCATGAATCTTATTCATTATTCTATCTATATTATTCTTGATGATGAGGTTATGGTATTTCTTCCAAATATCCAGGGTCAAGTAACTAGTTTTATCTTAGTGATGTATATTTTGGTAATGGAAAAGGCTGGGGTGAAAGAGAATATTTGAGTATAGATCGGTTCATCTTAAGAAAGTAGTCATCAAAACTTCCCAATGAGTGGATCTATGGATTATGGTTCTTAATTTTTTGGGTAGTTGAAGTTTTGAACATCAAGGAGTTGGTCTCAACTTTCTTCTTCTAATTTCTATTGGGTTGTTAGTTCTTAAGACTCTATTAGGAGTTATGATGTGGTTTTGTTATTATGTATCCTAAGGAAATTTTCATTTCTAGTGTTTGACCATTAATGATGGTCATTTTGGGACAAGTTTATAGTTTTAGATGAAAACTCTGTAGTAATTACCTTTAAGGACTTATCAGAAGCATTAGAGGTCTCATAATTTTAGGTATTAAAATATGAGATAGAGTAGGTAAAGGAAAATCCTATGATATTTCTAATTATTAGGGTATTAGGGTTGAGTGTGGTCATGAATGTGGGAATAATTAGGGATGATAAGATAGGGGATCAAAGTATGGTCAGATTCATAAAATGGAGTTGACAATGTTAGGCATACCAAGCATTGTTTGAGGTAATATCTATTTATCATCTACCCTAGTTTATTATTTGTTTTATTTCAGAGTTTTTCAATCACAAATTTTTTTTCCAAGATTTGGGACTTAAGGTAGAGATACTTATGATAACTTTGGAGTTAAAAACACCAGTTAGAGGTTAGTTTCACTTTTTTAATGTGTGTCAATGTTGTGAGTTAGTGATGGGTCACCATTCGTTGATGAGAGAGTTATTTATATTAAAGATACTTCTTGACAATTTCATTATTATCATGGAATGATTATATTATATGTATAACATCATACAATTCTTTCATATGAGAGTTTTTTTATTTGATATGAAAAGAGAGAATTGAAATTATCAGATGGATCATAGACATTTAAAACCTATTTATTCTCAATTGAAAGAGTTTATGTTGGGATCAGTGGAAGTTCAGACAATAGTGTTTATGATAATTTTTGATAATTTTTTAATGATTTTTCTAAAGTGGTTTTGAAATTAACCCTTTATGTGATATTGAGTTTAAGATAGAGTTGTAACAAGACATCTCTCTAATTTCTATGTTTTAGTATATTATATATCCTTTAAATTTATGGAAGATATTGATCCAGATTGATGATTTATGATAGAAGGGTTTCATCCAACCTAGTGTGTTGCCTTGGGGTGTTTTGGTACTGTCTATGAAGAGAGTGGATGGTATTTTGTGGTTGTGCATCAATTACCATCAATTGAATTAGGTAATAGTAAATAATCAATATCCCCTCCTAATGATTGATAATTTATTTGATCAATTAAATGGATATAACCGGTTCTTAAATATTTATTTTTGATCTGGGGATCATTATATAAAGCTAAAGGAGGAGGATATCCTAAATATTCCCTTTAGATACTGTTATAGACACTTAGATATTTTAATAATTTCTTTTGGTGTCATGAATACCCCTACCATTTTATTGGGACTGATGAACTTAGTGTTCCATTTGTTCTTGAATCAGTCTGTGGTAGTGTTCATTAATGAAATTCTCATGTATTTGAGGTTAGATAAGGATCATGATGTGTATTTTAGGGATTTTTTTGAAGAATTTTGATGAAATCAATTTTATAGGAAACTAAATAAGTGTACATACTGGACATGATAGGTGAATTTTCTTAGTATCTTGTGCTTCAATAGAAAGTGGCAGTCAATCCTTTAAATATTGAGATGTTTGTTTCTTAGGTGGATCCCAAGAATGTTATTGAGGTTCACATTTTCCTCAATTTTGGAGGATATTATATGAGGTTCAAGTCAAATATCTCTTTGATTTTAGATCCTTTGATATCTTTTACTAGGAATGATTAGGCCTTAATATAGAAAAATCAGTGTTAGGATGCATTTGAGTACATGAAGGGGAGGTTGATCAGTACCATTATTCTCCATTTTTTTGGATGAGGGAGTCATATTTGATGAATTTTGTGATTATTATTATATTTTACTAGGTTTTTTTTCTAATGTATCAGAGAGTGTTGATCTCCCATGGTTCTCGAAAGTTATTTCTTCATGAACATAACTACACTATCTATAATCTTGAACTTTGGGTAGTTGTGTTTTCCTTAAATCTATAACAACATTATCTTATTAGCGAATAATTTTTGGTTTTCATGGATTATAATATCCTGAAAAAAATTCTCTCATCATGATTTAAATATTTTTCAATGGTTCTTGATAGTTTTCTTGTAGGATTATAGATTTGATATTTCCTATACTCTAGGGAAATTTAATGTGGTGGTTGATGCATTGATTAGGAATTCATGTGAAGATGTTACTTGAGAGGCTAAAGATGAGTGGATTATAATGGAGGAGATTTCAAATTTGTATCTTGATATGAGAGAATCTGATAATAGAGTTTTTCAATGTCAAATTAGAGTTCACCCTTCCTTATAAAAATAGGTGTAGGACTCTCAACTAGAAGATTATGAGGTGGGCGTGTGGAATGATAATGCTATCTTTAGAGATGATCCCAAGGTATGGTTAGAGGATGATCAACGTCAAATTTTGTTTTGAGGTAAAATATTTATTTCATTAGTTATCTGAGAGTTGGATCTTTATGAGTTTCATAAATCACCTATGGTAGTGTACATAGTATATTAAAGATGTATCATTCTATAAGGAGTTAGTTATATTGGATGGGGATGAAGAGGTTAGTATCTAAGTTCATGTGTCATGATATCCTCCCCCAAAGGTACCCCTCTTGATCCATAATTTAAGGGAGATAGATAATGATCCCTGAGTGCCACCTCCATTAGGCATTGGGTTGGCGACTAGCACCAATGGTATAAATATATCACATATAAAAGGCATTACCCTCTATAATAATAAAGGACCAAGAGATAGGATAATCAACCAAAAAATAAAATAAAACTTATAATATAAAGGTAAACTAAAAACCATCCCACAATTAAAGAAAAAATTCAAAAAATAAAAATAAAAGTATCCAAGTAAATACCAAAAGACAGTGCTATGGTAGTGACTCAATATCATCTCTAAATCCCAAGTTATTATTATCTATATCAGTCCCTGTAATCCACCTTAAAATCTAAAAAATATTTTATATATAATAATTGTGATCATAAAATGTATAATTAGTAGGATCATACCCAAGGTCTCAAGTACACATGTGAAAAGAGCATACTAATGCACTAGTGAGAAAACACTAGAACCAACATGCACATAAACATCACAACTAACCAATCCCAACCTCACCATGGATAGAAACATAGTATCAAAAAAAAAAGGTTCCTTGTATCCACTTCCCCACTTATTTTCTCCTCACACACCAATGTCAATCATCTTGTAATCCTGTCCCTTCCATACATATCATTTCACATAACTAGTAATCTTTGATGTGGGTTAGCACACATACCTACATATACCAACCTATCATAGGGTATAGAATCTAGTGTTAATACCAGTCATGATCATATCACAACCTCATCACATGTTTCAACCTTATCATATATCCAAGTAATTAGGGTATCATGATCATGAATGACATCAAACTCATGCCCTCCTCTCACCAAAAATGACCCCAACCAAATCCTACATATTTATAACTATTGGTTAATCTCCAACACAAACCCAAATCATCACTGAGTAATCTAAAAAACAAACCTATATCATCATTGAGTAATCTCCAACACCAACCCATATCATTAATATTGAAGGAAGAGCAGGGAAGAAGGGGTAGTTGACCATATATATCACCACTAACCTGAATGTTTGGGGAAACACTCAAAACCCAAAACATTTGGGCATTGGTAAGGTTATACAACTCATGTGGGGAATATATTTAAATAACATAAAATAAATTACATATAGATAACAAAAAATACCAAACCTATGAGTTCACATAAACTACACTATCATACTCCACATCATCACTACTACACCATACAACACCTGTCATGACTATTACCACTACTAAATGCATCATACCACACGACCACCACACATAGCCACTCATTTACACTTTCAATTATAGGTTCTAATATTTTCTATATTTTGAATATTTTACACTAACTCACATTCAATAAGTCATTTCATTTAATATTAACACAACCCATTCATTTATCATTAAATTCATTTAATCCAAATACCACACATCAATTTCATCCCATTCGTATTCATTCACCAATGTAATGACCCAAAATTTTGAAGGATATTTTGTTTCCTAAAAACGTATGTTTTGTTGTGTCATAATTAATAAAACTATATAAGTATAATTGAAATGTAACCATCAAGTTTTGACCATTATATGACCGCTGGTTAATATGACCATTGTAAACAATAATAATTTTTAATGTTATAATTATTTTTTATGAATAGAAATGATAATGGATAATTAATGAAGAAAGAAGAGTTGATGACCTCATCCAGTAGACTTGGGCCATACAAATCCCATTTATCAAATATTGGGAAGGAAGTAGCATCACTGGGATTTTCTCTAGACTAATCCCAAGCTAAGATTTAACATGTTAATCTTGAATGAAATCACCTATGGGAGAAGTTCAAGCTAATAGAAATCACCACTTGGGAAATGTTTTCTGATCCACCCTAAGATTCTATCACCATTGCGCACCTTACTCTTAGGTCCTATGAAGATGTTATAAGGGGTTATGTAATGAGACATTAGTTAATTTTTATAATCCATTTATATAATTTTTTTTATTTATTATTATGGTAAAATAACCATCATTTTTAAATTTCAAATGTCAAAATTAATCTAGGTTAAATTTTTAGTTTTTTCTAAGAAGTTTCATATTATTAATTAATATTGAAAAAAAGAGTATTTTAAAATATTTTTATACTTTAAATAATTGATACTATGAAATGAATTTTGAAAACATACATATACGGTTGTGATCAGTAAGAAATTTAGAGTATAATAAGACTAACTTATTTGTTGGTGAATAGTAATGTATGAATAGTAATATGACCAATGGAATAAAAACATCACCTAAGGAAGTATAAATTAAATTTAGGAATCTTTAATGGTAATTTTATATAATAGTATAAGTAAATAACTATTTTAGAAATTATTAGTTAAGTATTAATATTTTTTTGCGTAAATAGTAATTTTACTAAAAAATTAAATTTCTTATATTTATATAATTATTTTTATAAAATGGAGTTCATTTTGGAATTAAAAACATCGATATTAGGTTGGGGTGAATTTATGATATTTTTATAAAATGTTTGGTTTTTTTGGTGAATAATAAAAATACAATTTTTGAGTTTTCGATGTGTTTTATGACATCATAATGATGTAATGTGTAATTTAAAATTATGTTCGACTCATGTGGATTAAAATATTATATTAGGTTTTCCAATTAGGCAAAACCATGGTCAAGCACATGGTTTTTCAAATACCACTGATGAGGTGTCCTTGAAAATTAATAAAAACTCCCTCACTTTTACTATAAATACCAAGCCATTCTGTCATTTTCTTTCATTAAAAATTATTTACCCTTGGAGATCTAATAGTTATAGATCCCAAGGATTCCTAAAAATGTGTTCTAAATCCCTCAATTACTCAATCCTATAATTTTAGAAGTTACTCTTTAAGGTAACAGAATTCCCAACTTCTCCTTTCCTTTTATGTTCTCTTTTATGTGGTATATCTTTCAAATTTCCATATCATGTTCTTATTTACATTTTATTCTATCACTATAATTTATTATGATCCTTTTATTAATGGTTTACTCCTATCCTCTCTCTTTTTAATATTTTATAAAACTATGTTTTATACCTGTTATGCTGTAGATTTTTTATCTCAAAATCTCTCTCTTTTTTTCCCAAGAAATTATTTTATTTTATTTATGTGAATAATAAAACCTCTTAATTTTCTAGGGGTATTAATAAATATTTAAAAATGATTTATTATATTCTATAATTTAACTAAATAAAACCCTTATTCCCCTTCATTGGGTTATAAATGACATAATGGTCATGTTTTTTTAACACTTTTAAATCACCATAATTTTGATATGAAACCCATTTCTTTTATTATTTATGGGGTATTTATGTAATTTTTGATTATCATATATGTGTATCACATGAAAATAAATTCATATTAAGGGTTCACCCTGATAGTTCTCTAATTCATTGGGTAAAGAAATTAATCTCTAGAGATGATAAGTTTTACGACACCTTGGTGAATAACCTTGGTAATTTTTATGAAACCTTGGGGATGAACCTTGGTGATATGCTTATGAATGTATAAATTAAATGTTATAGCCACATTTTAAAGTTATTATTCAAGTTATTATTATGATTATATGCCTCTTGATCATTATTTTATGATATTACTCATGTTCTTATTGATATCGCTCAAGTTCACATGTAAACTATTTCTCTTGTTTTTCCCTTATTGGGCCTTCTGCTCACCCTTTCCTTTGATGTATGTCTCAAGGTTATGAGTTGAAGTAATTTTACTTAGGATAGAAAAAATAAAGAATAATTTCAAGTGGATTATAATAATGTTATATGTTTTCATGTATTATGTACCTTTTTTCCAAAAAACTAAACTTTAAAGATCCTTTGTTTGTAAAATGTAATGAAAAGTTATTTAATAAAAAGGTTGGTTTCCATAGTTGGTATCAAAGGATACTTTAGTTATTTATGGAAATTAGGATATGAAAACCTCAGGAGGAACCCTATAGATAAGTTTAAATATAGTAAAACTTCCTGGTATTTTGGTGAAATATTAAGTAAGTGGTTTCTGAACAAATAAATCTCTATCTGGATACGAACAAGTGGATGTGGCTTTAGCACAGACATATCTTGGGGAAAAACATGAAAAAACTACTTTGATCTAGACTCAAACGGGAACCGGTGCATGAAAATGGGCCTTTATTCACTCTTGGTTTGACACTCATATGGGATATGTTTGGTTAACCACAACCTTTTTATAAATCATTTTGAAGGATTTATAGAGAAATATAATTATTGTTAAAGAATAATATGTTTAAGCATGAATTTTTAAGACATCAAAATCCTTTATGGATAAAATATTCATAAAATAAATAAGCTTCTCAATAAGGTTTTATTCTTTTATAAAATGGCATGAAATAGGAGGAATCGTGCAAATGGTGATCACAACGAACCATGCGCTGACATCCCTTCTATGGAATCCAAAATCGAAACTTTCATGAGAATGATGAACCAACTAACTAAAGTTATGGGAAATAACTTGAATCAATATAAGAGACCAATTTCACCATGAATGGAACAAATTTCTATTGAGTCCTTTATGCTTAAATGACCACCAATGTTTAATGGATCTACCAACCCATTGATTGCTGAACAATGGATCAGCTCTTTCGAAAAGATCTTTTTTGTACTCCGCTATTTAGAACAATAGAAGGTCACACTGGATATTTATCTCTTAGAGGGAGAACATTATCAATGGTGGGAACTTATTAAAAACATGATTCCAAGAGGGGATATTGAATCTATGAAGTTGGAAGAGTTAAGAGGTATCTTCTTCAATAATTATTTCCCTCATTCGATGAGAACGAAAATGGAGAAGGAGTTTCTTGAGATGAAGTAGAAGGAGAATGAATCTGTTGGAAGCTATGAGATGAACTTCACAAGGATTTCTTGTTACAACTCAATATTTTTCATGGATCCTAATGGGAAGGTTGATAGATTCTTTGGTGGGATAAGACCTCATCTGTAGAAGAATCTATCCAATCGAGAATGTGATAGCTATGATGAGATCGTGTGGAGTGATATGAAAGTCAAACTCAAGTTTGGTGAGACATAGTGGTCTCACAAATCTAATGAAAAGAAGACATCAATGGATCCAAGATTAGGAAGGATCTTTGATCAGTGAATAAGAGGAAAAAAATTGCAACTTCCCACGTGTAATAAATGTGGGAAGATGCATTCGGTGAACTGCCTTCTCAGGAGAGGGAAGTGATATAATTGTGGAAGAGATGGCCATATTTAACATAATTGTCATAGTGAGGTGAATCCTTAACTTCCCAACACTAACAAAAAATAGAAAATGGTGCATTCCCTACCTGAAGTCCAATTCTTTAAGTGTGTATGGCTTGGGAACTTTTCAAATAATTTTCCAAATTTGAGGGTAGTAGAGGGGAATCACCATCAACCTCAGCAAAGTACAAAGGAGAAAGGTCATGACTTTTCTATCATGATAGATGATGTTGAAGCTCTAAATGATGTGGTGGAAGTTACTCTTGTTGTTCTCTCAAATCTAGAAAGTAATTTGTTTGATTCTGGTTCTATGCATTCCTTTATTTCCTCCAAGTTTGCAAAAAATTTAGAATCAACCCCTGAATTGCTAAAGTTAGAGTTACCAGTCAAGACTCCTGGTGGGATTATCCAAGAATCATCAGTGTTTATAAAATATAGTATTTACTTTAGTGAGCACAATCTTATCGCAAATCTATAAGTCATTCCCATGTTGTAATTATACATTATACTAGGGATGGACTGACTCTCAAAGTATAATGCCAAGATCAAATATAGAAGCAAGGAAATCTTAGTAGTCTTGAATGAGAAACCTACAATTATCTTCCAAGGAGAGACTCTTAGACCTAATCTTTGTCTAGAATCACCTCCTATATCCTTATTTATGGAGTTGATCTGTGAAGATGAAGAACTAAATGAGAGTATAAGAATAAAAAATTTCCCCATCATCCAAGAATACATTGATATATTTCCTGAGGAGTTACCCAGACCTCCCCTAGAAAGAGAGGTAGAGTTATCCCTTAAAATCATACCTGGATCTCATCTGATATCAAAGACCCCATATAGGATGGAAAATGTGGAGCTGGAGGAATTGAAGAAAAAATCCAAGATCTTTTAGAGAAGGGGTTTATCTGAACGAGTGTGTCTTCTTGGGGAGCACCTGTTCTCTTTGTGAAGAATAAGGATGAATCAATGTAGATATGAATTGATTATAGAGAACTGAATGGGATCATAGTGAAGAACAAATACTCTCTTCCATGAATTGATGACTTATTTGACCAACTTCGTGGGGATCAATTCTTCTCCAAGATTGATCTTTGATCTTGTTATCATCAATTGAGAGTGAAGAAAGAAGATATTCCAAAAACCACATTCCAATCAAGATATGGGAATTATGAGTTTGTTTTTATGCCATTTATCTTGACTAATGCACTAGATATTTTTATAGATTTGACGAATAGAGTCTTTAAGGACTACCTTGATAATCTTGTGGTAGTTTTTATTGATGATATTCTGATATATTCTAAAAGTTTTGAGGAGAATGAGGATCATTTAAGGTTTATTTTGCAAACTCTACGAAAGGAAAAGATTTTTAGAAAGTTTAGAAAGTGTGAGTTTTGGTTACAACAAGTTTCTTTCTTGGGAAACATTGTAACCAATGAAGGAATATTAGTTGACAATGTAAAGAAAAAGGTTGTATAGGAGTGGCCTCATCCTAAAATAGAAACTGAGATTCATAGTTTCATTGGTTTAGAAAAATATTATAAAAGGTTTGTGAAAAACTTTTCATGACTTCCTAATCCACTAACCAAGTTAACTAAAAAAGGGATTAAGTCCATCTGGATAAAGTATTGGGAGGAAAGTTTCGAAGTGCTTAAGAAGAGATTGGTTACTGCACCTGTGTTAACTCTTCCCTCAAGAGGATAAGGATACATTATTTTTAGTGATGCATCTTTGAAATGGATTGGGTGTTTCCTAATGAAAATGAGAAGGTGATTGCTTATGCATCTCAACAGCTAAAGACTCATGAGCAGAACTATCATACAAATAATCTGGAGTTGGCTATGGTTTTTTTAGGTTTGAAGATATGGAGGCACTATCTTTATGGGGAGAAGTGTGATATATACACAAAACATCAAAGTTTGAAGTATATTTTCACATAAAAGGAATTGAACATGATATATAGGAGATGGTTGGAACTTCTTAAAGACTATGATTGTTCAATTCATTATCATCCCAAAAGAGAAAACAAATTCGCTGATGCATTAGTTAGGAAAGACCATGTTGTTCTATCCATGATGAGGATTCAAGGGGATCCCATTATTAAAGACCTAGTAAAAATAGAAATGGTAATTGTAAGGGAAGGGACATCATCAACCCTATCCTAAATGATTTCTCAACTATTATTACTTGATAATATCAATAAATCTAAAAAAGAAGATCCTTTGTTACAGAAGAAGTTTTAGGTTGTGAAGGATGGGAAGTTTCTTGAGTTTAATATTGATCAAGAAGGTGTGCTGAAATTTTGTAGAAGACTATGTGTTCCATCTATTACAGAAATAAAGTAGGATCTGATGGATGAAGCTCATATCTCTACATTTTCTATACATCTTGGAAGAAAAAAAAATTATAGGGACCTTTATGATAATTATTTGTGGGATAATATGAAAAGAGAGATTGCTGACTACACTACATGGTGCCTGGTATGTCAGCAAGTGAAGGCAGACTGACAACTTCATAAATGGGTATTAAAACCACAACCCATACTAGTATGTAAGTGGGAAAATATCACTATAGACCTTTTCATAGGCCTCCCGATAACTTCCAAAGGAAACAACACATTATGAGTTATAGTGGACCATCTCACCAAGACTTCCCATTTTATCTCTATTAAAGAATATTTATCTCATGATCAACTTTCTAGGATTTATATAAAGGAAGTGGTAAGGATGCATGGAGTTACACTTTCTATCATATTTGATCATAATACAAGTTTCAAATAAAAATTCTAGATAATTATTCAATATGACTTGAGTACTGAATTGAATTTTTGTATGGCCTATCACCCCCAAACTGATGGAAAATCTGAAAATACTATTCAGATACTTGAGAACATGCTGATAACATGATCAATGGAATTTAAAGGTGTACGGGATCAACATCTTTCTTTAGTTGAGTTCTTATACAACAAAAAATTCCACTTCAGCATTCAAATGACGCCCTTTGAAGCTCTATATGGGAAGCGATGTATAACTATTACTTGTTGGGATGAAGATGGTGTGAGAAAGATTATTGGGCTTGATCTTGTGTAAGAGATGACAAAAAAGGTTCATTCCATCCAAAAAAAAATTAAGGATGCTCAGAGTTAGAAGAAGAGCTATGCCAATAACCATCAAAGGGACTTAGAGTTTGATATTGGTGATACTGTCTTCCTTCGAATTTCCGCATGGAAGAGAGTTGTGCGATTTGGAAAGAGTGGGAATCTCAACCCTAGGTACATTGGACCCTATGAAATCCTTGATCTCATAGGATAAGTGTCCTATCATATTGCACTTCCTCCAAATCTAGCACAAGTTCATGATGTATGAAGGACCCTAGACCACCCTGAGAGGGGGGGGGGTGAATCAGGGTGTCAAATATTTCTATTCTATGTCGTATCTTGTTCCCACATTGGTAAGAACTTGTTTAAACCTATATGAGGGATTTATGAAGTAATTAAAGAATTAACATGTATAAGGAAAACACATCACTTTTACTTGGTTCACCACTAAGGGATAAGTCCAAGGAGCATACATTGATAGGATGTCGATCATACCGAATTCCACTGATCTTCACTAGTTATGGATTACAAAGGTTCAATCACAATCACTCGGTCCCAGAAACACTATCTTTAAAATGTTTAGGTATATCTCACTATGTCCCTTGGATCACTTCTATTGAATCCCCCTAGCTAACTGACTTTAGAAAAGTTTTGATCAGTTTATAGACTTGAAGGTATCTTCAATAAATTGGCATGGAAGTATTTGTCTCATATTCAGTGTGAGACTTTTCTTGCATTGAGGTCCCTAATTTATGCACTTATATTCAATCTTATTCATTAGTTAAATGCACTAAAACTTCTTCTACTTATTCAGAATCACAAGAACCTATGTGATTATTCAAGCATTGAAGATCAGTTCACTTGACATGAATCAATTCTCCTTTCTTCTTTTCATGTATTCATGGGATCATGCATATGGAAATTTGGTTGAACTCTTCTCTTCCACTTATTCTTTATTCAATTAATATATATTTAACCTAATTTCACCCTTTTTTACATATGCATTCAATAATTCATATGCTATCCACTTCTTCTTCTTCACACACATGCACATACAATTTGGGTTCTTTCTTTAAATATCTTCATGTGTGCATGTGCATGCATAATTTACTTATTCTCTATTGTATGAAAATTCTAATGGGTATATGTATTTTCACCCACACACACTTCCTCTTCTATTATTCCCTTATTCTTCTTTCTTCACGTGTACACACACATGTACTGCCTTTGTTGAATTCTTTCACGCATGCACACTGTTCACTTCTCCTTTTCATGAAAACCAAGGCCTCAGGTTTCCTCAAAGGATGAACATACATGCATGAAAATACACACTTCCCTCCTTCATGAAAGTTCTTTCTTATTCAAAAACAACCCATGAAAATGATAAACAGATTGTGGGGTGATTACCTTCGCGTGAGAAGAGATCTCTACAAATCTTTTTCTTCACACAGAGGACATGCAGTTCCTCTTTTCACAGAGTGTGTGAGTCTTTTCAAGGCACATTTGGAGGATAATAATCATCCACTGGATCATGGTGGCATGTCCTTAGTAAAGCATAGTGTGGGTTTGAGTAAATCGATCAAGTGTTCATGATAACCGATTCGTGTTATGCACTGAACTTAATCACAAAGGCATTAAAGATTGCGTGGCCCCTATCTAAGGCTTGTAGGATCTCCTCTTCATAGATCTAGAAGGCTCTCAGTTCCTTTTCTCACCCTTCACAAATCAAAATCATGGAGATTCTCTATTTTTCAAGAAAAATAAGAGCTCTTTGAATAAGGGATAAGAAAATTGTTCTCAGCCTTGGGGATTATCCTTTTATATATGAGGATATCTTATTTTCCGCATTTAAATATCCACATGATATTCTGTAAATATCATACTTTGAATACCTAATATATTCGACATTTAAATATTTTCAAACCCATATTTGATATACGCCGAGACTTGTAGTGTGTTTTATTTTCAAACAAATGCCTCATTTATAGTGAGAAAATCAAGTGCGTGTGATGAAGATCACATGAAAATCAATCTTCCTGAGATTTATCCATGCAATATGAGGCCTCATAATTTCATTTTCTTCTACCTCGTTCGAACTTCATTGTTTCATTCCACGCATGAAAATGCAACTGCATGCATGATTTAGTGACTCTCATACGGACATAAATCAGTGGATTAGATCATTAATGATGGATGGAAGCTCTATCATGGTGGTTAGGTCATAGATTTGGCGTATTGGTAGTGGTGGAGTTTGAGTAGTGGTGGAGGAGAATGATGGTGCGGCTAGTTCAAATGTTGTGGGAGGATCAGATAGATTCAATTCAAACTCGCGCAATGCAGGATGGATCGATGAATGTAATTAGATCATAGGTGCATATGATATATGCAACTAGGATTACTTCTATGTTTCTAAGTTGAGAACAGTACCCGCATGTTCTAGTCCTACATCGAATTGGAGGTGCGCCATTACCATAGTGAAGTGCCCAGATCAGTGTGAATCACTGAGAGGGGGAGGGGGTGAATCAGTGATCCCTTAAAACTTTTTACTAATTGATTCTTATCAATTAAACCTCTATGGATGGTTAAAGCCTCGATCCACTCTTCTTGTATCTCTCACCTTTCCTCGAATGATGCAGTAAATATAAAGGCACAGGACACAAGGATTTACAAGGTTCGGCACCAAAGGCCTACATCCTTGCCATGCTCTCCCAGCATGGATTCTCCCATTATAACTTGTTAGAATTACAATGGTCGATACAGAGTCCCACTGTATCTCTCCTGAGTCCCACAGGAGGGTCTTTATACTGCTTCACACAGTGTTACCAGAGTTCCACTGGCCTGCTCCAGAATCCCACTGAAGACTTCTTCTCCCTGAGTCCCACAGGGTCTTCTCCTGGCTCCTCGAGTCACACGAGTAGCTCTACTTCACTTTAAGCTTCTTCAAGTAACTTCAGCAGCCTGGGATAAAGGCTTCTGGCCTTGCTCTTCTCTTCTGATCACTTGTGGTTGATCAGGGCTTCTCGTCTAGCTCAGGCTTTATCTCCTTCTTCAGGATGACCTGGCTTCACTCTTCAAGAATCTTCAATAGCCTCTGAAAAGGTCTATTGGTCTTGCTCAAATTTTCTTCAAGATCTTCAAGTCTTGGACAACTCAAATGCACACAACTGATTTAGCACTGTTCACGTGTGCACTTGCATGCATGCATGCATGCACTCCCCTTCTTCTCTTCTTGGTGCAGTAAACCCTTAGAGGGTGTAATTCTTTTCAGCACACACCTACTTCTCAGACTTCACACACCTTATGCAATTTGTCTACACACATAAATGTGTGTTCTTCTTTGTGTGGATGTCCTCCCTTTTCTTCTTCTAAGTGTATACACACTTCTTAGTGCACACACCTAGGTTCGGCCTTCTTGTCTCTTTGCACACAAAACTTTATCACTTTGGAACACACTTGAGCTTGGCCTTCACACTTCTTGTTGCACACCCTTAAATGGCCGTAGGGTGTTCCTCTTCAATTTTCACACACACACACACTCAAATGAGGTGTGGTCTTCACTTCACCCACACAAGGCTACGGCCTTTCACTTCCTTTGCACACAAGATTTATTCTTTTATTCTTCTTTGCACACACCCAAGGTATCCTCGGCCTTCTTCCTTCATTGCAGACACAAAGGCTACGGCCTTGGGTTCTCTTGAATGCAAATAACCCGTAGGGTCTTCCTTCTCCACTTACCACACACACACAAATGTGTGGTCTTTACTTCACCCACTTGCACACACACTGCCACGACCCTTTCTTTTTTCTTGCACACAAAATAATCGGCCTTCTCCTTTGAACACACAACACCTTCTGCCTCAAACAGAGCGCGCAAGGTGTGATCTCCTCGGGTGCAAGGTGCAAATGCCGCGGGGTGCACAAGCACTCAGGTGTGCAGGATGCAACACCACGAGGCGCGCAAGCCACAAGGGTGAGGACACCTTGGGCGCGCAAGCTACTCCTGCCGCGCAAGTATGCGGGCAGGGAGAGCTCTTCCTGTCGCAAAAATAATGCGCGCAGGGGACCTTCGAAGCCTCGGGTGGCTGCGGAACCTTCAGCCGCGCAAGTTCTTTGCGCGGGGATTCTACTTCGCGAGGCACAAGGGTGCTCTCACGGGAATCACGTTTCTCAAAGGATCAGCAAGCACTCCAAGGCCTCGAGCTCTCCTTTTATAGGTAGAGGAATGCTTCTATACATCCGCGTGATAATAACTCAAGTTCCCGAAAGTTTCGGATCTTTAAAAATCTTTCAAATCTTTATTTTCTTTCCTCTGTTTAAACGCGGGTTCTTTTATTATTTTCTTCCTCGTGCATGCGATTTAGAACGCATGAACGGCCTCTGTTTTGGCCATCCCATGCAAAACACGAACACTCCGATGCCTCGGCAACTTCGTTTGCCTTGGCCTCGACCGAAATTCTCCATACATTACATGCAAGCCCATTTTATTGCATGGATGTATTCAGTGTGGCCAGACGATCCTCAAGGACGCTTTACTTCCTTCAGAGGTGGTCGGGAACTCGAAATCCGGTGGTCGGATGGCCTCTGGTTCAGGCGATGTCGCGGGTGGCCTTCGGCTGAGCTCGAGGAAGGAGACGGACGCTGGGCCGTTGGATGCGGTGAACAAAAAGGCTTCGACGGCTTGGATAAGATCGGGGGCGCGGCGGATTAGATGAGCGGCGCCGATCGTCCGCGAGATCAGATGAGCGGCTGGGATTCGCTCCCGGTGAAATTTGCGCGTCCCACATCGAAACGCCGAGAGGAATTGCCGCGCCTTATCAACCTCGCGCTGCCTCAACCCCGCAATTGAATCTCCTCCCTCCACGGTGCCGCCCCGCACCGTTTTCTCCCTGCGGGCGCGCTCCTAGCGCCTACTATGCATCCTCCGGGTGCGCGGGTTTCACCACCGCGTGCCCTCGGGGGCTTACACACGGCCCCCTGCCGCCTTGTGCTTGCACCATGGGATCCCCCATGGGCATGGCGCCTTCGGCCCACAAGTTCCTTGGGGTTGAACCCGTGGGCTGGCCTTGGCTGGCCTAATTTTTGGCTAAGGCATGAATAAACACTTTGTTAAAAAAACAAAGTATCCCATATGTAAAATGCCAAATTCCAAGCCACTTCTCCCTTCTTCATTTCTTCTCCTCTCTTCTTCTTCTTGAGAATTCAAACATAAATCTACTTGATTAGAAACAACTCCTCAATTTAAGATTCTTCTTCATCATCTCATTTTCTACTTAGGAGAGAATTCTCAAGGATCTTCATCAACCGAACTCCTGAATCACATAACATCTTCAATGTTCTTCATTGATCCAATCAGAGATCAAATTGGATCTTCTTCTGATTCTCATGCACTAAGAGATAGTGCATGGACTTCTTCAGCTCACTTCATCTACTTAGGAGATGTGGATGGATCCCATTCACTTCCTCATGCATTGTCAATACAATGCATGGTCTTCTAAAGCTTGTTGTGACATTGTATCCAGTTGATACAAGTTCTTGGAACTTTAAGAACAGCTCAACAATCGTCGGATATCAACTAGAGAATGTTTCAACCACATCTCCTATGCCACTTAGTGAATCTCCTAAGTGACATGCATCTTAGTACCATGGCCATTCTCCTTCACCACCTACACCATCACAACCTTTGTCATTCACATCTTGACATTCCTTGACTTCCATTCATTCCAAGACAACTTCATGCCTCATTGACAACAAATGCAACACAGTGCACTTCAATCTCCCCCTTTGTATTTGTTGTCAATACACTCCTTCAGCACATATGAATGGGTCAATATGTGTGCCAATATTTTCTCCCCCTTATTGGCAATCAAATGCAAAGGTGTGGTGTGGTTCTCTTCCACAATATCTCTTCCTCCCTTCGAATAGCATCTTCTTGAAAAACTCTAGGAGAGGGATGATGTCACATGTTCTTCTTTAGCAAAGAACCTTTAGTTGATCAACTCTAAGTCTACTTGGGCTAACCTGGTGTAGAAAACAAGAGTGATGTAACCAAGGAACTCAATGCTGTCCACATTCACTGTAAACATGTGAGATCATGCTTAGGGGTTGAATTTTTTCAGATATTCAATGAATTTCTGAATCCTGCACGTACTTCACAAAACACATTAGAATGTTCAGGTGCAAAGATAAATCTCCCCCTTTAATCCATTTGTCTTCAATCCATACTCCCCCTTAATTGATAAGTTAAACTCAATTAAGAAACAAGGGATGAAAGTATGATTGGAATACCTTCACTTTTCTCAAGATGGTATTAATCTCAGAATCCCATCTTCTTCAGATTGGCTCCCCCTCAAGGGGTGCACTCCATTCTATCCAAACCACTCTCCAGATGAGAATGATCATCATCTTCAATTCCCTGCAATGTTAGCACATGTAAATACAAGTGTTTAGGGAATAAGATGGAACCTCCTTGGTTAATTAATGTGAACAACAAGGTTGAGAAGATTCTCTCAACCGAGATGTCCCATTTTCACCATTCTTCACACTTGCACATTTGATCTTCAATGATGTTTGTGCTGGTGTGGATCTCAACACATCTTCATGTGAAATCTTTTGTTTCCTTTTTGCCTTAGCAATTTCCAGTGCTTCATCTTCAACTCTTTGCAGTTCTCTGGCAAGTTGCAACTGATTTGGCCATATGACTAACAAGTCATTTGGAAGTGAGGCCTCAGTTTTGGAAATCCCACATGGTTCTTTTGATACTGTTAAGCCACCTTTCTTAGGCAACTTATTTTCAACCAATCCCTTCTTCTTCTGGATTGATTGTCTTTTGGAGTTCAGTATGCTTCTATTTAGTTTCATGGATTCTTTACAAAGGTCCATGATGTGTCCTTTCTTTCCACAGTAGAAGCATGTTTTCTTGGTGGTCCTTCTGGATGCATCACCCTTCTTGGATTTCAATTCCAAGGACTTCTCTTCATTCTTCAAACTCTTCTTGGGAGCATTTTCCACTTTCTTCTTGCTTCCCAAGGATTCTTTCTGAGCCAGGTTCTGTGATCTTTTCTTCTTTTCATCTTTGGATACAGTTGGAGATTGACATGTATCATTTTGACCACTTTTGCAAACACCCCAGATGTTGTCAAGCAATCCAAATCTGTTAGCAGTAAACAGATGTTTCTAGACCTGTGGATGCTGCTTCTTTTCTTCTGGCTTGCTCCCCCTAGGCATGGGCTTCCTCTGTGCTTTGGCATTCAGTGGATTGTACCAACAATCCTTTGCACAATGCCCATACTTGTTACAACACCAACATTGACCCACAAATCTTGACCTTTTGATTCCTTCTGATTGTAGGGTACTTGTCTTGCATTGCTGTGTTGTTTCAGGAGAGCTCTGCTTCTTCATTTTCTTCATCCATACTTGTTTGGAATTATTTTTCCATCCTGCACTTTTTGTGGAAACACATTTAGAAGCATCAGTACAAGATGGGATGGATGGTACCTTCTTTCTAGAAGATGTTGCCCTTTCATTTGAGGATGTCTTTCTTTTAGAATCATCCTTCTCAAGGCATACTTGAGTAGCAACATTTCTCCTTTTAGCTGACTGGGAGGATTCAGCTTCGGGTGATTGCTGATTTTTCAATATCACCTCTAGTTCTAAGTATTTCATGTTGAGGGAGTTCTTCTCATCCTCAACAGTTCTTAGCTTTCCTTCCCAATTCTCCACCAGTTGTTTCATCTGGTCTTCATGCAGCTTCTTTAATTCTTTCAATGAATTGTCCATCTCCTTCACCACTTTGACTTTTTCTTCGAGTTTAGCATCTCTGACATTCATTGACACTTTGTGCCTCTTTTCCAGTGCATGGAAAACATCTCTGACCATTATTTTAAAGAAATCTTTCTCAGAAAGGCTTCTTTGCAATTCTTCAGCAGTGTCTTCATATCTTTCATTGCAAAGAGAAACGGTTTCATCTTTAGCCTTCACCAGCTTTCTGAGAGTGTTGGTTATGCCAACCCTTTTAGCCAATTGATCTTCCATTGCATTGGCTTCTTCTTCTAACTGTGATTTTTCTTCATGAAGATCATGGATGCCTATAGCTATACACTTTTCCACTTCCATGGGAACTGTCTTCTGAAGATATTTGAGTGCACTCTGAAGATCATTCATTGTTTCAACTTCATCACAGCTAGGACAGGCTTTCTTCATCTTCTTGGCCTGTTTCTTCTTTCTATTTTTCTGAGTCTTGGCAGATATCTCCATTTGAGGCTGGTCACTCGTTTCCTCAAATCTGCACTTCATAAAGACTCCCTTGGATCTTTTAGAGGGAACCTCCCTCTGATACCAATTGAAGTGCCCAGATTAGTGTGAATCACTGAGAGGGGGAGGGGGTGAATCAATGATCCCTTAAAACTTTTTACTAATTGATTCTTATCAATTAAACCTCTATGGCTGGTTAAAGCCTCGATCCACTCTTCTTGTATCTCTCACCTTTCCTCGAATGATGCAGTAAATATAAAGGCACAGGATACAAGGATTTACAAGGTTCGGCACCAAAGGCCTACATCCTTGCCATGCTCTCCCAGCATGGATTCTCCCATTATAACTTGTTAGAATTACAATGGTCGATACAGAGTCCCACTGTATCTCTCCTAAGTCCCACAGGAGGGTCTTTATACTGCTTCACACAGTGTTACCAGAGTTCCACTGGCCTGCTCCAGAATCCCACTGAAGACTTATTCTCCCTGAGTCCCACAGGGTCTTCTCCTGGCTCCTCGAGTCACACGAGTAGCTCTACTTCACTTTAAGCTTCTTCAAGTAACTTCAGCAGCCTGGGATAAAGGCTGTTGGCCTTGCTCTTCTCTTCTGATCACTTGTGGTTGATCAGGGCTTCTTGTCTAGCTCAGGCTTTATCTCCTTCTTCAGGATGACCTGGCTTCACTCTTCAAGAATCTTCAATAGCCTCTGAAAAGGTCTATTGGTCTTGCTCAAATTTTCTTCAAGATCTTCAAGTCTTGGACAACTCAAATGCACACAACTGATTTAGCACTGTTCACGTGTGCACTTGCATGCATGCATGCATGCACTCCCCTTCTTCTCTTCTTGGTGCAGTAAACCCTTAGAGGGTGTAATTCTTTTCAGCACACACCTACTTCTCAGACTTCACACACTTTATGAAATTTGTCTACACACATAAATGTGTGTTCTTCTTTGTGTGGATGTCCTCCCTTTTCTTCTTCTAAGTGTATACACACTTCTTAGTGCACACACCTAGGTTCAGCCTTCTTGTCTCTTTGCACACAAAACTTCTTCACTTTGGCACACACTTGAGCTTGGCCTTCACACTTCTTGTTGCACACCCTTAAATGGCCGTAGGGTGTTCCTCTTCAATTTTCACACACACACACTCAAATGAGGTGTGGTCTTCACTTCACCCACACAAGGCTACGACCTTTCACTTCCTTTGCACACAAGATTTATTCTTTTATTCTTCTTTGCACACACCCAAGGTATCCTCGGCCTTCTTCCTTCATTGCACACACAAAGGCTACGGCCTTGGGTTCTCTTGAATGCAAATAAACTGTAGGGTCTTCCTTCTCCACTTACCACACACACACAAATGTGTGGTCTTTACTTCACCCACTTGCACACACACTGCCACGACCCTTTCTTTTTTCTTGCACACAAAATACTCGGCCTTCTCCTTTGAGCACACAACACCTTCTGCCTCAAACAGAGCGCGCAAGGTGTGATCTCCTCGGGTGCAAGGTGCAAATGCTGCGGGGTGCACAAGCACTCGGGTGTGCAGGATGCAACACCACGAGGCGCGCAAGCCACAAGGGTGAGGACACCTTGGGCGCGCAAGCTACTCCTGCCGCGCAAGTATGCGGGCAGGGAGATCTCTTCCTGTCGCACAAATAATGCACGCAGGGGACCTTCGAAGCCTCGGGTGGCTCCGGAACCTTCAGCCGCGCAAGTTCTTTGCGCGGGGCTTCTACTTCGCGAGGCACAAGGGTGCTCTCACGGGACTCACGTTTCTCAAAGGATCAGCAAGCACTCCAAGGCCTCGAGCTCTCCTTTTATAGGCAGAGGAATGCTTCTATACATCCGCGTGATAATAATTCAAGTTCTCGAAAGTTTCGGATCTTTAAAAATCTTTCAAATCTTTATTTTCTTTCCTCTGTTTAAACGCGGGTTCTTTTATTATTTTCTTCCTCGTGCATGCGATTTAGAACGCATGCACGGCCTCTGTTTTGGCCATCCCATGCAAAACACGAACACTCCGATGCCTAGGCAACTTCGTTTGCCTCGGCCTCGACCGAAATTCTCCATACATTACATGCAAGCCCATTTTATTGCATGGATGTATTCAGTGTGGCCAGACGATCCTCAAGGACGCTTTACTTCCTTCATAGGTGGCCGGGAACTCGAAATCTGGTGGTCGGATGGCCTCTGGTTCAGGCGATGTCGCGGGTGGCCTTCGGCTGAGCTCGAGGAAGGAGACGGACGCTGGGCCGTTGGATGCGGTGAACAAAAAGGCTTCGACGGCTTGGATCAGATCAGGGGGCGCGGCGGATTAGATGAGCGGCGCCGATCGTCCGCGAGATCAGATGAGCGGCTGGGATTCGCTCCCGGTGAAATTTGCGCGTCCCACATCGAAACGCCGAGAGGAATTGCCGCGCCTTATCAACCTCGCGCTGCCTCAACCCCACAATTGAATCTCCTCCCTCCACGGTGCCGCCCCGCACCGTGTTCTCCCTGTGGGCACGCTCCTAGCGCCTACTATGAATCCTCAGGGTGCGCGGGTTTCACCACCGCGTGCCCTCGGGGGCTTACACACGGCCCCCTTCCGCCTTGTGCTTGCACCATGGGATCCCCCATGGGCATGGCGCCTTCGGCCCACAAGTGCCTTGGGGTTGAACCCGTGGGCTGGCCTTGGCTGGCCTAATTTTTGGCTAAGGCATGAATAAACACTTTGTTAAAAAAACAAAGTATCCCATATGTAAAATGCCAAATTCCAAGCCACTTCTCCCTTCTTCATTTCTTCTCCTCTCTTATTCTTCTTGAGAATTCAAACATAAATCTACTTGATTAGAAACAACTCCTCAATTTAAGATTCTTCTTCATCATCTCATTTTCTACTTAGGAGAGAATTCTCAAGGATCTTCATCAACCGAACTCCTGAATCACATAACATCTTCAATGTTCTTCATTGATCCAATCAGAGATCAAATTGGATCTTCTTCTGATTCTCATGCACTAAGAGATAGTGCATGGACTTCTTCAGCTCACTTCATCTACTTAGGAGATGTGGATGGATCCCATTCACTTCCTCATGCATTGTCAATACAATGCATGGTCTTATAAAGCTTGTTGTGACATTGTATCCAGTTGATACAAGTTCTTGGAACTTTAAGAACAGCTCAACAATCGTCAGATATCAACTAGAGAATGTTTCAACCACATCTCCTATGCCACTTAGTGAATCTCCTAAGTGACATGCATCTTAGTACCATGGCCATTCTCCTTCACCACCTACACCATCACAACCTTTGTCATTCACATCTTGACATTCCTTGACTTCCATTCATTCCAAGACAACTTCATGCCTCATTAACAACAAATGCAACACAGTGCACTTCACATAGTTTATCAATCAACCCATCCTAGTAATTGGCCAGATTACACCTCCCCTCATGGTACCTCCCAATACCGTGTTCTCTATGGGTGGGCTATGTGCCCACCCTCTTCATGAGCTTCGGTCCGCTCTCCGTAGGCACATTCTTCACCAACTCTCTGCCGCTTGTGGGCAGGCCTTGGCTAGCCTCCCTGGTTCACGGTTGACCATTGTGGTCTTGTATGTGCCTCGAGTTTTGGCTGGCTGGAAAGCTTGAGGGTTGGCACAATTTTTTTAAGTAAATCCCATAAAAATACTTTCTAAGTATAAAGTGCATGGCCACTTAGTATTAAGAAAGTATGGTAACCTATCTCATCTTCTCTTCATTATATAACCACCTCCACTTCATGGAAATCTTATGAATCCTCTCTTTTTTCATAGTCACACTTTAATTAACCCTCTTCATTATTGTAAACTTTGTATCACACATGATACAAGTTCTTTGAACTTAGGATCAGTGCATCAATCATCTGAATTCATAGATCTCCATTAACTTTGGAGTTACTTATTCATTTTGACTAGTATTGGCAACTGTTGATAACAAATACAATCTTCATACACAAAGTGGTCCCAACAATCTCCCCTTTTTATTTGTTTTCAATACTCAAAGTTTCTCTCTTAAATGAATGTGTCAATATCAAAATGTTCAATCTCCCCTTTAATTTTCTTTCTCTCCTCCTTTCACTTTTTCAAACTTTCAATTTCACTTTCTCTCCACCTTATTGACCAGAAATAAAAATTTCATGATAGAGAGGGTATCAGTTCATACTTAAGCAATGTTCCATCAATAATTTCACTCTAAGTCTACTTGAGAAATGCTTAGTGTATAAAAAAAAGAGGATTTGATCTAGACAATATGTCTATCCAGTGTCCACTAATCATGATACCTCATGAGATGAGAACTCATATAATTATCCTAAAGGGTCTTACACTTTCATTCCAGACTAAGGATAATTAATGTGATATGAAATAATCAACCTGAAACTCCTGTACTCACTTCAACAGATAGATAAAAAACATTAAAGTGAAATAAACAAGATCAGTGACCTTAGAGAACTTCCATTCTTCATATGTCACTGATTGATTCAGTTACTCCCCCTTTGTAATATGATCCTCATTTTTTGTAACAAAGGATGAGAGATTAAGAAATGAAATACCTTTACCAATGATATGATTCTTAAAGAATTTCCAGAATCATTGATTTAAATAATAACTCTAAAAGCTTCTTCATTTATCTCACCTTCAAGGGGACCCTTCTCAGGTTCTTCCCCTAAGAGTTTGCTTCACCTTTAATTCCTTGTATTATTAGAAAAAATACAATACAAAAATATTCAAGGGAATAAGGTGGATCCTCCTTTCTTCATCAATGTGAAAATCTTGGTTGAGATGGTTTTCTCAACCAAGATGCTCCATTTTCTCCACTCTTCACATTCTCTTCTGTTTTGTGTGGAGAAATTGTCTTCTTACCAACCATAATGAATGATGTAGAATTCCTACTCTTTAAGTATTATTCTTTCTCAGGTAGAAAGGTTAGGAAACTTTTTTCAATGTGACTAGACTTCTTGCATCTCTCACACAAAACCCTTTTAATACATGAGTTGCCTTTTGCTGGAAAACATTAATTCACTTTTCCTTCATCATGTGGAATATTATTTTTTTTCCTTTTGTACTAGCCTTGGATTGTGATTCTTCAATTTTTATCATTATTTCTATATATTCTGGCCAAATAACCAATATGTCATTAGGAACTGAGGCATTAAGATTGGATCTTCTATATGGCTTCTTATGAGTGTCACTCTTTGACTTCTTGGATTTAGAATCCAAAGAATTCTCACCTTTCCTTCTTGGAATCTTCTTGAGAGAATTTTTTTTTTCACACTAACCCTTTGATTACTTCCCAAGGAAATTTTTTCATTCTTGGATAGCTTTTGTGGTATTCTCCTCTTATCAGCTTCTAAGATATGTTGAGATGAGCATGTACCAACCTTGTGAGCACTGCCATTGCATTCATCACAGATGTTGTCAAGTATTCCAATTTTTTTTGTAGTATACATATTCTTCTAGACCTGTGTATATTTCTTATTATTCTCTAACTTAATTACCCTTTATATAGGATTTTTATGTATTTTTTCATTTAAGGGTTTGTATCGACAATCCAATTCACATTTCCCAAACCTATTACAACACCAACATTGACAAAAAAATATTGACTTCATGATATCTTTTATATAAGCTTGCTGATTCTTCTTCTTGATGTGTTATGATATTAATGGGGAACCATATTCCAACTTCTTATTTCTATCTACCCTAGCCATGGTGGTAGGTATATAATTACCTTTCTTCATCCATACTTGTTTTGAAATTTTCTTCCAGCCTACACTTTTTGTAGAAACATATTTAGAAAAATTAGTACAAGGTGGTTTGGATAGTACCTTTACATTATTAGATGATTATTATAGATCATTGAATGAATTCATGATCTTCTTATCACATGTTATAGGTATTTCAACCTTATAATCCTCTCGTGAGAATTGAGTACCAATATCTTCTGTTTCCTTCTTCTGTGAAGTATCGATATGTGTATTCTCAAGATTGGTCAACCAAGATTCCAATTCTAGAAATTTCATATTGAAGACCATTTTTTGATTTTCAATCATAACAATATTCTCTTCACATGATTCCTTAATTCTTTCAACTTCAACTTCAAGAAACTTAACTTTTTTTTGTAACGCAGAGTCAAGTTCCTTGAATTTCCTGGAATTTTCATCCAAATATAAACTCCTGAATTTAGTGCTCTTCTTCAACTCATCTTCAAGTGCATGGATCTTTTCTTCTAGAGTATTATTGACTCCATATTTTTCTTAAAAATATTTAATCTATTTGCATAGATTCAAAAATTCAAGGATTTTTTTTCTTCTAAGACCTTTTCCATATTTTTTTCTTCTCTTTCAAACTAGGTGTTCTCAGCCTGCATATATTGAAAAAATCTACAAAGAGAAGACAATATTTCTTTAGAAATATCATGCAGATAAGTTCTTAATTTCTACCGATCAATTGAAATTGAAATAGAAGTGTCTTTCTTTCCTCTGTTAGAAACCTCTTCTTTGAATAAGAGGTACTTATTCAACTACTTATTCTCTTTATTTTTCCTATTTTTTAAGGTCTTGCTGGATATAGACTTCTTCTTAGAGGTGACTTAATATTCATCAAAACTGAACTTAATTGTTGAATTTAGGAAAGAAAATAAAATCCTTTTCTAAATATAATTATTGTAGATTATCCAATATACATGAAAATTTAATCTCGGATACCAATTGAAGGACCCTAGACCACCCTGAGAGGGAGGGTGAATCAGGGTGTCAACTTTTTCTCGTCTCTACTGGATCTTGTTCCCACATTGGTAGGAACTTGTTTAAAAATGTATGATGGTTGTGTGTAATAATTAAAAAATTCACATGCAGAAGGAAAACATGGAAATTTTACTTGGTTCACTACTAAGGGCTATGTCCAAGGAGCAGACGCCGAAAGGTTTTTAGTCGTACATAATTCCATTGATTTTCACTAGCTGTGGATTACAAAGGTTTGGGAATAGTCACTCTGTCCCAAGTACACTGCCTTTATAATGTTTAGGGATATCTCACTGCATCCCTCAGACCACTTCCGTTGACTCCCCCTAGCTTACTTCATTTGGATAAGTCTTGCTCAGTTTATAGACTTGAAGATATCTTCAATAGATTGGTATGAAATTCTATGTCTCATATTTAGCGTGTGATTTTTCTTGCATCGATGTCCAAAATTGATGCACTTATATTCAATCTTCTTCTTCTTTAGTGCAATGCACTGAAACTTCTTCCTCTTCTTGGCTAGAATCACAAGAACCTATGTGATTATTAAAGCACTGAAGATCAGATCATTTGACATCATTAGAATCAATTATCCTTTCTTCCTTTCATGTATTCATGGGATCATGCATGTGGAACTTTGGTTGAACTATTATCTTCCAATTCTTCTTTATGTAGTTAATATATATTTAACCGAATTACACCCTTTTTACGTATGCATACAAGAATTCATATTCTCTTCACTCCTTATTCTTCACACATTCACACATGCAATTTTGGTTCTTTCTTTAAATATCTTCACATTTTCATGTTCCTAAAAGAGTTTATGCACAATTTACTTCTTCTCTCTTGTGTGAAAATTCCAATGGGTATAAGTCTTTTCACCCACACACTGCCTCTTATATTCTTGGCTTCTTCTTCTTTCTTCACATGTGCACACACATATAATGCCTTTGTTGAATTATTTCATGCATTTACACTATTCAATTATCCTTTGAATGCAAACCAAGGACTCAGGTTTCCTCAAAGGATGCACATTCGTGAAAACAAATACATACTTCCCTCCTTCATGAAAGTTTTTTCTTCATCAAAAACCATCCCTACAAATGATAAACATACAGTGGGGTACTTACCTTTGTGCAAGAAGAGATCCCCCCAGATCTTATTCTTCACGTATAGGACACATGGTTCCTCTTTGCACATAGTGTGTGAGTCTTCATGAGGCACAATTGGAAGCTGAGACTCATCCACCAGATCACGGTGGTGTGGCCTTCACAGAGCACAATGAGGGTTTGAGTATACTGATCATGTGTTCACATTAACTAGTTTGTACTATGCACTTAAATTATTTAAAAATCCATTCGAGAGTGTGTGTCACCTATTGAAGTCTTGAAGGATCTCCTCTTCACAAATCTAGAAGGACTGCAGTTCCTTTTATTACCCTTCACAAAACAGAAGCATGGAGATGCTTTGTTTTTCAAAAAAAATGAGATCTCACTAAATAAGGGAGAAACATCTTGTTCTTGGCCTCATTTATTCTCCTTTTATAGATGAGGATATCTTCTTTTCTGCATTCAAATATCCACACAATATTCTATGAAGATCATCCTTTTAATTCCCAAGAGATTCGATGTTTAAAGATTTTCAAAACCATGTTTGAGATACGCCGAGACTTGCGGTGTGTTTCCTTTTCAAATGAACGCCTCATTTATGGGGAAAAATCACATGCATGTGATGACGATCACATGCAACTCATTCTTCTTGAGATTTATTCATGCAAGATGAGGCATTGAAACTTCGTTTGTTTCATCTTCATTCGAACTTCATTGTTTCATTGCATGTTTGAAAATGCAATTGCATGAATCATTTCATGACTCTCATACAACCATAAAGTAGTGGATTAAATCATTAATGATGGGAGGAAGATAAATCATGGTGGTTTGGTCACAACTTCATCATACTAGTAGTGGATGAATTTGAGTGATGACAGAGGATAATGACAACACAGTTAGTTCAAATGCTGCGGGAGGATCAGATGGATTCATTTCGAACCCATTTGGTACAAGATGGATGGACGAACATGATTAGATCGTGATCATGGATGAGATGTGAAACCTAGAATTATTTTGTGTTTTTAAGTTATGAATAGTACTCATGTGTTCTAGTACCACATCGAATTAGAGGTGCACCATTGTTGCGATTTATCAATCAACTCGTCCCAATAACCAGCCAAATTACTCCCCCTCACATTACCTCCCTATACCATGTTCTCTATGGGCACCCTCTATGCCCACCCTCTGCACGGGTTCCCGTCCACTCTATGCGGGCGCGATCCGCACCCAATCTCTACCGATCATGGGTGGGCCTTGGCTGGCCTCCCTGGTGCGTGGTTGACCCCTATGGTCCTGTATGTGCCTCGGGTTGAGGTTGGATGGTGAGATCGAGGGTTGGCCCAATTTTTTATGTAAATCCTATAAAAATACTTCCTAAGTATAAAGTGCATGGACACTTAGTAGTAAGCATGCATGGACACTTCTCACTTATTATCTTCATTATCTAACCTCCTCCACTTCATGAAAATCATATGAATCATTTATTTTTTCATGATCACACTCTAATTCACCCTATTAATTATTGTAAACTTTTTATCACACACAAAACAAGTTCTTTGAACTTAGGATCAGTTCATCAATCATCTGAATTCATCGATCTCCATTAACATTGGAGTTCCTTCTTCATTTTGACTAATATTGACAATTGTTGAAAACAAATACAATCTTCATACACAAAGTGGTCGCAACAACATATTCCACATATCCCTTTTGAGGAAGTACATATATGACCCTTCACATGTACTAAATCTAGAGGTGGTAAAACTATAACATGACCTCTCTTATGAGGAGAATCCGATGGAGATTTTGGATCGTAGATACAAGGTTCTACCCAACAATACTACCCAACTTGTTAAGGTGTTTTGGAGGAACCACAAATATGAAGATTCCATGTGGGAACTAGAGGATACTACAAGGAAGAAGTACCCACACCTTTTCTCTTCTAAGGGTACGAGTTGAAATTTCAGGGATGAAATTTATTAAGGGGGGATGAATGTAACATCCCAAACTTTTGAATAATATTTTGTTTCATGAAAATGTATGTTTTACTATTCCATAATCAATAAAAATATATAAGTATAATTTAAATGTAACTATCAATTTTTTATCGTTATATGACCGCTGGTTAATATGACCATTGGAAATAATAATAATTTTTATTGTTATAATAATTTCTTATAAATAGAAATGATAATGGATAATTAATACAAAAAGAAGAGTCGATGGCCTCATCCAGTAGACTCGGTCTATACAAATACCATTTTTTCAAAGCTTGGGAAGGAGGTAGCATCACTTGTATTTGCTCTGGACCAATCCCAAGCTGAGCTACAACATGTTAATCTTGAACTAAATCACCTATGGGATAAGCTCAAGCTGATAGAAATCACCACTCGAGAAATATTGTTCGAGTCACCCCAAGATTCTATCACCATTGCACACCTTACTCTTAAGTCTTATGTAGGTGTTATAAAAGGTTATGTAATGAGGCCTTAGTTACTTTTTGAAATCCATTTGTATAAATAAAATTGTTATTTCGTATTACAGTAAAATAACAATCATTTTTGAATTTGAAATGTCAAAATTAATCTAGGTTTATTTTTTAGTTTTTTTCTAATAAGTTTCATATTATTGATGAATATTGAAAAAAATAGTATTTTAAAAAAATTATATTTTAAATAATTGATATTGTGAAATTATTTTTGAAAAATGGACATATACGGTTGTGATCAGTAAGAAATTTAGAGTCTAATAAGATCAAATTAATTTTTGGTGAATACAAACTTATGAATAATAATATTACCCCTATGAATTATAATATTACCAATGAAATAATAACCTCACCTAAGGAAGTATAAATGTATTTTAGGCATAATTAATGTTAATGTGATATAATAGTATAATTAAATAATTGTTTTAGAAATTACTAGTTAAGTATTAGTATTTTTTTTGAGTAAATAGTGATTTTACTGAAAAATTAAAATTTTCATATTTAAAAAATTATTTTCATAAAATGGATTTTATTTTTGAATTAAAAACATTGATTTTAGGTTAGGGTGAATTTATGAGATTTTTATAAAATGTTTTGTTTTTTGGTGAATAGTAAAAATATAGTTTTTAAGTTTTCTGTGTGTTTTATGACATCATAATGATGTAATATGTAATTTAAAATTATGGTCAACTCATTTGGATTAAAATATTATATGAGATTTCCCAAGTGGCTAAAACTATGGGAAAATACCATGGGAAAGCCCATGGTTTTGAAAACATCATCGATGAGGTGTCCTTGAAATTTAATAAAAAACTCCCTCCCTTTTACTCTAAATACCAAGCCATCCCTTAATTTTCTTTAATTATAAATTATTTACCCTCAAATATCTGATGGTTTTACCTTCCTAGGATTCCTTCCAAGGTTTCCTCAATCCCTCAAGGTCCTGGTCCTGGAGTTTTAGAAGTTACTCTTTAAGGTAAGGGAATTCCCAACTTCTCTTTTCCTTTCAAGTTCTCTTTTATGTGGTATGTAATTAAAATTTACATTTCATGTTATTATTTACATTTTATTATGTCCCTCTACTTTATTATGAGTATTTTATTAATGGGTGACCCTATCCCCTCTCTTTTTAATGTTTTATAAAACTGTGTTTTATACCCGTTATGCTGCAAAATTTTCATCTCAAAATCACTCTATTTTTTCTCAAGAAATTATTTTATTTATGTGAATAATAAAATATATTCTTTTTCTAGGGGTATTCATAAATATTTAAAAATTATTTATTCTATTATATAATTGATATACATAAAACCCTTATTCCCCTTCCGTGGGTTATAAATGACACAATAGTAATGTTTTTTAACACTTTTAAATCACCATGATTTTGATATGAAACTCATTTATTTTACTATCTATGGGTTATTTAATTAATGTTTGATTATGATATATTTAGATCACATAAAAAAAATACATATTAATGGTGTGCCCTAATATCACTCTAATTCATTGGGTAATGAAATTAATCTCTAGAGATGATATGTTTTACGATACCTTGGTGAATAACCTTGGTAATTTTTACGACACCATGGGGATAGATCTTGGTGATATTATTATGAATGTATAAATTAAATATTGAAGTCAAATTTTCAAGTTATTATTAAATTTATTATTATTATTATATTCATATTCATCATTTTTTTATGATATTACTCATGTTCTTATAGATATCGTTGAAGTTCACATGTAAACTGTTTCTCTTGTTTTTCCCTTACTATCCCTTCTGCTCACCCTTTCCTTTGATGTATGTCCCTAGGTTATAAGTTGGAGTAATTATACTTAGGATGAAAAAATTAAGAAGACTTTATAGTGTATTAGAATAATGTTATATGTTTTCATGTATTATGTACCTTTTTTCCAAGACACTAAACTTTAAAGATCCTCTATTTGTAAAATGTAATGAAAAGTTATCTAACAAAAAGGAGGGATTCCATAACCAAAACATGTCATTTAATTTCAAAATTAAAATTTATTTCATGGAAAATCAAGTGAATAACACAACAACACTATAGAACAACTCACCCATATAACATCAACCACCCCCATTACACTAAATCATCCAAGATATCTCACCACAATAACCACCCATCTCAACCACTGCACATCAAAACCACTACACAACACAACCACTACACATCAATACCATAGAAAAACCATCCACATAGAATCCTATTCCAAACAACCATTGCATCATTGAACTTCACATTTAAAACCAATCTGGTCACCAGCATCACTGCACAACATCCCATATCACACAAGGCAACAAAAAAAGTACAAACACATATAACATTACATCCCGACTTTCAAAAATTAGGTTCAAGATATTATATTAATTTACTTCATTATTTTTCATGGGGGTTCTCACACAATTTATATATTTACATGGGAAACTGATTCATTGTCCATATATACGTTGTTAGAATTTTATTCTGGGTGTGATAAAAAATCAACACAAAAAGGGTCTCACATACATATCAACTACAACACAATTTAGGCTCCTAATAGACATGATTTTTAAAAATGAAAAAAATCATTCATAATATCATCCTCAATATCATAAAAACTATAAAACATGAAATTTATTCCCATTCCTATCAATTTTAGATTAATCCAATTCATTATCTATATTAATATGACCCTTACCATCCACCCAATGAAAGGAAAAATCTTTAAATCTTCACACATGCACATAAATAGGGAGAAAATGAGGATCCTGTACCTCAAAGAAGCATTACAATTCATAGAGAATAATAGGGTGAAGGAGAAAAAATTGGGAGAGAAAAAATTCTCAAGATAACATCAAATCAACCTGAACCACACCAATGGATCATCAAAATCCCATCTTAAAATCACTCAAATCAAAAAAAATAATCACCACTGCGAACCCCTAAAGAAGGATGAAAGGAAATAAGGGGATAAAGAGAAGAACCCACCTAGGATTTCCAATGATCAACCTCAGGGATCCAAGGATTAAATCTATGGAGGTAGGGTTGGAAAGTCTCCCAAAATCATCTAGGTTTTCCCAAAAAACCAAGAGGAATAAAATAATATTAGTGATACCATGTATTATTAAATAACCCAAGCCTTAACACATTGATAATGTGAAATTCATATTTATGTCATGATTTTTAGTGAGGCCCTCCAATTCAAGACATGAATCTAGTTTAGGTTGTGAATCCATCAATCTCCAAGCGCAACAAACATCCACTGATTTTCATACCACCTCAACCTTAAATTAATTCATAAATTGAACAATTTTTTCATTTTGTGAGTTATTTAAGCATAGAATTATCATCTGAAGCTCAATCCATGAATCGCCATCCTCCAAGTCAGAGATAAAACTCTCACAAAGTGAATATATATTTATTCCATGAACCACATTCTACTAAAAATTATAGATTCAACTCTATCAAACCCTCCTTGAGCCAAATTTTAACACCCCAAACACCCAAACTTTCAAATTAATGGGACTTGAAGGCATGAAACATTAAATTAGATACCTATAAAATGATTGTCTTCCTTGAGAATAAAAAACTAAACCTGAAAAAAAAAGAAACATGGTCCAAAAAACCACCCCACGAGACACCTATCAGGGATATCTTTATAGACCAAACACTACCACCAACAAAACACACCCAATGATCCAAAATTTCCCCAAAAAACCCCACACAACCATATCACCATATCACCAGCCACAATACCACACCACCTCACTCCAAACAAAATCCAACTATTTTTCACACAATCTTTCACACAACCTTTTCATCTTTTTCATATCCCAAACCAAAAACCACCTCAAACATCACACAACACTGCCTTGAGCGAACAAATCAAGGAAACCCACCCTTCATATCAAGATATTATCCAATTTTTGCAGTATTAAATTACCCAAATGATTTTAAAACGCATCATAAACATAACACATCTTGATTAGGAAGGGTTTTTCCTTTATTCATAGACATGAATCTATAAAACACATCACCAACAAGGTAAAAATAAAAATCTCATAAATTATAAAGGTTCATATATCACACGATCAAAGAAAAATAGAATAAGGAAAACTCAAAATAAATATAGGTAATGGGTATGAATCTACATCTCATAGTCCCAAGTGCTCTCCTTTAGGCCACCATTCCTCTACAACACACAAACCAACAAGATGTTTTTTCCATAAAGAACCTTCTCTAGATAATCCTGGATCTCTAATGGTCACTCCATGAACATTACATCATCCTTGATATCCAAGTATCCATAGTAAATGATGTGGGAGTCACTATGAAGATATAAATAAAGTTGGGACACATAAAAGACGTTGTGGATCCTATCTAAATGCAGTGGTAATTACAATTGATACGCCACCTCATTAACTCTCCCCAACACCTCAAAAGGCTTAATAAATCAGGTAGAAATATTAAACCCCCTACTAAACCTTTGTTTCACCCAATGAGGGGAAACCCTCCAGAACACATTATCTTCAACCTCAAACTCTAGGGGCCTCTTCTTACGATTAACATAGGCCTTATTAAACTCCCATACCACCATCATCCACTCTCAAACCATCTATATATTCTTAGTTGTGCTCTATACCACATTAGGACCCAAAACCACTACTATGAATCCTCCTTCTAGAACAATGAAGAATGACACAACCATCCATAAAATTACTCAAATGAATCCATGCAAATATATGAGTGATATTTTTTTTCTAGAGAACTCAACCAAAGGTGTATTATTTTCCCACAATCCACCAAAATCCAAGATGAAATCTCATATCATATCTTATAGTATCTAGATGGTTTGCTCCATCAACCCATATTCCTGAGGGTGGAAATCAGTGTTAAGGCACAACTAGGATCCAAACGCATGATGAATTCCCCTTCAGACCTGTGAGGTAAATTGATGATCCTAATCAGATATGATGGTCCTCAATACTCTGTGAAGTATAACCACATCATCTACATAACACATCTCTAAAATATCCATGGAACTTGATTCATGGATCATTAGGAAGTGAGTCAACTTAATTAGCTGATCCAAAATCACCCCAACTGTATCACTACATTTGTGATCCCGAGGAAACCTGATGATGAAATCCATCAATAAATCCTATTATTTCCACTTAGAGATATAAAAGGGCCAAAAAAACATCCATAATCATGGTTTTCCACTTTCAATTATTGAAAACAAAAAAAATTTACACAAACTCTTCCATTTAATATTTCATCCCCTGCCGCCAAAGTTGTCTTCTGAAGACACGATACATCTTAGTCACACTGGGATATACTACTAAAGGTGATATGTGTAACTCAAAAAGAACCCATTCTATTATTTACAATGAAATAAAAAACCTCCCCTAGAATAATAACTAGTTCTAACCATTCTCCAACCATTACTATAGAGCATCACCATGGCCAACATGGTCACACATCATCTCTACCTCTAAGTTACCCCACTAAGAATCCTCTATCTAATATATTAAGGATGAATACACCATCATCTAATAAATAAATACTCATACAATACTTTCCCACCATGTAACTATGTATCACTAAAGCTCATGCATCCCTTTCTAAACATCTATAGACTCTCAAACTATATCTCCTTGGGACTTCTAAATCTACACATTAGAAATCACATTCCATTTTCCTAGGGAGTAAGAGATCTCAAAATCATAATCCTAGAGAATCTCCATTAACCACTACTAGATTATATTCACATAACACTGAGAGTAGACATATTCCATGATATTTTAGTACATGAAAACCAAAAATCACTAAACATTGAAGTAATGTCACCACAACTGATGCCAACTCCAGATCATGGATGACATAGTTTCACTTGTGGTGGTAAAAATTCCTAGACCCATAAGAGATCACCACACTCTACTAAATCAAGACAAACCCCAATCCTAGATAATACATGTCACAGAAAACCTCAAAAATCACACCCTCCTTAAGAAATCATAGCATTGGAGAACTAATCAACTTCTCCTTAAAGTAACCAAATTCCACTTGACACTACTAAATCCAAAAAAAATCATGGTACTTCCTAGTTAACATTTCCAATGGGAAAAAATATGAGATAAATTGAACAAAAACCATTGATAATAGCCTACAAGACCAATGAAACTATAAACCCATACCACTTTCTTAGGTGATACCCAAGAAACAACCACCTCTATATTTGATGGGTCCATGAACACACCCTACTGAGACACCACATGTCTATGAAAATTCACCTATCACATCAAGAAATTACACTTAGACAATTTTATATATAGATCATGGTGTCGAAGGACTTGTAAGATATCTCTAATATTATTGACATGATACTCTACTAGCTTTGAATAGATCAATATATCATCAATGAACACTATGAAGAACTGGTCTAGGAAATCATGTAATATGGTGTTCATGAGCCCCATGAAAACAACTGGTGCATTTGTGACACCGAATACCCTGAACATGAACTCAAAGTGTCTATATCTGAAACTGAAGGTATTCTTTGGGGTATCCTCATCTTTCACCCTCATTTGGTGATATCCTAACCACAAGTCGATGTTGAAGAACAAACTAGCTCCCTTTTTTTGGAGGAACATACCATAAATACTCATAATAGGGTAATGGTTATTGATTGTCACCTAATTAAACCATTGGTAGTCTATGAACAACATCATACTATAATATACCTTCTTTTAGAATAATATTGGGGCACTCTAAGGAGACACAATTGGTCGAATGAAACCTATTTTCACCAGATCATTAACCTTCATACTCAACTTTTGCAACTCCATAGGCTCTATTTGATAAGGGTCCATCAAAATTAGAGACATACCTAGTTGAACATCTATCCAAAAATCAACTCCACATTGAGGTGGTAGTGTCATAACCACATATAATAAAACATCCAAGAACTCCTCCATAATCCTATGAACATCCTCTACCTGAGCTTCCACTGATAGCTCTACCAACTAAGAGAAAAAGAGGCTCCACATTCCTTCCACCCATTTGATAACTCCACTTGACAATGAATTCCACTCACTGGAACTTGACATATAAAAATAAACCCTCCTATGGAAACAATCAATTAATGAAAAAAAATAATACAACAAATCCATACTAGGGATAACATCATATAGTTGTATTTATAGTAAAAGGAAATTCCCCACTGACTAGTGCTACCCCGTAACCATTCTATATACCTAGCACACATCAAACAAAGTATCTTATACTATAACCTATGTAGATAAAACCAGGGGCACTAGATACCTCTCCACATACATTCCCAAGGAATAGAACAAAGTATAGGAATCAAAGGAGTTAGAGGATCTTGAATCAAACAAGGTATAAATAAGGGTATATAATAAACTAATCACACCTCAGACAACCTCTAGCCCCATTGGTTCTTTCACCTCCATTATAAAATAAAGGAACTCCAAATAGAACTCCCTTTGAAATTCTAGCCATGAAACATCTACTTCTTTATGATCACTAAGATACAACATCTACCACTTATGCATAGCTCCCCACATCTAACTAACTACCAATGGTACCCAAAACTTATCCCAAGATCGAATTACACTAAAAGTGATCTAAAGATCCTCCAACCAATTCTATGTATCTAGATCAGAGATTCTCCCCTCATACTTTCCCAAGTTCTATAGATAAAAGGCATGAAAAACCCTCTTCCATTCCTCATCCTACTCTATAGGGTTGATCCTCCGACAATCAACCAGACCTGCCTACTAAATCTCTACTGCCTAAGATAATCATGGATGATTACCATGATCCAATCCTAAAACCAATGATAAATCTTAAGCCCGATATCATGAAATTTTATCAAAATTTATTTAATTAATTCAATTTAATTCCCCAAAATCACCTAATTTAAAAATAAATAAAAACAAGAATGATAAATTTATCCATCCTAGGTATCTACCTTGAAAATAGTCCACCTCACTTGGCCATTCAATAACCTTAGAGTCCTTGCATTGGATCACCAGGGCCCTAAAATCCTTATTTCTTAGCTAGTCTCCCTGGATTATGTCACACACCAAGGTTAACTAGCACTACTACCCTATCAACCCATGCAATCCTCACAATTCCTAACTCTAAACTCCATCCTATATCTCAATAAAAACCTTCAATAACATTCTTTCACAAACCCTACCCCAAAGTTACCCCTCCTGGTCTAATAATGAAGAGAGATAATAACCCCCAAATCTTGCCTCCAGTAGACCCCGGGTTAGTGATAAGCACCGAGGGTATTAAAATCTCACATATAGAAGGCATTACCCTAATAATATAGGATTGAGAGATAGTATAATCAACCACCCAGAAAATTTAGCACATAATATAAAGGTAAACCCAAAGCCATCCTAAGATACATGAAAAATATTAATAAATACAAATAAAAGTCTCTAAGTAAATACCAAAAGACAGTCCTACGGAAGAAGCTCAACAATAGCTCCAAATCCCATGCTAATCCTATCTATCTCGATCCCTGTAATCCTCTTGGAAACCTAAAAATAGTCTATATATACGTAGGGTGAGAATAACATGTATAATCAGTAGGATCATATCCAATGTCTCAGGTGAACATGTAAAAAAATCATACTAATGTGTCATTAAACAAACAAAAAAACCACCATTCACCTAAATAGGTCAACAAAATAATCCCAGACTTCCCATGCCTCACTCATGAAATCACTCATCCAATATAGTAACATAGTTTATAAGAACAAAAAGAAAAGGAACCCCACAGCTACGTACCCACTGATTTTACACTTTTACACCCCAATTCAAAACATCATGTACTCCCATGCCTTACATATATATATCACATAACCTAACCAATTATCTCTAATGTGGGTTTGGAAATATCCCTACCTATCCCAACCCCATAGGGTCAATATCTAGTGCTATCATCAGTTATCATCACATCACAACCTTATCACATATCCAGAGTAGTAGGGTATCATGAACATTAGGTATATCAACCTCACACCCTCCTACCACCATACATGACCCCCACCATATCTCACATTACCACTGGGTAATCTCCAAAACCAATCTGTATTATCACATGGTAATCTATAATACCAACTTATATCATTACTGGGTAATCTCCAACACCAAATAATATAATTACTAATGAAGGAAGAGTGGGAAAGAGGGGGTATCTAGCCATATGTATCACCACCAAATTAGATGTTGGGGAAAAAATCTAGAATCCAAAACATCTATGTGTTGGTATGGTTATCCAACTTAAGCGGGGTATGTATAGAAATAACAAAAAATACATGATAGATAGATAATAAAAAATACCCAAACTATGGGTTTATATCAATAACACTAGAGTAAAAAAATCACCACCTCTTCACCATATAACATCCATCATGACCGCTGCCATTGCTAAATGCATCACACCACACAACCACAACACATAGCCACATATTTCCACTTTCAATTACAGGTTCCACCATTTTATAGATTTTAAAGAGTTTCCACTAACTCTCATTCACTAAGACATTTCATTTCACATTAACACAACCCATTCATTTATCATTAAATTCATTTAATCCAATTTCTAAACATCAATTATAGCCCATTATTATTCATTTACCAACCCATGTCATTTCATTTTATCATTAAAATTTATTTCATGGATAATTAGGTGACTAACACAACCACACCATAAAATATCCTTCCCATAACACATCAACAATCTCTATAACACCACATAAACCAAATCATCTCACTATAACAACCACCCATATCAACCACCACATATCACAACCACCACACAACACAACCATCACACATCACTAATATTGCACAACCACCCATATCACATCACATTCCAACCAAACATTGCATCACTAACCCACACATTCACAACCCATCTGGTCACCACCATCACTCCACAATATCTTATATCACACAAGGCAACACAATAAGCATAACCACACAAAAAATTACATCCCAACTTCTATAAATTAGGTTCAAGGGTTTACATTACATTACTTGATTATTTATCATGGGTATTCTCACAAAATTTCTAGATCTTCATGGGAAAACAATTCATTATCCATATATAAATTCTTATCCTTTTATTCAAGGTTTGATAAAATAATAAAAATATAAAGGGTCTAAAAAACATATCAACTACTAAATAAACACGGCGGCCAACATCTGTGTTTTTTAGAAATGTAAACGAGCAAGCATAATCTCTTCAAAAATATCATCAAAGCAGTAAAACATGTGATTTATCCACATTTCCATAAATTCTAGATTAATAAAATTAATTATATATATTAATTCAATCATTATTATCTATAAAATGGAATGAAAAATCATTAAATTCCCACACATTCATATAAATAGGGAGATAATGATGATCCCCTAATTCAAATATGCTTTCTGATTTTCCATGTACAATATGGTAAAGGAGAAACAACTGGGAGAGAACAATTGTATAAGGAAAATGAAAATAAACCTAAACCACACCATGGGACCATCAAAATCATAGCTCAAAATCACACCATTAAAAACATCATCATCACTATGAATACCTAAAGAATGATAGAAGGGAACAAGGGGATAAAGAAGAGAACCCACCTCATATTGCCAATGAACAAACTCTAGGATCCTAGGATAAAAAATACAAAGGGAGGGATAGAAATTCTCCCAAAATCACCTAGTTTTTTTCTCAAAAACTAAGAGGAATAAAATAATTTTGGTGAGCCTAAGTATTTATAAATAATATAGGCATCAAAAAATTCATGAAGTGAAACACACATTCACATCATGAGATTTTGTGAGGGCCTCCAATTTAGTCCGTGAATCCCTAAAAATACAAACTTTTAGAACATTCGCTAATTTTCATAGTACCTCATCTTCGAATTAATTCATATCATGAAAAATTCCTTCATTTCATGTGTTCATTAAGAAAAAAACTCTCATATGAATCCAGATCCTTGAATTTCCATCCTCTAATCCACAAATAAACCTCTTCTGATGCAAATACATATTCACATTGTGAACCTCCATTTAAAAAAATAGATCTAACTACACTGAGCCTTCCCTAATCCACCTTTAAATTCCCCAACCCCAAACTACCAAATTAATAGGATGAGAAGGTATAAACCATTATATCATGCTATGATGTTTATTCTGTTAAAGTGTAAACGCCAAATATAGAGTTCCTACTATTTTTTCAGCCATTAAATGTTCCTAAGTGGAAATGGTAAGACATTTAATTGTATTTTGTTATCGGTATGCCTTGATCTTTAGGTGGAAAAGATTTTATCATGGTGATTTTGGATCAACTAATGAAGTCGAATCATTTACCTGTGATCAAGTATTAAAGAATAATGGATGTTGTAATGAGGCTATATATAGATCATGGGTTTCCATGGAAGATCATATCTAATTGAGATCCTCATTTTACCTCAAGGGCATAAAAGAGTCTATAACAAGATTTTAGTTCTTAGTTATTCCTTAACACTGCTTTTCATCCTCACATAAATGTTCAGATGGAGTAATTGATATTGATATTAGAGGACATGTTGTGTGAATGAATTATTGATTTTATAGGTTTTTGGGTAAAAATCTACTATTAATTGAGTTTTATAATAATAATATCTATAACACATCCATTGGTTTGGATCTATTCAAGGATTTATAAGGTGGACTTGTAGATCTCCATTATACTGGATCGAGGTTGGAGAGTTAGTGATTTTTTGAACAGATTTGGTGGAAAGTATGATAGAGTAAATATAATTGATTTATAAGTGGAAGAAATATTCCCTATACTATCAAAAATATTATGATAATTAATGGAGAATACTAATGGATTTTGAGGTTCGTGATCATGTATTTATGAAGGTTTCTCCTCATCATGGAGGCTTGACTAGAATGATAATATTTTTTCTCAGTTTATTATACCTTTTAAGGTGTTGGAGTGTGTCAGTGTGGTGATGTATCTGTTAGAACTTCCTCTATTGATGGATCAGATACATGAAAATTTTCACATGTTGTAGTTTTGATGATATATTCATGATGAATCACGTGTTATTTTTTGGGGATAGTTGTATATTAAGGATTATTTAATGTTTATGGAATGACTTGTTGAGATTCAATATCATTATGAGAAATTATTTCATGGGAATGTCATTTTTGGTTTGTGTCTTGTAGAGGAATATTTCTGAGACTTTGAGCTAGACGTGCATACACAATACCATGAGTTTTTTTAATTTTTTTTTAAATTCTTGTTGATATACTAATATTGGTCTTATATTGATATGTTTAAAGTGTTTTCTCCCTCTTATGATGTGTTTATGCTTTTTTGTTTTCATGATTTCTGTTTGATGGGCATTTGATGAGGTGTTTGGTTATGAGGTTTATTAATCTCTCTTTCCAAGTTTTATCTTGATTCTTTAATATTATAATCATTTGAAAAGATTTCGATATAGAGTTTAATATTTTAATGGTCCTATAAGTATTTTGGGTGTTAGAAGTGTTATAAGGAATTTTGGAGGTGGATAGAGGGTGAGAGGCTTTGAAAATTGGTTTTATAAAGAAAAAAATGCATATAAATTTTCTAATATGTCATGGTGGAGTATAAGGTAGATCATTATTCAACTGTGGGAATGGTGTCCAAGTTTTTTTTTCCGGTTCTATGGAGTTGAGTTTGAAAAAAAAACATTTTTATGAGATTTATTTCATGTGTAATTCCTATAGTGTAGAGTTAGTTATTTTGGTGATTATTATAGGTTGGTGAAATCCTTATAATACATGGAGAATACTGAAATTTCCATTTTAAAGGTCATGTTTGATCTATGTTATGTTTCAGAGAACATTGAATTACAATGGTATTATAATAGAAAGATGAAAATAGTGAGGATGGTTAACTTAAGTCATGGCAGTGATAGGTTTGAGTTGGGGTAAGAGAGTGAAATGACTATGGTGTATACCACCATGCCATTGTAGAAGAAAAATATTATTTAAACAGTGAAATGTCTAGTTAAGAGGGAAATATATGGTCATTTTTAAGACTAAGTTTATTAGATATCCTTTTAACGAGCACTACCATAACATGTATTGACTTCACAATTCCATGGAGAAGTCATCCATATTTTATTATAAATTTGGATTTCCACCTCTCTTAGTCTAATTCTTTTTGAATTCCCTTGAATCCTAAATTGACTTGGGACTTAGTTTCAGTGGTCTTTGATGTCTGCGGTGGATCCAAATCCTTCCACTTCCCATAATAAATCCCTTATGATCCAAGTTGAAACTCCCTTATTTCTTTATTTATTATTATATTTTATCTTTCTTCTCACAGGGTTATGGTAGAGTTTTTATTTTGGTTTTGTTGGAGTTGGTATATGATTTGATGGTGAATGATGTGTTATAAGTTATTAAAAGTTTATCTTGGGATCCTTGGTGGTTGATCTTGGTTTATTTTCTTTCAATTTTTTATTTTTGAATATTATTATGGGGAAGGTGTAACACCTCAAGATTTTAAAAGAATAACATTATGTTCTATAATGTATATGTCAGGTAACACTGAGCTTAAACAAATCATGAAATATTATTATTTAAATATGAATATTATAACATAGACATTTAATTAGAGAAAATGAATAATAATAAACACATTATTAAATATATATATATATAAAGGTCCCACTTAATAAAAATTTATTGATGAATTCTCAGGAAATAGGCATTTAATTTTTAGTAGTCATTTTATGCTTCAAAAATACATTTTCTTCAAAAATAATTTTTATTACTTTTTATGAGAAAATAATATATTTAATTTATTCCAATTTTAGAATTTTTTTTGATATAATTAACTTCAATTTTGAAATAATAATATAAAAATTATCTTACGCTGAAATTTTGGTATTTTTATGAAAAGATTGATTTTTCAATGAATAGTGAAAATACCGATTTTTGTAAAATTGTCATTTTGTCATTAAAAAATCATGTTATTATTTGAATTTTATCTTAAAGTACTATAATTATCCTTTAATTATAAATAATATAATTAATTTCATAAGAATAATTATGATACCCAATGTTGGTATAAGTTCATTTTTAAGCTTAAAACGCATTTTTCTAAAAACTATTTTTCATTGCGCTTTATGAATTTATATTAAAATTGATTTATGAAACTTATAGAAATTGAATATTAAAAAATTTATTTCATATTTGGAATCATGAGGACTAAATTTTTAAAATAGGTTCCTTTTTATTTTTGGATATTATCAATAGTAATGTAGTAAATATTTTTTACCTCGGTAAGGGTAAATTAGGTAATTAAGATTAAAAATAACATGTCAAGAACTAAAAATATCCCTAAAACTTGTATTTATTTTATTATTGTATTGTACCAAATTTTTAATGAAGTAAATATCCTTTATGTTTCAATTTTAATCTTCCTTTTTAACATTATACCTGTACTTAAATTATTAAGGAAATGTTCAAGAGTATCCAGGGATTGTTCGGAGCTCGGAGCACTAATTTTTTGAGAAACAACCTGAGGCACACGGTTGGTGCATGGTTAGTAGTAACCATTCAGATCAATTGTTCGACCTAGTAATAGGAGGTTCACTATTAGTTTAACCATACATAGGAGGCCACAAGACCATGCAAGGTGATGTAGAAAACTATAGAGGAGTGAAAAGGCTACACACAATTTGCACACAGTTTAACCAAATTATTTTCCTAGACTACATTCTTAGTGACACTTAGATATTGGAGATGCATAGTTGGTTCATTGTTTGGTCAAACTATGTGGAAAAACTATGTGACCCCTTTAAAGAAGGGTAAAATGACTCTTTTTCCCTCATTCCTTCTTAAACTAAATTCCTTATTTATTCCCCCATTCCTCTATCAACCACTCCCAAATGTTAGGATCTACTCCTATAATTTCAACCTACATTTTGATGACTATCCCTCATCCAATCTCTAATCAGACTACCTTATGTCATGTTGGTTAGCTAATAGTACGTGCATCAATCTACTGTGGTCCTTTCTTGGTTTATCTCTCCATCTTTAGCACTATATATACACAAACTAATATACCCTATTTTTAGGGTATTCATATATTCTTATGATTTTTCTGATCCAATCAAAATAAAAAGTTGATATTGGGGGAGTGTTCCTCTACCACCATAAGGTAGATGGTCTACATTGTTTCCCTCAAAGTCTCACCCATTTATAAATGTTGTCATTGTGTCACATGTTGAAATCTATGTGTGTTTCCCTATAATTATTAAATTTATTAAATTAATTATGGGAACTATGAACTTTACCTCTTATGATACCCATTTACCTTGTTAGAGGTGGGAAACTCACCAAGGATCACCCCTTTGGGTGAGTTTTTTACATCAACCTTTGACAACTATTACATGTATTGGATTTAATTTTAAAATTAAAATTGATTAAGTTATAATAAATTAATACTTTTGTTCTAGTATGTCATGTACCTTTCACTAGGTCCCTTATCATCTATGTACAACATGATTAAAATGTAATAACATCTATATGAAACTTTTTCACATATAAATGAAAAGGAAATTTTTTAATTAAATAGAAAGGAAAAGAGGAATGGATTAACACATGGAATGTGATTATTTATAAATGATCCCCAATGATTATGAACCTTTTTCCATTAAAGGAGTGGTTATACTTGAGCTATCCTTGGATTCCTGGGGGAATTTCATGAGCACTCAGAGGATGCCACTCTGATTTATTATTCCATGTTACAAGGTAGATACTGATGTTATTAATATTTTCATGACTTTTTATATACTAACTTTACCGATTTTATATGAAATGTGCATAATTTTTGTGAAATATTAATGTTTTAATACTGAATATAATTTTTGAGCATTTTTAGAAGTAGTCCAATTGAGTCAGTTTACTATTTTATTTATAATTATCCCCATACTGATCCAAATTGGGTGATTATTATTTTTTAGGATTCCTAATTAAATATAAAACATTTCATTAGAAGTAATTTTGGGCCAATTCTGCCATTTGAAGGGCCATATAGACCACACAAGAAGGCCCACAGAATCTGTGAAGAAACCGGACCATCCATGAAGATTGAATTACTGGGCCCAATCCAGAAGTGAAAATTCATTCATTCTCATCAAAAGTTCGGGGTACAATGTAAGGAGTCTTGGATAAAAATTTCAAGTCCCAAATCCCAAAAAAAGGGCCCAACTAATTCATTTAAAATCAGCCAACCAATCTAGTTGGGAATTAAAATTAGTATAGTATTCATGACATGTCTCCTGATCCAGTAATCAAATAAAGTTGAAATTTTGCAGTGTGAAAGAGTAGATATAGGAGGCCAACTTTTTTGAGGAAAGAATTCAGAGTTGAAGGCATCTTCCTATTCACAAATCCATTTACATTTTAGACATTGAAAAAGCATGGATAGAAATGGACAGTTTAACATTGTTTATGAAAACTGCCATAAATTTGGATCCATAAGTCCAAATGCCTCCAAATATTGAGAGTAGTCATCCAAAATTATTATTTACAACTTTTAATAAGGATATATCTCTATATTCAACTGTCTGGATGTCCAAATCGTCGATCCAAGTGGAGGGGTAGTTTTGGAATGCAAACAGTCCATCACCTTGGGCTATAAATACATATCCTACTCTCTTTTCAAAAGGGTTGGAATTTAAGAAAATATAATAATATATTGGAATGACCAAATCATTTCCAAAGTCTTTGGAGGACCTTCCACACTCAAGTTTTCACTTTAGAGACCTTTCCTCCTCTCTTTTTTTAATTTACTTTTGCAGTTTTCTTCGTTTCTAATTTCACAAGTGTTTGCCTTTGTAATTGTGTTTTAATAAAAGTTTCTTCTTCAATATCTCTTATTCTCATCCACATTATGTAGTTTAATATTAATGTTCTAAAAATAGTTTAAATCAAGTTAAAACCCTTTCCCTTCTTTTTCTTCCTCATTCAATCGAAAGTCTTTTTTTAACTCTCTTCAACAATCGTGTGTGTTCGACACACTACTCTTTTCTTATCCCGTTCTTTTTTGTTCTATTTATAATTCATCACCGTAATCATATATTACCAGATTAATAACTGTATTAATTTATGATTAAATCTACCATTGGGGTGAGTCATTATTTCGATATGTTAAGAGATTGAGAGCTTTTGCTCAATGATTATTCTTTAATTTAACATTGTGTATGTTGGACTTAACATGTCATGGATTAATGAATTTTTTTGTTTAACATGTGGTTTCAATGGATTATTGGAACCATAAATAAACTACCACCAACAATATATAATTTATATTATAACCCTAATATAATCTAAGTATTTTATTAAATCCTTAACACTTAGTAATTCCAATCATCATTATCTTGTGAAGTGGGTGTTAATTTAAATACAATATAAAGCAAAGCTCAAGGATGTAACAAGATTAACTCCCTACAAATGAACTCACCCCAATATTTATCAAATTTTTAAATCAAACACCAATAATTAATCACTTCATTTAAGCTCTACAAACAAACCCCCCAATAAAAATACAATCAACTAAAAATAATCGACTATTAAAAAGTATCATCACCGAGGATTTGACCCAAGTGTTGTTATACACATTAGCAGAGCATCGGAACTTTGAATGGTCGATAGGAAACAATCATCCATTATTTCGGATACCCACCTTAAAATTTGGTCTTTGTATTATTATTACATGAATTAATTGGCATAGTACCAATGATTCGTTTTATTTATATATGAAAATAGAATGCCTTGGGCTATCTCCTTGGATTCATCTTGATGTATTTGGACACATGAAGCCTTGGATCACTGCCTTGAGCCACAATCATTATTATCCCAAGATTTACTTTAGAAATGATCCAAGGTCACTTTTAGAGATTTTAATTTAGTAGAATACCAAGGTTATACCCATTAGATTACACTTAGACCCTTTAGTTAGGATATATGGTTATTTACTGTGAGCTACCCAACCTTCTAAGGTTAAGGATGCCTAAGTTTCACCTTGGGTACTCCATAATTATTACTATTACATGGTTAATATTATTATATTCCTGGACCCTAAATTATTATAGGTTACTTATTCAAAGACAACCAGGTTAGGCCAAAGTAGGTATGGTTGAATGGGAATTCTATGCGGAACCCATGTCTGACATGGTTACTATTTTAGTTGTTTAATCATCTAAATATCACTTTACATAAACAATTCTATATTTATACTCACATACTATATTTTATATAGAAACTATTGGTGGTGTCCTATTGATTTTTACTGACACCCTATTCAAGCCATTGATTGGTACCCAGACAGACTACATGGTTTCATGTCGGGATAAGGGAAATGGTCCAGATTTGGATGATTGATTAATGTGGTAGGATAGTGTATGGGAGAAGATGACCAAGTTTAGTCTTGAGATGTTTTTGGAGTTTGTACTTTTGGTCTTTCAATGTATTTTTTATGGAATTTACTGATGTTTTCCTGCTTTTAGTTTTTATAGAGTATCATGATACCATCATCATTTTTATATGACTTGGATATTGTGGTTACATATAAGTTAATTATGTCTTGATGATTCACTTTTTTTATTCATATTATCATTTTTACTTACACTTATTTTATGTTTATCTATTTACTATTATTATGATGTTTTACACTATTTCATGAGGGAATAGTCTCCCCTTGGACACACCCTAGGAACTTGATGCTAGTTAAAAGCCTCTGGCATATGGAAAGGCATGCTTGAGGCCTTGTGGCCAACCCAGTTTAGTTACTTATGAGTGAACCAGGTACGAGATGTCAAAAAGTGGTATATGAGATCTTTTAATTTTGTATTAATGTTTGGGTTATTAGATACGAGAATAGAAATGTATTGGAATTTGGTAGTGAGCCTGTTCTTGGGAGTAGCTAACCCATATACAGGGAAAATAAAAATTACTTAGTACGAGAAACTATTGTTCTGGATTATTCCTATTACCGCTGTACTGATTTAACCATTAGGTGACACACCTAATTTTTCACATTTATTATTATGTATTATTTTACCCTTAGGTTGGTATGGAAAGGAGGTAGTGTCTCATGAATAATTATAGTAATTTATATATTCACATTCCATGCATATTCCATTCCATATTTATTTTATTGTTTTCATTTCTTGCAAAATGTTGTTGTACCTTGATTGTTATATCTATGATTATACTAACATTTCTATAGGATAAATAAGATAAATTTCTGGTTAATTAAAGTGTATTCATCAACATAAATGGTTTTTTACCATATATCTTGATGATGACACCTTAATTAGACAATTATAATGTGTTTGAGCCATGGAAAATTGGTCACATGAGATGAAACATTAGTTGGTTACAATTATATGGATTCCAATTGAAATTTAAAGAGTGTATGTGCCTCTATAAATTGGGAATTGGGATCCATCTAATTAAACCATAATAAAATCCTAGTTATAGTTATGCATAGTACCATTTACAACTTATAATGTATAAGAGTTTCTAAGTTGGTAATGACAAACATATCTAAGTGGACATTGATATATATATATAGAAACACACACACACACACACACACTTTGACACACATATGAACTATTGATTTCTAAGTTTAAATGGAATTTTTTTCCATTAAATGGGGTTTCCAATTACAACTTAAAGGTAGTTTTACTATAAAAATTGTAATTAACACTCCATATAAGGGAACCCATATGAAAAAAACTTAGAATATGACTAATACACTAACCTTAGATCTTGGGTAGTTGGGTTAGTATGTTCCAGGTAATGAGACCTTATTCTTAACCTTATACCATGAGAGATTCCTTTCACTTATTATTGAATTATGAGGCATGTTCTTGGTAATTACTGATATATAACTTCATTATGGCCTCAGGTTGAGTACTAGGAAGGTGGAGATGACCATGCTCTTTAGGTGGTGGGACTTAACCCGCCAGTAGTTCCACATGAGGCACCTTCTATTGTACCTATATTGGGAACTGATTCTTAGTTTCATGAATGATTTATATTCTTAGTACATTATAAGGAGGGATTCCTAAGACTTGTGTAGACCATATCAGAATTGATAAGGGAATGCATCATAACCCACCTAATTTCTCTAAGGAGGGTGACCCCTAGGTTGTTGAGTCTTAACTAGAGGAAATATTATCTATCCTTGATCATTTGAAGATGCCTCTAGAAAGGAAGGTCAAGATCACCACTTTTATACTTAGGATTTATTCCATGTTCTAATGGGATGTGCTAAACTAGGCTGATTAACATCAAGATATGGTTTGGAGAGATTTCCAATCTCACTACTATGATTAATTATTTATTGAGATGTTGAGAGGTGATCAGTCGAGATATTTTCACCTAGATCAGGGAACTATATTCTTTATATACTATTATACTTGTTTCGTAGAGTTTCAATTATTTATACCTACTTTTTCTAGGTAGGAGTTTTCCAAAGAGATATGTTTTGAGGATGAAATCAAGTATTCCATCCAATATCTAGTAAATATATTCTGGATGACTACTATTTTAGAGATAGTAAACCAGACCCTTATTATTGAGTGAAACTTAAGGGAAGTTGAAGGTATATAGCATGGATGTTTGACACTAAGACAGGGTAGTTTATCCAGCAACATGAAGCTTTTTCTAGAGGGTTCTCAATAGAGTAGTGGTAGCCAAGGTATTTGCACCTGTAGTTCAATTATATGCCATTAGTGTGGGTGACAGGGTCACATAAAGCCTCAGTGTGACTGTAACCTAGTGGAGTGTCGAGCCTATGAAAAAATGGGCCATCTTTATAGATTATTCCAATCCTTTCCATATATTCATAGTGGTAGAGGATCCACACCAGATCCACTTTCTGAAGTAGTATTAGTAGCACTACTCTAGACTGGAAGTCAGACTACCACTAGTCTTATAGGCTAAGGATATGGACATGGTTGAAGACACCAAACTCAAGATATGTAGAACCAACTGAGTGGACCTACTCTAGGTATTCAGGATGAAACTCAGGGATATGGATCAATCCAGATATACATGCTACAACCTATACTAAAGGAGAATGATTTTGGGTTGTCTATGGTACGTTTGACACTCTTTTTTGTCTCTATGTATATTTCAAAAATCCTTGGTATTGAAGTTTTTTACATCTATGGAGTGATGATGCTAGATACTCTATTGGGAGTATGTTTAGAAATTATATGACAATACAAAGAGTTCTTACCTGATATTGGTGGTTATCATTTCTTATGGAACCTCTTCATGCTTGATATGAAGGGATTCAATATCATTCTTGTGATGGTCTAGTTGGTTATCTATCATGATCAAGTTTATTTTTATCACTTAAGGGTGTATTTTAAATCACATTAGGGTGGTAGTTATATTCAAAAAGGTAGATGGGATGTATAGGAAAGTAGAGCTGGACCAGAGCATCATGGGTTGGGTGGAGCGACATCCTAATTTTTTATCATTTATGTGGATGACCGGGGAACACATCAAGCTATTTTACCTCTTATAGTAGATCATTTTAAGAAAATATTCCCTAATTAATTTTCTGGACTACCTCCCGAGATATATGTAGATTTTACTATTGATATAGTACTAGGAGTAGCACCAATATCCATTCCTCCTTACAGGATGGATGATACTAAGTTTTAGGAGCTCAAGAGGTAGCTAGAGGACTTGGAAGATAAGTGTTTTATATAGACAAATACTTCACCTTAAGGTTCACTGATCCTTTTTTCCAAGAAATTGGATGGTACACTCAAGATTTGTGTGGATTACTATCGGTTTAACTAGCTTATGGTTAAGAACCAATATCCACTACTTCATATAGATGACCTATTCCACCATCTATGAGGATCTCAGGTTTTCTTGAAGATCAATTTGAGGTTACTCCATTATCATGTATGTGTTAGAACCTAAGACATACCCAATAAAATGTTTCAAATCAAGTATGATCTGTATGAGTATCTAGTTATGCCATTTGTTTTGAAAAATGTACCTACAATTTTTATGGCTATGATGAATTGGGTTTCCACCTATTTTTGTATTCATTTGAATTAATATTTGTGAAAAGAATCTTGGTGAACTCATTTACTCAACATGAACATTCCCAAAATCTAGATATCAATTTGATTACACTGAGATAGAACCATCTATTTTCTAAGCTCACCAAATTTCACTTTTTGATCAATAAGGTTCACTTCATAGGTCACATTATCTTGAATACTAGAATATCTATTTACCCATAGAAGGTGAGGGTTGTGGTTTATTAGGAGCATCCCAAGATTGTTTTTGACACATGTAGTTTCTTAGGGATGTATGAATATTATAGGCACTACATTTATGACTTTTCACACCTCAAAGAACCACTTATGGATTTGATAAAGAAGGGTGTGAAATTTATATGGTTTGAAGCCTATGAAGTGGCCTTCCAGGAGTTTAATGGGATATTTACTTCAACACCAATACAAATTCTATAAGATCTAGGTAGAAGATATACCATTTATTATGATGCATTGGGTATCTGACTAAGAGAAGTACTAATTCAAGAAGATCAATTCATGGTGTATGGGTCTCATCAGTTGAGGCCACACGAGAGTAATTACTTGAACATGATCTCGAGATAGCAGTTATAGTTCATGCCTTACATTTTGGAGGAATTACTTGCTTGGAGAGAAATTTGTGGTGTTTATAGAACAAAAAAACCATAAATACATATTAACACAACATGATTTTAATATTAGATAGAGGATGTGGGTTGAATACCTATATTCATTTGACTTTGAGCCTAACTATATGCCTAGGAAGGGAAAGGTAGTGGCTGATACTTTTAGTTGGAGGAATCCAATACAGGTAGTCCAGGGGTCCAATAGTGAGTGCCAGTTGATGGACCAATTTTTTGAGATTCACTTAGAGGTAAAATAGTATCATGAGAAGCTATCCTTATAGATTTAGTAGTGACTTATTCACTTATAGTCAATGTGAATATGAGACTTCTTTATGATCTTGAGGGATTTATCCTATGGGACAATATTTTAAGTGAGGATCCACCACCTAGATGGATCATGGATGAGGATAAGGTCTTGCACATTCATGGATGAATCTGGATTCCTAGAGATGTGTTAGAGGAATTAATATAATAATATCATGCTTCTAATTGGGCGATACACCATAGGCTTACAAATATGTTCCATGACTTATGATGCTAGTATTAATAGCTGAGGATGAAAAGATATATAACTAGATTTTTCATATGGTGTTCCAAATGTTAGTGGGTGAAATTAGAACAGCAGTGAATAGAAGAGATTTTATAGTCATTTCCTATTTTTGGGGTAGAAATTGGACAATGTCACCAGGGATTTTTTGATTGGATTTTCAAGATTACATCAAGGCGGTGATTGAATATGAGTGATAATCGATAGGATAATGATGGTCACTCACTTTTTACCTATCAATGATACCTTTTTAGTGGATGAATTGGGTAGAATTTATGTCTATGAGATTATCAAACCTCATGTTATCCTTAATACTATAGTGTCAAATAGATATTCCCGGTTTACATCACATTTTTGATAGGGGTTGTGGAGGTAATTAGGTTTATAGGTACTCATGAGTAGTCTAAGAATATGATACAGGTGTTGGAGGACATTCTCTAGGCATGCATCGTCAAATTTTTAGGTTTTTGGAAGAAACGCATACCTCTAGCAGAGTTTTCCTATAATAATAGTTTTTTGGAAACTATTTATATGGATCCTTATAAGGCCTTATATATTAGGTTATGCTAATCACCTCTATTCTATTTAGAGGTAGGAGAGGTAGATATACTAGGAATCTCAAGAAAAGTGTGTTTTAGGTCCCTCCCATTATTATGAGGTATAACTTTTATGGTGTGGAGAGGATAAAGTAATGGTACTCCACCTATTTAACCACTAATTGTGTGGATTTTTCAACTTTTAGGGCCTATTCATATTCTACTATATTAAAAGTTATAACAGGAGGGAAATTAGTGAACATTTTAATTTGAAAAGAATTAAAATAAGTGGAATTAATATTAAAATATTAACCTTTCAAGTGGAAACCCTGTAACTTGATTTCCTTACGTAAATCCATTGAAAAATATTTATTTACTCCCTAAATAAAATATTAAATAGATTCATGAATCTTAATTTGTACCTCACTAGGAACACCTTCTTTTTATTCATCATCCTATAAGGAAATCCATGTGTTGGATGCATATGAAAAGTTAAATTAGTGGGTGGAAATACTAAATTATTTTTTAATAAACTTATAAATAAATGAGTTTAATATAACATTATCTCCCTAAGTAGTATTGTCTAGAATTTATTCTTTTCTTAGTTCCCCATTGAGGTGGGTTTTCATGGATGGAGTCAGATAGTCAATTTTCTCCATCCTTTATTCAAATTTCACCACTTTATGGGGTCTTTTTCCAAATATAGAGAGAGGTTAAAAGGTACCAATTTTTAATTTTTGAGCACGGTGGAATCAATTGTCATTTTAGTTTCTATGAAATCTAACCAATATTCACCCAAATCATATTGATCTCCCACATATATATTAGCTAACATGCATTTATCATAAATATCCTCTAGTAAGGGATGAGGGAGGTTGAATGATAGATCTTCAAGTGGTTCCCTCATGACCTATTTGAGTAATTCAAATTGAAATATTTTTGGAATAATATTTAATTATTATTTAGCTTGTTTTTATTGCTATTCCAACCTAAAAGCCTTGATTTCATTTATAGAAGTGGAAAGAACCTCTATTTGTATGATCACTTATTATTTTTTTTAATTTATATTTCATCCATTTATTTAATGAATCTTCCCTAAAAATATTATTCAATTAGTTTACATACCAAGAATAATAATAATAATTTAAAAAATCCATCTTTGTTCTAATTTTTTTATCTTTAAAATTTTATATTTTTTAATTTTTTTATGAAAAATAGTGTGTGAAAGTGATGTTACTCCACAAAAAATGACATTGTATAGAATTGTGTATTTTTTCATGAAATTATCATCAATAAATTATTATTTACCTAATAATTAAATATATTTCACACCTTAGGATTTATCACTCAAGGAGTCCACTTACAGACACTATTCTTATATTTTAACTATTTATATTTAACAAAAATATAATAAAAATAGTAATACTACTAAAATAGTGAGGGTTAAATATAAAATATATGTGATATATATATATATATGTGTGTGTGTGTGTGTGTGTGTGAAAAATAAGAAAATAAATTGTGCAAAATAGAAGGAGGTTATTAAGAAAAAATTGGTTACCCTTAGGAGTTCATAGTGATGTGAATCATTATTCATTTAAACAAATTCTTTCTCATTATTAAATTTAATGTGGAGATCAAGGCCTATCAATCTACACCATACTATTGTAATGGAAATTACCCTACACCAAGACCTATTCATGTCGGATTAAAACTCTTCCTGGATTCATCCAGGAGACCTCTTCAAAGAACATCAATACTTAAGACAAAATCCGTTATATGAATGACTAAAATATTGAAGGGAAGGAATATATATAAACATGAAGGAAAAATTCAGTAGTGGGGATAACTTAGTGACTAATCACTACTATTAATTTAATCACCAATGAAATCTTAGTACACAATAAGAGAAAACGTTAAAGTATGAAGAACTGAAATTGACCATTACCCCTCCCTAAAATAAGTAACGAGGTTCATTCTTCAATGGTAATAGAGATAAGAAGAACAAAGAGAGAATATGAAATATAAAATAATAAATAAATAGTGGAAATAAGAGAAAAATAATATTATTATAATGAATAAAAATATTATTTTAGAAAAACCCTAACTATAATCGATTGGAACCAAATATTGATACAATGGAAATTTAATGGTTTAAATATTAACAAAATCCTCAAAATGGTAGGCTTTATTTGACTTAAAGTAGTTCATGGGTAATAGTTTTCATGTGCATGGATTGGGAGGAATTAAACTCCATATAAAAACATCATTTCTCATGATTTTATTCCATGTGAAAGTGGCTTCATTACTCAGCTTTGAATTCCTCCACAATCTTCAATTCTTCCACATGATATTTTTCCCTTCAATAAAAAGAATGCAAAAAATATATATATAAATAATTGTAAATATCATATTGGATACCATGTCACAGTATATTAAGATATGTGATGTGGTTCTTAATGGTTTGTCTATATTTAGTTTATTTCATTCCTTTGTGGCATGACTACATTTACCATGGTGTGGGAATCTCCAAATTAGTAGTAGAAATGAAACTTTCTTAAGAAACATCATGATATGACTCTTCATTGATCATGGTATGGAGAATCATGGTGATCTCTATAGAATTTAATCTTATGAGTTTTTGTGCCAAGTATTCAAGCATAACATTTCGACTCTAAGCCCTTTTTCATAAGAATATATTTTGAAGAAAATGACCTTGAAAATGGTGTGACTGCAATTACCATGATATGATTCTTTGTTTCTTTAGATTTCTAAAAGTTTGAGACCTTCACATAGGTAGTGGTTACTTTTACACATGAGAATTTGACCCCTCATAACTAACTAAATGAATCTTATACATCTTTATGGGATATAGGTATTATGTTTACTCATATCTAATATTACTTTTACACATCTTAAGGAATTTTCTGAAATCTCCCTTAACAGAAAACCCAATAAATTTTATGTAATAATAGTGTAAGCTATAAGTAAATTTTATATATTGGAAAACAACCTTTATTTATCCTCAAACGTAGACAAATTCTCTCTTTTACTACTATCACAGACTCTTATGAATGAAGGTGGTTACTTTTACTCATGCTAGACTTTGTTATTTTCTCTTCCTCATATAATCAAAAGGAACCTTATGTATTCCAATATTGGACCATATGTAAGAGTAAATTATTATACTTTAAAAATCAGTAAAACAACATATTAAATTTTAACTTTCACGGTTTATTCTAAAATCACTTAAAACATTAAAAAAACCAAAATACATGATTCAAAATGAATTTAAAAAGTTCTAAAATAAATGCATGTATTTTAAATAATTCCAGAATGGGAAAAACATTTAAAATTTAATAATTAATCCATTTTCATAATTAAGTCTAATTTATTCCAAAAAACTATAAAATGTGATAATTAAACAAAATTAATGAAATGGTGGGGATTAAATCATTAAATTATAGTATAAAAATAAATAAAATATATTCTTCATCAGTTGTATGAATTTAAAGGAATATTTTTTTGAAAAGTTATTTGATGTCATAAGATGATCAAACCTCATTTTAGTAAGCGTCATGGCGAAGTTTTTTGTTTCAAAGAAATTCAGTATGATGGAATTATGAGTGCAGTTATGATGAAATTTTATTGGAGGAAACTACTGGAAAATTCATGATAAAACAACATCATAAAAATGATAAGAAAACATTATAGTTTCCATCATATATGATTTCTAAATAAAGTAATTAGTTAAAAAATTGGGAGAATAAAAATTTACTATAGTTTATGGATTCAACACTTTGAATTTGAATCCAAATCATGGTTAAGGTTTCTATATCATGATTTTTAGGATATTTAAATATATGAAAATTTAAATATATTTTAAAAATATACAAACATTTGGATGTTTTATGATAGATTTGAATCAACTATATTGGATGTTTTTGAAGATATATTATTTGGTGATAGATAGAATGTGTTATAGTTGGTGCCCTATAATTAACTCTTTTATAATTTTTATTACCTATATATACATGTTATTTAATGTTAATGAATATCTTATCATATGATGAGCATTCTTCTAGAAAACATTAATGTGATCACATCATTGGAGTATATGTCACATCAAAATGTCTTAGCAATTGTATTCTATGATGAGTACCTTTAAATTCTATGATGATATTCTTAAATGCATTCTATATAGACAAATAAAATAATCTAACTATACACATATGATACAGTCTATCAAGTATAGGGTGCTCATAAGTCATTGAGACTTCTTCTCATGATTTTTTAACATGGTAATCTCCAAAAGGGAAGATTTTGAGAATAAAACTACCTATAATAATTCTATATGTTACACGTGTCCTTGTATATTCCTATATTGGGATGTGTGTATTGGTTATTAGATTTGAAATTATTATTAATTTATATCACTAGTCATGTAATTAGATATATTGATGCAAATTGTGACGACTTATTCTTGTAGTGATGTATGATATGTTGGGCATGTTATGTGTGATAGTAAATTAATGAATATATCAAGAAAATATTTATCCCTTTTAAGTAAATGTAAGAAGATATCTTGGGGAATTTTATTTTAATGTATTTTTTTTCCATGACCACGATAGTTTTGTCGATGAGTTCATTTTAGGAAATTCAAAGAAAGATATTCAAGAATAAAGGTTGATAACATGAGTATAGAACTTTCTTGATGAGATATCATGAAAAATGGATTATATTATATAGTGAGAATATATAGGAGGTTGTTTTCATTATGACATTAAATTATTTCTTTATGTGCACCTTGATGTGTTTTTGGATGATTATCTTTGACTTTAGGCCAATTATCATAATTCCATCAAGAAAGAGGCCCAAAGGGCCACACACTAAGTGTATACAGAAGCTTAGCTAAATTATATTTGAATTTAATATTAGAATAAGTATTAATCTCTTATTTCAAGGAATAATATTTATTCAAGTTATGTTGATCACATATATTTAGTCACCGATTATTTGAGAGAATATATATGTGATTTGAATTTTAATAAATATTTAGTTTCTAGTTTAGTCAATATAATATTTATTTATTTATTGTAAAAATAATGTACTAATATGTATTTATTTAAATAAATATTAATTATTCAAGGTTAGATAAATACATAGGATGATTAATATAATAAGTTAAGAGTCCAATAAGAATGATATATTTAATATCATTTAAATAAATATTAATTATTTTATTTAGGAAATTGTATTAAGATTATTTGGAATTTTAGTGCTCATCAAAGAAATAATAATAATTATATTATTATTATTATTTAACATTGGGTTTTATAAGGATTAAGAGATTGGGTAAAGGCCTATGTGCAATAACCAATTCTTAAACCTAGCTATATAAACTTGATTATATCATTTCTTGGGGAATGAGGTTTTTGTGCACAACAAATCCTCTCTAGAGAATTCTCTCAAAACTAAAGTGAACATCCTCTAGAATGCTTTAAATAAGGGAGAGAATTGATCCTCCTCCCTCTAAATTACTAAGATAACTAGATATATTACTTCTAGTTTAAAAGTAATTCTATTTTTTATCAATGAGAATAACACAAGGTGATCATTCTTTAATGATATCACATGAATTTCTATCTTGGATTTTTTGAGGTTCGTAGAACATTATTGGATACTACTAGAGGTATTCTATAATTGAATCCTTTGACATAATGATAGTATGAAAATGGAAGACAACTGATTTTAAAATAAAGAAATAATTCCAAGATAGAAGGTAATTATTATCTATAAATTAATTATAAATTGTATGTGTAATATATTTTCTTGAGGATTCTAAAGTTTTCATTTATCCAGTTATGAGGATAAATCGAAGGAAACTAATGAAAAAACATTGTTGTGTAGGGTTCTAATAACTTTTTCTATGCTTTGGAACCTTCAAGTGGTATCAGAGTGGTCATATATTAATTTATAATTATTTATTAATCATTAATGAATTTAATCATTCGTTGTTAGTTTCCATTTCCTTCTTAATTCATTATTTAATCCAAAATTCTATATAATTTGTTTATTCACTTCATATGAATAAGAAAATGAAAAAAATGATGATGAATAACCAGAGATTTCATTAAGAGGTGCTAATGATTCTAGACGGATAATATGGATGCACGGTATGTAACTAAAAAGTACAAACCATGTATCCATATTCACTGCATCGGGATGAGTTAAAAAAATCATGACATGCTGTGTGGGAGAACAATATGTGGCATCATTGTATGCCTTTAATTAAATGATCCAATTGGCTTGTGTCTTGCTAGGTTACATAACGTGTAGCTAGAGTACACACAGTGTAACCTCACATGGTTTTTCCTTGTATGAATCTTGGAAATCATTTGGTTAAAGTATGTGGCATGTATTAATTACATGTTTTGTATTGACTGAAAGATGATGAACACAAAACAATTCTGATTACATAGTGTGTAGCTGGTTTACACATCATGAAACACATAATTTTTCAAATGTATTATATTATGAGTCCCTATGAATGTATTTTGGATGAACAAATAATATATTACATTTAATATTGTAGGTTTTACATGCCATGTAACTCTTATCCATTTACATATAATACAAATCAAGCTAAGATGTACACCGTATAAATTAAATATGTGGAATGAAAAATAATTGTGGTATTAAACCAAAATAAATAAAATGTATCTGGAGTGTACTCAATGTTCTAGGGTTTTTTTAATATCTTAAGATTTTAAAATAATGACAATATGTTCAATAACATGTATAACATGCAACATCGAGTATAAACGAACCATGAAATATTGTTATTTAAATATGATAGTTATAAACCATCCATTAAATTGATGGGTATGAATGGGATTAAATACTTATTGAAATATATATAATGGTTATAATCAAATTTATTGATTAATTATTAGGAAATAAGAACTCAATTTTTAGTAAGGTCATTTTATTCTTCCAAAGTATGTTTTCTTCAAAAATGATTTTTATTGATTTTTGTGAGTGAATATTATAATTATTTTTTGAAAATTTTAGAAATAATATTCGATAAAATAAATATAATTTTTAAATCATCATATCAAAATTATCTTTGGGTAAAATTTTATTATTTTCTTATGAAAAGATAGATTTTTCAATGAATAGTTAAAAATACCGATTTTTATTGAAAACTGTATTTTATTTACAAAGTCAAATTATGTTTTTCATTATTTTTAAAATTTAATTAGTTAATTTTGAATTAAAAATAATCCAATTATGGTTGTTCAAATGTATTTTATACTTTAATTTATCATAAAAACATTTTATATTTAAAAGGGTCATTTTTCTGAAAAACTATTTTTCATCACGTTTATTGATTTAATTTTAAATCAAATGATGCCAATTATTGGTTTTTAATCTTAATAAATAGATTAAATATTTTTAATCATGAGGTATAGTTTTTTTAAATATACCCCTTTTATTTTTAGTTAGAATATATAGTCACCTTAGTAATTTTTGTTACCATATTAAAGGGTAAATCAGGTAATTAATGGTTAAAAATGATATGATAAGGACTATAAAATGACCCTAACACTTGCCTAAATTTTATTGTATGAGTATATATCATACATAATAATACAAAGGTATAATATATGACATTTTTACCATTTTTATGTGATTATGACCTTCATAATATTTTATTTAAAGAAAACTAAAAAATGTCACACTCTTGTTTATAATAATTATAATATTCTTAAAATAGGGATAACCAGAGGATATGTTTGTTTATAAATATTATTTTAAAATATAAAATATTTATCTTAATTAAAATAATTTATTTTTAAATTTTAGTGAATAAATGATTACCTTAAATATTTACACAACATTGACACAATGATTATTCAATTAATGGAAAAATAAAATAAATGATATTAAAAATATTAAAACCAATATAATTTTAGATAATTAATGTGACAAAAAAATTTATATATTAACATGACATTTTATGGATGTATAAAAATATTTTTTTTTAATTTCAAATGTTTTCTTGATGTTATTAAAATCAAAGTAATGAATAGCTCTAAAAATTTACATTAATGATATATTATAATAAATAATATTTTTTTAAATGATAAAAAATTACTAAAAATTACATATTAAGAAAATTGATTATTATATGGTCGATAATATTAACCGTGGTACATTTATGAGCTATTTTTACATTTATAACAACTATATTGACCCTCAAAGAGTAAAAACCTGTGTTTTCATGGTAAGTGTGAAATGGGTTAACAAGGGGTTAAAACCAAAATATAAAGGTAAAAACATAGTATAAACTTGTCTAATTTTTATTTTATGAGATTATTTATAAACATAATCATATTATATTCAAAATAAATTAGTTTTGAACCATTTATAATTGAAAATTAATTTATATTAATTTAATATTTTGAGAAATTCTATGACCCCCCTATCTTATAAAGTGGAATTTATTATTCCCTTTAATTAAAAATTTAAAACCCTTTTAGTTTGGTAAATATCTAAAAACATACATTATTAAAATACACACCCATGTTATATTGGACTTATTTAGGGTATAATATCAACCTTAGTGGACTTAATGTTTTAAGAAAAATGTGGTTGTCTGAAGAAGAGGTATCATTCTTAACTGAGAATTTCTGTTTTATTTATTAATCAAACTCCTTAAAATCTTACTTAAACATGATTATATAATAAAAAAATTATATTAAATATAATTAGGTATTTTTACATTAATGTAAAAACTTATATCCATATCCTCTTCCATCAAATGGGAAATAAAACCATCGTTTGTGTGTACTACGGATTACTGCCTCGCATACCAATATAATTCATTGTCCTTTAACATCTTTCATGGATGGATTATAATTATGGAATTAATGTTTATATATGATATTAATGATATATTTATCATTATTAAAATATAATATATCATTTACCTTTTTATCTTTACATTCACTGAAAAACGATAATGTCATTTGTACGTACGTGTGGGCTACCACCTCCATGAAGTAATGTGATTTATTTTTCATCACCACATCAAATAGATGATATAAATAAGTATATTTAAATAAATAATATTATATTATGATATTATTATAATTATATAAATTTAAAATAATATTTAACTTCTTTCTATAATAATAGTTGATAAATGGAAACGTTACTCATGCGTACGCACGACCTACCGTCTCCATTATTGTAACATAGTTAAATTTTAAAACCATATTTAATGGTTAGATTTAAAATTATAATTTATGTGTAAAACTAATAATTATATCATGATTATTATTTTGGATATGATTTAATAATGAACTCTTTAACCATTTTCAATCTACCGAATTCATGTTAGACTTATGCACTGAATATCATCAAAACATATGATGTAAACTTAAATGATTTAGTAATTGTAATAACATAGTAGTAAGTGAAATAAATAGAATAATAAACTTTAAAATTTTCTAAAGAAATTAAACAATTAACATAATTTTATTATTTAGGAAGATAAATAATGTACGTGATGAGTTGAACTCAAGGTAAGGGACTTTCTCTTAAAAAATTTCTTTTAAATTTTCTATTAAAACTCTCTTTTTCTTCCATGTTCATATTTTTAAAAAATATTACTTTATGAATTTTTTTATATGGACATAAAATATTTATAAATATTTTTTTTTCAAATATTACTTTATTTCAATGGTTTTAAAACTGAATATTTTCACTGAATGTTTTGAATTTCTTTACAAAAGACAAAAGGAATGTTATATTTTAACATATATGTTGATAATAAATTTTTTCGCTGCTATAATAATTGTTTGAAGTATTTCTTTGTTTGCAATATTTCAGATTTTATTCAATAAAAACCCTCTTTCCCCTTTTTTGGGTATTTTTTGTATTGAAAATGGGGTTTTAAAATAAAATTGTATTTTTATATCTAAATGTGTTTTTCACATGGGTTTAAAAGAGTTTTTAAAGGATTTTATTCATGATACAGTCTTTGGAAATTTTTTACAAAGGGTTGAGCCCCATTATAGCTCAATATTGAGCTCGATATAGATTATATGATGTGTGAAACCATATATTATTGAGTTGTCCCATTATATCTTATATGATAGATGTTCCTTGATAGTGCTCCAATGTATTAGTTAGTGATTATGTTCTCCAGAGAAAAATATTATATGTCAACTATATGGATATTCCAATTATAAGGATTTTTTAATGGTTCCATGATGATAATGGTGTCCTAAGGCACCTACATGAATTTTCTATGGTTGTTAATGAGTTTTCATGGAAATAATTTGATTTTAAAAGTTAATATAATGATATTTTAAAAGAAAAAATGTTTCTATTTTTAGATAAAAAGGTATGTTTTTAAGAAAAAAAATCATGAGTTTTCCTGGTTTTCACTAGACTAATGAATTTATTCTTTTATGTACCTTACTAAGAATTTTGATCTTATTCAATTCTTTAAAATGTTTTTCACAGGTATTTAAGGATGAGTAGGTACAAGGATGATGTCAAGATAAAAAATTTTAAAATATTTCATGAAAATAAAACGTGTTTCTTTTTAAAAGTTTGTTTGGTGGAAAAAATGGATACTGAGTAGAAGTGTCCACTTAATAATATGTTGGATTTTTATGTAAGATTTATTACCCAACTCTCTAAAACTATAAACCTAAAATATATTTAGGAATAAAATAAAGTTAATTCTAGTTTAAATTCACAATAATATGAAATGTTTTATGTAAAGTCCTTAAAGTTGGTATCAAAGTAGAGTTTAAATAACCTTAAAGGTAAGGATCCTATTTAAACATAAGTTAAAAATTCTTCTATAATCACAAATTATAGTAGGTTAGGGTGAATTATAGTTATTTGGATAAATATAAATAGTTGAATATAACATGGTTAAGGATATATTAGTGTTTATACTCCTCATAAGATGGTTTATTATATTTTTGTTGATATATCTCACTCTCCCTTTTTGGTTTTAGTAAATGGCTAGATTTAGAAGGCACCAAATTAATAATGAATCTGAAGGAAAATGTGGTGGTTTTATGAATGGGTTTCTTAAAAAATAAGAGAAAATTGAAGATCTATGGATGTAACACCCCAAAACTTGGATCTCATATAATTATAATAATATGCTTTTATTTTGTTTAAAATTTCTGTTTAACCGAAAAAAATTTAAGAGATAAAGACAAGAATTTTTATTTAAGAAGGACACCAAAGTGTTTATAATGTACCAAGATCACAAGAAACCATTATAACCAAATATACCTACTAAAAACCCTATTAAAACTACGGGAAGACCCCCAAATACAACAATGAGGATCGGTAAATAAATGAGATACTTTAGATCGGTCAAAATGAAGAACATCACCATCGTGATCATGAAAACTGTACTGAGAATCAGGGGTATAGCAAGCACCGTATTCTTCAATTGCATTAAGCTTAAGACGCCCTAAGATAAGGTTTTATAAGGCAACAAACAGACTGTTTCCTTGGGTGAGTGTCGAATTCCAATGGCTAAAATTATAGTTGTAGGCCTTGTGGTGATTTAACTAAAAACATTTAAGTACAACTTAGTTTTCCAAAATTTACAAATTGGAAATTATAAGATAACTTCTGATTATGGTGAAAAATTTTGAATTACACTTAAGTAATTTTAAAATGTATTAAGAATTCAAAACACTTTACAAATGTTTCAATTATATTGTAAAGATTTTCATTTCTTAAACAGTGTTGTATACTATGTTTAGTTTCTTATAATTAAACTATGTTTTTTATTAAACTAAGTTTTGACCTCTATAATACTAGTATAAGAATTATCATTTAATTTATAACTTTGTATGTTGAAAGTTTAGTGTTTGAAAATAATTTGAGCTAAGACAAAGTATGATTTTTATTCATTAGCCTTCTAATGTTTAAATAAAAGTCATGTTTAAAAGGATAATTTTTATAGAGTTTTAATAAATGTATTATTTTCCCTTAAGACTTCATTTTTTTGGGGTTAGTTTTTATAAAAAATTGGGCCTGCTAGGGCCAGCCCTTTATGGATGGGCTAAGGGAGGTAGCTCACGCTAGGTGGCTGAGCCTATCCCTTAACCCAAGCTAAGGTCAGCCTGAGCATGAGCATAAGTTCCCTGAAGAGCGCACATGATAATGGGAGTAGGAGCGCATGGGCGCGCCACCATGGGTGTGAGGCCATGGCGAGGCAGGGGTAGGTCGAGGCCTGCGGGGGTGGGAGCCCATGAATAAGGCTCCCTAGGTGTGTCCTGTGTATTTTTCTGAGCTATCATTCGGAGGCTCGGGCTTATAAAGGGGACATAAACATCCCACTATTTTGATGTGGGATGGATAAAATCGTCGGGGATCAAATCTGGTCTATTGGATCACATTGCGCGTGATTTGGGCTATCGATCCCGATCCTGCGTTCGACCTTCAGCAACCGCAGAGCACCACCACATTTTTATGCACCATTCAATCAACCTCAGATATAATCTCAACCGTCCGAGATTTTTAAAATGCCGCATTGATCTTGGGCCATCCAATCTTTCCACAGAACAATCCAAGCCATCCATCACCTTTAAAACCTACGGATTCACCACGACCATTGGATCAAACCTGGATTAAATCCCAACCATTCGTTAATTTTTTTATCTTCCTCTCCCACACTACCCTTTTCTTCTTTGCCTATTTTGGACTAGTAACCATACACCCTACTTTGCACCATTTTTTTCTCCACTTGACAGTCGCTGGTCCCCCATCTTTCACATGGTTTCCACAAAGACCTACCCTTAGTATTTTTATAAGCCATTTTGGCCTCAGAACCCATAAAACTTTCATTAAAATAATCATTATAGGTATAGTTTATAAAAAATACACCTGAGTCACACCCAATGACCACTCGACTCTTCCACAACTCGAACCTCCAGCAAACTTCAGCTAATCCTCTTCAAGATCTCCTCCTCCTCGGACCAATGTAAGGGTTATTTTTTCTTGATTGTTGAGTTTAAGTTTTATATTCATGTACACTTGTATATATATATATATATACATCTTACGTTTGAGTGAAAGAGCGCTGTCGTGGGCGCCCTCAAATGATTAGTGTAATTTGGGGTACTTAGTTACAGCAGAGTGGCTGACCAAGGTCGTCTCTCAAAGGAGGAAGTGAATTTAACAACTTATTAGAGGTATTCTAAAAAATAAAATAGAATAGAATAGAATAAAAACACTACTTTAAAGGATTGGTGTTTGTTGTAGTTTATGAATCTAGAAGATGTTTGCTTGAAGAAGATTGTATAATTTTTTTTTGTTTTTAGTTTTGAAATGAATTTCGATTAAAATGACACAACAAGAAGATGTTTTTTTTAGAAATCTATTTAAAAGGCATAATCGATCTAACTCTACCTCTTAACTTTATTATTAATCATTATCATTTAAATTAACATTAACTTAATTATGATCCCTTAATTTGTTAAATCCCGAACCCTACGAGAATTAACTTTACCACGAAGATGATGTGAATTTAACCCTAGGCTAACTTCGGAATATGCAATCGCAGCACCCTGCTTTGATTGATGTTCTAAGATTAGCTTATGGTCAGTGGTAAATTAAGGCACATATCCATTCTGTAAATGAGGATGAATTGTGTTTAGGGATTATATTTGAACTCTAAAAATTTATCCCGTGTGGTCTTGTATTACCGATTAAGATCGCGCTCTCACAATTTACACAAAATCCCGACCTCACGTGTTTTTGTGTTAATTGTTCAATTACTTGCTTAGTTTATTACAATTTAAAAACACAATTCATGGATCATATTAAGTGAATTATAGTATCTCAATTATTCAAAATAATTAAATGAAGAGGGTAGAAGATAGATCGATTACTAAAAGACTACTCTTCCATGGGTGGCGTAATCATCTTAGAAGCGTTTTGCATGTGCAAAGGTTTATAATGGGTATAACCCAATAACGCTTCTACTCAAGAATTCCAGCCCAAAGAGGAAGATTAATAGAAGAAGAAATTTAAACAAAATAGAATAAAAGAGAAGAAATAAAATAAGAACAAAGAAGTTTATCACACAAATGAAAACATTACAAAATGAAGAAGAGAAGGAGGCTTCGATGAGGGGATCCTTGCTTCAAGAGCTACCCCTCTTACAATGGTTGGAGAATTTGGGTGAAACAAATTATCCTCTTCCTCCAATCTCCTAATGAACTTCCCAACCCCTCCAAATGAGAAAAAATCCAATTTATAGAGGGGAGGGGAGGAGAGGTTACAAGTGGTTTCAAGTGTGAATGTGGAAATTCGGACAAATATTTTATGCCAACTTTCGCCGCCCATTTTACCACAAAAACGCGTGAATTGTCCGGCCTTCCAGAAGGATCAAATGTTAGGATATGGGTCCTCTGTCTCATCTCAAAATTTGGGCTCAATAAAGGCCCATATGAAGGAGTTATGGCCGAAATACAGAAGCTTCTCCATTCTGGCGATCCCAGCCCAACTTTGACTTCATGGCCCATTTTCAACAACCAAATGAATGATGTAATCCCAAATACTTTCTAATTAAACATATTTAAAACAATTTGAGGAAATTATATCATTTATCTTCGAAATACTACAGTGAACTATAAAGGGTAAAACTGGAATTTTCATTAAATATTCAAATGAATGATGTAATCCCAAATACTTTCTAATTAAACATATTTAAAACAATTTGAGGAAATTATATCATTTATTATCAATGAAATATTCAATAAAATAGTGTTTTATCAACTCCCCCACACTTACCCTTTTGCACTCCTGGGAAAAACCTCATATCAAGTAAACATTAATATCAAATCAAAACCAATTTTAAAACACATATCCTAGAGATCAAACAATTAATCCCCAAGAAACAAAAGATATCATGCCTCATAAAAAACCATTATTTCAAGTTCTTAATTTAAATAATTCAATATATTTCCACTTTATTTATCCTCCCATGCACAAAACACTTACCTCACTTGAATTTTCTCTCATCACTCAAATATCAATTTTTTTGCAATGTCTTTCTCATCCAAACTCATACAAGGGTCACCATAGGCTTGATAGATTCCTACATCGCTACCCGATGTGATTCAAGGACATATGTTTATCATGAGGACTTTTCAGGGTTGTTCTGTGGCTTTCGGTTGGTAGGATTAAGATGTGAAAAACTCTGAGGCTGAATGAGGAGGGCTTGACTCTTTTGAAGAAAAATTCCATTAATCTAATTTTCACTTAAATATGGTCTTCTCTTCAATCCCCATAGTATCAATTCAGCTCCATCATCATGAAAAGTCATGAAAGGTTTACACCATTCATCATTTCAGCATAAAAAATGTCAATCTTCTCAAACATGATTTTCTTGAAAGTTCCAGATGGGCATAGCTTCACTTGTCATGAAAGCTCCAGAAAAGGCACAGCTTTCAATATAATGACTTTCTTGAGCAGCAAACACATCTCTTCAGAATTTAATTTTCCACCCAAAGTATCACAAAATGTAGTGGCAAAACACAAGACAACTTCCCCCACACTTAAGCTCAACTAGATTATGCAATTTCACTTCAAGAGTTGGTTGGATAGGGAAAATTGGCTTGTAATGTGGCTAACCTAATAGGATTTGCATGGAATATAAGGGATAAAAGGATTAAATATTCAAGGTAGGCCATTATAAAAAAGGATTCTTTGAAATAGGGGCTTTAATACCAAACAAATTCCTCAATCATTTAAACATAAGTACCTCAAACCCTCAAGTTTTGACAGGAATAGATCAAATTCTGGTTAAATCAAGGATGGTTTGGTTCTGTCAAGAAGTGAGGTGAATGTAAAGAATATGAAAATAATGGTTTAGAAGCCTCACAGGAAAGTGATTTCAAATATAAAGACAGTGAGATTGGCATGGGATTCAAAATTCAGCGTACTTTTCATGAAATTACTAAATATTTGAACTTGAAACAAAGTCATTTCAGCATTCATTTAAGCTTAGTTTCAAGGGGTAAATTGTTTCACTTATTGATATGGATTTAAAAATGGTGATGAGAATCATTTCAGCCCAAAAGTTTCAAAAAAACACAGAAAATTGTAAAATAAACACACAAAATTAGAAAAACACACAAATTTTTTTTGGTTTTTTTTTGAACAGGAAAGCAATTGAAATTACTAAACTAAAAGGTTCCCTCCCCCACACTTAAAATATTGCATTGTCCTCAATGTGAACCTATGAGATGATATATGCACATGAAATGCAGAATTTTTAAATAGGACAAATAATATAAAAGTGAAAGGGTTAGGAATAGCCTGATGTGCTCAAGTGATGATGGGGTCATGCAGTGTGATAAAATCCACTACATCAGTAGGAAGTCCCTCAATGTATCTCTTAAAATGTTTCCCATTGACTGTAAAGATCCTTCCAGTGTCCTCTTGTGTGATCTCCACTGCACCATAAGGAAAAACATCAGTCACAACATAAGGACTTAACCATCTTGAACGCAACTTACCAGGCATCAGCTTCAGTCGTGAACTGTAGAGAAGGACTTTCTCTCCAACATGAAACTCCCTTTGCTGGATCATTTTTTCATGATCTGCTTTTGATCTTTCCTTGTAGAGCCTTGAGTTATTATATGATGATAATATAATCTCCTCAAGCTCTTGAATTTGCAGCTTCCTTTGGATTCCAGCTTGGGCCAAATCCATGTTGCATTTATTTATAGCCCAATAAGCCTGATGCTCGACTTCCACTAGGAGATGACATGCTTTCCCAAAAACAATCCGAAATGGGGACATACCAATGGGGGTCTTTTATGCTGTTCTATAAGCCCACAATGCATCATCCAAGCGCTTTCTCCAATCCTTCCTATTTGGCTGCACGATTTTCTCCAAGATTTGTTTCAAATCACGATTTGAAACCTCAGCCTGGCCATTTGTTTGGGGGTGGTATGGTGTTGATGTTTTGTGTGTCACCCCATACTTTCGAAGGAGGGAAGCAAAATTCCTATTGCAAAAGTGTGTCCCTTGGTCACTGATGATGGCCTTTGGTACTCCAAACCTGCAAAAAATTTGAGCCTTGACAAAATCCACTACAACATGAGAATTGTCAGTCCTGGTGGCCTTGGCCTCCACCCATTTACTCACATAATCAACAACAACCAAAATATAAAAAAAAACCAAATGAACTAGGAAAAGGACCCATAAAATCAATTCCCCATACATCAAAAATCTCACAGAATAGTATGGGTTGTTGGGGCATCTCATTTCTCTTAGAAATGTTCCATGTGTTTTGGAAACGAGAGAATGACTTACAAAACACATGGGCATCATGGAATAATCTAGGCCAATATAATCCAGAGTCCAAAACCTTCCTAGCTGTCCGTTGGGGTCCAAAGTGTCCACCACAAGCAAGTGTATGACAGAAATGCAAAACAGACTCAAACTCATTATCAGGAACACACCTCCTAATGACTTGGTCACTACACATGCGTCAGAGGTAAGGATCATCCCACACATAAAACCTAGACTCACTTTTTAATTTTTGGACTTGATGTTTCTTTAAATTTGCAGGGATTTCAGAGGCAACAATGTAGTTCACTAAATCAGCATACCAAGGATGCATACCTGAGATGGAATAAAGATGCTCATCGGGAAAAGTGTCCCAAAGTGGTACCTGGTCCAAGGTGTCATCCTCTAGTGTGTGAGTAATCCTACTCATGTGGTCCACCACCAAATTCTCTGACCCCTTCTTGTCCTTTATATCTAGGTCAAACTCTTGAAGAAGGAGCATCCAACGGATAAGTTGTGGCTTTGCATCTGGCTTCTTCAGGAGGTACCTCAAAGCTGCATGGTCAGAAAAAACAACTACTTTAGAGCCCAATAAATATGAACGGAATTTATCTAAAGCAAATATGACAGCAAGAAACTCCTTTTCCGTGGTTGTGTAGTTTGATTGGGCTGAATCCAATGTCCTTGATGCATAGGCAATCACATGTGAACGTCCTTCCACCCTCTGAGATAAGACAGCTCCAACCGCGAAGTTGGAGGCGTCACACATAAGCTCAAATGGAAGGTCCCACCTTGGGGGCTGTATGATAGGTGGAGTGGTCAGACACTTCTTTAGCTCATCAAAGGAAGTCCTACAAGAATCATCAAACACAAAATCAGAATCTTTTTGAAGTAATCGTGACATAGGAAGAGCTATCTTACTAAAATATTTGATGAAGCGCCGATAAAATCCTGCATGCCCTAGGAAAGATCTAACATTACGCACACATGAAGGATAGGGTAAGTATGAAATAATGTCTACCTTAGATCTATCAACCTCTATCCCATGTTTTGACACTACATGCCCTAAGACAATGCCATGCTCTACCATAAAATGACACTTTTCAAAGTTCAAGACCAGATTCTTCTCAATACAACGATTCAACACCTTTCCCAAACTACTTAGACATTCATCAAATGAAGACCCATACACTGTAAAATCATCCATAAATACCTCCATGCAGGTCTCAATAAAATCAGAAAAAATACTCACCATACATCTCTGGAAGGTACCGGGGGCGTTGCAAAGTCCAAATGGCATCCTCCGGTAGGCAAATGTGCCAAAGGGACAGGTGAATGTAGTCTTCTCCTGATCCTCTGAAGCTATAGGAACTTGAAAATATCCAAAAAATTCATCCAAGAAACAATAGTGTGTTTTCCCAGCTAGTCTCTCGAGCATTTGATCAATAAATGGGAGGGGGAAATGGTCCTTGCGAGTGGTCTGATTTAGTTTCCTATAATCAATACACACATGCCAACTGTTTTGCACCCTCATTGGAACTAAATCATCTTTCTCATTTTTAACAACAGTAAAACCAGTTTTCTTAGGCACAACCTGAATTGGACTTACCCACTGTGAGTCAGAAATAAGGTAAATTATACCTGCCTCGAGCAATTTTTAAACTTATTTTTTAACAACTTCTAGGAGGGTGGGATTAAGTCTCCTTTTTGGATGTCTCACCGGTTTAGCCCCATCCTCCAAGAGAATCCTATGAATGAAAATGGAGGGGATAATACCTGATATGTCATCCAAGGTCCACCCAATCACCCTGATGTTCTCCCTCAAAATATTCAAAAGCTTTTCTTCATGTTCAAAAGGGAGATTATTAGCAATGATAATAGGTAATCTCTCACCACTCAACAAGTATGAGTATTTCAGATTTGGTGGCAATGGCTTGAGTTCTAATGAAGTAGGGTGTAGTATGGATGGAGAAATTTATGCAACAAACATATCTGCATAATGAACATCAGTATCAGAATAAAAATCATCACAATCAGAGAATAAAGCACCAAATCCATCAGCATACTCAATAGCCATGTCATAATCAGAGTTCACATGATCAAAATAAGAATATGATTCCATTTCAAAATCAAATCTTAGAGAGTCATGTTCCTTAAAAACAGGTGTAGAAGTACTCTTAGACATCAAACTAGAACCAATACTCATAATCTCCCTAAGCATAGGACAATCCAATTCCATGATGTTTTTACTTGGTGGTTCAAAATGGGAGATAACAAAAGCAGAATGGTCCTATGAGGGGTACTTCATGGAATCCATAACATTAAATATCACAACTTCATCTCCAAACTCCATGGAAAGTGTACCCTCATTGAAATTTATGATAGTTTTTGCAGTTTTGAGGAAGGGTCTACCTAAGATAACGGAGGCATGAGAACTTACCTGATCATCCTCCATGTTAAGCACATAAAAGTCTGCTGGAAAGATCATGTCTCTTACCCGAACAAGTACATCCTCAAGAACTCCCGCTGGATATTCCATAGCTCTATTCGCCAATTGCACCACTACTCTTGTTGGCTTCAACTCACCAACCTGCAAGGAAGAGAATACAGAGTGAGGCATCACATTTATTGAAGCTCCTAAATCACAAAGAGCATCAGAGAAGTGCAACTCCCCTATGGTACATGGGATGGTGAATGTCCTGGGATCCTTGCACTTTGTTGGCATTGCTAGATTTGGTGTAATAAGTGCCGAGACATTCCTTCCAAGGTTGATCCTCTCATTTCCCTTGAGCCCTCTTCAATTGGTACAAAGTTCTTTTAAGAATTTTGCATACCTTGGAATTTTATTAATGGCTTCAAGTAGAGGAATGTTGATCTCCACACACTTGAATGTGTCCAAAACCTCCTTTTTCATTGCTTCTTCATCCATCTTCTTGGTTTGAACAACCCTGTTTGGAAAAGGAAGTGGTTTAGGAGGTACATCATCAATATTTTTCTTACCTTTATCTTTCTCCTTGGATTGCTCATCAGTTGGTATGGAATGCGACTTCTCTAGAGTAGAGGTGAATACCGGTGGAATGGTAGCTCCAGATGTATCATTCATTTGCTTCCCACTTCTCAATGTGATGGCACTAACATTCCCCTTTGGATTTGGAGTGGGTTGGGAAGGTAGATTTCCAGAATTCTTACTCACAAGTTCATGGAGGGAGGTGGCAATCTGACTCATTTGAGTCTTCAACTCTCTCAGCTCCGAACCTTGACTCTTCAGCTCATTCTGTTGATTAAGAACAATTTGTTTCAAAAGATCATCAGTGTTAGAGTGTACCTTGTGTTGGATATTCCCTTGTTGCTGACTCGTTGATGTTTGAGCTTCAAATCTCTTTTGGAGTTGTTGGAAACCCTGTTGGTAAGGTGGAGGCTGCTGGAAGTTTGGTTGAAAAGGGGGCCTTTGTTGTTGTCCAGAGCAATACCTCTTGTCTGACTGATCTTTCCACCCTTGGTTTTATACTATATCAAACTTCTTTTGGGGATATGGTTGTTATTGTTGCTGCTGAAATGGTCTCCCAGGGAACACTGCTGCACAATCTTCTGTCTCTTGTAGTTGTAGGCAACAGTTAGTTGAGTGGCTTGTCTCAGTGCAAATGCCACATGGCCTTGAAGGAGGGGGTTGGGATGTCTTTTGAGCCAATGCAATCTGCCTCACCATAGTTGTCAATTCTTCTAACTTAGTATCAATCAAATGACTTTCAATAGAATAAGGACTTACTTGATGTACTCCTCGAACATGTGGTGTACCTCTATCACCGAATTGTTGAGAGTTTTGGGCCATTTTGTCAATCAATTATCGTGCAGCTACTGGTGTCTTGTCCACCAATGCTCCTCCAGCTTCAGTATCCTCCATGCTCCTATCCATGGGTGTGAGTCCTTCATAGAAGTACTGGATGAGTAGTTGCTCACTGATTTGGTGATGTGGGCAGCTTGCACACAACTTCTTGAATTGCTCCCAGTACTCATACATTGACTCCCCTTGTGCTTGCTTGATCCCCGATATCTCCTTTAAAATGGATGTGGTCCTTGATGTTGGAAAAAATCTTTGCAAGAAAAGACATTTCAAATCATTCCAACATGTTACATCTTCAGGTTGCAAATAATACATCCAATCTTTTGCAGCTCCATCAAGTGAGAATGGGAATGCTCTTAATTTGATTTGATCTTTAGAAAAATTTCTTGGTTTTAATGTTGATAAAACCACATTAAATTCTTTAAGGTGTTTGTTGGGATCCTCACCAGAGATGCCATGAAACTTTGGAAGTAAGTGAATTAACCCAGATTTCAGTTCAAAGTCCGATTCGAGATTTGGGTATGCAATACAATTTGGTTGATAGTTAACATCAGGTGCATCCAATTCTCGAATGGTTCTATTAAGTTCATTTCCATTGTTTCCAGCCATTGGTTCCTCTTTTATGTTTGAATTTGAATTGCTTCCAATTTCAATGTTTCCAAAAGAGAGGAATTCACCAACTGGTTGAATATTGAAACTTCCCGTAGACTGAGAATTTCTGATTCGATCCCTAAGGTTACGTTCAATCTCAGGGTCAAGATCTAAGAGATCTTCAGGATTAGTTCGTGTCATAGATCAAATAAAAATGAAAAGAGAATGAATTGTGTTTAGGTATTATATTTTAACTCTACAAATTTATCCCGTGTGGTCTTGTATTACCGATTAAGATCGTGCTCTCACAATTTACACAAAATCCCGACCTCGCGTGTTTTTGTGTTAATTGTTCAATTGCTTGATTAGTTTCTTACAATTTAAAAACAGAATTCATGGATCATATTAAATGAATTACAGTATCTCAATGATTCAAAATAATTAAATTATTAGGGTAGAAGATAGATCGATTACTAAAAGACTACTCTTCCATGGGTGGCGTAATCATCGTAGAAGCGTTTTGCATGTGCAAAGGTTTATATTGGGTATAACCCAATAACGCTTCTACTCAAGAATTCCAGCCCAAAGAGGAAGATTAAGAGAAGAAGAAATTTAAACAAAACAAAAGAAAATAGAAGAAATAAAATAATAATAAAGAAGTTTATTACACAAATAAAAACATTACAAAATGAAGAAGAGAAGGAGGCTTCGATGAGGGGACCCTTGCTTCAAAAGCTACCCCTCTTAAAATGGTTGGAGAATTTAGGTGAAACAAATTATCCTCTTCCTCCAATCTCCTAATGCACGTCCCAACCCCTCCAAATGATAAAAACTTCAATTTATAGAGGGTAGGGGAGGAGAGGTTACAAGTGGTTTCAAGTGCGAATGTGGAAATTCGGAAAAATATTTTAATGAAAATTGTACCGCCCATTTGACCACCAAAACGCATGAATTGGATGGCCTTCCAGAAGGATAAAATGTGTTTATATGGGTCTTCTATCTCCTATCCAAATTTGGGCTTAATAAAATCCCATATGTAGGAGTTATGGCCGCAATACAGAATCTTATCCATTCTAGCGAGTCCATTCCAACTTTGACTTTGTGGCCCAATGACTCCATTAAAATGCATTATTTTGATCTAGTTTCCTGAATAAAGGTTGTATATAATTAAGTTAGTAACACAGTTAAAAAATTTCAAATTCAAATAATAAATATAAAAATATTTATATTCGAAATACTACAGTGCACTATTAAAAGTAAAACTGGAATTTTCACCAAATTTTCAAATGAATGATCAAATCCAAAATATTTTATAAATAAACATATTTAACACAATTTGAGGAAATTATATCATTTATTATCAATAAAATATTCAATAAAATAGTGTTTTATCAACTCCCCCACACTTACCCTTTTGCACACCTGGGCAAAACCTCATATCAAGTAAACATCAATATCAAATCAAAACCAATTTTAGAACACGTATCCTTAAGATCAATCAATTTCACACCAATAATCAAAAGATATCATGCCTCATAAAAAACCTTATTTGAAGTTATCCATTTATATCATTCAATATATTTCCACTTCATTTATCCGCCCATGCACAAAACACTTACCTCGCTTGAATTTTCTCTCATTACTCAAATATCAATTTTTTTGCAATGTATTTCTCATAAAAACTCATAAAAGGGTCACCATAGGCTTGATATATTCCTACATCGCTACCCGATGTGAGTCAAGGACATATGTTTATCATGAGGACTTTTCAGGGTTGTTCTGTGGCTTTCGGTTGGTAGGATTAAGATGTGAAAAACTCTGAGGCTGAATGAGGAGGGCTTGACTCTTTTGAAGCAAAATTACATTAATCTAATTTTCACTTAAATATGATCTTCTCTTTAATCCCCATAGTATCAATTCACCTCCATCATCATGAAAAGTCATGAAAGGTTTACACCATTCATCATTTCAGCATAAAAAATGTCAATCTTCTCAAACATGATTTTCTTGAAAGCTCCAGATGGGCACAGCTTCACTTGTCATGAAAGCTCCAGAAAAGGCACAGATTTCAATATAATGACTTTCTTTAGCAGCAAACACATCTCTTAAGAATTTAATTTTCCACCCAAAGTATCACATAATTTTGTGGCAAAAAACAAGACAACTTCCCCCACACTTAAGCTCAACTAGATTATGCAATTTCACTTCAAGAGTTGGTTGGATAGGGAAAATTGGCTTGTAATGTGGCTAACCTAACGGGATTTTCATGGATTCTAAGGGCCACAAGGATTAAATATTCAAGGTAGGCCATTATAAAAAGGATTCTTTGAAATAGGGGCTTTAATACCAAACAAATTCCTCAATCATTTAAACATAAGTACCTTAAACCCTCAAGTTTTGACAGGAATAAATCAAATTCTGGTTAAATCAAGCATGGTTTGGTTATCTCAAGAAGTGAGGTGAATGTAAAGAATATGAAAATAATGGTTCAGAAGCCTCACAGGAAAGTGATTTCAAATATAAAGACAGTGATATGTGGCATGGGATTCAAAATTCGGTGTACTTTCCATGAAATTACTAAATATTTGGGCTTGAAACAAATTCATTTCAGTATTCATTTAAGCTTAGTTTCAAGGGGTAAATTGTTTCACTTATTGATATGGATTTAAAAATGGTGATGAGAATCATTTCGGCTCAAAAGTTTCAAAAACACACAGAAAATTGTAAAATAAACACACAAAATTTGAAAAACACACATTTTTTTTGTTTTTTTTGAACAGGAAAGCAATTGAAATTACTAAACTAAAAGGTTCCCTCCCCCACACTTAAAATATTGCATTTTCCTCAATGTGAACCTATGATATGATATATGCACATGAAATGAATAATTTTTAAATAGGAAAAATAATATAAAAGTGAAAGGGTTAGGAACAGCCTGATGTGCTCAAGTGATGATGGGGTCATGCAGTGTGATAAAATCCACTACATCAGTAGGAATTCCCTCAATGTATCTTTTCAAACGTTTCCCATTGACTGTAAAGCTCCTTCCAGTGTCCACTTGTGTGATCTCCACTACACCATAAGGAAAAACATTAGTCACAACATAAGGACCTAACCATCTAGAACGCAACTTACTAGGCATCAGCTTCAGTCGTGAACTGTAGAGAAGGACTTTCTCTCCTACATGAAACTCCCTTTGTTGGATCATTTTGTCATGAGATGCTTTTGATCTTTCCTTGTAGAGCCTTGAGTTATCATATGATGATAATCTAATCTCCTCAAGCTCTTGAATTTTCAGCTTCCTTTGGATTCCAGCTTGGGCCAAATCCATGTTGCATTTCTTTATAGCCCAATAAGCTCGATGCTCAATTTCCACGGGGAGATGACATGCTTTCCCAAAAACAATCTGAAATGGGGACATACTAATGGGGCTCTTGTATTCTGTCCTATAAGCCCACAATGCATCATCCAAGCACTTGCTACAATCCTTCCTATTTGGTTGCACGGTTTTCTCCAAGATTTGTTTCAACTCACGATTTGAAACCTCAGCCCGGTCATTTGTTTGGGGGTGGTATGGTGTTGATGTTTTGTGTGTCACCCCATACTTTCGAAGGAGGGAAGCAAAATTCCTATTGCAAAACTGTGTCCCTTGGTCACTGATGATGGCCTTTGGTACTCCAAACCTGCAGAAAATTTGAGCCTTGACAAAATCCACTACAACATGAGAATCATTAGTCTTGTTGGCCTTGGCCTCCACCCATTTACTCACATAATCAACAGCAACCAAAATATACAAAAATCCAAATGAACTAGGAAAAGGACCCATAAAATCAATGTCCCATACATCAAAAATCTCACAGAATAGTATGGGTTGTTGGGGCATCTCATGTCTCTTAGAAATGTTCCCAGTGTGTTGGCAATGATAGCATGACTTAAAAAACACATGGGCATAATGGAATAATCTAGGCCAATTTGAAAGAGTGCTGTCGTGGGTGCCTTCAAATGATTAGTGTGATATGGGGTACTTAGGTGCAGCAGAGTGGCTGACCAAGGTCGTCTCTCAAAGGAGGAAGTGAATTTAACAACTTATTAGAGGTATTCTAAAAAAATAAAATAAAATAGAATAGAATAAAAACACTACTTTAAAGGATTGTGGTTTGTTCTAGTTTATGAATCTAGAATAAGTTTGCTGGAAGAAGATTGTATAATTTTTTTTTGTTTTTAGTTTTGAAATGAATTTCGATTAAAATGACACAACAAGAAGGTGTTTTTTTTAGAAATCTATTTAAAAGGTGTAATCGATCTAACTCTACCTATTCACTTTATTATTAAACATTATCATTTAAATTAACATTCACTTAATTATGATCCCTTAATTTGTTAAATCACGAACCCTAAGAGAATTTACTTTACCACGAAGATGATGTGAATTTAACCCTAGGCTAACTTCGGAACATGCAATCACAGCACCCTGCTTTGATTGATGTTCTAAGATTAGCTTATGTTCAGTGGTAAATTAAGGCACATATCCATTCTGGAAATGAGGATGAATTGTGTTTAGGGATTATATTTGAACTCTACAAATTTATCATGTGTGGTCTTGTATTACCGATTAAGATCGCGCTCTCACAATTTACACAAAATCCCGACCTCGCGTGTTTTTGTGTTAACTGTTCAATTTCTTGCTTAGTTTCTTACAATTTAAAAAAACAATTCATGGATTATATTAAGTTAATTACAGTATCTCAATGATTCAAAATAATTAAATGAAGAGGGTAGAAGATAGATCAATTACTAAAAGACTACTCTTCCATGGGTGGCGTAATCATTGTAGAAGCGTTTTGCATGTGAAAAGGTTTATAATGGGTATAACCCAATAACACTTCTACTAAATAATTCTAGCCCAAAGAGGAAGATTAAGAGAAGAATAAATTTAAACAAAACAGAAGAAAAGAGAAGAAATAAAAGAAGAACAAATAAGTTTATTACACAAATGAAAACATTACAAAATGAAGAAGAGAAGGAGGCTTTGATGAGGGGATCCTTGTTTCAAGAGATACCCCTCTTACAATGGTCGGAGAATTTAGGTGAAACAAATTCTCCTCTGCCTCCAATCTCCTAATGCACGTACCAACCCCTCCAAATGAGAAAAACTCCAATTTATAGAGGGGAGGGGAGGAGAGGTTACAAGTGGTTTCAAGTGTGAATTTGGAAATTCGGCCAAATATTTTATGCCACCTTTCACCGACCATTTGACCACCAAAACGCGTGAATTTTCCGGCTTTCCATAAGGATAAAATGTGTAGATATGGTTCCTCTATCTCCTCTCCAAATATGGGTTCAATAAAGTCCCATATGAAGGAGTTATGGCCGAAATACAGAAGTTTCTCCATTCTGGCGAGCTCATCCCAACTTTGACTTCATGGCCCATTTTCAACAACCAAATGAACTCTTTAGCTCTAGAGTCCTGCATAAAAGTTGTAGATAATTAAGGTAGGAACACTGTTACAAACTTTCAAATTCAAATAATAAATATAAAAATATTTATCTTCGAAATACTACAGTGAACTATAAAGGGTAAAACTGGAATTTTCACCAAATTTTCAAATGAATGATCAAATCCCAAATATTTTATAAATAAACATATTTGACACAATGTGAGGAAATTATATCATTTATTATCAATGAAATATTCAATAAAATAGTGTTTTATCAACTCCCCCACACTTACCCTTTTGCACTCCTGGGAAAAACCTCATATCAAGTAAACATTAATATCAAATCAAAACCAATTTTAAAACACATATCCTTGAGATCAAACAATTACACCCCAAGAAACAAAAGATATCATGCCTCATAAAAAACCATTATTTCAAGTTCTTAATTTATATCATTCAATATATTTCCACTTTATTTATCCTCCCATGCGCAAAACACTTACCTCACTTGAATTTTCTCTCATCACTCAAATATCAATTTTTTTGCAATGTCTTTCTCATCCAAACTCATACAAGGGTCACCATAGGCTTGATAGATTCCTACATCGCTACCTGATGTGAGTCAAGGACATATGTTTATCATGAGGACTTTTTAGGGTTGTTCTGTGGCTTTCGGTTAGTAGGATTAAGATGTGAAAAACTCTGAGGCTGAATGAGGAGGGCTTGACTCTTTTGAAGCAAAATTGCATTAATCTAATTTTCACTTAAATATGGTCTTCTACTCAATCCCCATATTATCAATTCATCTCCATCATCATTAAAAGTCATGAAAGGTTTACACCATTCATCATTTCAGCATAAAAAATTTCAATCTTCTCAAACATGATTTTCTTGAAAGCTCCAGATGGGCACAACTTTCCACCTCAATTAGAATCTCCAGAAAAGGAACAACTTCACTTGTCATGAAAGCTCCAGAAAAGGCACAGCTTTCAATATAATGAATTTCTTCAGCAGCAAACACATCTCTTCAGAATTTAATTTTCCACCCAAAGTATCACGGAATGTGGTGGCAAAACACAAGACAACTTCCCCCACACTTAAGCTCAACTAGATTATGCAATTTTACTTCAAGAGTTGGTTGGATAGGGAAAATTGGCTTGTAATGTGGCTAACCTAACAGGTTGTGTATGGCTTATAAGGGATAAAAGGATTAAATATTCAAGGTAGGCCATTACAAAAAAGTATTCTTTGAAATAAGGGCTTTAATACCAAACAAATGCCTCAATCATTTAAACATAAGTACCTCAAACCCTCAAGTTTTGACAGGAATAAATCAAATTCTGGTTAAATCAAGCATGGTTTGGTTCTCTCAAGAAGTGAGGTGAATGTAAAGAATATGAAAATAATGGTTCAGAAGCCTCACAGGAAAGTGATTTCAAATATAAAGATAGTGAGATGTGGCATGGGATTCAAAATTCGGTGTACTTTCCATGAAATTACTAAATATTTGGACTTGAAACAAAGTTATTTCAACATTCATTTAAGCTTAGTTTCAAGGGGTAAATTGGTTAACTTATTGATATGGATTTAGAAATGGTGATGAGAATCATTTCAGCTCAAAAGTTTCAAAAACACACAAAAAATTGTAAAATAAACACACAAAATTTGAAAAACACACAATTTTTTTTGGTTTTTTTTGAACAGGAAAGCAATTGAAATTACTAAACTAAAAGGTTCCCTCACCCACACTTAAAATATTGCATTGTCCTCAATGTGAACCTATGAGATGATATATGCACATGAAATGAAGAATTTTAAAATAGGAAAAATAATATAAAAGTGAAAGGGTTAGGAACAGCCCGATGTGCTCAAGTGATGATGGGGTCATGCAGTGTGATAAAATCCACTGCATCAGTAGGAAGCCCCTCAATGTATCTCTTCAAACGTTGCCCATTGACTGTAAATATCCTTCCAGTTTCCTCTTGTGTGATCTCCACTGCACCATAAGGAAAAATATTAGTCACAACATAAGGACCTAACCATCTGGAATGCAACTTACCCGGCATCAGCTTCAGTCGTGAACTGTAGAGAAGGACTTTCTCTCCAACATGAAACTCCCTTTGTTGGATCATTTTGTCATGAGATACTTTTGATCTTTCCTTGTAGAGCCTTGAGTTCTCATATGATGATAATTTAATCTCCTCAAGCTCTTGAATTTGCAACTTCCTTTGGATTCCAGCTTGGGCCAAATCCATGTTGCATTTCTTTATAGCCCAATAAGCCCGATGCTCAACTTCCATGGGGAGATGACATGCTTTCCCAAAAACAATCCGAAATGGGGACATACCAATGGGGGTCTTGTATGCTGTCCTATAAGCCCACAATGCATCATCCAAGCACTTGCTCCAATCCTTCATATTTGGCTGCACGGTTTTCTCCAAGATTTGTTTCAACTCACGATTTGAAACCTCAGCCTGGCCATTTGTTTTGGGGTGGTATAGTGTTGATGTTTTGTGTGTCACCCCATACTTTCGAAGGAGGGAAGCAAAATTCTTATTGCAAAAGTGTGTCCCTTGTTCATTGATGATGGCCTTTGGTACTCCAAACCTACAGAAAATTTTAGCCTTGACAAAATCCACTACAACATGAGAATCGTCAGTCCTGGTGGCCTTGGCCTCCACCCATTTACTCACATAATCAACAGAAACCAAAATATACAAAAATCCAAATGAACTAGGAAAAGGACCCATAAAATCAATGCCCCATACATAAAAAAAATCTCACAGAATAGTATGGGTTGTTGGGGCATCTCATGTCTCTTAGAAATTTTCCCAGTGTGTTGGCAACGAGAGCATGACTTACAAAACACATGGGCATCATGGAATAATCTAGACCAATATAATCCAGAGTCCAAAACCTTCCTAGATGTCTGTTGGGGTCCAAAGTGTCCACCACAAGCAAGTGTATGACATAAATACAAAACAAACTCAAACTCATGATCGGGAACACACCTCCTAATGACTTAGTCACTACACATGCGCCATAAGTATGGATCATCCCAAACATAAAATCTTGACTCACTCTTTAATTTTTGGACTTGATGTTTCTTTAAATTTGTAGGGATTTCAGAAGAAACAAGGTAGTTAACTAAATCGGCATATCAAGGATGCGTACCTGAGATGGTATAGAGATGCTCATCAGGAAAAGTGTCCCGAAGTGGTACCTGGTCCAAGGTGTCATCCTCTAGTGTGTGAGTAAGCCTACTCATGTGGTCCGCCACCAAATTCTCTGACCCCTTCTTGTCCTTTATCTCAAGGTCAAACTCTTGAAGAAGGAGCATCCAAAGGATAAGTCGTGGCTTTGCATCTGGCTTCTTCAGGAGGTACCTCAAAGTTGTATGGTCAGAAAAAAAAACTACTTTAGAGCCCAATAAATATGAACAAAATTTATCTAAAGTAAATATGACAGCAAGAAACTCCTTTTCCGTGATTGTGTAGTTTGATTGGGCTGAATCCAATGTCCTTGATGCATAGGCACATATCCATTCTGGGAATGAGGATGAATTTTGTTTAGGGATTATATTTGAACTCTACAAATTTATCCCATGTGGTCTTGTATTACCGATTAAGATCGCGCTCTCACAATTTACACAAAATCCCGACCTCGCGTGTTTTTGTGTTAATTGTTCAATTGCTTGCTTAGTTTCTTACAATTTAAAAACAAAATTCATGGATCGTATTAAGTGAATTAAATTATCTCAATGATTCAAAATAATTAAATGAAGAGGGTAGAAGATAGATCAATTATTAAAAGACTACTCTTCCATGGGTGACGTAATCATCGTAGAAGTGTTTTGCATGTGCAAAGGTTTATAATGGGTATAACCCAATAACGCTTCTACTCAAGAATTCCAGCGCAAAGAGGAATATTAAGAGAAGAAGAAATTTAAACAAAACAGAAGAAAAGAGAAGAAATAAAATAAGGACAAAGAATTTTATCACACAAATGAAAACATTACAAAATGAAGAAGAGAAGGAGGCTTCGATGAGGGGATCCTTGCTTCAAGAGCTACCCCTCTTACAATGGTTGTAGAATTTGGGTGAAACAAATTCTCCTCTACCTCCAATATCCTAATGCACGTCCCAACCCCTCCAAATGAGAAAAACTCCAATTTATAGAGGGGAGGGGAGGAGAGGTTACAAGTGGTTTCAAGTGTGAATGTGGAAATTATGACAAATATTTTATGCCAACTTTCACCGCCCATTTGACCACAAAAACGCGTGAATTGGCCGGCCTTCCAGAAGGATCAAATGTGCGGATATGGGTCCTCTGTCTCCTATCCAAATTTGGGCTCAATAAAGGCCCATATGAAGGAGTTATGGCCGAAATACAGAAGCTTCTCCATTATGGAGATCCCATACCAACTTGGACTTCTTGGCCCATTTTAAACAACCAAATGAACTTTTTAGCTCTAGTGTCCTGCATAAAAGTTGTATATAATTACGTTAGTAACACTGTTAAAAAATTTCAAATTAAAAAAATATATAAAAAAATATTTATCTTCGAAATATTACAGTGAACTATAAAGGGTAAAACTTGAATTTTCATCAAATATTCAAATGAATGATCTAATCCCAAATACTTTCTAATTAAACATATTTAACACAATGTGAGGAAATTATATCATTTATTATCAATGAAATATTCAATAAAAAAACGTTTTATCATTGAGTTTTTACCCCTCTTTACCTGAATTAGAGCTTCGGGATCTTCGAGTTTATAGAGTATTAGCAGACCCAAAGCATGGATACCTCATGAAAACTTATTTTCATACCTTATATACATAATCGGTTTCATATCTATATATAAATATATAAGTATAAATATACATAGCCCCTCATATTTTCATAAACTATTGATGTCCATATGCAAGGTTTCTAAACATGAGTTTCAAAGTTAATTTAAGAACCTCAACATGCGAAGAACTATATTTTGTATGAAACTTTTTACCCAATTATGTATGTTATTATATATATATATATATATATATATATATATATATTATACCTACGGTCACACATGTTATAAATGTAACATGTTTTGGTTTCTAATCAAGTGATAATGGTTTATTGAACATGTTTTAGAGTATTTATTACTTGTAAGAAATTATTAAACCTAGTCTAATTATGAAAACTCATGTATACACATTGTGTATATACTATTATAGTTTCCAAAACCCTAATTTCATGTATGTTTAATTAATGTATTGATGTAATTAATACATGTAAGACTTTAATGAATATCAGTCCCTATGTAATCCAATAAGTATTTATGTAAATATGTACATCCTATTTATAAAGTATGTAAAACTTGTTTTGGTTAAATAACTCTAAATAATATTAACCTTGTTACAATTTCATGTTTCAAAGGTACTATATTATTGGCTTTGTTGTGTTTTATGATTGAAGAGAATATATGTTTTGTTTTGACCAAAGGATGAAAGGGTGTGTTAAATCATGCGATCATGTTATGCTCACCTCACATTCTATCAATTATGGTGATAGTTGTAAATAAGTCATAATAAATATTAATTTCCTGATCATTGACACTTTTAATAACATATTAAATAACATATTTTTTTCATTCATGGAATAAGGATTTTAAATTAAAGAGTTATCATTTTAACATATCATATGGAAAACCCCTCCTCATCCATTATTTGATGTACTTTAGTAATTGTCTCATGTGTAAAGAATGTGAAATAAACCATGTATTCCCTAGATAGACTGTTACTATCATATTTTCAATTTTATCTGTTATATTATGTATTTTTATATTAAAAGGTTTCATCTTCCATTTTATTTATAGTTTCACTCAATAATTCATGCATGTGGCATATCATAATAATGAGATATTAAATTAAATTACTCAAGGTGGTATGGCACACCTTGAATAAAATGAATTGTGAAATTAAACTATTCAAGGCGGTATATGACACTTTGAATAATGTGAAGTAAGAAACCAAGTAATATATACACTTGGTATGATAAGTGATAAGTGAGTTAATAAATCAAGTGGTATGTGAACTTTGATTTAGAGTTATGAGGAATGAATAGGACTTATTATGTGATGGGTGGGGCCCGCTATAGCCCCTCGATGAATCGGTAGGTATCATCAGAAAACTAAAAGAAAAATTGGACGAGGACTTTCCCAATTATGAGTTATGGATTTTGGTCGAGGCCTTAATCATTAGAAGTCTTGGTCGAGGCCTTGACACAGTCCGACATATGCACTTTCCTCATTGTGACTATGTAAATTATTTAACCAGAGGATTATTCGGCTAGTAGAATATCCTTGGTTAAAGAGCTTATGATTATGAGAATCAAAAGAAGTATAAGTTGTGGAATATTATTTATGCAATATTCAGAGATTTTAATGGACAGTGTATGTTTCACAATAGTAAAGTATGGAATTGAAGTTTGTTATGCGCAACTCTGATCATGCATTACTCTTAGTTGTTAAAATTGTACTTGTGTATCCATATGTTGTGCTTATGTTGAATGTATTATAATTATTACTCTAAATAAGAATGCCTGTAATTGATTTATGTACCCTTGTAATTATGTTGGCATGATTTAGTTGTGTCCTTATATTATTATGAAGTGTTACATGTGTTACAACTTCTCTTAATAAAAATGTTTTATGGAAAATTTTAAATAATTTTTTCAAAAGTTATATTGGTTTATTTTAAAACCCCTTACTGGGCATTTGTATTCTCACCCAAAATTTTTTATTAAAATTTTTCAGGTATTAGTTTGAGCTATAGAATTAAGACAGAAGTGGATGGTTTCCTAGAACCTGAACCAAATTTAATCCTCTGTTTGGACATGATTTGTAGTTGATCAGTTCTTGCTTTTGTAAAAGAAAAAAAGAGAATTATACATCATGATTCAAGGCACTGGCTCTAAGTATTCTGGGGTCAGGTCCTCATAGTTGGTATCAGAGGATTGGATTTGGATAACTCTGGAAAACCAGAACTGAATCAAATAAAAATTTAGTTAATAATTACTAAATATGAGGTTTTTCCTAATTTTCAGATAGAAAACGAAGGTACTTGTCTTCTGTCTCTTTCCAATGAGGCCCTAGAAACCATAATTTTCTTATCCAGACATGAAAAGTTTATAAACTATGCACATATCTGTATGTCATGAAAACATATCTATGATGTATCCAACTCCCCCTGAGTAATAGAACTCTACCGAAGAGAAGGTCTAGATTACATCTTTATGATGTAAGCCCAATTTCCATCCTACGCACGATGGGGAAAATACTATGAGGGACTTTTTAGATGCTTCAACATTGCAGAAGGCATCCCGTCCCTCACAACCTTCCAAGAAACTACAGCAGTGGGAGACCTCTGTGTGGCATATATGTATCAATTCTTGTCCTATGGCCATTTTGGTCATGTAATGGACTTTTACGTCCTTAAATACAAAGCCTCCCATTCTATGTATAGACAACAAGTACATATGGATGTCTCACAGTTGTACACCCCACATACCAAACTTGGGAGACACCATAAGTGCACCCACGAGATAGAACCGGACTGCTTAGGTTGAATATGGTTTAGGGAGATCGAGAGTTTTGAACTTGATCTAGGGATTCGTGTACTAGGGAACTAGGGAAACCATTAACCTTTCTCTTTTTCTGTACCAGTGGTTATATGAGAATACAACTTGTTATCATTTCTTTCTTTTTTATATCTTTGATTTATTCATACTTTGGATGGGTTTCACCAATTGAACTTTCATAATTAATTTTTCAGATGGAAGGATGAACCCACATTTTATCCCTTCCCGTTGAGATAATGGTGGTCATCATGGTCAAAACATGTGAGGAAGAGTACCTACCTTTCGAAAACTTGAGAAAAACATGCAAGCAACTTTACGAAGTGTCAAACAGTCCAGATATTCTTCATTCCTATCAGGAGAATACTTACATATACCACCGAATAGCCATAGTCCAACTGGCCGAGTATAGGTGGAGGGAAAAATACCACGAAGGACTCTTTCTATGCTTTACTCTAGGCCGTAACTTCACAGCTAGAGAGAGATTTCAAGAGGCTACTTTAGAGGGAAAAATTTGTGTAGCCTACATGTACCAACTCCTTAGTTTCAGCTTATATTACAATGACTATGACTTAGATATTCTCAATCGAGAGTCTGTCCGACGAATTCTTCAAGAGTTGGTCCATTTAGACACCTCCAAAATTTCCACCGTTCGAGCCTCTCTCTGGAAGCCCAAATGCACTATGAAAAGGTTGAACCCTTTCTACTCAAAATATATCTGGACTTGGGATGCAGAATAGTTGAACATGAACTTGGGAATTCACCTAGCCTCACCAGAGGACCCTCCACGATGGAGGATGTGGTGAAGATTTGGGGAGAGTATTTTCCTTTTTGTGGTTATGTAGAATGAATTTTGAGGAAGAAATTATTTTAATGGGGGATAATGTAACACCCCTAAACTTGGATCTCATATAATGATAATAATATGCTTTTATTTTGTTTAAAATTTCTATTTAACTGAACAAAATTTAAGATAAAAACGCAAGAATTTTTATTTAAGCAGAACACTGAAGTGTTTACAAGTACCAAGATCACAAGAAACAATTATAACCAAATATACCTACTAAAAACCCAATAAAAACTACAAGAATACCCCCAAATAAAACAATGAGTCTCAGTAAATAAATTAGATCCTTTGGATCAGTCAAAACAAATAACATCACCACCATGATCATGAAAACCTTACTGAGCATCAGGGTTATAGAAAGCATCATCTTCTTCAATTGCCTTAAGCTTAAGACACCCTAAGACAAGGTTTTATAAGGCAAAAACCTGACCATTGCCTTGGGTGACCATTGAATTCCAATGGCTATAATTATAGTCATTTTCCTTATGGTGATTTAACTAAAAACATTTAAGTACAACTTAGTTTTCCAAAATTTACAAATTGGAAATTATAAGATAACTTCTGATTATGGTGAAACATTTTGAATTACGCTTAAGTGATTTTAAAATGCATTAAAAATTAAAAAAACTTTAAAAATATTTCAATTATATTATAAAGATTTTCATTTCTTAAATAGTGTTGTAGAATATGTTTAATTTCTTATAATTAAACTATGTTTTTGATTAAACTAATTTTTGACCTCTATAATACTTGTATAATAATTATCATTCAATTTATAACTGTGTATGTTGAAGGTTTAGTGTTTGTAAATAATTTGAGCTAAGAAAAAGTATGATTTGTATTCATTATCCTTCAAATGTTTAAATAAAAGTCATGTTTAAAAGGATATTTTTTATATATTTTTAATAAAGTTATTATTTTCCCTTAAGACTTCATATTTTTTAGGTTAGTTTTTATAAAAAATTGGGCTCGCTAGGGCCGAACCTGTATGGATGGGCCAAGGGAGGTAGCTCATGCTAGGTGGATGAGCCTAGCCCTCAACCCAAGACAAGGCTAGCCCAAGCGCAGGCATAGGTTCCTCAAAGAGCACACAGGAGCACGGGAGCAGGAGCACATGGGCGCGCCACCATGGACACGAGGCCATGATGAGGAAAGGGTAGACTGAGGCATGTGGGAGCGGGAGCCCGTAAGGCTCCCTAGGTGTGTGATGTGTGTTTTTTTGAGCTATTTTTTAGAGTGTCAGGCATATAAAGGGGACACAAATATCCTAATGTTTCGATGTGGGGTGACTAAAATCATCGGGGATCAAATCTAGGCCATTGGATCGCATCGCGCGTGATATGGTCTGTTGATCCCGATCCCGCGTTTGACCTTCAGCAACCGCAGAGCACCACTGCGTTTTTATACACTGTTCGATCGACCTTGGATCTAATCTCGACCGTTCAAGATTTTTAAAATTATGCACTGATCATGGGCCATCTGATCTTTCCACATATCAATCTGAGCTGTCCATCACCTTTAAAACTCATGGATGCACCTAGACCATTGGATCAAACCCGTATTAAATCCTGACCATTCATTAGTTTTCTGATCTTCCTCTCCCACATTGTCCCCTTCTTCTCTTCCTGCTTTGGACCAGTAACCCTACACCCTACTTTGCACCATTTTTTTCTTCACTTGACAGTCATTGGTCCCCCATCTTTCACGCGATTTCCACAAAGACCGACCCTTAGTCTTTTTATAAGCCATTTTGGCCTCGGATCTCATACAACTTACATTAAAATAATTAGAATAGGTATAGTTTATAAAAAATACACCTGAGGCACACCTAAGGATCCCTCATCTCTTCCATAACTCGAACCTCCAGCAAACTTTAGTTAATCCTCCTCAAGCTCTCCTCCTCCTCGGACTAATGTATGGGTTGTTTTTCCTTGCTTGTTGAGTTTAAGTTGTATATTCATGTACACTTATGTACATATATATATATATATACATCTTGTGGTTGAGTTTGTACCCCTCTTTACCGGAATTAGAGCTTCAGGATCTTCGAGTTTATATAGTATTAGCAGACCTGAAGCATGGATACCTCATGAATTTTTTTTTCATACCTTATATACATAATCAGTTGAATGTATATATATAAATATATAAGTATAAATATACACAGAACCTAAGATTTTCATAAACTCTTGATGTCCAGATGCAAGGTTTCTAAACTTGAGTTTCAAAGTTAATTTAAGAACCTCAACATGAGAAGAACTATATTTTGTATAAAACTTTTCACCCAATTATGTATGTTCTTATATATATATATATATATATATGTATATATGTATATATGTATATATGTATATATATATTATACATATGGTCACACATGTTATAAATGTAACATTGTTTGGTTTCTAATCAAGTGATAATGGTGTATTAAACATGTTTTAGAGTATGTATTACTTGTAATAAATTATTAAACCTAGTCTAATTATGAAAACTTGTATATACACATTGTGTATATATGGTTATAGTTTCGAAAACCCTAATTTCATGTATGGGTTATTAGAATTTAATTAATTTATTGATGTAATTAATACTTGTAAGACTTTAATGAATATCAGTCCCTGTGTAAGACAATAAGTATTTATGTAAATATGTACGTCCTATTTATAAAGTATGTTAAACTTGTTTTGGTTAAAGAACTCTAAATAATATTAACCTTATTACAATTTCATGTTTCAAAGGTACTATATGATTGGCCTTGTTGTGTTTTATGATTGAAGAGAATATATGTTTTGTTTTGGCCAAAATATGAAAGGGTGAGTTAAATCATGCGATCATGTTATGCTCACCTCATATTCTATCAATTGCGGTGATAGTTGTTAATAATTCATAATGGAGCCTACTTTCATGATCATTTACACTTTTAACAGCATATTAAATAACATATTTTTTTCATTCATTGAATAAGGATTTTAAATTAAAGATTTGTCATTTTAACATATCATATGGTGAACCCCTCCTCATCCATTATTTGATGTACTTTAGTAATTTTCTCATGTGAAAATAATGTGAAATAAACCATGTATTCCATCGATAAACTGTTACTGCTATATTTTCAATTTTATCTATCATATTATGTATTTTTAGATTAAAGGGTTTCATCTTCCATTTTATTTATAGTTTCACTCAATAATGCATGCATGTGGCATATCATAATAATGAGATATAAAATTAAATTACTCAAGGTGGTATGGGACACCTTGAATAAAATGAATTGTGAAATTAAACTATTCAAGGTGGTATATGACACTTTGAATAATGTGAATTAAGAAACCAAGTAATACATACACTTGGTATGATAATTGATTAGTGAGTTAATAAATCAAGTGGTATGTGTAGTTAGATTTAGAGTTATAAGGAATGAATTGGACTTATTATGTGATGGGTGGGGCCCAATATAACCCCTCGATGCATCAGTAGGTATCATGAGACAACTAGAAGCAGAATTGGCCGAGGCCTTTTTCAATTATGAGTTATGGATTTTGGCCGAGGCCTTAATCATTAGACGTCTTGGCCGAGGCCTTGACACAGTCTAGCATATGCACTTTCTACCACAAAACTGGGCAAGGCCAGCTCCACCCCTTTATCAGCGCTAACGAAAAAGCGCTGATAAAGGGGGGGGGGCTTTATCAGTGCTCAAAAAAGCGCTGATAAAGGGTGCCTTTATCAGCGCTAAAAAAGCGCTGATAAAAGTACCCCTTTATCAGCTCTTTTTGTAGCGCTGATAAAGGCCCCCCTTTATCAGTGCTTTTTTTAGCGCTGATAAAGGGACCGCCTTTATCAGCGCTTGTTTAGTAGCACTGATAAAGGGTCGACTTTAAAAAAAATTAGAAAAATATATTAATATATAAATATATTTATATAGTTATATTGATATAAATATAATATATAATTTTTATATATATTTTATATAAGTATAAATGTACATTTACACTTAATATAATTAATATATAAGATATTTATTGAAAATGGATTCCTAAAAAATTAAAAAAATATTTTTAATTAATAATTTGATAATTATTATGGAGTAATAGTCATTTAATAACAATTTGAAGAATAAAAAATTAAAAAAATTAAAAAAAGATCCAAAATATGTTGAAAACGCAACTCAAACTTCAAACGGCCATAACTTTTGATCTGGGTGTCCGTTTGAGCTCTACCACATATCAAATCGAAGCCTGCGACGAGCTCTATGTAGTTGTGATCCAGTGGGACCCCAATCAAGTGTTTTTTAGGCCAAAAGAGGCATAGAAGGCATCCAAAACTGAGTTTTTTGTTGGGGTACCCAGATTGTTTAACATTTTGTGGATTTTCAGCCTCGTTTAAGGGGGTATTATTTGATTTTTTTGGTGGGTACTAAATTTATTCAAAGTTATTACATTCATATTGATATTATGTATTTAAAATTTCATCCTTTTTTAAAATGCACTGCTATTTATAATCAAATATATAACTATATGTACATTTTTTTTATATATTCATACCTAAAAATTAAATTTTTTAAATAAATAATTAAACATATTTACATATAAAATATATTAGATTTATCTAAATAATAACTAATATCCATTTTATTTAAAATACCAATATATTAATATTTATATAACTATACATATATTAATATAACTATACATATATTAATATAACTATATGTATATATTAATATTAATATAACTATATATATATATATTAATATAACTATATCTATATATTAATATAACTATATATATTAATATAAATATATATTACTATACGAATAAATATAACTAAATATATATATAAATATATAGATATATCATGAATAAGATAACAAATCAATATAGGGTAGTGGCAAAGGCTTTAGGTGCGCAGGGGGGAGGTCTCGAGATCAAATCCAGGTGGAGGCACGGGTGCGCGCGCAAGGTTGATTTAAAGGGCTAGCATTGATAAAGGGTGTAGGTGGTGCGGGAGGGCACTGGAGGTGCAGGAAAGCACTGATAAAGGGGGGGCTCAAGCGCTGTAAAAAGCCCCCCCCCCCCCGATATTGGCAGTATTTTTTTTTAATTTTTTTTTAATTTTTTTTATTTTTTTTATTTTTATCAGTGCTTTTTTTTAGCACTGATAAAAGGGGTCTTTATCAGCGCTTTTTGGAGCGCTGATAAAGGGGACCCCCCCTTTATCTTCACCGGCTTTATCAGCGCTTTTCTAGCGCTGATAAAGGCTATTTTTAGCGCTGATAAAAGCCGTATTTGTAGTAGAATATCCTTGGTTAAAGAGCTTATGATTATGAGAATCAAAAAAAGTATAAGTTATGGAATATTATTTATGAAATATTCAGATATTTTAATGGACAATGTATATTTCAAAATAGTAAATGATGGAATTAAAGTTTGTTATGTGCAACTCTGATTATGCATTACTCTTAGTTGTTAAAATTTTACTTTTGTATCCATATGTTCTGCTTATGTTGAATGTCTTATAATTATTACTCTAAATGAGAATGCTTGTAATTGAATTATGTACCCTTGTAATTATGTTGGCATGCTTTAGTTGTGTCCTTTTATTATTATTAAGTGTTACATGTGTTACAACTTCTCTTAAGAAAATTTTTTTATGGAAAGTTTTAAAGAATGTTTTCAAAATTTATATTGGTTTTTTTTAAACCCCTTACTGGGAATTCGTATGCTCACCCTATGTTTTTTATTAAAAAATTTCAGGTATCAGTTTGAGCTATAGAAGTAAGATAGAAGTGCCTGGTTTCCCAGAACCTGAACCGAATTTGATCCTCTGTTTGGACATGTTGTGTAGTTGATCAGTGCTTTATTTTGTAAAAGAAAAAAAAAGAATTACACGTCATGATTCAAGGCACCGGCTCTGGGTATTTTGGGGTCGGGTCCTCATAATGGAAGTTTAAGTGATAAAGGTCATAAAGGTAAAGATATTCAATGACTTATGTGTAAATAATGTGGGAATAAGCACCTAGAAAAATGTCTTAATTGAATGGGAAGAAGTTTTTTATGTTTTATAAGAGGGTATAAAGCAATAATATTATAATAAAAAAAATAAGCTTTCAATTAAAACCATGGATAGGAATAAAGTTCTTCCCAAGGAATCCATTGAGTTCATTAAATGTGTAGAGTATGGGCGTTAAGAAAATTGATGTCCTGGGGGGAAAGCTCATGAATGGGATTAACCAGACCATAAAGATTAATGTTTAGTAATGCCTAATGACATTATTTTTGAAGATAAAGGGACTAAAAATGAAATATGAAAGGTATGGATTATATCTTGTCTTATGTTTTGATATTGTTGGATCTCAGGAAATGATTAATATTTTTTTATAGGAATTAATCATTAATGAATAATATGGAAAACCATGGTTAATAAATAATGTTGAATGATTAAGGTTTCTACATATAGGGATTCAAGAGTTATGATGTAGTGGTATATTTAAAATTGATCATAAGTTCAAAATCTTAGACACCCCTTTTGAGGTTTTATGTGATGTAAATACTTTGGGAGACATTTATTGAGTTTTGTTAAATGTTTAAGGTATATGTAACCCTTAAGTTTAATATGAAAAAAAATTATTTAAGAAATAATGATATTTCTATTTTGTGGACATAAGTTTAAAGGTATTGTTAACCTTTATGGTCTATATGGTCTTTGATGATTAAGGTTATATTTGATAAATTCCATCATATTTTTGGTAATATTATAGGAATTATATCGATATAGTTTTATTAAAAGGACAATATATAGGTTGGGTGATAACTCATCACATCTGGAAAGGCCATGGGGTTTGAACCCATAACCGAAGGTAAATAAGGGTGCAACACCTACCACTATACTATGTGATGTCCTAGTTAGTATAAACTTATTTTTTTACTTAATTGTTTTGATATATATTATTTAAGATGATTTTGGGAACATATTTTTTATCGTAACTATGTGATTGAAGAGTGATTTGGTGATTGAGTGATTTCAAAATAAGATCACTGTAATTTTAGGGAATATTATGTGATATTATGTGATTTTATTTGAGGAGTAAATATTGAATTGTATTTGGGAAATATTTATAATTTAAATATGTATTTATGGTGATTTAGGAATATATTATCATATCTTGGAGATTATATGATTAGGGAATATACATTTTTGGTATGATCCATTAGGAGTGATTAATGTTTTTTGGAGATAAATGTTGGAAGAATATGTGATCTAATCATTATAATCTTTGGGTTTCAATCTCAGTGTGTAATATTTTGATGAATTTTAAGGTTATTTATTTATCAAATGTTCTATTTTATTCTTTGTGTGTTATTATTAAGGACATCATTATTAATGTTTCATTTATTCATATAAAGGTTTATTTATTTCGAGAATTATCTTACCATGTGTTAACCATTTTGTTTTTGGATAATGTCCAAATAGAGGAGGAATAAATTGGTATAATTTTATAGAATTATTTTATTTTTTGAAAGTTGATTTTAATGCTTCAAGAATGAGAAAAATTAATCTTGAATACTCATCATTTGGATAAAAAGATGAGATTATGTTATAAATTGATCAAAGGATGAAATTAAACTTTTGAAGTAAATATATTTACTTAGGATTTTACTATAGATGATAAAGAAATTCCAAAAATCTAGTAAAAGTATATTGAAATAAAAATGTTATTCGTTTACTTTTCTTACTGAAAAATCAATGGTCTTTTTACCCATCATAGATTTATGGTTTTGTGATGGTTAACTTTATCATGATCATGTTCTCTATCACTCTCTATAATTCCTTGGGATTTAGTTTTTTTCTTTCATATCCATTTTTTCACTTCTCACTAATTTTTTCCAATATGGAAACCTAGTTATGTATTATTACATAAGACCTTCATACTTCCACTTTTCTCTCTTTTTAAGTTGAAGTTTTATTAACCCTTTTTACGATGTGGGATTTCAAAAATGGAATTTAAAATATCAACCTTTGATTATAGAGATCAAGTTAAAAATTGAGAGGATTAATTTTATTAAAGTGGAGAGAATTTAATATCTAGATATTTTAAAATGACATTATGTCTCATAACGTGTATAACACCCAAAATTGATCGTAAATGAACTGCAGAATATTATTATTTAAATATGAATGTTATAACATAGTCTTTAAATTTATGATTATGAAAGGATTAAATAATTATATATATATATATATATATATATATATATGTTTTAATCAAATATATTGATCAATTCTTAGGAAATAAGCACTCAATTTTTAGTAAAGTCATTTTATTCTTCAAAAAAGATTTTTTGTGAGTGAATATTATAATTAATTTTTGGAACTTTTAAAAATTATATTTTATTAAATAAATATAAATTTTGAAATAGTAATATCAAAATTATATTAGTGTGAAATTTTGGTATTTTTCTAAAAAAATGTTTTTTCAATGAATAATGAAAAATACTGATTTTTATTGAAATATGTATTTTATTTACAAAGTAAAATTGTGTTTTGGATTATTTTTAAAATTTAATTAGTAATTTTTATTTAAAATAATCCAATTGTGTTTTTTTAAATGTATTTTATACATGAATTTAACATGAAAATATTTTATATTTTAAAAGAGGATTTTTCTGAAAAATTATTTTTCAACATGTTTTGTTGATTTGATTTAAATGAAATTATACCACTTTTATTTTTTGAATATTTAAAAATTAATTTGATATTTGTAATTATGAAGTAATTTTTTTTAAATAGGACCCTTTTTATTTTTAGTCAAAATGAATAGTAACCTTAGTAATTTTTGTTACCATGGTAAAGGGTAAATATGGTAATTATGGGTTAAAAATGATATGTAAGGACTATAAAATGACCCTAAAACTTGAATAAATTTTATTTTATGGGTATATCGCATCCATAATCATAAAAAGGTAGAATATATAACCTTTTTTCCATTTTTATGTGATTATAACATTTGTAATATTTTATTTAAGGAAAAGTAAAAAATGTCACAATCTTATTCTGAATAACTATAATATTTTTAACATAGAGATAAACAAAGGATATGTTCAGTTTTAAATATTATTTTTAGATAAAAAATATTTATATTCATCATGGCAATTTATTTTTAATTTTTAGCGAATAAATATTTACCTTAAATATTTACACAACGCTGATGCAATAATTATTCAATTAATGGAAATATAAAATAAATGATATTAAAAATATTAAAATTAATATAATTTGGGATTTTTAATGTGATAAAATAAATTTATATATGAACATGAAATGTTAGGGATGTTTTTTTGAATTTTACTTATTTTTTTGATGTTATTAAAATCAAAGTAATGAATAGTTCTAAAAATTGACATTAATGATATATTATAATAAATAATATTTTATTAAATGATATAAAATTACTTAAAAAATTATATTCAACCAATTTATTATCATATGGTTGATAATATAAACCATGTTCCATTTATATTATGTTTTTCCATTAATAGTAACTATATTGACCCTAAAAGAGTAAAAACCCTTGTTGTCACGGTAAGTGTGAAAGAGATTAACTAGGGGTTAAAACTGAAAGATATAGGTAAAAAATTATCAAAACTTGTCTAATTTTTATTTAATGATATTATTAAGACCCATACTCATCCTATATTCTAAATAAATTAGTTTGGAGCCTTTTAGAATGAAAAATTAATTTCTATTAATTTAATATTTTGAGAAATTCCAAGTGCACCCTCCCCTCTCCTATAAAAGGGTATCCATTATTCCATTTACTTTACACTTAAAAACCATTTTTTACCAAAATATTCCCAAATACATTAATAAAATCCCTACACATGTTCTAGAATCCTTTTTAAGTAAAAATACTAGGCTTAGTTGACTTAAGGTGTTAAAAAAAGAGTTTTTCTGAAGAAGATGTATCATTATTAATTGAGAATTTCAATTTTATTTATTCCTATAACTACTTAAAATATTTATTAGCATTTATTATATAATAAAAACTTTATTTTAGATATAATTAGTTGTTTTTATGTCAATTTCACAACTTATATCCATATCATCTTCCATTAAATGGGAAACAAAGCCATCATTCTTGTGTACTGCAGACTACCATCTTGTGAACTGATGTAATTCATTTTCCATCACCGTCTATCATGGTTAGATTATAATGATGGAATTAATGTTTATATATTATATTAATTACATATTTATTATTCTTAAAAAATAATATATCATTTTTTTATTACCATTCCATTCACTAAAAAGTGATAACATCGTTCGTGCATATGTGTGGACTACCACCTCCACGAAGCGATGTGAGTCTTTTTTCATCACCACATCACATGGATGATATGTATAAGTATATTAAAATAATTAATATTATATTTGAGATATTATTATAATTATATAATGTTTAAATAATACTTACCTTCTTTCCAAAATTATATTTAAAAATGGAAATGTTACTCTTGCACACATATGACCTACTCTCTCTATGATTGTAATGTAGTTCATTTTTCTTAACCATATTTAATAATTGGATTTAAAAGTAAAATTGATATATAAAAATAGTAATTATTAAATTATTATTATTTTATATCTTATGGAATAATCACCACTTTAACCATAGTCAACCTATTGAATTCATTTTGGACTTGTGAACTGAATATTGTCAAAACATCTAACGTGAACTTAAATGATTAAGTAACTATGATAACATGGTAATAAGTTAAATTAATGGAATAATAAACTAGAAAAAGGTTCTAAATCAAGTAAATAATTATTATAAGTTTATTATTTAGGAATATAAATAACGTACATGATAAGCTGAACTCAAGGTAAGATATTTTTTTTAAAAATTTTTCTTTTAAAGTTTCCATTAAAACTCTCCTTTTATTTCATGTCCATATTTTTTTAAAATTATTTTATAGAAGTTTTTATATGAACATGAAATATTTATAAAGAAATTTTTATGTTTCTTTTTTACTTTCTTTCAAAAGTTTTCAAAAGGAATATTTTTACATAATGTTTTGAATTCCTTTATAAAAGATAAAAGGATTGTTCTATTTTAATGTATACCGCAACAAAAGATTTTCCCTACCCTACAACCATTATTTTAAGTTTAAATTACTTTGTAATATTTCATTTTTTATTCAATAAAAAATCCATCTTTCCATTTTTCTAGGTATTTTGGTATTGAAAATGGGTTTTTAAAAGAAAAGTGTATTTTTATATCTGAATGTGTTTTGCACATAGGTTTAAAAGATTTTTTCAAGGGTTTTATTAATGATATGGTCCTTGGAAATTATTTATGAAGGTTTTATCCCCATTATAGATCATGGGTGAGATATATATATCTTATATGATGGGTGCACCCATATAGCATAGGGTTTCCCTATTATAGATTATACGATAGGTGTGCCCAGATAGTTCTCCGATGCACTAGGTAATGCTTATATTATCTGGAGAATTATATTAGAAGTTGGCCACATGGTTATTCCAATTGAAATGGTTTTGTAAGGGTTCTATGATGATGATTACCCAAGGCACCTACATGAATTTTATATTCTTTCTAATGAGGTTTCATGGAAATCATTTTATTTTAAAAGGTAAGATAATGATCTTTTAAAAGAAAAAATGATGCTCTTTTTGGATAAAAATATATATTTTTAAGAAAAAATTTTTCAGGAGTTTTCATGTTTTTCACTAGACTAATGGATTTCTTATTTTTTTTGTCCCTTATTAAGATTCTTTTTCTCATCCTACATTTGAAAATGTTTTTCACAGGGATTTAAGGATTATTAGGGATATGGATGAGTTCATGATCAAATTAGTGAAGGTATTCATGAAAATAAAATATGTTTCCATTTAAAAAAAATTGGTAGGAAAAATGGATCCTGATTAGAATTATCCACTTTGTAATATATGGGATTGTTATGTAAGAGTTATGATCTAACAATCTAAAACTATAAACCTAAAAGATATTTGAGAATACAAGAAAGTGGATTATAGTTTAAATTCACTAGAATATGTAATGTTTAAGGTTGTGTCCTTACAATTTTTCAGAGTAATAAATACATAATCAATTTCTATGTTATTTTTGAACTACATTACATATATGGTCATCATATATGTTGTGTACTTCATGTTTATTCCCAGTAGTACATTCCTTGTATATTAAAGGGGTGCCATGTGTCATAAATTCTATATATACTACATGACCTAACTCTCGAAATGACATGCCATGTAATATCAGGACATGCCTTGCATGCTACATGTTTTATATATACATAATACTTGATAAAGTACTGTATAGGATATTGTTTAGTTCAGAAGGGGTATACGCCATGTTGCCTCCAAAATACACTGTGTACTTAATTAATTTTAAATTAAATTAATTTTTTTTAATTATAGTTGATGGGTATCTCTAGGAATTTTCAAATAAACAGATTAATATAAATGAATGAATGAATTTATTTATTTATTTATTTATTTATACAATTTATATTAATAAATAAAGAATAAAAATGAATTCTAGAAAGTTTATTAAATGTGAATTCACTGTATACATGTATGTTCATGAGTTTTATTGAGCAATATGTGTGTTGGGTTTATATTTAATTTAATATTTATTGCATGGGTTTTGAATGTGATTAATTTTTTTTATTAAATTAAACATGATAGCCTACAAATCATCGCTACCACCTTTATTACATAAGAGCTTCATATCCATGGATTATTTTATGTAACCCCATACCCCAGTTCCCCTCACTAGTGTATGAGTAAATATATATAAAGGATGGATCTCTAAGTATAGGTGGTAGTTCAGAAATTGAGATGAGGTGAAACCAACCAAGGAGATACCTTGGATCTAAGAGGGAATGTTTTAACTCAAACCAAGCCTAGTTCTAGGAGTTTTTACTCCAGGATCAAGGGTTAGTTTATCATTTACTCAATAAAATAACCATTAAAAATTTCATGATCAAGAATTTTTTTTTATTTATATAAAATTAATTGTTAATTATATATATTTTGTATTATTAAACGTGATCACTTAAAATAAATTAATTAACAAACATGTAATATGGAATAAAAAAATGTATTTCACATAAATAATTTTATTTAGGCATGATTAATCAATCATCTAAAATCCATATAAAATTAAAAAGCATATAAAAGATAAAATAATATATATTTATGCATAAGATAAAAATTCATTTAATTAAATATTAAGTTAGTACATCCTTCTATTATTTGAGTAAATATGCACCCTTAATTAATGTATCAGTCAGGCCACAGTCGGAGACAATTTTCAATTATCAGGGAGTCTTAATAATGTTAATGGGTTGAGTTAACCAAATTTGTATTGAGTGTAATGGTCATAGTTTGTTCAATACCATTTGGAGGAATGTGTTGTGGGAATACGAGTCTATCATTTTAAGATTTTGGAGTCTACTCAATGGATCAAGGAACCGTGAGTAAATGCAGTTGGAAATACCTGCCTACCTAAATACCTTTAAATAATTTTCATGGCCATAGTTTTGGTTATAATAAGGGAAATATTGATCATTTCCACTAGAATATCCATGCAGAATGATATTCCAATTATAATGTTGAGGACTATTGAGACTTGATAAAATAGTGGGAGACTAAAAAGAAAATAAAATTATTACATATTATATATTTTTGTAATCAAGGAAAAGTAATAAAACATAATTTTTTAGTGTTTTGAAGATCTACACCCCTTCCAAAATTTAGATTCATATATTTTTCTATCTCTTTGTGCCCCTCAAATTTTGGGGATTTCCATTAGGTGATCATTCATCAATGAATCGATGTAGGTGGTTTATAATTCAAATCTCAAAGTCTTAATTGAAATTGTGTGAATGTAATTGTAGAATCTCTATTAGATGTTTAGAAATTGCATTCTTGGTCGAATTAATTAATTTGTTGAATTAATTAATTAATGGAAAAGTTCAAATTGGAGATATTGAGATTGTTAATTTAGGGATAATTAATTGTTGAGTTAATTATCAAAATATTGAATTGGGATTTGGGGATATTTAATTGAGCGAGTTATAATTATTAACTGAGGAATTAATTATAGGGATATTGAATTGAGTAAGTTGGAATAATTAATTGATGAATTAATTATGGGGTTATTTAATTAAGTGAGTTGGAATAATTAATTGAGAAAATAATTATGGAGATTTTTTTATTGTAGATTTGATTAATTAATTGATAAATTAATTAATGGAAGTAATGTGATTATTTAGTTGTTGAATTAAATAATGGGATTGATGAGACTAATTAATTGATTAATTAATTAATGTGAGTAATGTGATTATTTAATTGTTAAATTAAATAATGTTATTGATGAGATTAATTAATTTATGAATTAATTAGTGTAAGTAAAGTGATTATTAAATTATTGAATTAAATAATGGTATTGACAGGATTAATTAATTGATGAATTAATTAATGTGAGTAATGTGGTTATTTAATTGTTGAATTAAATTATAGTATTGATGAGATTAATTAATTTATGAATTAATTAATATGAGTAATATGATTATTTAATTTTTTAATTAAATAATGGGATTGATGAGATTAATTAATTGATGAATTAATTAATGTGAGTAATGTGATTATTTAATTATTAAATTAAATAATGGGATTGATGAGATTAATTAATTATAAATTAATTAATGGAATTGATATAGATGATTAATTATAGAATTAATTTAATGGATTGAATGTGATTAATAAATTTTTAATTAATTAATGCAATTAACATGAACGATTAATTGGTGAATTAATTTAAGGGGATTGAATGCGATTAATTAATTGTGGGATTAATTAACAAATTTGACATGATTAATTAATTGATTAATTAATTAACGTTGATTATTTTTTTGATGAAATTGAATAAGTTATATTAATTAATTGGCTAATTAATTAATGGGGATTGTTGCAATGGTGTAATTGAATGAATTGGATTAATTGATTGGTGAATTAATTAATGTGGATTATTGGGATATTGAATTGACTGAATTGTATAATTATTTATCAAATTAATTATGGGATAATGATATTTTTGAATTGGATAATTAAGTTTTGAATTAATTAAAAGATATTAGATTGTTTATTTGAATAATTAATTGTTGAATTAATTATGAGATATTGAGATTGTTGACTTGAATAATTTATTTTGGAATTAATAATTAAGTATTGATATTATGAATGAGATAATTAATTGTGGGATTTTGATTTTGTGGATATTGATTAATTAATTAATTAATTAATAATGGTATTGATGTACTTAATTATTTGGGGAATTAATTAAGGGGATTTATGTGAAAAAATAATTGGTGTGATTAGTTAATTGTTGAATTGACTAATAGAATTGTAGTGATTAATTAATTTTTGAATTAATTAATGTATTTTATGTGATTAATTAACTGTCAAATTAATTAATATTATTGATTTGATTAGTTAATTATTGAATTGACTAATACAATTGAATTGATTACTTAATTATTGAATTAATTAATGTATTTGATGTGATTAGTTAATTGTTAAATTAAATAGAGAAATAGATGTGATTAATTAATTGTTTAATTAATTAAAGTAATCAATGTGATTAGTTAATTGTCGAATTAACTAATGAAATTTGTGTTTAACTAATTGTTTAATTAGTAATGGAAATTTTTGGATAATTAATTATTGAATTAATTATCTATTATTAAATGGTGAATGGTAACATGGACATTCAGCCAAGTGTTATGGATGGTAACATACTTATTCAGTTATGTATTATTAAATGGTGAATTGTAAAATAGATATTCTGCCAAGTATTATGTGACATTAAATGGTGAATGGTAACATGGACATTCAGCCAAGTGTTATGAATGGTAACATGCTTATTCAATAATGTATTATTAAATGGTGAATGGTAACATGGACATTCAGCTAAGTGTTGTGAATGGAAACATGCTCATTTAATTATGTATTATTAAAAGGTTAATGGTAACATGGAAATTCGACCAATTATTATGAATGGTAACATGGTCATTCAATTATGATTTGAGTTCGGGTGTCCTCAGGACCCCAGGTGATATGTGGTTAAATAAAAAGTAAATGATAAGTGTAATCTGGTTATATGATTTCTTGTATTTTATTATTTATAAAACTATATACACTAATATTGACTGGATATTGTTTTAGACACCATTGGTGATGGAATATTGAGTTGTACTCACACCCTTCCTAGGATTTTTGATCGGTACCCAAATAGATTACATGATTTCAGGACAGGTTAAGGGAAAATGCCATGTGTTAGACAGCTGATTTGGGATGGAGCAAGGATGAGGGAACTGTACATGGTTCAGGACCCACTTGGGAGTTTTTAGTATCTTTAATTTTGAGTTTTCTTTTTGGCACTTGGCATGTACTTTATCCTGGAATATCTACAGTTTAGTTTTGAAATTGTATTTCTAGTTTTGGTCATCTTGTGATACAATATTGTTCTGGTTAGGTCATATCATTTTATTATTGTTATTTATTTCTTCTATTGTATTAATCTGATAGAAAAAATAGGGTATAGTATCCCCATGATCAATAATAGACCCTCACTTTTAGTCGGAATCCTCTAGCATACAGAGATTCACGCTTGAGGTCATGTGGCAGTCTAGATCGGGGCATTGGTGTGTGGTACCTGGTTTTGGATGTTAAAAAGTGGTATAAGAGGACATTTTTCTTTTCTTTTTATTTTTTCTTACTATTTTAGAAAGTTATATTAAATACTAGGATGATTTGGGCCTTGGTTATGAGCTCGTGCATGGGAGTAGCTACCCCATGTATAGGGGGAAACCTAAGTACCCAGGGTGGGATTTTTGTTATTACTATTTGTTGTTATATTTGAATATTATTTCACCATGGGTGACACACTTGTTGTGTTATGTGACTATTGTTTTAGAGATTTTTTGAGATTCTATAAGTTTTGATTCATCTTCCATTAATTCATGAGAGTTTAGTATACATGAATCATTCTAGGAACTCAGGGTTATTTTGTGACATTCATCATTTTAGGTACAAATGGGGAAATGGGTTTTGGGTAAGTTGTTGAATGATTCTCTCTCAAATTTACCCAATAGAAGAAGGTAAGACGATCCTTGTAGTTTAGCTTGGGTTATCGAATCCACAGAGACCTAAGAATAAACCTATAGACACGTACATTCTATGGACTGTTTTTGTCTATGAAGTGGCCAACTTGGATTGATTTTGGATGGGTTTGAAATATATCTAATAGATTTAAGTGAATTCAATTTAAAATAATGAGTTGATCCTAGGTTATCACTCAGGTGGATTGGACGTATTTCCTTTTTAATGATTTCAATTTCTTATATTTGAGATGTGTTCATTTATGGAGATAAAACAACATCATCACTTAATGGTTTAATTACTACACCCTTTAATACTAATCACCTATACACTTGAAGGATCAAAGTTTTTAGCACTTCAAGTTAAATGTTCGTATTAGCACTTGATGTGTGTGGCCTTAAATTCAACAAGGAGGATGGAGTTTAAAAATCATCAAATAAAAATCTCAATTAAAGAAGTGATTATACATTAATGAGGTGATAAATAACATCCAATCCATCCCCTTGCTACTCCCTTTGATCAACCCATAAGTGGGTAAGCCCTCCATTGATTCTATGGTTTCAATGGAAGCGGAAAGTAGACTCATGAGGGAGGAAATGGAGAAGTAAAAAAAAACGCAATAAAATAACAATCACTCCACCGTTGTGTGATAATCTCACAAGGTTTGGTATGAACAAGTTCACACCTTGAACCAATGGTATCAAAGTTATAAGGATAATAACAGAATAATAAGAGAATAAGAACTTTTATTAAGAAACAAGGATGAATTAAAACAACTTACATGTGAAGGAAGAACATTACAAAGAGAAATTGGCAGCATAACATTAAGATGAAAACAAGCTCCAAGATTTTAAACTCTTCCACCACCACTGCCTTAAATAGGCATTTTGGAAGCCTTGGGTCGAGCCTCCAACAGTACAAAGCATCCCACTTGATTATGGTAGACCTAGGGTGGTGGAAAGCTTGTGGAACTTAGACTTTTCCACATTTGACCCGAGGAGGCAGCCAGATTTCATCCACCGAACAGACGCATCTTGAAGTCCTTCTAGATGGCCGAATCAGAGTGGGCCATAGAAGAATAAAATGGATCTTCGGATTTCTTTTAAACTCCTGTAAAATTGAAGCCTATTTGGAGTTTTGGATTCTGAGATATGATCAAATTAGTGGGCTATTTTTCTGGGCCGCAGAATCTGGCCCATAATTATATCTCTAACTTGGGACGCCTTAATGACCACCATAGAGGCAGAATTAGCATTATCTCCTGAAGAGTGATTTGTTCCTAAACATTTCTTATATCATCCCAAAAAATGTGGGATTCATTGGGACTGTATGTTGGGACCCACAGTCTCATTAGTGGGCTGGTTTCCAATTTTCCTTCTCCAGAATTGCTTCCTTTCATTGCCAAATATCTCCATCATCCTCCATGAATTCTCCATTGATTCCTGAATGAAACATGTTCATATTAGAGTTTAGATCAATTTTAAAAAAATATCAAATTAAAATATGTATAATTATATGAATCATTGGTTACTTCAAATGATTTTCAAAAATTTACCACATAATAGTGCATTTTAAGAAGGTATTACAATCATAATGTGAAACGATGTTCAAAGTGTAAAATGCACTAAAATGGTATTTATGAATAATAAATAACATGAATATTATGTATATTAACAATGAATATTAGCCTCATTTAGTGGCTAATCACACCCCCCAACTTGAGATTTGCTAGTCCCAAGCAAATAATTCAATGATTTTATTTGAATTCCTTTCTTCAAACACATTATAACAAACAGTGCTCACAATGTAAACTGCACACAAATATATTTTTATAACCTATAAAGATAATTTAAAACAAGATGAATTTAAAAGAATATCCCAATCCCAAGACCATTCCTTTGATCAAATCCATCATCATACTTCATCCAACTCAATTAGGTGTAATGATGGGTTGTGAATCACAATAGATATGGGGGTTCATTTTCATTCAAGGGGGAAATCATAGAAGCGCTAGGTGCAATCACATTTAATCCTAATATGAGTATTCTTCATTATTATTATTTTTTTGTATTTTTTTCAATATTGATATAGTAATTGAGATTGTAGTTAATCAAATTAACCCATGTAGCAAGTCTTTGCCGATGACTCCCAGACTCAAAGGCCTTAGGGCACCAAGTGAAGCCCACATACTCGGGCATCGTCTCGAGTTAACTTAATCAAAAACAAAGTCATATTACCATAAATAGAGATAGATTGAAAAACTCAGGGCTAGACAACTTTGGAGTCATGATCCCCAAGTGCCGAAAGCCTCACATTTTATCAATCCATTGCTCTACACGTAATTTTTTTATTTTTATTTTTTTATTTTTTTTATTTATTTTTTGAATAATCATATTATTCATAAAAATCAAACCAGCCTATGCTATTTATTATGGGACCCCAAAAATTCATATTAGTACCCCACAGTCTAGAGGACGTGCATTGTGGCATTTTGATTTAATGGATGAAAATAAAAATGATTAAAATTTTCATTGGACAACCAAACTTCCAAAATCAATGATTTTAAACTTAATCATGAATTAAATTAAGAGTCAAGGAAATAAAAGTTATTTTCTATGTAGTTTTAATGTGAGCAAAGATGTTATTATATGAATGATAAAGGAATTTTACGTTTTTTTATCATTGTTTTTTTTTACACAAATATTTTGTTTCCACACCCCCCAACTTAGAATGAAACTGTCCCTAGTTTCGTAAAAATAAAATTTATAATGGGGTAGAGGAATAAAAGGGGAGTTCAATAAGGAAATTGAAATATGAGGATCATGGAATGAAGTCACCTAGTGGTTGAAGTTTGAAGTTCTTGTCGCTCGAATTTAGTCCTTTGATATCCATGTCGCTTACAAAGTTCCCTAGTGGAAAAAGGAAAACAAACAAACAAAACAAAACAATATATATATATAAGTAAAATATAAGTATATATATAAAAATTATCGAATAAGTAAGCACATTAAGTCGTAGGTCAGTGGTAAGCGCACGCCCCAGTCTCCCTTCGGTCCCGGGTTTGAGTCCCCGCGGCTTCACCGGTTGTGACGGGGTTTGCCTCACGACCTACGATGTGTCCCTTTTTATTATTATTATTATATATTTTTTTTTATTTTTTTTAACCTAAAAACATATTAAAATAAAGCAAACTGATGATACATTGTCTTCTTTTTAAATTTCTGGGTAAGGCATTACTCAAGGATCACACCACGTGACACGGATGAATATGGTCCTCCCCTTTCGTACCCATCCATACTTAGAATAGAAGAACAGTTCAAAAGTCTATTTTTTTATTAAATATAAAAATGATTAATTAAACCTATTTAAAATATAAAGTTGATTAAAACAACAAAATTATTGGAAACTTGGAAACCATGGGTTGCCTCCCATGTATCGCTTTGTTTAACGTCATTAGCTCGACTTGAACCCCCCAACTTATCCAATACCAACTTTCAACATTTTAAGGATTACATGTTTCAACCCTTCTACTAGGTTAATATTGATTCTATGTTTAAAATTTGTGTCATGTAAAAACCAATGTTCTAAAATGAGCAGGTAAATCCAAGGAATATCAGAAATAGTGGATTCAATTTCTTTTTTAGTCTTTACAAAGACATTAAGAATAATTACCTCTTTTTTGGTTTCAAGAGAAGAATGAATTCCAATTGAATGTTCATGATTATAACTTATGAAGGGATTCTTTAGCGGTGAGGGAAGGATAATAATTTTGAGCTCAGGTTGGATAGTACATTTAGACACAATTTGATATTTTGAATCCAACTCAGTTTCATTTTACAAATTTCTCAACAAAATTGGTTCCTTTTGAATAGAAGATTCAACCACCAAATTAGAAATAACAGTGTTAGGAATGGGTATGGACTCAATTTTTTTTATTTCTCTCAATGGTTCAGGGATTGGGGTTGTTGAAAATTTGTCAACAGAGTTATACTTAAGAGACTCAATCCATGATGTGAAATTTCCCTCTTGTGAATACATGAAATCAATTTCTTCCCGATTTAAAGACCTATCAAAAATTCCTTGATCCTCTTCATATTCCCCAAATCCAAAGTTTTTCTCTTCAGTAAATTCATGAGAGGTTTTTGGGAAACTAGACACTTCACATAAGGTTATGGAAGGGACAGTTTGTGTAGGGATGAGTTCCTCAAAAGTTTTAATTCTTTGTAGTTCTAACCTCAATGATGAAACCTCAAAATTAATTATCTCCATTTTTTGACACAGTTTTTCAAGTAATGGTTGTGGATCATGATGGGCAAGGGGTTGAGACAGATGGTTTATTCCAGGAGGATAACTATGTTGTTGAAATTCCATAGGAGGATGTTCAGATTGGCCTTGTTGGGATTGGAACTCATAATATGATGGAATGTATTGTGGAGAATAGGAGTTAAAACATTGTGTCTCAATTGTTTTTTGATGATCCCACAAGTAGAAACTAGGATGGTCATTGTACATCTCACTTGGTGTGGAGTGATCAAAGTAAGAAGAGGTTCCCCATGTTTGGATTTGTTCAAAAGGGTTTTCCATAGGAATGAAATTGGGGATGAGATAAGAGAAGTGGGATAAAAAAAAGGATGATAGTGTCTAAGATAACTTACTTAGGTCCCCGGAAACGGTACCAAAATTTGATTCTCGCTCAAATTTACCCAAGATAAGAAGTTAAGACGATCCTTGTAGTTTAGCTTGGGTTATCGAATCCATAGAGACCTAAGAAGAAACCTATAGACACGTACATTCTATGGAATGTTTTCGGCTATGAAGTGGAAAAATTGGATTGATTTTGAATGGTTTTAAAATATATCTAATAGATTTAAGTGAATTCAATTTAAAAGAATGAGTTGATCCTAGGTTATCACTCAGGGTGGATTGGACGTATTTCCTTTTTAATGATTTCAATTTCTTATATTTGAGATGTGTTCATTTAAGGAGATAAAACAACATCATCACTTACTGTTTTAATTCTTACACCATTTAATACTAATCACCTATACACTTGAAGGATCAAAGTTTTGAGCACTTCAAGGTAAAGGTTCGTATTAGCACTTGATGTGTGTGGCCTTAAATTCAACAAGGACGATGGAGTTTAAAAATCATCAAATAACAATATCAATTAAAGAAGTGATTATACATTAATGAGGTGATAAATAACATCTAATCCATCCCCTTTATACTCCCTTGTATCAACCCATAAGTGGGTTATCCCTCCATTGATTCTATGGTTTCAATGGAAGCGAAAAGTAGACTCACGAGGGAGGAAATGGAGAAGTAAAAAAAACGCAATAAAATAACAATCACTCCACCGTTGTGTGATAATCTCACAAGGTTTGGTATTAAAAAGTTCACACCTTGAACCAACGGTATCAAAGTGATAAGGAGAAGAACATAATAATAAGAGAACAAGAACTTTTATTAAGAAACAAGGATGAATTAAAACAACTTACATGTGAAGGAAGAACATTACAAAGAGAAATTGGCAGCATAACATTAAGATGAAAACAAGCTCCAAGATTCTCAACTCCTCCACCACCACTGCCTTAAATAGTAATTTTGGAAGCCTTTGGTCGAGCCTCCAACAGTACAAAGCATCCCATTGGATTATGGTAGACCTAGGGTGATGGAAATCTTGTGGAACTTAGACTTTTCCACATTTGACCCGAGGAGGCATCCAGCTTTCATCCACCAATCAGACGCATCTGGAAGTCCTTCTAGATAGCCGAATCAGAGTAGGCTATAGAAGAAGAAAATGGATCTCCGGACGGCTTCTAACCTCCTGTAACATTTGAGCCCATTTGGAGTTGTTTATTCCGAGATATGATCAAATTAGTGGGTAGTTTTTCTGGGCCGCAGAATCTGGCCCAGAATTATATCTCTAACTTGGGCCACCTTAATGACCACCATAGAGGCAGAATTAGCATTATCTCATGAAGAGTGATTTGTTCCTCAACATTTATTATATCATCACACAAAATTTTGGATTCATTGGGACTGTATGTTGGGCCACACAGTCTCATTAGTGGGCTAGTTTCCAATCTGCCTTCTCCAGAATTGTTTCCTTTCATTGCCAAATATCTCCATCATCCTCCATGAATTCTCTATTGATCCCTGAATGAAACATGTTCATATTAGAGTGTAGATAAATTTCAAAAAATATAAAATTAAAATATGTATAATTAGATGAATCATTGGGTACTTCAAATGACGTTAAAAAATGTACCACATAATAGTGCATTTTAAGAAAATATTACAATCATAATGTGAAATGATGTTAAAAGTGTAAAATGCACTAAAATGGTGTTTATGAATAATAAAGAACATGAATATTATGTATATTAACAATGAATATTATCCTCATTTAGTGGATAATCATTGAACTTGAAGTATTTTTCCTTTATTGTGAAATTGAACTAAAAATGGTGTCTAATATGAAATTGATAATTGAAAAATGATGAATAAATTTGAACAAATGGGTGTCTAATGTAAAAAACTGAAAAATGAGAATGTGTTTACCCTTTTTAATCGGGACCTTAGTGTATGATGGTTAATGATAGTGATAACACCTCATTTTTCACCATATGGAGGGGATTGGGGAAAAGACTTATTTTGGTTTTGTATAAATACCTCTAGTTAACTATGTTAATGTTGTGAAATGATAATCCTTTTTTTTGTTTATTTGGCCCTTGATGTGGGTGGTTTAGGTAGTGAGAATTCCCTAGTTTGAGAACTCGATTATAGGTTGTGTGAGGGATTTCCTAGTCTTGGATCGATGTGGTAAGATGTTGGCAAGAAGGGAAGCCCGATACTTTAAATAGGTTAAGGTGTTTTCCATAGTGGGAGGTAACATCGATGATGGAGGAATTGTGGTGGTGTTCACCAATGACTTCTTAGCATACTTTTAATTAGTGACGATCATGTCTCCAACTCTGAAAATCATCCCAAGTATGTTGAGCAAGCTATGGATTTACAACTAGCTACATAGATGTGTTTTAATTAGATATGGGTCTCCTTAGACATTTTTCTTATGAGGTAATATATGTGGAGTTTAATGATGGAAGGTACTCCATCGACAGTTTACGGATGAGGTTCTCAGGATGGACCAGAGGTCACTGAATAATGTGGTGGTTAAGTTGCTAGAAAAAGAAGTGTTAATGAAGCTCTAAAGGTGGGAAGTGATATGTTAGTAGAAGTTTTGTGGAGCACGACCATGGGTTGTAAGTGGTGGAATCATAATGCCAATGAGGAACCTATAAGGTGCATGTTTATATTTCTTCATAGAAAGGCCAAGTGATCCATGGAGGTGGTGGATGTATGTCTTTTTGAGATGGTTTTTGATGGTAAGGCTAAGTTCCAATATTGAATGGTTTCTTGAGGTTGTTGGGAACATTGATTTGGGAAATTCATAGGGTATATTGTGTAATTTTATTATAAGATTAATGTATCCTTTGAGGAGTATCTGATACATGTTTTCGATCATAGTGAGAAATTGTTGTAGGGAAAGACTGTATTGGTAGTTTATGTATTATGGAAACATGGTCATGTTCAGGAGGAAACATGGGAAAGGGAAGAATATATACAGGCTCAGTGAACCAATATTTTTGACTTGGAATATTAGAGAAGATTGGGAGTGTAGCTTGAGGATGAGATGTAATAATTTTGGGATAATGTAAGATCCTGACCTTTTCTAGAGTTGTCTTAGGCTTGTTTTTAGGTACTCATTTTCCCTGTGTTGAGTAATTTTCATTTGGGTTTTACTTTGGGGTGTGTTTGGGAGAAAATTGAAAAAAAATGGAAGAAGAAGGGGTTCTGCATAGTTGGTGCATGATTTTCCTAAACCGTGCACCCTCTTAGAAGTAACCATGCACCCCCATAATAACAGGCACACGGTTTAAGTGCACGATTTGGGAAAACCATGCACCCCTACCCAACAAACCATACATGATTTTTAAAGTCAGCTAAAAATTAGTTTTTTAATCCTACGAACCACTAGAACTCACCCTATTCGACTCTCATTCAACCCCAGGATTTCTTTCATGATTTTGAAGCCTTCTAGATGAATTCCAAGGCTTCCTAACCTCCATTTTTTCAATTTGAAGCCCATATTGAAGATATGCATCTCTCCTAGGTTTTAGATTCATATCTCATTCTATGTCATTATGCCGCTCAAATTTTGGGGATTTTTATTGGGTGATCATTCGTCAACTAATCAAGGTAGGTGTTCTATAATTCAAATCTCAAAGTCTTGAATGAAATTATGTGAATGTAATTATAGAATTTCTATTAGATGTTTAGAAATTGAATTTTTGATCAAATTAATTAATTTGGTGAATTAATTAATTTGGTGAATTAATTAATTAAGGGAAAAGTTCAAATTGGAGATATTAAGATTGTTAATTTGGGGATAATTAATTGTTGAGTAAATTATCAGAATATTGAATTGAGTAAGTTGGAATAATTAATTGAGGAATTAATTATAGGGATATTGAATTGATTAAGTAGGAATAATTAATTGATGAATTAATTATGGGGTTATTTAATTGTGTGAGTTGAAATAATTAATTGAAGAATTAAATATGGGGTTATTGAATTCATTGAGTTGGAATAATTAATTTGTGAATTAATTATGGTGATTTGTGTGACTGTGGATTTGATTAATTAATTGATAAATTAATTAATGGAAGTAATGTGATTATTTTATTTTGTAATTAAATAATGGGATTGATGGGATTAATTAATTAATGAATTAATTAATGTGATTATTTAATTATTGAATTAAATAATGGGATTGTAAGGATTAATTAATTGATGAATTAATTAATATGAGTAATGTGATTATTTAATTATTTAATTAAACAATGGGATTGATGAGATTAATTATTTGATGAATTAATTATTGTGAGTAATGTGATTATTTAATTTTTTAATTAAATAATGGGATTGATGGGATTAATTAATTTATTAATTGATTAATATGGGTAATGTGATTATTTAATTTTTGAATTAAATAATAGGATTGATGAGATTAATTAATTAATTAATTAATTAATTTGAGTAATGTGATTAATTGATTTTTGAATTAAGTAACGAGATTAATGGGATTAATTAATTGTGAATTAATTAATGGAATTAACATGGACAATTAATTGGAGAATTAATTGAACGGATTAAATGTGATTAATAAATTTTGAATTAATTAATACAATTGATGTGAATAATTAATTGGTGAATTAATTGAATGGGATTGAATACAATTAATTAATTGTGGGATTAATTATTTGATTTGATGTGATTTATTGATTAGTGAATTAATTAATGGGGATTTTTGTGTTGATGCAATTGAATGAGTTAGATTAATTAATTGGAAAATTAATTAATGAGGATTATTGTGATGGTGCAATTGAACAAATTGGATTGAATAATTGGGAAATTAATTAATGTGGATTATTGGGATATTTAATTAATAAAATTGGATAATTAATTGTTAAATTAATTGTGGGATAATGAGATTTGTGAATTGGATAATTAATTGTTGAATTAATTATGAGATATTAGATTATTTATTCGAATAATTAATTGTTGAATTAATTATGAGATATTTTGATATCTGATTTGAATAATTAGTTGTAGAATTAATTATGAAGTATTGAGATTGTGAATGAGATAATTAATTGTGAGATTAATTATGGGATTTTGAGTTTGTGGATTAATTAATTGATGAATTAATTAATGGGATTGACATACTTAATTAATTGGGGAATTAATTAAGGGGATTTATATGACATACTAATTGTTGAATTAGTAATTAAATTGGTGTGATTAGTTAATTTTTTAATTGAATAATGGAATTAAAGTGATTAATTAAGTTCTAAATTAATTAATTAATTTGATTCTATTAATTAATTGTTGAATTAATTATGAGATATTGTGATTGTTGATTTGAATAATTAGTTATATAATTAATTGTAAATTATTGAGATTGTGAATGAGATAATTAATTTGATATTAATTATTGGATTTTGAGTTTGTGGATTTATTAATTAATGAATTAATTAATGGGATTGGAGTACTTAATTAATTGGATAATTAACTAAGGGGATTTATGTGACAAACTAATTATTGAATTAGTAATGAAATTGGTGTGATTAGTTAATTGTTGAATTGAGTAATAGAATTGAAGTGATTAATTAAGTGCTGAATTAATTAATGTATTTAATTCTATTAATTAATTATTGAATTAATTAATATTATTGATGTGATTTGTTAATTGTTGAATTTACTGATAGAATTGAAGTTATTAAATAATTGTTTAATTAATTAATGTATTTGATGTGATTAGTTAATTTTTTAATTAACTAGATAAATAGATGTGATTAATTAATTGTTAAATTAATTAATTTAATTAGTTAATTATTGAATTAACTAATTGAATTATTGTTTTTAACTAATTATTAAATTAGTAATGGAAATTGTATGGATAATTAATTGTTGAATTAATTATTTATTATTAAATGGTGAATGGTGACATGGTGACATGGAAATTCATCCAAGTGTTATGAATGGTAACACGCTCATTCAATTTTGTGTTATTAAATAGGGAATGGTAACATGGACATTCAACCAATTATTACATGACATTAAATGGTGAATGTTATCATGGACATTAGGCCAAGTGTTATGAATGGTAACATGCTCATTCAATTTTATATTATTAAATGGGGAATGGTAACATGGACATTCGTCCCAGTGTTATGAATGGAAATATGTTCATTCTGTTATGTATTATTAAAAGTTGAATAGTAACATGGACATTTGGCCAAGTATTATGAATTGTAACATGGTCATTTAATTATTATTTGAGTTCAGGTGTCCTTGGGAACCCAGGTGATATGTGGTTAAATAAAGAGTAAATAAATAAATTTAATCTAATTACTTGATTTCTTGTATTTTATTCTTTATAAAACTTCATACACTGATAATGAATATATATTGTGTTAGATATTGTTGATAGTGACCTAATGAGTTGTACTCACACCCTACTCCAGATTCCTGATTAGTGCCCAAATAGATTACATGATTGTAGGACAAGTTAAGGGGGAAGGACCTATGTTAGATAATTGATTTGGGATGGAGCATCGATGAGGAAATCAGACATGGTTTGGGACCTTCTTGAGAGTTTTTAGTATCTTTACTTTCGAGTTTGATTTTTGACACTTGGAACGCACTTTAACCTCACATATTTACTGTTCAGTTTTGAATTTGTATTTCTATTTTAGGTTATCTTGTGATACATTATTATTCTGGTTATGTCATATCATTTGATTGTTGTTATTTATTTTCACTAGTGTATTACTCTGATGAAAAAAGAGGGTATAGTCTCCCCTTGATCGATAATAGACCCTCACTACTAGTCGATAGCCTCTGTCATATGGGGAGGTTCTCTTGAGGTCATGTGGTGGTCTGGCTTAGAGAACCAGTGTGTGGAAACTGGTTCTGGATATCATAGGACAACACACAAAATAGCTTCAACCATATTTGGGTCCACAAGATGATTTTCTCATTGCGGTTCAATAGCAGCTTCCTCCTGGATCCAATTCACACGTCTTCTTGGAGGAATGATACTATAAAACATCATAAAATAACATCGAATACATCAAAAATGATACTCATATTGACACTCAAATAAGACAAAAAAGGAAATTAATCCCAATATATAGATAAATAAGATTTGGATTTTCATATGTACAAATTAAAAGTAGGGAAAAGACTAGAACTAATACTCAAGTCAACTTTATCAAACCACCCCTAGTGACTTAAGGATTATTACATTGAGATATGGATAGGCACTCACTCACAACTACCATTTAAGTCTCAAAAATATTACACAACTGCATACTGACATCAAGGAAAGATTATTAACCTGCACCTTTGATACAATTTTTTCACAAACCGAACTGGATACCTTGGTACCCAGATAACTGAGTTGATCCTGACATAGTTTGAATGGAATTCCCAATCCCCATGGGTTTGTGACTAGCACCTGGCATCATTCAAGATAAAGTTTGGAACATTTTTTCCATAAAAACAATGAAAGAAACAATTTCAAGTCAATATGCTCAAAAGAGATTCCCTATGGAGAATAGTACTAGAATTAAAATAGGTATATAAACACAAATTATGACCATGAAGTACCAGAGTCTAAAATATAAACAACCCAAGTCCTGATAGAGACAACTCTCTAAGTCCCAAGGATCAACAATAAGAACCACCTCCAAGTGGAAAATTCTGCTTGCTCAAACCTGGAAAAAGATAATCTACAAACACCTAAAGGAATAGGTTGGGTGTGAGATAAAATCTCATTAGTGTCTCACTAAGTATTACATAATAATATTCCATAATAATTAACCAAATAATTCTTTTAATTTTAAATAAACAAGCATAGTAGTACACAATCATATTTAAAACAAATAATTCTATACATTTCAATTTATGGAAATATTTCAAAAAAATGTCTTAATAAACATTTTATATAAAATGTTTTATATAAATTCATAAGGAATATATAAGATAGTTTAAAAACAATGGAATATATTGAAATAATCACAAATGAGAAACATGGTCATATTCCAATAGGTATGATAGTTCCAAGTTATAAGATCCACACACACTTGAATAGGTGATCACATAAATATATGTACACACATCCCTAAGACATTGGTCAAATATGACTCATTACCATCCCATCAGGGATGTGACCTATTGTACTATGTTTTGTTAGAGTTGTAAAGTGTTAATAGAGCGCTATCAAAAATAACTCATTAGTAACCTAGGCTTTCATGTGCTCAAAAAATAATCAATAATGGGAAATTTATCTCAAAACTATTCAAAATACAATTAACCCATCTTCCATTTAAATATGCCAATTTCTATTTGAAAAAAATGGGTTTTCAATCAATTCATTCCTTTTACAAGATAAATCCAACCAAGATTCTTATCAAAACAATTTAAGCCATTTTTCTCAAATAAATATTTTGAAATAAATTTCACAATTTAATTTCATAATTTAATTTCACAATTTTCATCAAATTTCACAATCACACCCGAATTCATTAGAATTATGGGTTTTCCCCCAATTTAGTTTCAAAGAAAATTCAAACCCAATTCAATGCGAATTGGGTTTTTCATAATCCAATTGAAAGAAAATTAATTTAAATCCATCAATTTAGGGATAAATAAATTGTAAAATCTTAAACGGAACCACCTACCAAAAATAGATTATGTCTCACAATACCCATAACAAGAAACTCCATTGAAGAATGTCGGTAACTAAGATAGGATAATCAAACCTAGATTCAAGATCCAAAACAATAAAGTTTAGATTCTATAACAACACTAATTCAAGATTTAACAAACCCTAATTAGGAGAGAATAAGAGAGCAGGATAAAAGGAATGGGGAAATAATTCTTATCGAGAAAGGATCGAATGATGATCACCTAGCTTTTATCCAGGGTACACAGTTTGGGGGCTCTAAATACCTATGAAATCATCCAAACCTAAGTTTGAGTCGAGTAGGGGTCTAAATGGGGGTTTGGGAAATTTTTAAATAATTTTCAGAATAATTAAATCCCACATTCATGGTTTCTACTAGGTGGGTGCATGATTTTTCAAACTATGCACAAACCGTGCAAACCCTCACTACTTGGGTTTGAACAGTTTGCACAAGAAGGGCACACAGTTTGGAAAAAACATGCACCAACCATGAACAACCCAAGATCCTTCCAAAATTTTTAAAATTTCACCTAAAGAACCCTTAAACAAAACCTAACCAAATAATGATCAAAATGGGGTTGAGTATTACCTTAAAATAGTAAAATGATGTTATAATAAATGTATGGTTTTTGAAAAAGGAAATTGTGAAGAACTAGTTTGACATGTTTAATGTTCGAAAAGTGATATATTAATAAATGTATTAAATATAAATAAAACATTTCCATAATAATTAAATCATCTTAAATTAATTATTATTACATGACATTATCATTATATAATATTTCTTAATCATCTATGAAATAAATATTATAACATCATTCTCGTAGGTGGTAAAATAGACCTAATCAAGATAATGTTATAATGATTTAACAAGGAAATGTTCTCATATAATGTTTATATAAATTTTATAGAAGATTATAAAAGTCATAAATATCATATAACTTTATTAAATTAATTCTTATAACTATACATGAAGGGTGGTGATAACAAATTAAATTTGTCTTTCATGGAGATGGTAGTCCACATATAAGCATGATTAACATTTCCATTTCATAATGACTATTATGGAATAAATATATATGATAAATTATAATTTAATAATCATAATTTTTAAATATTAAACAAATTTATTCATCAAATCTATCCATTTTACTAACCCTGGTGGGAAGTGATGAAAAATGAACTACATCACTTCGTTATGCTGGTAGTCTACACATATGCACGATCGATGATGTTTTTTATTAGTGGATAGAAAGGATGTAATAGTGGTTTATACATTAATATAATAACATTATAGTATATTGATAATATTTATTTCATTATATTATGGTTTCTATAAAAACTTTTTAATTGTAATATTTAGAAGAAAAGGCTAAGGAGTAAGAAATACTCACGTTGAGAACTTAAGATTCCTCTTTGAAATTTCCTTGGAAATGGAGGACATAGGATATATAATTGACACCAAAGGATTATTAACTCGTGATACGTTTATATTATGAAGAAAATTGTTTTTTTAGTATGAAAATTTAAGGGATATGTGAAACGTGAATTAGTGGAAGTAACCCCCTTTTATAAGTGAAGAAAATGATTTTTTTTAAATACAAATTAGATTTTCAATGATATCATGACACTATTCAAGTCCTAATGGATACAAAGTGATAAATAATGAATTTTTTGATGATATAAGTTCAATAAATACTCTACCATTCATTTTTACACATGTTATAAACTGTTTTCAATTCTTTTTCTCTTATATTTTTTACTTTTACCATGTTTGATTTTTACCATAGAAATTAATTTTTACCAAAGTTATTTAATTTTAATTGATATAAATAAAATTGAAATTATTACATAATTTTTAACTAATAATTATAAATATGAGATAAATTTTATCAAATAATATTTCTATGTGTAAGGAAAATTAATTTTAATATTTGCACATGTAATACATAAAAACCCATTTTTAGATAAGTGAATTTTTTATGATTAAAATTTGTGTGCATGATAAAATTATCAATGTTTTAGATTTTCATAATATAAACTAGTTTATTATAAATTTTAGGTTGCTTTAAAATCAAGCTAAATCCTAATTTTTCTAAAATAATATTTTATTAAAAGTAAAGACTAAAAATAGTTTCTTTTATTGGAAAATATTACTTAAGTTTATAAAATGTTAAACATAGGTTTTATAAATTCATAATAGTATTTTTAAATATATAGTTTTACTAATTAAATACATATTTGACTATGTGATTTTTTTATAAATTTTAATGTTACAATTACTTCTTGGTATATTCATAATGCTATGGTTTTAGTAAAAGATCTATTTTTTCACTGTTCACTTAAAAGTCATTTATTTATAAAAATAATAAAAATTCACCCTAATATAATTTAAACATAGTGAATTAAAAAATAAACTCATTTGATCAAATATAAATTCTAGTATTTATAAATTTTTCTTATAAATATGAATAAATTCTCTTTCTATTAGGATAGAGTGTGCATTGTGTGATAATTTTCAAGATATAATGTTTACCTACTCTGGTTGGATATCAAGTAATACCTTCCACTTAGGAATAATTTTATCCTAAAAATTTTATATATGTAATCACATAAAAAAATGTGGGCAATTATACATCATTACCTCTTCCAATTCCCACTTCACCTTATCCAACTTGTGATTTCTCTAAATCACTTTCACCAGTTGAGTTATCTGACTATTCAGCACTTTCTCTCTAGTATCAAGAATTTAGGAAAGTTATTCATTATAAGATAATTCATGTTTCAATTCGATTCCCTCATTAGTGAGTACATGTATTGGTTTTGACATTTACTTCCTTAACAATGAAACATGGAAACATCATACACTTTAGAGAGGTTTGGTGGAATTGTGAGACGATAGGACACAACTCTGATTATTTCAAAAAAATTAAAAGGAATAATGTACCTAGGATTTAGTTTCCCATTATTCCCAAACCTTATAAATCCATTACATATAGATTCCTTTAATAATACATGATCCCTATTTTTAAATTCCATATCCTCAATCTGATTATCTACATATATCTTCTATATTCTTTGATCCATATTAATTTGATTTTGAATAGTTCTCAATTTCACTATTTTCACCTTAACAATATCTAGGATTACCAGTTTACTGTCTCTAAACTCATCCCAACAAGTAGGGGTACAGAATCTCTTCCCATATAATGATTCATACGATGTTATCTTGATACTCAAATGGAACCTATTATTATATGAAAATTTTACCAAAGGTATATGTTTATCCCATGTACCTTTAAATTTAATATAGAATAACCTTAACATATCTTCTGGTGTATGAATAGTCCTTTCAGACTACCCATCTATTTGAGGGTGATAAGTAGTGCTCAAATGGATCTCAGTGTTTTGAGCCTTCTGAAGGATATTGTAGAATTTTAATGTGAACCAAGGATTATAATTAGATAAAAAAAATAGAGGTTCACTATAAAATATCACTAATTCATTAATATAGAATCATGAAAGACATTTTAGGTTTAAGTCCTCCCTTATTTCTATGAAATGTGCAGACTTGGTAAGGTGATCCATAATGACCCATATACAGTTATTCCTTTTAGGAGTCTTCATCATTATAGTGAAAAATTCTATTATATCATCATCCCACTTATACATTGGTATAGGGAGAGGTTTTAAGAATCCTTTAGGATGTTATATTTTAACCTTTAACTACTGGTATACTAAGAATATATACACATAGTCTTCAATTTCTATCTTCATACTATCCCACTAGAATTGTTCTCTTAAATCCTTGTACATATTTGTGCTACAAAAGTTTATAGAGAAAATTTATATACACTTAATCTAATTTTTCACAATTAAATAAAGTTATGTATAGAACACATAGTCTATTTTAAAACTTTAACACATCATCTTTATAGGTGAATTCTATTAATCTCATATCATTAATGGATTTAGATATATTTTTAAAACCCTCATCTTCATGTAAAAAATTATTTATCTTATCTAGTAATGATTTTTTGAATCTAATTTAGAAAATGAATGATTTTCCCCTTCCTTGATAATTCCCATATCTAACTCTACTAACCCCATGAATATAAGATCCTTATCTATCCTCATCTTGGTCAAAACTCCATGATATTTCATACTCAAGGCATCGACCACCTTGTTTGATTTCTTAGGATGGTAGTTTATTTATAAATCATAGTCCTTGATTATTTCTAGCCGTATAATTTGTCTCATGTTAATATACTTTTATGAGAAAATTTATTTCAAACTCTTATCATATGTATATATCACACATCTCTCACCATAAAGACAGTGCCTCCAGATCTTCAAGGAAAATATTATTGATTCTAAGTCAATATCATGATTTGGATATTTCAATTCATTAATATTTAGTTTCGTTGATGCATAATAAATCACTCTATCATTTTATAAAAGGACACAACCTAATCATTTATTTTATGGCTATGTGTTACAAATCCTTCATTTCCCAATGGAAAATTCAATACCAATGAATTTACCAATATCCACTTTATCTTCTTAAAACTTTTCTCATGTTCCTTTTACAATTTGAATTTTATTCCTTTACATGTCAGCATGGTTAAAGGGTTGGATAATTAATAATTTTTTTAACAAATAATCAATTGAAACCTACTAGGTTAAGGTAACTACGTATCTTAGTTACAATATTAAGTGAGGTCCATTCCTTGACTACCTTAATTTATTAAGGATCAACACATATTCCATCCATATAGATAATAGTCTAAGAAAATAAACATCATGGTGCCAAAATTAACACTTATCGAATTTCTTATAGAATTACTTTTCTTTGAGAGCCTCATGAATGATTCTCATAGTCCCAAAATCTTTTAGCATAACACATAGTTCAAACACATGCCTCAGTCATAGAAAATTATGAATCTACCACTAGGAAAAACTGGACCCATATCTTTTAGATTATATCAATATATCATCAATAAATACCACTAAGAAATCCTTAATATAATCCATAAATATTTTATTTATTATATAAATAAACATAGAGGGATTATTAGTCAATTAAAAGGGTATACTTGTGAAATCATAATGTCCATACATCATAAAAAATGTTGACTTTGATTTATCATCCTTCTTCACCCTCAATAAGTGATAATTACAGTAAAGATCGATCTTTGAAAAATATTGATCTCCCTAGAGTTGATCAAATAAGTCATCAATGCATGTGATAAGGTGGGTTATTCTTTATAGTAATTCAATTTTCTACCTATAATTGACACATAACCTTATATACCCATCCTTCTAATTAACAAAAAGGATAGGGGTTCCCTAAGGTGAAATACTAGGGTGAAAAAATCCCTTATCATATAACTATTTTACTTGTTTCTTAAACTGCACTAATTCTACTAGGTCTATTCAGTAGGGATTATTAGATATAGGTTTCACCTCTAGAATGAGTTCAATAGAATACTATACTTCTTTATTAGGAGTATGACTAGGTAATTTTTAGAAAATACATCGATGTATTCTTGAAAAATAAATACATCCTCTATTAATAAGTTTTCATTACCAACCATAGGTTGAATATTCTTTTCTTAGCTAAATATTTCATTAAGGTGGGATACTAGAGGTGGATTCAGGTATGTATCATATAATTAAGTCTCACATCTAAATATAAAGAAATCCACTCCCCATTCATGAATCATAATCTACTAATCGTAGAAATGTATTTTTTTCATTATAATTCGAAATCCAATACATACCCATGATTATGTCAATGTCAACCATAGGCATGATAATCATGTTTGAAAGTAGGGTGTTTCTATGCATCATAATGGGTACTAACTAATATACCCTTACTATAATAATATTTCCATTAGGTGTCTTGATTGATAACTAATTTCATAGGGTGATAGGTAACATTTTAATATTCTTATTAAATCAGGATTGTGAATATCCATAATATAATAAATCATTATCTATATTGGAGTTAACCATCAATGTACCCACTATCACATATTTAGTAACTTCAACTTCAATTGTGATAATCCCATAGGCTTGGCCTTTCCCCCTAGGCTTCTTCTAAGGTGGAGTCCCTTAATGCTTAGGAATTGGTTTGAGTAATGCCCCATATTCTTATAGTTAAATCACTGGATATTAGAATATTCCTTATTTACCTTGAAATTATGATATATATATGGACCTTATCTCCACACTTATAATAAACTCTTATTCCATTTAAGAAAGTACCATGGGGTTTCTTTCAACAATTATCACATGTTGTACATCCCATTTTCCCTTATTCTTCATTTCAACATTTCTTTGTCCATGGTGGTCAATATTCCTATTTTTATCTCGAATTCATATAAAAATGAAATACTTAGAGAATTATTTTTCTATCTTGATGGAATGTGATACTCTATCATCATATAATGGAAAATTTTGAGAGACAAACAACCTTTTAGGCTCATTTTAATCCCATAAAAGAAATGACCTATCCTTATTTTTTATTTATGTATGTAGTTTAAAAAATACCTATAAAATCTTGTAAAATTATCATCATAATTGTAAACACTCTACTTTTACTTCTTATACAAATTAATTAATTACCTTTACACATCATCACATTGCTCTCAAGGGAAGTATTTCTCAAAGAATATCACTTTGAAAGTCTTTTATTCCATATTTTTTTATCTCCTCCTCTTTCTTAATATTTTGAATCAATGTACACCATTAATTAGCATATCTCCTTAGATGATAAATTTCTATGACGAATTTATCTATTTCATTACTTCCCAAGGTGAGAATTATCTTCTATTGGGACTTAATCAATTGTTCATCTACTAATGGATTAGTGGTACTAATGAATTATAGAGGTTGTTGTCTTATAAAGTGGTCCAAAATTGTTTCACCATACTGTAGATTAGCATATTGTTCTATATGGTCAATGTTATTAGTCATAACTTGAGTAAACTACCCTAATATAGCCATATTGTAATCAGTTCCAACACCATCCATGTTGAATTACTTCAGAAGGAAATCCCTAAATTAATTATGGATACAAATATGATTTCCCTTCCTTTCATTAGGTTCCATATCTAAACAATCTCATATACTTAATTAGCTCATAACATTATGAATATTTATCCATAAAAATATTTATGAAAGTAAAAGTTATTTGGAATCCTAAGGGTTTATCATAATGCTTGTGATAGCCATATTCTTCTAAAATATAGTTCCCAAGGTTTCTACTAATATTCTTTTGATACCAATTATAACACCTTATTTACAATAAAACAAAGTTGGAAATTACTATATTAAATTGATACAATATACAAGGAATCTCATCACAAAGGACCAAATAGTTAAGAAATATTTGGATATTGACACATACATGATTTCCATATTACATTAGAATATGAAAATACAATATAAAAACATATTGAAACTTTATTATTACTTTTTATTCAACCATAAATTTATTCATAGTTCACTTATTGGTACCTAGGGGAAATGGAAATAAAAAAAGGGTGATCTTAAATACTTAGTAAGGGTGCAAGTATAGTGTAATATATTGTAACAAACATTTACATTATAGAAGAGTGAATAATAAATAAAGATTCCATATAATCAATATATTGAGCATGAAAAATATCCATAGATAGAATAATAATGAAAATAATCACATTGATAATAATAATTGAATTCATAATGACAAAATACATAATGATGGACATCTTGATATTTATTATCAAGGTCTCATCCAAGACATTATTCTTATCATCAAGGTCACAACTAGGAAATTATTCTTGCTATCACGACTGCAGCTAAGAAATCATTCTTGAATTAGGTATAAATACACAAAATACCCAAACGCTTTGTCTCATGAGACCAACTGATGCATCTAGAGGATATGTAATCTCAGGACCCACCCATTACTTATTTAAGTCCAATGCATTCACCAAATGAAATATATAAATAAAAATACCATGCATAATCAATTTTCCTTTATAAACATCTATATCAGAATAATAATGTATAGAATTTTAATACTTTTCCCCATGTCAATAAAAGAGATAACATGATTATAACACATCCATAGAAATAATGTGGATGGTTAAATAATACATATCTTGATATTCTCTAAGGAACCTCATCCATAATCATGGCTGAGTAATCAATAATTATCTGTATATAAATAGTATATATAAAAATTATCAAAATTTCCTTTTTAAATGGAATAATGTGGATCAATAGGTGAATATAAAACCATAGGAACATTCATGATGCAATGGAAAGTACCTTTATCAAAGAAATAAAGATAAGGTAATGGAGTAGGGTAATTTAAAAGTTTTGAGTTATAAATATAAGATAGTAACTGAGTTCAATAGTTTTCAATGGTAGGATACTATAGAAATGGTAGGAAAATCCTTCATTATGGTTTGTAAGAGCATGAAAATTATCCAAAGAATATACTCAAGAGTGTCTATCAAGGTGTTAAGTCTTAGGCCCACTCATCATGAACCAAGTGAAGATTGGGTTAATATTAAACTAACCAATTTTAGGGTGATTACCCCTATGTTCATCTATTCTATAAAAACATCCACTTTCTAGTATCCATAAAAAAATTTAATATCTAAGAAATTACCCACACTTTTACTTTACCAAAACTTTAAGATGCCACTATAGAAAAGTTTGAGTTTTATAAAGATTTTGGTAACTATTTAGTCAAAATAATATAAGGGATGGATAATTATATATACTAGTAAATACATTTAAATTCATATATAATATGTTAAAAGTGCATTAATATAAATTTATACACCACAAAAAGGAAATAAGTGGTGAATACAAATCATATCTCAATGAATCAAAATTATGATGCAAAAACACTTGATTCAATTATTGAATTCCATAAAAGTGATTGAATCTAGTGTAAATTCAAAATAGATATATTAATCACTTAATTAAAGAACTTATTCATATTTATAAAATTTTATACCTTATTTTATAACCATATATTACAAATATATTACATAGTTATAGTTTATTTCCGTCATCGGTTCGTAGGAAATTTTGATTGTTTTTTTCATAAAATTACAATGATAATAGGGTCAATTCTTAGTAATACATTCAAATTTCATAATTACTATATAATACAAGATACTATAATCATGGTTTTTAAGTGATTCATAATATCCCATTTTCATTGGTTAATGGTAAAGGCATGGTTTGTGAAAAATGAAATTGTGAAGAACTATTTTTAGTGTGTTTAACTATCAAAATGATATATTAATAAATGTATTAAATATCAATAACACCTTTAAAGAATAAAAAAATCTTAAATTTATTATTATTTCATTATATTATCATTATATAATTTTCCTTAATCATTCGTTAAATAGATATTATAACATCATTCTCGTAGGTGGTAAAACAGACCCAATCGAGAGTGTGTTATAATGATTTAATGAGTATCACCATATTATTATATAATGTAAATATAAAATTTAAATGATATTAATAATATCATAAATATAATTTAAATTCATTAAATTCGTTATTAGAACCATCCATGAAGGGTGTTGATGAAAAATGAAATTCATCATTTGTGGATGTGGTAGTCTGCACATTTACATGATTAACGTTTCAATTTCTCAGTGAATGAGATAGAATGAAGGTATATGATAAATTATTATTTATAAATCATAATTTTTATATATTAAAAATATTATTTTAAAAAATCAATTATTTTTACAAACCTTGAGAGGTGGTGATGAAAAATGAACCACATCGCTTTATGGTGGTGGTAGTTGTACGCACACATAATCGATAATTTTGTTTTTCTTAGTGGATTTAAAGGATTAGATAATGGGTTTTCTATTAATATAATATCATTAAATTATATTAATAATACTTATTTAATTATATTAGGGTTTCTAGAAAAATTTTGGAAGTGGAATATTAAGAAGAAAAGGCTAAGGAGTAAGAAATACTCATGTTGACAACTTAAGATTTGTCTTGGAAATATCCTTGGAAATAGAGGCCTTTTGTTTTCTAATTGAGGCCAAAGTATTATTAAATTGAGATATATTTATATTAGTAGAAAAAATTTATTGTTTCATGATGAAATTATTAAGGATAAGTGTATTATGAATTGGTGTAAGTGATCCTCTTTTATAAGTGAAGAAAATGGTTTTTTTTAAATACCCATTACTTTTTGAATGATGGAATCACATTATTCAAGGGTAAATAGATCAAAATTTATAAATAATGATTTTTTATGAAATAAGGTTTATAAATCCTCTAAAATTCATTTCAACACGTGTTTTAAACATGTTTCAATACTTTTACTCTTATATTTTTTACTTTTACCATGTTTGGTTTTTACTGTGGTAATTAATTTTTACTTAAGTAGTTTAATTTTAATGGATAAAAATAAAATAGTAATTATTACATAATTAGAACCTAATAATTATAAATATTATATAAATTTTATCAAATAATATTTCTCTATTTAAGTAAAAAAAAATTAACATTAGTGCATGTAATGCTTAGAAAACAGTTTTTAGAAAAAGTGAATTTTTTAATATTAAACATTATGTGTAGAATAAAATTATAAATGTTTTATATTTTCATAATATAAATTGTTTTATTATAAAATTTATATGTCTTTAAAATAAAACCAAAACTAAAATTTTCCAAAATAATATTTAATTTAAAAGAAAAGAATAAAAATAGTTTCTTTTATTGTAAAATATTACTTATGTTTTTAAAATGTTAAATATAGGTTTTATAAATTAAAAATAGTATTTTTAAATTTATATTATTTATCCTAAAATACATATTTGATCATGTAAAATGGTTTATAAGTATTTAAGTTATACTTACTTCTTAGTATATTCATAAACACTATAGTTTTAGTAAAAATTGTATTTTTCACTATTCACTTAAAAATCAATCATTTTAGAAAAATATAAAAAATTCACCCTAAGTTATTTTTTCATGGTTAATGCAAAAATGAACACATTTTTTCAAATATAAATTCTAATATTTATAAATTTATCTTATAAACATGAATAAAGGCACTTTTTATTATGACAGATTGCACATTTTGCAGTAATTTTTTGGATATAGTGTTTACCTGCTCTAATTGGGTCTCGAGTATTACAATGAAGGAGATCATTCTCATTAATGCATGATATTATGTGTTAAAAGATAAAATTTAATATTTTTTAGGTGAATATGATGTGAATAATGTATTATTAACAACCTTTTAGTAGTCATATTCTTCATTAGAGAATATCTTAAATGTGATGTTGATGAATTTGGAAGTATTTTGGAAGATTTAATTCACATTCAAGAGTGAGTAGGATTTATTAAAGAACACGTGGTACTATTTTAATCAACACCATACAATATTTTATAGGGAATTGGATAATACATGCCCATGAATAGAAGTGGATAATTCCTTCTTGAACAATATGTTCCAATTTTAGGAATTTGTAATCACTTAAAATTATAGTGATAATAAAATATATGAAACAAAAAAGGGTTGATCATGGTAAGGAGTAGTATCTCACATTTAGTAAAACCTTGAAAAAATTATTTTGTTTTGTTTGTATTCATTTTACTCTTGCGTATGAGAGAGGAAGAGATTATGGAGAGTGAATCTAGACTTTAATCGATTATTGGGGATTAATTCAAAATAAATAATTTGGAAAAAGAAAAACATGTATTAATAATTCACCACCTCTCAGTAGTACATTAATTAATTTGGGATCTTCAATTTTTATATGAGTAAATTAGGTTCCCATGAGATTATACTCATTTAAGTTTTATCATGGACGATCATAATTTTTTAAATAACAGAGGTGTTCCATTTTTCAATTAAAAGAAATTTCATGGGTAGAAGAATAAAATTCTACCATTTCTCAATCTTGTGGTATATAAGTTAGTGACACTATCATAGTGGGATATCCACTAATTTCAAGGGATGTTTCTATGAAATATATAAAAAAAATATGAATATTGGTATAGATGAGAATTTAAGAAATGAAATACTATCATCATTGTATGAAAACATTTACCACAAGGTGGTGGGTTTGCAGACAGGTAAGTAAATGTAGGATAATATTGTGAAAATGTATGAGGGAATCATCAAGATAAAATAAGTATAATTGAAAATCAAGAGGGAAAAATCTAAAGATATAAAAATATATAAATATGATAATGTTGATGAATATTTCACAAGGATGAATGAGATTGTTAGTCACATCAGAGGCTTCATAGATAAGTTGGATGATTCAAATATGATAAAAACATTAATAAGGAACTTTACAGATATATTTTACCCAAATATCTCAGCTTTAAAATAAATTCATGATATATCCCTTGATGATCTGTACAATACCCTTCTAAATTATGAGATGATAAAATCACTAATTATCAAGAATAAATTTAAAGAGTTGATCGATTTTAAATACATGAATAAATTTAAGATCAATGAAAGGAATATGATTCCTCAAGTGACTCAGATAGAGATTATGAGAGTAATGAAAATATCAATAAACTCAGGGATCACTTATTTAAAAACCTCAATAAAATAAAATAAAATAATAATGTAAATCTTACGTTTAAATGTTTTAAGTGTGGATGAATGGGACAATTTGCTATATATTGTCTAAGGAAAAAAAGAAAAAATGGAATATGTGGATGAATAGGATGAATAGAAACTTCAAAAAAAATATACATATAAATGATTCAAGAAATTTGATTAGAGTAGAAGGAAGATGTCAAAGAATAATAAAATAATCATGCTAAGTGAATAGAAATAATACAACACTTTCTCAAGAATTGAATCAGAGGAAGAACATGATATAAGAGACACAAAATTATTATAACATGTTGAAATTAAAGGTCATAACTCAATAAGTGAATAAGAAGAGAAAGAATGTAAATCCTATATACTTCACACGTAGAGGATAGAACTTGAAGCCTATCTTGACTAAAAATATCAACTCAAAAGGGAGGTCAAATATCTTAATAAGGATATTTTAAATCTAAATAATGTTGAAAATTTGTTTCAAAGTAAGGAAAATGAATATATTTTAAAAATCAAACTTCTCTATGTTAAAGCTATTTGGTAGGATAAAATTATAAAATAATATGAGAATAAGTTGTTTTCTCAAGATTAATTTTTTTAGGGTAAATAAAGGTGTATTAAAGATATAAAGTACCTTTGAAAAATTAATATTTACTTTTAAATTTATTTTCAAGCTAGGTATGATTCATCATAAAATATTTAGAATCCTTGAACATCAACCCAGGTAAAATCTTCATTTGTAATTTTTGAGAATACTAAATCCATATAACCTAATAGTGCAGGTCCTAAATTCAAAAAGTGTAAAAAATTGGGTTGAAAAAACCCTGATAAAGAGAAACCTATATCAAAGGGAGTTGAGAAGAGTCTGAATAATTAAATCTTCTAAAAAACCATACAAAGGAAGTTTGATTATATGAAAAAATGGAAAGTATATTTTTTTTTAAAAAAACTCAATAATTTTCAAGAAGAACCATATTTAGAGGATATTATTGGTGTTGTAGTGTCTATGGTCACAAAGGATAAATTTTTTAGAATAATATTTTTATCCCTTGGAGAAAATGAAGGTCCAAATTAAGGGGGTATACTCTAAAATTAGAATCAACAGATCTGGGATGAAGTAAACTAGTTATGAGAGGATGGAAGGTGTATCTATGAAAAACAAGTATAATGGGCTTGAGGATATCCATGGAATATGTAACCAACATTGTTAATATACAAAATAGTTCATGGTCATACTTTCAGGTCAACAAAAACATATTTCAAAAGAAAGGAAGGCATAAAATATAATTTAGACAGAAAAATCATTGATTGTTGAGGTGGCTATAAAATCTAGAAAAAGTAGCAGGTCTTGAATCATAGATAGTGGCCACAAATCACACATTAAAGTAGATGCTAGGATCTTAAAATTAATTTAAGAATATTATGGTGATGATATGACTTTTAGAAATGAAATCTCATTAAAAAATCAATGGAGTTTTCTAAACTATGATTGGGATTGACATACTTAATTCATAGGAGGTACTATTTTTTGATGGGATCAAGACAAATCTTTTGAGTGTGAGTCTATTATGTGATGAGGGTAATACAATAATCTTCAATAAGAACATTTTTCTCATTAAGATATTTGAATATGGAAGGATCATCACAACATGAGACAGAACCAATGGGAATTTATTTTTTATTAATGATCTTAGTAATTCATGTTATCTTAGTGCTAGAAAATAAAATAATCTATGACATAGAATACTTATCTGCATCAGTCAAAAGAATATGAGTAAAATATTTAAAGAAATTGTTATAAGGTATTTCCTCATTTGATACGAGATATTGATCATTCTTGTACAACCTATCAAAAGAGTAAAATGGTTAAAGGGAAACCCAAAAGAGTATAGACACTATTAATAAGACCTCCTGAATTAGTTCACTATTTTTTTATGGACCTATGATACCCAAATTCACAAAAGTGACTTGTATTTTATCACATTCATTTATGATTATACAAAAATTAAAAGAGTGTTATCCATGAATCATAAGTCACAAATAGTGGATATCTTTAATATTTTTATAAGAGAAGTTGAAATAGATCATAGAATTCATATCAAGAAACTAAGAAATTATAATGGGAAGTACATTGGAAATTAATTTTAATCCTACCTAGCAAATTATGGGAATAGAAATAAATATAGCATCCCCTGAACACCTAAATAGAATGGGGTTGCTGAGATAATGAACAAAACCATTATGTAAATGGGGAGAACAATGCTTACTGAATTTGAATAATAAAATTACTTTTGAGAGAGGTTTTTTTCACAACTATACACATTCAAAATCAATTTTTTTGAGTTCAAATTGAAATATGAATTCATATTATATTTCATATAATAAGAATACAATAATGAATTTATTTAGAGTCTTTGTAAATCCCTACTTAATCATGATCAAATAATTGAATCTAGGAAATTTGATGAAAGAGTTGATAAGGTTATCTTTCTTTATTACCTATCTAATAGGAAAGTATATATATAGGAATAAAAAACTTCACAAGGTGTTTGATTTGTATGATGTCAAACTTATTGAAAAACAACCCATAAAAGGTGTTATAGATATTGTAGTTTATGCAGAAAGTGATAAATCTAGTGAGAATAAAACTGGAAAGAACAATGAAAAATATGTTGAGTTTGTTCCAAAAATAGTATATGTGAATTCCAAGAAAAATGATAATGAAAATTAGGCTTCAAAGAGCGAGGAAAAAAAGTTTCAATGGTCGAGGATGTATGTTGGGAAAGAGGATATCATAACAAAATAATCTAATCATAAATAGACTCAAAGGAAGATAAAATGTGATGAACCTATAATATAAGAAACTTTAAGAAGACTAAGGTTTGAGAATTATACGTCACTTATTTCTAAGGTTGAACCTCAATCAGCGAAAAAATATTTTAAAAATAAAGAGTGTATTAAGGCTATGGATGAGATACTGAACCAAATTGAGAGGAATTCCACTTGGGACCTTGTTCCAAGACATGTTAAAAAATTCCATTAGAACCAATTAGGTATTCAAAAAAAATGAAAAATGATAAGTGATAATTAATAAGGATAGACTTGTTTTCAAAGGTTATTCCTAAGTTGAGGGAATTGACTTTGAAGAGTCATTTTCACCTATAAAATGATTAAAATTTATTGAGATATTCATTTTTATTCCAGTTTAAAATCAGTATAAAATTTATTAAATGGATATAAAATATGCCTTTTTAAATGTAGATCTTGAATAATAGGCTTATATTGAGAAACTATATGATTTTTTTCTTGATAATGATGGTACAAGAGTGTAAAAAATTTAATAAGTATCAATATGGATTAAAATAGGCCCCATAGGCTTGGTATTAAAGGTTGGAAAACAACTTAAAGGAATTAAAATTAATCAAACACAAATTCTATAGTAACCCGTATATCATAGAAATGAATACATGTATACTTATTATAATTGAATTTTCTGATGATATTATTTTTTCAATTGATCATGAGAGTGACTGTCAAGAGTTTTCTAACCAAATGATGCAAATATATAAGATGTACATTATTATTGAAATGAGATACTTGTTGGGTTTATAAGTCATATAAGGTGAGAATTTTATTTTATTATCCCAATAGAAGTATTATAGAGAATTATTGAATAAGTTTGAGATGGTGGAGTAAAATCCAATATCTATTCTCTTTCAAGAAGGACTAAAATTGTCTAAAGTTGATGAAGGTTATAGTTTCATTCAAATATATTTAAAAAATGATTGGAAGCCTACTTTATCTCATAGTTTCTAGAGAATATATTTTATAGGCTATAAGTATCTATATTATATATCATACTGACCCAAATGAGTCACATATTATAGATTCCATAGAATTTATCAAATATATTAAAGCTACTATGATCTATGGGATTACTTATAGGAAGGGAAATAATTTGAATCTATTTGAGTTTATATATATTTATTAGGTAGATGATTGTGGAAATAGAAGGTCCACTTTAGGTTAAATTCTCATTGTGGGAGATGACTATGTGAGTAAGTATTAAAATAAATAGAACTCAGTCACATTGAGTACTACTGAGTCTGAATATGTTGTTACTACTAGTGCTTTCACTAAAATGTTTGGGTGAACTAGACACTAAATGATTTAAGGGTACAAGTTGAAAAACCACTTATAATTCATTGTGATAATCATATTTCTATCAAACGTTCTAAAAAAATATATGTAACACTGAAGGTCAAAGAATATAGATACCATATTTCATTTTATTTAATAGAGGGTGGATAATAGAGACATCACATTGTAATTCATTCCTACTAAAGATTAGTTGGAAGATATTTTCACCAAGGCTATCCCTAAGGATATATTTAATTTCTTATAGATTAACATGGGTGTTCAACCCCTCCCATATCATTAATAAGCTTTTGGAGGACCCCTACCAATCCTTGGATTATGTTTTCAAAGGGTGATAAGTAAGTACACAACTCTTTTCATAAAATATGGTTTTTCAATATCATGACCCAACCCATCGGGGCTTACCTAGCCGATGGTAATCCGAGTGTGACTACCCCAAGCCTACCACCAATAGGCCAGGGGATGGAAACTAGCACTGAGTAGGTATATCCCACATATGGGTTGCACATACACATCTCCAAGACCATAAAATAATGATAAGTAAAATAATACAATTGATACCAATGAATGTATACTCTAAACCTACCATCAGAGTACTACATTGTACATAAAGAAAAATTGGTCAAATAAAAACAAACCAAAAATTGAAAAATAATCCAACCTACTTAGAAAGAGGGGACTTCTATCAAATGTAACACCAGTAAGAACCTCGATCTGTCTAGAACAAAACTAAGATCCACCTACTCTCGGACCTCCTAGGACTTCATCAAAATGCCTAATGTCTGTATAAGTCATGACATGTGTGGGAAGATCACATGTAGGAGTGAGTATAACAATTCATAATAGGAAACCCTTAAATCACTAAATATAAAGAATCAATAGTAGTTATCTCATCAATATATACATATTTAAATCAAGATATGATACATAAAGGTAATCAAAATAAACCTAGATATACTCATAACATACAATTGTTCTCAATAGGTCTCAACCAAATAAAACTAGCCACATGATTCTACTCAAGGCTTTAAGGAATTAATCATTCTATGATAACTCACTACATGATCCATGTTATCATTAGTGACACTCATTCAAGAGGTATTTCTCATTGGGTCTCTCTAAAGAAGTTACTCATTGGAACTTTGAAGTTCCTAATACAAAGATTAGGGATCACGCCTAGAATAGTTTGGAGATGCCACAAACCCTACTGGATTAATCTACCAGATAGGGGATCAACACCATATTTCATGGTGGTAATGCTGATACCAAGAGCCCCACTGAGGAAATATATGATAGAGGATCCCTCCACATGCCTCATAGAGGGATACCACAAACTCCATCCAAAACAAAACCTATAACGGTTATCACAATATTTTACTGGGGATGTAATTTCATAATGCACCCTCATAGGGATGGACTATGGGATCACAATTTTCATGAACTGAATTGTGATGGTTTAATAAAAATAGGGTAAATTTGATTTTTTTCTCTTGAGTAGATTTAAAGGGGGAAAATAAAAATTTATCCTATCAAGAGATCTCAGATAATTTTTTTGACCAATCTATTGGTCCTAGAATAGGGTTTTTACCCTATAATAGTATATTGGTGTAATTTTAAGTTGTTCAAATTTTGGATGAATATTTAATATTTAATAAAATAAATATTATTCATACACGCATGTTCATTTGGTTATATATTCTGTTTATAGAATTGGATCAAAATTATAACTTCATGGTTGATTTCATAATTGGGGGTTTCCCTAGGGAGGGTGTAATCTTATATTAGGTGCTGGGGACGGGCTGATTTTCCTTCTATTCTCTCCCCTCTATTTCTTTTTCTTTTCATTTTTATTTGTTTTCTCTTTTTATTCTCTTTCATTATTTTTCTCCCTATTGGATTCATTTTTACGCACCCCCTTGGGTATTAATTCATTCAATAAATGGATAGGAAGAGTAGAGGGAGAGAAGAGAGATAGATAGAGAGAGAATGAGGTGCCGTTGCGGAGCTTTGGTCGTGCGGGTGCTGCGGAACATGGATCAGATCAGATATTTAGTGGTTTCTACCCTAAGGTAGGTCATTTTTTTTATTTTTTCACCTTAAATTACCATAGTTTAGTTGTTTTTAATTTTTAATCTTTTTTTTTGGGCTTTTGGGTACCCCTTGTGGGTCAATCCAGTGGTTTTCAGGTGAATCATGGGGTTTTGGGAGTTAGGGAGGGATTTCTATTCAAGAAATCTCAATCACATGGTGTGTGTTTTGATGAACACATTCCATGTTTTCTTCTTGTTTGGAGAATATTCCCTTTTTAGAAATACATTCTCTGTAATTTAAGTACACATTGTGTAGTATTTCTTGGCCATGTACCAGACCATGTGTTCATGTACCAGGCTATGCCATCATGTACATGGAAAGTCAGAGTTGGAGGAGCACACAATGTATACCTAGGATACGCGTCATGCAATGGTTATTGGACACATATCCAAGAACTTGGGTAGATATATGTTTTGATACTACACTTTGTGTACTAGAAGTACACAATATATAGTAGGACTTCGCCATGTGGCTATGTACTTGGGAAGACACCACATGTGAGAGGGGACTTTCCATGTAATAGTACATAATCAGGCCCCATGTAGGTCATTTCCATGTACTAGTACACAGGAATACCCTAGGTGTTCTCAGACCATGTGTAAGTATATAGCTAGGGGCACCTTTAAGGGTACACACTATGTACTCTAAAGTACACACCATGTACTTTTTCCGGCAAGGGTTTTTGGGTGTCGTTTTTCCGAGAGTTAGAATTGGAGTTATAAGTAGTCCATTCTGAGCGTTTCTTCACATAGATCATAGTGTTTTAATCCTCTCAGTGTCTAGACGCCATCTAGATCGTATTTTATACTAATAGAGTTTTTTAGGAGGATTTATTTGAGTATGTGGTTCTAGAATGCTTTTAGGGGTTTAGTTGTGAGTTGTGAGGTATGTGTGAGGGTGTGTTCTCATTTACCACTTTGGATTAAGAACTATATGTAATTTTTATTGAGGTTATTTGGATATATTTTGTGAGGAGGTATCAAGTTTATTTTTTTATGTGGTTGTTAGTTTGGTTACCTTATGTTTGGATCTGATAGCCAGAGGTTGGGACTGATGGGAACTTTTGAGGTGGTTTGATATCATGGGATATTAGGTATGGTTGGGTGTTGTTGTGTAAGTTTGAGATAGTTATGAGGACCTGTTCTGAGGAATTACCTTCTAGGTGAGGTTTTTCTTGAGGTTTCTCTTCTGGGTGGGTGTTCTGTGGATTTGTGCTGGGAGACCAACCATAGTTCCTTTGATCGGGCATGGCTTGAGGTTTAGTTTTTCTGAAGGATCCCCTTGTAGGGTTTCCTTCCTGAGATGAGGTTTCCTAGAAGAACCATTTTATGATGTCTTTTTGTGCTGAGGTTTTCAGAATTGTGGCAGTTTCCTTGTGTTTGGTTGGCCGGTGAGATAGCTAGTGCTAGTTTCTGTGGTTTTAGTTGGTGGTTGTGGGTGTTATCCATCCCTGATGTCTGATCATGTGGTGTGAGGTTGTTCTTGTTTAGGATTGGATTAGAGAGGATGAATATGGGATATTATTGGACCAAGGATAGTCCCTAAGATTGATTTTGTTTCTCTCCTCAGCTGGTTGGTAGGTTATTGTGAAAAGGGGATAGGGAGCTAATGGGAAATCTTGATGATTGAAACCACTTTAGCTCATCTATTCTTTGAGGGATAGGGTTAGTAGACTGCAGAGGCTATTGTACTCATGGGACCTGGTTTATCGGTTTGTGTAATGATTAGGTATCTTGGTGATGCGTTGATAGATTCATTCACCCAGTTTGTTTTGGAAGACTTTTGGGAATGGTGGCATACTCCCAAGGTCGATAGGGAGTCCCTACCACAAATTCATATCGTTCCATTAGAGTCCTAGTGTTCTATATATGTACTTCATTATTTTATACACCTAGGATTATATCCTAGGGTCTGTAATGTGTTCATTTCATTGTGTTCGACTTTATAGATCCTTCTTTGACCAGGAGGAAATGCTTGATGTTGTGGTTGTGCGAGCCATATTTCGTAATTCCTCTGGATGGGGCTGGAGATAGGGTAGATTTACCTATGAGTATCATTCTATAACCCAAGTTTTTCTATTTTTTGTTGATTAATACTTTCTTTTTATTTTCATTTTTTATATTTTGTTTATGTTTATGTTGTTAGTCATGCTTGGATAGGCTGGACATGACAAGTATTGTAGGCACATGTTATGACAGCAGATGTTAGGACCATTAGTGGGGGTGACCTATTGAGATTTGTTTCTCACCCCTTGTATGTGAATCTAAGTGCATGTTTAGACCTTATGTTTTCTTTTAGGTTGAGGATGGGATGTAGTGGATTGGGTGGAGGCCCAGTGTTTCATGATCGAGGGAGATGTCTTGTGTGGAGTCTGAGGTTCGTGTCAGATCTATTCAGTAGTCATGGAGACTGGGTATGTGGTTTGGATTTAAGTATTTGTAGAGCCCCATGTATTTACTTTTACTTTAATTTTATTCTATATTTGGTCAGCCTATTGGGTGACCAATGTTTGTATTCTTGTTTGGGGGTCAATATGTATCATTTCATTTATTATAGTTTTTCAGTTATTTATTTCTTTATGCACACTCAGATGTTCATGGATTTGTGTGTGTTTAGTTTATTTACACTATTATTACACTTTGATCTAATGGAATAGTCTCCCCACTATATTCTTTTAGTCTCTCATCTCTATTTAGGATCCTCTGGCATACGAGGAGGTGAAATTCAGGACTTGTTGCGGGTCATATCGGGTGATGGGTAAGATATACCCGAGACGGTTCATGACAAAATGGTATCAGATCATTCTTTTTATTTTCCATACTATTTAGTGAGTTAGTAGATAGGAGATCTAGGATAGTTTCATGGATTATGATGGATATTAGGCTGGTGAATCATGAACACCTATTCTGATAGGAATTATAGGTTACCAGGGTTTGGGATTGTTGTTCTTATTTTTGGTTGTTATATTTTTTTGATTTTCACCTTGAGTGATGCACTTGTGTTTGTGGGTTTTTTGGATTTATGAGTTTTTGGGTCTTATCTTGATGGAAAGATCATTATGTTCAAGAATCATTATAACCACTTAGGATCTTCATGAAATTTCCTTATATGTGTGTTTTTAATGATGATGTGGGTTCATTTGTTTAAAGTGTTAGCAACTTTTTATAAGGTTTTTTATTATATAATTACTTTGTGTAATTATAATCAACTGAATTGTGGGAACATTTCTTCTGATGGAAGATCATGTGGAACTCATGGAAATGTGTTCTTTGCTGGTGGAAATGTAGTCCCTTCATCTAGGGATTCATGGAAACCCTTTTTGGTTGGTGTGGGCTTTTAGATATTGTTGACACCAAAAGTTGGGAAGAAGAAGAACAAAAGGGAAGTCTCTAGGGATGCCTCGTGAAGACCTTTCATGGAGCCCCATGGCCCCGTGCCCATCTCAGAGCAAGGAGGCAGGAGGCTCCATGAATGAATTTGACATTCACGAGCCCACTGGGGAGCAAGGAGGCAGGAGCCTCTACAAGATGAGTTGACGTTCACGAGCCCGTCGTAGAGCAAGGAGGAGGGATGTCCTGCGAACCCCTTTAACGTTTGCGAACCCACCATGGAGTGACCTCTGTCTTCACACCGAGAGACTTATACTTAGTGGAACATCTTGCCTATAAATACAGGGCTCCCTTAATCCCAAAGGACGGATCATCCGACCTTTCACCTTCTGAGCTCTCAAATCATAAAGAACTTCTTGCTCTGCGAACCATGAGCTCCTTAAGGTACTTTTTCTTTGCAAAGTGGCTCCCCCTTTTCTTTAATCGAACCCCTATTCTGAGAGGGATGACTTTCTCAAAGCCCATGGGACTTCACGAAGGAAGGAGATCCCCACAAGGAATCGGGTCGTTGTGAAGCATTTATGCTTCACGAAACACCCTCCACACACACATGACCCATATACTAAGGTAGGTTCACTATGCGTCGCAAAGCATATTGCTTCACAACACCTTACCTCATGAGGCACACTTTCTTCGTGAGGCATTGCATCGAAAATTCCTTTCCACTTCATGAAGCTCCTACAATATGCACCTATGACATATGCCTAGGCTCGGAGACTTCACTTCATGAAGCACATCCCTTTATGAATCCCTTCTACTTCATAGAGCACCAGATCTTCACAAGGCTTCTACAAATGAACCCCTCTGCTCTGCAACTCCTTTTCATGTGAAGCCCTTCCAGTTTGCATGAAGCAATTTCAAAGTCCATTGGATGATACTGCCCGTTGTGTTGCTTCGCCTCATACTTCTTCACATAGGCACGCTAATAGCTATTGTTTCTTCGCATAGACATGCTAATGTGGGACACCAATGGGATCATCTCATGACATCCCCTCGCCATGGCATTTCTAACACCTTCCCTTCCCCAAGGGGTGGGAGGTATCAGTTATGTAAGTCTTAGGGGTGCAGAGTGCACCCACTTCGTTGGAGTTACAGGACGTTAAACTTCCAAGCCCCAACGTCATCAGCACATGACGTTAAACTGTGACCTCACCCCATGCCTTGCATGTGGGGTGTCCTATCTCATACATTATCTACACCCACTAGTCTCCACGGGAGTGAGATCATTCCTCACATGGAATGAGATCCTCTTTATTACAGCATCATCTATCCACAGGGAAAGTGAAACCACCCTGGTGTAATCCCTTAGTTTTCCTTGAAGGAGGCAGCATCCCTTCCCCTCCTTTCTTCGGTGCCAAATCCCTCTCCTGCTAGGCTTTGTCGTCCACTGGGCCTCCATCCTGGAGTAAGACCCAATCTCCCTGGGCTTCTAACCATGCATAAGCCCTTGTTTCCCCTTTGGGCTGTTAACCACGTGTAAACCCAACTCCACTTCCCACAGATGCACTTTTCACGGTGTGATCGTCAGGTCTTTGATGTCTCTTGTTTCTCACACCGAGCATGACTCACATAGGCTTAGAGCAAGAATCAACCATGACATCCCTTCGGGCATCCAAGAGTGTAATCTCCAAACCACCATACTAAACTACTAGGTCTTTGATCCTTACCAAGGTAGGGTATATAGGAAGCCTCCATGAGGTTCAAACCCACCACCCATTGGTCCTGACCATCTTCATGTCGGTTGGGCATCCTAGAGTGTAAGACCCAAACCACCATCTTGAACTACAACATCTTTGATCCTTTCCAAGGTGGGGTATGTAGGAGGCCTCCCTAAGGTTCAAGCCCACCATCCATTGGTCCCGACCATCCTAACGTCGGTTCACCAAACACCTCTTCTGAACTACATGGTCTTTGATCCTTGCCAAGGCAAGGTATGTAGGAAGTCTCCCTAAGGTTAAAGCCCAATACTTAGTCTCTCCGACCTCCTTCACTTCAGTTCTCCCACTCCACCTGAACTACACAAACTTTGATCCCTACCAAGGCATGGTGCGTAGGAAGACTCCATGAGGTTTAAGCCCACCATCCATCTAGACCCCAGGTCCACATTTTCATTGGTACATCGACCCCCATCCCATATGAACTACATGGGTTTGATCTCTATCTCCTAGGTAGGTTATGTAGGAATATTCCATGAAGATCAACCCTATCAAGCGGTAATCTGTTGTGACCTAAATCAGTGGTAATTCGTTGTATCCCTTATTCAGTGGAAAGCCGTTGTAATCCCCTTTACTGGGACCCTCATATTTGGTCTGTCCTATTGGCGTCAGACCTAGTTGGGATGCTAACCATGCGTTATCCCCATACACATAATCGGTTTTTCGTCCTATGTGTACGCCCCAATTCAAGTACATTGTTTGTTCTTCCCTTCAAGCCTATGTGTTTCGGGAAGTTTATGCCCCAACCCAGAGGTCCCACTTCTTTCAGGTCCAATACATGCATCCATTCTCATGGGCCACCTTCTTATGCATCCCTTCACCCTACCGAACTATGCATACTTTGATTCCCTACCACGGGGATACGTAGGAAGTCTCCTCGAGACTCAATCCCAACATTACCGTCATCCTCATGGAGGTTTCATCCCATTCACCATCCACTTCATTCGAACACTCTATCATCCATCTTGATTCTTACATGGGCCACCACATCCCAGTGAGATCATGACAGCTCACCCCCTATATCAATGTTTCCTCTAGGGGTTGTGCCCATCTGATCCACTCTAATCAGTGTTCTGATTAGTCTAATATGTCTCCGCTAGACGTTAAACCTGTGGCATACCCTGTGTTAAACATGGGAAGCTGAGGAAAACCTTAGATACATGCCTATGGAATATGATTACCTGCATTCTACATGGGATGCCTCGGGCTTCCGTGCCCTCTAGAATCCCTATAATAAGGGGAAGAAACCCAGACGCACCAGTGTCCCAGCGTTCAGACACGCCAGTGATGTCCAACGTGACTACTCCCCTGACTGAAGGTTGTTGCCCTGACTGGACCCTTTGGAATGTCCCAGCATAAGCAGTGTAATTAATTAGTGTCTATGAAGATATGACACTAGTAAGAGTTTAACGAACAATGACTTAAATCTGTAAGGGAGACCCGGACTAGGTGATGAGTTTCAAGGAGGAATCCACATAAGGAAGAACCAACATCCCGTCATCCTATTTCGATCAAGGAGAAAACATCCCTGAACAAGGAACAGATGTCGCCTGCCTTTGGAAAGTAGGAATGTGGGGCAACAAACAGTGTCGTCGTCCCCCAACAAGGTGAATGCACGTGCCCTGGCGAAAGCATTGTAAATTGAAATGGTGAACCAGATGTGAATTTATTCTCCTCAACATGGAGATTAGTAGCATTCAAGACATCAGTGGATTAGCATGTCACCAGATCCAGCTATCTGGCAATAGGTCCCGCCAAGAAAATAGCGGGCTTGGTGTGAAACTCATCAAAATTTGGGGCAGTAGAACGTTGGATTTCCCAGTCTTCAACGTTTTTAGCATGGACCCCTCTTATAGGTCATGGAAGACGGGATGGCACTAAGGAATTGTTCATTGATTCCCTTTTTCTTTTCAGCACTGATGAGTTAATCTCCCTGCTTTCAGAAACCAAACTGCTCCACCCGGAACTCGATCACCGCCCACCCACCAATGTAGGGGAAGGGTCAGTGCCAGCATGATAGTCCCACGTGGTTCCGTATCTTCTGCTATGGTCTCAACATCCACGTCCATGGGGCGCCCATGCCCCATCTCCCCGTATGAGGTTGTTCAACGGAGGGTGATTAATGACCTCGTACGTCAGTACGAGGAGGAGGGGATCATCCTCATGAGGGATATGGACCACCTGGATTTAGAGGCATCTGAGCCTCATCGACAACACCACCCCCAAGGGTTATGCAGGGAGCCCCTACTCCCCACTCCAACATATAACCATTTCGGGAGCCTGTCCCCAGAACACTTCGACGACTCCCTACCCTACGTCGATGAGGTAGGGGATATCCAGGCCAACCTAGCCAGGATCCCATTCCAGGGGGTCTTAGTAAGGGATACCACCAGGCCACGTCAGCACCACCACCAAGTCTTACTGGCCGAGGAGCAGGTAATACATGTACTTGTACCACTAGCTCTGGTCCATATAACCCGACACCAGCTTTGGGCACAAGCTGAAGAGGACGCCCACCAAGGGGTGTCAACGTCAGCGGCTATTGTGGCCCGAGCCACTGCTGACACATATCACAAACTCCCTCTATACGCTGAGTAGGGGAATTTATATGCCCAACCTGGATCAAGGCCCCAACTGCCCCACGGGTAGGCTGGGTTGACTCTCTTGGTCGTCGGCACAGGCAGTGGCTGCCATAGACTGACCTGTGGCGACGACACCCAATACGGAAGTCCTCCCCATACCACTACCATGGAGAACGCGGATCTTCCCTGCTTCCAAGTTCAGCATGGAGGTCCACCCCGTGACACCTTCAATCCAAATGAGGGTCCTCCCCATGGCGGTGATGCTCAATATGGAAGTCTCTCCCGTGCCAACTACACCTGATATGGAGCCATTCCTATGGACACAGACTGTTGGTATGGGGATGTTTCACATCCGGTCACTCTCCAACGTGGGGACCCTCCCCATGTCCTCATAGCAGTTGGCGAAGGTCCTCCTCGCCTTAGTAATTAGAGGAGTGAGGGCCGGCTTCACCTCACCAGCACCCAGCATGGAGGTCCTACTCATGTTCAGATCGACCAGTACGAGGACCTTCCTCGCACTGATGTCACCAGGGGAAACAAGCATGGAGGTCCTCCCCATGCTCCTACCGGTTCCAGTGGAGGTCTTACCCGCTTTAGTGTTACCCATGAAGGTCCTCCCCATGTCCCCTTTGATATCTGTCCTGGTGCTCCTCGCACGCTGGCTTACTTAGGCGGAAACCCTCTCTGCCCCAGCACCAGAACGGCCGAAGGACCTCCTCGTGTCAGGAATCTACCCTGTCCCGAAGAGCCATCCAGGGGCAGGAAGGTGGGACACCGATTCCATAAGAAGAATTTTGGGAAGGTCTGGATAGAGATCAAACCAATTTGCTTCTCAGACTTCGAATCAGAGTACAACTTAGCACAGGAACCCTCCCCTCACTCCTTCGAGTCAAGGGCTGAGGCAGGAATGAGGCGCATCAGCCCAGTACTACCAAAATGAGGGGTCTATCAGATTCTCGCCTCCCTCCGTAGGTATATCCAGGAGGATGAAAAATTGGCAACCTTGTAGGTTACAGTAATTCAATCACCACCATCATCACCAGAAGCACTCTCTACCTTGACTAGAGATCATGGAGAGCTATTCTGGGGACCAATGGCGGGCGAGCAGCAGTGTGTCCTATCACCAGTAGCCCCAGCTCCTATGCTAGGAATTGTGGTCGTAAGCCCATCCTATTGTGATGTGGTGGCTAAGTCGCTATACTCTTTGGAGGACAACCCGAGATGTGGTGGTTTGTCAGCTCGCACTCTGTACTCTCCACCGACCATCCTATCGTCCCAGTAATCTACTTCGGTCCCACTATCAGTTCCTCAGCCTCCCCTAGTTGACGAGTGGGGTAATGAAGGGCCAAACCTTGAATCTGAGCTAAGGATCTTCGGGAATATTCTCACAACGGACCACTTCCCTGAGATATTTTGGCCCGTGGCAGCACTGTATTTCTGCACGCTGGAATCTCTCACCCTATAGGAAGTTGAGTGTTTCCGTCAAACCCTTTGGGCGACACACTTTCTTCTTCGTCATCAGTGAGTGGCTTATCCCAAAATCCAAGAACATTTTGAGGGCATTGGCGAGCAATGTCGTCTAGTTTATTCGGCCACACTCCCAATGGACCAACGCCCTAAGTCACTAGGTCGCTATAGGGACCTCCAACAGCAATGCGTTCAGAGTTTCAAGGTATGCTGCAAGATTATCAAGGAGGCTTCCCAGCACATGAAAATATGTGGCTGGGGGCAGTATACCGCCCTCCTCTTTAGTCCTATCTGACAGCAGCCTGACTCGCTGGGTGATATTGAGAACATTCCCCCAGGTAGAGTCGCGGTCAAAATGGACACCCTATCGGAAGAGGAAAATGAGATGGAGATCCTAGACGGGGACCTTCCCCCTGAAGGTATGCCACAGCTACTGGACCCCTCAGGGAGGGTCACTCATCAGCAGAGGATCATGTTGGGACTCCCTGTTCCCACCTAGTCATTGGTCCTTATCCAAAATCACGGTAAGGGTAAAGAGCATCTCGGAGCCACCAAACCCTCCATCCCGTTAGGCTCAGTGTAGAAGATGGAGGAAGACCCCAAAAAATCTGTGTTACGTCAGCAACTTGCCGAACAGAAAAAGTTGTTCGACGACCTCCTGGATGAACGTGCTATGGAATGATGTCTAGATTATGGGGACCTATGACCAGTACAGTAGGGGCAGGAACAACTTCCCCTCAGCGAGCTGCCTCCAAGAAACCCTGACCCAGATAGGGTTGAAGATGGAACTTACGGCAAGAGGGTGCAGTATGTCTCGCCAAACCCTCTGACGGACCCAGATCGGGTTCCCCCAACTGCCCCGAGGGTCATGCCACTAGCCGCTCCACGAGTCGCTGGACCTGCTTACCATGTTGAAGAACCCTCCAACACACTCATGGTTAGAGATCCCTATCAAGACAAGGACCCCCTGCCCAGATGATCCAATGGAGGCACTCATTGCCCGCCTTGAGGCGTTGGAAATGCGATAGGTGGCGATCCCACCTGATGGAAAGCCATATCCAGAATGGGTGGATGATATGTCGGCACCTCTAGGTTTCAAGAATCCCACTTTTTCCCCTTCAATGGGACAGGGGACCCACCACTGCATCTAGCCCACTTCACCTCAAGGTGTGGGCCCATGTTAGGGACTCCAGCGTAGCAGGAGGCCACCAAGATCTGATGTTTTGTGCATACATTGGAGGGGGATACGTTTTTCTAGTACATCGAGCTCTCCATTGGATCAGTAACCAGCTGGGAGGACCTCTATAGGAAATTCCTCTACCAGTTCAGCTCCACGACATGAAAAAAGAGGATCAAAGACCTCTTTAAGTGCAAGTAGAGGCCTGATGAGTGTGTCGCCGACTTTATCGCTCGATGGAAAGGACTCGCCTACTCCCTTGACATGCCACTGACCCAGGAGAAATTAATGATGATGTGTGTGGGAAATTTTAAGATAGAATTGGTTCCCTCTCTGATCACCCCAAACTTACCTGGAGGATTCCAAGACTTCTCTGATGAGGCTCAGTGCCTAGAAGAAGCCCTGCAACAGGCCGACCAGGCATGTCTGTTGCCTCCTACAATTCCCATGAGGAGGGATATCAGAACCAAGCCTACCATAGTGGTCCAAATAGAGGCCCCAGACATCTGGAATTTTTACCAGTAGAGCCACCTCCACAACCTCACAGAGTCCCTCCACCACAGTCATAGCCTCCATCCCAACAGCGGCCCCCTCAAAATCGGAAGGTGCCCCCGCGTAATGCGCCGCCACCACCTAGGTAGGACAATCAGGCCCCGCCTCCTCAACAGGATCCTCCAGCTCTTTGTCAAGGCCAAGTTCCAAGGCCCCCCTTTTGGATAGAAGAAACTAGACCTACTCGTTCAATGAGAATCAGGTCCCCGGCTATTTCCAAAGTGCCTTGGAATAAGGGATTATTCGTTTTCCTGAGTGTAGAAGTCCAGAAGAGGCGAACCTCACTAATATCCCAAACTACTTCCCCTATCACTGGATCCTGGGGTACACCCTCAAGTAGTGCTATGTGTTCAAAGACTGGCTTCAATACCAGGTCGATAACAATATAGTCAGGTTGGGCCCAGCCTCAGCACAAGTGGCATGTGTTTTTGTAAGGCCAGATAGAAACATCGACGATGAAGGTGAGTGGAAGTAGGTTTCTAACCACGGGTCCCAGAAGTATGATGACTGGATGGCTCAAAAAACGGTATCTCATATCCATGGTATCATTCGTGCATGCCTGAATCGTCCAGATCCTTTAGAATCCACATCCACCACTTCTGCATCGTCATCTCAGCCAGCCTCTTCCCAGAATAGAAAGCATCGGCGGTACAAGGAAAAGCAACATGCCCTGCCAATGCCATCGTCGTCCCGTACTCTCGGTGACTTCATGCCCCTGGAGATGGTGATTCTTCCTAGAATTCGCTCAGTAGTGGATGACTCTTCGAGTGATAGTCAAGGGTACACTTAGGTTAACACTATGGAGTGATAGTCATCCGCTCAGTAGTGGATGAATCTCCGTTGTGTTTTTTACATGGCCTATTTTCTATGGGTTTTATTCTTTTTAATAAAAATGAAATGTTGATGGTGATGGAGTTGGTAAACCCCTATATGACTCCTGACAATGGGGAGCACCAAGCGGATCTCCCCAGTGTCCCCAGTTGACGCCAATGTCAGCGGAGCCACAACTATATGGGTCATCGAGGCACATCAGTTGGCACTTACCTCCAGGTCGTCCATGCCACTGAACCAGACAGAAATCCCAATGCAGAGCTCAGCACGCGCATCCTCCTCATCCGGTGTCATCAAGCTCGCCTCCACCGCCGTTTGTGCTGCTGGATCAGGCAGAGCCACCTCGACCATGCTGCGACCAACCATTTCCTACTATAGGCCGATCTCAGTCATTCGTCCCTCATCTGGTAGCTACTCTGTAGGATCCGACTAGTGAGCAGCGGGATATACCTAGAACCAGTCATCCGCCAGTCTAGCAGGCATGGGCCATTGTACATCCTATCACAGAACGGCCTCCTACAAGTAGAAGTTCATGCATGTCATGAAAGTATGATGTTCTCAAGAACCTTTCCAGAATCCCAGTAAGACTTTCCATCCTCGAGGAACTTCTCCTATCGGCAGATATGCGTGAGGCCCTTGTTTAGGCTTTAAAATCCCCCTCCAGTTTGAGACGGAGGTATCAGCTGCAGAGGCCTTTCATGCAGAAGTGAGAGAGAATGCTGAATGCTAGGACATTATCTCATTCTCTAGATAAGATGAAGGTTCTACCATACAGGGGCACATTCACCCACTTTACATCACCATCCAATTCAATGGCGTGGAGGATTTTTTCTATCTTGTTGACACCAGCTCCGGGATTAACCTTATCCCGACATGAACACTGTGGAAGCTAGGGTTATCCGAAGATGGCTTAACTCCCTCCAACCTAAAAATCCAGGGATACGAAAGGATAGAGTATACCCCAGTCAGCAAGATCTGTTTGAAGACCCAGTTCGGTGGCCTATTTTACAATACCAAGTTTATGGTTGTCTCCCAATACACCGCGTACAATGCATTGATGAAAAGACCATGAATCCACCTACACGTGGAAGTTCCTTCATCATATCATCAGTGCCTCAAGTACTCCCTCAATGGTCGAGTGGGCGTGCTCCAAGGTGATGCATCTCCTTTTGCCTCTTGTGAAGCCCGCTACCTAGATGCTAACTATTAAAAGAGCATGGAAAAGCATATTCAGACCAGTGAGGTTGAACCCCTTACAGTTGCAACTGACCCCTGGGTAGGACTGGATGACACCTATGTCTTCTCGATCCATCGATTGGAGGCCACGACCCCCGATATGGGGAAATGTTTTGTTTTCTCTGGTCCAAGGGGGAAGCATATTCTCAGGTCCAAGCGACTTCGGGAGATCACTTTTTACTCCTATACAGATCAGGCTCAGGTGATCCCAGAGCCTCCTACCCCCATAAGGTATTAGGATGCCCACCCCATGACAACAGAAATACATCATACATGAATGTTTCTTCGGGCTGGAATTAACCGGCTCAAGACAACACACCACTATTGCTTTGATATCATCAAGTGTGGACCTTTGGGCCGAAGACCAAATGGGATCAGATCAACAACCTTTATTTCTATGGTTTTAGAAGCACTGGAATCTCCCGATGCAGTGACCACTACTGCTCAGGTTGGTACCAGCCTCTCCTTGGGATCTGTCGACCCAGAGGAAGCTCCTCCCATTGGGGATCCCTCCTCCGCAAGAGAAGAAGAGTATTTGGAGGATTCTCTCCCTGACTTTGAAGAGGGCGTTACTTCCACGGTCGATGAGTTGGTACAGGTAAACCTCGGTAGCGAGGTAGATCTGAGACCTACATTAATCAGTACTGACATGTCCCTTGAGGAGAAGCAGCAGTATGTAGACTTCCTAAAACAACATCGTGATGTATTCGCCTGAAGCTCCAATGAGATGTCAGGACTAGATCCTCAGGTATCCATCCACCACCTCGGTCTCCCTGCAAATCATCATGGGTTCAAGTAGCCTCCCAAGAAGATGCACCCTTCTCATGATGCCATGGTAGAGGCGGAAGTTGATAAGATCATCAGAGCCAATTTCATTAAGGAGGTCCAGTACCCCAAATGGTTGGCCAACACTGTACTAGTCAGGAAGAAGAACAGACAGATCAGAGTCTGCATCGACTTCCGAGATCTCAACCGTCATTGTCTGAAGGATGATTTCCCCCTCCCCATGATGGAATTTTTGATCGATGCTATAGTTGGGTTCCAAGCTCTCTCCTTCGTGGATGGTTACTACAGACACAACCAGATCTGAATAGCCTCTGAGGAAGAGGAGTCCACAACCTTCAGGGAACCACAAGGTACGTTTTGTTACCAATTCATGCCCTTCTGTTTAAAGAATGCAGGTGCCACCTATCAGTGGTCCATGTATCGCATATTCAATCCAATCCTTGGGACATTGGTGGAATACTACATGGATGATCTGGTAGTCAAATCTTATCAGCACCAGAACCATCTCAAAGACCTTGAGAAAGTGTTCGGCTTCCTCCGTTCTTTCCACTCGAAGATGAACCCATTAAAATGTGGCTTTGGGGTCACCTCTGAAAAATTTCTTGGCTTTATTGTTAGATATAGAGGAATCAAGATTGATCCAGAGAAGATTAAGGCCATCAGCCAGATGCCTCCCTCGAGAAACATTCGGGAGCTTTGAGGTTTTCAAGGCCACTTAGCCTACATACGCTGATTCATTGAGAATCTGGCCGGCAAGTGTAATCCCTTTTCTTGGCTCATGAAGAAAGGCACTACCTATGAATGGGATGAAGATTTCCAGACTGCGTTCGAGGAAATCAAGCAGTATATTCTCCATCCTCTGGTCTTAATGCCAACTGTCTCCGGAAAACCATTGATCCTTTACGTGACTTCCTTGGAACGATCTCTTGGTTCCCTTCTCACCCAAAAGAGCAAAGAGGGGATGGAGAATAGCCTTTACTACCTCAACTGCATGCTCCTCGATACGGAGACCAGATACTCCCCCATCTAAAAGATCTACCTTGCGCTGGTATTCACAGTACAGAAATTGTGACATTACTTACAGCGCCACGAGGTACAGATGGTTTCTCGGGTAGACCCACTGAAGTACATTTTGAACCGCCCCATGTTGATAGGCCATCTCGCTCAGTGGGAAGTGGTTCTCCAGCAGTTCGATATCAGGTTTGTCCCTCAGAAAGCTATTATGGGGCAAGCATTGGCAGATTTCCTTGCTGCCCATCCGACTCCTACTGACCAGTCCTTGGATCTCAATTTCCCTGATGAGGCAATCCTCTTTGTAGACCAAGCCATGACATTCTGGTAGATTCACTTCGATGGTGCTTCCCAAAGCCCCACCGGTAGGAGGCTCAATGATCCCAGACTCAACAAGGTAAGCTTGGGTATCGTCTTTATTACCCCAGCACAAGCCATTCTACCATACTCATTCCTATTGTCAGAAGGCTGCACCAATAATGAGGCAGAGTATCAGGCTCTTATCACTGGCCTCAAGCTGTCCCTTGAGATTGATGTGCCCCATTTTCATGTGAAAGAGTATTCTAAACTAGTCATCAAGTAGATCAACGGTGACTATGTTGTCAGAAAGCTGAAGCTCGTACCATTATTGGAGTGCACTCTCCAACTAATGTCCCAGTTACCATATCATTTGGAAGTTACTCATGTCCCTCGACCTTAGAACAGTTGATCTGATGCCCTAGCCGACCTAGATACATCACTTGCAAAGCCCAATTAGGAGAGCTTGATTATCCATGTGACACATCAGAGATTCATTTCTCTTATCTCCCCAGGTGACGACGATGTCCTGCTGGTGATCCATCTTACCACCAGAGCCTCCACATCAGGACCCCCATATGTAGTGGTTGAAGTGACTCCTGACTGGAGGTCCCCCTTTGTCGAATACCTCCAATATAGTTACCTCCCAGCTGATCGGGCCGAGTGCGAGCGAATCTGATGTCATGCGTTACAATTTACCCTCTAGGGTGGTCCCAGTTTTGAGCAGATCCTCTACAAGCACGGGTTCTATGGTGTTCTCCTCCATTGCATCAAAGGAGTCAAGATTTCTCAGGTCATGCAGGAGGTTCATGCTGGTTCCTGCGGTGCCCACCAAATCCGAAGAATGGGGTACTTTTGGCCCTCCATGATCCATGACTACATCGAGTTTTCCAAAATGTGTCATGCATGTAAAGTTCATGCCAACTTCATTCATCGGACACCAGAGCCTCTCCACACTACCAAGTACTCTTGGACCTTTTTAGTCTAGGGACTGGATATCGTGGGACCATATCTGTTGGCGATAGCTCTCCAATGTTGGTTCATCCTGACCGCTACAGATTTATTTTCCAAGTGGGAAGAGGCTGTTCCGCTTAAGGAGGCCAAGGCCCATTCTATTATTGACTTCGTGAAATCCAATATCATCTACCAGTTTAGAGTCCCTCACACTGTCCTCACTAATAATAGCACCAACTTCCGAGCAGCAGAGTTAAAGAAGTTGTACGCCAAGTACAACATCTTCTCTAACCATACCTCCTGCTATGATGCGCAAGAAAATGTAAAAATTGAGGCGTTCAACAAAACCCTCTCTAACATTTTGTAGAAAATTGTTTGTCATAATAAGAAGAGTTAGCTGTACAATCTATCCAACGCCCTTTGGTCTTATCGTACAATGACTCGTAATTCCACCCAGGTGACCCCATACTCCCTAGTGTATGGAACCGAGGTCGTCCTGCCCATCGAGATTCAGTTGCCTTCATTACACACAGTGGTCTATGGCCAGAAGGTTCTAGATAAGGTAGTTGAAGTTTGTCTGGCTAAATTGGAAGCACTTGATGAGAATAGGCTTCATGCATTGCACAACCTGGAAAGACACCAGAACAAGATGGCCAGAGCCTTCAACAAGAAGGTCTTCCTCCACTCTTTCCTGCAAGGTGATCTGGTATTGGCCCTCCGGACACCAATGATACCTGGCAGGAAACCACCCAAGTTGGAGCCCAAATGGGAAGGACCTTTTGTTGTTCACAAGGTTTACCCTAATGGTGTGTACTCACTGGTGAACATAGATTGTGAGCGTATAACTCCTCCCACCAATGCCAAATTCCTCAAGCAATACTTTTCCTAATCCATCTAGTCCGGCATGACCCTAAACTATTTGGTCCCACATGACCCTAAACTACCCGGTCCAACATGACTTCAAACTATAAAATGTCCCGCATGATGTTAAATTGTATGTCATCCTGCAAGATGTTAAATTTCACCCTTATAACTACGTACGGCTTGATTCCCATCCGCATGGGATACATAAGAATGCTCAGATTCGCATTCCTGAGTCCATCCCCCAGAATCTTCTCTTTGACTATCCCCCCTGGGTATAGTTCTCCCAGAGGGTCCTTGCATGGCGTAGTGAAGTCTTTTTTGGCCTTTCTCATGTTAGGATTATGATTATCGCACCTTGTGTTACCTCCTCGTTCTTCTAGTCTCCCACATCCTCACCACATGATGTTAAACTACATGGATTTTAAGAACTACGTATGGCTTGATTCCTATCCTCATGGGATATGTAGGAATTCCCGGACATTTTGTCTGTTGGCCCAGCCCAAACATCATAATCTCCCCTCGGGTCAAGACATATGGTATGATATAGGCTTTTTCCCCAATTCACGTCGAACTCATCTTGATCCCTCCACACATCCCACTCCCCAAAGATGTACATAACTTTCACCGCCCTGCTTGACATTAAAATGCATGGGCCCAAATTTGCTTCACCCACTCCTTTAATTGGGACTCCATCATCTTTCACATCCAAAAGGGCCCCTGAATGGCATGGATGCTCAGCCTAAGGGATCTCCTACCACTTCGGGACAATGCCCACGAGGATGTTGAGCAACAAATTGATACAATTATCACATTTCAAATATGTTCAATGGTTGATGCTTATTTGTTGTTCCCATTTCAGGTCACACTATAAGGATGATGTGTTTCGAACATGGTCAGTGGATATCCTTTGTCATTTTCACCACCCCCGTAGATCCCAAACATTGAGTGTGGTGGTTCATCCAGCCCGCTGCATCTTCGAGTTACAACTCCCTTTAGGCGATGCCAGCTATCAGACCCTTATGTGAGAGGGAAAGCCGAATCTGACTCCTTGTTTCCCACACCGAGCACTGCTCACGTGGCCTTAGGATCTGTGATGAGGTAGTAATCGCACAAGAGGTCATATGGCTACAGTTGGTCGGGACGCCCAGCCTCAGGTCCTTTGACCCCTTCGTGCCCCTGGACCAAGTTCTCAGTTAGGATTATGTGGCACGGTATGGACTCATGTACTCATTCACATTGGGATATTTCTCTCTACCACACGTATCCACTTGAGATATCCCTTCCTTCATTTATCATTTGTTCTACTAGCACATGCCCTACCATGCTCGGCATGACCCATCATTTGGGTTTCCATCACCCTCTATATCTAGAAGGGCCCCAGAATGGCATGGATGCTCAGCCCAAGGGCTCTCCTACTGTTACGAGCTAACACCCTTGAGGATTGCAAGCGAAAAATTGATACAAGTACCGTGTTGCGAATACGGTCAGTGGTTGATGCTCAATTTTTTTCCCCAACCACTAGTCACACAAGGGTGGATACTATGTTGCGAACCTGGTCAACAATTTTCCACAATCATCATTGTTGTTTTGTGGTCTTCCATAAGCGTGATGATTCTCCCTCTCTGTCCTATGCATATGACATTAAACTAGGCATATATGGTCTAAGATCTATGAGCCTAAACTAAGATCACCTTCCTCCTCACTGTAAGATGTTAAACTGAAAATTGGCTGGGACTTTCTGTCTGAGGCCCGGCTTCAGGCCCCTTGGACTTTTAGGCCCCCTGGCCCAAGTTCTCACTTAGGGTTGTACAGTGTGGTGTGGATCATTGTGCCATACATAGCCCTGGATGATATACCTTACCCCTACCTTCGTCCTCACTACAAGACGTTAAACTGCAAACTGGCTGGGACTTTCCATCTGAGGCCCAGCCTCAGACCCCTTGGCCTTTTTGGGCCCCCGACCCAAATATTCACTCAAGATTGTACGGTGTGGTATAGGATTATGTCCTCATTAATGTCGGGTTACTCACTGCGCTGTACACCTCCCTTGTTTGGGGGTATCTTACTCATTTTTTTCCTTACTACATGACGGTAAACTGCACATTACCCTCTTCTAGAACTACGTGTGGCTTGATTCCCATCCTCATGGGATACGTAGGATTTCCCGAACGTCTAGACTTCGGGTCCAGCCCCATCTCTTATAAATCTCCCTTTCACCTTGGACCCTTGGCCTACAATTTCCCAGGGAGAGGGGTATATGGTGTGGTATGGAACTATGTCCTCATTCAAGTCGGGTTTGTAACAACCATGCCTTGTACCTATTTCTCCTGAGCATTCTCTATCCTCTTGTTCTATACTCATCTTTTCAAATCAGCCACTCTCAAGTTGATCCCTTCGACCCTATTTGGTGATTCACCAATGTGCCCAAGATTACTCTGGTTCAACATCTGGAGTGTTGGGTTTTTTTACCTGGACATGTTCCCACCCACCTTTCAGGCTTTGTGTTCCCCTTCATTTGGGCTTCCATAATCTTTCACACTCGAAGGGACCCCCAAATGGAATGTATTCTAGGCCTAAGGGGCTCTCCTACCATTACGGGCCAACGTCCTCGAGGGTTTCAGACAACAAATCGATACAAGTCCCACATTGCGAATATGGTCAGCGGTCGATGCTCATTTGTTTGTCCCCATTTCAGGTTAATGTGATATGGATGTTGTGTTTCGAACATGCTCAACAGTTATCCTCCACCGTCACGCCAGCCCCTTTAAGCCTTGAATGTTGGTTACATGGTTCACATTATTTTCCACCCTATCATGACCAAATGGAATCTCGACACTCTTAGCACTATCCCTCAGTGAGCATTTGCATGTTAGGAAGACAAGATCCATGGTAAAGGCATCATTCGGGGCTCTGCACTAACTTCCCTTTGGCGTGCATTCTAGTTATTGTAGAAACCTCTTCCGCCCTTATTTCCCACATCGATTTTGACTCACATGGGCTTAGGGATCGGATTGGGGTCCGCATTTACTCAAATGGATTACGATCATCTATGGTCCGATCTCTAAGACCATAAACTAAGATCTCTTTTATAACTACGTACAACTTGATTCCCATTCCCATGGGATACGTAGGAATGCCTAGACTCTTGTATTTGGGTCCAACTCGAGTTCCACTAATTTATCTCTTCTGTTATACCTTCAGAGCTTTAACTCTTATAGGACTGTGTGGTGTGGTATGAGATTATGTCCTCATTCATGTCAGGTTTTCATTATCCGCACTATGTACGCCCCTTTCTAGGAGTTATCCCCCATACTTCTTGTTCCACGTGACATTAAACTTTATGTTGTTCTGCACGACGTTAAAAGGCACCTTCAAGAACTATTTATGGATTGATTCTCATCCTCATGGGATATGCAGGAACACCCGGACATCTCATCTTTGGGTCCAACTCAACTGAGAGCCAGCTTCTCCTATTCCATATCCTCTAATTTTTCCTGGACCCTTGGCCTGAGGTTTATTTTAAGGAATCATGCACGGTATGATGTGGACCTTGTCCTCATTCACGTCGAGTATGCTTTATCACACTGTTCACATTACCTTTCAAACCTCATCCTTCTTGTATATGTCTAATCCATATGACTCTAGACTATGCTACCTAGTCCTACATGACTCTAAACTATTACGTCTATATTGTAAGACATTAAAATTAATGGTTGGTCCCATCACATGACCCTAAATTGTGACATTATCGTCCTAGACGCAGGACGAAAAATGGAATTTCACCATGATATCCTCACTATAGGAGGCATCATGTTTGGTATCATTCATACACCATACCATTTTTCAACACCTGCACATAGCTTGATTATTATGGAGATTCCTAGAATTTCTATCCTAGGTCTATCTCTACACACAAAAAAACACACATTCATCCTAAAGGAAAAAAAATATCTATCAAATACCGCTTCTTTTGGTGTAAGGGCTAAACCCGCACGACCTTTTAGAACTATGTGTGTCTTGATTCCCATCTGCATGGGATATGTAGGAACACCCATGCACTTTTCCTTGGGCCCATCCTAACTTACGTTTCTGATCCCTCGACCTAAAACCTTCCCAGGAAACACACGGTGATCCGGACACCTGGTCCTCATTCACATTGAGTTTTATGATTACCTCACCATGTGTATCCTATGTTCCCTACCATCTATGGTTCGAGCTCTACGACCCTAAACTAATATCACCTCCATCCTTGCTGTAAGAAGTTAAACTTAATGACATTTTATAGAACTACGTATGGCTTGATTCCCATATTCATGGGATATGTAGGAACTCCCAGACATCCTATCTCTAGGTCCATCCCTATGAATCTAAAATCATGCCCCCTCTCATTTAGCCCCTTGACCCGAACTCTTTTGGGAACATATGGTGTGGCGAGTACCTCGTGGGTTCTCATTCACGTTGGGTTTTGCGATAGCCATGCCATGAGCCTCCCATGTCCTTTTTCATCATGGTCTGAGTTCTATGACCCAAAACTAAGATCTCCCTATGGAAAAAGTATGTCACGTTTGGCTATTTTTCCACCCTGTGCACAGTCCATTAAATCAATCCTCCCTTAATGGTCCACCCTAGGACCTTAATTTGAAAGCATGTGACCCCAGGACCCTTTTCTTTGGGAAGGGATTCTACTCCCTTTATCTAATACATCTTATAGTCGTATTCAGGTGTGTTTTGACAAAGAACCCGAAGTGTGGGGGTTTCACAGGGACATTACCCTCGTTCCATGTCCAAGCTTTGTGAGATTGTCATTTGGATCCTCATCCTCTTCCATGTCTGAGGGTACCCCCTTCACGGCCTGGTTTCATGCCACCTCGGATCACCTACCATCTCATGCTAACGTCCCTAAAGACCCTGAATGACATTTGTGAAAGGTCTCATGTTTTGAACATGGTTAGCGGTCGACCCTCATTCGTCTATCCCCACTCCAGGCTAACGTGATATGAATACTGTGTTTCAAACACGGTCAATAGCTATCCCCTATCATTATACCACCATCATTGTGGTCCAGATCTTGAGCATCATGATTCACATATTTCCACTTCCTTATGTTCAAGTGGAATTCCAACATACTCAGCTTTACTCTTCCATGCATCTAGGTGCATTATATAGGTGGGTCAACATCAGTGGGACGTCATTCACCTAGTGTCCCATCATTCCTAACATGTGCCTTCCTGTTCTAGGAAAGTCCCATCACTACTTATTGTTTACCACATCGAGCATGACTCACGTGGTCTTAGTAGTTCTGGTAGGACGTGTACTGGAGTAGCCATGCCATGTGTACCTTTCCTCATCCCTCGTGACATTAAACTGCGCTCTCAGAACTATGTATGGCTTGATTCTCATCCTCATGGGGTACGTAGGAATGCTCATCCACTTTTCTTTGGGCCCAGCCTAATTTTCACTTCTTTTCCCTTTAATTGAAGAGATTCCTAAGGGGATATATGGTGTGATCCGGACTCCAAGTCCCCATTCATGTCGGGTTTATAGCTACCGTACCACATACTCCCTTCCTGGGATCTTCCCTTTCACTCCATGTCCTATCGTATGACGTTAAAATATGTGAGTCCATATGTCCTCAATGCATGACACTAAACTGTGGTTCTACCTTGAACAAGTTCAGGATGCCCTATGTTAATCCTGGGATGCGTTAGTTTCCTCTCCATATAGGATTCGCCCTACCAGTGTTGGTCTCTGACCACATTGTTCCCCAAGAACTATGTTTGGTTTGATTCTCATCCTTATGTGATACGTAGTGACATCAAGGAATCTTGCCTTGGGCCCAGCCTCAGGGTCATTAAACCTCCTGGTCCCTTGGGTCCAATCTTGGTCCAGGAAGTATGACCTTTAAACTATATGCATCGTATTTACTATATGATGTAAAAATACAGGTCCTTACCAAATAATACATGTTTGAAAGCATGTTTGATCCCTGATCAGACATATATGCCCACCTAATGTGTTTCTGCCACGATGGTTTAATTTCAAGAGTGTTGGAATCCATTCGAACAACCCATCACTCCACCCTACATGCTTTGTGTGCCCCTTATTCGGACCCTCATCCCCTTTCACGTCTGAAGGAACCCCCTAACAGTATGGATAATTTGCCTAAGGCTCGCCTACTGTCCTAGGATAACATTCTGTAAGACTAATGGATAAAATTTCAAGTCAAGCCACATGTTTTGAACTTGGTCAGCGGTAGGCCCTCATTTGTTTTCCCCATTTTAGGCTAACGCAATTAGGATACTGTGTTTCAAACACGGTCAACAGTTATCCTTCATTGTCATGCCACCCCTAAAGTGTTCTGAATTTTGGGTATCGTGATTCACACGTTCCACTCCCCTATTTTCGGATTAATTCCAATTCCCATGGAGTCACCCCACTCGTGCATTAGAGCACATTTGGAAGGAGGGCATGTCGATTATCCTAAGGTCCTCATCCTCCAATCGAGCCTCTCCCATTTCTTCCAAGAAATCTGGATTGTTTGTTCAAACCCCAGATGCCCAAAGCTTGGTCGACACCCTTATGTTCAGATGGAATAACATGTTGATCATCCCTTGTTTCTCACATTGGGCTTGACCCGCGTGAGCTTGGGGATTGATCACTGGGCATTTCATGAATATAACAGATGCATGTAAAACCAACACTAATAACATGACTCGTGCATGCTATGTAATCAAATAATCAAAGAATGAAAGTACATTAGAGGGTTTTTGATCTCTACAGCACCCGAGGGTCTATCCCTCCCATGGATGGGTTAATCCCGTCAAAAGAAAATTGTAGCTCTGCCACCCTCTGGCTTGTGCCGTCCAGAATTTGATGCTGCCTGTTCAGTTCCCACTTCTCCTCAACAGTGATAGGATGAAATTCATTGGCTGAAATCTGGCCCTGCTCTATGTCGTTCTGGATAATGGTCATCTTCTCAGAGGCTCTCTTCAGGCCCTCTTCAGCCTCTTCCAGCTAGGCCTTCAATCTCAATATCAGCCCCGATTGCGTGGTAAGGGTGGCTGAGTGTTCATCCTCCTAGACCTACAGCCGCTGAACTTCATCATCAGCCTCACGAAGTTTCTTGATGTTCACCGATTTCCTCTACTTCCTGCCCACACCAAGGCCATGGTCATACTCCCAAATCTTATCCTCCATAAGATCTCAGACGAGCATGTGAGTACGTTGGGCATACACTCCCCTAGCACATAGTTCACATAGTCATGAATGAATTTTGTCCATCTCATCCAGCCATAGTGCTTGGGGAGTGTCATCAATGAAGTACTTGATCAAATTACATGATCGGTGTTGGACTATTTTGTTTTCCTCTTTAACAGAGGTCATCTCATCCCAGTCATCACGGTTGGTAGGCTCATATGCATGGAACACCCTTAGGAACTCATCAGCAGGGTCCTAATCTAGTGTTTGATTAGGCTTGGTGGGACCTGGGCTATCTGATAGATCCTCATAATTGGATCACACCTTAATAATCTCAGGAACAACCCCGTTGGTGGTCCCACCAGCAATAGGGAGCGCCGTAGTTCGGTCTGTCTGGATATCCGCCTCCACGATCACCAGTATTCCTCTGGGAAAGACGCCACCAGAAGCCCTGAACAACCTTGCCAAGGTGGCCCATGCCATTTGAAAAACTGTGCACACCAAAAAGGAATTGTTCGTCAGTTGACATGGTCAGTGGGTGACAATCATGAATTTGGTAGAGGATACTTACATAGATCGAATTCATGGTCTAGTTATTGGGTTAACATCATGGGGACCCCGAGGTGTGGCCCCCCATATATTGTCAGAAGGTCTGAAAGATTTAGAGGGTTCACCTTAGGTGTCTTGGCCCCACTGGATGTAGCAATTGATGCATCCATAGGTGTGGATCCTGAAGGCCCTGCATCTATATCCACTAAGGGACAAGAACGGGTTCTATGTATGAGACTCTCCTGCACATTTCAAGTATTATCAAGGGTTCCAGAACGACCTGGGAGCAGACCCTGAGGAAGGGGCTTGGGATTTTACCTCAAGGGCCTCTGCAAATTCTTCAAGGTATGAGTCCTGATCGCCAACTTTTCCCTCCTACAATGGGCTCCCTCTAATGGACTCATCACCCCAGGAGGACTCATCTAATTCTTCTGGAAGAGGGAAATGCTCTCTCAATTCAGCGGTTGACAACTACAATGGGAACGTATGATCCAGCAACACCTTGACATGATCTTTAATTAGACAAGGAGCACCCCAGGAATGCACAAAGTCTTCCAGCTTTGCCAGGTATTGCTCCACCTTCTCTTGGGACACCATAAAGTCGGCCCGGATAGGGCCTATCCCCGGAAAATCCATCTCGAGACAATTCAAGTGTTTCCACATCTCAGATGGGCTGAGGAATTTCTATTTGACTTCCCAAATGTCTCAGGCCTCTAGGAAGACAACATTCTCCAGCATGTCTATATGGCACAGCCGCTTCCCTGAAGACTGGGTGGGTATCCTACAGAATCCTCTTGATGGCCTCCCCTCTGGATGACTCTGTTCTTCTGGAACCACCAGGTCTACTATCGTTGTTGTATCTATCACTGTTGCCTTGCCCTCAACTGGTGCGGGTCTTGCCACCATGGCAACCCCACCACCGCGAGATTCCCTTGCCGCCTTCCTCCCCCGTCCACGAGATTGGGGAGGCTCACTATCACCGACCCGAACGATTGGATGCTTCGGCATCTCCCCTGGGTAGGCCGCCTCCGAGCTTTGGGCATGCTCCTTTACCAACCCAAAGATAGTACTAGGCGGAGGCAGCTCATTCCGCATCTTCTCATCATCCCATGTGAACATGAGTCACATCTTCCTCATCACACACGGGTGTTCCTCGTGGTGTACCTCTAGATAGACACATGGAGGCGATATGGGTTTCGAGTACTCATAAACCCCCCTAACATATGCCGCTATCCACCCATACAGAAGGTAGAATGGCCCACATATACTTTGTGGCCTCTTCCCCTCACTGATGTGCCACAACATCTTGTATAGCTTGGCAAGCATTGGGATCCTGAGGTTGAATCGCCTTCCTATCGCCAACATGGATGCCAAGATAAATGTGTTGGGTCGCACGCCCATGTTTGTATCCCTCATCAGCAGGATCCAACCATAGATGAGAGCTGTGATGAATGTCGCCAGCCTGACTATCAGCTGCTACTCAGTACTGACGCTAAATCCCCAAGTTTTCCACTCACTCTCCTCCAAGATCTTTCAGTACGAGTGCTCCTTTCCTCGTTGATCCCCCTTCAGGAAAGTCTGAGGCCTCACCAGAAACTGCCTGTCTTTCGAGAAGTTCAAAAACTGCTTGAACCATCACTTAAAATGGACATCTCTTACTGCTTCTTTTTCCTCTCCCGGCACCGGCTCCATCAACTCCATCACCACCCGTAACATTTACTCCAGATCCTCCCACACACCCATGACGAGGAAGAATTCATCAAACATTGCCCCCAATATCAGGACCCCTGAGATATGGTGCACGTCCCACAAGCTGATACCAACCTCTTCGTGGTGTAGGTGGAAAGTATTGGCCCTCGATGACCACATACTCATAAAATCTGGCATCAGCTGCTTCAGATGATAGATGTGAAACTAGGAGGCCCAGGCTACCTCATATAGACCCACTCTCCTCAGCTCAGCCCCAAACTCTTCACATGAGGCACTTACCCAGTAGTCTCAGGCCCAATCATCTGTGAAGTTGCCGCCCTGGTGCAGGTCCCACTCCTTAGACCATCCCTTCCCCAGGTTCCTCAACGCTGCCTTCAAGATTTTCTAGTACAGAGGTGAGGGGGCGTCTCCAGCTACAATGACTTCCCATCCGTTTTGTTCAGGTGGTTATATAGGCAGTTAGCATTGACAGACATGGAGTCTTCTCAGGCATGGCCATCAGCCACCCTAAACCATTGGTGCTGACGCAGCATACTTCTGAACCAGTAAGCCGGTTCATCCCAACTATCTTCAAGAATGAAGACGTTATCCCTCAGCCTGAATCCATACAAATGAATCCTCCTTCATAGTGGATAGTTCCTCTAGATATCTGATAGCATCTCCACCAACAAAATATGGTCAGAATGGCTCCGTATTATCTCCCCTAGGCCCAAGTAGTTTGTTATCTCCTCCCTTCGGGCAGTGTCTATGAGGACCCCCATGATAGACTCCAGATGAGCCATTCAGTTTTAAGTTTTGGGTGTTTTCTGTGTTTGGTTCGTGAATCCCTTTCACGGAGCAATGTTGCGGATCCAGTTCGCAAATAATGTTCATGGAGCCCTACCCTGACCTTCAAAAGAAAGTCTCTAAAGCATTGTTGTGGAGTTGAAGACTCGTTGTGTGTCATGAATCAGAGGCCCTGATTTGTAGAGAGAAAGCATGGAGTATTCAGAGCTTCACGAATCGAGAGCGCTACAAGCCAAAGTTACGGAGTAAAGAAAGGACAAAAGAGAGTTCAGCTCCCCTATTTATAGGTGATGACCTTCAGAGCTTCGCAGCACATCCATACTGTGTCGAGCCTCGTAGCGTGCTCAGCCTGCACGTCACCTATCCTCCTCGTGAGCCCTCTTTGTAAAACAGCTCTGTGGATGGATGAGGGATTTTGGCGATTGACCCTCAGACTTTGACCCTTGATTTCTCTCGGATCCAAGTCTAAGGGGGGCATTTGTTGACGCCAAAAGTTGGGAAGAATAAGAACAAAAGGGAAGTCTTACGGGCTACCTCACGAAGACCTTTTGCGGAGCCCCATGGCCCCACGCCCGCCGAGGAGCAAGGAGGCAGGAGGCTCCACAAACAAATTTGACGTTCGTGAGCCTACCATGGAGTAAGGAGGTAGGAGCCTTTGCGAGCCGAGTTGACATTCGCGAGCCCACCACATAGCAAGGAGGTGGGATGCCCCGTGAACCCCTTTGACATTCGTGAACCCACCGCAGAGGGACCTCTGTCTTCACGTTGAGTGACCTCTTCTTCACGGTGCCTCTTGCCTATAAATACAAGGCTCCCCCCAAGCCCAAAGGAAGGATTATCTGACCTTTCACCTTCTAAGCTCTCAAATCATGAATCACTTATTGATCTACGAACCATGAGCTCCTCAAGGTACTTTTTCTTTGTGAAGTTCCTCCCCCTTTGCTTTAATTGAACCCCTATTCCGAGAGGGATGCCTTTCACGAATCCCATGAGCCTTTGCAAAGGTAGGAGATCTCCACGGGGACTTGAGTCGTCGTGAATCATTTATGCTTCGCAAAACACCCTCCACACACACATGACCCACATTCTAAGGCAGGTTCACTATGCTTCACGAAGCATATTGCTTCACAACACCTTACCTCATGAGGCACACTTGGTTCGTGAGGCATTGCTTCGTGAATGCCTTTCCACTTCGCAAAGCTCCCCCCATATGCACCTATTCCATATGCCTAGGCTAGGAGACTTCACTTCACAAAGCAAATCCCTTTACGAAGCCCTTCCACTTCATGGAGCACCAGAGATTCACAAGGCTTCTACATATGAACCCCTCTACTCTGGAACTACTTTTACCATGCATCCCTTCAGGTTTTCACGAAGCAATTTCAAAGTCCCTTGGATGATACTGCCCATTGCGTTGCTTTGACTCATGCTTCTTCGCATAGGAATGCTAACGACTATTGCTTCTTCACATATCCATGCTAACATGGGCCACCAATGGGATCACCTCACGACATCCCATCACCATGGCATTGTTGATGCCTTCCCTTCCCCAAGGGGTGGGAAGTATCAGTTATGTAAGTCCTAGGGGTGTAGAGAACACCCACTTCATCCGAGCTATAGAATGTTAAACTTCCAAGCCCCAACGTCCTCAGCACATGATGTTAAACTGTGACCTCTCCCTGTGTCTTGCATATGGGGTGCCCTATCTCAGACATTCTCTACACCCACTAGTCTCCATGGGAGTGAGATCATTCCTCACATGGAATGAGATCCTCTTTATCGGAGCAGCATATATCCATAGGGAAAAGGAAACCACCCTGGTGTAAGCCCCTAGTTTTCCTTATAGGAGGCTACATCCTTGCCCCTTCTTTATTCAGTGCCAAATCCCTCTCTCTCTGGGCTTTGTCGCCCACCGGTCCTCCATCCTAGAGTAATTCCCAATCTCCCTAAGCTTCTAACCATGTGTAAGCCCTTGTTTTCCCTTTGGGCTGCTAACCACGTGTAATCCCCACTCCACTTCCCACGGATGCACCTTTCGCGACGTGATCATCAGGTCTTTGTTGTCTCTGGTTTCTCACACCGAGCATGACTCATATGGGCTTAGATCAAGCATTGACCATGACATCCCTTCGGGCTATCTAGATTGTAAGCCCCAAACCACCATCCTGAACTATGAGGTCTTTGATCATTGCCAAGGTAGGGTACGTAGGAAGCCTCCATGAGGTTCAAGCCCACCACCCATTGGTCCCAACCATCTTCACATCGGTCAGGAAGCCTAGGGTGTAAGCCCCAAACTACCATCCTGAACTGAGAGGTCTTTGATCCTTACCAAGGTGGGGTACGTAGGAGGCCTCTCTGAGTTTTAAGCCCACCATCCATTGGTCCTGACCATCCTCACGTTGGTTCACCAAACACCCCTTCTAAACTATGTGGTCTTTGATCCTTGCCAAGGCAAGGTACGTAAGAAGCCTCCCTGAGGTTCAAGCCTAATACCCAGTCTCTCTGACCTCCTTCATGTCAGTTCACCCACTCCACCTGAACTAAGAAAACTTTGATCCCTGGTAAGGCATGGTACATAGGAAACCTCCATGAGGTTCAATCCCACCATCCATTTGGACCCCAGGTCCTTATTCACGTTGGTCCAACGACCCCCATCCCATATGAACTACGTGGGTTTGATATCTGTCTCTTAGGAAAGGTACATAGTAATCTTCCATGAAGATCAACCCTATCTAGTGGTAAGCCATTGTGACCTCAATCAATGGTAAGTCGTTGTGTCCCCTATTAAGCGGTAATCCATTATAATCCCCTTTGTTGGGACCCTCATCTTTGGTCCGTACAAGTGGTGTCAGACCGACTTGGGATGCTAACCATGTGTGAGCCCCATACACATCATCGGGTTGTCTTCCTATGTGTATTCCCCAATTCAAATCCATTTCCCAGTCTTCCATTCGATCCTATGTGTTTTGGGAAGGTCATTCCCCAACCCAGAGGTTCCACTTCTTCCGGGTCCAATACATGTGTCCATTCTCACAGGCCACCTCCTGAGGTGTCCCTTCGCCCTACTGAACTATGGGGACTTTGATTCCCTACCATGGGGATACATAGGAAGTCTCCTCGAGACTCAAGCCCAACATTACCATCATCCTCACAGTGATTCCATCCCATTCACCATTTACTTCATTCAAACACTCCATCATCCATCTTGATTCTTACCCGGGATTCCACATCTTGGTGAGGTCATGATAGCTCACCCCCTATATCAGTGTTTCCTCTAGGGGTTGCGCCCATCTGATCCACTCTAATCAGTGTTCTGATCTTTCTGATTCATCTCAGCTGGATGTTAAACCTGTGGCATACCCTGTGTTAAACATGGGAAGCTGAGGAAAACCTCATATACATGCCTATGGCATATTATTCCCCGCATTTGACATGGTATGCTTCGGGATTCCATGCCCTCAAGAAGCCCTATATAAGGGGAAGAAACCCAGACGCGCTAGTGTCCCAGTGTCCAGATATGCCAATGATGTCCAACATGACTACTCCCCTGACCGAAGGTGCTGCCCTGACCAGACCCTTTGGAATGTCCCGACCGAAGCAGTGTAATTAACTTGTGTCCATAAAGATATGGAACTAGGAAGAGTTTCATGAACAACATATTAAATCTATAAGTGAGACCCAGACTAGGTGACGAGTTTCAAGGAGGAATCCATGGAAGGAAGAACCGACATCCCATTATCCCATTTCGATCAAGGAGAAAACATCCCTGAACATGGAACGGATGTATCCCACCTTTGGAAAGCGGTAATTTGGGGCAACAAAAAGTGCCACCTTCCCCCAATGAGATGGACACGCGCACCCCGACGAAAGTGTCGGAAACAGATGCCTTGCTTCTATGGTTAGCTTGATAATGGAAAAGATTATCAAGATATGTATAGATTGGGATTGATTTTACCTAAGGTTGAGGTATCCTTGAGAAGTTATGTGGTGAGGCTAAGGATTTCTTAGGATTTTTTGGTTGAGTAATAGGAGTTCTCTTGGTTTTTTGTTTGGCCTTATGGTTTTGTGGCTAGTTGATAAGGTAGGTTTGGTCGGATTCCTAGACCTATCGGTTCTAGTTTCACTTTGGGTAGCACAATGGGAGCGTGGTTGGATCTCATGGATTTGAATCAATGATTTTGTGGAGGTTGGTTACTTATTGGATCTAAGTATAAGGGAGATTCCTATTTTTGAAGAGGAGCACTGAGGGCGCTCTAGTTTGTGAAATTGGCATGTGTTCGGAGCATGGTTAGTGGTTTGGGCATTTTATCCTAGGTTCATTGAATCATGGATCTTTTTAGCATGAGTGTTATTTGGTGAGTGGTAAGAGTGAGTGTCCAAGAAGAAGTTTTTGGAGAATATATCTACCTTTGAGGAGGAGAATGGTGGTCGGTGTGTCTTTTGGAGTAAAGCCTAATTGAGTGAAGGCATGCATGTGTTGGTTAGATGAAGTGTCAGTTAAGTTGTGTGGGTCCATTAAGAGTTGATATGGTCTTGAGGAAGCCTCATGGTGGGTATTTCACCATAGGTAATTGGAGTATTTTGATCCTTTATTTAAGAGTTTTATTGAGTGTGGGGATATCATTCCTAATGAGCTTGGAATGGCCTACAGTTTCTGTTTGGAGTTAGCACTCTGGTGTGAGTTGTTTGTCCATACCCAGCCATTACGTTTAGTATTGTAAGGATCATAGAATGTGGATTTTGGTTCCTTGATGAGGGTATAAAATAAGGATACTCCTATGATGGGGATAATCAGATCAGTCACAGTTGAATGTTCCTCTGGTTGGGAGAGTTTTGGGCATTGTGAGATTGGTCGAGGGATAGTTGTGGTTTTGTTAAAAGTGTCAATTTTTAGGGTGAATCTTGGTATCTAGTTGACCAATGCGTCTTCTTGGGGATGATAATCATTATTGCATGGAGATTATCATGAACCGCATCATGAAGGTTTAAAAAATAGGTGAAATTTGAATTTTTTTATCTTAGGTGCCTTTTGAGGGGGAAAATAGTAATTTATTCTAGTAAGAGATCTTAGATAATTTTTCTAACCACTTCATTGGTCCTAGAATAGGGTGTTTACCCTAGTACATGAGTTTGGTGGAATTCCATGACATTCAAATTTTGGCGTAATATTTAATACTTAATTAATTAAATATTATTCATTCATGCACATTAATTTAGTGATATATTCTATTCATAGCATCAGATCATAATTATAACTTATTGGATAAGTATATAATGGTGGTGTGGGTTACCTTGGTAGTGAAAAACCTTGGGTTAGGCCCCAGGTCTAGACCAGGTTCCCTTTTCTTCTCTCTCTTAATTTTATTTTTCTTTTCTTTTTTCTTTATTTTTTATTTTTCTTCTCTTTTATTATTTTTTATCCCTTTTGTATTCATTTGTATTCCCCTCCCTTGGGGATTCCTTTGGATGGTAGAGAGGAGATGTAGAGGTTATAGAGAGAATAGGAAGAGAGGGAGAAGGAGGTGCAACCACAGAGCTCAGATCACGTTGGATCATCATGTGGGTGTCATGGAACATGGATCAGATCAAAGCTTTCATGGTTTCCACCCAAAGGTAACCCCTTATTAAATTTTTTAACAAAAATCCTCATAGGTTAGTTGTTTTAAAGTTTTAATCCAATTTTTAAGCTATTGGGGGTCCCACATGGGTCAATCTGGTGGTTTTCTGTAGAATTGGGGGGGGGTTAGGAGATCCAAAGAGATCTTTGTTTGGGAAATCCCGATCAAACGATGTGAGGTTTGATGAAAACATGTCATGTGTTTTTCCTGTTCAAGTAATATGATCTTTTTAAAAGTACATTCCATGTACTTTAAGTACATGACATATAGTAGTTCTTATCCATGTATCAGGCCATGTGGTTATATATATGTGTAGTCAGAGTTGGGGAAGTACATTTTGTATACCCAGTGTACAACCCGTGTAGTGGTTATTGTCCATGTATCCAAGATCTTGGGTAGAAAAACATTTTGAGACTACACAATGTGCACTAGTAGTACATGCTATGTAGTGGGACTTGGCCATGTGACTATATACTTTGGTATAAAACCCGTGTGAGGGAGTAATTTCCATGTAATAGTATACAAGAAGACCTCATGTAGGCCATGTCCATGTACTAGTACACAGGAAAACCCCAGGTGTTCCCTATCCATGTGGAAGTAAATGGCTAGTCACACCATTGAAGGTACATGTCATGTACTCTGAAGTAGACACAGTGTGATTTTTACAATAAGAAGTTTTGGGTGCCTTTTTTCTGGGGTCAAAATTAGATTGGTGAGTAGTCCATTATGAGTTTTTTTATACATAGATCATAGTGGTGGAATCCTTTCGGAGTTTAGAGGCCATCTGGATGGTACTTTGGACTAATAGAGCTTTGTAGGAGGATTTATATGAGTATGTGGTTCTAGAATCCTTTCGGGGGTTCGGTTGTGAGTTGTGAGGCTTGTGTGAGGGTTTATTCTTGTTGAAAACCTTGTATTGAGTATACCGGGTGAGTTTTATGTAGGTTATTTGAATATATTTAGGGATGCAGGATCAAATTCCTTCATGTAAGAGATCGTTAGTTTGGTTTCATGAGGTGTGGATTCAGTCACCTGAGGTCGAGACTGATGGGATCCTTTGAGGTGTTTTGGCATCATTAAATATTGGGTATATCTAGGTGTTTTTACATAAGTTTGAGATAGGTCTGATGGACCTGTTATGAGGAATTCCCTTTTGGGTGAGGAGTTTCTTGAGGTTTTCCTTCTAGGCTGGTGTTTTGTGGATTTGGGTTGGGAGAATAGCCTTGGTTCCTTTGATCGTACATAGCTTGGGTTTGGTTTTTCTAGAGGATCCCCTTATAGGGTATCCTTACTAATATGAGGTTTTTTGGAAGAACCCCTTGTAGGGTTTCCTATTATGATGAGTTTTTAGGAACTATGGAGGATGGATCATGTTTGGTTGGGTTGTGAGATGACATGCACTGGTTTTCATGGTTTTAGTTGGAGGGTGTGGGTGTTACTCAACCCTGATGTTTGATCTTTTATGATTAGGGATTTTAGGATATTTTTATTAAATATTGGATGAGAAATGATACCTTTTAGATATTATTGGACCAAACATAGTCCCTAAGATTGATTTTTTTGCTTTCCTCTTTTAGTTGGTTGGTAGCTGTGAGGTGGGGCTAGGGAGCTAATGGATGATATATAAGAATGAAAATGACTTAGACCAGTTATTCTCCCAGGGATAGGGTTAGTGAACCGTGGAGTCTTTTACACTCTTGAGGACCAATTTATATGTTTTGGGCCTAATCAGGCATCTCGATGATGCAATGATTGGTTCACTCACCCAGTTAGTTCTCCAGGACTTTTGGACATAGTATAACACTCCTAATGTTGAAAAGAAGTCCCTACTACCTATTTAGATCATTAAATTAGAGTCCTAGTTACCTTTATATGCACTTAATTATTTTAGAAACCTAGTATGAGATCCTAGGGTCTAGCATGTGTTCCTTCCCTTGAGTTAGACTTTGGAGCTCCTTCTTTGATTAGGAAAAAGTGCTTGATGTTTTGGCTGCATAAGCTACATTTCATAATTCCTTTGGATGGGGCCAGAGCGAGGGTAGATTTACCTACAAGTGATAGGATAGAACTCAAGGTTTGTTGTTTTCCTTTGATCTTATTTTTTTTCTATCTTTTTTTATGTTTAAATTGGTAGTTACATTTGGCTAGGCTGGACATGATAGGTGTTTCATGCACATTTTATGACAATATATATTAGGGCCGCCATTGGGGGTGGCCTATAGATATTTTTTTCTCACCCCCTACATGTTCGCCTTAGAATATGTGTAGACCTTATGAATTATTTTAAGTTAAGGATGGGATGTGGTAGATCAGGTGGAGGCCCAATGTTTCATGATCAATCAAGATAGATTGTGTGGAGTTTGAGGTTCGTGCTAGAGCTATTGAGCTTTCATGGAGACTAGGTATGTGTTTCAACTTAGAGTAGACATAGATCCTTGTGTATTTACTTTTCCTTCATTTTTATTCTGTATGTGGTAATTCTAGTGGGAGACCAATGTCTATATGAATATGCTTGGGTCTATATAAAACATTTCATTTATTATAGTTTATTTCAGTTATTTATTTCTTTATGCACACTCTGATGTTCACGTGTGTGTGTGTGTTCTTATTTTATTTCCATTATAATTTTAATTTGATATGAGGGTATTGTATTCCCTCTATATTCTTTTAGGGCCCTCGTAGCTAGTCAGAAGACTCTAGAATATGGGGAGGTGTGCTTGAGGCCTTGGTGTGGGCTAGATCGGGTGATGGGTCGAGTCAACTTGGGCTAGTTCATGACAAAACTCAATTGTACCAAGTCTATACTGAAGTGACAGAGGGCCTCACACTACCCTAGAAAAGGTACACGACATGTACCATTAGTACACAATGTGTCTTTTTTACCATGAGTCTTCTTATGTACTATAGAATATGCCCATGTACCTATGTCCATGCTCATGTACTCTAGTTATACTGGTGTTCTTGGTCATGTATGGGTCCTCTGGTCATGTTCGAGTACACGGTCATGCACATGTATTCTTCCCATTCCAATGTGCCTAGCTAGGTTTGTGCCCATTTATCCTTTAGGATACATGATGAGATTTCATAATTGGCTCACACATAATGTGGTAGGGACCAAAAAATGTGTGATCTTTTTCTTTGCATGTAAACTAAATCATCATAGAAAGGGGACTGCATAGTGTGTGTTCTTCAAAATACATATCGTGTAGTTGGGAATTTCTTAGAAATTATATATTGTTCACACATATTCTCCCATGCCACCACCAATAGTGGATCCACTATCTAACATGACTTTAGATCTCGGATCTACAGTCTACCATTCATGGTCATCATTGGTGTCCATATTCCAGCCACTCTTTGCCTTAGGAAATCGTCATCGTCACATTGTCTTTATGAAAAACCAAGATCTTCATACTGGGTATCCCAAATCTAAACCTGAATGATCCACCACTATTGTAAACCACAACCATTCCATATATCCCCATCCTAAATCCACTATAATGATTTATTCCACCAAATATTAATTGTGTGATGATCATTCATCAGGTATTTGTTGAACCACTGACCAAAAAAATGACAATGATTTTCGCATGAATAATAGGGAGAGAAAACCAAAAAATATAAAATGTTGAACCAACCTCAACCATTTTTTGGGTTGGCCTTGATTCGTTATTGTTATAATGAAAAAGATAAGAGCAAGAAAAATAATCCAACAATAATTTTCCTAAATCCCAGGTAAATAAACCTACACCAACAACACACTCAACCCACAAATCAATCTGTTGGTTGATTGATTTTTTTTATCATGGGATAATTAAATAGGGGAATAAATCACAAAAATAAATTATCTACCTTAGTTTAGTATTGATTATTGATAAATAATGAATTTGTGTTGTCATTTTTGGTGATATCCTCAAACTATGTTGGTGAAAATGATCCTCAATCCATCATTGTTGTTTATTATGCTCTCCTTAGTGCTCTCCTATCAAATCCCCAAGGTTATACCGCTAACCCTAGGATTTTATCATAAGTACATTTAAATAGGATATGATTTAGTTTTAGTATTAATTAATGATTAAATAAATGAAATAATTTATTTAATTATTATTGTACCCATGGTGGTGGTGTTTCACATTTGTTTTCATTGTGGGTTGGTTTCTGACAAGGTTTATTCATGGAAATGGAAACAAAAAAACAGCCCTCATATCCATGATGGATCATGGGCCTACTTTCCAAAGGTATTTGGTCATTGTGGAACTTAACCAATGATGCTTAATAACTCATATTGGCCGAGAGGATAGGAGGTCAGGCTCATCACAACCTTTTGGGGGGAATTATTTCCTACTTGGTGACTCTATTATAGATTTAATTCATATTCATGAATCCCTTTTAAATCTAAAATATGGAACTAATAACATCTGTGTATTAACAATCAATTATAGATGTGCATTGATGGGAAACCATCTATATGTATCTGAGGTTCTCCATTGATGGAACCATCTTTATGTATCTGAGATTATTCATCAATTGAACCATTTGTATATATCAGTGGTTCTCAATCTTGGTAACATTGGTTGTTTTGTGACACTTTTTTCAAGCCACGCAGTTAGACATGTGGGAATTTATCTTCATCCAGGTAGCTGAGGGTTGTTTTGATGTTGGGATCAGGCCCATGATAGGGGCTTCCAACATATAATCATGTAAGGAATTGGAACCCATGTAGTTTAGTGCCACTTAATAGGACACATGATACCTTTTAAGGTCATGTGACAAGTATTGTTCCATGTAGTTTAACATCATGTGACAAGGACATCAATGCAAAATATTCCTTGCAAAGGATGGTTTGGGACTTATTCCAAAATGTCCTAGGGGACCTGGAAGGGATATACCCTTCTAGGTAAGGGGTGTGATCTTACTAGGAATATGATCTAATAAGGATAGTGAGGGAGGGACCCAGAAAAAATGTAGACCTCTAGTTTGGATGTGATCCTACTGGGAATATATCCCAAAGAAGATTATTTTGAGTTTGGGGTGTTGGGTTTGAACCTTCCTTCATGTCCCATTTGGACAAGAATCAAACCTTATATAGTTCAGAAAGTTTGGGGCTTACACCTATGGGGGAGGACCAACTGTAAATATTTGATCATGATAATTACATGATCCCCACTAACCTCTAAGACAACATGATTCATTATTAGTTTGAGAGATAAGAGGAAGTGGAAGATCTGGAAATCCTCACAATCTCATTCATCTGTTGGTGGACAAGAGTGGGGGTATGGAAGGCAGGGGGATGTAACGAAATAAAGACGAGTGGATTATTATAGGAGGGATTCCCAGATACTTTTCTCTTCTAATGGGTGGAAGAGTGCGTGAGGGAAAGATGAAAAATGATAAGGGAATATTGTCATACAATTATCTTCATATTTCAAACAACATATGTCACCTCCTGAACTGTGAATCCATTTTCCACCATCCCTAAGGATGTAATCTTCATTACCACACTATAGGAAAAAGACCATTTCCTGTCATTTTTTTTTGGAAATGGTGGTGGTTTAAACTGCCTCCATATGGTTCTATGGTGGTTTTTGAAACCACTACTAAAGTATGTGTTGGCATACAATACGCAGTAGTTTCCTAGATTTAGCGGCAGTTTTCCCCAGCAAAACTGATATTTTTTTAGTAGTGGTTATAACCGCCGCTAAAAAATATCAGATTCTCCAGGGAAACCGCCAAGAAAACTACTAAAACCGCTGAGAAATAATAAAAGAATATGAAAACTGTTTATCGGCGGTTAAAACTACTGCTAAAAAATATTAGTTTCTCTAGGGAAAACCACCACTAAAACCATTAAAACTGCCACGATATGATAATGGAATATAAAAACTATTTAGTGGTGGTTAAAATCACTTCTAAATTATTGTCCGTAGCGGTGGTTTTAACCTCTATGGATAGAAAAATACTATAATTGTAGCGACAATTAAAACCTCTACTAAATATATTATATTTTTTTGCAGCGGTTAAAATCACCACTAAATCCAAATTTACAAAAACAAATCAGCTGATACTACATGCCAATTAATAATGCCTTGAAAAAAACTATTCCAATTGATATAACATATAACACATCATAACCACAACACATCGCAACCACCCCACATCACAACCACCCCATATCACCACCACCACAGATCATAACCACTACACATCATAACCACCACTCATAATTTAGTTTCAATAAGGATTTTTATCATAATTAAAAAATTATTATGAAGGGTATTTACACAAAAATATAATATTGCATAGGAAACCAATTGAATAGTTTGATATATATTCTCAGTCATTTTCATATGTGGTGAGGTTATAAAAACATACATAGAAGAATATACTGGTGTGGTGGTTCCTCATCTTCAATGTCTTTCACATGCTTTAAAATTCGAAGTAATTTATCTTTATCCCTATTTTTCATTGCAAAAATTGTCAGAGAATACTTTTCATTCTCATCTGGACAGATATCACATTTTATGTTCATTACTTGTAATTCCTTCCGAGCATTGGGATGATCCTTTGAATTTTCTTTCTCATTAAGTAATGTGAAGATCAAATTTTCACAGAAATTCTTCTCAATATGTATCAAATCAAGATTATGCTGCAAAAAATTAAATTCCTAATATGGAAGTTTGAAGAATATACTTTTTTCTTCCATTGTTGTGTTCCAATTTCACTTGATGATGCACTTCGAACCCATTTCCCACTATCATTCAAATGATAAACCTTCTCAAATTTGGTTTCAACTTTTCCAAGTTGTGTCAATATTTCAGAACCAGTTAACAAATTTAGAGGTGGTCTACGATCAATAAAACTGTTAAATTTTGATCTGTTCAGCCGAAATCTATGAGATACATCCAGAAATTTTCTATGGTACAAGAAGTACCATTTTCTACTGTGAGGTAGTCATTTGGTCTCAAAATCAAAGTTACAAATAGGACAATCCAAACCCATGTAATTTTTTTTACCAGATAAATTCCCAAGCTCAGGGAAGTCACTAATGGTCCATATTAAAGTAGCATGCGTTTTGAACATTGTTTTAGAAGAATCATCAAATGTATCAACATCGTTTATCCATAACTCCTGTAATTATTCAATTAAAGTCTGAAAGTATACATAAATATCATTTCTAGGAATTTTTTTTCTAGGAATAATCATCAAAATGATAAAAGATGTTTGTTTCATACACATCCACAGAGGCAGATTGTAAGGGATTAAAAAACTGGCCAAATGCTATAACCGGTACTCAAAGTCCCAAATGGGTTGAATCCATCGGCATCCAATCCCAATCGAACATTCCTAGAATCAGCTGAGAAATATGGATGTAATGAATCAAATGTATTCCATGATTTTTAACCTCATGGATGTCGCATTAACCAATCATTGTTATTATCTACAAAATTCTACTTCATGTGTTCAGCAGTTTTCGATGACATGAATAATCTTTGCAATGGATTATTTAAAGGAAAGTAATGAAAAACCTTTGCAAGTGTGTTCCTTTTCTTCTTCTTCATGGTAGTATGTTGATTCAGACTTTCAACATCACCCATTCACTTCCATTTAGAAGAAGAACATTTTTTGAAATCCTATCTACTTGAATCCTCTCTCCAATAAAGCATACAATCATTGGGACACATATGTATTTTTGAATAATTCAAACCAATCCTATTAACAACTTTTTCCATATTATAAAAATAATCGGGGATGTTTGCTTCAGGAAATGCATCACACAAAAATTCCAATATCATGGACATTGCCTTATTTGTAATTCCACATAGACATTTGATATGGTACAACTTTAGAAAAAAAGAAAGTTTTGAATATTTCAAACATCCACTATACAAATTTTGATTTCCATCGTCAACTAAATCATGAAACATATTTTCCATAGTGAAGTTTTCTCTTACATTAGTCTCCACATAATCAAGAGGAGGATCCACTGATATGTTGCAATCTTTATCTGGTTGTCCTAAAGTCTCAAAAACATCACTTGTCACGTTACTATTTATAGCACCATCATCTAGTTGTTCTGATATGTTTTGATGTTGATGGTGGTGTCTTGAAGTTCCAAATGAATCATTTATAATATTTTAAATTTCATTTCCCATTTTCGACGAATTTGGGAGCTCATTCTGTGGATTAACATTAGTACTCAACCTTTCTGTAACGTTTGATTCTCTGTGCCGAATCCAACAAAAATATTGACTAGGGAATTTCTTCAATATTAAATGTTCATAAACTTCATCTATATTCAACCATATTCTAAATTTACATTTAGGACATAGACATCTTATTTTCCCTTCAACAGATCGATTGGAAATTGCAAAATCTAAAAACTCCTCCAAACCCTTAACATACTGAGGTGTGTTCCTCGATAATGTGATTCGGATTTTATCCATGTATATCACAATGTGCCTACACAATATTAAGAAAAATTAAAACGCATAACTATTAATAAATAGGGAAATATATTCATATATACTAGTTGAAAAAATATATAAATATGTTAAATATTTGGAAAAATTCTAGGATTAGATCAAAAAAATCCTCAAAGACACCTTTTCCCAATAGCCCATGGTAACTTAAGGTGCTTTAAGGTGATATCTGGCCAAGAAATTTCTCATAATATACCTATTAAGTCTCAAAAATACTATCTCATTTCTACCAAGACATCCCAAACTATATAGAAATTTCAAAGAAGAGGCATGAATTCCTTTGATACCAATTTGTCACAAACCAACCTAGATAACCTACCTAAGAGGCATATTATAGGGTTTCTATGTAGATCACAGATTTCATGGATGAATAGATACATAAAAATAAATAAGAATGAGGTGGATAAAATAGAGGCATATTATATTTTTGAAGATGTGCATGTGTGTTAAAGGATATAGATGGAGGAATTGTGGAGGAATGGAAATAGATGTTGGGATGATGGGAAAGTGTCAAAGGTGGATCTAGAGGAATGGATGCAGGGAGAATGATATACAATATTTTTTCATATGCTATAAAAGTCACCCAATTAAAATTATACATTTTTTAAACGCACCTTATATTAGTTATGTAATAATGAAACCAGAACCAAATGTGTTGATCCATCACTAGTAAGGATAATTCATATTATCATGGGATTCTAAAGAAAATATTAGGTTAACATAACCATTTTATTAAATATATTAATATCCATCAAAATACATAGTTCAATATAGATGTGCACATTGTGTATTTATAAGTATAAGACATCCATTTTGGGTAGTATACTCAGTAGGCTAATTTTTGGTTATTTAATGTAGTTTGTATAAAATGCCTACCAAAATACTATCAAATGATTTTATGATTATATTTTCTATGTTATTTGAGTGGAAAAATATATCCATTTAATAAAAATCCCCAAGGTAATTGACTATGTTTCATAAGTGGTCACATTAATGTAATTATACAGAGACACATACTGTATAAGAAAGATAAAACTAACGTGATATGGTCTTATATTCAGAACGTATTTTATATTTTTTTGTTTTAGAATATAAAATTAATATCCTATATAGAGTACTATATTTCAACTAGTCCTGATTAACCACTCCATATGAATTCAATAAAGGATTCCAAATTAAGAAATTTACTTTTTTGTTTGGTTTTATTCTCAAATTGATGTATTATTATTGGTGGGTATTCAAGATAATCTATTCATGGGTGAATAAAAGTGGTAATAATAAGGAATTTTTTATACCATTTTCCCATGCATTAATTTATTGATAGATAAAAATTTAATTTCTCACTTCTGAGTAGAGGAAGAAAAATATTAGGCAAAATTAACCATAATATAAATACCATTAGAAAATCCATGGCCATGTTAGAGGTTATGCTAATCTATAATAGTTATTAAAAGAATAAATAAATAATTAACACTTGATATCAGAATGTATGGATCCTAATTTTTTCTAATTTCATGATATAAATTGATAATATTAGACACAGAATTATTATAAGATTTATCCCGTATGGTCACATAATCTGGAACTCTCTCATGTAGTGAAATCAGGTCACTTATGGGATGTCAAGCGTGCCTCATCATATTACATAGGATTCTAAATAGATGCAAGGGTGTGATGATATATCATGGATACTATACCCCTTTATGTATAATTACAATATAGTGGAAATAAACAATATAAATAAATATCATTTTAATGGAAATAGATGAACGAGTACAACATACTACTTGGAAGAAAAAGGATGAACCAATAAGCAATTAATAATAAATCATTTAATCACATGATAAAATTTATCAAAATAGAAAACTAAAGGTAATAAAAATAAAAGAACCATCTAACAAAATATCTTTGAGAAATTAGGAAATCCATTCACCCATCCAATCCCCAGTATCTTTAGGACCATAAATTCCTATCAATATTGGTGATTCTATAGATGAAGGTCTCATCCATAATAAATCATCATCCTTTTCACCCCTCCACAATGATAAGGTTCAATTTGTAAGGATCTAATCTAGGGTTAATTTACCACATGAACAACCATAGCACTTTTGGGGGCATTCACAGGTTAAACCTCTTAATATCCTATGGTGGAACTAGTGTGTCCTATCTAGAAATTGTATTTTGGTGCCTCTAAGGTTTAATTTGCAGCAAGTTGGTGAGGTGGCGAGGCGGTGAGGTGGCGAGGCAGTGAGGTGGAGAGGGGCTAGGGTTTCGAGGGTCACCAGGGGGGTCTCGTAGGGGTCGGGAAGAGAAGCGGGGTCACGAGGGTGGGGGGAAGTGTTGGGGTTGAAAAAAAAAGTTTTAGCGGCAGTTTACTAAATTGTCGCTAAAAATCGCCATAAAAATCTATTAATGTTATAGTGCCATGAGAATTTATGATTTCTAACATTTTGAGTACCTTAACTACCATGGAGACTAAATTTGGGAATCCCATTATCATGGTAATGTATGATCGAGATCAAATGCCTAGGTTTTTATCATACATGTCTGGAGGCCTTAGAGGAGGTCATGTCTTGGCCCCCCTCAAACAAGAGACCGAGATAAAGGGGTTCCCTACCCTTGAAGATGTAAAAATATGGATAGGAGGATTCTTCACCTATGTGACACCTATATGATCTAACTTTGGCTTCGCCTAGGTGATCTTGGAGGTTGATTCACCTAGGTGATACCTGGGTGAGCTGGGAGGATACTTAACCTAGGTGTTACTTTTAGCAACTGAAACTTCTCATACATAAACATTACATATAAATAGATGAGTAGTTATTATATAAAATAATGATCCACTCCATAACCATTTACATATAGTTCCTTTGGAAACATTTGGATGTAAATAATTGGTCCATAAGTGAGATACATCATCTCCCACTAAGTTCCTCATAACTAGAACCCTTCTTAGACACATCATATAAAATAACATTCATCATAACCTTGGGAAATAAAACATAATAAAGGATGATATCGTATTCTCAATAAGGGTAAACATGGGAGATATCATTCTATGATCACATGAAATCATAATATAATCACAAGGGTATGATATTATGAACATAACTTACAAATTTCATACCCAACCAATCATACATCATAAACATGAAAAATCCATAAATCATTATCATTCCAAAATACATGATTCATAATTGTGTGAAATCATCATAATTCATGAACCATAATCTCAATTCATAAAATTACGGCACAAACATAGGTATAGAAACCATTTCATTTGTCAAGGTTAACTATCAAGACCATCAAACATAGTGGATTAGGTCTCATCACCTGTTTCCCATTGTGAATTTAGCCTATCGACCAATTTCCCATTGCGGTTCAATCCCATAGAATTGTTTCTCATTATTATCTAATGAGATATAAATTTTTTTCCCAATGCATTGGAGGGATATATAGTTCCCACCTGTACTTAGTCATAACATGACCATTGTCCTTGGTTATAATGTAACTACTATCCATTATGAAAACCATACATATGTGTGCCACAATATCATAAAACATTAATCATATCATAACCAATGAATAGAAATTTGTTTCATAAAAAATTTCATCATAGCATAAATCATAGAAAATAAACGGTTTTCATAATCATTTCATCATTTCATCATAACCCATGGAAAAAGGAATGAATTTCATAAACATATTTTTATCATAAAAATAACTATTCAGGAAAATAATAATAATGGTATCCTTGAATCATATCATCAGTAAAGCATAATTTACATCAAATTACATCATCGTATATAAAAAATGATTTTTAAAGATCACTTGGAACATTTATGGAGGCAAATAACCTTTCCACTTTGAAAAAAAACATTTTAAAACATTAAATAAAATCAAAATTATTTTCTTTGAATATAAACTTATAAACTTATAAAGTAAGATTTAAATATTAATTAAACAATTTCTTGAGGAAAATAATATTTTCAGTTTGAAAATTTATTTTTAAAACATAAAACTTTCTTTAAAATTATTTTATTTGAAAATAACCACAAAAACTTATAAAGGAAACTTTAAGATCATTTAAAATATTTCTTGATAAAAATATCATTTCCACTGGAAAAAAACTTTTTAAAAATAAAAAATCATAAAACATTTTTGAAATAATTTTCTTTGAAAATAAACTTTGAAACTTATAAATTAATATTTAAAACTCTGAGTTGTCATGATAGTGGGAAATGTCATACACGTTAAAACAAATATTCCTTTCACATTATCGGTAAAATCTAAATAGGCCTTGTTTTGAAAATGACATGAAGATTACTTTTAAAACATTTTTAAAAAAATTAAAACAAGTGCAAAAATGACTTTAAAAATCCAATAGGGAGATTAAAACATTTTTGAAAACATTTTTATAAAAGATGAATATGGAGGAAAAAATGTTTTTTGACTGAAGATAGAAATAAAGTAGGTTTTTTTTAAAATGTTATTTTGGAATCATGAGTACAGTACATAAAGAGAGGAAAAAGAATGGATATAATTTATTCTCAATAAATAAATATATGAGAATAAAATTAATGAATTTCTTGAAATATATATCATAATATTTTATCATTGGAAGCATAAATATAAACAATCCTAATAAATAATGAGATTGTATCATAAAACCCTTACCACTTTGGCAACTTTGACTCATAAGAACAATGATGTAATAACAGTAAATGAAACTTAATATACCATGAGAATGAATAAATTCATTATATTACATGTCAAATGTGTTGTATATACACCTCATAAAATAATATATGTGTATAACATAATGTATGTCCCAAAAGAGACAAATTGAGGCAAAGATCCCTTACCACTTTGGTGACTTTTAAACTGTAAACCCCATGAAAGGGAGATACTAAAATATATATGTAAATCCCCATAAATTTCATTATAATAATCATAAAATACATACATGGTTATTATATACATCACATAAAATAAACACATGGTGAATATGGCATGTGTCTCATAAAAAATAAAAGTGAGATGAAAAACCCTTACCTTAAGTCTCAAATTCATTAATAAACATTTGAACCACCTATATAATAAATATATATTTATTATAAATATATTATATAATATTAATTATATATATCATACCATATATTATTTACTTATGACCTTTTATTACCCGTTTACTAAAAATTCCATGTTAAAATCACATTTCGGGTAATAATTGCTCTGTTGTTCGTGTATGTTTGACTTTTTTATTTTAGTTCCTCTTAAATTGATCATGGTTACATAATATAAAAAATGGTAAACATGATATAAATATAATATATATTCATTATATATTTATTTAGATTAATCCATAAAATTTATAGATGGAAAATTAAATACACTATTCATGGATATGATAGGCTGTAAGTACACATGAACACTATTTCCATTTTATCGACAAATGAAATGAAATAAAGTTAAACAATATATTACCTTAAAAGAATAATTTTTATGTAATATATATCACATATATTCATTAAATTTATCTTAATTACATTCCATACAAATCGTTAGTGAAAAATGAATCACATCTCTTCGCGAGGCGATAGTTCGTCGTACACACGAACGATGTTATCATATCCCCCACGGAATGGAAAGTAAGAATTTATATGTAATATAATAATTATAGAATTATTATTATGTTATAAATATAATATATATACATATATATATATATATTCATTTAATCTATCCTTATTACCATCCATGTAAAACAAAAATGAAAAACACACCACATCTGTTTGCAAGGAGGTTGTCCATCTTACACACGAGTGACATTATTGTTTTCCAACAGGTTGGAAGGTAAGAAGTTTGATGTGGTTTTAAAATTAAATAGGTATAATAATATCTTATTTATCATATAAAAATATAAAATCCATTATTATATCTAGCGAAGAGAGGTGGTGATGGAAAACGAATAACATAGGTTCGCGTGGCGGTAGTCCGCCATACACACGAATGATGATTTCGTATCCCATTTAATGGAAGGGAATATAGATTTAGGTTAATAAATTAATAAAAATATATAATGATATTTTATATAATTTTTTAATTATATTATCAAAGTTTAAATATATTTTAATGAGGTGTAATAATAAATAAAATAAAAATTCATAGTTAAAAAATTTACCTCTTCTTCAGACAAGATTTTTATGTTTAACCTAAAGCCTTACTAGATTGGATTTATGATCTCAAAAGGGAATCTAGGATCTAGATAGGGATTTAATTAAGTTATTTTTGTAGTGTTTGGATGAAACAAATGATTTTGGAAGTGTGAAGAGGAGAGGAGAGAGGGTGGCCTTTTATAAGTGGGGGAGATGACACACATGGAATTTTTGAAAAGAATAAAGTGTACCCACATTTTTCACATGTAAAAAGGAAAAAATGGGTCATTATAGAACCTTATATGTGATAATTTCAAAATATATCCATCCAATGGGTGTTTTACAAGTTTCTAGGTTATTTTATACCATATTGTTTTAGTTTAACCCCCTAGTAAACTCATTTTAACCTTATACGTGGTAATTAATTTTTACCATTTTTACTATTAATTATGGTCAAAAATTAAGTTGAAATAATTATAAATTATAAATTATTATTATTAAAAATATTTAATCCATTTTTACAAATTCCATTCACATAAGTGTCAAATTTTAATCTAAAATTATTCCTATAAAGGAAATAAGAAAGTGGTTTTCCAAAGAGAAAATGTTTAGAAGTTTAAAAAGATTTTATATAAAAGTTAAATATGAAATTGATTATAATAGAATAAATTATATTAATAGATATATAATTTAACTATTTTTACTTTTAAAACATTTTAAATAAGAGGTATCTTTGTAAGTTTTTTAAATGAAAAGAACGTTATTTTGATAAAAACAGTATTTTTCATTATTCCTCAAAAAAATTATCTTTTTAGAAAATTCTTAAAAATTCACTCCATGATAATTTTTATATAATGATTTAAAAAAATAAGTTCATTTTTTCAAATATATTTTTTGTAAAAATTTTAAAAAGTGATTTTAAAATAAGTTCACAAAATGCAACACAACTGTTTTTTATAGAAAAACACAGTTTTTAAACATAAAATCATATTTATTATTATCTCATGCTAAGAAGGTGAATGTTAAAATTTTGATTAAATATATAATATATATAAATTTAATTAAAATAATTCACCACACATAGATGTACCTCCAATTTTCATGAAATAAAATCCCTTAGAACATCCTCACACAATGTCATTGGTACCATAGTATATCCTCTAAAAAGGATGACATTATCCCCACCTTCAAAAAATCCATTAGGAGCATGCCTAGTGGATTTTTGAGAATGTAAGGTCTCACAATCGGTATCTCCATACCAAGCTTCCCTAACACACTACAGAAGCGGTGGGGTAAAAACTAATGACGGTAAATATATTACACCATTTTTTCCACTAAGGACAACTGTAATGAGGATAACTGCTCCAACTCCTCAAAAAAAACTAAGAATAATATCTCATTTTGAGAGAATATTCTAATACTTTCACCTTCCTAGGAGTATATACTATCTCAGAGTCATAATCCTAGAGTAATTCTATCCATTTCCTCTATCTCAAGTTAGGATCCATCTATGAGAAGATATAGTTGAGAATCTTATGATCAGAATAGATGATAAACAACCCACCCATAAGGTAGTGTCACTATATCTTTGGGGAAAATACTACCACTACTTACTCTAGATTTTTTGTCACATAGTTCTTCTCATGAGGTTTCAACTTCCAAGACCCATAGGAAATCACTATCTACCTATGCATTATAACATAGCCAAGTTAGCTCCTTGAGGCATCGTAGAACACTATTTAATTGACACCCGCCTTTGTAAATCTCAAGATGGGAGTGCTCGTCAACCTATCTTGCAACTTCTGAAAAGTCTGCCAGCACCTCTTCGTCAAAATGAAAGGTTTCCCCTTCTAGGTCATGGTTGTTAAAGGTTCTAATATCCTTGAGAAATCAGACATGAATATCCTATAGTATCCTACCAATACAAGGAATCTTTGCATCTATATCACGTTTTTAGGTGTCTCCCATGCTAGCACTACCTCAAAATCCATTGGGTCCACTACAACACCCTTTGCTGAGATGAAATGTCCTAGAAAGTTGACCTCCATAATCTATAACTAACACTTTTATATCTTCCCATAAATCTAGTTCTCTCAGAGTATGTCTAAGACTATCCTTAAGTGTCTCATGTTCTCCTCCTCTAACACTGAGTACACTAGGATATCATCGATGAAGACCACCATGAACTGGTATAATAAAGGCTAAAATATTTGGTTCATGAGACCCATAAATATTTTTGTGGTGTTCATCATTATGAAAGGAATCACCAAGTACTCGTAATGACCATAGCAACATTGGAATTACATCTTCAGTATATCCATGTCATGTACTTAAAGATAGTGATAACCTGATGTGAGGTCTATCTTTGAGAACCATCATTTCCCTTATCAACTGATCTAAGAGGTCATAAATCCTTGATAGTAGATACTTATTCTTTGTGTTCATATAATTTAGGTGATGGTAATCTATATACAACATCAGGCTCTAGTATTCCTTCTTAGCGAACAACATTGGGGCTAACCAGAGGGAAACATTGGATCTAACAAAACCCTTGATTTGTAAATAATCTAACTAAACCTTTAGATCATGAAGCTCTTTAGGATCCATTCAATATGCTAGCTTGGATATCAGGGCCATCCTTGGGTGTAATCCAATGAACAAGTCTATCTCTCGGTGAGGAGTAAATCCTGAAACATCCTCAAGAAAGATGTCCTCATACTCTACCACCACTGCATGAAGTTGAAAGCCCATAGTGTCTACTACTCCAGGGGGAATAATATCTAACTGAAAAGTAATTGGTTGTATCCTCCTATGTATGATTCCATCCTATGCTACATAGGTTTCCTTGTCATCCATGAAGTAAAACCTCATCTCATCACCACAAAAACACTACATCCTCCACCTCAAATAGTGTATCATGGAATGAACCATTAATAGCCATTCCATACCTAATATGATGTCATAAGGCCTTATCTCTACTACATATATATTCCATAATAATATCATTCCTCCAAGATCTAGGTCACATTGTTGGAAAAAGTGTTTGACCACTAATTCACCTCTAGTAGGAATCTCTAAGTGCAAGGGTCGAGCTAGGGGCTCAAACAGAATCTCTAAGTCTCAAACTAGATAAGTAGAAAGAAAATAATGGCTTGTAACTCCTTCAATAAATACTAATGATGAATTATATAGAAAACATATCATACCTATAATTATCCCTGGAGCCTCTAGGTTATAGGTGTCCACTAAATATAGATTCCCTCACCCTTGACCACTAGCTCCCTCATCCTGGCGTAAACCACCTAAGAGTGGTGTTGGAAATAAGTCAAACCACTTTCCACCTCCTACTACTCTACCCACTTCTCTACCACATCTTCCACCTTAGATACCTCCTTTCTCCTGCTACTTTCTCTGACTAGTAGGTCCATCGACCTTCTCCCTACCAGCTATATGATGGATCAGAAAATCCTGAGTGATATGTACTTGATCATTGAAATAGAAACATAACCTATCTCTAGGGATACTCTAGCCATATTGAGATACATGAAATACCAATATTATATCCTAGGTTTATCTCTTGAAGTGTCTCATTTTCTCAGGTCCCTATTACTATTTCTGACTACCTGCTACCGAGGTTTCAGCTTATGTGTTACTATTACGAGCATCAACTATCAACATCTTCTCTTCCAGGAAGCTCTCCACTAATAAATCTTTCTAAAGCACTCTAGAATAGGTGGGAATGAAAATAGATATCACTCCAATACTGATATCTTGGAGTAATCCCTAGTTAAAGGTTTGTTCTCTAAATAAAATATCATAAAACATATCTAGATATTATGGTGAAAGGTCATTAAACATCTCCAAATACTCTACCACAATCATATTTCCCTACTCTAACTACATAAGATCTTAAATGGGTATTGATCGCAACATGATGGATAGAACTCTTCCTCGAAGAGGATCTTGAAGTTTGACTAGGAGAGATCTATATCATCATGTGACTAGGTCACCAAACTCCATCGTCGCCCAGTGAATCCCTGGAGAAGACTTGCCGCTAGGACCACTATTTGATCTATAGGTGTCCTTAAAAGGAATAATATTTGAGTAATTGCCTCAAGCTGGTCCTCGACAACCTAAGGGTTGGATCGCTCCAAAACCTATGAGGTCATTACCACTAAAATTCATAGAGTACACTCAACCTAATCACATCCTATATCAGTACTATTGGTGCCACATTCTACTCAATGGGAGGTGACATAACTGGAAAACCACCTAGAAGTTCTACCTTATATACAAGACCTTGTACCAAATCCTCTTCATTCGATAGATCATCCTCATGATATTACTACGGAATCCCAGCTGTAAATCATGATGGAGGAATCCTAAAATAAAATCAAGATATATCAAGGTCAATGAGTATATACAGGGAGATGAATCATGAAGGACATGGAAAGCTTAACCCATTCTTATATGATGCATGTACCAATTTTTTCCCTACAACTAGTGCCTAAATGTACTGAGTCATCAAGTAGGTTTTCAGATTCATAGTGAATGGATAAATCAACCTCCACACCAACCTGGAATCCCTAGCCTAAAATCCGAAATCAAAACACTTTAACATTATTTTGATAAATCCTAAACCAATATCACAACTAGAAAAAACTCTATCTCCAATCCTAAAGTAGAACTGTGCTCTGATACCACTTTGTCATAACCTGACCCACCGAGGTCTGCCTGGCTGGAGGTATACCAAGTGTGACTACCCCAGGCCTGCCTCCAATAGAAAAGGGGTTGGATACTAGCACTGAGTAGTAATATCCCATGTATAGGAGGAATTAGCCAAATTATATTTACACACACACACACATCTCTGTGCCCATAAAATACTAAAAAGTAAAACAATATAATAGATACTAATTCATGTTTACATATAAATCCCACCATCAGAGTACCACGTAGTATGGAAAGTAAAAATGGCCAAATATGGGCCCATCAAAAAGTGAAAAAGAGTCCAACCTGCTCAGAAGGAGGGTACTATTATCAAATGAAACATCAATAAGAACCTTAGTCTGCCTAGAATAAAACTAAGCTCTACCTAATCCCAGCCCTCCTAGGACTCCATCAAAAGGCTCATTGTCTATATAAGACATGACATGTGTGGGAAGAGCCCATGCATGAGTATAAAAATACCTAGTAGGACACCCTTAAATCACTAACCATAAATAATTAAGAGTAGTCATATCATCAATATACATGTTTTTCAATCAAGATATGAGACATAATGATAATTAAAAGAAACCTAGATATAATCATAACTGAAAACTAGTCTTAAGAGGCCTCAACCAAATACTTCCAACTAATGGATTCTACTCAGGGATTAAAAGTAGTGATTATTCTAGGATAACTCACTACAAAAGACATATTATCACTGGTGATTCTCATATAATAGGTAGTTCTCATTAGGACTCACTAAAGAAGGTACTTTCTGGAACTCTGAAGTTCCTAATACACATATAGGGGATCACACCCAAGACCATTGGGGGACACCATGAACACTTATGAATAAATATTCTAGATAGGGGATTGATTCCCTATGTCTTAGGGGTCATGATGATACCATGAACCACACCTAGGAAAGGTATGATAGGGGATCCCACCCTAAGAACCCCATAGGGAAACAACAAACTATATCTAAAAGAGAACCCATATGGAGAATCAAAATCCTATTCTAAGGACATAATTCCACATTTTACCCTCATATAGATGGACTATGGGACCATAATCAAATAAACATGGTCTATAATGAATTGATGTAGGACATCACACTACCCGGTAAAAAAGTACACGATATGTACTGTCAGTACACTACATGTTTTGTCTACCCCAGGTCATCCCATGTACCATGGACCATGCTCATGTACCTCTATCCATGTTTGTGTACTCTAGCCATACATGTGTACTAGTATGTGTCTGGGTCCTCTATACATGTAGGAGTACCTAACTATGCCCATGTATTATGCCCCATGTCGGTGTACCTGGCCATTTCAATGCCCATGTATCCTTCAAGATGCATGATAAGCTTCTAAAACTAGGTCACACAGTGTGTCGTAGGAACCACATGGCGTGGGATCTTTTTCTCTGCACGTAAACCATAGTTTCATATAAAGGGGACTACATGACATATTTTATTTAGAAAACCCATTGTGTAGTTGATAATTTCTCAAAAATTATAGATAGTTCATGCATCTTCTCCCATGCCACCACCGATGGTGGATCCATAATATGCCACACCTATAGATACTATATTTATAGAAAACCATGCCTAGACATAACTGGTGGCTTGATTTTGGGCACCCGTTGACTTAGAAAATCATTAATATTGCATTGTATCACCTGAATTCCAAGACCTGTGTACCAGTTATTCCAAATATTTACCCAAAAAATACTTTATCACCATGCACCACAACCATGTCATAGATATCCATCCTAAACCTACATTAATGTTTTATTGTTCCAAAGATAAATTGTTTAATGATCATTCATGAGTTATATTTCAAACCACTAACAAAATGAAATTCCAATAGTGATATCATGAAGAAGGGGGAGAAAAAACCAAAAAATATAAAATGAGGAATGAACCGTGGATATTGTTTGGGTTCCCTTGATTCATTTCTATTATAATGATGAATGAATAGTAACAAAAATAACCCAATAACAGTTTCCCCAAATCCCAGATTAATAAAACTTCACCCACAATATAATCAACCCAAAAATCAATATGTTGGTAGATTGATCTATGTTCATCATGGGATAATAAAAAAGGGAAATAAATCATATAAATAAATTTCCAACATTAGGTTTGGATCAATTTTTGATGAAGAAAGAATTTGTATTGTTTTCACTAGTAATATCCTCAAACTATTTTGGAGAAAATGATCCTCGATCTGTCATCATCATTTTTCAACCTCTCCTCCATGATCTCCTCTCAAATCTAAAGGTTTATGATTTTAAACCTAGTATTTTATAAAAATTATTTGTGATGTTTTTTTTTAAATTGTTTTTTTAAAATAACTTTGTATAAAAGAATATTTTTGTAAATAAGGTAAATGATGTGTTGTTTTAAGGTTATAACTTGTTTGTTTGAGAATTTTCAAGAAATATAGATAATGAAAGTGTTTCATAATGGTGTTAATTGGACAATATATCGTAAGATCCATTAGACTCAAGCCATCATTTTGAGTTTTTGATAAAAATAAATTCAGAATTTGTTTGCTTGAAGTTAGTTTCAAAGTTATTGATGGTAATTTGTAAAACATTATAAAGTAAGTCAGATGATGATATGTTTTTCTTTCAAGTTCCTAAAACATCATAAATAATTTATGATACAATTTTAAGTTTGTATAAGAAAAAAGAAATGTGAGTTCCTAGAGTTTCCAAAATTGAAGTGTTCTAAATGAAAATCATTAGATTGAGAATAACCAGATGTAGAACTTGTCAGAAGAGTGGAATTATAACTTTGATGAACTTTTAATAAATGAAAATTTGATGATCAAACACACATAATCAAACATGTATCATAAGATATCTATTTTGTTAGAAATTTTTGCTTTTCGGTTATTGAGTTTTGAGTTGTTGCGGTGTTGCAAATGTGAAACAAATTTGAAGAGGCTCGAGATTTCAAAATCAAATATATGAGCAATGTCAAAGGAAGAGATCATATTTTCAATAAACCAAAAGTATGAATAAGTTTGAAGTTGTCTCACCATAGAACTTGATCAGATGCATAAGTTGATTTAAATATTGAAAAGTTAGAGTTTTCTATTGAACACAGAATTTATTAGAAAGTTGGAAGTGTTGTGGTTGTTGAGTTCATGCAGTTTTGATAAATTTGAAATTTAACAACACATATTTTCATAGAGATAATGATCATTAGATTTTTTATTTTAATTCATTAAATGTTCATATTAATGATTCATAATCAAGTAAAGGAGTTCATGGGTATATACAGGGATCATTTGGATCCTGGAGCTCCAAAATAGAAAGAAAAGACTTGGCCACACGGTCAGAGAAAATCATGAAACCCAACCCACATGGTTTCTATAAAACCATGTGGTTTCAGAAATTGGAACCTGTAGGCTATATGGTTTTTCTACAACCATGCGACCTAAGATGCATGTCCGTGTAGGGCTTCTGACATTTGGGACAAAGCATATTTTCACAGTTTTCACATGGTTAGTTAAACTGTGTGTTTAACCAGGCAAGGTACCCCCTTATAGAAGTGAATTTTGAATGGTTTGCATACATTTTTCACACAATTTGGAAAACTGTGTAGCTAAACCATGTACCCCCTTTATTTGAGGTGAAAGTCAATTTTCCTTCATTTATTCTTAAACCCTATTTCTTTTTTCCACCTTCTTCTTCCAATGGTTGAACCTAGTTTTATCCTCCCATAGATCTTCCTCCTCCTCATGCTTGTATTTGAGATAACTTAAACCAGGGTATGTCTCATGATCCATTTAAGGCATTGGAATCCTTGAGGTATTCTATCCCTTACTCTTATCCCCTATCTAAGTTTTCCAGCTGATCTGTCATGTAATTTAGGTGAAAGCTTGTTTAACCGATTTTCAGGGTGTTGGACCATTTCTCATATCTCTTCCAACCTACTCTGAATCTAAGGATGATATCAAGTGAGGAGTCATCTATGTCCATTAGGTAGGTGGTCACATCATTTTCCCTTTGATTTTTGATGCTTTGTAGTTGTGTCGTTGTTTCACATTCTGACTTTTTTCAAGTGTCCCTTTTTAATGGAGTTATTCGCATCAAACAAATAAACTCGCATTTTTATATCCCTTTTGATCCTGGTTTAGTGATTTAGAGGTTTTATACCACTTATATGGTCACCCCTTGGGTGTTCTAAATGGAATTGGCCTTTATGGTTAATTTACTTAAAGTCTTAGAATGCCTAATTAGCCTCCGTCTTGGTTTTAAAATGGAATTTTCCCTTATAATGTGAATGCTAAGTTAAAACAAGGGTACCTCCCATGAGATTATTGGGATGTGGGGCATGTACCGTATTTCTTGAGATTATAGGCTCATTAGACTAGTCATGGATGTATTAATTACACCCTAGTCCATCCAACAACTAGTATTCTGGGTATATGGACACTAACGTCTTCATGTACTTAGTTCATATATGTGGATGAAATATATAAGAAAACTATATATATATTAACTGATCATACTTCCATTCCATCCATGAGCCAAAGTAGGTAGACCCACCTGGTGTCCTATTGAAACCTAATTGAGCTTGTTATTTATTTTAGCATTGATTTTCTATTCTATTTATACATGTACACTTTTTAGTTATGATCACTACTTGGATTACATGTAGACATCCTTGGTAGTGTCCTACTGAGATTTTTATCTCACACCCTACTCGAGATGCCTTTGGTACCTAAGAATATTATCTATCTTCAGGTATACATATGGGAAAGAACCCTTATACAGTTTATTGATATGCTTACTTATAGTTGGATCTTAGGAGCAGAGGTCTAAGAATACACTTGAGATACTAGTGGAGAAGCTTTTTGTTCTTTTCATACTTTTTATATAACATGATTATATGCCTGTTACCCTATTCCCCTTTTCATATATCAGTATGTCATGCATCCATGTATTGTCACTTCCTTTTAGATTTGAGATATTTATTCAGTTATTATGTTATGTATTCTTCCGATACTTATTCATTTATTTATTTTTCTATATTAAGTTATGATTCCACTACTATTTTATGTTTTTTGTTATATTCATTGTTCCACTCTGATAAGAGGGTATAGTATCCCCACCAAACCACCATTACACCCTCACTTCTAGTCGACAGCCTCTAGAATACGAGGAGGAATGCTTGAGTCCATGTGACTCACTGGCTCGGGGCACAGGTTAAGTGGATCCCAGTTTGGGAGGTTACAAATTGGTATCAGAGGTTACATTTTCTCCTCTATCTTACTATTTGGGTATTAGATGGGAGACTAGGAGTTAAAGGAATTTTGAATTAACCTTATGCCTAGACGTATCTAACCCATGTACAGGGGAAACCCAAATTTCATAGTATGGGAAATTTTTTATTATTTATTATGCAATTTATTATTGATATGACTTCACCATTGGGTGACATACATGACTTATGATGTTGTTGATATTGGTATTAATGAAATGTGATTTATTTTACCTAGTCCTGATGAAATTAGGTCATTTCATTCCATGCATCACTATAGGCATAATAGAACTAATATGCCATGCATTTTTTCATATAATTTTTAATTTCAGCATGAATTTGCATGTTTCATATTGATAATGCCTTGAATATGTATTGAATTTTGTTGACACTTATTGCATAGATTGGAAAACATAATTGATACTTAATGTTACTACATTAACCTAATAGTTTTTTTCTGAATAGGTTAAAGAAAACTTCTTAAGTAGTCAATTATGGCATATTGAGCCATGGAACATTGGTCTCATGTGCTAGAATGTGTTATGGTGTGGGTTAAGTGGATGCCATATTTTGGTTCATAAAAATTATGGTCCCTTATGGTTTGGTAAAGGTAATACACCTAATTCATCCATTTAAAGTGATTTATATAATTTAATAATTACAAATTCAAAATTATTATTAATTTTAAAGTTAAATTGGTTATCCTATATGTGTGAAACTGAGACTTATACCTGAAACTAGCCTTAGTAGTGGGTAGATGGGTTTATCTTATATTCTGATGTCCTGTTGTGGTCTCTTTCTATCATCTAGACCTACCTTGTTGAGAATGAAGAGAGGAGTGATTGTTCCTATAGGAAGGATTTATACATATTCAAGTTTTTATCTGCAATATTTTTAGTTTCTTAAATATCATCTGATGCATTAGTTTTGAATTTTACCATTATGCCACCTTGAAGACCTCTAGCTACATGCCCTGAAGATAGTGATGACCATGTACCTAAGGTGTCAAGCCTTGAGCTTCCAATGATTCCTCCTATAGTTCCACCTATGTAACCTCTTCCTATACCTGATATTGACATTGATGCCTAGTTCCAAGAGGGATTCTTAAATATTTTTGCAGTCTATGTAAGGAGTTTTTCAACCTATATCAAGCATGGAAGAGTTGACTCAATAATTTTAGAAACAAAATCATCCCACCTTTTTAGGGGATGGAGGACCTCATGTTGAGGAGTCTTGGCTTGAAGAAAACCTTTCTATATTAGAGTATCTGTAGATTCATACAGAGTGGATGGTCAAGCTAGATACTTATATACGATATGATTCTGCCAAGAAATGATGGGATATTATTACCTAGGAGGATCAGTATCATGATATGGTCTGGGAATATTTTCAGACCATATTCTATAACTGCTCCTTTCCCCAGACTCTAAGGGTTGACCAAGACAAATAATTCATGAACCTAAATTAGGGAAGTAGGTCTGATATGGAATACTATGCTCATTTCATGGAGTTGTAGGTCTTCACTCCAACTCTGGAAAGTGATAGTCTTATGACTGCGAGGTGATTTGAGGATGGGATGGTGTATTCCATTTGGTCATAGGCTATGTATTTAGGTTGAAAACTATTTTAGAAATCATAAACCATGCCCTTATTACATAGAGAAAATTGAGGGAAGTTGAGGGTGTGAGTCGGGGTAGTTTGACATCAAGGTCTATCAGTATTTCTTCTTCTAGGAGAAAGAGCCATTTTGAGGCTACTCATGGTGGTAGCAGTAGTCATACCCCACATGCAGACAGTTTCTTAATCTATCACCAGTACAGGAATCCAGGGCATACAAAACCATAGTGCCTCTATGATCTAGTAGAGTGTAGAGTCTATGATAGGATGGTCCATATCCAGTTTTTCTATAGAATATTCTGTGCCTAGTGAGTGGTAATCTACTCCTACTCTATGATTAAGAATAGGGATAGTAGTATCACGATAGGTAGACATCTAGAATACCACCAGCCAATCAGGTTGAGGTGGTGGTCGAGGCATATGCAGTTAGGCTTATGATTCTCAGTGCTAATAGAGAGGGATTCCTTAGGGTAGTCAGGTAGTGACTCATGGATGTGGTACAATTCAGTTACACGCAGTTCATCTTACGTTAGAGGTGTAGAGTGACAAACATACTTTAGAAGGTACTATTCTAGTAGCATCCACTTTAGTGCCTTCTTTATTTGACATAGGAATTTCTCACTCATTTATATTTGAGACAATCATTGAGAGTCTGGACCTCGAGATAAAACACTTTTATGGTGTTATGATTCTAGACACCCCTTTAGGTATTTGATCAGAGGGAATTCACTATTGTAAGGATTTTCACGTTGAGATAGATGGATACATTTTCGTTTTTAATATTTTCATCCTCAACATCACAGGCTTTAACGTAATCATCATGATGGACTGGTTAGTTCCCTATCAATCCCATATTGACTGATATCATTATAGGGTGACATTTATGTCACTAGAGGGTAGTATGCATGTATATAAGGGATAATGGTATGTACAAGCTACATGATCAGGACCCAAGTAGCAGAGGCTGGGTAATGTGACAGCTCATATTTCTAGTTTTTTCCTAGATGAGTAGGGGTTATGACCTATTTTTTCCCTCTAGTAGTGGATTTCTTTGAGTAAATATTTCCTAAAAACTTCTCTGGTCTATCTTCAGTGCGATAGGTAGAGTTCAATATTAATTTAGTACCAAGACTAGCAGCACTGACCATTCCCCCTTATAGGATGGCACCCAAGGAGCTTCAGGAACTCAAGAAGAAATTAGAGGATTTGGAGGGTAAAGGATTCATATACCCCATAACTTCTCCTTGGGGTTCACCAGTTCTTTTCACCAAGAAGGTGGATGTACCCTTATGCTCTGCATGGATTTCCATCATTTAAACCATCTCAAAATAAAGAACCAGTATCCACTACCAATAATAGAAGACCAATTTGATCAGATTTGTAGAGAAATAGTGTTTTAAAAAATATATTTACGGTCATTGTATCACCAGGTTCATTTCAGGTCATCATAAATACCTCGCATAGCCTTCAGAAGTAGGTATAGTCTATATGAGTGTTGATTCAAAACATGTTTCTACGTTCCCATTGATCTTTTTATTTTTGGAAATCACAAATTATTTCTTGTTTTATATGTTTTATTCTCATTGTAATTACATATATTGTAATAACATACAATCATAATCACATATTTTGTTTTCCATCGTAACCACATGTGTTTTTTATCTACATTAGAATATTATTCCATTTTTTCAATTGTAATCACATATATTGTTTCGTATCATAACCACATAAATTGTTTTACAATCATAATCACATATGATGTTTTTGTAAACATGTGCATCGTAACCTAGTTATGTATCATATTCATAATATTTATTGTAATCATACATCATAACCAGGTTAAGTATTGTATCATAATCATGCATCGTAACTGGGTTAAGGGGGATAACTCACAAGTAAAAGTAAAGAGAATATGATCCCTGATGATTTGTTTAAATCTAGGGTGAAATTAGTCATATTCACTATTACTTTTAGAAGAGTTATTAAACTCAGGGGTAGATACATCTTTATTGTTTATTTTGTTTTGTGTTTTCCAAAAAGAAGGAGATTGTTGAGTCAAAACATGTTGACTTTCCCATTGATATTTTTTGTTTTGGAAATCACAAATTACTTCTTTTTTTATATGTTTTATTCTCATCATAATTACATATATTGTAATCACATATAATTTTAATCGCATATTTTGTTTTCCATCGTAACCACACATGTTGTTGATCTAAATTAGAATATCACATTGTTTGTTCTTCAATCATAATAACATATATTATTTCTCATCGTAACCATATAAATTGTTTTACAATAGTAACCACATATGATGTTTTCATAACCAAGTGCATCATAACTAGGTTATGTATTGTATTCATAATATGTATCGTAATCATGAATCATAACCAGGTTAAGTATTGTATCTTAATCATGCATCATAACCAGGTTAAGTATTGTATCGTAATCATGCAACGTAACCACATGCATCGTAACCAGGTCATGTATCATATTCATATTATACATCATAACTAGAATAAGTATTATAATCATATTATGAATTGTAACCATGTATCGTAACTAGGATATACATTATAATCACATCGTGCATCGTAACCATGTTGTGTATCATAACTACGATATGAATCGTATCCACGATATGAATCGTAACCATGATATGCATCTTAGCCTTGTTAAGCATTGTAACCAAGTTATGTATCATACTCATGTAATGTATTATACTCATGTCTTACTTCAATACCAACTACATGTTTCTCATACTCATTGTTTCATACTTTTATACTTATGTACTTATTGTTTTTCTAACTAAAACGATGTCATTGATTTGGTTATATACCAATCAAAATGATGTTTTGTATTCTATTTTTTTTAACGTTGTAATTCTAGGTGTCCAAGTCCCTCTGAATTTTTCATAGAAATATAACCATTGGGTGAAATATGATCGTTGGAACTTGAGGCCTATAAATAGGAGGTCATTTTAACCAAAATACAAAACTTTTTGATCTTACAAGTTCTATAGAGAGATGTTGTGACTTCTCTCTTAATTCATGTGAAATCCTTGAAGATACAAGATGTGAACTTCTTGTTCCAAGTTCTTATATTTCTATAAGTTCTTTGTTTTTATTTGTGTGACTGATCATTGTGATAAAGATAAATGGATTCCGGGGATAGAAATACATGTTTCTGATCATCATTTCAAGGGATTTCAAGTGTTTGAAAGACAGAGGTTCCAATTACCTTCTTAATCGAGGGCTTCTAGGGATAGGAAGACAGTCATGCCGATCATCGCATTGAGGGCTTACCCGGGTGGTGGTAAGACAGACCTTTTATCCTAGGTGAAAGGATACCCTACTCTTTGGGATAAAATAATTGTAATACATTTTATCCCCCCTACTATTTTTACTAGAAAGGTAATTGTATTGTTTCATCTTTCTACTCATATTCATTTCTATTGTAATTGTTTCAATTACAATTCATTCATTACATATTGTATTAAGAGATTATATATATTGTATGGTAGAATCATTTAAATTTGTATTACTCTGATCATTGTATTCAATTCAAATACAATTATTTTTCATTAATTTTGGTATTAAAACATATCATATCCATCGGATCCAAGACCTGTATGGTCATTTGTATTGGTTGTGAATTTTATTAGTTTAATACCTCTTAAACTAAGTTCGTTATTAATTATTTAAATACAATTTTTTTTAAACCTACAATTCACCACCCCCCCCCCCTCTTGTATTATTCCATCTAATATACACATACATCTATATTACGATCCAAAAATTAGTATCAGAGGTGGTTTCCACTGATTTTTTTACTTTCTTTATTTCTTTCTATAAGACAATTGTATTTCTTTTACAAATATTTTGTTTATAATTACTTACTACACTAACGTGTGGAGTGGAAAAGTGTTTTTTTAGAAGATGAAAGGAATGAATATTGGATCAATTGAAAACTTAAACCCAACTAAACCACCTATTTTTTATGGGAATGACTATGAGTAATAGAGAGATCAAATGAAGAAAATTTTCATTATTACTAGAGTAGATAATTTTGTGATGCTCACTGGAGATTACAAAATTCCGGACAAGGAAGTTAGAACCTTTACCGACCAAGAGAAATTATAATATCAACTGAATTACAAGGAACACAATACTTTATTGTGTTCTATGACCAAGAATATATATAGTCATATATCTTCATGGGAATCATCCAACTGTATATAGAAGAAATTGGAAGTCACACATTTTGGTACATCTAATGTTATAGAAACAAGAAGAGCAATGCTATGAGCAGAATATCATGGTTTTGTTTTTCCCTATGGATAACTAATATGCAAGGTGAAACAAATATTTATGACTATTTTTAATAGTATTCAATCTATGGGAGAAAAGGGTCTTGATGATTAAGTTCTCATGGACAAGATAATCAATATAATTCCAAATGAGTAGGAATAAAAAAAGGATAGCTATTGATGAAAATAGGAAAGTTACTCAAATTATTCTTAATGAATTATTTGGTACTCTCTTACATCATGAGACAAGAATGAAAAGAGATGCATATTTTAATAAGAAGAAGAATGGTAATTGAATTGTATATTTTACTACTACATCTAAAGCCAAGACACCAAAAAGGGTAATAATATCCAAAGCTAAGAAAGATATTGTTATATCAAAATCTAGTGAAAGTGATCATTTAGAGAATTAACTAGCCAAACTTTCTTGAAGGATGAACAATATTGTTGGAAGGAATTAATTTTAGTGAAGATTCAAAAAGAAAGATAGGAAGGACAAAAAAGACTTAGAAGTAACTTGTTATGAATATAAAAGAGCAGGTCATATTAGACCAGATTTTCCTTTGCTTAAAAGAAAATACGAGAAGGAGAAACATTCTAAAATAAATAATAAAAATTATTAAAAGTCAAAGACTAAGAAATTCTTGAAAGAAAATGATACTTGGAGTGAAAGTGGTGGTGATTCATTAGAGGAATCTTCAAAATATGAATCTTTTGGTTAGAATAATGTAGGACTCAAAGCCAGACTACCCATTGAAAATCATTTTCTCATGGCTAAGGTACAGAATGAAAAATCTCTTTAAAATGTATATTTAAATGGAAATTACCCTGATGAGAAATATTCTTACTCTTTGGATGAATAATCTTCCTCAATAGAGGACAATTTACCTTTTTTTGAATAAGTATCTAGATTTTCTAAATTACTTGAGAATGAAAATTCCAAACTCAAGAAAAATATTGATAAAGAAAATTCTATAATATCTATCCTTAAAAAAGAAGTATCAAATCTTTCAAAAGATCTTGACAAGAAAACTCTTGATTTTGAATATATTTCAAAAAACCTTATGGAAGTAAATTCTGAGAAGGATAAACTTTCTAAGGACTTTGAAAAACTTTTTCTTGAAAAAAAAAATTGAAGTAAAAAAAATTCCTAAAAAATTCTTGTGAGAATGATAATTTAGTCATTAGACTAAAATATGAAATTTTTTCTCTTAATAAACTTTTATCAAATTTCACTACTATAAGGAAAGAATTTGGAAAAATGTATTCTCAAACTTGTCCTCTAAGGAATAGTTCTAGAATTGGTTATACCCATTCAAAAACAATTTTTAGTCACAACTATTTTGTTCCCCAAAGTGATCCATTCCGCACTAAATGTCAATGTGGTGGAAATTGGGAAATAAATTATTCTCTTAATAAAACCCAATATTTAGGATTTCATAAAGCTCATTTTTCAAAACAAATGTAGATTCCAAATTTATTTTATCTAACATTTTTAGATCTAAACAAGTTTAGGTTCTGAAAAACTAATTGTTTATTTTTTAGGAAAACAAAAAGTGTAACAACAACAGGAATATTTGGTACATAGATAGTGTTTATTCTCAACATATCACTGGAGACAAATATTTCTTTGAAAAGATCATTGAAATGAAAGGTGAGAGAGTGACCTTTGGAGATAATGCTCAGGGAAAGATCATTGGTATAGGTAATATTTTTCTTTTAGGAAAAGTTTTAATTTCAAATGTTTTTTTGTTAAAGGTCTTAATCACAATATTATAAGAACAAGTTAATTATGTGATGAAGGTTACCTTATGAATTTTAGGAATGATAAGTGTTTAGTTCACAATTCCAAGTATGAATTATTTATTTCTTCTCATAAGCATGAGAATGTATATACACTTAACTTAGAAGACCTTATGATCCAAGACTTACCTTGTTTAAGTGAAATGGAATACCTATCTTGGTTATTTCATAAAAGGTTAGGACACTATAACCATTAGAACCTTTGTAAACTCTCAAAGAAAATACTTTTTAAGGATCTACTGGATCTTAGAATTGATTCTTCAAAATTTTTTGACCCTTTTTAATATGGAAAGATACATAAAACTAGATTTAAATAAATTAATGAAGTTTCAAATTATAATGCATTATAGTTAGTGCACGTGGATCTTTTAGGTCCTACACAAACTAGAAGTATTAGAGGAAAATACTATGTATTTGTTTTAGTTGATGAATACACTATATTTACATAGGTCAATTTTCTAGCAAATAAATTTGAATCCTTTTTCTATTTCAAAACTTTTAGAGCCCAAGTTAAAAATGAGAAAAACTTACCACTGATAACTATTCTAAGTGATCATGGTGGATAATTTCAAAATTTAGATTTTAAATCTTTTTGTAGTATGAAAGGTATTACTCAAAACTTTTCAGTTCTAAGAACCCCTCAGCAAAATGGTGTTGTTGAAAGAAGAAATGGTATTCTTTAGGAAATGACAAGGACCATGTTGAGTGATTATTCAATTGTTAAGTATTTCTGGTATGAAGCTATTAGTATTGCATGTTATACTATAAATCGAATTTTAAATAGAACTTTTCTTAATAAAACACCTTATGAATTATGGACTAGCCAAAAACCTAAAGTTTCATACTTCATGGTATTTGGATGCAAAGTATTCATATTGAATACTAAAGATAATCTTCATAAATTCGCATCCAAATATGATGAAGTAATATTTCTAGGTTATTCTACTACTTCTAATGCTTATAGAGTTTTTAAAAAAACTCTTGTACTGTTGAGTAATAGTGCATATTAAATTTAATGAAACAAACCCTATCTACATCAACAGATGTGTTTTCAAAAACTGATTATCAACCCTTGATTGAAAACTCTTCTAAAAAGGGAAATACTGAAGAAAATGTTTCTAAAATATTTACCATAGAATATTTTCTATCTTATGTTGATGAACAGGTTTTACAAAACCCAAATCAATTGTTTCTTAGAAATCATCCTAGTGATAATATCATTGGTGATGTAAATAAACCCGTAAGGACTAGAAATTCCTTGAGAAATGAAATAGAGCATATTTATTTTTTATCTCAATCTGAATCTAAAACTTCAAATGAGGCCTTAGGTGATGAAGATTGGATTAAATCAATGCAAGATAAACTAAATGAATTCTAAAAGAATAAAGTCTGGACCTTGGTTGAAAGACCTAAAGAAACAACTGTAATTGGTGTAAAATGGGTTTTTAGAAACAAATGTGATGAAAATGGAGTCATCATAAGAAATAAAGAAAGACTTGTTATTAAGGGCTATAATCAACAAGAGGGAATAGACTATGAAGAAACCTATGCTCTGGTAGATAGACTTGAATCTATTCGTATTTTATTATACTTTGCAACATTCTTTAACTTCAAACTTTTTCAAATGGATGTAAAATGTTCTTTTCTAAATGATTTTGTACAAGAAGAAGTTTTTGTAGAACAACCCCTGGTTTTGTAGATTCAAAACATCCTGATCATATTTTTAAACTTACCAAAGATTTTTATGGCCTTAAACAGGCTTCTAGAGCTTGGTATGATAGACTAACATGATTTAAATTACACAAAACTTATGAAAAAGGTACTTAAAACCCAAATCTTTTTATAAAAATGGAAAACAAAAACCTTTTGATTGTTCAAATCTATTTTGATGATATTATATTTATATCAACTCACCAATCCCTAACTGATTATTTTGTGAATCTAATGAAATATGAGTTTGAAATGATTATGATGGGTGAGTTAAATTATTTTTAGGTTTTTAAATCTCTTAAAACCCAGAACAAACCTATATATACCCACATAAGTATATCAAATATTTACTTAAAAAGTATGGATATGACAACACTAAAAGTATAAGCACTCCAATCGGTACCTCAATTACACTTGATCTTGATAAAACTGAGAAAATAGTAGATCAAACATCTTTTAGAGGTATGATAGGAAGTTTGTTATACTTAACAGCTAGTCATCCAGACTTATGTTTTCATTATGCTTATGTGTAAGATATCAATATAATCCAAAGGAATCTCATTTAAAAGAAGTGAAAATAATTTTTCACTACTTAAAGAGAACTATAGATTTAGGACTATTTTACTCTTCTAGAAATTATTTTGTTTTAAAAAAATTCTTAGATGATGAATTTGTTGCTTATAGAATGGATAGAAAAAGTACATCTATAACATTTAATTTATTATGAGATTTATTAGTTTCTTAGTCATGCAAAAAACAACATTCAGTAACACTTTCCACTATTGAAGCTAAATATGTAGCAACTGGAAGTTGTTGTGCTCAAGTGTTGTGGATGCGACACATACTCACTGACTATGGCATGAGTTTTCCAAAACTCAAATACTATGTGATAATACTAGTTCCATTGCTCTAAATAAAAACCTTTCACATCACTCACATGAAAAACACATAGATATTAGGCATCACTTTATTAGAGATCACACACAAAAATGAGATATTATTTTACAATTCATCAGAATGCAAGAACAACTTGATGATATTTTCACAAAACCATTATCTACCGATAGATTTTAATACATTAAATTGATACTAAGAATGATTACTATAAAGTAATAATTCACATTTATTTTCTGTTTAAACCATCTCCTTACATTATGTTACTCCTTCTTAAAGGAGAAGTATACATTCTCTTTTATCAGTTTTACTTTTTCATAAGTTTCATGCTTTTATCGATTTCGTTTTTTAATAGGTTTCATGTCTTTATCGGTTTCACTTTTATCAGTTTTACTTTCTAATCAGTTTCACTTTTATTGGTTTTACATTCCATCAATTTCATATTTTTATCAGTTTCATGTTTTTATTAGTTTTACATGTTTATTAGTTACACTTTTATCAGTTTTTCAATTTTATCAGTTTTACATTTTAATTGGTTTCACTTTTATTATTTTTATATTTTTAATCAGTTTCACTTTTATTGGTTTCATAGTTTTTTCGGTATTGGTTTATTTTATCAATATTATATTATCGGTATTGGATTACTTTATCATTTTTAGATTATCGGTATTATAATATTTTTAGTACTACATTATCAGTATTGGATTATACTATTGGTACTAGATTATTGGTAATAGATTTATTTTATTCTATTATTTTTAGAATTCTAATTGATCTCGTATACTTTTAGGTATTTTTTGTTTTATTATCATAAGAAAAATATACCAAAACCAATGCATCTATCCAAATACTCCGACAGGTACAATTTATAGAACCTTATTTTTATTGTTCAAATATTTTTTTTCAATTATTTTTTTTAAATTCTAATCAGATTTAGTATGAATACAATTTTATTCTAAGGAAAACCTCAAGAGTTCAAAATCATTCTCAACCATTGGATCTTTTGGATCTAATACTAGCTGTAAATTTATTTTTTAAAGAACTCCTCCCAACCTATCCCACATCAAAATCCTATTATTTTATCCTTAGTCTTGATGTTCTATAAATTCCCAGAGAGGTTCGTAATCAGAATTTACCTCAGTTTTCATAACCATAGATCTACTCGTCTTTCATAACCATAAAAATCTTCAGGGTTCGAGTTAGTCTTTCATGTCTGAGTCAACTGCCTCTTCTCTAAAGAAAATGTCTCTAAAATATTTCTCTTCCATAACCTTTCTAGGTGAAAGGTTAGTCTCTCAAGACTTTTATGATAATTTTAATTCATCTTTGAAAAGGATAATAAGTTTCCAAGGTTGTGAATCCATTTGTGTTGAAAGACTAGATTTAGACCAAGATTTTGTGTATTATGATGAGGTGCTGTAATTTTACAAAACAATAGAGATAGACAATGGTCTCAAGATTTACTTTATTATGTATGATAAGAAGTATACAACCTATATAAAATAATCAGCTATGTTTCTAGGTGTTCCATATGAGGGTGGTGCCATTTTTCCTTACCATAAATTACTGGAATCTGATGGAACTTTTGATAAGAGAAAGGCTAAATAATCTCTTTTTGAGATTTATGAGGACAAGAGAAAAGTAAGTCATTTGTCAGGAGATAATCGACTTATATCTCTCTGTATGAAAGGGTTTTTATTATCGAGAAAGGGTGATAAGGAAACTTTGAATGTTTCAGATGTGTATGTAATTGGTTATTTGTTGAATATGAGAAAATTAAACCTTATGGGATTCATTTTATTGACAATTAAGAAGCTTAAATCCAGTTCTATAAAATCTCAGCTGATCATGTTTCCCACTATTATTAGTAAGTTTCTAAAAGAATGCTTGAGCTTGTGTAATGTTGAAATCAAGTCAGATATGACATCCTTCAAATACACCTTAATTAGTAAGGATATGATAAGGAGTCTCAATTTACGATTCAATCCTGAATCGAAAAAGTTTTAGAAAGATTTGGATGCTGAGAAAGAAAAGGAAGTAGTTAAAGGATGTGAAAAACATTCTAATCCATCCAAGACAACTTCAGGAAAAATAAAGGTAGTTAAGACTACAACTCAAAGGCATCAAAGAAGCAAAAGGTATTTTTAGATGAGGTTGCAGCAGAGTGGATAAAGAAGAAGGAAGAAAGGAAAGAAGGGGATCCTCAGTTTGGTTTAGATCTAGTTAAAGCAATGGATCTGAAAATAAGATTAGAAGATACTTTAAAATAAGAACAAATGAAGAAGGGATTGAAGAAGAGAAAGGCCCAAGCTATTGACATTAATATTCTTCTCAAAATATATTAGCAATAAAAAACTGGTATTGTAATAAGGGAGCCACTTGTTCAAACTCAATCAGATCCAGCAGATAAAGGCAAGGAAATACAGGCATCTAAACAATCAGCTACATAGATTATTATTCAAGAATCTGAAGAAGAAGAAGAACAAGGGGAAGAAGAAAAATCTCAAGAAGATATAGAAGTAGAATAGAAATAAGATGTAAACAATAGAAGTCATACAGTAGAATCCTCATAACTTCCATCATTTAATTTTCTATCTCTTAATCCTTAGCCTTCCAAGAAAGTTTCTCAAAGGGTTAATTTAAAGAAATTCATATAGATTTTAGATAAAGAAGATGAAGAAGTTTCCGATAAGAATAAGAATCATCCATCCACATGCATCGACACTGAAATTCATTTCAGATATCTTCCAAAATACACTGAAGATACAGATTCTGAAAGGAAAATCACACTAAAGGGAATTCAGTGCATTGAAAAGCTTTGGATGGATTGTAAAAGATGATACTGTTCATTCCAAATATTGAATCCAGGTTAGAAATCCTTTCAAATTATTATAATGATAGAATGGACTCTGTCAAGACTTTGATGGATAGGATTCTGAATCTTGAAGCAGATTTCATGATATTCTAGGAACGTGATACTAAGCACAGTAAGGCTTGTAATAAGGTTGTCAAGTGGTTGTACAACATTGATGATAGTCTCAAGAATCATCTGGACAAGAAATATGAATTGGTGAACTGGGTAAATGATCTCAATTATCTCTATCAAAAGTTGGTTGATGATTTGAATGAAAAGCTTAAAGTCTTTCAAAGAACTAGTACCTCAAAAGGAATAGCCTCTGAAGATCTTGAAAATCTAAAGGCAAAGTTAGAGAATGGATGTAATGAAGTTGTTTTTCTCTAAAAAAAAGTTGTAATTTTGGAGAAGGCCTACAGTCTCAAACTGAATTATTTCAATAACTAGGAAGCAAGGATTAAATCTTAAGAATCAATTAATTGGATTCATGAAGATGGGATCTGAAAGCAAGAAAGGATTATTGATGAAAAGGATGTGAAGCTCAAGGATCAACAAGAATTTATTGACAAACTAATAGAGGATAGAAAATATTTCAAGAAGATTAATCTTTTTATCTTCAATATTTTGGAAAAATAAAAGGGGAAAGAATTATTTTTGAACTCTTGTTGTAATAAAATCTAGTTTCATTCCAAGTAATGTATATTGTTTCATATTCTATTTATCTAACCATTTGTAGGAAATGAATGTGTTCCCTTATTATTTTTGAAAATCACAAATGGGGAGAATATTTTGCAAAAAAAAGAAATTGATGAATACCTTATTAAGGGGGAGAACTCATAAGTAAAAGTAAATATAATACAATACCTGGTTATTTGTTTAAATTTAGTGTGAAATTAGTCATATTCTCTATTACTTTTAGAAGAGTTATTAAACGTAGAGGAAGATAAGTCTTTACTGTTTATTTTGTTTTGTGCTGTCACGAACCGAATCTGGTCGCCATCAAACCAGTACCAAACCCGGATCATGGCAAGACCCTAAGGGCGTTCCCCATCCCCATGGGCTGGCACAAGTGCCTGGGTATCATAAAAATTCATTTGGGAACGATTTACCCTAGTTTGGGTTCATAAGATAACCAAAAACAAACAACAAACCAAATATGAAAAATTATGCCAAACAAGAATTAATAAAAATTCAGAACTTAGTATATGAGTTTAAACAATACACGAGAGGTCCAAAGGTACATAAAAGTAGCAGCAAACATCCCATGAGACTCCACATGACAAGGGGTCATCACCCACAAGCCGTCTCCACAACACTGCACCATCGAGAGAAACTAGCAACCCGAACCGCCATCGCCCAAGGCTTTTTCTTTGCCTATGTCAAACATGATCAAGTCTACTTACACCCAAATGTGTAAGTAGGGTGTTATACTAAGCCCAATAGGATATCACTCAAGGATTTCAAGTGATAGGCATTGTAAAATAAAAGGCTTGCAAGAGTTATAAATAGATAATAGTGGCATTTATTTCTAGAAGTGAAACTTTGAAAAGAAAATAACTTTCAATGGGGATAACTATAAAGAATCAGTGAAATTGAATAAAACATTCAATCTGCTGGTTTTCACATCCCAAAATACCATAAAGAAAGTTTAAATGCCAAAAAGGCCACAAGCACCAAGCGTAGGAACACCCCTAGGCACTAGTTTGTTGTGAGCCCCAAGTACCTCGTACCTCGGTGAAAGTAACCATAACGAAATTCGTTCTCGTGCACGAGCCACTAGTAGGGAGCATACCCATAACTTAGTGGTCTCCAATCATCTCCATTATAGTTTTGTTAGTGTTATCCATGTCAGACTTGCTAAGTGAACCATGGTCAAAACCCCTCCGTTCACTAGCGTACTAGTGCACGTTAGCCCACCTAGATACCCGGGTTTCTCGTATTGTGCTCAAATAGTCACCACATTCTACCAAAATAAATATTCACATATAAATATAAGTTCTGGTCACACACATTCAAAACAGTATCTACACCTTCTTTTCACCTTTTGTATAACTCAATAAACCATTTATAATTTCCATAAAACAATTTCAAGAAAATTAATCAAATGTTGCACATTAAATTCATCTAAAATCCCATATTTAAAACCAAATGGAGACCAATATTATACCAAAACATAAATTTCAGCATCAAAACATTTTTATAAATCCAATCCCTGAATTATAAAACAACACCAAGAGGCACAATATGGGTTACACATGTAAAACACCCATTTTCACACAAGATTGGCACTTAAAAATCAACCACTTTTAAAATGCTACCCAAATCAATTTTTTAAATCAAAATACTGAATGATGAACATAATGGAAACCTAAATACAGCATGCCAACTCATTATACAATACCTACATATGAAATCACCTACCAAAAGAGTCAAAACCCCTAAATCCTTGTGCGTCACTTCAACCGCACCTCCGCCGCACCACAAAGGAGTAAGATTGAACCTAAAACCAGAGGATTGGACCAAGAAACTCAAAACTAAAACCCTAGGTACAAAACCCCATCTTCTGGACATTTGGGGATTCAATAAAAAAGGAAGAAACCCTAAGAAGAAGGGAGGAATAAGGAAGAGAAACAACTTACTTGAGAAATCTGGACGTTTTTTGGATCTTCAGAATTTCGGCCCTAAATCGAGATCAATATGAGCTCCAAAGAGGCGAAAACGAAGATGGGGTGTGGATGGGTTCTATGGGAATGTTTGTGAGGTGGAATCACCGAAAAAGGATAAAAAATAAATATTTTATGAAAGAATTACAAAACAATTTTAAAACTGGAAATGGGCTTTCGGGTTGGCCCAATACCTAATTTTATCACCCAAATCCATGATTCTAATGAATTTTTAAGGGGCCCAAAATTATTTTGTGGTTTTAATATTTAAATGAAGGTCAGTTTGGAAGTTTAATGGTTGAAAAATGTTTAAAAACTAAGGAGTTATTAAAGAAACAAAATATACTTTCAAAACTGGAAATGGGCTCTTAGGTTGGCCCAAATTTTGGAAACCCACTATTTCCTTTAAAAATGCATGAAAAACCACCAAAACAAATCAAGGATGTAAATTAAATGAAAAATACCTCTAAATATTTCATGTATGTGACAATTATCCCCCCCATGAAGGACTTTCCGCCCCGAAAAGTCAACATGAGGCTTGATTGGAAAACAAGAACGGGTACTCTTCCTCGACCCACGACTTTCACTCCCATGTCTCATGTGTATCATTTCCATGCTGCCATAGAACCCGGACTAATGGAATAGACTTCCCTCGAAGTATCTTCTCTTGGGAGTCCACTATTTTCACTGGCCTCTCAACAATAGACAAGTCAGGATCTATCTCCAGTTCTTCCCAACTCAACACATGGGACGGATCCGGGTAGTATTTCTTCAACTGAGAAACATGGAAGACATCATGGATGGACGTCAACTGAGAAGGTAAGGCCAATCTGTATGCCACATTTCCAATACGTTCGATGATCTCAAATGGCCCGACGTACCGCGGAGTCAGCTTACCTTGCTTCCCCAATCGACGATGGCCTAAACGAGGGGCCACCTTCAAGAATACTCTGTCACCCACAGAAAACTCTAGGTCTCGACACCTCCGGTCAGCATATGATTTATGATGACTCTGAGCTGTCAATAAACGTTGCCTGATTAATTTTACCTTCTCAGATGTCTCCTGCACCATACTCGGCCCCAGTAGTGAGGTCTCACCTACCTCAGCCCAACAGAGGGGGGACCGACAAGGCCGACCATAGAGCGCCTCAAAAGGAGCCATTTGAATCGAGGATTGGTAACTGTTATTATAAGCAAACTCAACCAATCCCAAATGGGTATCCCAAGAACCTCCAAAATCTAGGACACATGCACGAAGCATGTCCTCCAAAATATGATTCGCCCGCTCTGTCAGACCATCCGTCTGCGGATGGTATGTTGTGCTCATCTTAATCTGGGACCCCAAGGCCTTCCCAGAATCGAGATGTGAAACGAGGGTCTCTATCTAAGACAACTTCTGATGGCACACCATGGAGTCTCACCACCTCCTGAAGATACAAACGGCCCAACTTATCCACTTTAGATGTATCTCTGATCGGAATGAAGTGGGATGATTTGGTTAGACGATCAATCACCACCCAAATGGCATTCTTAGCTCGAGGTGTACGAGGTAATCCAACAATGAAGTCCATGGAAACCTCGTCCCACTTCCAAGTAGGAATGGGTAGTGGTTGGAGCAAACCGGAGGGCCTTTGGTGCTCTGCTTTCACCTGCTGGCATGTGTAGCATCTCGACACAAAGTCTGCTATGTCTCGTCTCATACCAGGCCACCAAAACTGCCGACGGACATCATAATACATCTTAGTGGCACCCGGATGGACAGCCCACTGAGACTGGTGGCTATCCTGCATCACCACCTTCTGTAGAGATAACGGCACTACCGAATGACCCTTGAAGCACAAGATTCCCTCGGGAGATGACGACCAATCAGAGGATGTCTCCCCACCATGAAGAAACTGGTTCGATCGCTGACAAAGCTCATCACTAGGTTGTTCCTGCTGAATCAACTCCAACAGAGAAGGAGTCAACTTGATGCTCGCCAAGAATGCCCCTCCACTATGTTCCTTGGTCTCCACATGCATCTGAGAAAAGATCCCCATCAATGTCCACTCATCGCTGGACTTCCTCAAAGCTTGCACTGGAACCCTTCTGCTCAAGGCGTCGGCCACTACATTACCCTTACCTGGGGTATAGACAATGTCAAAATCAAACCCCTGCAAGTACTCGATCCAGCGACGCTGCCTCATGTTGAGGTCCTTTTGTGAGAAGATATAAGCCAAGCTTTTGTGATCAGAATAGACCACAAACTTCTCCCCAAAGAGGTTGTGACGCCACGTCTTCAAAGCATGAATCACTGCTGCCAACTCCAAGTCATGGGTTGGGTAGTTCTTTTCGTGTGGCCGGAGTTGGCGAGAGCCATACGCCACCACGTGATCATCCTGCATAAGCACGCACCCAAGACCCATACCTGAGGCATCACAATAAACCACATATCCCTTTCCAGCCTCTGGTAAAATCAGCACGGGGGCAGTAGTCAATCGCCTCTTCAGCTCCTCAAATGATGCCTGACATTCTGGACCCCATACAAACTTCACCCCTTTCCAGGTGAGGGTAGTCATCGGTGAAGCAAGCTGATAGAAATCCCGAACGAATCGCCTATAATAACCAGCCAGGCCCAGGAAACTCCTAATCTCGAACACATTCTTCGGCTGCTCCCATGACATAACCGCACTAATCTTATCAGGGTCCACTGAAACTCCATTCTCTGAGATCACATGCCCGAGAAATCTCACCTCCCTGATCCAGAAACTGCACTTTGACAACTTTGCATAGAGGCGGTGATCCCGTAATGTACCCAAAACGACCCTCAAGTGATGTTCGTGTTCCTCCTCAGAGCTAGAGTATACCAGAATGTTATCCACGAACACCACAAAAAATGAATCGAGATATTGATGGAACACCCTATTCATAAGTTCCATAAAGACTGCCGGAGCATTTGTCAATCCAAAGGGCATGACCAAATACTCAAAGTGGCCGTACCTGCTTCGGAAGGCTGTCTTTGGGATATCTGACTCCTTCACCCTGAGTTGATGATATCCTGAACGCAGGTCTATCTTTGAGAACCACTTTTCCCCCCTCAACTGATCAAATAAATCATCTATTCTGGGTAAAGGGTATTTGTTTTTAATTGTTACCTTATTCAGCTTTCGGTAGTCAATGCACAACCAGAGGGATCCATCAGCCTTTTTTGCGAACAATACAGGAATAACCCAAGGAGAGACGCTCGGGCAAATGAATCCTTTGGATTCTAAGTCGTCCAGCTGTGTCTTTAATTCCCTCAGCTCGGTGGGGGCCATGCGATAAGAGGGAAGAGATTTCGGTTGTGTTCCCGATGCCAGATCAATTGAAAACTCCACATCCCGCTCCGGGGGCAAGCCTGAAAAATCATCTGGGAATACCTCCGGAAACTCATTCACTACATGAGGTAGTGCACCTTCAGGGGAAAGACCATCCTCTAGCATAAGAGAAGATAACTGGAAGATAACACTTCCCAACTCTGGGAGTGGAGGCCCTGCACGACCTGACCGAGGATCCCATTCTCCATGAAAAACCTGACCACTCCCATCAGGTGCCGTGAAACTCACACGCCATCTATAGCAATCGATGTGTGCCTGTAAGTGTACTAGCCAATCCATCCCGAGTATGACATCAAAAAGGTTCATATCTAAGACCAAGAGGTCCCACTCCATCTCAACCCCTGACACAGAAAGCGCACATGATGGGCACCTGAGACCCTGCTCCTTCTTCTTTCCCAGCGGTGTCACCAACTCCATTGCGAATGACATCAAATCAGTTGGCAGATTCAGAATGTCCACAAAACGGGCAGAAATGAATGAAACAGAGGCACCAGTATCAAAAAGAGCAGTATCTATAGAAGATGAAATCAAAACGGTACCTCGAACAGTCGACGGTCCCGCCTCTGATCCTGGTGGTGCATGATCCACCACATGGAGATGTCCAGTCTCTGCCTGAAGACGACCGCTAGTCTGTGGTTGTGCCCTGAACTGGCTCTGCCCAGAAGATGACCCAGCCCTACCACCATGGCTGCCAAATCGAGATCCCCCAGTCCTCGACGGCTCAGACTGTACTGGCACTCCTCTGGGAGCCATGGATCCTACCCCACTTTGAAGTGCACGCGCTATCCCACAAAAGTGTTGCACGTGTCCCATACCTCCACACTGGAAACAGGTCTTCGGAGGATGAGGGAATGCTGGACGGATGTGACCGGGCTTCCCACACTGGTGGCACATGACCGATCTCGCATCAGAAGCCGCTGATGACAACTGCCTGGAAGAGTTCCCTGAACTGCCTCCTCCTTTCTTCACATGATCCTCCCGCTTCCTTTTCTTCTCTGAGGAGCTTCCACTTCCCACTGCTGATACAGAACCATAGAAACCAGCCCTGCCTTTTCTATCAATCTCCACCATGCACGCCCGATCAACGACCTCAGCATAGGTCCTCAGCTTAAACAAGAACACCTGGGAGTATATATCTGGTCTCAAGCCTTTCTCAAACCTCTGGGCCTTCGCTTGCTCATTAGAGACAATTTCTGGAGCATACCGAACCAACTCAGTGAAACGGTTGGCATACTCCATCATAGATAGATTTCCCTGAACAAGTTCCATGAACTCTCTAGACCTGGCATAAGCCAACACCTCAGGGCAGTACTGTTCATTGAAGACAACCTTGAAATATCCCCAGCGCATCTGCTCATTCTTCCCAGCCTGAAGCACTGACTCCCACCATTTACGGCTGGGACCCTCCAACAGAAAGGAGGCACACTTCACCCTGAGCTCCTCGGGTGTTTCCAGGAACTCAAACATACGCTCGATCTTCTCGAGCCATTCCTCTGCTTCTTGGGGTTCTGAGCTGCCTCAGAAGGTTGGAGGCTTATTTTTTAGGAACTCCTGGGCCTTGTCCTTTCTAGGACCAGTCTCATCCTCTCTAATAGAAGCTGGAACTAGAGCTGGTCCATATCCTAGAGCCTGGACATCCCGGACCATGGCCTCGACTAGCCTCTGATCAATTGGTGTGGGAGAACTCTCTCTGGCTTCCTCCCGTGGGTGCGTGAGAGCTTTCCGGGGAGGCATGCTGCTACAAAATGTAACAGTCACAAAATAATAATCAATACCACAATTCTGAAAATTTTAATTAAATACCTCAAATATAGATAATCAAAACACATTTCAGTAATAAAATAAACAACTACAACACATCCGCATGATGTCCACATGTGGTCTGCAGCCCACACGTCTCACCTGGAAGTGAAGTCAATCTTTAAATTCCAACATCCCCTGGTGACTCAGGGTATTCCATGAGAGGTGTGGGCCAGACACCCTACTCACAACCAAAACCCTGAGCCCCGACAGTCCTAGCTCCTGTCTATCCTGACTCATCCCAAAATAACAATATAACCCAAAAACATTAACCTCCTCTGATACCATTTTGTCACGAACCGAATATGGTCGCCATCAAACCAGCACCAAACCCGGCTCATGGCAAGACCCGAAGGGCGTTCCCCATCCCCACGGGCTGGCACAAGTGCCCGGGTATCATAAAAATTCATTTGGGAACGATTTACCCGAGTTTGGGTTCATAAGATAACCAAAAACAAACAACAAACCAAATCTGAAAAATTATTCCAAACAAGAATTAATAAAAATTCAGAACTTAGTATATGAGTTTAAACAAGACACAAGAGGTCCAAAGGTACATAAAATTAGCAGCAAATATCCCATGAGACTCCACACGACAAGGGGTCATCACCCACAAGCCGTCTCCACAACACTGCACTATCGAGAGAAACTAGCAACCTGAACCGCCATCGCCCAAGGCTTTTCCTTTGCCTGTGTCAAACATGATCAAGTCTACTTACACCCAAAGGTGTAAGTAGGGTGTGAGACTAAGCCCAATAGGATATCACCCAAGGATTTCAAGTGATAGGCATTGTAAAATAAAAGGCTTGCAAGAGTTATAAATAGATAATAGTGGCATTTATTTCTAAAAGTGCAACTTTGAAAAGAAAATAACTTTCAATGGGGATAACTATAAATAATCAGTGAAATTGAATAAAACATTCAAGATGCTGGTTTTCACATCCCAAAATACCATAAATAAAGTTTAAATGCCAAAAAGGCCACGAGCACCAAGCGTAGGAACACCCCTAGGTACTAGTTTGTTGTGAGCCCCAAGTACCTCGTACCTCGGTGAAAGTAACCATAACGAAATTCTTTCTCGTGCACGAGCCACTAGTAGGGAGAATACCCATAACCTAGTGTTCTCCAATCATCTCCATTATAGTTTTGTTAGTGTTATCCATGTCAGACTTGCTAAGTTAACCATGGTCAAAACCCCTCCATTCACTAGCGTACTAGTACACGTTAGCCCACCTAGATACCCGGGTTTCCCGTATTGTGCTCAAATAGTCACCACATGAAACCAAAATAAATATTCACATATAAATATCAATTCTGGTCACACACATTCAAAACAGTATCTACACCTTCTTTTCACCTTTTGTATAACTCAATAAACCATTTATAATTTCGATAAAACAATTTCAAGAAAATTAATCAAATGTTGCACATTAAATTCATCTAAAATACCATATTTAAAACCAAATGGAGACAAATATTATACCAAAACATAAATTTCAGCATCAAAACATTTTTATAAATCCAATCCCTGAATTATAAAACAACACCAAGAGGCACAATATGGGTTACACATGTAAAACACCCATTTTCACACAAGATTGGCACTTAAAAATCAACCACTTTTAAAATTCTACCCAAATCAATTTTTTAAATCAAAATACTGAATGATGAACATAATGGAAACCTAAATACAGCAATCCAACTCATTATACAATACCTACATATGAAATCACATACCAAAAGAGTCAAAACCCCTAAATCCTTGTGCGTCACTTCAACTGCACCTCCGCCGCACCACAAAGGAGTAATATTGAACCTAAAACCAGAGGATTGGACCAAGAAACTCAAAACTAAAACACTAGGTACGAAGCCCCATCTTCTTTACATTTGGGGATTCAATAAAAAAGGAATAAACCCTAAGAAGAAGGGAGGAATAAGGAAGAGAAACAACTTACTTGAGAAATCTGGACGTTTTTTGGATCTTCAGAATTTCGGCCCTAAATCGAGATCAATATGAACTCCAAAGAGGCGAAAACGAAGATGGGGGTGTTTATGGGTTCGATGGTAATGTTTGAGAGGTAGAATCACCGAAAAAGGATAAAAAATAAATATTTTATGAAAGAATTACAAAACAATTTTAAAACTGGAAATGAGCTTTCGGGTTGGCCCAATACCTAATTTTATCACCCAAATCCATGATTCTAATGAATTTTTAAGGGGCCCAAAATTATTTTGTGGTTTTAATATTTAAATTTAGGTCATTTTTGAAGTTTAATGGTTGAAAAATGTTGAAAAACGAAGGATTTATTAAAGAAACAAAATATACTTTCAAAACTGGAAATGGGCTCTTTGGTTGGCCCAAATTTTGGAAACCCACTATTTCCTTTAAAAATGCATGAAAAACCACCAAAACAAATCAAGGATGTAAATTAAATGAAAAATACCTCTAAATATTTCATTTATGTGACATTTTCTTTCCAAAAAGGGGATATTTTTGAGTCAAAACATGTTTCGACTTTCCCATTGATCTTTTTTGTTTTGGAAATCACAAATTACTTCTTGTTTCATATGTTGTATTTTCATTGTAATTACATATATTGTAATCACATATAATTGTAATCACAAATTTTGTTTTCCATAGTAACCATACATGTTGTTGATCTAAATTGGAATATTACACTGTTTGTTTTTCAATCGTAATCACATATATTGTTTCTCATCATAACCACATAAACTTTTTACAATCGTAACCACATATGATGTTTTTGTAACCATGTGCATCGTAACCAGGTTATGTATCATATTCATAATATGTATCATAATCATGCATCATAACCAGGTTAAGTATTGTATCTTAATCATGAATCGTAACCAGGTTAATTATTGTATCTTAATCATGCATCATAACCACATGCATAGTAACTATGTCATGTATCATATTCAGGTTATGTATTATAACCAGAATAAGTATTATAATCATATTATGCATCGTTACCATGTATCATAACCAGGATATACATCATAATAACATCATGCATCATAACCATGTTGTGTATCATAACTAAGATATGAATCATAACCACGATATGCATCTTACCCTTGTTAAGCATTGTAACCAAGTTATGTATCGTACTCATGTAATGCATTGTACTCATGTATTACTTCAATACCAACTACATGTTTCTCATACTCATTGTTTCATACTTTTATACTTATGTACTTATTATTTTTCTAACTAAAAAGATGTCATTAAGTTGGTTATATACCAATCAAAATGATGTTTTGTATTCTATTTTTTTACTGTTGTAATGTTAGGTGTCCAATTCCCTCTGAATTTTTCATAGAAATATGACCATTGGATGAAATATAACCATTGGAACCTAAGGCCTATAAATATAAGGTCATTCAAACCATAATACACAACTTTTTGATCTTACAAGTTCTATAGAGAGATGTTGTGACTTCTCTCTTTATTCGTGCAAAATCCTTAAAGATACAAGATGTGAACGACTTGTTCCAAGTTCTTATATTTCTATAAGTTCTTTGTTTTTCTTTGTATGACTGATCATTTTGATAAATATTGAGGGATTATGGGGATAAAAATACATTTTTCCGATCATCGTATCAAGGGCTTTCAAGTGTTTGAAAGATATAGGTTCCAAATACCTTCTTAATCGAGGGCTTAAAGGGATAGGAAGACAGTCGTGCCGATCATCATATTGAGGGCTTACCCAGGTGGTGGTAAGATAGACCTTTTATCCTAGGTGAAGGGACACCATACTCTTTGGGATAAAAGAATTGTAATACATTTTATTTTCCACTGTTATTTGTATTAGAAAGGGAATTTTATTTTTTCTTATTTCTATTCATATTAATTTCTATTGTATTTTTTTCAATTACAGTTCATTCATTACATATTGTATTAAGAGATTCTATACTCTGTATGGTAGAATCATTTACATTTTTATTACTCTGATTATTGTATTCAATTAGAATACAATTTTTTTCATTACTTTTGGTATTACAACATATCATATCCATCTGATCCAAGACCTGTATGGTCATTTTTATTGGTTGTGAATTGTATTAGTTTAAGAACTCTTAAACTAAGTTCATTCTTAAGTGTTTAAATACAAAGTTTTTTGAACCTACAATTTACTTCCCCCCTCTTGTATTGTGCCATCTAATATACACTTACATCTATATTAAAATCCAAAAATTAGTACCTATTTATGCCATTTGGACTCATGAATGCACCTGCAGTCTTCATGGATCTTATGAATTGGGTCTTTCACTCATATCTAGATTCATTCATGGTAGTATTTATTTATGATATCTTGGTTTATTAATGCATCATTAATGACCATGAAAAACATCTTTAGATCTTTCTGAATACACTAATATAGTATCATATCTATTCTAATCTCAATAAATTCCACTTATGGATTGAAAAAGTCCACTTTCTGGGTCACATTATCTTGAAGCCAGGAGTTTCATTTGACCAAGAGAAAGTGAGAGATATAGTTTCCTAGGGGTAGTATAAGAATGTATTTGACATTTGGAGTTTCTTAGGGATTTTCATATATTAAATACGCTTCATCTAGGATATCTCACATCTTCCAGCACTACATATAGGATTGAAAAAGAAGGGTGGGAAATTTATATGGTCAGAAGTGTGCGAAGAATCCTTTCAAGAGTTGAAGGGCCATTTGACTTCAGTACCAATAATGATTCTTCCAAAGATAGGAATGATATATACTATATATTTTTATGCATCAGGTATTGGTATTGGATCTATTCTGATGAAATATGGTCAATTCATCATATACAGGTTTCATTAATTGAGGCCTCATGAGTAGAATTACCCAAAGCATGACCTAGAGATCACTGTTTCTATGAATGCCTTATGATTTTGGAGACAATACTTAATTAGAGAGTGTTTTGTGGAATTCATAGGTCAAAAAATCCTTAAATACATCTTCACACAGTGTGATCTAAATCTCAGTAAGAACAGGAGGGTGGAGTACCTATAGTCATTTTATTTTGAGATTTCCTACACACCTAGAAAAGGAAATTTTGTGGCCAATGCTCTAAGTTGGAAGACTCAAACATAGGTGGTTTAGAAGTATAGTGGTAAATGAAATCTCATGGAATTATTCTCGAAGATGCATATTGAGATTTAGGAGGATCATGGTAAGACTATCCTCTCAGTCGTAGTAGTAACCTCTATTCTTTTGGAATGAGTAAGGATGAGGAAACTATCTGATCCTAAAGGCCTTGTCCTAATGGAAAGTGTCTCAGATGATTATACATCTTCAGATTTGACCATGGATGGGGATGATACCTTATTGTTTTATAGGTGTGTATGGGTCCCAAAATACATTAGAGAGGATCTGATGTAGTAATTTTATGCCTCGACATGGGTAGTTCACCATGATGTCACCAAAATTTATTAGGATCGGTGCCAGTATTGGTGGCATGGTATGAAACATGAGATTCCAAGATTCATCACTTGGTGTTCCACCTATCAGTAGGTGAAGGTAGAGAATAAGCATCCGACAGGGATTTAACAGCCATTGTTCATTCCCAAGTGGAAATGGGATGATGTTTCAATGAATTTCGTGAATGGTCTACCCAGATCACCTCATGTAAATGATACAGTGTGGGTTGTCATTGATCATTTGGATAAGGCTTCACACTTATTACTTGTGTAAGAGACCTTCTTGGTAGATGATCTAGGAATATTATACATTAAGAAGGTTTTATTTCCTCATGAAGCTCCTCATTCTATCATTTCTTATAGAGATTCTCATTTCACTTCATGATTCTGGAAGGGGTTTCATAAGGCCTTGGGTATGCAAGTACTTTTGAGAATGTCCTATCACTTACAGACCGATGGAAAATAGAGCATATTGTCCAGGTTCTAGAGGATATTCTCTATTAATGTGTCCTTGAATTTGGGGGTTCCTAGGAGAAACAAATTCCCCTCATTGAGTTCACTTATAACAATAGTTTTCAGGATACCATCAAGATAGATCCTTATTAAGACTTATATGGAAGGCCTTGCCACTCACCTCTGTATTAGTAGAGGTGGGGAATCCAACTATTCTTGGACCACACGTCATGTAGGGGACTATAGATCAGGTCTATCTGATCATAAAGTGCATGTTGATAGATCATTCTAGACAGTAGTTGTATGCCAACAGACGCCAATAACCTTTTGAGTTTGAGGTAAAAGATAGGATTTTCTTGAGAGTCATTCCTAGGTTGGGGCATAGACATATTCTAAAGTAGGGTAATCTCTCACTAAGGTTTATTTCACCCTCCAAGGTTATGAAATGAATCATACCAGTGGATTACCAGTTGCCACTTCCTTAGATATATCGATCTATACACAATGTCTTTCATGTATCTTAACTTCACTGATACTATCCAGATCCATCACATGTATTTCATCATAATGAGGTTAAATTGGATTTGGATGCTTCCTTTGAGGAGTATATAGTGCATATTATTGATCAGGATGTTAAGAAAAACTAATGTAGGTTTGTTCTATTAGTATAAGTGTTATGACAGCATGGTTGAGTACAATATGAGTCCTAGGAATGGGAAGCTGGTATATGAGCTTAGTGGTCGAAACTATTCACTAAAGATACCTCTTTACCCTCTCAAGGCCAACTCAGAGATTAGTTGCTTTAAGGAGTGTATGTTGTAATGATCCACCTTTTCATGATGGTATAAATCATTAATTTTTCAATTTTAATTCCTTAAATGACCTTATTAATGATGCTTAATCAAGTAAAGGAGGTCACGGGTGTGTCTAAGGATTGTTTGGAGCCCAAATTCCCAAAATGAGAAGGAAATAATGGGCCTCATGGTTAGAGAAAACCATGAAGCATGGCCCACATGGTTTCTATGAAACAGTGCGGTTGCAAACAGTGTCACCTATAGGCCACATGGTTTCTCTACAAATATGGGACCTGAGGCACATGACCATGTGGGGATGCTAACATTGGGGACAGAGTATATTTTCATGGTTTTCCTATGGTTATTAAATTTTACACCAAACCATGTGAGGTTCCTCCTTATAGTAGTGACTTTCTCTTAGTTTTTACAAGGTTAGAAAAACCATTACCCTAAACTATGCACCCCTATAATTTGATGTGAAAAGTTAATTTTACATTCATTTATTCTTAAACACTATTTCCTTTTCACACCTTCTTCCTCCGGTGGATGAACCTATTTTTCTCCTCTCATAGCTCTTCCTCCTCCTCAAGTTAGGCTTTGAGCTAACTTCCACTTATGGTATCTGTTTCATGATCCTTCAAAGGTGTTGGACTCCTTGAGGTAAGATCTCCCTTCCTCTTACCTTTTATCTATTTTTTCCTTTATATCCATCATGATATTAAGGTGATGTCTCATTTTCCCTATTTTCAAGTCATTGTAATGTTTCTTAGATCTCTTCTAATCTACTATGAATATTAGTCCAATATCTAGTGAATATTCATCTACGACCTTGAGGTAGGTGGTCATGTTGTTTTCCCTTTGAGTTTTGATGCTTCGTAGCTATTCTGTTGTGTCATATTCTATCTTTTGTTGAGAATCCCTTTTTAATGGAGTTATTTATATCAAACAGATCATCACACCTTGTAATATCTCTTTTGGTCCTTTTTTGGTAATTTAGAGATTTTATACCCCTTATATGGACACCCCTTGGGTGTGCCAAATGGAATTAACCATTATGGTTAATTGATTGAAAGGACTGGAATGCCTAATTAGACTTCATCTTGGTTTTAAAATGGAATTTTCCCTTGTAATTTGAATGCTTAGTTGGACCAAGGGTACCTCCCATGAGATTGGCTAACCTATGAATGGAATTACCCAAGTTGGAAATTCCCTTAATGACCATGACACCTTCTAAAAGATCCATTGAGCCTTATAAATGGGTTTTCCATGTTTTGAAAAAATTAAATTGGTTGCTTACATGGAAATCCTTATTCATGTTTGTTTCTTTCCATTAAGTGAATTTAATGATTTAAATTCAATGAATCATAAGGGTGTTATAGCCACGACTACTACTTCATGATTAATAAAGTGTATTAATTGAATTATAAATCCTTGTTTATGATAATATTTAAAAATAAGATGCATGGAAGGTTATACCTCTTTCATATAATTAAAAATATGAATATGCTATATATATATAAATGTGAACTTGGATATTTAATTACATAAGAGGTATTGCCTTATTATTAATATTATAAATGTGATTATGCCTTATTATGAATGTGATGTGATGGTAAGGGATCTATCGATCAAGACGGTATCATACTCCCTTACATCGAGTGTTAAGAATGGAATCTCACTCCGTTGACACTAGTTGGACATTGGTATTTACTCACCACATCCCTGGTTAGAGTGATGACATGATGGATCACTCACCATCCCGAGTGTCATTCATGACATCTCACATTATTCTTGGGATGTAGGGAATGTACTATAGCAACTAGTATTCCATGTTTATATCCACTTACATCTACATGTACTTGGTTTATATAGGTGTATTCAATATATAACCAAACGATATATATTATTACTATATATATAGTAACTGATCATACTTTCATTTTAGTCATGAGATTAAGTAGGTATACCCTCCAGGTATCCTATAGGAACCTGAGTGGGATGGTTATTTATTTTATAATTGATTTCATATTCTTTTTATACCTGCACACTATTTAGTTAGGATCATTTCTTGGATTACATGTAGACATCGTTGGTGGTGGCCTACTGAGATTTTTATCTCACACCCTACTCGGGATGCCTTTGGTACCCAAGAAGATTATCTATCTGTAGGTATCGATAAGGTAAATCACCCTTCTATAGGTTGTTGATATACTTACTTATAGTTGGATCATAGAATCTGAGGACTGAGCATATGCTTGAGATTATATTGGAGCATTTTTTTATCTTTTTACATTTTGTATAGCATGATTTTTTCCTATTCCCCTATTTCCTTTTTTTATATTAGCATGCAATACATCCATGTATTGACACTACCTTGTGTATTTGATATATTTATTCAGTTATCATGTTATCTATTCTTACACTGCTTATTTGTTTATTTATTTTATCTGCTAAGATATCCTTCCTCTACTATTGTATGTTTGTAGTTATATTCATGGTGCCACTCTAATAAAAGGGTATAGTCTCCCCAACAATCCACCATTACACCCTCATTGCTAGTCAGCAACCTCTGGAATATGGGGAGGCACTCTTGAGGCCATGTGACTCACCAGTTTGAGGCATGTGTTAAGTGGATCTTAGTTCAGGATGTTACATGAAAGAAGATACAGAAACCAATCCATTACACAAGATGAATAAATCAATCCATCTGACGAGTTTTTGACACTAATAAGTGATTAGATACAGAGTTCCATTAAACAAAGAATGATTGGACTGAAGAGTAGATGAACAATACGATCAGACGAAGGAAGTGTATGAAAATATGATACATATAGAAGTTTATACCAGACAGTATTTATAGGTTTCTAAAGTTTTTAAAAGTTGAAATAATGAAGTCAACAATTCTTAATTGGCTTGTATCATCATAGTGAGAAATAATTTATTTATTTATTTATTAATTGGTTTAAGAGAACCAGAATGATAAACTGAGTTCCAAACTGAGATTTTCTAGAATTTAAATTTATAGACAGAGCTTTTACTAAGTATGAACTAACCATTGAGTGTATTTCAAGTGGGTTAAGAGGATCATAAAGATGAATATTTTTCTTTATCACCATTTTCGAACTGAATTTTTGTTCTTTCAAATGTTTCTCTATCTTATTTAATGATAGGAAATTTGAGTAAAATAATTATGTTTTTAGAATCCACTAAAATAATTGATAAGATTTGAATTATTTAAAATAAAGCTCAAATGAACATGAATTTTGGTGATCTAGAATTTGGGTGATTGGGAAAATATTTTAGTTTCCCGCCTTTTCTATTTCTAGAGAACCTATAAATAAAGGTGAAAAGTACAATGATACTTAACACTATACACTCATTCATAAAATTTAAACTGCTACTAATTTGTTTTCATAAGTTATTTTTCCAACCAAATTTGTTTCTTGTTAAATAAGAGTTTCTAGACAGAGGGTTCTAATTAGAAGATCAGACTGAGGCAAGTTCATATTGTTGGAAAGAGAGAATCATATTGAGGGCATCGGTCTGAGTTTTGAGTAGTTTTTTGAGATGTGTAGTTTGATAAAAGGTCTATCACTCTAAGACTATCATACACAATCCATTCGATGCTGCAAATTGGATATATGTAGATCAGACTGAGATTTTAGATAGACCTTTGGTGGAGCAGTTTGAACAGAGTTACATATTTTTTTGTGGCTCATTTTTGTAATAAAAAATAGTAAACTAATAAGAGTCAGTATGATCATTCCTATTAAACGATAGAAGTCATATAATGGGATTTGAAACAATTTTTATTCGCTTATTTATAATAGTGAATTTCCATAGACCCATGGGAGTGGTTATGGAAAGGATATAGGTTCTCACACAGAGGAAAAACCTTGTAAATCATGTGTTCTATATTAAATTTTCTATTTTTTCATGTACTTGAGTTTACTAAAATTTTATAAGGAAGTAACTATAATAAGTTATAGGGGTTAAGTTTCCTAAAGTTGATTTTTTTTTAAAATAAAACAAATGATTCTGCCCCCCCCCCATCAGGCATTCTTTGATCCTTTGGAACTTCAATTGGTATCAAAGGTAGGTCCCTTATTGTTTCTTTATCATGGAAAATCCCAATTCTATCAATTGTATAGGTATTTCAACATTTTATAGAAAAAATTATCTTGTTTGGAAAAACAGGATAATTCTATATCTCATATATCTTGTCCTGGAAGTTGTTAATGCTGCTACAATTGGGTTTCCACCCATTGAAAATGATTCCCTGATAAATTTTGCAGAAAAAATAAATATTAAAGTTAATGGAAAATCTAGAAATTATATTCTTATGTCTTTATCAAAAAAAATATGAAGGTGATGGGTCTCAAAATAGAAAACATTATGTGGGAAAATATTGAAATTATTTTCAAATGGAATACTAAAGAGAATGAATAAAATCTAAAAATATGGTGTAGCAAGTTTGAATATATAAGAATGAGATATAAAGAAACTATTGAAGAGCAATTCTATAGATTAAATGCATTTTTTCACAAAATTAGAGGTTTTGGATATGTCTTTGAAGATTCTAAATTTGTGAAGAAACTCATGAGAAAATTTTTGGATAGGTTTGATTCCAAAATTTCTAATTTATATAATAAATATTATTTATCTCTTAATGAACTACATAACATTTTTGTTTCTTATGAAATGAGAAAATCTGCGGTGTTCATAAATAAGATGAAATATGAAATAGATTTTGAAGCTATGAGAAAGATAAAAATTCAAGATGTTGAATATGTTGATCCTTGTGATTCTGAAGATAAAGCGGATGATGAGTTGAATGAAAAAACCATGCCTCTTATCACTAAGAATTATTGAATATGAAGAGGAAAGTATGAGGAAAACTTCCTCTCAATTATTTCGAGTATGGTGGAATCAGGCACTTTTCTATGAATTTCCCCAAGAAGAAATTTGGAGAATATCGAGATGATTCTGATGAAAAGTCTCTATGGAATAAGTGTAACAAAATTTCTAAAGAAGAAAATTCATCCAAAAAGTATAATAAGAATTTTACTTGGAATAAAGGAAGTATGTTAAGTAATGAAGATGAATTAGACTCGACTAAAAATAATTATTCATAAGATTAAAGTTTAAAAAAGTTTATAATATTCATTGAAAATGTTGAGAAAACAAAAGATTCCTCAGATAGTGAATAAGATAAAGGAGGTGAATAATCTTATAGAGAGTATTAGCTCAGATCATAACATGTTTCATGCATTGAGAAAAACATAAATCTCAATAAATAAATCAGAATGATGAAGAAATAAAGTGGAAAAGTTTTTTAAGGAAGAAAATATGTTGCTAATTAAGAAGAATAATACATCTATGAGATCTTAAGTTAAAAATTGAAAATTATTGAACACTGAAATATGGTTGAAAATATCACTAAGAAATTGGTAGCTAAGGAAGATAAAGTTAACAAGTCTTAATAAAAACTTCTTGAGGCTAAAATTAATTTAAGAAAGTTGAATGAAAATTTTAGTAAGGCTTCATAAGTAAAAGATGAATCATCTAAAGCTGGAGAAAAACCTTACTCTAAGATTCAGGTGAAATATACAACCTCTAAACTAAAAATTTCATCTATTTTTTCTAATATTTTAGGTGTGAAGAAAAGTGTTGGGAAATATTAGGTTGAGAATTAATGTCAAAAACCTATCACATCTAAAAAAGTTGAAAATTACCCATGTAGGAAATTTATCACACACCTAAAACTAACTAAAGTAGAAAGATGTTGTGAAACTTGGTAATTTTATTATAGGGAAAGATCATTTTTCTATAGAAAATGAATATTTTATATGTTCTATTGGTGTTATGGAATTTATGGGCATATATTTTACAACTATTTGAATAACATGTTGCTACTATGAAAGAGGTTTCAATAGAGTGTAAGAAATGGTGGAAGTAGAATGAGTAACATTCCTAAGTCACAGGAAGAAAGAAAAGTTAAATCTCAAGATGTTAGAAACTTTCAAACAAAAAATCAATTTGTTTGTTTGGAGGTAGTTTTTGGAAGATGTAATCAACTAGGTCACTTTGCTAAAAAAATGTATGAAAATACTTCCATAATAAGTTTATTATAATAGAAAATAAAAGGATGCTATAAAAAAGAAATTTAAGGAAGGATCTTTTGTTATTGAGATAGCTTTGAAAGTTAGAAAAAAGAAAAAACCATAGATAATTGATATTTTTTGTTTATCAAACATGGAAAGTGATTTAAAAATCTTAAAAGATGTTGAAAATAATGACATATGAGTTGTTACCTTTGAGAATGATAGTTCCTTAAAAATCATAGGAATAGAGACAGCTAAGATAAAACCTTAAAAACTAAATTCTAAGGAAGTTATATTTATTGATGGGTTCAAACATAACTTACTTACTGTGAGTCAACTTTGGGATGATGGAAAAGAAGTAATATTCTGAAAATAATCTTATATCATCAGAAGTATAGAATATAGTAAATTTCTAACTAGGGGATAAAGAACTAGTGGAAATATCTTTCAAATAATAGAGATTTACAACTCCTATTACTTGAGTGATGAAGATGAAAACAAGTTGTGGCACCTCATACTTGGGCATCTTGGACAGAAAAATATGAAAAAACTTTCTAAAGTTGATGTTGTTTGAAATTTTTTAGAATTAAAAAAATAGAGAATAATATGTTTGTATAACTTTTAGAAAGGGAAAATGACTAATAAAAGTCATAGAAAAGTTTAGAATCATTCTACCAGGCCTCTTGAAATTATTAATTCTAATTTATGTGGGCTTATGAGACATCAATAAACAAAATTAAATATTTACTTTATCACTTTTATTGATGATTTTACCCGGATGACCAACATTATGTTTATGAAGCATAATTCAGAGTTAGAAAAAATGTTCAGAGTCTTCAGAAGAGGAGTTGAAAGAGATATGGGTGTTTATATAAAGAATTTTAGAAGATATAATTAAACAGAATTTATATGAAATGCATTTAAATAATATTTGATAAATCATGAAATAAAACATCAATATAATTCTCCCTACTCTCCACAAAAAAATGGAGTAGAAGAAAGGAAGAATAAAAGTTTGGTGGAAATGATAAGAGTCATGTTAGTAGAATATAAAATTTCAAAGTTCTACTATAGAAATTTTATTAGTACTATTATACATGTAAAATAATGATGTTTGTTAATTCAAGAATACAACCTGAATTCCTATGAAATATGGTATAAAAACCTTCATTAAAGTACTTAATTTTTTTTAAATTCTATTTTTACTAAGAATCAAATATTCAGATCTTGTAAAATTTAATGAGAAAGATGAAGAAGGAATTTTCATGGTATATTCATCTAATAAAAGAAGTTATAAATGTTGGAACAAACATTTACAAAATTTGGTGGATTTCTATGATGTGAAAGTTATTAAAAATATGAATTCCATAATAATTAAAAATATTAAGGAAAACAAACTGAATATTTCCAACAAAATTGAAAGTGATTCAAAATAGACTTATCAAGATTTAGAAGAACCTTTTTATGGGGCAAGTTAATATTTAAGAGAAACTTTGAAATTTACTACATTACAAAAAAAATTAATAAAAAATATTCTTAGAAATCAAAATGCTTTAGTTCAAATAAGAAGAAGGTTGAGATTAAAAAATCATAAATCACTCATTTCAAAAATTAAACTAGAATCAATTTCAGAAGTAGTTGAACACAAATAATGGGTTGATACCATGAATGAATAGTTGGATCAAATTGAGGAAAACAATACTTGGGAACTTGTTCCATGTCCAGAAAAAAAATATTGTGGTAAAAAAATGGGTGTACAGAAAGAAGTTTAATGAATATGGAGAAGTTTCAAGAAACAATTCAAGACTTGTTTGAAAAGGATATTTATAGGTGGAAGGTGTGGATTTTGAAGAAACCTTTACCCATGTTACAAGATTAGAAACTATTATAATGTTTCTATAAGTGGTTGTACATAAAAATTAAAAAAAATATATCATATGGATGTAAATTCATCTATTCTAAATGGTGATAATGAAGAAGAAGTTTACATTGAACAACCATGTGGGTTACTACTTGATAATGATGAAAGAAAGTTTTGTAAATTGAAGAAATAATTTTATGGGTTGAAATAATCCCCACATGCTTGGTATTCCAAACTTGATTTTTTTTAGAATGTTGAATTTTTTAAATGAAAGGTTAATTGACACTTGTATGTAAAAGATGTTAACTCCAATACTCTAATTATAATTGTTTATGTTGATGATATAATTTTTTCTATAGATGAAGAAAAAGTGTTTAAAGAATTTTCTAAGTAAATGAAGAAAAACTTTGAGATGTCAATGTTGTTAGAATTAAATTTCTTCTTAGGTTTACAAGTTCAGAAAAAAAAAAAAGAATAATAAAACTTTCTATCTCAAGAAAAGTATTCCAATGAATTATTAAAGAAGTTTGGTATTGAAGAATCTAAAGAAGTTTCTACCTCTATTTTAGTTGGGATGAATATGAGTAATAATGGACATAGAAAAATTGTGAATCATAAAGATTTTTTAAAATTTATAGGATGTTTTCTTTACCTTATAGCTTCAAGTTATGAAAATTTTTATGTTTTGAATTTTTGTTCCAGATATCAAAGTGATCCAAAAGTATCTCACATGTTGGAAGTAAAGAGAATATTGAGATATGTTAAAGAAAAAAACTTCACATGGGTTATTGTGCAAAAGAATTTTTGATATAAAATTTCATGGTTATACTAATGTTGATTGGGATGTAGATTTCAATGATAGAAAATCAACTTTTAGAGGAACATTTTTATTAGGATAATGTTGTGTGAGTTGGTATAGTAAGAAAAGAGTTTGGTAACTTTGAGCTCAACATAATTAGAATATGTTGTAGCTAACCAGGATTGTACTCAAATATTAGAGATGAAAGTTCAGTTGGAAGATTTAAAAGTTAATTTTTTCAAACTATTTATGATACTTTGTGATAATCAATGTGAAATTGATCTTTTTAAAAATTATATCCAACATTCAAGATCAAAACACATTGAGAGTAATTTTCACTTAAAAAGATAAAAATTTTCTAGTGGATATGTTTTTCTAGAATATATTTCAAAGAAGTATCAAATTGTTGATATCTTCATAAAAGTAATGCCAAAATAGATATTTTTAGATTCAAGGTTGTAACTTCATGTTTAGACACCACAAAATTCTTTCTAAACATCTTAAAGAATTCACCCACTATGTTTTATATTATATTGAAAAATTGGTATAATTAGTACAAATTTATCCTACAAGGGAAAGTGAATTACTTTTCTTACTTAAATGAATCTGAAGTTGTGGTTATCATAAAATGGGGAAGAAAAATAAAAGTGAGAGGAAGAGATAAAAGTAAGGATGATTTTATCTTTATATGGGTTCATATTTTCTTATCCCCGATGGAAGGAATTCTTTCCAAAAAAATACCTTATCTAATAGTATTATGTCAGGATACTCCCTTTTGAGAAAGGCTATATTTTGGTAAATGTTAAAAAATGAGTTGTGAAAAAGTCTGAGGGTTGAAAAATGATGAGTTGAAAAATTTGTTAGCAATATTTTCAACAAATCCAAAGGGCTAGACTGAAGATCCTTTATGATGTTTTTTTTTACAATTTTTTTTGGCAATTAACTTTTTGTAAAAGAATGTTTCTGTAAATCAGGTGAAATATTTTTTTCTGGAAGTTTATAACTTGTTTTTTTGATAAATTTTTGTAAATATAGATAATAAAAGTATTTCTCAATGTTATTGATCATAAAATCATTCAGAAAATCCATCAGACTCAGTCCATCAAATTGAATTTTTAATAAAAATAAATTCAAAAGTTGTTGATGTGAATTTAGTTTAAAATTTATTGATGAGAATTTTTAAAACTTTCCAAAGTCACATGATTCTTTTTTCAAGTTCCTAAAACATCTTGAAGAAGTCACGATACAAGCAGAATTTTGTAGAAGAAAATAGAAATGTGAATTCTTAGAGTTTCCAAAATTGAAGTGTTCCATATATAAATCAACAGACTGAGAAGCACTGGATACAGAAGTTGTTAGAAGAGTGGAGGTATGACTTTGATGAAGTTTGAAAAATGAAATGTTTCTAATCAGATGAATATAATCATATGCAAATCATCAAACATATATTTTGTAAGAAAGTCTATATTTTTTGTTTCTAAGTTCTATTCTTTTTCAATGTTAAAAATCTGAAATAAATTTGAATATTCTTGATATTTCAAATTCAAATTTCTGAGAAAATAAAAAGAAGGAGATCATCTTTTCTATCAACCAAAAGTATTAAGAATTTTGAATTTACCTCACCCTAAAAGTTGATCAGATGCAGAAGTTTCTTAAAGGATTGAAAAGTTCAAGTTTTCTATTAGGCACAAAATTTATTAGAAAGCTATAAGTGTTTTGGTTACTGACTATTTTTTGTTTTGAAAATTTTGAAATAATATGCAGACATCGATCCATTAGAAGATATGTCGATACTGATCCATCTGATGATTTTTTGACACCGATAAGTGATTAGATACAGAGTTACATCAAATATAGAGTGATTAGACCGAAGATAAGATGAATAGTACAATTATATAGAGGAAGTGGGTGAAAATGAGATATATATATAATTTTATATCAGACAATCATTAAATATTTCTAAAGTCTTTAGAAGTTGCAACAATGTAGTCAACCATTCTCAGTTGTCTTGTAATATCAAAGAAAGCAATTGTTTATTTTTTTTCAATTAGGTCAAGAGAACCATAATGATAAAAATAGTTCTGAAATGAAATGTTTTGGACTTGAAATTTTTTGATAGAGCATTTAATAAGTATAAACTGATGGTAGATTTTATTTCAAGTGGGCCAAGAGGATCATACAGATGAAGAATTTTCTAGATCATCATTTATAGACTGAAGTTTTGTTCTTTCAAATGGTTTTTTATCTTATTTAAAGATAGGAAATTCAAGTTGAATTAATAATTTTTGATATCCACTATAAGATTTGAGAATATTTGAAATAGTAAAAATAAAGCTCAAATGAATGTGAATTTTGGAGATCTAGAATTTGGGTTATCAGTAAAATATTTCAGTTTCCCAACATTTCTATTTTTGGAGCACCTATAAATAGAGTTGTAAAGTACAATAGTACTTAACACTATTCACCCATGTATAAAAGTTGAAACACTACTGATTTGGTTTCAAAAGTGATCTTTCCAACTGAAATTGTTTCGTGTTGAATAAGAGTTTCCAGATATAGGGTTTTGATCAGAATATTGGACTAAGGAAAGTTCATATTACTGGACATAGAGAATTAGACTGAGGGTATTAGTTTGATTTTTGAGTAGGTGTTTGAGAATTAAAGTCTGAGAAATGGGATATTGGTCTAAGATTATTGGATATAGTCCATCGGATTCTGTAAATTAGATAGAGGCAGATTAGACTAAGATTTTGGATAAAACTTTTGTGGGGTAGTTTAAACAAAGTTACATATTTTTTTTGTGGCTCAATTTTTCTAAGAAAAATTTGTGAACTAATGGGATTTATTATAATCATTATTATTGGGAGATAGAAGGTATCTAACTGGATTTGACATAAGTTTTATTCACTTCTTCATAAGATTGAATTTTCATAGACCCATGGGTGTGGCTATAGAAAGGATGTAGGTTCTTGCACTGCGGACAAACCTTGTAAATCGTGTGTACCATGTTTACTTTTCTATGTCTGCATGTACTTGAGTTTATTAAAAGTTGATAAGGAGGAAACTCTAACAAGTTTCAGGGGTTAAGTTTCCTAAAGTTGAGATTGGTAAAAATGAAACAACTGATTCAACCTCCCAGTTATTATTCAATCCTTTGGAACTTCATTTTCTTATAAGGACATTAAAATAGGGGAGTATTTAGGTTTAGGCTTAATTAACAATTAAATAAATGAATTAATTAATTTAATTATTATTCCGCCCATGGTGGTGATCAACCCAAGTGCCCGATACGCTCTAAGGTTATGTCACTCCTAGGGTAAAATCCATGCTCTAGACTCAATGGAGGTCTTATATTTCCTATCTGAGTCCCTATTTAGGAGTTATTCCACTATTTTAGGAAAAATATGCATGCGTGATATTAATATATTTTTTATTTTTTTATTAAATCATTTATGGGCTCACCTAGCATTGTAACCCCCAATTGTCTCAATTCTCAGCTTCAAAAATATTATTACATATATTACAAATCTTTAATTGATAAAATAGAGACATTATATTCAAGGGGGAGAGGTGAATTTCTATCCTTATATTTATGTTTTTTTATTTATTGGGAAAAGGGGAAGTTTTTTTAAAGTGTTGATTTTATGTATTGAGGGGGAGAACACTTTTTCACTTTACCAAAAATATTTCTTTCCACCAAGATATGAATTTATCTCAAAATCACTACTCTAACCTATGGTGTAGTATCAATATGTTTTTATTTAGAAAAATTCTATGATTTGGTGTTTCTTTAATGATAATTTTTATTTTAATATTGATTTGAGAAAGTATTACATGGGTTGACAAGAAATACAAATAGGGAGATTAAAGTTCTATTAGAAATATTGAAGAAGTTGTATTTATTTTCAACCATATATGATATATATATTTTGAGATCCTTAGGAAATTTTTTTATATTTTGGAAGTGGGTTGAAGTGTTTTTAGATTATTTTAAGTATATTTTAAGTAGTGTGGAAATTATGAGTTGTTGAAGTTTTCCAGGAGACATTATAACTATAAGAATATTCTTGTGGCCATAAGATGTTTGGGTTCAGGTGAATGATTTTTATTGGGTCATATGATATTTTCTTTGAGTTTTTATAAATATTGAAGTTTTATGAAATGAACTAACTTTAAAAATATAAGGTTTTCATAATATAGAATATTTTGAAGAATTGTTTTTTGAACCAAAAAATACTTTTACAGAATATTAAAGATAAAAATATCATGATGATGAAATGTGAATCATGATACAAGATAAGTTCTATGAAAGTTAACTTCATGTTGGGAAGTATTTAATTTGTAAGAGATTTATCATACATATAAGAAAAAATATGTTACGTTTAAGACAATTAGACATAAGATATTATGTGTGTAATAGAATTATCATATGTGTAAGAAAAATATATTATTCATAAGACAATTTGACATAAGATAATTTCATGTAATAGAATTACATGTAAAAAATTAATGTGATTATTGTGAATTCAAATATCCTAATAAATATAGAGAATATGAATTAGTTTTTATTTAGATGATGATTATTCTCAGTTCTTTGTGGTTTTTTGTCACGATCATTCAAGATTCATTATGAATCAAGATGAGAAACCTTCATATCATAAATCATGCCATTATTCTGTGTTAGGATTAAAAAAATATATAGATAAAGGATTATCTTGAGATTTCTGGCATTTAATGGAAATTTAAATGAGAGGTATCATGACCAAAATTCATGGATATTTCAAATTTCAAATATTCAAAAACAATATGGAAGTTGTTACTATTTTTTAGGGATTTTTTGATCGAGATGTTTGGTTAATCTAAAAGACAAGGAGTTTACAAAATATTTTTTTAGAAACATGATTCATATTATATGTATTAATATATATAAAAGAAATTAAGGAGAAAATTTTAATTGAGAATTCTTGAGAACAAGTTGATACTCTACAACTTTAAAAATCATCCATATCAAAAACTAAGAGAATCAAGGAGATTGACCTATATTACATATGTGATATGTTAAAGTGGTTGAGGTTAGTAGTTTATTCAACAAAAAAAATATAGGGGTTACTATTGAGGGATAAGGATATTATCCTCATTCATTCATGCTCTCATTTATGAAAAGGCCATCTAGAAGAATTGTGTAGTGAATCTGATGTTCTTGTTGTTGTATTAACAATATCCTTGAAGTTTAAGTCTTCACAAAAGAAGATATTATACGTGATACTAATTCATTTGGAATTATTATGGAATATACAATTCATATTCAAGGGAGAGGATGATTTCTTGAAGAACTATTAGTACTATCATAAATAACACCATGCGTTATTTTAATGAGAAGTGGATGATACATTCATATAAATAGAAGGAAATAATCCATACTCAAACCTTGTGTACCGATCTCAGGAATTTGTAATCACTATAAATTATAGTGATAATAAAATATATGAAACAACTACATGTGGATCATGACAAGGATTAGGCACCCACATCTTGGTCGAACCTTATAAAATTTCTTGTGTACTATTTGACTTTATTTTACTCTTACATACGGGAGATGAAGAGATTTCAGAGAGTAAATCTAAACTTTAATCAAACACATGGGTTTAATTTAAAATAAAAAAATTAAAAAATAAAAGCAATTACTATTAATTAATTCATTATCAGTATAACCCTCACTAATCTGGGATTTACATTGGTGTTGTTCGTCAATTCTACTAGAGAGTTCAATTATATTACAGCTTCTATTGTAACTAAAGAATAAATATGGATATGAAATTTCATACAAGATCTTGATATAGTTCCTAGAATTAATGATGTTATCACATTATATTTTGATAATACTATAATGGAGGCCCTCGCTAAGGATCCAATTCCATATCAATAGAAAAAGAATATACTTTGAATGTTTCACCTCTTGAGGGATTTTCCTCAAAGGGGTGAGTTTATAGTAATAAAATTTTCCATGAAGGAGAAAATGGTATCCCCATTGAATAAGGACTTGTCTTAGTAGAAACATAAATATCATGTGAAATATATAGGACTAAAATTCATTAGAAGTTTGATCTTGTCCATATGGGAGTCTATTAAAGTTGGTGTCATAGAACCAACTAGTTTTTACTTTCAATTACTTGTATATTCATGGTCTTTAATATTAATAAATATCTTATCACATGATGAGTGTTCTTATAAAAAAAATTAATTTGATAATGTCTTTAGAGTACCTATCACATCAAAAGTTAATTATAGTTCTCTACTATGATGAGAACCTTGAAATTCTATAACGATACACATAATCTATAATTGGGTTACATCATCTGATTGGACATAGATGATACGGGATATCAGGTGTAGGGAGATCATTAGACATTGAAGCTTTTTCTCATGAAGTTCTCACTTGGTAATCTCCAAGAAAAGATATTACAAGAACATACCCACCCATAGGAATCCCACATGTTATATGTGTCATTGGATATTTTTATCTATGAACATGTGTATTGCTCCTTATAATTGAGATTATTATTAATTCATATCATAATTCATGTACTTAGATGTATTGATTAAAATCATGATGTCTTGTTCTCATGGTGAGGTAGGATATGTTGGGTGTGTCATGAGTGGTATGACATTAGTGAATAAGTCAAGAAATGATTTTTTCCCTTCCAAGTTAATAGAATTAGATATCTCAATCCCTTTATTGGAATGGAAATGTTATATTAAGTCCATGTCCATGAAGGTATTATAGATGAGTTCATTTTAAGAAAATCAAAGAAATATATTCAAGCATAAAGGTCGATGACATGAGTATGCAACCTTCTTGATAAGATATCAAGACAAAGGGATTATCTTACACAGTGAGTTTCCATAGAAGGATGTTTTCATTATAACATTAACATATTTCTCTATGAAGGTTATATACAAAATGTATTCAGATACTCAGTTAAATTATATTTGAATTTCGTATTATAATAAATAATATTCTGTAGTTTTGAGGAATAATATTTATTTGGGTTATGTTGATCACATATATTCAGTCACCAGTTATTCAAGAGAATATATATGCAAGTTGGAAATTTAATAAATATTTATTCACTGGTTTAGTGAATGTAATATTTATTTAATTATTGAATGAATAATACCTTGAGTTTTGCACATGTCAAGAAAATAATAATTATTATGTTATTATTATTTAGTGTAGGGTTTTCTAAATATTAAGAGATTGATTAAGGGCCTATGTGCAATAACCAATTCTCTAACTAAGCTATATAAACCTAATTATATCATTTCTAGGGGAATAAGATTTTTTCATGAAAAATACTCTTTAGAGAATTATCACAACCCTAGAGAGAACTTTCTCTAGAATGTTCTCAATAATAGAGAGAATTTATCCTCATAATCCCCATCAAACCCTAAGTAAACTAGATATATCCCTTCCATCCTAGAAATAATTATAGTTTCGATCAATAGAAAAAAAATTAAAGGTGATTGGTCTTTAGATATATCATGAAAATATCTATATGTAATGTTATAAGGTTCATGGAACAAGTGTGGATATCGATAGATGGATTCTACACTTGAATCCTTCAACGAAACAATGGTATTACAAGAGTGTTAAACCAATTCAATAACTAATAAATAATTCCAATACATGAAGTAATTGTTATTTATAAATTAATTATAAATTGCATCTAAAATATCCTATCTTGAGGATTCCAGAGTTACTATTCATCTATTTCTAATGATAAATCTGAGGATATTTATGAAAAAATACTATTGATCATGAGCCTAACTATTTCCGTTGCACACTAGAACCTTATAAATGATCATTTAAAATATTATGGAGAATATAAATTAGAAATATTGAATATTATAAAATAATAACTTTTCATTCACACCATATATGAAAACCTATTGAATATATATGAAAAATAAGGTAATTTAATGACAAAGATAAAGAATCTGTGCTTAACCAAAGATTTAGGGAGACACATGAAGTTGACTCTAAATAAAAACACCTATCTAGTTTGGTGTATTTACGATGCATTGATTATTTTGTGTAATGGCCTATTTCTTAACCTTATCTTGAAGTAGTGAGTGAAAATATAAAAAGAGGGGGTGATTCTTGGAATTATTAGTGATCCAATACCAAAATTAAATTCATTTAATAGTGTTTTAACATATTTTGGAACGTCAACACATTGGCATTGTATACTCCTTGGATTTTTTCACTTTTAGGTGAACCTCGTAAAATACCCATGTCATTGTAATTTATTTTCCTTACTTGGATAATATGCTTGGATAGTTTGGTGTGAATAATTATTTTGTTCTTTATAACATGAGAAAAAAATACATTAATTAAGAAAATATGCTCAATTTAATTCACCTCCACTTAGAAAAATCATAAGATATATGGTTTTGATATGTGGTATCAGAACCAAAAGGTTTTATTTGGTAAAATTATTTAAAAGGAGTCTTTTTATGGAGAATGTTGTTAATATGAAGGGGATTTTGATATTTGATAAACATAATTATGAAATATTGAAGAACCAAATAAGTATCCATCCATGATCTCCTAGTTATATGTTTTCTCACATATAATCCATGGAATTCAAATCATTGATCCTATATAGATATCATTGAATGAATATAACAATAAGTTTCTGAATATTAACACAAAGGTATAAAATTCATTATCTAGATAACATGTGAATCACATCTATATGAAGGTGACAATATACACTTCCTCCAAATACACATTGGAAAAAAATTACAATATTTATACAGGGAAAATCGGTTAAGTGGGTAAAACTATAGGTCTTACATAATAAATTTGATGATTTAGTGATGCGTCCAAATGAAGGCATGTAGTGACCCAAATTTTTAAAGTTTTTTCCTTTAGAATATTTTAAATAATATTTTATGGATGGGTTACTAGGATGTTTTTTTAAAGTGATCTTAATAAATCCTTGATAAAAATATGTTAAAATGAATATATTATTTTTATTTCACTTATGAACGATCATAGGAAAGTAAAATTTCATCCTAAATAGAGCCTCAAAAAGGAAATATGATATCATAGTTGTGTCAAAAATAAGTTTTTATCCTAGGAGGGTTGAAATACTTATTTTCATCTGGGGTCCTTGAGGGTGAACTATCATGGGTGGAAATTAATTGATTGATTGATTATACCTACCATAAATAATTATTGATGCATATTTTCCCTCAAATTATCTCACTATGATTAGTTACCATAAACCCTAGATTGGGAGGGGGAAGGATATCATGAATGAATCAGAGATCCAGAAAGACAATTAATCGATTCTTCACCGGTGATTTCCAATAAAGCCAGTGCATATGCAATAATCACCAATAATTGATCCAATCAAGAGGTAGGACTCTTTTCTTTGATTTATCTCTCTATTCTCTTTGATTATTATACCAATTCTATGTTCAACTACAGTTTTATGATTTATTTTCAAAATATCATATCTTTTCAAATTTAATTTATTTTTATTATCAATTTTTAATTCTTCTCCATGTGTTATTCATTGTTAGTAGATCCCCAACCAATGATATGTGGTTATAACTTCATACCAGCCACCCCCGATTCCATATATGATTATTATTTATCATTTATACCTTTTTTTCTTTTACATTCACCACTGATGTTCTCCACGATTGTTAGTTTAATAGATCTTCTCCCATATTGATGAAATAACAAAATCTAGGTCTACGAACAACATATTTTCAAACAAAAGTAAAGATTGGGGTATATGAAATTTTTTATGAGCAATGATCAACTGCTAAGAGGTGTGAAAACATAGTATTTTAAATGGAAGTAGAACCCATGGTGTTGGGATGAGTGATAAACCCTTCCAAATCATTTTACTATAAATATAAGTTTATAAAATGACCATCAAAGGAACAAAAGTGGTGTACGGGACTTTTAGTGGTGATTTGGGAATGATCAGAGGCAAGAATAGTGAAATAAACACCATTCTTGAGTATCTTTAGTTTTTGGATTTCATTTTTGTGATCACCTAATGTAAACTTCTTGAAACACATACTACATACTCCCCCTTATGGTGAATATGTTTTCTTATCGAGTTATTAATAACATGATGTTTTCATTAGGTATACATGTTGTGTGGTTGTTGGAGGTCTGGATTAGTGTGTATAAGGGGTACATGACTAGCTAGATATTTGGACTCACAAAACATGTGGGAGATCCCACATGCTATATAACATAGACCCACATGACTTGATCTCTTAGAAGTATGTTCCCAGTAATCTAGTTGGACACGCACATTGTGTACCATATGAAACACATGTCATGTAGTCTAAATAGTAATAAATTGAGAATTACAACTATGCATGTGTGATTAAATCATATACCCATTGGCCCAAAAAAACTTTTTAATCTACTATAAACACTATGTGAATTAGGATAAGTCCTGTTATGATGTGTGATATGAATAATTGATTCTTGTCATTATCCCCTAACCTATTAAAGGTAGGATTGGGGTAACATACTTAGATCATTGTTGACCCAAGTGGGGTACTAGTGGGTTGGGTAATGTCATAGTGGTATTAGAGTAGGTCTATCTTAAGGAAAACATTTAGAGTTTGGTGTTATGTGAGGATTGGTTTGGGAAATTTAAGAAATGGAGATAAGGGAGTCTTGAGTTCAGCTTTCAAGACAAGGAACTCGGTGTTGTTGTGATGCCTAAAATATCTATTCACTAGGACTTTGATAGCTAGTTTTTCAATTTAGAACACTAAGGCATCAGTTACAGGGAATAAGTAAATGGTATATGAATCATATACAAATTAATCATTGATTTCTATTTCCTATCTGAGTTAGATATCCAAATATGCTTTAATCACCATGATTTATCTTCTTAACTATAATATAACACTATATAGATAGCTAGTAGGGATCCCAATGTTAGGTTGGGATGTGCTTGTGCTAGTGATTAAGCCTCCAATCATCAACCAGCTAAGTCAAAAGGATTCCATTATGGGACTGAACTGTGAGATAACCCTACTAGGTGTGTGGGGAGTAGTTCCTCTCCCTATAGTGAATTGAGAAAACATAATTCCCATAATACAAGAATATTTTCCTAAACCTTACAATAAATAGATAATTCTAGTGGGATATGATAAGGATTCATATAGGCTGAGTATACTTTATGAGTTTTAGTGATAGCGACCAGCTATATTCCAAGGTGTGATTGACCCTCAAGTAGTTAAGGACTTAACAGCGGTAGTGAATATGGTATTTTTCTTAGTCTAGACATCCTCCAATTAGATGGTGGTATTGGTATCAAACTTTCTCCATGATGTAGTAGGTTGTTGGTGGACCTCGATCATCCAGACTTATGATGAGGAGACACTTCCATATTCATAGTTTGATTTCCTCTTATTTGAGGAGTATTACTCGACTACGTTGAGATATCTATGCATCTATGATCTATTGGAGCTAGAAAAGGGAAATATTTTTATTTCAGATACATCTAATGTATTATTATTCCCCTATGTATCCTCTATACATAGAGGTTTTGGAGATAACCTTGGTGATTTAGAGATTCTTAGTGGATATAAAAAAGGTAGTAGGTTTTTGTGGTAGTTATCTAGGGGTATAATTATCAAATATGACTGAATGATGAAAGGTGTTAGAATTAAAACACCATAAGAATTCACACGCATGGCCCTAGACCCAAGGATTAACCACTTAGGTGTCATGCAGAGGATCCAATTATCTAGAAGATTATATTTTTTGTGCCTTTATAGGAAAAATAAATATAAATCATGACCACCTAACTCAATGTAAAATAGAGGGTATTCAGGTAGTAGATAAACCTCTACATTAGAGGAAAAAATGTGATCAGGGACCTCCCCAAGGTGGACAAGGTGGTCCTCAAGTATGTGGCTATGATAGAGGATATTGTAGTTCACTATAGGGAGGAAATAGAGGTGGAAATTTTTATGATATTCTTCTACCATAACCACCCCTAGGCAGTCTATTCTAGGATTAGAGAGTGTGAGGTTAGGGGATTGTCTAGATGCTAGAGATGGAAGGATATGACTAGAAAATTCTCAATATTGTTTGAGGTATGACCTGTGTCTTTTCTATACTGACACTCATATTTATAGATACCAGTTAGATCCATTATATTATTACTAAATCCATATTTCAAGTGATAGAAATCCATGTGAATCCACTATCCATTCCTATATATCTAGAGACTCCCACTGGAAGTGATCACACACTCACCCATATCTACCAATGATGAAAGATTTCTCTTAGAAAAGAGGGGTTTTCGTGGGACTTCATAATGTTTAGGATGAATCCCAATGATTTCTTACTTGGTATTAATTGGTTATCCTTAGTATATTCCTAGATATAATGCTACCATCTATGAGTAATGCATTTTTTTAAAAATGGAATGAGATTTTACTTTGTGGGTGAGTGAAATATTATGTCGATATGATTGAGGGTTGTTTATAGGAATTTTCCATTGATCACTCATTAGTCAGTGATTTTGGATCTATATTCAGTTTATTTTTCTAGATGAATAACTTTTTGTATTTGTGGAGGAGTTTATGGACATCTTTCCTAAGGAGGTACCAAGGTTTACCCCTTATCGAGAGATAATATTTTTATATTGATCAGCGCCATAGGACTTATATGGTATCTTTTATAGACTATCAAATATCCCCATATGAGTTCATAGATTTAATGGTAAAATTGAAGGGCCTTATAGAGAAGGGTTTCATTATACCCAGAGTGTCCCCTTAGGCAGCTCCAGTGTTGTTCACCAAGAAGGAAGAAAAGAGATTTAGTCTTTTTATTGACTAACATCATTCAAATTAGGTGATAGTCAAGAATAAAAATCTTATTCCAAAGATTAATGAAATTTTAAACCGATTAAAAGGATCTAAGTGTTTATTGAAGATCAATCTTAGGCTTGACTATCATCAGCTTTAGTTTTTGGAGGATTATATCCTAAAGATAGGATTCCAATACCGCTACGACCATTATGAGTTTTTTTGTGATGCCATTTGGAATGTAAAATTCCCAAAACATGTTCATAGGACTCATGAATATGATATTTTAACCCTTATTGGATTGATCCATGGTTATATTTATTAATAATTTCCTTGTTTATTTGTAATTGAAGGGTGATCTTACTGAGAATCTCAGGATTATTAAAGAATTTATTTAGGATAACTAGCTCTATAGTAAGCCATCTAAGTGTCAATCCTAGATTTGAGAGGTCTAATTCTTAGGGAATGTCATCTCAAAGGGAATATTATCTACAGACCCAAAAAAAATGAAGGTCTTTCTTGGTTGGAAGTTTCCCAATAGTGTTTTTTAGGTATATATCTTCCTCGGGGTAGTGGGATACTACCAAAGATTATTGGTAGAGTTATCTAGAATTATGGCTCCCATGATTTCCCTCATAGAAAATGGGAAACCCTACATTTATTTTGATTAATGTCAAATATATTTTTAGGAGAGGGGGAAATTTATGGGTGATCCTATTGTGAGTCTTATAGATAAATGATAAGAGTACATGGTGTTTTGTGATTATTTTAGAGCTGGTAATTGTTGTGTGTTGATTTTAAGGTAAAATATTAGTTCTTATGAGTCTAAAAAATTTATACCTCATGAGAAGACTTATATAAATCAAACTTTAAAGAAAATAATGATGGTGTTTTCTTTGAATAATTGAAGAAATTAAATTTTCAATGAGTAGTTTTTATTTTGAATAGACCATAAGAGCCTCAGGTACATCATCTCTTAGATATATCTTAATCTAAGGAAAATGCATTGGTTGGAGATTTAAAAGAACTATAACTTCAATATTTTTTGTACTCTATTAAAGGGAAACATGGTGGAATATCCCCTTAGTAGGATGTCCTTTTATTAGTTGTTAGAGAAGTAATGTTTTTAGTTAAACTCATTGTAGTTTTCATTAATGAATAGAGGAGATGTGGTTAATCTTAGATCAATGGTAGTAACCTATACGCTCTTTCAATGTGTGAGAGAGGCCTTATTAGAAGACATAAATTATGAGGTCTTGTGTTACTATATATCCTTATGTGATGCACCTAAGGTATTTTACAATGGTGGGGAGAACATAGTTATATTTCATGGGTAGATAGTGGTTCTAGTCATTCTATGGGAAGAGGTGTTTATGGAGTTATATACTCCCCCCTTAGCGGTGTATCTAGGCATTAATTTTAATGGATAGGTGTAAATAAAAGTGTTTTTGATCTTATATCATGGTGCCTCACCAACCAGTAGGTGAAAGTGGAGCACCAAGTCCTGATATCTTTGACTCATACCCTTAAGGTTATAGAGTAGTGGGATGGTATATCAATAGAATTCATGATGGTACTTCCACTTCATTGATATTTCAAGAATATATTTAGGTTATTATCAAAAAGTTGACTAAGTTATCCCACTTTCTTCATATTTGGGAGTAGAGTTTGATGGAGAGCTTGGGATGCTTGTATGTATAGGAGATTTTTGATTTCATAGAGTAAATTTGATTATTGTTTTTAACTAAGATAGTTGATTATTGACTTAGTTTTATAGGATATTTCAAGAGGAATTAAAGAATCTGTTGTGAATGAGTACAATGTTCCACCCACAGATAGATATCCAACCCGAGCAAACCATTCTAGTTATTGAGGATATATTGAGGGATTTCATACTACATTTCAACTAGAGTTGGGAGGATATATCCCCCTTAATGGAGTTCACATACAACAACAACTACCACTATAATATCATCATGTAACCATTCAAGATCCTGTATAGGTGACCCTTTCAATTATCCATGTACTAAATGGAGGTCAAAGATATATCATTATTAGGGACCGAGTTAGTGCGAGTGATGAAAAAATGATTTAGGTGATCCAGGATAAGAATAGGATAGCATAGATCCATCATAAATTTTACACAATTTTATGATAGAGGCCTTTGTAATTTGATGAGGGGGATCATGTGATCCCAAAGGTCTCACCATAATGTAGTTTTCAAAGGTATGGTCCGAAGAGAAAGTTTTCCTTGAGGTTCATTGATCTATTCAAGATTATATATAGGATGGGTGATGTTTCTTTTCACCTATAATTTCCCCCATAGTTGGACTGGGTGAACACATTCTTCCACATGTTATAACTAAGGAGGTACATTCATGACCCATCACACATTATCAATAGGGGCGAGTAGGATATTAGAGACAATATTACTGTTTCTAAGTACTCAGTGGAAATTGAGGATTGTAAGGATAAGACCCTTTAATGTTAGTAAATACCACTAGGTAATGTTCTTTGGAAGCATGGGAACCTTTAGGATAGATTGTGAGAGCATGAGAATGAGATGAGATCTCAATATCAATAACTTTTTGAGTACATTGGACTATTTAGAGAAACAATCCTTGAAGGTGGGTGGATGTAGAGCCCTAATTTTTTGCAATCTGAATATTTAGAATATTGGTTCCAACCAAATATGTTTTCTATTGTATTTATTGACAATAGTTTAAGAGGTTTTTCATGAGAGTGTGATCATAAATTTTATACTTGGTGATGCGATAATGCTCATTGAATATTTTTAATAGAAGTGCACATAGAATCACCTACTCTTGTGGAGAAATAAAAAGAGACACCTTGATTGATATATCGATCAAGGTCATAAAAATTATGTGAAATTATTTGAAAAATATTGAATTCGTAATGCGGTTTAATTGATAATTTTGGGTTATATTTTGAAAGCGACAGGATAAAATCATGGTGTAAGGTAATGGACCATGCAATGACTGGAGTTGAAGTTTGAAAAATTAAAAAGTCCCCTCATACATAAGGATTTTATTTTGGGACATGTGAGGTTTTATCCATGGTAATTATTGAGGTGAAGTTTCATCCATGTTGTGTATAATTTTACCATGCTTCAAAGTGAAAATGAGGAAATACAACTAAGTACTAGAGAACACAATGGAGAATAAGACTTTTCAGATAGAAAACCTGTGAATTTTTTTACTTTTCTAAATTTAGAGCTTTGGGTTACATGCCACTATATGAGGGCTATGATGAAAATATTTGAAGGTGTATTTTGGTGGTTTTGGAGTTTTGGAGGTACTTGAACCATAAAGTACATATCACACCACAATAGACTCAGTTATAAAATATGATTTAAGAATACTGAGATATTGGATGTGCCACATAGGAATACTAGGTGATTTTCAGTGGTTCTGGAGGTTTGGAGATATTTTCACTATAGAGGATGATTGTTCCATAATTTTTCAAGAGTAATATGTGGTTTTATATATATAGTAGTATACCACACCACAACTGGTTTGAAGGTTGAGAATAATTAAAGTTTTTTAACATGATATTCAAAGAATTAAAATAGAATGACAGAGAAGATTTTTTGGATTTATTATTTGATTGAGAATTGTATCATATTGAAGAATATAATTTTGTAAAAATGGATAGATTCAAGTGGTTCATGCCACAATGAAGGAATCCATGTTGTGAACTGGTGGTTTCTAGAATATATGGTAGTTTTTATGGAAATTTAAAATGAGAACATTTATCTCAAAATTTTAGAGATTTATTCGGATTAATTATCACTTAATAGCCACACTAAATTTTTATGTTGCACTTATCATAATCTCAATAGAGTATATAAATAAGGATTGATCCCAACCCTTGGATAAAAGGGGTTGGTTTTAGAAATATTATAAAAACTTCTTGTTGTGGTTCTAGAAAGAAAGTGGAATATAATTGCATAACTAAATTCATGATAGGAGAAAGAAAGAGATATAGAGGTTTTCATTGTTATGTCTGATTGTGTTCAAGAGTGAAGGATCATGGAATAAAAATAAGGAATTACACTTATATATCCATTTGAAAGATAAGGAAGGCATTGGGGTAATTCCTATTTGTAATTATCCCCATCTAGAAGAAGGATCTATTTATGTTATATTTTTTGTAAATAAATTGATTCAATAATCCCATAATGGTGTTAATTTCCAATGAAATAAAATAAGTGGATTTTGGTGAAAGTAAAAAAAACATAGCATCAATTAAGAAGTAATGATGAAAATAGAGTGTCATGCTAAATAGAGATGGACCAACATGTCTTAAACTATTAAATAAGATCTCTAAATCTATAAATTTTCCAAGCCTTATCTCAGAGTAGTGTACATAGATATGTGAATAAAGAGTTACACTAAATCAATAGTTTAACTTTATGAGAAAAAAATTAATACATACATTGCATAGTGTTATCATCTAGCACAATGATATATCATCAGTGTATACTCCTTGGATTATACCTTTGTCAGGAACCAATTAAAATCACCATGTGTTGTATGATTTGATCTCTAAATTGATATTTATCTTTTAGCATGATTAGTATTAGTAAAAATGAGAGACTAAACATGTTCCTTATAACATGCGAACAAGATCTATATAGATAAGAGGACCATTACAAATAAAAGGTTTTAATTGATATACACCATGATTGACCCCCCTCTCAAGATGATTCAGGTTAATCTTGTCTCAAAAATTTATATTAGATATAAATGGATTTATCTTGAAGTTCAATCTCTATATATTTTTTGGATTTGTTTCTCACATGGAATCAATGATGAGGCCTCTATTTTTTAGGGGAACTAAAATTGTTTTTTTTTGTAGAAAGAAATACTTATGTTAGAACATGCTTGTGGTAATGAGTTCATAGAGTATATTTTATGAGATATTTATTTTACTAAGCATAATGAAAGAGTTGGAGATTCAATTGTATAGAATATCTTGAAAATATGTTTTCCTAATGAATTACTCAAGAAAACATCGAATTATGCTACTACATTCAATATGTGTAATGCTCATGAAATTATTTATAGAATAATAGTGGAAGTGAAGGAGAAATATGAATTATCCTAAAAAAATGGTGAAGGCTTTCTTATGTCAAAATGAAAGAAGAATAAGAAGAATAAGAAAAATACTTGAGAGAAAATGGACTCTCTAATCAAGGTATTTATTCTGAACTTGTTGATAAATATAAATATAACATTGATTTGGTATATTCTTGTAAATATGAAAATTTATAATCACCCTTGTAGATCAATAGAATTATGGATTCAAATGATGAAAGGGCGACTATATCGTGTCACCAGTCTGGTGAATGTATATGTAGCGATCAAGAAAATATCAAATCCCTATGTGAGAAGGTGTATCAATATTAAATCATTAATTGAGTGTATATAGCTTTCATTTAATATTTGTATTAAGATAAAAAAATAAATAAGATATTAGAGGTGGCCCCGAATGTGTATATAATTAAAATGGGTGAAATGATAAAGTATTAAGGAAATTTACTTGAAGAACTTCCGCACAATATAGGTAAAAAATGGCCATATAAAATTATTTTAATGCAATCATTATCCCTATAAAGTTATAACTTGAAGATAGAAGATAATTTATATAGGAATATGGCATAAGGGTGAAGGTGATGGATGGACAACTGAAGGAAAAAGATAATAATATCAAGGATCTTAAATCAAATATTATATCCTTCAAGGGAAAATAAAATTTGGATATTACCTACATGATAACCTCAAAAAGTTGAAGGAAAGGAAGTTTAAATCTAGAATCTATAAAAAAAAGAAAAATATATTTCCAAATCTGTAAGAAAAGGATATCAAGGGAAAGTAGCTTTGAAATGTTATTTTTGTGGAATATTTTAGAATATAGTGTGTGTGTGTGTGTGTGTCTAGAAGCCCAAGGGATCATAGGTGGAAGGAAACCGCTATGTTAATATCATAACCAAAAGGATACCATATAAGGTATGATTTCCATAGGTATTTTTTTACATGTTTTAACCATAGTCATATGGAAAGGAATTTAAGCAGGAAAGGAGCAAAGGAAGTCCTGAGGAAATCCTCCATTCCTATAAAATACAAGGAGAAAGTTTATACTAGAAGAAAATCTATTAGGTAGGAAAAAAGATGTAAAATTTTAGAAGAAAAACATATAATTCGATGAAGGGTTCATCAAGAACATATAATTATTTAATAACAATAAACCTCATAGAATGAAAGGAATAAAATTTGGAAGTTGAAGAATAATGAGGATGTTTTTTCAGCTATGAGGAATAATGAAGTGTGTTTAAAGAGACACTCACCAAGGAAAAATAAATATGAATTAATTCTAATAAAAATTGAAAGGGATATACATGATTCATGCCTTAGTAGTTGCAAAAATCATTCCACGAGTAAAGGGATAAAGATCAGAAGAAGATATCTCATATGGAAGAGGATGAATGTTGAAGGATACAAGAAAAATGCATCAACTAAGGAAATTTTCACTAAAAATTCAATATTATTCACTATTAGAAAAATATGATTTAGCGTTTGAGTTTTAACGTCAGTTTTTTCATAACTGATATTAAAAGTAACATAGGAATATTTTAAAATTAGTTTTTTTATAAAATAGGATTTAAAAGATCTTAATAATGACTTTTAACATTGGTTTTATATAAAATGAATGTTAAAAGTCATTCTAAAGAACTTTTAATTTCAATTTTATAAAAAAATGTTGTTAAAATATTTTAAAAATCTAATTCACATGGATTTCTCCTTATTTTTTTGATGTGATATTTTTCAAACCCTCATCCTCTGAACTTATTATGATACTCAACCTGTGATCAATCTTCTACTTTTGTTCTAATTTTAACTTATTTTTTCATTATTTCTCCTCAATATTCCATCCTTTGTCCTTCTTCTATATACCTAGACATTATTTAGTCCACAAAAACCCTAATTTTCTTAACTAATGATAGTGCTCTAAGGTTTTTGTTTGATGAAATTTTTACTTCATTTTTGTAAACATTTCTCCTCAATAATTCATTATTTTCCCTATTTCCACATCCCTTGAGTGAATTCATCACAATTCAATTACTATTTTCCATTTTGGCCTCTATATTTTTTAAGTTGTTTTTTTATTTTGGAAAGATTAATTATTTATTTGTTAGTTATAAATCTCATTTATATATTCCTTTGTTTGTATGCATATTATTTTAAATTGTAAATTTTTTTTGTTATAATTAGTTTAATGTTATAATTTTTTTGTTATTATTTTTTTTTTGTGATTTTTAATCTTTTTTTATGTAAATTTTTGTATATATAATTGTTTATATTTATAAAGTTTTCATCATTATAATTTCTTTTTGTTGAAGTCATTTTTTCTTAAATTTTTTAGTTATAAATTTTTTTTTTCTTATAATTAATTTTAATTATAAATTTATTTCTGGTTGTAAATTGTTTTTTATTTTTAAATTGTTTTTCAAAGAAAATTTTTTTATTAAAAATTTATACATGCTTATAAATTTTAATTTTATTTATATATGTGTGTGTTTAAGTGTTTATATATATTAATATATTTATATATTATATTGTGACTTTATGTAATTAATATATCATAATTGGATAAATTCATGAAGAACTAGTGATGAATATGAGAAAGAGGATTCCAATTTCTTATAATTTTCTAAATGAAATCTTGAAAAAAAATATGTAATTTTATTCCCATGTATGGAGTGTTTGAATATGGGTAAATTAGGGTATAGAGAAATCAAAGACCATCAAATTTTCTATGGTTCTTAAAATAATTATACATGATGGATATGGCATAGTAAAATAATAAAGAATTCAATATTTAATGATTAAAAATATGTTCAACATGAGATAGAGGATCATCATGAAGAATTATTCATGATATAGGTGTTGAAACCATTGAAAAAAAGTATTTAATGAATGTATGGAGATACTGAGAAACCATTGTTCTTAGACTATACTAAATTTATAGTGTTATCAACAGTTTTTATATTAATTAACATGAAATAAATACATGGTTGTAGTGATAAAAGTTTCACTGAATTTCTTTAACTTTTTAATGGGATACTTCCATAATGCAATAGGAATCCTTTTTCTAATTGTAAGGGTGAAAATTATATCCAATGGGATTCAGGTATAAAATAATACATTCTTTCCTCAATGACTATGCATTGTATAGGAAATAAAATGAAATTTTATCATAATATCCTAAATTTGGGACATCACAATATAAAATAGATGAAAAATCTAACCATGATTCATTCTCAAGAATAGGAACCAAACCTCCCACTAAAGAAATTTGGTATCTTCTGATAATTCCTATAAGGCCCCAGCCTTAAACCTTACTTAATCTTGTGTTATTACAAGATTACACATTGAGGATCTTTTCAGGTTTAGAGTTTTAGAGAATTAGATCATAAAACTTGCATTACATTCCACATATAAACAAAGTGGTTACATAAAGATATTATTCTTCATTCCCATCAATGGAAACACATTTAAAATAAAACATGGATTATTTCTTGACACATCCTTGACTCTATCATCTTATCATGTACCTTTCCCTTGACCTGTGAAAAACATTTCAAAAACTTGGGATGAGCATAAAAACTCAGTATGGGTTATAAAAAAAACATGGAAAGGAAACATGAGTTCATATATACATAAGAATGAAATCATACTTTACCCATAAAACATAGGCACTTTAACATACCTCATAAAATCATGAATAAATCATAGAAATCATAAGACATAAAGGTAACTTGAGGCATTCATAACATTCTTACGTAGGGAGTAACCCTCTTGGTTACGTTTGGAATACCCATCACAGTATATTCCCTGAAAATCTCTTCGGAGAAACCTTAATGTTTCACTCCTTCGCGTTACCCAATGCATTGGAGAGCTATAACGGGCTCACCCGCCCTTAGTTTATCACGGAACCACCCGTCTTCATAATAATGCCCAAGAACCATAACATAATCATATCACATAAAACATGCATAAAGGAAACATAACATTTCCACATTTCAATCACGAGATATCAATACAACACATTGATATAATAAAAACATTATGAAAACCATTTTCAATACCAAAGTAAAACATGGTATTTATTTTTCTTTTAAAAAAAAGGTATGGCTTGTAGAGGAAGCCAAAACTCAAATAACGGTTACGACGGCGGAGAAGTCGTTGTCGCCGCATACGTACGACAAAAACATTCCCTTTTGTCGTTTAGTAAACGCTTCGTATAAAAAAGATTCCTTTTGAGTAAACGTAAAAGTCAAAGGGGTTTATACACCGTATAAAAGAAAGTTGTGTATAAAATAAAATATGCCTCAACGAAAGGAGATTGAGACGAAGTCCCATACCTCGTATCTGACTTGACCCGACCGTTCTTTAATCTCCTGAATAATAAACTTGAGTTAATCTCTACTTGATTATGAATCTTTTTCAAGTTCATTATTCCTTTTATACCATGTTATGAACATCATGTAATCAGTTAAGTTAATAATGTTCATTTTGTCGGTATTTGGTTCTTAAGTCAAAAATAGACCTCTTACACTTACGTGTTGTTAATTTGGTCAAAGATTCATTATATTCAGAATGTTATTCATGATGTAGATATCATATATTTCATATATATCCAGTACATTCATGCCTTTATAGTATTTCATAATCATTTAGAGGTAAGAAATGAAATGCACCGTTCATGGAGACGGTAAGCCGTACGTACGCATGAACGCCACTTCCATTTCTATTTCATATTTCATGGAATGGATTCATAATGGTATAAGAGTATGTTATAACTCCAGTATAATAACATATATAATATCATTAACTTTATCCTTTACACATCCCACATATGGTATTAACGAATCAAATCACTTTTAGGGGGCGGTAGTCCGCACTTCCTAAAATGAAGATTTCGTGTTTACCCATAATGGAAACCATAAAGTATGACCAAAATGAAGAAAAAAAGAAGCTTAAGGAAAACATATACATAATATATATCATATATAAAAATAGTGACATCATAATGGACACCTTTGAAGGTGTTAAATGAGTATTGAACAATCATCGTTTCGGGAGGCAGAATTTCGCCATCCACGGAAACCGTATGTTCTTTAACCATTTGATGTAGTTGTGTGAGAGTGTAGCTCAAATATATCTTATAACAACATCCTAGTATATTGAAGATACTGGTGTTGTTACAAAATAAGTAAATAAAAAGAGTTTAGGGGGTCGGAGAAGCAAAATAAAACAAATGAACATGAGAGAATGAATTACCTTAAAAAGTGTAACTTCTTTTGGTTTGAGCCTAAAGGCTTCCTTTGAAAGGATTCTGCCCAAAGGGAATCCTCTAGGATGAGGAGAGGGATGTGGAGAGAGCAAATGGGCAGGGGTTGGCCGAGCCAATGGCTTGAAGAGTGTGTGAAATGAGGTAGAGGTGGGGGCCTTTTATAAGGGGAGAGGAGGGGCACTTTTGGAAAGTAAAGAAACATTACATTATTTGAAAATGTGTTTCGGTTTTACAAGGTCCCACATTGATGGAATTCGTGGATAAGGTGATAAGGCATCGAAATCCATTCATCCAATTGGTTTTGGACATGTGTAGTTCATAGATTTTATTTTATCTTTCCATTTTATTTAAATCGTCAAATAATGATGTCATCGCTGCATCATTATTATGTCATAAATAATTTAATTTATTTAATGTCTAAAAATTATAAAACAAATACTATGATGTAGGAAATCGTTTTATCTTTCCATTGAATATTTATAATCAAAATTTGGACTTGTAAAACCCCACTTAAAAATTGTTTTCGCAAAACATATTATGTTTGTGTCATTTTCACTTTAACATTTAATAAAAAGTAATTTATGTTATTTCCCAACAAAAGTGGATACATGGGGTCCCCAAGTTAGGCCATGGCTTGTCTTGGTCGGCCATGACACAACCAATGAGGTTGGGACATGTGTCTAAGTCATTTTATATTATTAAAGCATTATTTATACATTAAACTACCCTAATTACCACTAATCGCGATTAAGAACTTAATAAGTTACTATTCACCAAAAAATTATTTTAATCTCATTGAACCACATTTTACTTCTTAATGACAACCATGTATGTCGGATTTTCAAAATTCAATACACATTAGTGGTAAAATTTCATTTAACTGAAAAATCAGTTTGCTTGATTACCACTTAGTGGTTTCACTATTCATCAAAAATTGAAGTTTTTCAGAAAATTACCAAAAATTCACTCTAAGCTATATTTGATATTACGAATTCAAAAATGAAGTCTATTTTACAAAATTCAAATCATATAAGTCACATTAATTAATTTAATAATTAATTCCCGCTGCCAGAGCAAATAGCGTGTTTTTACAAAACAATAAGTATCAAAAGATTGACACCAGTTTAAGTCTAATTTCAAATCGAAATTGATTCCAATGACCACCATTGGATAAAATGGTAAAAATATATTCTAATTTCACTTCAAAACCAATTCAAAACATAATCTAATCATATAAATAAATTAGATTAAAAAGTAGTTTTGATGTAAAATGCAGTATTTTTCACTATTCATTTAAAAATGAACATTGTCAGAAAATTACCAAAAATTCACACAAGGTAAATTTTGATGTCCCAATCATAAAGGATAATTTTATTTTGACAAACATAGTTTCTAAAATTGTCAAAATATAGATTCAAAAATGGTTTTCCATCAAAAGGCACTAAAACAATCCTTTAAGAATATTAGTGTATTCCATGCATAAGATTGTATTTATTTTCATTTTAAGCCTCTAAAACACTATCTTTATCATTAATAGACATAGATAAAAATATCTATTATTCATTACTTACTTGGGATGTTACATCCTTCCCCCCTTTAGAAAATTGCGTCCCCGCAATTTATTTACTTATCAAATAAATTGGGGTACTTATCCCTCATTGCATTTTCGGATTCCCATGTTGCCTCTTCAATCATGTGGTTTTTTCACAAAACCTTTACCTGCTTAATCACCTTATTCCGTAACACTTGCTCCCTGTGGTCAAGAATCTGGACCGGTTGTTCCTCATAAGATAGGTTCTCTTCCAGCTGAACTACCTCTGGACTCAAAACATGAGATGGATCTGGCATATACTTTCTCAACATCGAAACGTGAAAAACATTGTGTACCTGAGATAAACTCGGAGGTAAAGCCACTCGGTATGCAACTGATCCAACTCTCTCTAGAACTTCGTATGGTCCAATGAACCTTGGACTCAACTTTCCTTTCTTACCAAATCTCATCACACTTTTCCAAGGAGAAACCTTGAGAAAAACACGATCACCTACCTCGAAAGATAGATCCTTCCTCCGGTTATCCGCATAACTCTTCTGCCTGCTCTGAGCTGTTCTCATGTGTTTCTGAATCAGCTGAACTTTTTCTGCCATCTCTTCTACCAATTCTGGTCCCATCAACTTTCTTTCACCCACTTCATCCCAGAAAGCTGGAGTTCGACACCGCTTCCCATACAATGCCTGAAATGGTGCCATCTGTATACTAGAATGAAAACTGTTATTATATGAAAACTCAACCAAAGAAAGATGTTGGTCCCAACTTCCCTGATAATCCATAGAACAAGCTCGTAGCATATCCTCCAATGTCTGAATTGTTCGTTCTGACTGCCCATCTGATTGAGGATGAAAAGCTGTACTAAAATTTAATTCAGTACCCAACGACTTCTGAAGGCCTTTCCAAAAGTTAGAAGTAAACCTGGGATCACGATCCGATACAATGGAGAGAGGAACTCCATGTAACCTGACTATCTCCTTAAGATACAAACGGGAAAGTTGATCAAGAGAGAAAGTATCTCGTATAGCAAGGAAATGAGAAGACTTGGTCAAGCGATCAACAATAACCCAGATTGCATTATTACCTCGAGACGTCTTCGGTAATCCAACAACAAAGTCCATGGATATATTTTCCCATTTCCACTCTGGCACTGGTAAAGGCTGAAGCATCCCTTTCGGTAACTGTCTCTCTGCTTTAACCTGCTGACAAGTCAAACACTTCACAGTAAAATCAGCAATGTCTCTTTTCATTCCATCCCACCAGTAATACTCCCGCAGATCTCTATACATCTTAGTACTGCCCGGATGAACTGAAAACGGAGAACTATGAGCTTCACATAACAACTCTCTCTTTAACTGTGAATCACAAGGCACACACAATCTCTTCCCAAATCTCAAAACACAATCATTATCAATGTTGAATTCAGGCAACTTACCTTTCTGAACCAGCTCTACCTTTTTCTGCAACTCACTGTCTTGCTTCTGTGCATGCTTGATTCTATCTGATAGAGAAGATCTCACTGATACCTGAAACAAAACAGAAGGACTTCCTGCACCAACAACTTCCATGCCAAAGTTCATCAAATCGTTAACCAAAGGATCACGTTCCAACCGCAACATTGTTAAAGAAGAATTACTTTTTCGACTCAAAGCATCAGCCACTTTATTTGCTTTCCCCGGATGGTAATGAATTGTACAATCATAATCCTTGATTAATTCTAGCCATCTCCTCTGTCTCATGTTTAACTCTTTCTGAGTGAATATATACTTTAAACTTTTGTGATCGGTATATATTTCACACTTTACCCCATACAAATGATGCCTCCAAATTTTTAAAGCAAAAACAACAGCAGCTAATTCCAAATCATGTGTAGGGTAATTTACCTCATGAGTTTTCAACTGTCGTGAAGCATAAGCAATTACCTGATCATTCTGCATTAGGACGCAACCAAGTCCTTTCAATGAAGCATCGCTGTATATAACAAAGTCACCATTCCTGGAAGGTAGTGCCAAAACTGGAGCATTCACCAATCTTCTTTTCAATTCCTGAAAACAATCATCACATTCTTTGTCCAGATAAACTTAACACCCTTCCGAGTTAGCTTAGTCATTGGACTAGATAACCGTGAAAAATTTCTAACAAACCTTCGGTAATAGCCCGCCAAACCAAGGAAGCTACGAATCTCGGTTACATTTGTGGGTCTTGGCCATTCTTCCACAACTTTTGTTTTTGCAGGATCAACAGTTATTCCATCTTTAGAAACAATGTGCCCAAGGAAAGAAATTTGTTGCAACCAAAACTCACACTTGCTGAATTTCCCATACAATTTCTTTTCTTTTAAGGTTTTCAAGATAACCCTTAAATGTTTTTCATGCTCCTCTTTACTTTTAGAAAACACCAAAATATCATCAATGAAAACAACCACAAACTTATCCAAGAACTCATGGAAAATTCTATTCATTAAGTCCATGAATACAGCAGGTGCATTGGTTAGCCCAAAAGGCATTACTACAAATTCATAATGGCCATATCTCGTACGGAATGCGGTCTTCGGAATATCTGCCTCCTTTACCTTCAGCTGATGGTACCCCGATCTCAAGTCAATCTTTGAAAAAAACCGAGCTCCCTGGAGCTGATCAAACAAATCATCGATATGAGGCAAAGGATATTTGTTCTTAACAGTGATATTATTCAAGGCTCTATAATCAATGCAAAGTCTCATAGAACCATCTTTCTTTTTAACAAATAAAACAGGAGCACCCCATGGTGATGTGCTAGGTCTAATGAAACCTTTCTCTAATAAATCTTGCAATTGCTCCTTCAACTCTAAAAGTTCAATTTGTGCCATTCGATAAGGGGGTTTTGAAATTGGCTTAGCATCAGGAACTAAGTCAACAGTAAACTCAACTTCCCGATCTGGTATTATTCCAGGCAACTCATCAGGAAAAACATCAGGATACTCATTTACCACTGGCACATCATTAATCTGAACAGTTCCTTTATTTTCAACGACGTGTGCAAGGTAACATTCATTTCCATCTTTTACAAGTTTCTCGGCCTCTTCATATGTTATCAAAAGTAATGGTTCATTCTTGTAAACAAACTGAAAGTCTTTCTGAAAAGAAACTTCTTTAGCTCTACAGTCAATCTTAGCATGGTAAATAGAGAGCCAATCCATACCCAGGATAACATCAAACTCTACTAGAGGTAGAACAATAAGGTTTGCAAGTAGGTTCTTTCCACAGATAAGGATAGGAAGATTCTTATAAATTCTTTTTGCCTCGACACTTCCCCCAGGTGTTTTTACCAAAAGTTCAGGAGTCATTTCTTGAGATGGTATTCCCATTTTACTAGAAAAGGTCTCAGAGATGAAAGAATGTGTAGACCCCGAATCAAACAACACACTGGCATAGTCTGAAAAAACAAACAAAGTACCTGATACGACTTCATTTGATGGCCCGACATCCGCTGAAGTAGTTGCAAAGGATTTCACCACCCCTTTCTGCTTGTAGTCTAACTGCTTCCCATCACTCAAGCTCCTTGTCGGACACTCGTTTGCATAGTGACCCATCTCATTGCACTTAAAACATTTCACTAACCGTAAATCAAATTTGTTTTTACCTTCACCTTGATCCTTTTCAGTGCAATCACGAGCCTTATGTCCCATCTTACCACATCGGTAGCACTTCCCAGAATTCAGAAGACATTCCCCAGCATGCCTTTTGCCACATTTATCACAAACTGGAAACTTAGTTCTCTTACCATCAGACTTCTTTGAAGAATTCTTACCTTTCTCCTGCCACCTCGGTCTCTTCTTCTGCTGGTTGTTATAGAACACTTGGTCATCGGCAAACTCCATTTCCACCTTCTCAGCACATCGAACAAGCTTTTCATAACTTTTAAACTCTCGAGAAGCTAATTCCCTTCGATACTTTGGCTTTAATCCTGAGTAAAAACGATTGATTTTACTATCAAGGTCCCGGATAAAATTGGGAGCATACCTTGCCAATCGAGTGAACCTTTCTTCATAGGCAGCCACTGAGTCTTCCTCTTGCCTCAATTCCAAGAATTGTTTTTCCATCCTAAGTCGAACAGCCTTAGGAAAATACTTCTCAAGAAACATACCTTTGAAATCATCCCAGTCAAGAGCATCAATCTCATCGGCTTCCCTGATATTTTTAACCATAGACCACCACTGATCTGCTTCACCCTCCAAACGGTAAATAGCAAGACTAACCTTTTGATTGTCTGAACACCCCATGACATCAAAAATCTTCTCCAGTGCTTTAATCCACCCTTCAGCTTGCACAGGGTCAGATGATCCTCTGAATGATGGTGGATGTTGCCTCATGAAATGTTCCACCACTGACATGTTCCTCTGCGGTTGTTCTGGCTGATCTCGTGCATGGATACCACCACCATTTATCGCCTGAGTCAACTGCGCCATTACTGCAACAAACTGTTCAGTTCCAATTCCGACCATTTCTGGATGCTGATTCGGAAGGTTATTTCCTTCTGTATGCCTTCCTAGCACTGCTTCCCTGTTTCCTCTGCGGAAAACCATTCTGAACAAACATGTCTTAGATGAAGCAACATGGTAATCTTTAAATGCTATATCATTTCGAAAAAGAAAAAAAAATATTTTTGGATAATCATTTAATAGAATTCTAACTCCTAAAGTTATCTAAACCGACCTCTGATACCAACTATAAGGCCCCAGCCTTAAACCTTACTTAATCTTGTGTTATTACAAGATTACACATTGAGGATCTTTTCAGGTTTAGAGTTTTAGAGAATTAGATCATAAAACTTGCATTACATTCCACATATAAACAAAGTGGTTACATAAAGATATTATTCTTCATTCCCATCAATGGAAACACATTTAAAATAAAACATGGATTATTTCTTGACACATCCTTGACTCTATCATCTTATCATGTACCTTTCCCTTGACCTGTGAAAAACATTTCAAAAACTTGGGATGAGCATAAAAACTCAGTATGGGTTATAAAAAAAACATGGAAAGGAAACATGAGTTCATATATACATAAGAATGAAATCATACTTTACCCATAAAACATAGGCACTTTAACATACCTCATAAAATCATGAATAAATCATAGAAATCATAAGACATAAAGGTAACTTGAGGCATTCATAACATTCTTACGTAGGGAGTAACCCTCTTGGTTACGTTTGGAATACCCATCACAGTATATTCCCTGAAAATCTCTTCGGAGAAACCTTAATGTTTCACTCCTTCGCGTTACCCAATGCATTGGAGAGCTATAACGGGCTCACCCGCCCTTAGTTTATCACGGAACCACCCGTCTTCATAATAATGCCCAAGAACCATAACATAATCATATCACATAAAACATGCATAAAGGAAACATAACATTTCCACATTTCAATCACGAGATATCAATACAACACATTGATATAATAAAAACATTATGAAAACCATTTTCAATACCAAAGTAAAACATGGTATTTATTTTTCTTTTAAAAAAAAAGGTATGGCTTGTAGAGGAAGCCAAAACTCAAATAACGGTTACGACGGCGGAGAAGTCGTTGTCGCCGCATACGTACGACAAAAACATTCCCTTTTGTCGTTTAGTAAACGCTTCGTATAAAAAAGATTCCTTTTGAGTAAACGTAAAAGTCAAAGGGGTTTATACACCGTATAAAAGAAAGTTGTGTATAAAATAAAATATGCCTCAACGAAAGGAGATTGAGACGAAGTCCCATACCTCGTATCTGACTTGACCCGACCGTTCTTTAATCTCCTGAATAATAAACTTGAGTTAATCTCTACTTGATTATGAATCTTTTTCAAGTTCATTATTCCTTTTATACCATGTTATGAACATCATGTAATCAGTTAAGTTAATAATGTTCATTTTGTCGGTATTTGGTTCTTAAGTCAAAAATAGACCTCTTACACTTACGTGTTGTTAATTTGGTCAAAGATTCATTATATTCAGAATGTTATTCATGATGTAGATATCATATATGTCATATATATCCAGTACATTCATGCCTTTATAGTATTTCATAATCATTTAGAGGTAAGAAATGAAATGCACCGTTCATGGAGACGGTAAGCCGTACGTACGCATGAACGCCACTTCCATTTCTATTTCATATTTCATGGAATGGATTCATAATGGTATAAGAGTATGTTATAACTCCAGTATAATAACATATATAATATCATTAACTTTATCCTTTACACATCCCACATATGGTATTAACGAATCAAATCACTTTTAGGGGGCGGTAGTCCGCACTTCCTAAAATGAAGATATCGTGTTTACCCATAATGGAAACCATAAAGTATGACCAAAATGAAGAAAAACAGAAGCTTAAGGAAAACATATACATAATATATATCATATATAAAAATAGTGACATCATAATGGACACCTTTGAAGGTGTTAAATGAGTATTGAACAATCATCGTTTCGGGAGGCAGAATTTCGCCATCCACGGAAACCGTATGTTCTTTAACCATTTGATGTAGTTGTGTGAGAGTGTAGCTCAAATATATCTTATAACAACATCCTAGTATATTGAAGATACTGGTGTTGTTACAAAAGAAGTAAATAAAAAGAGTTTAGGGGGTCGGAGAAGCAAAATAAAACAAATGAACATGAGAGAATGAATTACCTTAAAAAGTGTAACTTCTTTTGGTTTGAGCCTAAAGGCTTCCTTTGAAAGGATTCTGCCCAAAGGGAATCCTCTAGGATGAGGAGAGGGATGTGGAGAGAGCAAATGGGCAGGGGTTGGCCGAGCCAATGGCTTGAAGAGTGTGTGAAATGAGGTAGAGGTGGGGGCCTTTTATAAGGGGAGAGGAGGGGCACTTTTGGAAAGTAAAGAAACATTACATTATTTGAAAATGTGTTTCGGTTTTACAAGGTCCCACATTGATGGAATTCGTGGATAAGGTGATAAGGCATCGAAATCCATTCATCCAATTGGTTTTGGACATGTGTAGTTCATAGATTTTATTTTATCTTTCCATTTTATTTAAATCGTCAAATAATGATGTCATCGCTGCATCATTATTATGTCATAAATAATTTAATTTATTTAATGTCTAAAAATTATAAAACAAATACTATGATGTAGGAAATCGTTTTATCTTTCCATTGAATATTTATAATCAAAATTTGGACTTGTAAAACCCCACTTTAAAATTGTTTTCGCAAAACATATTATGTTTGTGTCATTTTCACTTTAACATTTAATAAAAAGTAATTTATGTTATTTCCCAACAAAAGTGGATACATGGGGTCCCCAAGTTAGGCCATGGCTTGTCTTGGTCGGCCATGACACAACCAATGAGGTTGGGACATGTGTCTAAGTCATTTTATATTATTAAAGCATTATTTATACATTAAACTACCCTAATTACCACTAATCGCGATTAAGAACTTAATAAGTTACTATTCACCAAAAAATTATTTTAATCTCATTGAACCACATTTTACTTCTTAATGACAACCATGTATGTCGGATTTTCAAAATTCAATACACATTAGTGGTAAAATTTCATTTAACTGAAAAATCAGTTTGCTTGATTACCACTTAGTGGTTTCACTATTCATCAAAAATTGAAGTTTTTCAGAAAATTACCAAAAATTCACTCTAAGCTATATTTGATATTACGAATTCAAAAATGAAGTCTATTTTACAAAATTCAAATCATATAAGTCACATTAATTAATTTAATAATTAATTCCCGCTGCCAGAGCAAATAGCGTGTTTTTACAAAACAATAAGTATCAAAAGATTGACACCAGTTTAAGTCTAATTTCAAATCGAAATTGATTCCAATGACCACCATTGGATAAAATGGTAAAAATATATTCTAATTTCACTTCAAAACCAATTCAAAACATAATCTAATCATATAAATAAATTAGATTAAAAAGTAGTTTTGATGTAAAATGCAGTATTTTTCACTATTCATTTAAAAATGAACATTGTCAGAAAATTACCAAAAATTCACACAAGGTAAATTTTTATGTCCCAATCATAAAGGATAATTTTATTTTGACAAACATAGTTTCTAAAATTGTCAAAATATAGATTCAAAAATGGTTTTCCATCAAAAGGCACTAAAACAATCCTTTAAGAATATTAGTGTATTCCATGCATAAGATTGTATTTATTTTCATTTTAAGCCTCTAAAACACTATCTTTATCATTAATAGACATAGATAAAAATATCTATTATTCATTACTTACTTGGGATGTTACAATTCCTCATTTGAAGAATCTATTTGAAAATTAAAATAATGCAAAGTGGAAAAGATGGAATATAGATAACTGCATCTCTGATGGAAACCTATGTTGCCTTGCTAATTCACCATAATGGAATAGATTTGATCATAATTTTTTTGCTTTTGGAAATGAAGTTAAAAATCAAAGAATGGGTCTTTTTATGGATGGAATGAATCTATATTCTAGCCTCAATATCCAACATGGTTTTTAGCCTATTATGTTGGTTGTCCACAAATTTTCCCCATAGATATGTATGGAGATAAAATATGTGATGATGAGCTTGATGATTTATGGAACAAAACAACCTGGAAATGATATTGATGTTTATCTATCACCATTGATTTATGATTTAAAATTTCTATGAGAGGAAGGTGTTACAATATTTGATGCATATATAAAAGATCATTTTCTTTTATACACAATGATAATGTTCATTATAAATAACTTTTCTTCATATGAAAACTTATCTGGACACAGTGTTAAAGGATATAAAGATTATCCAATTTGAAAATAGGGTATTTTATATCATCAATTGTAGAATGGAAGAATAATAGTGTACATGGGAAATTGTAGATTTTTTAAAATAGATCTTCCTTATCAAGGATTAAAAAATGTATTTAGTAGTTTATAAGAGTATTATTTCTCCCCACAACCATTTTAATATGAAGAATATTATGACAAGGAGAAAAACATCAATGTCTCATTTATAAAGAAAGTTCTTTTCATCTAACAAATACATAGAAGAAATGATATATTTTATTCGAGCAAGATTATTGGATATTTTTTTAGAAAAAAATAACATTTTTGTTATGTGTGTTAAAAAACGCTTGTGACAATCTAATTGGAACATTATTAAACATAAAAGGAAAGATAAAATATTTATTTCATGAAAGACTAGACTTAATCACCATTGGAATACATTTAGAGTTATCTCCCACAATTAAATGAAATTGAATATTTTTTTCCTATATCTTGTCACACATTAAGAAAGAGTGAGAAGATAATTTTTTTTCATCATCTCTATGGTAATAAAGTATATAATGGGTTTTATTAAAATGTGAAAAATTTAGGGTCATTGAAGGATTTAAAGTTAATAGGTATGAAATATCATGATTATTATGTATTAAAACAATAGTTTCTACTATTTACATTGTGTTTAATATTTCCAATACCTATTATAATTTCTATCATCTGTTTGTGTTACTTTTTCAATTCAATTTTATCAAAGTTGTAGATTCAGATTTGTTGGAAGTGTTAGAGAATGAAGCTTTTGTCTTACTTTCTTAACTAAAAATTTATTTTCCACCATCATTTTTTGATATAATTATTCATATATTAATCAATTTGGCATGTGATACAATAATATGTGGGCCTATTTATTTTTGTTGGATATATCCTTTTCAATTATATATGAAAATTTTTAAGGTATATATTAAGAATCCACATAGATCAGGAGTCTATATTGTTAAAAAAAATATTAGAAGAGGTGATTAAGTTTTTTACTGATTATTTATATAAATTGTAGCACATTGGTCTCCCTATATATAAAAATTTGATAGTTTATAGTGAAGGTAAAGGGATATGTGTCTTAAAGGTAAAATTAATTCCACGTGATGAAGTGATGCATGTACGTTTATAAATTTGAACAACATAGGTGAGGTTCAACCATATATATCATCGCATATTACTAGATTAAAGGTACAGCATATGATAAATAAAATTTGGTTGATGAGTGAACATAAAAAAACATTTGTTTCATGGTTTAAGGATAAAATCAACAATGATTTATCCACATCAAAAAAAATTGAAATGGTTTGTAGGGGGCCAAGTATTAATGTGATCATGTGGTTTGACTTTGATATTACTGGTTACAAATTTTACATAAAAAACATGGATGATAAGAGTTCCATTCAAAATAGTGGAGTAATGGACATCACTAAATAATTGTATTTTTTGAGTGCCAAAGATAAGAAATCCAATTTTTTTATCAACATCATATTTTGGAGTTTTGAGGATATATGGGAGATTTGTTATACTAAATTTTAGGTTCCAATATTTAAGTGTAACTGGGATGACATTAATATTGGTGTGAAACATGATTAGTATGGATTTACACATATTTATTTGACAATATTCAGTTATAAGGAGGAATCATTTATCATTGTGATGCATGAAAGAAAAATATTTTATGTTGTTGACCCATCAAATGATCAGTGATCCATTTTTTTTCAAGGGAGAAAAGTCCATTTGGGTGATGATAATATTGATAATGTTGTGGTATTATGTGAAATTTCTTTATCTATCACATGATTACTCAAGGATAGCAATGACTGTGATGTAGATGTAGTCTATGCAACATGAAATGATCAAGTACAAGGGATATGAGAAAATAATTCATTACTCTCCTAATTAATTAGGTAAATATTGGTTTCTTTGTGAAAATAATAGAGAAAAAAACATTTTTTAACTTTGATATTTAAATATATTGATTTTAAAAATTCTTTCCATTTTTATAATATTTTTATATATTATATTCTGATATCCATTTTTTGGTTGAAAATTTATACCTTCATCTTTTTTGTGACTATTTCCTTTATATACTTTTTTTAGGTATATGATTTTATTCAATGAAATATTTATACTTTTATTCCTATTATGAACAATAAAATTTTTACTTATAACATCTGTTTATTTATAATCAAATACAGGTACACAAAATTACACATTTTTAGATGGTAATCATTTCTATCATTATTTTATTGTTAATTTTTATATTCCTTGGTTTTAGTTATAAATTTTTTTTGTTGAAAAGTATAACATTCAATGTTTTGTTTTCTATTATGAACAATCAATTTTTTATTTATCATAATTATTTAATATTAATAAAATATAAGTACACATACTTTTTTTGAAGTAGTGAACATCTTTCTAAATGACAGACATAGAGGTGGGAGGATCGGGGTATGTATTTTTTCATATAAATATATCTATTGTAGTTAAATAATTTAATGAAATTAAACTTATGTTTCTTAAAATCATGTACATCTCTTCATCTTCTCCAGTGAGGAAAAACCTAAAGATAGTAAGAATGAGATTACATGTTTACCAAATATTCCAATCAGGCATGGAGAGCAAAGGTTGATAATTAAGTTTGATGATAATGAACACTCTATAGGCCCACATTCCATGCAATTTAAAATTTACCTGGATATGTAAAGTCAATATAGGATATTTATTTTATCCTGTGACTGGAGGAGAATCAACCAGTCGATGAAAGATCTATTATGGGATTCCATAAAATTAAAATGTATAAACTTATTTATTTAGTTTTCTAATGGGTTAAATATTATAAATTTCATATGAGTAATATTTAATCTATTCAAGTACATATAAATTTTAACTTTCAAGAGATGGAATCAATTAAGAAAAAGTGTCTATCCTTTGTGGCAACTAGATGGAGATATTCTAACCCAATGTTGACTTCATTTTATATTTTTGTGAGTAAAAAAAATCAAGATCCTTCCCTTAAGTATAGGTTTATATATACAGATACATGGCAGAAGTTTTTATCCTGTTAGTGGGAGGAATCCTTTATAGTGTATTCTTTTTTGTTAGTAAATTTTTTTTTTAAAATTAATTTTAATTAATTGATAACTTATTTATTTTTTCTTATATAACAGGTCTCCAAAAAAACTCATAAAGAGATATATTCTGAGTATGTATACACTCATACATTGTTATGTAGTGGGCATCCTTTATTATAGGAGAAAGTGATTACTAAAAAATTTAATTAATTAAGATCCAATTAATGTAGTATCTCAAAAGAGGTTCCATACAACCCTCTATATCCACCCCCTAGTCTTGAAAAATGGAAAAGGGTGGTAATGAAAAAATAGGGAAGTATATTATTAATCCAAAAAATGAAGTAGTTGATAAGATTGTAAGTAATTAATTATTAAATTTATTTAATATTACTATTTTGTAAATTTATCTCACTAATATAACATTTAAAAATATTATTCCAGGGATCCCTTTAGAAGAAAATGACACATGGTACCTTTATCCCTAAGGGTAGGATGGATATTCTTATAACTACTTTAGGAAAGTTGAAACACCTGGGTCACGTCTGAGGGTATAAGGTGGGTATCAGTTTTAGAAAAAAAATTAGCCACGCCCCTAGTACGACATCAATGGGGAAAAATACAAGTGAGAAATTTCTTATTTTAAGGGTGAGTTATAACAGTTGAATGAGTCAATAAATGATAGAATTAAATCGTTTGTAGTGGTTATACTTGCAGAAGTGATGAGACAGACACAGCATGTGCAGCCTGCCAACCCATATCCTCCACCGCTTCATTCATAACTGACCATGTATTATGAGTTTCATGTTGGGGGTCCCCATATATATATTATAGCATAAAGAATTATACATCTCATGGGGGATTATATAAATCATTAGCTTATGAAGTCATGTTAGGTAAGAGTAGCGGTAAATGATATTATTAATCCAACTACTCCAGTGTTGTTGTATACTAAGGAGGTTTCCGTAATTTGATAGAGTATTGGTCTTTTTTTTCTTTGGATAGCTCATGTTTTTTTATCAACTGACATATAAGGTATGCATTGTTTTTCATTTTTATTTATCATTAAATTTAGAATTATTTATAATGTTTTCTTACACTTACCTTATATAGGAGTATCTAAAATTGAATGAATCACTATAAAGGAAAAAAAAACTCTAGAACTAACACCTTCAAATACTCCTCAGGATGTTGATGGGGTAGCAAATCTAAGACAAGTTTTTTCTATACTGGTTAATTGATATAATTTTTTAATGAGTGTTGATATATGTGGAAGATATTATACATTAAATATATTTAAAACCAACATCATGGATATTGTAAAGGGTGAGGAGCTTGCTTACCCATGTTGCAATTGTTTTCCATGTAAAAAAATTTCAATTATAAATTTAATTTATTTAAGTAAACATATGCTATATTGATTTAATTGACTAATTTTTTAATTAAGTATCTCCACACCATTTACATATAATATTATTTCACTTCTATTTATATTTTTACGGATCTAGAATAAATTTAAAAAACTATGAAATACTTGAACCAAAATTCCAGAATTGAATATATATCTAAAAGACTAAAAAACATAGTGATTATATGTTGGTTTTTTTCATTCCTTGATTGATAATAACTCTTGTATAATTATGAAGTGCTATTTATTAATTATGAAATTTTAATATTTTAATGGGAATTGGATGTTATGCATATTTTTCCCAAATTAATGTAAAGTATATTGGTTATGATCTTTATCGGGTGGTCTTTGAATAAGATTTAGAAATTTGTTAATGAAGTAAGTTTTATTCTATACTTTTAGTTCATTAATCATAATATTTTCATTTTAAATAAGTTTTGATAATTAAAATTTGAAATCAAAATATGTCATGGATTGAGTTCAATAGGGTTCAATTTTCAATAATGGAACCAGAAAAAATTGTATATGTGAAAGTCCAGGTAGATAACTTTTATATCATTGGATACTTGTTTTTTTACATATCTAGTGTTTTTATTTTAAAAATATTGTTTCATAAACATAGTTCCATCATCAATGAGGGAATTTTGAGTGTGGGTATTATTTTTTATGATTAATTTATGAGATAATCATGACTAGAACAATAATCTATTTTTAAAATGTTAGTTTCATTATAACAAATATAATTTAAAAAAACTTGTTGTATTCTTAGATTCATAACACTTTATATTTTCGAGTTTTTATGATATTTCTTTGTATACATCAAATGACTTGAAACACCTTCAAAATTTATTTACATGTTGTTTTTTAATTTTAACTAATTTGTAGATGTAGTTTTATTTAGATGTATATTTGTAAAAAAATGTTGTGAATGGTTTCAATAAGTTTTACTTCTGGTGTTTTTTCTTTTTGTGTCTTTCATTGCTATTGTTTTGTGTTTCATTGTGTGTTGACAGGTTTGGAATTATGTATTTTACAATATTTTTTTTAAAAAAATTATTAGCTTTCAATACCAGCTTTAGGAAAAATCAATGTTGAAATCCTTTCCAGTAGGTCTTTCTATGTTGGTTTTACTAAAATCCAATGCGGAAATCCGAGTATAAAGGCTTTCAATATTGGTTTTATGTAAAATTGATGCTAAAAGCCTTATATATTTCATATTTTAGAAGAACTTTCAATGTCGACTTATAAAAACCGACATTAAAATTCCCACTTTTTATGTCACCATTATTAACATCTATTTTTAACCGACATTGAAAGGAAAAAAACTAACATTAAAGGTATTTTTTACACTAGTGATTAGTAGGAGGTGAAACTAAATAATAAAAATCATGGGGAAACACACCAACCAATTAAGAGGGTCTGTAGTAGTAAAGCTCGAGAGAGACACCTCTAACTATGTGCATGAAATCTAGTGGGAGAGTTCCAATACTAGAGTAGGCGATACAGTCTTCTTCCTAACCTCTTTGGATGTAAGGATGTTAGCTTCCATATTAACCTCTCTCCAAGTTTGGTGTATCTACACATTCTGACCAATCAATTACCTGCATGGTCTAATATTATAAGCGATGGACTAATGGTTGGGGGTTGTTCCAAGTATGAAGTTAGACACCTGTGTGAAGTCCATTTCCACCACCGATAGGTTGATATTGTGAAGTCTACAAAGGGAAAGGCCATTAAGTATGGATTTCATTTACACTTTGAGAAAGTTACCTACCTGAATGGCCCAAAGGCCTTCATTTTTATTGATTTTTGATAACCCCCCTTTTAAGGGATGAGGGGGAACCCTTACAAGACCCGTAGGCTCATAGATTACATGGCCCGTAGGCATATGAGATTACATGACCTGAAGGTCTTAGGGAATTCAACCAGACTATCTACAAGGAACTGCCCCTCCCCAACATCTTCATCCTGATAGTAGCTCTCTGCCTTTGCATGACCGTCTGTCTAGGCTTCTCGTACAAGCACATGCTAGTACCGATGGCATATCCATACCCTCCCATAACAACTGATTCCCTTGAGTCATGTATAATGTCACTACTCCTCATGTTCCCCTAAATATATGTACCATATATATTAAGTTTAAGGCCTGTTTTAGGTGTATTCTAACCCACCCATCAACCCATAGATGTTCTATCATTTCTCTCTAAGTTAGAAGATTCCATGAGTCTACTCAGGGTATGAGAGAGGCCTTTTCACTTGAAAAGTGTGCCTAGGTCTGAGATGAGAGCTCAAACTTTAACCTTCAAGTGGGATAGAGTATGCCACATGCCATTATTCCAAGTATCATTGTACTACTACAAAATTAGCAATATATAGTGTTAGAATTTATCATTGCTAGCGAAAAGAGCTCATAAATGATCCCTTTATCAGCGCATTTTCTAGCATTGATAAATTTCTTAATCGTTGCGCAAGTCCCACATTGAAATAGCAAATGTTCAGTCAATTCTTTAATTTTGTCACTTCTCAACATCATAAGCCCACTACAGGGATAGGCTCCTGCATGCACTCTTCATGCACACTCATATGGGCCCATAGGCCCACACGGGCCTTATCCCACCCTTAGTTTCTCATAGTTTAGCCCACCCACATACGGTCGTGTCCTATACGATCCAATCCACTTGCCCCACCATCCAGGGTTATACATGGCCCATCCCACCTTTTTTAATATATACCAAAAAAAATTAAAAAAAATATAAGGATTAAAAATATTAAAAATTTGAAATAATTAAACAAATAAAGAATAAAAATGAATAAATTTAAAAAAATTAAAAAAATTATTGATTAAATAATTATTAATAACTTTAATATATATATATATATATTATAAATATTAATAAATAGTATATATTAAATATTGATATATAAAATGAATAAATTGAAATAACTAAACAAATAAAAATTCAAAATGGATAAATTTAAAAATTATTAAAAAAATATTAATTAAATAATTATTAATAAAAATTAATAAAATTAATATACATATATATAAATTATAAATATTAATAAATAGTATATATTCAATATAGATATATAAAATGAGTAAATTTTAATAATTAAAAAAATAAAAATGAATAAATTACAAAAATATTAAAAAAATTATTAATGAAACAATTTTTAATAAAAATGAATAAATTTAATATATATATATATATATAATAGTAATAAATAATATATATCAAATATAAATATATAAAATGAATAAACTGTAATAATTAAAAACATATTAATTTGTTATTCATTTTTAATGGTTTTTATACATAATTATTCATTAATATTTTTAATATTTTTAATATAGATATATATTCATATATATTTCTATATATATATATCAATATATATAATATTTCCTAAAATATGATTTATATAATACAAATTATTTATGATTACATTTAATAAGTCATATATTTAGTGAAAAATGGTTTATAATTACAAATTAATATTAATTATAAATATTGACTAATTGTATTGAGTAATTAACATTTAATTTAATATTGTTTGATTTTTCAATTTAACATATATCAAACACGTGTAACATTGATTTCACACATACATATACGTAATTAATGCATTTTTATATATAACACACAGATGCATAATGTTTCTGTAATTTATTCAATTTTTAATATTTATTTTAGAAATATATTTATTAACATGATATATTTAATATATTTTATGTTTCTAATTGGTAAATTTTATTATTTTTTATATTTTTATTCAATATATAGTATTTATTATTTTTTATTATTTTTTCAAATTTATTATTTTTTATTATTATTTATTCATTAATAATCATAATTGTTTTTTAAAATTTTTTTGTAATCTATTCATTTTTAATTTTTCATTGTTCAATATGGTTGTAATTTTATCCATTTTCAATATGTATTTATACATGTTTATTCATTAAGATTTAATGTTTTTAAAATGGTTGTAATTTATAAGATTAAAATGTATTCATTTCCATTTTAACATGTATAAATAATCATTTTTAATTTTTTTAAATTATCTATATGATTAATAACAGTTATTTATTTTTTAAATTTATTCATTCTTATTATTATTTATTTCTATAATAGACGTTGCATATTTTATAATGTCATTGTTCAATTTAACATATATCAAACTTTTATATACATATACACACATTAATTTCATACACACAAATATTTACGTAATTAATGAAATCTTATATAGAGACACATACATAATATTTATGTAATTTATTCAAATTTTAATATTCATTTTAGAATTTCATTTAGTAACATAATATATTTAATATATTATGTTTCTAATTGATAATTTTTTTATTTTTAATATTATTAAAGTTATTATTATTTATTCATTTTTAATATTTTTTATTTTTTAATATTTTTGGAATTTGATCATTTTCTAATATTTATTTATACATATTTATTTACTGTTTTTTAATATTTTCAGTATGTATTCCTCTTTGTTTTAATATATATCCATATTTTATTTTTTTAATAATCTGTATAATTAATAAAACTTATCCATTTTTTCAATATTTTTAAAGTTTACTCATTTTTATTATTCAATTTCCCTCATTTTTAACATTCATGCATTTAAAATTATATATTCATTGATAATCTTAAAAATATATTTGTAAATAAATATTTATAAATATATATATATTTATAAATGAATATTTACTATATTTATAAAAGTATGTATTTATAATTTTAAATTTATAAATAATTTTTTTAAAAAAATATTTAAATAATTATAAAATTATAATAAATATATTTGCTATATTTATATATATCTGCTTATTAAATATATATAATGACATAAATATATTTATAATTATAAAATTATAATAAATATATTTAAATAATGAATATATTTACTATATTTATATTTATATTTATATTTATTTATTATATATATATATATATAATTATATAAATATATATAATTATATAAATATATATAATGATATAAATATATTTATAAATGTATATTTACAATATTTATAAAATTATATAATCATATTTATAAATAAATATAGTTCCTTTTTAATATTTATATATTTATAAATAAATAATTATATATTTAAATAATTATAAAATTATAATGAATATATTTAAATAATGAATATATTTAGTATATTTATATTTATTTATTATATATATAATTATATAAATATATATAATGATATAAATATGTTTATAATTATATAGAAATATTTATAAATATATTTACAAATATATTTATTTATAATTATAATTATAAGTCTTTATCAGTGCTTATTATTTTAGAACTGATAAAACTCATCATTATAAGCATTTTTCTAGAAGCACTAATAAAACTCTCCCTAATCTTTTAAGAACCCTAGCCAAACTGATTTTTATTGCACCGTTCAAGCTCTCGTGGAATTCCATTACCGCCACTGCCCCTCCTTGACCTTCTCTTGGATTAATCAAGTCTTGAATCTAAGGAATTTTTTTTTATCCTCCTCTATCATTTCTTGATTTTTTGGGTCCAGCGATGTGTGGTAGTGGGGTGTTATCTTGGCTCGGTGGTCTCATGGTTCCACATTTAGGAGCTTTGTCAATGAAGGTTTTGCGACATGGTATGCTTCTACGTCGTGGTTCTTAATGATACGCAAATGATAAAATGGATGGTTTTCATGATAAAGAAACATATAATGTAAGGGTTTGAGCTACGTTATAGTGAAGAATGAGAAAATAATAATCTTTATGGGGGAGAGATTTTCATCGTAAGGATATATTAATTTGAGGTGATTCCTAATTCGACAGTGATAAGGGTTTTTATGGAGTAAGATCTTACCCAAAAGTGTCTGAAGGGGAGATAAGGGGATTCATGTTGTGCCCCAGGATGAAAAATGTATATCTATATATATATTACATATATGGTTGGCCTACATTTTTCCCATGCACTTGATTGAGATAGTTCTTTTGGGGAGATCAAAGTTTCATGCCACATGGATATTGATGGCTTTATCTAAGGAGGATGATGTTGATTCAAAGAATAGAAATAGAGAGGATATAGCCAAGATACATGGAATAGACACATTCTAGAAATATAAAAATATGTTTTTTAAAGAAATATTTAGAAAAAAATTGAAAATAAGACTAGGTTATTTTATTTTTTTGAAATATAAGTCGGAAAGGTGTTGACCTCCTTAATGCTTTTTTCCCATATCGATGATGTGGAAAATGTGTTATTACTCAAAATGTATTTTTCCTTTTATTTGGAAAAAGGTATTGGGGTGAAAATGTCTTTTACCTAACAAAAGGCGAAAGGTGTGTTTGGTGGTAACACCTTTCACCCTCACTCCTATAAAATCCAACCCCTCACTCTACATAATTTTCTCTCACTTTCTCTAAACCTCACCAATTTTTGTCTCTCTAAAATTGTCCTAGTTTTTTTCTCCCTTTCCCATGACCCTTTTGGTGGACTTAAAGCAATGGAAATTTTATGATGTTTCATTAAAAGGTATTTTTCTAATTTATTTTAATGATTTTTATTTATTTATGTGTTTAGTATTTAGTTTCTTTTAATTATTTTATTTATTTAGTTGTTTAGTTAATTATATAAAAATTTTAAATAATAGTTAATATTATTTAACATTAGTGAGTAAATGATAATGATTTAATTATGACTATTTAGTATTTAATTTATAATTAGTCTTAATAATTGAATAAATATTATTAAATTATTATTATTTAGAATCACATATTAATTTTTAATTAATTAGAAAACAATAATTATAAACTAATATATAATTAATGAAGTAATCATTAAAAACTTATAATTAACTAATAAATAATAAATAATTACTTATTAATTAGTAATTAATGTTAATTAGATGATGATAAAGTATTAGTGAGCTAATGATTAACTATAAATTAACTGATAATTAACTATTTAATAATTATTAATTAACAAATGGTTAACGAATGATTATTGAGTGATTAAGAAAAGATTAACCAATGATAAAATTAGGATTAAATAATGATTAACTAATGATAAAATATTGATAAAATATTGATTTACTGGTAATGAACTACTGATTAAGTAACGATTAACCAATAATTAACTAATGATTATCTAATAATTAACTATTAATTAAGTATTAATTAACAATAAATTAACTAATTAATAAGTATTAATTAATGAATGGTTAACTAATGATTAATTAATGCTTAACTAATGATTAACTAATGATTGACGTGGGATTAAATAATTAATAACTAATTATTAACTTAGAATCAAATAATGATTACCTAATGATTAACTAATGATTAACTAATGATGGAATAATGATTAACTGATGATTAACTAATAAATAACTAGTATTTTCTAAATAATTAACTATGAAGTAACTAGTTAATAACAATTAATTAAATAATTATTAGTTAATGATTAATTAATGATTAACGAGTGATTCAAAAATAATTAAAAAAATTATTAAGGAATGATTAACAAATGATTCACTAATGCTTAAGTAATGATTAACTTAAGATTAAATAATGATTATTTAATGATTAATAGTGTTCATGCAAGTGATCTTATTTTTCTTTGATCTACCTCGCTGATTCTCCACCTAATCTCTCTTACCTTGATCCATTGTTGGTTCACCCTCTACCTTGCCTTCACATTCATTTTCACTTATTCATCATTATTTCTCACTCTGATTTCATGGAGCTCCTAGTTGTGCACCACAAAACATTTCCCGCTTATCATGTAAGGTAGTGATTACAAATGATAAGTAGAAAGTGTTTTTGCAGTGCACAGATAGTAATCGGCTCAAAGTTTCAAGTATCCCTCCTACCCCCATGGATTGAAATAAATAATTTTATCCATTTTCTTCCAAGTATCCCTCATACTCCCGTGGATTAAAACCACAAATTCTTTTTAAAACATGTCATTACCTTGTGTATTTTATTTTTAGTGACCATTATAGATGGAATTAAAATATTTTGGATCTCAATGATGTGAAATATAATGTAGCTAAATTTTTTGGAATGTTTATTAATGGAAAGTATTTGTGGTGTTTTTAAGGAAATTGAATATAGGTTTTGGATATTGTAGGATGTGTGAAATATACCTAAGATTAATAAGTCTACTATTTTTGAAATAGGGTTTCGTTAGTGGGTTATAGTACAAATATATTTATCGGTATTCCTATAATACATGGTCTATAATAATCTATAGAAAAATAGAGTAACATGGAATATAACAACACTTATGTCGTCAATAACATTTTCATCCATTCGTTTCGTTAAATTCTAAGATCCTTGACCCTGTTTCAAAATCCAATGATTAAATGACCTTGTTTGTTCTGAGGAAATATATTTTTACACAAATTTAGAAAGTCGGGTCACAATTAAATGACAAGTAAGAACAAGAATTTCCAAAGGAAGTTTGTCATCCAATAATAAATAAATTTTATTTACCAATATATTTATTACCATCTTTTCATACCACGCAACATAAAATCAAGAACTTGGACTAACATCTACATTTTTACCCTTGGTTGTTTCTTTTCATGTCACAATTTTGTAAAATGATAACTTGTTAGGAATCATAACTGATAACACTCAAATGTTGGGTTCCCCTTATTAGAATTATCTATAACTTTATCCATTGATTATGAATATATTGTGTGTATTTATTTATTTTTTATACAAAATGAATATTTTATGAACCTAATAGGATGAATATGAATTAAAAAAAGATGCAATCTAATCATATGATAAAAGAGTATGAATACGGAGTTAAATACATCATAAAGTTTTCAAAAGATCATGCATAAGACCCTTCTCAAATCCTTTGTCCGTGTTTACATTATTGTTATTCAAGACATATTAGTCTGGAAGAGTAGGAAGAACATTTAATTTGTCATAGAATAGATCAGAGCTATAAATGTTGGACTAAACATAGGAAAAAACTGAACATGCACACCGATTGGGATCACACTACGGTTTATAGATCATTTGATATGAATACTAGTGTAAATGATGATAGAGATCATATGGAAGAAATGAAAATGAAAATTGAAGATGACCTTATTGATTGTCCAAAGTTGTTTTGGAAGTTAAATAGTTATGCTATGAGACCATTGTATACCAGTTGTACTAAATAGAAAACATTTTCAACTGTATTAAAGTTATATAATTTGAAATCTGAAAGCAGATGGAGAGACACCAGTTTTACAAAACTACTTGGTCTCTTGAATGATATGCTACTAGAAGAAAATGAACTTCTTTATAAAACATATGATTCTAAACAAATGCTACATTCAATGGGTATGATCTCTAAAGAAATACATTCTTGTCTAAATGATTGCATATTGTTTCGCAAGGACCATGAATCACTCATAAAATTCCATAAGTGTGGCATGAATCGATACAAGAAAGATGAATCAATTCCTTCAAAAATATATATGGTATTTTATTATCATTTCATAGTTTAGATGACTATATGGATGTCAGGAAACTGTGAGACAATTTACATGGTATACAGATACAAGAATTAAATATGAGAAACCGCGTCATCTAGAAGACTCTCCTCAGTGGAAGAAAATTTATTATGAGTATCCTGAATTTGTAAATGATCCGAGAAACTTACATCTTTCATTATCTATAGATGGAATAAATCATTTTGGTGTACAGAGTAGTACTCAAAGTACATAGGTAGTTGTGTTGGTAAATTATAACTTTCCACCATGGTTGTGCATGAAGTGCAGATACATTATGTTCTCTCTGCTTATATCTGGACCAAAAGAACCTCGTAATGATATTGACGTATATTTATCTCCATTGCTCAAAGTTCTGAAATTGATTTTGGAAATAGGTGTTACAATGTATGATGCTCATAGAAGTTATGAATTCACATTGAGGGCCATATTGTATAGGATGATAAATTACTTCCCTACTTATGGAAATTTGTTAGGCTAGAGCATTAAAAAATGTTGGGATGTCCTATTTGTGAAGAATAAACACACTCGGTTTGGTTGAAACATTCCTCAAAGACTATGTTTTAGGTCATCAAAAATTTTTACCTTGATGACATAAATACAAATCTAGGGAAACAACATTCTATGGGAATATCAAACAAGGTACAATGCCATCTCCACTAATGGGTGATCAACTATTCAATAAAGTAAAAGATATTGACACTATTTTTGGTAAACCATTTTTAAAAAACCTTACAAAATCATGTCGGAAAAAGTGATCGATTTTCTTTGAATTACAGTAATGGAATTTCTTGTACATCGGACATTTTATAGATTTCATGTGTGCAGAAAAAAATATATATATTCAATAGTGTTATTAGCGCGTTGCTAAATGTTCCTGGTAAAACCAAAGATGAAATAAAGGTTAGGTTAGACATGATTGACATGGTGATAAGGAAAGAGTTGGCACTGGTGAAGGGTAAAAGTCAAACTTTTCTTCATCCAGTATTTTAGACTATCCAAACAAGAAAAATTGAAATTTTTCATTTTCCTTAATGGTGTAAAATTTTTAAAGGGGTATTCATAAAATATCAAGAATTTCGTGTCAATGACTAATTTGAAGGTACATGAACTATAATCATGAAAATTCCATGTTTTGATGTAAGATTTGATGCCTGTTGCTTTACATTGCATTCTGCCTCAAAATGTATGACATATATTAACCAAACTCTAATTATTTTGCAAATCCATATACAGTAAAGTTATAGACCCAGTGAAGTTTCTAATCATGAATAAGGAGGTTTTAGTCATATTATGTGAATTAGATATATTCTTCCTATTATCATTCTTTGATATAATGGTTCACTTATTTAGAAAGGTTCAACTATGTGGTCATATCCCTTACAGATGGATGTACCCCATTGAATGGTATATGAATAATTTTGAAAGGGTGAGTCATGAATTGAAGTCAGCCAAAAGGTTGTATTGTATAATGATATATTGTTGAATAAACTATTGAATTTTTTACTGATTACCTATTAGATGTTAATAGCATCGTTCTCTCAAATTCTTTTCATATTATATGCCTTATGGGTGAAGGGATTTACGGAATATCGTTGTTATAATTACCATCAAAGAGAGGGAGAAATCCCACCTTTACATTTTACATAATAGTGAATATGTTGATCCATACATTGAAGCCCACAAAGAAATTATTATACAATTGAATACATCAATGTATGAAGGATGGATATCAAATACACATAATAAAAAATATATAGGATGGTTCCGAGATTATATTTATAAGGATTTATCTGAAAATCTGAATTCAATAGTCAAACGACTTCGATGGCCAGCCAGGGGACGAAATGAAAATGTTATATCTTACACTAGTTTTTTAATTAATGGTTATAAGTTTTATACAAAATAACATGATGACTGTAGTATGATACAAAACAATGGAGTTATGCTTGTGGTGGAAGATATTCACATATCTGGTTCCAAGGATAGAAATCCAATTTATGCGAATATGTCATATTTCAGCATCATTGAAAAGATATACAAGTTGGATTATAAAATATTTCAAGTGGTGATTTTCCATTGAAAATGGGATAATAAAAAAAGTGCAGTAAAATTTGATGAAAGGGGATTTATGAATGTGAATTTAAATGTGTATAGGGAAAAGGATGAGTTGTTCATAATGGAATCACAAGAAGTGTAGATATTTTATGTCTCAAATCCAGCAAATAAGAACTGCTCAATTATCCTACTGGTAACTAAAAAAACTATTTGGTTGGATAAAAATTCAATTGAGGATGACCCTTTCATTGGGAGATCATAATAATTTCATGAAGGTCCAAATGTATACAATGTCTTGTATGTTAGAGGGGACCAAAAAGAGGGGATTTGGATTCTCAATAGAGGATCCAAATCCCTTCAGCCTTTAAAGAAAAGAAAGATAGTTAAATTAGTAGGTTAAATTGTTTTTTCATATACTATGATCTTACTCATAATATTATATGTTCTATACTGTATTTATGTAATCTAAATAAATTTTTTGACTACTCATGCAGAAAATAACTTCTGCGTATGATAATGTTACCAATCTTGGGAAAGAACAGGTAGTTGATGCTAAAACTACAGAATTATTAGGGGATCAACACCATGTTGATGAAAAAACACGAATGAAACAATATCATAGTGTTGAATAAAATTTTCAAGGAAAGAAGTGTGGGTATAAAATTTGTGGTTGGCTGGAATCAACACAGTAAAGTTATTGACTCTAATAAGTTAATGTTCATTAGTTATATTGGGATCACAATGAGGATGAATGTGTCAATTGATATAGATTCATGACATCATGTCCAACTTTTAAAAAAGGAAACCCTTGGGAATGATATTAAGGTAATGTTATGATATAATTTCTCTATTAACCAAAAAATTATATAATGAAACGTTGGTTTAATTTTCATTATCTCTTGAAGATTTAGTTTATTTTAGAGGATTTACGTAAGAAATATGTCTTAATAGCCACTGGAAAATCCCATAGAAGTTCCAGACACTTCTAACCAAGTTTCATCTTAGGGATGTTGAGGGGAAACTAAATCCCCACACACCAGTTACTTATGCACACATTATAAAGTAGAAAACATGGAATGATTTCATCATTCGTCATGATGAAAAATCATTGCAGGTTCATTTTAGTTGATAATATATTATTTTACATTAATTATTTTATCCAATTTTATTATAAATTTTTAATTTATAAAATGGAAAATGAGTGATGAAAATAAACAATGTGCATCAAAACCAATGTACCCCTATCGCAAAGTAAGGATAAAGTACACTTCACTAGAGAAGAAAATTGTATGTATTTTAAATCAACAATAAATGTTCTATGTGATATGAAAAAACATATGTTCCTTTGTTTATATGAGGATTTATGAATTGAAATCATAAGTCACTTCCATCCCACATTATGTGCTATGGAAAGAGGCCCGTGTAAATAAGGTGGATAAACTAGTTAATGAAAACACAAAAGAAATATGGAAAACATGTGTAAGTATGACATAATAGTAATTTTTTATGTTTTATAATAGCATTACATAAAAATATCTATTTATGTTCATATGTTTTTATACAGTTTAGATAAAATAATCGGCAGTGGTCACACCAAAAGAAAAACTACTTTCAGTAGTTTTGAAGTAAATGGAACAATATGGTCACGTTAGAGGTGTATGTTTTGGACAGTCTCCTTGAATGTATTTTGAGAAGACACGACCCTAAGAAAATACACATCGGATGATGAAAGGATTGTAGATGAAAATAGATGATTTTCAAGATATTATTGTCTGGTCTGGTTTGGAAGAAAAATATATACTAATGGGTTAAAGCGAACTAGAAGATAAAAAAAGATCCGGACATGAACCACCAAATGAGCCCACTAGATTTAAAGTTAGTAATTCCCCTCAAATGCATACCTTACCTGAGGTAATCAACTTTTTCATTAATATATCCTAAATGTGAATCAAACAAATTCAAAAAACCGTATATTACTAAAATTATTTAGGGTGAAGTCGTATGTGATTTATATCAATCAAACACTCATGTTCCACCTTGTTGTGAGGGGTATGATGTATAATATTATAGTGACTCATGCCTTGTACACATATTATTACATGATTTTAGGCATAATATAAACCAAGGATTGAAAAGTATAGTGTCTTTAGAAGATTTGGTACATAATTATGAAACATGAAACCAGAATAAAACATCATTTTATTAATCTTTATAATGAGCTCCTACAACTGCATAGGATAATCTGGGGAATACATAGACAGAAGGGAAGAGTTAAAAAGCCCAGCAAGGGAATAAACATGGGATTGAAGCATAATACACGAGTTAGAAGGCATAACATGATAACATAAAAGGAATGACTCATGAATAAAATATGGAATCATAACATAGATAGCATGGAATCATATGATCATGGAAATATAGAAAAGTGGAAATGACATATAACATGACATAAACATGAATTAAGGATAACTTCCAATACTATATCACATGATGGATAGAGTCTCATAATGTATTAGGTTTACTCCTTAATCTCATATATAACGTCTCATGAGACTAAAACATTACTAAATGCATTGGAGTGCTATTTAGGCACACCCATCATAACATGTTCATGCATATGTGTGCCACATAAAGAATCAAACATGAGGAATAATCGTAAGAGTTACTCATGGAAATAAATGGGTATCATAATCATGTCATAAGGAAAAACCAAAGGGCATATAACAATGGTATCCATGAAATAAGGGATTTAAATCATTATTGGTCATTCATAAAGGAAAAATAAGAATATATCAAGAATAATGATGTACAACTGAATTGAAAACATGAAAACAGTGGTTAGAAATGTTCCACTTAAGTATGGTTTTATGAAAAATAATGAAGAGTATTTAAAGAGGATGAAGAAATAATTGTTTTCATAAAACCATAAATGAACTAAAATGGGTTTTCAAGATAAAATGAGTGATTTTGTAAAAAAATTGGTTTAAAAATTTTTATGGAGTGTATTTGAAAATGAGTGAGAAACAGGGAAGTTCTCTTTAATCGGGTTTTCTTATCGAGAGGAATTGAGAAGAGAACCATTTAAAATATGTATTTCTTCATCAAATAAAGATTAATTGGGATGGATATATATGCTTGGAACATATATACAGAATATAGAAGAAGTATATAAGAATAATGAAGAGATAACTTGAGGAGAATAGAGATAAATCATTACCCAAATGAAATATAGAGGTTCAAAGATATCCCTTACCTTATATCTAATTGAGTTCTTCACTTGAACTTAATGTCCTTGATAATCAAATTAAATTCACTAATTTCTTAATTCAGAACCTCTTAAAAATTTACTTGATTTATTATAATTTTTTTAAGTTCATTTATGTCCATTTTGATGAGTTATAAGGTTTAATTTTTTTCTTTCCATGAGTGTTCGTTTCATGGTTTCATGGTTGGTTCACTTATGTATAATTATGAAAGTCCTTGTCAAATGGGAATATTATTCCATAAGTGAAATAAAATGGTATTCATACACTTTCAAAAGTTTAAACGGTCTCATATATCATTTTTTTTCTAGCATGAGAATGATTAATTTTATAAAACATTAATGATAAATATTTAGTTTATTTTGGCAGTTTTTCTGACCATCACACATTAATTTCATTTTATTTAATATTATGTCTATATATTAGTTACAGAACATTAAATAAGTTATAATAAACTTATCACAATCTTATTTGACCATAATAATAGTTTTATGACCAGTCTTGAAGATGATAATGGAAAATGAAAACACATTATCAACGGAGATTTTTAACCATCATAATTTGGACAATGGTTTCCTTTCTTTGAATAAGAGGATATGGGGAAAAGGGGTGGATAGAAAATATTCCATTAGCAATATAATATTACATTATATACATGATACTGGAGTTATTATGCTTTGATGGATGAAAGAGGTTAGGATAAGGTAGAAGAATAAAAGAAATTAAAAGAGGTAGTCTGAGAATGTTACCTCTTGAATATCACCTCCTTGAAAGATCCCTTGAAGAACTTTGAATTGTTCTTTTGGTGAGACCACCAGCACTTGGACATGGGGAGAGTGGGTAAGAGAGTGTTTGTAAAATCTTTGGAAAGCTTTAAGTCTTGGAAGGTGTGAGGAGAAGGGGTGATGATGGGTAGTATTTATAAGGGGGGGAGAGGGGTTTTTTTGGAATTTATCAAAATACTAAAATATAATAAGACTATTCTAGAGAAAAATGATTCTAAATGGACTATAAATGCATAGGGGGTGACTTTTTAGACCATATCTTATCTCCTTCATGTTAATGTAAAAATTTTATGATTTTTAAATAATTTATTAAAATAGTATATTCATGAAATATCATTATTGTCGAATTTGATACTATTCATTACTTTGACTATAAAAGCATCAAAACAATGAGTGATATTTGAACAAACTATTTTATTATATCCTAAACATGTCATGATCATATAGAGAATTCTTGGATCACCTTAAATATCTAAAATAATATTTACTTGAATATTTTTAATATCATTTATTTTATTTTTCTATTTATTTAATAATTACATCATCATTGTTGTGTAAGTCTTTAAGGTAATTATTTCTTCACTAAAAATTACAAATAAATGACCGTGATGTAAATATTTATTTTATCATTTCAAAGACTATTCACTACAACAAAATCGCATATTAGTGGTGATTTTTTTTTATTTAGTGGTGGTTTAAACCGCTGCTAAATGTTTCTACGACGGTTTCCAAAAACTACCGCTAAAGTTGGCGTCAGCATCCAACTTGCCTTGGTTCCTTCCATTTAGCATCATTTTCTAGGAACCATCACAAATGTTTGTTTAGAAGCAGTTCCCCTCAAAAAAATATCTAGGATATAGGGGCGGTTTAAACTGCTGTTATATCCTCTAGATTTTTTGGGAGGCGAAACTGCCGCTAAATATCAATTTTCAAAAAAAAAATACAACTGCAAAATCTGCAGCCCTAGAATAGCCAAAGAAAAACACAAAGAAATATATCATAACAAAATTAATCCATCACACCTCCAACACCCATTAACAAAGATCTCATTTCAAGTACATAAGAATCAATCCATTATCTAATAATATCACAATACACATGATCAAGAATAAAAGATAATAAAGGGGCTAAATAAGTTTATAACCATAACCTTTGAAATAATTATACATAAAGTGCCAAATGGGCCTTTGGATTATGGTAATAATCATATACTTTAAAATTCATTTTTAAAACCACATTGAAAACAAATTGAAATCTAAATAACACATAAGTAACATCAAAACATAATCATATTCATGTAATGAATTCCCTAAAACCATCACATGGATCAAACACACCCCTTATTACTTCGGAAACTTATTAAACTATGAAATGAAAAACTCCATAAATAATGTTTGTTTCAAAACACCATGTATAAATCATTCTATTTGAGAAAACCCATCATTAACATTTTATCAAACACATAAAAGGAATTAATTTATAAAGACATGTTGACACTGATTGTCGAGGGGATCAATGGTGTACTGCGTATCATGGACCAACAAATGGGCACCACACTCTCTAGTTGTGTCATAGAAGATGGAAGGTAATGGTGAAGCTCAGCTACTGTGAGCATGCAAATATAGCTAGGAATAATGAAAGGAATTAGGGTTCCTAGGGGGACTCATATTGATAACCTCTCAAGAAGTGCCTAACTGCCTATCACTTGCTTGGCTATTGGAATGAAGAAGGTTGTAACCATGCATGATACCAAATATATTAGGCTCTGGAAATTTAATTCGCCAACCAATTAGTGAAGTTCATGGATGAACTCATGTTTAAAATTTATAAAATTATATCATGACTTTAAAAAATCAAAACACACTCAAATTAGAAAACTCCCCCTTTATATAAAAAGTAAATTAAGGGAAAACAATGAGGTTTTTTGATAAAACTACCATAAGTAACTTATATTATATTTTCATAGATAAGAAAACAAGTTTCAAAGTACTAAACGCCCATGAAACTCTCAAATAAAAGGAATGGAGTGAAGGCACCAACCTTAATCAATGGAATCATTTCACCTTTAATGAATACCACATGAATAAGTCACAAGAGGGACTCTGAAATCCCAAGAAACCAAGAACACCAATTTAATAAAGCCCTAGACATGATAACCAGCCACCATGGCTGATAGGGTTAGAGAGGAAAGGAAGAAAATAGAAGAAACTAAGAGAAATAGGGGGGTTATTGAGAAGAAATCCATTACCTTAAGATCTGGATGAGAAATCCCTAATAAATCTCTTTAGAACCACCAAGAGAAAAGTGAAGAGGGTGATAATTAACTGGGAGGAGCTCATGGGATATATAATTCGAAGTGGGGGATATATAGAAGGGAGCCCAAAATTTAAAAACTCAAAATGACTGAAATTCTCATCCCTATGTAGGTTTCAAGATTCACCCATATGGTTAGAAAAATCATGCAGTAACCATGAAACCTCCTCTAGAAACTCAAGGTGAGTCAACATGGTTTCCTATAAGTCCTGCATGGTCGGTGTTAATTGTGTGAAACTGCATTAGAAAATCAATTCATGAATGATGGCCACATGAAAGAAAACAATGAAATCATCCTGGCCTATATGAACCAAGTTCATATGAGTGATTTAATCCATGAATCATTGATGTTCATACATTCCAATAACCTATCACCTAGAGACATTTGAGTTAAGACATTACAACCAAATTGATCATGAACTGTTATACATAGTCATAAAATTCTTTACTGATACAAGACATGATAATACAAGAACAGGGATCCTGAAATAACACATTAAGCACAGATGTTGTGATTCCTTGAATTTTGTAGAAGGGATACCATTAACACATTCTAAGAAAAACATTTACACATTTCAAAATAGAGTGATATTACCATGTACTCAACTATAACCTAGAAACAAAAAATGTGGTTACCATCCAAAAAAATACTCCAAAAGAATTGAGCATGTATATTTTCATGAAATGTAAGGGAAATATAGATATCCCTACCATAAACTACAACATGGTTTCTAAATCACCAACTTAGTGTTATTTTTTCATAAGTTTAGTTTCACATCATCTTGGAATCCTAAGTGAACTCTAATCACTAACCGGTGAACTTTTCTCGACACCCTCTCCATCTCCGTCTCTACTTCCTGCCACTATCACCTGCATGACCATTATATTGAAAATTAAATAGTGTTTTATATTTAAATTTAAACTTAAAACCAATAAAATTTTGTGTACTAAATGATTTTGAATTTGTGTGATTTTCCTGCTCACTACCAGTCATCGATGCAATATCACTGGAGGGTGTCTCAGATACTATAGAGAGGGAGACCGATGGATCATTATTTGTCGGTGTGGTCGAGGTAACGTCGAATGAGAGTCGACTGGGATTAGTAAAACACTTCCTCCTTGGAATTCCTGTCATTTAATCAAATAAAATTAACTTCAAACATATATTTCAAAAAAATCATGCAAAAAAATAGAAATGATAATAGACAAACAAAATATACATAGCTATGATAATGAATGACTGCACATATAATATAAGTGGTTGATAAATGAATGGATGACTGCACATACAATCATTTTGTTCTTCAATCATGTCATTTCCTACTCCATCATTACTTCATCTACTTAATCCACTCATACAAGACTAATATTTTCAATATCATGATGGACACATAAGTTTGTTTTTTGTTGTTGATTGGGTTCAATGTTAGAGGTCAAATCTTCTACTTCATCACCCATATCATGAAAGTCTCTTTGTTTTACGTGAACAACTACACTCCACCCTTCATCCACAACATCTTCCACATAATATACTATTTTCACTTGTGATGATAAGATATATGAATCATGTAATTCATGGTCACCGGCATCCATCAAGCAAGAGAAGTTCACAGAAGTAAATTCCAAGGAATCTCTTTTAACACCCCTGATAATATCAACCCACTTATATTTGAATAAAAAACTGAAAAATGTTTGTGGTGGTTTGATTCGATAATATTAGTCAACTTTCCATAGTATCTCAATTCGAAAACCATAAATATACCACTATTTTGTGTTTTAAAAACCTCTTCCCAACTGACTGTACAAAATTTAAAGTCATTCACATTTTAAGCGTCGAACTTTGTAGCTTGTTTTAGAGGAACCATAAACTTAAAATCTTCTGATAACTCAACTCGAGTATCAGTATTCATGATCTACAAAAATTAATATACATTATTAGATTTACAAAATATATGTGTCAACCTAATATCCATATTGATTGTAATATTTATGAACTTACACGTCGTGCAAAACATTCTACATGCTCTTTACTAACACCTTTTTTTATATCTTTGTCCTTTAGTGTTCGGCTTCTCATTCATCTCTTTGTTTGTAGCCTGGTATTTTCAATAAATGGATCTACAATTTCACTATTCAGCAGCACATATCTATGTTTCTGTAATAATTCTATTCCTGTCAATGTAACATTTGAGCTCTTCCCAATTGATCAGCCAATAGTAGGAAATATTTTTGATTTCCCATGTAGTTGAGATTGAGTCGATGTGTGATCAACACATTCAACTCGATTGAAACTTGTATCAATATCATCTAATTATCTAAAACAAAAGGTAAAACACTCCTCTACTAAATAGCCTTTAGAAATAGAGCCTTCAGGCTGAACTTTATTTTTCACGTATGACTTCAAATGCCCAAGATATCTGTGAAATTAAATAAATAAAACATAATTGTGAATTTAATAAAGTGTCAAGAATTGTTTAATTAAGATGAAAAATATATAAATAAAGTACCTCTCAATTGGATACATCCATCTATAATGTACGATCCCTTCTAATTTAGCTTTCTCGACCAAATTCATAGTTAAATGCATCATGACAGTAAAAATCAACAGAGGAAATATCATCTTCATTGCACAAAGTGTCAATACAAATCTCTCATGATTATTGTCAAGCTCAAATGGTTGTAGAGTTTTCTCACATAGTTTTCTGAAGAATGTATAAAATTGAAGTACAACAATAGTAACCTTTTCAGGTAATAATGTACACAATGTCAATGGTAGTAACTGTTGTAACAAAATATGTGAATCATGACTTTTAAATCCATGTAACCTAAAATAATTTAAGTCAACACAGCTTGAAATGTTACTTGAATACCCATAAAATACCTTCACATGTTTTAAAATTTTAAGAAATGTATTTTTATCCCTATTTTTCATTGCAAAAATTTTTAGAGCATACTATCCATTCTCATCTGGCCAGAGATCATGCTTTATGTTTATTGTTTACAAGTCCTTCCGAGCATTGAGATGATCTTTTGATTTTCCATGCTCATTAAGCAATGTGAAGATCAAATTTTCATAAACATTCTTCTCAATATGCATAACATCAAGATTATGTCACAATAAACTAAATTCCCAATATGAAATTTTGAATAATATACTTTTTTTCTTCCATTTTTGTGTTCTGATTTCACTTGACGATGCACTTCGAACTCGTTTCCCACTATAATTCAAATGATGTACCTTCCCAAATTTTGTTTAAATATTTCCAAGTTGTGCCAATATTTCAGAACATGTCAACAACTTTGGAGGTAGTTTATGATCAATAGAACCATTGAATTTTGACTTGTTCAACCGAAATTTATGAGATGCATCCGAAATCTTTGATGACACAAGAACTACCCTTTTTTAATGTGAGGTAGTCATTCAAGCTCAAAATCAAAGTTACAAACAGGATAAGTCAAACCTGTGTAAGTGTTCCAACCAGCTAAATTCTCAAGTCTAGGGAAGTCACTAATGGTCCATATTAGAGCAGTTTGCATTTTGAACATTGTTCTAAAAGATGCATCATATGTATCAATATTGTTGCTCCATAACTCCTGTAATCCTTCAATTAATGGTTTCAAGTATACATAAATATCATTCCCAAACATTTTTTCTCCATGAATAATCATCGAAATGATAAAATATGTTTGTTGAATACACATCTACAGAGACAGATTATAAGGGATCAAAACAACTGGACAAATGCTATAACTGGTGCTCAAAGTCCCAAATGGGTTGAATCCATTGGTAACCAATCTCAATCACACATTCCTAGGATCGGATGAGAAATATGGATGTAATGAATCAAATGTCTTCCATGATTGTGAATCTCTTGGATGTTGCATTAACTCATCATTGTTATTATTTATAGAATGTCACTTCAAGTGCTCAGCGGTTTTTGATGACATGAATAATGTTTTTAGTCGAGCCTTTAAAGGAAAGTACGCAAAACCTTTGCAGGTGTGTTCATTTCTTCTTCTTCATAGTAGTATGTTGATTCGGACTTCCAACATCACCCATTGACTGCCATCTAGAAGAACATTTTTTGCAGTCCTGTATACTTGAATCATCTCCCCAATAAATCCTACAATCATTGCAAAAAGCATGTGTTTTTGTATAATTCATACCAAGATTGTTAACAACTTTTTTCATATCATAAAAAGACTCAGGGATCTTAGCTTCAGTAAATGCATCATGCAATAATTCCAATATCATGGACACCGCCTTATTTTTAATTCCACATAGACATTTGATATGATACAACTTCAGTAGAAAAGAAAGTTTTGAATATTTCAAACATCCACCATACAGCTCTTGATTTTCATCGTCAACTAAACCATGAAACACATTTTTTTTCTCAGTGAAGTCCTCTCTTACATTAGTCTCCATAGAATCAAGAGGAGGATCCAATGATGTGTTACAATTTTAATATGGTTTTCCTATAGTCCCAAAAACATAACTTTTCAAGTTTCAATTTGTAGCACCCTCAACTAGTTGTTCTGATATGTTTTGATGTTGATGTTATTGTCTTGCAATGTCGAATGCATCATTTATAAGGTTTCATACTTCATTGTCCACTGTCGATAAAGTTGGGAGCTCATTCTGTCGATTGACATCAGTGCTCACACTTTCTATAACGTTCGATTCTCCATGTCAAATCCAACACAAATATTGAGCAGAGAATTGTTTCAATATCAAGTGTTCATAAACTTTATCTCTCTTCAACCATCTTCTAAATTTATATTTAGGACATGGAAATCTTATTCTCTCATCAACAGATCGATTGGAAATTGCAAAATATAAAAACTCCTCCAAACCCTTATCGTACTGAGGTGTGTTTCTTGATAATGTGATCCATCGTTTATCTATATATATCACAATGTGCCTACAATTTATTAAAAAAATTAACACATAAGTATTACTAAGTAGGAAAAGAGATAAATGGTAGTGAAAAAAACACAACCCATGTAGTTAATAGAAGATTCATATAAGTACTAAAAAGGTCAAAGTAAAAAAAAGAAATAAATCATGGATAGAATTATGTAAAATAGAAGCAAGAGAAAAACCATACAATCATTAAGAAACACATAAAGATGCATCAATAAAAATAATCCCCTCGGGGGATCACAAGTCTCCTTGGGCATAACTATAATACTGATTCTCACTCAGTGAAGTTGTTTTCATCGAAGAAGCAAAGGAAAAGTTGCAAACTCTTAATTCTTCTACGGTGAGAAATTGTGTAGGAGAGGCGGGGGGTCCTAGGGTTTAAAGGGAATGGATCTCTGGGTATCCTGATAAATGGTGGAATAATTAATAAAAATCTAAAATTTAGGTGCAACGTTGCAGAAATAAGAACACAGAGATGAAAAATACAGTTGGTTTAAGAAGTATCTGAGTTCAAATAAGAAAAAAATTAACTAAATAGTGAATCAGAGAGAACTTTTCCAATGGAGGGAGAAAATGTTTCTACAGACGGGGTGAAATGGAAGGGAGGTACTAGAGATGTAAAAAGAGAGGACCACTATAGATGTTGGAGTAGCTCGACGATGAAGAAATTGTTGAACGGGTTGCGGGACGTGTTGGATGGTGTAGTAAAAATGCAGGGGGTACCCTAGGAAGAGCCGACGGAAATCACGAGCTGGAAGGGATTTGAAGGGATAAAATGAGATTGGTTTGAAATAAAGGATGAATTTGATGGAAGGATAGTGTGGGATTACGAAGTCAGGGGTTTTTTGTGGTAACCCTAGGAGGATTAGAGGGAAACCGGGAGTGAGAGTCGGTGAAAATGGAGGGATTGTTACCGAAATCGATGTAAATGGAGGGAATGTTACCGAAATCGTTCGAAGGAGTTAGCAAGAGCACGATGTTGGCGGTGTTTTGTGGGAACCGTTTGACGAGCATAGGGGAATCGTGGGGAGGAACCGTAGGAGTAGAGGAGCGAAACCACGAGCAGGACGCCGGTGATGTTGTATGGGAACTGTAGGATGAGGGGAGGGGATTCGTGAGTGGGAACCCAAGGAGAAGCAAAGCAGAATCGCAAGGGGGCGCGGGTAGGGAGGGAAAAAATGTAAAAGGAATGATGGATAGGAAGGACGTGGAGGATTGTAGTGTTGACACGTGGAAGAAAAGGCAACCATTTGTTAGTATATATGATAGATTTCAAGCCACCATGAGACTTATAGTCTCAAAACCATTTAAAAAAATATTAAAGTCCAACTACCATCAATTCCTAAAACAAACCTCTAAAACAACACACGCATTTTAAAGACAAAGTTGGTGCCGAACACCCCTTTAAATAATTAATTACCATTAGAAAAGCCACTGAGAATTTTAACAACCACTTAGCATGTGATAATTAAAGAATAATGATCATCCCTTTAGGTGGTAGGCCATTACATGAATGGCAATGCTAAACGATGAGATAGATAAGGTATATATAATATTAATTTTTTATATTAATTTTATAAAGACATTATATCATTTAAATTATGTTTATATAATTCTAATTTATATTGGTAAAGATATAGAATATGAAATGAATTAATAATGAAAGAGAAGTGTGAGAATTTCTACATCGTATACGAAAATAATTTTCAACCAAATAATCTAGAATTAGACCAACATAGGATAAGAAAAAGATTTTACTCTAACCAAATAAGGGTGTATACCTTCATCCCAATCCTCTTTCCATCACATTTCACATGACCAATTTAAAACAATTTGTATTTCTAAAGCATTCATAAGAAACCAAAAAAATAGTTTGGTAAAAACACTTTTTTTTAAAATTTCATTCCTAGGTAATATTAATCAAATAAAAACAATAATGATTTCAAAATACCAATGTCTATCCATAAATTTCATTATCATTTCCTTGATGTATAAAACAATGATTTACATTGAAATGTTATTAATCTAACTTATAATTTTCTATGGAGACTATAAATTAGATTAACTACCATCTTTAAACAAAAACACATGTAGTTAAAACTACTCAATTAATAAGATACTCAAAAAATTCTTCAAAACATTAGTTTATATGCTATGAAATATTTAAATAAAGAATTTAAGGCTCAAAATAGTAGTCTCCCCAAACAAAATGCATGGAAACATTGGATTAAAAGCATAAATTTATGGTCTACCAAATATAAGCCAAAGATAAACACCCATGAAATCCCTTATAAGCATTAAATGTAAATAAGAAAGTCAAAAATGAATAAATCAATCATGTTGTATTCAATTTAAAACATCACAATTATAGGGAGCATTCTGAAAAATCTCTATAAAAAGATATAATATGAAGTATTCCAATAAAAGAAAAAGAATGAATACATCTAAGGGAACACACGCAACATATTTATTTTCCCAACTAGTTATAAAACTCGCCCAAATAGAACCCTCTACTCATTTCAAAATACCCCATTAGTTTTAGAAAACCGCTCTATATGAGAAATTTATAAAACCTAGGAGCTTTAAAACATCCAGTAAGTTTAAAAATGAAATAAATGAAAAATCTACAACTCAAAACAAAATTTACAGCCCATAAAATCAATAAAGAGCCAACCATGATGAATTCATTCTGGGAAAAACCTTATATCATATTTTTCTTATAATTAAAACACATCAATAATTATACAAAACAGAATCATGAAGATCGCCCTTATACTTTGAGACCTAAGAGATGTAAACAAGTAGGCGACTACACAATCGAGCCAATAATCAACCTCCTCTACCTAGACAACCAAAGTTCACATCATTAGAGCTTCCAAGAAGTTAGTAGGAGTAAGAAAAATTGAAAGGGGGAAAGGGAAGAAGAGAGCAAAAAAAATACCAATAAGGTATGGCTTACCACTGGGGGAGTTGAGCGAGAAGGGGGAGAAGGGGGGTTGGTCGGGATAGTTTGTGGGAGAAGTCTAGGGAAAAAAAATCGAGGGGCTCAAGGTTGACCGCAGCTTCAGCGTGGGCTCGAGTGAAGGTAACGACTCGGGTGAGGGAGAGGGCTCGGGTGAGGGTGACAACTCGGGCGAGGGCAAGGGTGGGGGTGACAGGTCAGGGAGCTGTGACTGCAACACCGACGAGGGCTCAGGGGGCTCAGGCTCAGAGGGCTTGGGAGATACTCGAGCACCGACGAGGGGGGGGGGGGACCGCAATGGTGCTAGTGCTCAAGGTCGGGGTCGAGGGAGCTTAGGGGAGAAGGAGAGTCGGGGGAGAAGGATGGGGCGCGATGAGAACTATTTTTTTTAATAAACACGTAATATTCAACAACAGTTTTTAAAAAACCGTTGTGAAATCATTTCAATTTTTTAAGTGGTGGTTTATTAAACTGTCGCTAAACAATGAATTTGTTACAGTGATTTATGGTTGAATATATCTTTTAGATAACCACATATTAAAAATGTTATACTTATTAAAAACAATTATGTGACATCTTTGACTTTTCATTAAATAAAATATTGTAAGGGTCTTAATGTCAACCAACTAGCTCCAAAAGATCATAAATTTGATCCATGGATGATTATGGTCGAAACTTACTCATATAATAAAATTTGAACAAGTGGTCGAGTAATTTTATAGTCCTTGTCATATTACTTTTACTCTTAATTATTCGATTTACTCTTTACCATGATAACAAAAATTATTAAGATTATTATTCATAATGACCAAAAATAAAAGGGGTTTATTTACTAAATTTGGACCCACTGATTCCAAATATAAAATCCATTTTTCAAAATTCATAACACATAGGTTATAGAATTTAATTTAAATTTAAACCAGCAAAACACAATGAAAAACATTTTTTTAGAAAAATGTCATTTTTGAACATAAAATGTTTTTATACTAAATTCATGTATAAAATCCATTTCAAAGACCAAAATTAGATTATTTATAATCAAAAGTAACTAATGATAATTTAAAACTAATCTAAAGTAGAATTTGACTTTAAAAAGAAAATACAGTTTTCAATGTAAATTGATATTTTTCATTATTCAATAAAATTTCAAACTTTTTAGAAAATTCTCAAAAAACCATCCTAAAGATAATTTTGACATGCTGAATTCAAAAACGAACGTTATTTTATCAAATACATTTTCTAAAAGTGTCAATATTAATTATATTTATTTTCTCATAGAAAGAAATAAAATCGTTTTTTGAAGAAAACATATTTTTGAAGAATAAAATATCTTTACTAAACAATTAAGTGTTTATTTCCTATTAATAAATATATTTCATAATATGGTTATTCCTATTCATATACATCAATTCAATGTCTAGTCTATAAAAATCGTGTTTAAATAATAATATTTTAATAGTATATCGTGGTTCATTTAAACTCGATGTTGCATGTAACACAAGCTACCGAAAAAATAAAATTATTTAAAGAGAAATATTTCATAAAAATATTGGGGTGTTAAAAATATCTTGAGAGACAAGATACACAACAAAGAACTCCCAAAAGATCACATGAGAGTGGGGATTGAAGTAGCTCAAGAGTTGAGCGTTGAGTTGCCCGTTCCACTTGATGATCTGGATATTACAACAGTCAATGATGTTATTGGAACTTTCATAACATGGTCGTCTAATCTTATAAAGATACATGAGGTATCTCATTAACATATTTTTTCAAATGAAAACCCGTAATAGTTAATGGAAAAAGGTCTGAAGTGAGGTATGGTGTTACAGATGGATAAAACGATGGGGAAACGGAAGGTCGGAGCAAGACAATCTAGTGAATCAACCAAGAAAACAAAAAGACCTTCCAGGAGTACCTTCTCCCCACTAGTTCCACTGCAACATATATTATCATTACAACTCCATGCAGACACCACATTCAAAGATGGAGATGTGTCCTACATTCCATATGGAGAATAAATATTTGTAAATGTCATTACAAACGTGGTTGGTCTCAAAAGTATAAATGAGATTCTCAAGTTTGAATGATTGAGAGTCTCAGTTGTGAATACATACATAAGGTACATTTTCAATAATACGTCTCCAAAAAAATGATCTATTATGTTCATTAAAGTTAATAACTATTCATATTTGCTACAGGTGTTTATATCACTACTATATAAAGGGAAAACCCAACGAAGAACGGTTTGGATTTATTAATCCCTATATCATTTCTACGGATAAAATTTCATTGGAGTTGAAAGAAATTGATAAAAAAAAGATGATCTAAACAAGGCATTTGAGAAGAAAATAACAGACGACATAGTCTTTTTTATTTCTATAATGCAAGGGGAAAAACTATGCAATCTAATCATATAAAATATATTTTTTATTTTTTCATTATTTATTTGTTTTTTAAGAAGCACTGGATGTTGATCGCAATCAATCTGGATACCCCAAATATTTATTTTTTAGATCCAATGTATGAATTTCCTACAAACAGACCACACATGATGTGTATGGTGTGTTTGTAATGCACTACAATCAACATTTTATAGAAAAACTTTGAATTACATGTTTCAGTTTGTGTTTTAACAAGACTTTCGTTTTGATAGGCGATCACTAAATATAGGTTAAATCATGGTATGAGGTCAATGAATGAAAATAAGAAGCCTACAAATTACTTCAAATGGAAACAGAATAAGGTATATATAGAAAGATTTAACTATCAAAACATATTTAAAAACAATTTACTTATTTTGGTCAATGTTTCTGCAGTGTCTGAATCAATATAACAACAACGATTGTGGATATTATGTTTGCAAATTTATGAAATATATCATATACCATCAAAAGACTAGCATCCCCAAACATGTAATTTTCAAAGGTAATTACAATTTCATTAAAAATATTTATTAATCATTTGTTTGTTTATACTTTCTCAGTACTAAGAAGATTGCCGACAATCAACGTACTCAAAAGAAAAAGTAAATTTGTTAAGAGATGAGTGAGCAGCGTACATGATGTCGAAATGTTTGCCGACATCAAATTTAGGCGATTACCTACTATGTTTGTGATCTAACACGGGCTATGACCTTAGAAATATATTTGGGGTGTGAAGCATTAGTATCGGAATACTTATATATTATTTTTTGATTTGTTTCTCAATGAGAGGTATAATGAAGGAAATCGATTTGTTTAGAAACAAATGAGCAGAATACATGGTGTTAGAATGTATATATACATCATGAACAAGTGACTTCCTACTACATTTTTAGTTAATTTTCTCATCATTTTATCTACTTTTTTTAGTTAATTTCCTTATCATTTTTATATGATACTTATTTTGTTAAATTTACACATTAGTTCAAAACACATGTCACGTGATCAAAATCAAGCAAACAAATTCAGATTGTCTTGATACTTTAAGACAATGATCCATAACTCATTTTTTGACATGTATAAATTGATTGCGCATCAATCTAACAGACGATGTGCTCGGTATGACTCAAAGTGCATGTCATCGGTTTAAAATGACATTTTATTAAAAAAACAAGTAACATACTCAAAACCAAGCAAACGTATTCGGATTGTTTTGATACTTTAGGACAGTGATCCATAAGTCATTTGTTACATGTAGGAATTAGTCGCACCTCAATCTAACGCGTGATGTGACCGGTATGAAAGTGTCTGTTATCAGTTTAAAATTGACAATTTAGTTAAAAATGTGTGTCACTCACTGAAAATTGAGTAAACGCTCTCAGATTGTCTTGATAATTTAGGAAAATGATCCATAAGTCATTTGTAATGTATAGAAATTGACTGTACGTTAATCTAACACCCGATGTGTTCGGTATGACTCGAAGTGTGTGTTTTTAGTTTAAAATGGCATTTTAGTAAAAAAATGACATACTCAAAAACCGATCAAACACATTCAGATTATTTTTGATACTTTAGGACAACGATCCATAAGTCATTTGTTATGTGTAGGAATCAGCCACACCTCAATCTGACGCACGGTGTGACTGGTATTACTCAAATTGTGTGGTTTGAGTTTAAAATTGACATTTTAGTAAAAAAGACAAGTGGCATACTCCAAACCGAGCAAACATATTTGGATTGTTTTGATACTTTAGGACAATGATTCCTCAATCATTTGTGACATGTAGGAATCAGTCGCACCTAATGTGTCTGGTATGACTCAAACTATCCATTATCAGTTTAAAATTGGCATTTTAGTTCAAAGCGTGTCTCACTCACTAAAAACCAAGCAAACACGCTCAGATTTTCTTGATAATTTAAAACAACAATACATAAGTCATTTGTGACGTGTAGGAATCAGTCTCACGTCAAACCGACATACAATGTGACCAGTATGACTTCAAGTGTATGTTTTTAGTTTAAAATAATATTTTAGTAAAAAGGCATGTGACATACTCGAAACCGAGCAAATGCATTCAGATTGTTTTGATACTTTAGGACAACGATCCATAAGTCATTTATGACGCGTAGGAATCATCCACACATCAATCTGACGCACGGTGTAACTGGTATGACTCAAAGTGCATGTTTTTAATTTAAAATGTCATTTTAGTAAAAACCACAAATGACATACTCAAAACCGAGAAAACACATTCAGATTGTCTTGATACTTTAGAACAACGATCCATAAGTCATTTGTAACGTATAAAAATTTATCACACTTCAATCCAACGCACGATGTGACCGATATGACTCCAAGTGTGTCTTTTTATTTAAAATTGACATTTTAGTAAAAAAACAAGTGACATACTCAAAATCAAGCAAACGCATTCAGATTGTTTCGATACTTTATGACAACGATCCATAAATCATTTTTGATGTGTCACGCCTCAATCTGACACACGATGTGTCCGGTGTGACTCAAACTGCTTGTTATCAGTTTAAAATTGACAATTTAGTTAAAAACATGTGTCGCTCGCTGAAAACCAAAAAACACACTCGGATTGTCTTAATAATTTATGAAAATAATCCATAATTCAATTTTGACATGTAGGAATCAATCGTACAACAATTCGACACCCGATGTGGTCGGTATGAGTGCGGGTTTTCAATTTAAAATGACATTTTAGTAAAAAAAAATGGCATACTCAAAATTGAGAAAACGCATATGGGTTGTTGTAATGCTTTAGGACAACGATCTGTAAGTCATTTGTGACGTGTAGGAATCAATTGCACCTCAATCTGATGCACGGTGTGACCAGTATTACTCAAATTGTGTTGTTTGAGTTTAAAATTGGCATTTTAGTAAAAAAGACAAATGACATACTCAAAATTGAGCAAATGCATTCAGATTGTTTCAATACTTTAAGACAACGATCCCTCAGTCATTTGTGATGTGTAGGAATTAATCACAGCTCAATCTGATACACAATGTGTCTGGTATGACTCAAACTGTCCGTTATCAGTTTAAAATTGACAATTTAATTCAAAACGCGTGTCACTCACTGAAAACTGAGAAAACGCACTCGGATTATCTTGATAATTTAGGACAATGATTCATAAGTCATTTGTGATGTGTAAGAATCAGTCTCACGTCAAACTGATACACAATGTGGTCGATATGACTCCAAGTGCATGTTTTCAGTTTAAAATGATATTTTAGTAATAAAATAAGTGACATACTCAAAATCGAGCAAATGCATTCGGATTGTTTTGATACTTTATGACAATGATCCACAAGTCATTTGTGGCGTGTAAGAATCAGTCACATGTCAATCTAACGCACGGTGTGACCGGTATGACTCAAAGTGCATGTTTTCAGTTTAAATTGACATTTTAGTAAAAACCACAAGTGACATACTCAAAACTGAGCAAACACATTCGGATTGTTTTGATACTTTAGAACAACAATTCATAAGTCATTTGTGACGTAAAGAAATTGATCACACCTCAATCTGACGCACAGTGTGACCAGTATGACTCCAAATGTGTATTTTTATTTAAAATTGACATTTTAATAAAAAAACAAGTGACATACTCAAAACTGAGCAAACACATTCAAATTATTTCAATACTTTAGGACAACGATCTATAAGTCATTTATTACGTGTAGGAATCAGTCGCACCTCAATTTAATACACGGTGTGCCCGGTATGACTCAAAATGTACGTTATCAGTTTATAATTAACAATTTAGTTAAAAACGTGTGTCACTCACTAAAAACCGAGCAAACACACACAGATTGTCTTGATAATTTAGAAAAATGATTCATAAGTCATTTGTGATGTATAAAAAATGATCGCGTGTCAATCTGACACACGATGTGGTTGGTATGACTTGAAGTGTGCGTTTTCAATATATAAGTGTCATTTTAGTTTAAAATTCGCATCACGTCGCCAAAACCGAGCAAACGAGCTCAAATTATTTCCTCGACATTTTATATGCTATTACTTAATTAATTTCTTTGTCATTTTTATCTTATATTTATTTAGTTGATTTTCACAAAGATAATGTTTGAAGACGAATAAGAAATGATGTGATAATTGATTGTTTGTTCTTAAAAAGCAAGTCCTCTTGAATTGGCTCCAATCTGTAGTGGGTTTTTCATCACCACAGATGATAGTCAATTTAAAAGGAATTGCTTTTAAGAACAACAATAAATGATGTGAAGTGTTAGAATCAACTGCAACTCAATTCGATACATGATGTGTCTGATATGAGTCGAAGTATATGTTTTTAGTTTAAAATTGACACGTTGTGTTCATTTATTTCTTTATAGTATTACTAACATAAGAATTGTTTTCTTATACAAGTGTATTCTTTTTTTCGAGTTGGGGTGGTTTGTTCGACAATAGCATGACCGCGAATCGGGGGCCAAAGACAAATGGATATTGATGTTTTTGAATGTTTGTGATAATTTGTACTTACTGACCATGTAACATCCCAAGTAATGAATAATAGATATTTTTATCTATGCCTATTAATGAATTAGATAGTGTTTTAGAGGCTTAAAATGAAAATAAATCCAATCTTAAGCATGAAATACACTAATATTTTTAAAAGATTGTTTTACTGCCTTTTGATGGCAAACCATTTTTAAATCTATCTTTTGACAATTTTATAAGCTATGTTTGTCAAAATAAACTTATTCTTTATGATTGGGACATCAAAATTTACTTTGTGTGAATTTTTTGTATTTTTCTGACAATGTTCATTTTTTAATGAATAGTGAAAAATACTGCATTTTACATCAAAACTGCTTCTTAATCTAATTTATTTATATGATTAGATTATCTTTTGAATTGGTCTTAATGTGTAATCTGAATATATTTTTACCATTTAATCCAATGGTGGTCATTGGAATCAATTTCACTTTGAAATTAGACTTAAACTGGTGTCAATTTTTTGATACTTATTGTTTTATAAAAACACGCTATTTGCTCTGACAGCGGGAATTAATTATTAAATTAATTAATGTGACTTATATGTTTTGAATTTTGTAAAATAGATTTCATTTTTGAATTCGGAATATCAAATATAGCTTAGGGTGAATTTTTGGTAATTTTCTGAAAAACTTCAATTTTTGATGAATAGTGAAATCACTAAGTGGTACTTATAAAAACTGATTTTTCCGTTTAAATGAAATTTTGCCATCATTGTGTTTTGAATTTCAAAAATCCGGTTGTCATTAAGAAGTAAAATGTGGTTCAATGGGATTAAAATAATTTTTTGGTGAATAGTAACTTATTAAGTTCTTAATCGCGATTAGTGGTAATTAGTGTGGTTTAAGGTAAAAATAATGCTTTAATAAAATGAGATGAGCTTGACACATGTCCTACCTTCATTGGTTGTGTCATGGCCGACCAAGACAAGTCATGAGTCAACTCGGGGACCCCATGGATCCACTTTGGTTGGGAAATGACATAAATAACTTTTTATTTAATGTAAAAGTAAAAAATGACACAAACATAATATGTTTTACGAAAACAATTTTTACATGGGGTTATAAAGATCAGATTTTTGATTATAAATAGTCATTGGAAAGCTAAAAAGATTTCCTACATCATAGTATTTTTTTTATAATTTTTAGTCTTTAAATAAATTAAATTATTTATGACATCATGATGATGCAGCGATGACCTCATTATTTAACGATTTAAATAAAATGGAAAGATAATGTAAAAATTAAAACCTACACATGGCCAAAACCAATTGGATGAGTGGATTTCGAAGCCTTATCACCTTATCCTCGAATTATATCAATGGGGGACCTTTTGAATCCGAAACTCATTTTAAAATAAAGTAACTTATCTTTATTTTCCAAGAGTGCCCCTCCTCTCCTCTTATAAAAGGCCTACACCTCTACCTCATTTCACACACTCCTCAAGCATTTGGCTCGGTCATCCCCTGCCCATTTACTCCCTCCACATCCCTCTCCTCATCCTAGAGGATTCCCTTTGGGCAGAATCCTTTCAAAGGAAGCCTTTAGGCTCAAATCAAAAGGAGTTACACTTTTAAAGGTAATTCATTCTCTCATGTTCATTTGTTTTATTTTGCTTCTTCAACCCCCTAAACTCTTTTTATTTACTTCTTTTGTAACAACACCAGTATCTTCAATATACTAGGATGTTGTTATAAGATTTATTCGAACTACACTCTCACACAACTACATCAAATGGTTAAAGAACATACGGTTTCCGTGGATGGCGAAATTCTGCCTCCCGAAACGATGATTGTTCAATACTCATTTAACACCTTCAAAGGTGGCCATTATGATGTCACTATTTTTATATATGATATATAATATGTTTATTCTTTCCTTAAGCTTCTGTATTTTTCATTTATGACATACCATTATTGTTTCCATTATGGGTAAACACGATATCTTCATTTTAGGAAGTGCGGACTACCGCCCCCTGAAAGTGATTTGATTCGTTAATACCATATGTGGGATGTGTAAAGGATAAAGTTAATGATATTATATATGTTATTATACTGGAATTATAATATACTCTTATATCATTATGATTCCATTCCAGAAAATACGAAATAGAAATGGAAGTAGCGTTCATGCGTACGTACGGCTTACCGTCTCTATGAACGGTGCATTTCATTTCTTACCTCTAAATGTGATGTAATATTATAAATACATGTATATGCTGAATATATATGATATATATGTTATTCAAATCATTAATATCATTCTGGATATAACGAACCTTTGACCAAATTAACAACATGTAAGTGTAAGAAGTCTATTTTTGACTTAAGAACCAAATACCGACAAAATGAACATTATTAACTTAAATGATTACATGATGTTCATAACATGGTATAAAAGGAATAATGAACTTGAAAAAGGTTCTTAAGCAAGTAGAGATTAACTCAAGTTTATTATTCAGGAGATTAAAGAACGGTCGGGTCAAGTCGGATACGAGGTATGGGACTTCGTCTCAATCTCCTTTCATTGAGGCATATTTTGTTTTATACACAACCTTCTTTTATACGGTGTATAAACCCCTTTGAATTTTACGTTTATTCAAAAGGAATCTTTTTTATACGAAGCGTTTACTAAACGACAAAAGGGAATGTTTTTGTCGTACGTATGCGGCGACAACGACTTCTCCGCCGTCGTGACCGTTATTTGAGTTTCGGCTTCCTCTACAAGCCATACCTTCTTTTTAAAAGAAAAATAAATACCATGTTTTAATTTTCTTTTATTTTGGTATTGAAAATGGTTTTCATGATGTTTTTATATCAATGTGTTGTATTGATATCTTGTGATTGAAAGGTGGAAATGTTATGTTTCCTTTATGCATGTTTTATGTGATACGATTATGTTGAGGTTCTTGGGCATTATTATGAAGACGGGTGGTTCCGTGATAAACTAAGGGCGGGTGAGCCCGATATAGCTCTTCAATGCATTGGGTAACGCGAAGGAGTGAAACGTTAAGGTTTCTCCGAAGAGATTTAGGGAATATACTGTGATGGGTATTCCAAACGTAACCAAGAGGGTTACTCCCTACGTAAGAATGTTATGAATGCCTCAAGTTACCTTTGTGTCTTATGATTTCTATGATTTATTCATGTTTTGATGAGGTATGTTAAAGTGCTTATGTTTTATGGGTAAAGTATGATCTCATTCTTATATCCCTTACTGAGTTTTTTATGCTCATCCCAAGTTTTTTTGAAATGTTTTTCACAGGTCAAGGGAAAGGTACATGATATGATGATAGTGTCAAGGAAGTGTCAAGAAAGAATCCATGTTTATTTTAAATATGTTTCCATTGATGGGAATGAAGAATACTATCTTTATGTAACCACTTTGTTTATATGTGGAATGTAATGCAAGTTTTATGATCTAATTCTCTAAAACTCTAAACCCGAAAAGATCCTCAAGGTGTAATCTTGTAATAACTCAAGATTAAGTAAGGTTTAAGGCTGGGGCCTTATAGACCAATGTTTGAAATGTCTATAATTAATGTCTTTTTCTTGTATTTCTGTTATAAATTTTATTTCAATTAAATTTTGTATTTGAAACCAGTATTTGTTGTTTTTGATGCTGCAGTGTGCTGTAATTTTAACAGCACACTACACTAGCATGCCCCTTTATCAGCACTAAATAAAAGCGCTGATAAAATGTGTATTTATCAGTGTTTTTCTAGCGCTAATAAAAGCCTAGGGCTTTTAGTCGTGCTCTGGTTGTCAGCACTTTTTGTTTTGCACTGACAATGGTCTATTTTAGCGTTGTTAAATACCTTATTTGTAATAGTGTTTTGAGCCTGCGAGATTACTTAACATCCTATTCAAAAAATCATACCGCATACCTGAACCTCTACTGTTGAGTTGTTGATATCATGGAACCATGCAGTTGGAAAATTCTCCATGTTGTCAAGCCGGGTATAGACTCCAATGGGGTTTCTAAGTATCTACCGGATGAAGCATGCCCACTCCCCCTCAAAGAAGAGGTAATGACTATTTTCCTTTGGAGGTCAACAAGCCCATTTAGAGGCCATTTGTATTCCTTTCCTTGATACTTCATTGTCAGTAGGGAGAGCCCAGTTACAAATTCTCTAAATGGGAAAAAAATATTTGGTTGGAATCTTTTTACACCTGGTTACTCTGCCCATGTGACTACATGCTGTTGGACATTAGCGATGTTCCTAAAGTCATCCACCATGAAGCATCTTAAGGTAGATGCAGTGAACACACATCGATCTTATTCCTCTGTGAGTTGGATATCGGAGAACATGTCCTTATTGATTGCAGATTGTCCAAAAAGTGATATTCAGTGCTTGCACCCAAGGAAGTGTAGTGTGTTTCCAGACCAGTTGTCCAAAAAAATTGATGCATCTCTACCACACTATCCATCTAGAGTGATCACATAAGAGTTGGAGGGGCTCATGAATCTGTGTCAGAGTGGGGTCCTGATGTCCCGTAGCATGTTATGGAATCTCCCATATGTGTCTTTGGTCATCCTAAAAGAGTTTTCCCTTCAAGCACCTCCCATGTGAGTCTAGTCTGCATGCATCACATATTTTCCTCATCATTCTTCACATTGATTCCTCCCTCCTTAATAGGTTTGGCCAGCCCTGCCCAACTAGTCCAATGGAGCTTCCCTTCTTGGTTATAATCTTATATGAATTCATGCAGTATACTTTTGATGAGCCAAATAACCATTTGGGAACCTTGATCACTGATAGGTCGTGCATGGGTATGGATGATAAAATATAGTTAACCAGTGTGATTCTGCCTCCAAATGAAAGAAATCTACATCTGACCACAAGTCTGATGTGAGATGCAGACTCCAACACTCCCCCCTCAAGCTAGGTGTACCTAGCTTGAACACATAAAGAAAAACAAAGCAATCAATAGACTGTAAACACTCCCCCTCAAGCTGGACATACCCAGCTTGATTACAAAACAAGACAAAAACAGAACAAATGATAAATTGTCATGGTTGTTGCTCCCCCTCAAGAAGTTGATAAATGATGTCGTTGAAAAAAAAAATGTCAACCAACAAACAACGCCTGTCATGCAGAACCAGGAATAGCTGGAATGAGGATGCAATGGCGGGTGGGGCCGGACGACAGAGCAAAGGGAAATAAGCACGGGCGGGGCCGGACGACGGAGCAAAGGGAAATAAGCACGGGCGGGGCCGAATGACGGAGTGTCGGGAAATCCGCACCGGCATGGCCGGATGACGAAATGTCGGGAATGTCGCACTGCTGGTGCCGATCAACGGAGCGCAGGGAAAGCCACTCAGGCGGGGCCGACGAGAGGCGCCGACGACAAGAGGCGGGGAGTCCGCAAAAGGAGGTCGGCGTGGAGGCGAGGCTGCTGCAGGAGGAGGTCGGCATGGAGGGAGCAGCAGTGGAGGCGTCGCGCAGGGGCTCAGATCTGGAGGCGGAAGTGGATCGACGCGCAGTGAGAGAGTCGGCGTAAGAGCATCAGGCCGGGAGTGCCTGTGCAGAAGACTGGAGCGGAAGCGGAGGAGCCGCGCATAGGTAGGGGAGGTGCGGAAGCGGAAGAGGCAACCTACGGTTGGAGGAGGTGCGCGCAGCGGATGGGATCTGGCAGGATCTAGGAGGGGGCGTGGTTTCGTCGCGCGCAGAGGAGGTGACCGTCGAAGGGTCGTCGCACGCGGAAGAGGCGGATGACTAGTGAGTGTCGTCGCAAGCGAGAGGGAGGGCCTCGGGCGGGAGGATTCTGTCAGGAAGGGCGGAGCGCCGCCTGATCTGTCGCACACTGATGAAGATCGCATGGGAGGGAGCCGCCGTCAAGCGCACCAGGGCAGCGCAGACGGGTCGTCGCATAGGAGAGCATCAGGAGGAGGAGGAGGACGCACATGAGAGGCATCGCGCAGGGAGGCGCCGTCACACAGGAGAGCGGTGGGAGGAGTGGCCCGTCGGGAAGGTGTCGATGTCTTAGCTAGGAAACGAGCCCGAAGGGGCGGCGGCGGAAAAAACCAGCCCTACTGGCGATGGGGGGCCGCCGCCCCCAAGGAGGAATTCTGGAAAACCTAGGGCAGGAAAAAAATGAGAGGGAGGGCTCGGGTTTAGAAAACCTCATTTGATGCCATGTAGAATGATAAACAGGGGTGAATCTCAATACCCAAGATGTCTCTCTAAAGGAGGACTTGAGCTTAATTTATAATGAATAATAAAGACCACACTGGATCACAAGTTCGGTGTGGGATGCAGACTCCAACATGAAGCAATTATCTCTGTAGCGGTATCATATTTTAAATTTCTGCTATGCACATCCTGCGCCAATATGAATAGGCTAGGTGAAATGGAATCACCATGATAAAGCCCTCACACAGATTTCCCTATGCTAAACTTCTTACCCATGAGAAATATGGAGAACCACAAAGACGAATAGCATCAGAAGTAAAGGTACATACCCACTCCAAGAAATCAAAGCACTTCATAATCTTATGAATTTAATTCCACTCCATCTTATCATAGGCCTTGACAATGTCTACTTTTACCATCATGTTAGACCCGACTAACTTTCTATTTAGATCACTTATCATCTCCTGAGCCAGCTCGACAACCCCTCAGATACTCCCACCATTGATAAAATCATGATGTTCTGTTGATATCATGCTGGGGAGCATCTCAGATAATCTGCTGTCGAAAATGGAGGCCAACACTTTGTAAGGGAAGTTGCAAATGCAATAGGCCGATACTGATTTAAGGAGATGAGTGTTGGATTGGTGTTGCCCGATCCGGTTGGGTCGAATGCTTGTGGCCCGCAACTGTCGCGGGTCGAGCTCCGCGATGAGCTCGTTGGGGGTTGCAGGGGGCAACGCGCCCCTGCTCCGGGGGTCCGGGGGCCGACCGATCGACACCGACAAGTACTGTAGCGGTGCGGACTTCGGGGTCAACAGTACTGTAGCGCTTTTGACTTCCAGTCGGCAGACACTGTAGCACTTTTGACAAAGTGAGCCGCCGATCACTGTTGCAACGCGGACTACTATTCAGAACAGTGGACCGTCTTCTTCATATGTAGCCCATTTTCGGGTTAGGGTTTCTGATTGAAATCCTCTGTAATTTGCTGCTCCCGATTAGTGAAAATTCTGTCTCTCCTGTGGACGTAGGGATTATTCCCGAACCACTTAAATCACCGTGTTCATTGTTGTTTTTCCTTTCTTTCGCTTTCTCATTCTCTGTCGTTGTGTCTCCCGACGATTCCGCAACAATGGGGTATTTCACTTTAGGGATGAGGAAAAGAGTGGAGACATATGATTTTCTACCCCCTCTAAAGAAGCCTTGCACTACTTTAATCAATTGCTTCTTGATGACCTCCCAAGCCACAATGTAGAAAGATTTATAAAAACCATCTGGGTTTGGAGTGCTGTTAGTGTTTAAAGACTTGTCTGCTTCCTTGATTTCTTCTTCATCTGAAATGGTTCTCAGGTATTCATTACTTGAACCAACCATCTTTCTCAGGATATTAGAGAATAAAGGATCGTCATTATGTTCCTAGGAGTAACCCACTTCCATATCCTATCTAGTACCTAAAAGCAGTTTGTCAAAGTGGGATACATCGAGAGGGCCATCTACCTCATATCAAATAGTACATGTTCCATCATCTAGAAGAAGATTCAGGTTCCCCGAGTGTTTATTCTCTTTGATACATGCATGAAAGTAACCAGTGTTTCTATCCCCTTCCCTCATCCAAAGTTCTTTAGACCTCCCCTTGGCGGTTCTTTCTTCCTTGAATCTTCTTATCCGGACTTCTTTGTTTATCTGTAAGAAGTACAAAGGTTTCATCCCCCCATATGTCCTTTAAGCTAGTGTCAAGAAAATTAATCTCTTCGTTAAGCTCCTCCAGAGTTTTCTGCATATTGGGTCTTTAGTTTTTCCATTACATCATATCCTCATTTATCCTGTGTAGCTTATTATGTAAAGCTGGCCACGCAAAGCCTTGCATGGTAAGATCTCAATAATAATGTACCGTCCATATGAAACTATTGTCCTGTAACCAATTCTTTGATAAAAAGAAGCACCTACTACTGTTGCTTCTCGAATCATTCATTATGAAAATCTTCAGAGGGGCGTGACAGATAGAGTTTGATCCATGAGAGTAACTCTAGTTTGAGTGGAGGATGATATCCCTTTCAAGTTCACAAGGCATCGGTCCAACCAACTCCGTATACGATGACCAACTCTAATTATTGCAAAGTGTATTTGTCACCTGAATACCCCAAGTCCATATGAGACTATTCTACACTTGAAATTTGTTGAAATCTTTCAGTCTTCCCAGAGTAGAAATCCCCACCTATTTTTTCAAAGGAATCGCTGATGGTATTGAAGTGCCCCCTACATACCAGACTGCGTTGCCTGGATTGAAAGAGGACAATGACCTACAGAGGCCTTAGTCATGAAAAGAGACTGACCTTAATCATGATGTGCTGGGAAGAGGATCCAATGATCTCCACTTTAAGGAAAGACTTTTAAAAATCAAGATGTGATTATTAGGACACCTATGCCTACAGTTCTTAACACCAAGTTTGCAAGAAAACAACTGTAACTGGTCTGGTTTTTTCTTTGGTTCTAAAACAGATACCAATAAATTATTGTTGGATCAAAATTTTCTAGAAAGAAATTCACATTTGGCCTGGGATCCCAGACCATTGTCATTCCATATGTTAAGAGAGATCATGAGAAAGATTGGGCTAAGGATTTGCTGCCTGATTTAGTGGAACCCCGAGGAAATTTGGGTAGACTCTTTGATTCAAATCTGAGTATGGATCTGGTCTTCATCCCACTTGAAGTCAAAAGGTAAATTTTTTCCATAGTATGAACTCTAGCAGTAGTATCTAAAGAAATATCTTCACCAGTATCCACCAAAGCCTTAAAAGGATTGGGTGAAAGAACGGGACTCTCTATGGTGGATGCGTTTACCAGAAGGGGTTCCTCTCTCATGGGGCAAATCAAACTAGGAGACTCACTGTCTCCACCATCAAGTGTAGGAGCGGTGCAAATCTGGGTAACATCCAGTGCATCCCCTACTCATAGGACAGGGGAACCAGAAAAAGGAGGAGGGGTGTCGCACCCAGCTACCAGAACAACAGGTACCATATGAGACCATATGAAGGGACAAACGAAGTAGCACTAGCATCAAGATCCCATAGAGGAACCGTGATATCATGGCGAAGAGACACCAATGGGGGGTCAACCCAGAAATATGCAGGGTGTGGGGGATCCATAGCAGGAAAGGTCTGGGCCAGGAGGGCTGCCACTAATCCCTCCAAGGTGGAAGAAGCTGGAGGAGATCCTGATAATAGAGGATGAAGGACCATAGGATCTTTAAGTACCGACAGAGGCTGTGGTCGCTAGGGAACCTCTCTGGGGGCAAAACACCTTCGAGGTTAGAGGTTCCTTTTACAGGAAGATGCGTCAAGGACCTGAATATTACAGGAGCCTCTACCAGAAGGAGATGGACTCACCCACTCGTAGAAGGAAGCAACGAGGAAGGGGCTCCAAAATATCCATATGGTCACAAATGCATGCCACGGTCTGCTATATATGGAGCGTATTTCATCCATGTAAAGGAAGCACCCAAGCGGGTCCCCGGTGCCTTTCAAGATAGATAGGTTGTGGAATGGGACGATAAGACCCGACAAGAGAACCTAGATATCGACTGTCCTAGGATCCCGTTCAGAGTGAATCTCTATAGAAAACCTATAGATGATGAACTGCTGCCTGCCACACGAACGGGGGACCCTTTCCCAAGATTTGGTGAAATCATCCCTAAAAAATAAATGAATGCTGGAAGATTTGCAGTTGAAGAAGGATACGACTGTAGAAAAGAAGAAGCCCCATGAATAGTAACACTATCGGAACTCTGAAAGAACAGGGAAATCTAACCCACAAGTGGAGATAAGAGTCCATTCATGATAAGCAGCGACCGCTTCAAAATCCTCCTTCAACAGGAAAAGCGATGGAGACTGTTCAACCCAAGAAGGTCCAGGAATGGTGATTGGCACTGCAGGAATCGACGAGAGATCTGGCCCTGCTTGGGGGCAGGGGGCATGACAAAGCTTCCTTAAAGGACTTTGGGGGGACTTCCTTCACCATGAACCACAGGTGGGGTGGGATCGGGGGGTGGGGTGGGTGGAAAGAGGAATAGTTTGGGAGTAAGCCACGAGCGATCATTTGGCAAGACAAAAGCCGGGGAGAGATGAAAATATTGTTTGGGAGGGTTGGTCGTGGGATCGAGTCCTACCGTTTATTTGTGGATTTTCCTTATAGCATGCGTGAGACGCCATTTGACGATTGTATCCAACCTTTTTTAATAATAACAATCAAATATAAATAATTTTGATAATATGTATATAAATATTTTTGATTATAATTAATTATGTGTATATGAATAATCATAAATAATTTATAAATAGTTTTGATTATAGATAATTTTGATTATAGATAATCTTGGTTATAAATAATCTTGATTATCTTGAATTAATTGTTTATATAAATAATTTATAAATAATTTTGAATTAATAAATATTTTGAATTAATAAAATGTTTTGAATTAGTAATTATTTTGAATTAATAATTATTTTGAATTAATAATTGTTTTGAATTAATAATTTTGAATTAATAATTTTGATTACCTTTAATTAATAATTTAGAATTAATAAATTATATAAATATTTTTTATTATCTTTAATTAATTTTTTAAAATTTTAAAATTTGTATTAATATATGTTTGTAGTTTAATATTTACCTAATTTTGGTGATATGAAATATAACAAATGATTAGAATCAAAATTAATGTGTTTTGATTTGTCATTAAAAAGGTAATAAAAATACATTTTTTTAAAAGGTTATTTGTGTCATTGAACATAAATTTTTGATATTGGACAAACATGGTGGTAGGTGTGGTATCCATGGAGATCTAATCTAAGGTTGTTTTTTTTATCTTGGCAAAGAATGCTCTTTAATTCTGTGTGTATTTGTTATTTTTTAACAAAGGTTATTTGTGTCATTTGCATCAAAACAGTTTATTTTCTTTTCTTTTAAAAATTGTCACTAAACATGATGGAGAGAAATCAAAATCATTTCCTTTCTTTTACTAAGTTATTAATGCAAACACAAGAAGAGAAATCACAATCATTTCTTTCCATTTCTCTTCTTTTATAAACTATCAAATCATTTCTTTTCTTTTACTAAAATTTCACCAAACATACACTAAGTGCCCTTGACATAGGCCATAGAAGGTGAGATGAGTTTTTTTTTTATTTAAATGGGTTTTTGAAAAAAAAATTGTAGAAAAGGGATAGGGTTTCAACTATTTTTAAAAATGGGTTCGAAGATGCGTGAACGGGGTTCACGCATCCTTCGCAGACGTCATAAAAGATGCATGAACCCCGTTAACGCATCTACCCTTGCCAGGAAGCATGAACGGGGTTAACGCATCCATTGTAAACTTTATAAAGGATGCGTGAACTTCACGCATCCTACAAAAAGATTTATTTTTTTAATTTTTTTTGTATTTTTAACATTTTTATTTTTATTTTTTGTTTTGTTTATATATATATATATATAACAAAAAAATAGCACAATTTATCTGCTATTTAATATCCAGCAGTACTGTCATTACAACAGTCTGGATTCTGACGGAAACTCTCACCCAGAGCTCTCTTTTATAAGAGGATTTGCCCTGGAAATCATTCTACATTTCCGATGTGGGATTCAGGTTCTCCCTTTCTTGCACAGTACATTCTGCATTTTCGATGTGAGATTCTGTTTCAAGTACTTGACTTTGAAAGACTATAAAATACAAACTATAAGACCAATATAAATGAAATTTAAAACATGAATTAAACATATAAGAAATAGTTGAAAATAAAAATAATTTCATAAAAAAAAGTTTATGAATAATAATTTATAAGCTTTCAAAACCACCAACTTGAAACTTAAAAATGTTTCAAGTACGTGGCTTTGAAAGACTATAAAATACAAACTATAAGACCAATATAAATGAAACATAAAATATGGAATAAAAATACAAGAAATAGTTTAAAATAAAAAGAATTTCATAAAAAATGTTGATAAAAAATAATTTATAAGCTTTCAAAACCACCAACTTAAAACTTAAAAATGTTTCAAGTACGTGGTTTTGAAAGACTATAAAATACAAACTATGAGACCAATATAAATGAAACGTAAAACATGGATTAAATATATAAGAAATATTTAATAATTAACTAGTTAATTAGTAATATAATTATTAATTAGTTAATAATTAATACAATTATTAATCATTAATCATTAATTATTAATTACTAATACATAATACTTAATTAGTTATTTAGTAATATAATTATATAATAATTAATTAGTTAATTAGTAATATAATTATTAATTATAATTATTAATTAGTTAATTTGTAATATAATTATTAATTACAAAATAATTAATTAATTAATTAGTAATATAATTAGTAATTATAATTATTCATTATAATTATTAATTATTAATTAGTTAATAATTAATTAGTTAATTGGTAATATAATTATTAATTATATAATGATTAATTAGTTAAGTAGTAATATCATTATTAATTATAATTAGTAATTATTAATTATATAATAATTAATGGTTAATTAGAAATATAATTATCAATTACTAATATATAATAATTAATTAGTTAATTAGTAATATAATTATATTATAATTAATTAGTTAATTAGTAATATAAGTATGAATTATACAATGATTAATTAATAATATAATTATTAATAATATAATTATTAATAATTAATAATTAATAATTAATTATTAATTATTAATTATATACTAATTAATTAGTTAATTAATAATTTCATTACTAATTATAATTAGAAATTATTAATTATATAATAATTAATTAGTTAATTAGTAATATAATTATTAATTATAATCACTCAATATAATTTTTAATTTTTAATTATTAATTATATAATAATTAAATAGTTAATTAATAATATAATTATTAATTATAAAATAAATAATTAGTTAATTAGTAATATAATTATTAATTATAATTAGTAATATAATTATTAATTATAATTAATATAATAATTATTAATTATAATTATTAACTAATAATTATATAATAATTAATTAGTTAATTATTAATATAATTATTAATTACATAATTAATAATTATAATTATAATTAACTAATTATATTACTAATTAACTAATTAATTATTATATAATTAATAATTATATTACTAATTGACTAATTAATTATTATATAATTGATTATTAATAATTAATAACTAATAATTTTAATGAATAATTATAATAATATATTATATTAATAATTTACTAATTAAATAATGAATTATTATATAATTAATAATTATATGACTAATTAAATAATTAATTATTGTATAATTAATAATTATATTACTAACTAACTATTTAATTATTATATAATTAATAATTACATTAAAAATTAACTAAATAATTATTAAATAATTAATAATGATATTACTAATTAACTAATAATTAACTAATTAATAATTATATTACTAATTAACCAATTAATTATTAACTATTTCTTATATGTTTAATCCATGTTTTCTGTTTCATTTATATTGGTCTTATAGTTTGTATTTTATAGTCTTTCAAAGCCACGTATTTGAAACATTTTTAAGTTTCAAGTTGGTGGTTTTGAAAGCTTATAAATTATTATTCATCAACATTTTTTACAAAATTCTTTATATTTTCAACTATTTCTTATATATTTAATCCATGTTTTAAGTTTTATTTATATTGGTCTTATAGTTTGTATTTTATAGTCTTTCAAAGTCATGTACTTGAAACAGAATCTCACATCGGAAATGCAGAATGTTCTGCGCAGGAAAGGGAGAACCTGAATCCTACATCGAAAATGCTGAATGATTTTCAGGGTAAGTCCTCTTATAAAAGAGAGACATGAGTGAGAGTTCCTATCAGAATCCAGACTGCTATAATGACAGCACTGCTGGATATTAAATAGCAGACAAATTCTGTTGAATTTTTTTGTTATATATATATATATAAACAAAACAAAACAAAACAAATAAAAATAAAAATTATAAAAATACAAAAAAAAATTAAAGAATTAAAAGCTTCTGTAGGATGCATGAACCCCGTTCACGCATCCTTCACAAAGTTTATAAAGGATGCGTGAACGGGGTTCACACATCTTTCACCGCGCCTATGATGCGTGAACCCCGTTCATGCATCTTCCTGGGATCGGGGATGCGTGAACGAGGTTCACGCATCTTGGGACCTGTTTTTGAAAATATTGGTTACCCTACCCCTTTTTAATAAATAAAAAATAATAATAAAACCCATATATATATAAAAACCTGAGATAGGAGCCTCGTCATTAGAAGAGTGGGGCACCACTAGTCCAAGGAAGAAGAATAAACCGAGATAGAGTATCCATAATGAAATTAATAAGTGGTATTCTAAAAATAACCACTATTAAGGTTTGGAAGAAATTTGTAAGCAAAGGATTAGGTTCACTATGACCAATCACATTCCTTAACTTCAAGATGTTAGAGGCACCTATCTCCCCATGTACTTAAATATTTCTAATATCTATTGAAAGTGGTACAAGTTTAAGGGGGGAGATATGATCCATGGGGTGTATGCATTCAAATGAGATGGATGCATAGCGAGAAAATGTTTATGCCGAAAGGAGGTACATGTAACAAGTGAAGTTGGACTATTTAAAGTTCCTGATTGATATCAAACCTTAACATAAAGCAGAACTGGTACCAAAGCCTGGTCTAACTCAGCAACTGGTTTTAAGCATGTGCTCTAATTTTCAAAGCCAAATCTGGAGTTATGTGATGGAATTAGAGAAGTTCAAATAGTAAATAGCATGATTTGGAGTTAAATAGGTGCCAAAGATATATTTGGAAGTTTCGATGGTTTTGAGAGAACATTGGTGGTCAATAAATGACCGTAAACCATATCTCAAGTGGCAATAAACCACTAAGTCGAAGAAGAAGGATTAATGAATAAGCAACAACATTTATGATTTTATGTCTATTTGTTTATAAAATGAAAAGTGGTATCAGTTGATCTTTTTCAGGATACTAAGAAGCTTTTAGAATAGAATAGTATAACCAAAAAGGTGGTTCCCCATGTTGAAAAATTTTACCTCAAGATATGGTTTCAAGAGATGAAGGTATTCTGGGGGAGTTGGTGATGATCATTTAAAGGAATTTTATCCTCATCTGAGAAAGAAGTAGCCTTGTGAAGAAAAAATGTACATAGATATCAAGTGATATCACACGTTTATTACAAATGAGTGGTATAAATTGATTCAATATATGATATGTAACGTTATGTGTTTTAAACCAGATGAAAAAGCGCAGGAAATTAATTTTTTTTCTGTTAGCTGGGTAGGTCGGTTTTAAAACCGAGTGTCAGAACTTTTATTTCTGACAGTTGACAATGTGATGTGTCTTTTAAATAAATTTTATTAAATTAATTAGATTAAAATTAAAATGGAAATAAATTAAATGAAGGGTAAAAGTTTGCTTTAGAACTTTGAAATATTCTATGAAATATTTTTAGAGTTTGATGATGAGTCAGTGCGGGACTCTGAGACCTGTAGACTCTCGGCATTGATATAATAAAAATATTAAATTTATTTTATTCATAAGTGTGTATGTTTTTTCAAAAAAATAAAATAACTCTCAAACGGTGCGTCGTGTGAGAAATTTGAAACCGCCGTTAGGTCTGAAATGTCGGGTTTACCCTAGGAAGGGCATGACTTTGATTTGTGTCGGGTGTTTGGCAACCTCGCATGTGATAATACCCTCTTTATTTTTAATTAATTTATTATTCCGATTTTTTAATAACAAATAATTAATTTCTCTTAAACGGTGCATCGTATCAGAAATATGAGGCCACCGTTAGGTCTGAGATGTGAGGTTTACCCTAGGCAGAGTATAACTTTTGTGAGTATCAGACGTTTCGTCAGATCGCACATGAAGATAATTTAATCGGGTTATAAATATTTTTTTGTTGGGCAGTTAGAAATAATAATAATAATTTTATTATTAATATTATTATTTTTTTTATTGATAAAAAAAGAAAATGTGCTTCCACAATTAATAAATTGTGTCGCGGTGTAAATAATAACTGGGTAATGTAATAAATGTGATATTATTAATTGTTTCAAATAAATACAAATGTGCAATCAATATTAATTTAATAATCGTTATCCTTTTTTAATGGTTATTGTTTTTAAATTATTAATGGTGTCATTGATGAGTTGTATTAAATAATAATAATAATAATTATAATTATAATTATTAATTTGGGACAAAAACATTTATGTATATATATATGAAGTATATCTATATATATATGGTGATTAAATATATACGTAGTTATATATACATGTGTGGGTGTATATATATAAATATACAGATGTGTGTATATATATATAATATATATATATATAAGTGGATATTTATTTATTGTTGGATTATATAAAATATTATTAATTACCTACATAAATACATTTAACATCTCGACCTAAATCAAGGTGCATACCATTTAAGTTTTTAGTCCAAATATTTAAAGCGACTCAGGGCGCGCGCCGATGCACCCTGTTGCGGGTCCCAGACAACTAGTAAAATTAATTAAATGATTGCTCGAGCTTTATGTAAAATATTATGTTGCGCTCTAGCGCATCGTTCAGATTACAAATAATTAAAAAGGATTAAAGGAATTTTAAATAAATTAAAAGAGATGGAAAAAGAATTAAAATAAATAATAAAATTAAAATTGGGAATGAGAAGAATAGAAAAATAATTAAAAATGGGTCTAACCATTTTTATTATTTTTATTTTTATTTTCCTTTCCCTCCCCTTTTATTTTTATTTTTATTTTATTTTATTTTTCTTTTTTCCTTTATTCTTTTTTTTCTTTTCTTTTCTCTCCTCTCCTCCCCTCTCTTGTGTGTGGCGCACCCCCCACCCTAGGTGGTGCGCACCACCTCCTTCCCATTTCGGAAGGCCACTGCAACTCCGTTTATCATCCGTTTTCTTTGCCGTCAGTTGCGTAGTAAAACTCTTGGTAAAGCTAATCTCATGCACCAAGAATCGTACAATCTTCTTCTCTATCCATCACACGATCTGCCACAGAATGTTTTTACCTGAAATTGGGGCTTTTTTTAAAATTGTCTGATTTCTTCCGTTTTAGGTCAAATCAAAGATCGTCGCATAGCGTAGGATTCTCTACGAGTATAAGGCAGGACTCCTACTCTCTTTCACTTCATTTTGTTGCGTCATTTAAATCGTACGTTGTGCCACTCATTGGTGTCTACCGACGATGTCTATTTTTTTACCCTTCCTAAATTAAATAAAGTGATTTGCTGAACCTTTACACCTTTGTGTGAGACATTTTAACCCATTTAAATTATTTCAACATCGTTGGATACCTCTTTGGGTGTGATGATGTTCTTCGCCTATTTTTCGTTAGTCTCGAATTAATTAAATTAATTAATTGCAATGTTGCATGATGTCTTTTGTTGAGTTTTAATTAAATAAATTATTTTGTGTAATTGTGAACAATGATCATTGGTTTTGTCGGTTAATTATTGCCTAATGAATTTATTTTTTGTTCAATTTTTTTTGTGCCTTAATATGTGCGTTTTTATTACTTTCGCTGATAAATTGTTTTGGCTATAGCTACTCGGTTTAAATGATCATTTGTTGTGGTAAAGTTACTTATACTGTTTAGTTGCAATTATAAATGCAACTCTGTGATACCCGTTCTATGAAATTTTAATTAAATTTAGGGTGGGGAGGGAATGTGGGTCCTATATTAAGGGACAAACATGGAATTTTCATTCCCAACAGATTACCTCTACGTGCCGGGGGGGGGGGGGGGGGGTGTCTTAGGCTATGCCAGACCGAGAATTCCCCAAGCTTTCTAAATACTTATGAGTGATACCGGTTCCAAAAGGGCCCATTGAGGACGGATTCATTGGCAATGTGGATACGCCAAGCCTCAGATGATACTCGAACCCTTTCTTTGTGAGATCGTGACAAACTCATGGTAAAGTCATTCCCCGAGCGATACTTAGTCTTTCAAGAGATTGTCTTAGACGGACTCGGTGGTATTGGGTAATTTGAAGGATGTATCGTAGTGATACCTTCAGGATGGGATCAGACTCCAATTCTCAACTTGAACATATTAATAATGATGCACTGAAGGTTTATGTTAATTCCTCTTGAGTCCCAAGAGAGTTGTGATCCTTTCTGGCATGTTGAAGCACATATGGTTGACACATAATTTAGACCTCAAGTTAAAGCACAAACTTGGGGGCATGCCTCTTCCTTGTTTTAACTTAAGTTTCCAAGATTATATATATACATATGTGTATCCTGCTTATTACAGGTACTTATTTCAGACTCTCAGTTTAGGATGAATCATGTGATTAGGGACGGGTTCTGTTGGGAACCCAAACCGAGTTATTTTATTTTGGTTTCACTTAATTGATTGTCTGTATTTATTATATAATGACACACTGCTTTTAATTACTGCACGAAATGGAAAGGTTTAGACACTGTGAGTGTCAGGCCTACTGAGATTTTATCTCACACCCTTCTCGGGCGACGTTGACACCCAAGTAGATTATATTCTTGCAGGTATTGACAAAGGGAAGTGTGCTACTTTCGATACTTGAATGTTTCTTACTGCTTAGGATGGAGACTGTGGCAGAGGACCAAGCCATGCTCGTGATGCAGTTGTTGCACTTTGTGTCTTTCATTTTTAGTTGATAGAATTCTTGGATTTCTGTTTTCCATGCTTTCAATTTAGACAGACATCATATCATGACATCATTGTATATATGGTTTTATTTATCACCTTTTGCACTTATTATGTATTCAGTTGGGATTATTTAGTTGCTTCTGCTACAATTTTCTTGTTTATACACTTATGATACTTGTTATAAATTTGTTTTCCTTCCTCTATGCATTACCTTCACCTATGAGGGCATAATCTCCCCCACATACATGTTAAAAAGGTCATCGTTGCTAGTAGGCAGCCTCTGGCGTTCGGGGAGATACGCTTGAGGTCATGTGACCCACTGGTCCAGCCACCATCTTATAGGTGAGTCGGGTCGGGACGTTACAAAGTGGTATCATAGGTGATATTTTCCTTTTTCTTACTGTTTTGGGTTGGTAGGTAGGAGACTGAGAATGTGTCAGTTCTTGGTTAATAGTTGTGCCTGAGACTGATCACCCCACATACGAAAAATGACCAAGTGGCCGGGGCTGAGAATTGATGTTCATGCTTTTTGATATTACAGTTGATATGATTTCACCTCGAGTGATTGATGTAATTTCCACTAATTATGATTTATGAACCTTATAGTATTTTACCCTTGGTCTGTTAAGGTAAGGATGAAGCATTACATGCATCATAATAGGCACATAGGAATTCACATGTCATGCATAGTGTCGTTCCATGTAGTTGTATTTTAGGCTGTCTGTTGATTCAAATTGTGTGCCTTGAATGCATGTCATGTCTTGTAATTATTTAGCATGCCTTTTTAGATACCATGTTTCAGTGATATATTTAGCATGCTATCCTATTTTCAGGATGTCTGTTTAATACCATGTTTGCCTTGTATCATGCTTTTGTGCCTAATAGCATGTCTCTATGATTAAAATGTTATGCTTCTGTTATTACAACATGTCTCTCTCTGTTAGATTCTTGTAGTGACCTACTAGCTTGTTTGTTATGTAATTGGTTTCTTTGCTAAAATTTATTAGTTTCCTTTGAATGGGAGCCAAATTCCCAAAACTATAAAGTGTATAGTCGCTTATTAGGTTGATATCCACCCATATATCTAGGATGATATGTGTTTGAGCATGTTATAATTTCAAATGAATTGGTTAACTACCTAAAGGCACAACTAGGACCAAGTAGGCTAGTTGGTGCATGTTCCTTATGAGATAAAATGGTATGGGTGTTGTGACTCTTAATAATTAAACAACTATTTTTGGGTTGCAGTATAATGAACCCAGGTCGACTTAGTGGAACCCTTGTAGGTTGCCTTATCTGCTTAAATAGAATTTATGTGATAGATTTCCTAATTAAGGATGGGATGTCAATTAATGTAAAATGTTTTAAAATGGAGTTTTATAAAATTTTCATGTGTTTCCCTTGAGGCGTTGGTTAAAATCAAGTACCTTGTGTTTTGTTTTGAAAAATGGTAATTTATGTTTTGATTAAATCTTTTGATGATTAAAGATTAAATGTGATTAAATATAAAGGGCTTGGATGTGGAACATGTAGTGATGTCCTATGTTTAAGACCCTGATATAAGAGTAGTTTGAGTTTCTCCTTGAGTTGCTTTGGAACAGAACCATTTGCATGTCGTTGTCCCTAGTCGGACCCCCTTGATTAAAATGACACCATTGTTCGGACGGGTGGTCATGTCTTCCTTGACTTTTGTTTCAAGCTTGATCATCGGGTAATGCTCATTACCATACGGTTAGGAATGCCTTAGGAATGGTCAGTTGCTTCATAGGTCGTTCGATCCTCTCTTCTCCACAATGATGGATGACTCGGTACGTCGTCATCTGAGTTAAAAGTCATCTTGCTTCTGTATCACCTCGGGGTAGTATGCGTTCATGTATGTGGTGCTGTCGAGTGCTCAACGTTGTGACGAATTGGTTGAGTTCAGTGTAACCGTCAAGTCTTGCGCTGTTAAATATGTTTCGGGTCATCTCTGTAGTATAATGACTTCTGTGTTAAATGAATCAAGTTTATCCCAATGCTCAAGATGACTTCTAGAGACTCGAGTGTTTTGAAACACCATCCAATTTGGTTGGGCTTTCATTCCAATTGTTTAAACGTTTTCCTTTTGGTAATCTCTAAATCCTATTAATGTACTCTTCCTTAAGTGACAAGCATGTCCCCTATCTTGCCTTCATCCTTGATGCACTAAGAGAGAATCAGTTTTATGCCATGCTAAAGTTTTAAAAGTTTTTAGCCTTGTTTAGGGTGGTTTTCTCAGTTTTTCATGCTGAAGCATCGTTCTTATCGAGGCTTTGGTTATTATTGAGTGACCCTTGAATTTTTGTGTAGGAATTATTTGGACGAACTCTTGTACACCAACTATTTCTTCTGACGTGACCACCAGGTGGATGTCACACTGGGCTCAATCAATGACCTGTTTTGGATGTCTTATCCTTATATCAACGTCTGACTCATAAAAATGGTGTACAGACTACCTTAGGTTAGTTTCTTATACTCATGTTGTGTCAATCTGAGGTTACCCTGGACTTGTTATCGGGCTCGGTGATGCCTAAATTAAGGAATGTCACCGGAAGCCAGGTATGAATTTTTGTGGACGTGTTCGTGGTGAATGAAAGATACCTTTGAAGAAGGAATCACATTTTAGTTCATAAAACGCCAACCATCTAAGCCGAGCGTCTTCTGAAATTGTCAGTCATAGTGGCTCGACTAGTTATCTCTCTTGTTCACTAAAGCAGTTAGTGAAATACCTTTTTGGCATGTCGTCAGGTGTGAGGAGTTTGGTTTGTGCTGACCATGGATTTTCATAAAAATCTGGCATGACTTGGGATTTTAGGTCAATGGGATTCGACCGTTTTATCTATTTTGGAAATCACGCAAGAAGACTCTCTAGAACACTTAAGGTCATGTCTTATAGGGAATTCCAATGGTGGAAGGTGTCATGAATCGGAATTTTTCACTTTCCAATGTTAAAACCTAAGGTGGGAAGTATGTTTGACCAGATTTTTAATGAGATGATGACATGGTCATGTCTCTAGCAAAAAAGGGCTTGGATAAATACTATCTCGGTGTTTTAGATGGAAAATGAGCATTGACTCAGATCTTAATGGATTTTATGCCCTTTGCCTAACCAATGCTTGAACGTGCATTGGATGCTTAGAGATGCAACACAACCTTTTGTGCGAGACTTCACGACCCTTGTGGATCAGTTGAAGGTTACGTTGTTCCCAAAGGCTTCTCAGGGATGAGAAATTCTAAGGTGGGAAGGTTGAAACGTTTCGTGTTTTGAACCGAATGAAAAAGCGCAGGAAATTATTTTTTTTCTGTTAATTGGGCAGGTCAGTTTTAAGATGGAGCATCTGAACTTTTATTTCCGACAGTTGACTCTGCGATGTGTCTTTTAAATAAATTTTATTAAATTAATTATATTAAAATTAAAATTAAAATAAATTAAATGAAGAGTAAAAGTCTTCTTTAGAATTTTGAAATATTCTATTAAATATTTTCAAAGTTTGATGATGAGTCAGCGTGAGACTTCGAGACCCGTAGAATCTCGGCATTGATAGAATAAAAATATTAAATTTATTTTATACATACGCGCATGTTTTTTTTTCAAAAAAATAAAATAACTCTCAAAAGGTGCGTCTTATGAGAAATATGAGACCACCGTTAGGTCTGTAATGCCAGGTTTACCCTGAGAAGGGTATAAATCTGATTCGCGCCAGGTGTTTGACAACCTCGCATGTTATAATACCCTCTTTATTTTTAACTAATATATTATTATGTTTTTTTAATAATAAATAATTAATTTCTCTCAAATGGTTCATCGTATCAGAAATATGAGGCCACATTTAGGTCTGAGACGTGGGGTTTACCCTAGACAGGGTATAACTTTTGCGAGCATCAGACGTTTCGTCAGATCGCACTTGAAGATAATTTAATTGGGTTATAAATATTTTTTCGTTGGGTAGTTAAAAATAATAATAATAATTTTATTATTAATAATATTATTTGCAATGACGATAAAAAAAATGAAAATGTGCTTCCACAATTAATAAATTGTGTCGCGGTGTAAATAATAACCGGGTAATTTAATAAACGTGATATTATTAATTTTTTCAAATAAATAAAAATGCACAATAAATATTAATTTAATAACCTTTATCCTTTTTTAATATTTATTGTTTTTAAATTATTGATGGTGTCATTGACAGGTTGTATTAAATAATAATAATTTTAATTATAGTTATTATTATTAGTTTGGGACAAAAAAATTTACGTATATATATATATATATATATGAAGTATATATATATATATGTGGTGATTAAATATATACGTAGTTATATATACATATGCAGGTGTATATATATGAATATACAGATGTGTGTGTGTGTATATATATATATATAACACGTATATATATAGGTGGATATTTATTTATTGTTGGGTTAGATAAAATATTATTAATTACCTACATAAATGCATTTAACATCTCGACTTAAATCAAGGTGCAGACCGTTTAAGTTTTTAGTCCAAATTTTTAAAGCGACCCAAGGCATGCACCTGCGCACCCTGTTGCGGGTCCCAGACAACTATTAAAATTAATTAAATGACTGTTCGGGCTTTATGTAAAATATTACGTTGTGCCCTAAAGCAACGTTCGGGTTAAAAATAATTAAAAATAATTAAAGGAATTTTAAAGAAATTAAATGTGATGGAAAAGGAATGAAAATAAATAATAAAATTAAAAGTGGGAATGAGATGAATAGAAAAATAATTAAAAATGGGTCTAACCATTTTTATTATTTTTCTTTTTCTTTTCCTTTCCCTCCCCTTTTATTTTTTTTTTATTTTATTATTTTTTTCTCTTATTATTTTTTTCTTTCTTTTCTTTCCTCTCCTCTCCTCCCCTCTCCTATGCGTGGCGCACCCCCTCCCTAGGTGGTGCACACCACCTCCTTCCTGCTTCGGAAGGTCGCTGCGACTCCGTTTCTCATCTGTTTTCTTCACCGTCAGTTGCATAGTAAAAATCTCGATAAGGCTAACCTCATGAACCAAGAATCATATGATCTCCTTCTCTATCCTTCACACGATCTTCTGTGGAATGTTTTTACCCGAAATTGGGGATTTTATAAAATTGTCTAATTTATTCCGTTTTAGGTCAAATCAAAGATCATCGTAGAGTGTAGGATACTTTATGAGTATAAGGTAGGGTGTCTACTCTCTCCCCCTTAATTTCCTTACATCATTTAAATCACATGTTGGGCTGCTCATTGGTGCCTATCGGTGAGGTCTAATTTTCACTCTTTATAAATTAAATAAACTGCTTTACCGAACCTTCACACCTTTGTGTGAGATATTTTAACCCATTTAAATTATTGCAACATCATTGGATACCCCTTTGGGTGTGACAAAGTTCTTCGCATATTTTCTTTTAGCCCCGAATTAATTAAATTAATTAATTTCACATGTTGCATGATGCCCTTTGTTGAGTTTTAATTAAATACATTATTTTGGGTAATTGTAAACAATGATCTTTGGTTTTATTGGTTAATTATTGCCTAATGAATTTATTATTTGTTCAATTATTATCTTTTTGTGCCTTTATAAATTAATATGTGTGTTTTTATTGTTTTTGCTAATAAATTTCTTTGGCTATAACTGCTCAGTTTAAATGATCATTTGTTGTGGTAGAGTTACATATACTATTTAGTTGCAATTATAAATGCAACTCTGTGATACCTGTTCTGTGAAATTTTAATTAAATTCAGGGTGGGGAGAGAATGTGGGTCCCATATTAAGGGCCAAACATTGACCCTCCATTCCAGACCGATTACCTATATGTGCTGAGGGGGCGGTGTCTTAGGCTTTCTAGATTGAGACTTCCTCAAGCCTTCTAAATACTTATGAGTGATATAGGTTCCAAAAGGGCCCATCGAGGACAGATCTGTTGGAAATGTGGCTACACCAAGCCTCAGATGATACTCGACCCCTTTCTTTATGAGATCGGGGAAAACTCATAGTAAATTCATGTCCTGAGTGATACTTGGTCTTTCGAGAGATTGTCTTGGATGTGATCAATGGTATTGGATAATTTGAAGGATATACCGTAGAGATACCTTCATGACGGGCTCAGACTCCAACTCTCAACTTGAACATATTAATAATGATGCACTGAGGGTTTATGTTAATACTGCTTGAGTCCTAGGAGAGTTGTGATCCTTTCTGACATGTTGAAGCACATATGGTATTGAAAAAGGGTAGCATGATGCTTCTAATACTTGAATGTTTCTTGCTGCTTAGGATGGAGACTGGGGCAGAGGACTGAGCCTTGCTTTTGATGCAGTTGTTGTACTTTATGTCTTTCCTTTTTAGTTGGTAGCATGCATGGGTTTCTGTTTTCCGTGCTTTCAGTTTAGACAGACATCATAACACATGAAATCATTGTATATATAGTTTTATTTATCATCTTGCGCACTTATTATGTATTCAGTTGTGATTATTTATTTTCTTATGATGTAGTTTTCTTGTTTATACACTTCCGCTACTTGTTATAATTTTTTTGCCTTTCGTTGTGCATTACCTTCACTTATGATGGCATAGTATCTCCCTCAAACATGTTAAAAAGTCCCTCGCTGCTAGTAGGAAGCCTCTGGTGTTCTAGGAGATGTGCTTGAGGTCATGTGACCCATCGGTCCAACCACCATCTTAGAGGTGATCTGGGTCGGGATGTTACAAAGTGGTATCTGAGGTGGTATTTTTCTTTGTCTTATTGTTTTGGGTTGGTAGAAAAGAGAATAGGAATGTGTCGGCGCTTGGTTAATAGTCGTTCCTGGGATTGATCACCCCATGTACGTGAAATGACCAAGTGTCCAGGGATAAGAATTGATGTTCATGCTTTTTGATATTACAATTGATATGATTTCACCTCGAGTGATTGGTGTAATTTCCGTTGCTTATGATCTATAAACCTTATAGCATTTTATCCTTGACCTGTTAAGGTAAGGATTAATCATCACATGCATTTTAATAGGCACATAGGAATTCACATGTCATGCATAGTTCCATGCCATGTAGTTGCATTTTAGGCTTCCTGTTGATTTAAATTGGGTTCCTTGAATGTATTCCATGTCTTGTAATTATTTATCTTGCCTATTTAGATACCATGTTTCAGTGATATATTTAGCATGATAGCCTATTTTCAGGCTACCTATTTAATACCATGTTTTCCTTGTATCATTCTTCTTTTCCTATTAGCATGTCTCTGTGATTAAAATGTTATGCTTCTGTGATTACAACATGTCTCTCTCTGTTAGCTTCTTGTAGTGATATGCTAGCTTGTTTGTTATGTAATTAGTTTCTTTACTAAAATTTATTGGTTTCCTTTGAATGAGATCCAAATTACAAAAACAATAAAGTGTATAGCCGCTTATTAGGTTGATAGCCACCCATATATCTAGGATGATATGTGTTTGAGCATGTTATAATTTCAAATGAATTGGCTAACTACCTAAAGTCACAACTAGGACCAAATAGGCTAGTTGGTTCATGTTCCTTATGAGATAACCTGGTATGGGTGTTGTGACTCTTAATAATTAAACAACTATTTTTGGGTTGCATTTTAATGAACCCAGGTCAGCTTAGTGGGACCCTTGTAGGTCACCTTATCTGCTTAAAAGGAATTTATGTGATATATTTCCTAATTAAGGACGAAATTTCAATTATTGTAAAATTTTTTAAAATGGATTTTTATAGAACTTGCCTGTGTTTCTCTTGAGGCATTGGTTAAGATCAAGTACCTTGTGTTTTGTTTTGAAAAATGGTACTTGATGTTTTGATTAAATCTTTTTATGATTAAAGATTAAATGTGATTAAATATAAAGGGATTGGATATGGAACATGTAGTGATGTCCTATGTTTAAGAACCTGGTATAAGGGTAGTTTGAGTTTCTCCTTGAGTTGATTTGGAACATAACCATTCGCATTTCGTTGTCCCTAGTCGGACCCCTTGCTTAAAATGACATCCATGTTCAGATGGATGGTCATGTATTCCTTGACTTTTGTTTCGGGCTTGAGAATCGAGTAATGCTCATTCCCATCAGGTTAGGCATGCCTTAGGAATGGTCAGTTTCTTCATAGGTCGTTCGACCCTCTCTTTTCCCAAGCGATGGATGACTCGATATTTCGTCATCCGAGTTAAAAGTCATCTTGCTTCTGTATCACCTCAGGGTAGTATGCATTCACGTACACGGTGCCTTCGAGTGCTTAACGTTGTGACAAACCAGTTGATTTCAGTGTAATCATCAATTCTTTCACTATTAAATATGTTTCAGGTCATCTCTGTAGTACAATGACTCATGTGTTAAAGGAATCAAGTTCATCCCAATGCTCGAGATGACTTCCATAGACTCGAGTGTTTTGAAACACCATCCAGTTTGGTTGGTATTTCATGCCAATTGTTTAAACGTTTTTCTTATAGTAATCTCCAAATCCTCTTAGTGTACTCTTCCTTAAGGGATGAGCATGTCCCCTATCTTTCCTTCATCCTTGATGCACTAAGAGAGCATCGGTCTTATGCCATGCTAAAGCTTTAAATTTTTTTGGCCTTTTTAGGGTGATTTTCTCAGTGTTGCATGATGACGTATCGTTCTTATCAAGGCTTTGGTTAGTATTGAGTGACCCTCGTATTTTCATGTAGTAATTATTTGGACAAACTCTTGTACACCAACCATTTCTTCTAATGTGAACACCAGGTGGATGTCACTCTGGGCTCAGTCAACGACCTGTTTTGGACGTCTTATCCTTGTACCAACGTCTCACTCATAAACATGGTGTATGGACTACCTTAGGTTAGTTCCTTATACTCATGTTGTGCCGATCTGAGGTTACCCTGAACTTGTTATTGGGCTCAGTGATGCCTAAATAAAGGAATGTCACCAGAAGTCAGGTATGAATTTATGTGGACATGTTCATGGTGAATGCGAGATACCTTGGAATAAGGCATCGCAGTTCAATTCATAAAATGTCAGCCATCTAAGCCGAGCATCTTCTGAAATGGTCGGTTAGAGTGGATCAACTAGTTATCTCTCTTGTTCACTGAAGTGGTTAGTGAAATACGTTTTTGGCATGTCGTCAAGTGGGAGGAGTTCAGTTTATGCCAACCTGGTCTTTTTATAAAAAGATGTATTGACTTGGGATTTTAGCTCTATGGGATTCGACTATTTTATCCATTTTGGAAATAATGCAAGAATACTCACTAGAACGCTTAAGGTCGTGTCTTATAGGAAATTCTGACGGTGGAAGGTGTCGTGAATCGGAATTTTTCACTTTCTAACGTTAACACCTAAGGTGGGAAGTAAGTTTGACCAGATGTTTAATGAGATGATGACAAGTTCATGTCTCTAAGAAAAAATGTATTGGATAAATACTGTCTCGGTGTTTTAGTTGGAAAATGAGCATTGACATAGATATTAATGTCTTTTGTGCTTTTTTCGTAACCAATGCTTAAACGTTCATTGGGCATTTAGAGACGCAACAAAACCTTTTGTATGAGACTTCATAACCATTATGGATCGGATGAAGTTTACGTTGTTCCTGAAGGCTTCTTAGGGGTGAGAAGTTTTAAGGTGGGAATTTTGTAACATTTTGTGTTTTGAACTGAATGAAAAAATGTAGGAAATTATTTTTTTTCCCATTAGCTGGGTAGGTCAGTTTTAAAACCGAGCGTCGAAACTTTTATTTCTAACAGTTGACACTACGATGTGTCTTTTAAATAATTTTTATTAAATTAATTAGATTAAAATTAAAATGGAAATAAATTAAATGAAGGGTAAAAGTATTTTTTAGAATTTTGAAATATTCTATGAAATATTTTCAGAGTTTGATGATGAGTCATTGTGAGACTCTGAGACCCCTAGACTCTCGACATTAATAGATTAAAATAATTAAATTTATTTTATTCATACGCGTGTATTTTTTTTCATAAAAATAAAATAACTCTCAAATGGTTCATCTTATGAGAAATCTGAGACCACCGTTAGGTCTGGAACACTGGGTTTACCCTAAGAAGGGTATAAATTTGATTCACATCGGGTGTTTGACAACCTCGCATGTGATAATAACCTCTTTATTTTTTATTAATTTATTATTCCAATTTTTTAATAATAAATAATTAATTTCTCTCAAACGGTACGTCATATCATAAATATGAGACCACCATTAGGTTCAGGACGTGGGGTTTAACCTATGAAGGGTATAACTTTTGCGAGCATCAGAATTTTTGTCAGACCACACCTAAAGATAATTTTATTGGGTTATAAATATTTTTTTGTTGGGTAGTTAGAAATAATAATAATTTTATTATTAATATTATTATTTGTGTTGATGATAAAAAAATGAAAATGTGCTTCCATAATTAATAAATTATGTCGTGGTTTAATAATAACTGGGTAATGTAATAAATGTGATATTATTAATTGTTTCAAATAAATAAAAATGTGCAATCAATATTAATTTAATAACCGTTATCCTTTTTTTAATGGTTATTGTTTTTAAATTATTAATGGTGTCATTGATGAGTTGTGTTAAATAATAATTTTAATTATAGTTATTATTATTAGTTTGGGACAAAAACATTTATGTATATATATGAAGTATATCTATATATATATAGTGATTGAATATATACATAGTTATATATACATGTGCGGATGTATATATATGAATATACAAATATATATATATATATATAACACGTATATATATATATATGGGTGGATATTTATTTATTGTTGGGTTAGATAAAATATTATTAATTACCTACATAAATGCATTTAATGTATCAAATTAAATAAAGGTCTAGAAAATTTAAGTTTTTAGTTCAAATCTTTAAAGCGACCCAGGGCGCACGCCTGCACATCCTATTGTGGGTCCTAGATAGCTATTAAAATTAATTAAATGATTGCTCAAGCTTTATGTAAAATATCACATCACGCCCTAGCACAACGTTTAGGTTAAAAATAATTAAAATGGATTAAAGTAATTTTAAAGAAATTAAAAGAGATGGAAAATTAATGAAAATAAATAATAGAATTAAAAGAGGGAATGAGAAAAATGAGAAGATAATTAAAAATGGGTCTAACCATTTTTATTATTTTTATTTTTATTTTCCTTTCCCTCCCCTTTTATTTTTTTTCTTTTTTACCTTATTCTTTTTTTCTTTATTTTCTTTCCTCTCCTCCTCTCTTCCCATCTCCTGTGCGTGGAGCACCCCCTACCTAGGTGGTGTGCACCACCTCATTCCCGCTTTAGAAGGCCATTACGACTCCTTTTATCATCTGTTTTCTTCACCGTCAGTTGCGTAGTAAATCTCTTGGTAAGTATAACCTCACGCACCAAGAATTGTATGATCTCCTTCTCTATCTATTGTACGATCTTCCATGGAAGTTTTTTACCCAAAATTGGGGATTTTCTAAAATCGCCTGATTTTTCCATTTTAGGTCAAATCAAAGACCCTCGCGGAGTGTAGGATCCTCTACAAGTATAAGGTAGGGAGTCTACTTTTTTCCCTTCATTTCATTTTTTCATTTAAATCGCACATTTTTATGTTCATTGGTGCCTACCAGTGAGGTCTAATTTTTACTCTTTCTAAATTAAATAAATTGCTTTGCTGAACCTTTGCACCTTTTTATGAGAAATTTTAACCCATTTAAATTATTGCAACATCATTGGATACCCCTTTGGGTGTATCTATGTTCTTCGCCTATTTTCCATTAGTCCCGAATTAATTAAATTTATCAACTGCACATGTTTCATGATGTCTTTTGTTGAGTTTTAATTAAATAAATTATCTTGGGTAATTGTGAACAATGACTGCTTGGTTTAAATGATCATTTTTTGTGGTAGAGTTACCTATACTATTTAGTTTCAATTATAAATAAATTTTTTTGATACATGTTCTGTGAAATTTTAATTAAATTTAGGGCATAGAGAGAATGTGGGTCCCATATTAAGGGTTAGACATGGACTCTCCATTCCTGATGAATTACCTCTATGCGCTGGGGTGGGGGGTGGGGTGTCTTAGGCTTTTCTTGAATGAGACTTCCGTGGGCTTTCTAAATACTTATGAGTGATACCAGTTCCAAAATATCCCATCGAGGACGAATTAGTTGGCAATGTGGCTACGCCAAGACTCAGATGATACTCGACCCCTTTTTTTGTGAGATCAGGACAAACTCATGGTAAAGCCATGCCCTGAGCGATACTTTGTATTTCGAGAGATTTCCTTGGACGGGCTCAGTGGTATTGGGTAATTTGAAGGATGTACCGTAGAAATACCATCGAGACAGGATCAGACTCCAACTATCAACTTGAACATATTAATAATAATGCACTGAAAGTTTATGTTAATGCTGCTTGAGTCCCAAGAGAGTTGTGATCCTTTCTGGCATGTTGAAGCACATATTATTGACACATAATTTAGACCCCAAGTTAAAGAACAAGCTTGGGGGTATTCCTCTTCATTGTTTTACCTTGTGTTTTTAGAATTATATATATACATATGTGTATCCTGCTTATTACAGGTACTTCTTTCAAACTCTCATCTTAGGCCAAAGTAGGTGATTAGGGATGGGTGTTGTTGGGAATCTGGACTGAGTTATTTTATTTTGGCTGTTCTTAATTGATTGTCTGCATTTATTATATAATGACACATTGCATTTAGTTACTGAATGAAATGGAAAGGTTTAGACATCGTGGGTGCCAAACTACTAGGATTTTATCTCACACCCTGCTCGGGCATCATTGACACTTGAGTAGATTATATTCTTGCTGGTATTGACAAAGGGAAACATGCTGATTCCGATACTTGAATGTTTCTTGCTGCTTAGGATGGAGACTGGGGTAGAGGACCGAGCCTTTCTCGTGATGCAGTTGTTGCACTTTGTGTATTTCCTTTTTAGTTGATAGCATGCTTGTGTTTCTATTTTCCATGCTTTCAGTTTATATAGACATCATAACATGAAATCATTGTATATCTAGTTTTATTTATTAGCTTCCACACTTATTATGTATTCAGTTGGTATTATTTAGTTTCTTCTGCTGTAGTTTTCTTGTTTATATGCTTCTTCTACTTATTATAAATTTGTTTTCCTTCCGCTGTGCATTACATTCACCTATGAGGGAATAATATCCCCCACAAACATGTTAAAAAGGCCTTCACTACTAGTCTATAGCCTCTAGAATTAAAGGATATGCGCTTGAGGTCATGTGACCCACCAGTTCGGCCATTGTCTTAGAGGTGAGCCGCATCGGGTTGTTACATGGTATGCCTCACACACTTGTGGTTTCTTATTTTATTATGACTTGGTGTTAGTGTGATTAAGATTATAGGATGATCTGTTAAAATGAGTAAGATATCAAGTTACATTACTAAAAGTAAGATTTAGAGTAAGTGAGAGACATGGACATCTTTGAGATTTTTAGTTCAAACTCTTGTTTCCTACACTAAGTTCTATCTTAGCTGGCATAGAGAATTTGTTAACATCTCAAATTTCAAGTGGTGAATTCACTAATTTAAATATTTTAGGAAAGTATAGTTGAGTTTGGAATAATATGTTGTGATATTAGAATAAAAATATGGAACTATGTTTATTCAAAAAGTAATATCCCCAAGTGGAATCAATGTTTAAGTGAAAAATCTAGAGTTTCTTTCTAACCAGTGGTACTAACTGGTGATAAATGAGATGTAGAATCAATCTAAACGTAGTTGAGATAAAAAAATATAAAGTTGAGTAAATTTAAAAGCTAAATAAATATGGATGTTTTGGAAGTTGTTTGGAATAACTTGATATTTTTAAGGTAAACACTCAACTAATTGATAGCTCCAAGTGTTTTGGATTTAAACTAGTGGTTTCTAATGGGTTGGAAACAAATTTCATGGAAAAGAAGGTAGAATTATATCTCTTTAACTAGATTTTAGATGTTGGATAAAATTAACTTGTCTCAATGTTACCTTTTTGAAGATCATTAAAAATATAATGCGAGAATATTTTTAAAAAAGGGGGAGTAAAAGATGATGGAGGTGACCTTCTATAATTTCAAGGATGTATGGGGTAGCAACTTGAAGGTAATTCTGAAAAAACCTAAAGAAGTAGAGAATTAATTCTAAATCTAGATGGAAATACCCTTTATATTTTATTAACAGAGGGAGTGTGCTGAATGCACCATAAATCTGGGTAGAGAAGAATTTATGGTAGTATTGTCAAAAAATACAAAGTGGAGAATGTTTCAACCAAAGATATTATGTGTTTAATATTTTAAAAATTATTTAAAAGTTTTTGTACTGGAGTATGAGTATACATGGTAGACTTATTGATGTGAGAATGATAATTAAATATTTTGAGTAGAAGTGCACATGGAAGGACTTTCCCTTGTAAAGAAATATCAAGAAACACATTGATTTCTATATCTATCGAGGTTATGAAAATGGTTTTCATTAATTTGAAGGTTTAAATTGGAATGAGGTTGAATTGAGAAGGCTGAGTTATATTCTGAAATTGGAAGGTAGAAATCATGATGCAAGGTAATAAAACCACACCTTGAATAGAGTTGAAGATGAAAAAATGATAAATTTCCCTCATATGTAAGGATTTTATTTTGTGATACATGAGGTTTTATCCTTTGTGATTTTTGAAGAGAATAATTGGCCACACCGTAGAGATATTGACCATGTTGTAAAGTGAAAATAAGGAAATACAGTTAAGTGTTAGAGAAAAAAGTGAAGAATAAAACTTCTCAAGGTGAAAAAAAATTTCTTGCTTTTCTAAATTTGGATCTTTGGGTTACACATCACAACATGGGTCCACATTGTAAATATGGTAAGGTGGATTTCAGTAGTTCTTAAGTTTTGGAGGTACCTGCACCGTAAAGGACGCGACACGCCGAAATAAACATAATCATAAAATATGATTAAAGAAGACCACTCCATGGGATCTTGGTCATGAAACAAAGGAATACAAGTTAATTTTAAATGGAACTAGATGTTTGGAGACCTCCCTGCCACATAGAATGATTATGCCACAACTTTTCAAGAGTATGGAGAAATAAACCATGCCACTTTGGGTCCAAAGGTTGAGAATAATTAAATATTTGGAATTTGATATTCATGGAATTAAAAAGGATTTATAGAGTAGATTTTATAGATCCATTGTTTTAATGATAATTTCATCATAATGAATAATACCACACCATTAAAATGGATGGATTTGATAGGTTCATACCAAAATAAAGGAAGCCATGTCATGAACTAGTAGTTTCTAGAATATCTGGTAGTTTGGATAGGAACTTAAAATGATAGCATTTAGCTTGAAATTTATAGGATTTATTCATATTAATTATAACTTAATGACCATGCTAAATTTATTTGGAACACTAGGCATGATCTCAATGGAGTATAGAAATTAGGATTGATCCCAACCCTTGAATCAGATGGGTTGGTTATAAAATGATTATAAAAACTACTTATAATAGTTATGGAAATAAAGACAAATAGAATTGAATATCTAAACTCATTGGAGGATAATAATAGAGCTATAGATAATTCCATTTACATATTCAATTATGTTCAAGAGTGAAGTATTTGTGAATAAGAATAAGGGAAAACACTGCTACATCTGATTGGTAGATAAGGATGGAAATAGGGTAATTTAAATTTGGATTTATCCACATATGGAAGAAGGAAGTGATACTATTTTATTTTTGTGGAAGAAAAATATTTAATCCTCACATAGAGGTATTGATCTCATCTAGCATAAAATAAGGCATCATTGAGAAGTGAAGAATAAAAGAGCACTAATATAGGATCAATGGTGCTAGTAGAGTCTCTGACTAAACAAAGACAGACCAAAATTTCCTTAAACTATTGAAGAATACCTTCAATTATATAAAATATCTAAGACTCATCTCAATATAGTGCACAAAGAGATAAAAAGGAGTGACTCTGGATTGATAGGGTGTATTTCTGAAAAAAAATTAACATATAAAAAGCCTAGTGTTATCATATGATACATCAACATGTCATCAACGTATGATCTTTAGATTATCCCTCTGCGGTGGACTATTTAAAATCACCATGTCCCATGTGCTTTACTTTTCAAATACACATTTATCTTTTGATTTGATTGGTGAGAATAAAAATGAGAGATTGAACATGTTCCTATTAACATGGGAATAATATCTATATGGTTATAAGGACCATTAAAAATAATTTTATTTTAAAATTTTTATACACCCTAATTCACCCCCTTTTAAGGTTCTATAGATCAACCTGGTCTCAAAAATATTTTAAATAATATTTTATGGATGGTTTACTAAGATTTTTTTATTAAATGGATATCATGTAACCTTGATAATTATATATTAAAAATAATATATTATTTTTAGTATGTGTTTTGATCATGATAAAGTACTTTATTCTTCTAAACAACAAAACAGATGGGAAATATGATGCTTTTTTTTTGAGTCCTAAATAAGGGGATTACCCTAGGAGTGATGTAATATTTATTCCCATATAGGGTCCCCAAAGGAGGACTATAACCAGTGGAAATAAATAAATTTATTTATTTATTATATCCACTAGGCTTAATTATCATTAAATATTCTACCTTAAACTCTCTTTCTAGGGTTAAATTCTATAAAAACTAATTTGAGAGATAGAGAGAGAGAAAGATTGTGTAAAAACCTGAGATCCATGAAGCTGATGAAAATATTCCCCACCAAATATTTCCAATAAATCTAGTGTGGATGTGATCATTTCCAATGATCAATCCAATCAATAGGTATGACTATTTTCTTTGATTTGTTTCTCTATTCTCTAATATTTTTATTGCAGTTCCTTGTATAACTCAATGTTTTTTATTTATTATAAAAATCACATGTACTAAAGAATATAATTGTTTTTATTATTTAATTATAACTCCTCTTCCTATATTATTCATCTTTGGTGAATCCATGCACAATGATCAGTGGTCATACCTTCACATCAGTTACTCCCAATTTTTTTATGACTATTCTTTATCCTTTCCCCATTTTTTCCTTTCACGTTCACTATCGAACTTCACTGTGGTTAGTGGTTCAATGAATCTTAGCCTAGATTAATTAATGAATGGAATATAGGTCTAAAAACAATTGATTTGGGTATATAAATGAATACTTGGGCATTTAGGATTGTCGATGAGTGATGAAGGATAACTAAGTGGTGCAAAAATGATAGATTTTGAAGGGTAACATCACTCGAGGTGTTGAAATGGGTGAAAACCCCTTTCAAATGATTTTCCCAGTGATATGGATGAAAATTATTATTAGAGGTATTATATTAATGTATGAGTTGGTGGTTATTTTTGAGTAGTTGTGACATGACTAAATCCACTAGGACCCCACCTGTTCTGGTGGTAAGTCGAGTGTGCCACTCTAATCACATGTTGTAACCATAGCTTAAAACAACCCAAGAGGGGAGTGATGAATTAAGGTGTGAATTTATTTTTAATTTTTAGATCTTTCTCTTGTGTTGGAAAGAGTATCATAAAGCTATTAATTTTTCATAAAAACATGCGATAATTGAATGTAGGGAATGAATGCAAGGACACAAAATTTTACATGGTTCACCACCAAGGGATAGTTCAATGAGTATATGTCAATAGGGTTTTAAAGTACCATGGTTTAATACTCTCCACTGTAGTTATTACAAATATTCAGGGAAGGTTAACTACTGATCCTAGGTGCACTCTCTCTTCTTAAACTCTTGCAAATTACTTGAGTCAAATAAATACAAATATACAATCCATAGGTTTTTTGTAGTGTTGTTCAAGAATTTAAAGAAAGACACCAAAAAATAAGTGTGTTTCCATTATACTATTTCTATTCTTATTTTTCTTTAATCTAGATCTTCAGAGTAATACTACATCTCTTAAAAGTGTTTTTACTTCCTCTCCTCTTGGGTTGTAGACCTTCTAGAATAATCATTTGTCCCACTCTCTATTTATTATTCTTTTTTTATTTTATAATCATTAGAATACTAATGTGTGAAATCTTTTCATATTTTGAAGATGGACTCCTCCTATAATATTGGTCCAACAAGCTCAATATTTTTAGCATGAAATTGTTTATATTATTTAGACTATGTAAACACCCAATGAAAACTCCATTTTAATTTTTTTTAACCAAATCCCATAAATTAATTATCTATGATTTTAAGTTCATTATTCTTATATAAAGGACACAAATATATAATTTTAGTTTGATTGTATCATAAATAATATATGATAATTTATAATATTCAATGAAATCCACATGGTTAGAATTTATTTTCATGAATTCATGTTGATATGTTGAGGGTGGATTCAATTTTCATTATATATGAACCTTATAAGCTTTACCCTAGTATTCCTTATAATTATAAAAAATTTACAATGTCAATGATCTTTATAAATCCATAGAACCATTATTAAAAAGTGAAAATAACTCTTACAGAGTCTTATAACAATCCTTAAAAAACTCCTTTACTACTAAATAACTCTTATAATGTCTTTAGATAATCCTTATGGAACTAGTCTCCCATTATTAAGAGGTCCATACATCCTAAAAAAACTATCTCTATCCTTATGGTATCATAATTGATCATCATGAAAATTTGGATAATCCTTATGAATTCACCACTTATCTTTATGAATTCTACCTTTATCCTTATGAATAAAAGTTCCATCCTTAAAAATATTTCCTTTTCCATAAAATAATTCTTATAGATATAGGGAAACTCATTCATGACTTTATATTCTAACTTTGATTTCCAATATCATCCTTATTAAGTTCAAGTTATCCTTACATTCATAAGGAAACTTCCCTTCCTTTTCCAAATTCACCCATCCTTCCCAGAGTTATCCTTATGCTCAGAATGGGATGATCCCTAAAAATTAAAATGAATCTTATAAAATCTGACTTAGCCAAATTCTTCAAAAATTTCCCAAAAGCAGATTTAATCAGAAATACTATAGAATAAACTCAAGACTTCACTGGTCATCATAAAAAACTAGAATAACTTATGGGTATCCAAATGTGAAACATGTTCTAATTGAAAAGAAATCCAACAACATAATATTTGGTTCTAAAATTATCCCCATTTGTATTTTTTTAATTCCTTTATAGGAAATATTAAAATTCACATACTATCCCAACTCTCCTTGAATATATATTCCCACCCTATAACTATTCACCTCATTTGAAAATAAAATTCAAAATATCTATATATCTTTAGATCTAATATTAGTTATCCTTTCAAAATTGTCATAGTTCCAAACACTAATCACCATGCTATCAATAAAGTTTTGAAGCCTTCATGTGTTAATTATCTTTTTAGGAAATAATAAATGATAGCTAATGCCTAAAATGTTTTCTATATAACTTTGATCATAATTTCACTCTTTCTTGAGAATTCAATATGAATAATATATCCCCATTTATCTTTAACTTCAATAGAATAGAAACAACTACAATCAAAATAAAAAACTAAGAATGGTATGATATATAATGGGGAGAGGTGAGTATATTTCAATCCTCCCCTATTTGAAGAAGGTGGTCGAATATAAATGTTTAACACGTGTCTCACAAAAAACCGATGCAGCCAATATTTTTTTCAAAATATTTACTACTTATTGATCATACCTAATAAACTCCATCTTGACATTTTTCATGACCCACAATTTCTTTAATAAAATTATATATGAGTTTAATGTTCTTATTTTTGTCATGTTGTACGTGATTCTTAGTAATTTCAATGTAAATATTTCTATCACAAAAAAGTTTCATAGGTTTTTTCACTTTATTATCCAGATTTTTCAGCTACTGTCTCATCCACTAAAGCTATGTACATGTCTTTGTAACAATAATGTATTCCACCTCAGCTGTGCTTAGTGATGTACTTACTACTTTTTTCTCAACCATCCCACACACTTAGTGCCAATGTAAAAAAGAACTGTAGACTTTCTTTACTCCACATCACTATCCCAATCACCATCAAACAAGGCTGATAACTCATTTTCCTTATCAACCTTAAAGATTAATCCATATGTAAGAGTACCTCAGATGTACCTTGTAATCCTATTCAATATCGCCAAATGTTCTTCTTTTGGATTACTTTGAAATCAATCTTCCAAGCTAGTGTAATATGTTATGTAAAGCTAAGTGGATGTCAAATATAAGAGTCTTCAAATAATTCTTCTATAAATAGTACGATACACTATCTTTCCATCTTTATACTTCCCAAACTTGTCTCTAATTGCAATGGGAGTTGACATAGTATTTTAATCATTCATATAAAATTTTATTAGAAACTTAATTATATAATTTTTCTATGATAAAAATGAATATATCTATTTTAGAATCACCTATAACCCTATAAAGTAAGTAATCTCACCAATGATTATAATCTAAAATTTAGAGATCATCAATTTTTCAAATTCTTCTACTAATTGCTTCCCTCTTCCTTTGAATATACTTTTATCCACAAACACTAATATCATGACATGTTTTTATTATAAATCATCTCATATAAATAATGATCAACACGACCTATTTTAAACTCTAGATTCTTTAGATATGAGTCAAGTAAAACATACAATGCATGAGGTGCTTATTTTAATCCATATAGTTCCTTCTTCAATCTACAAAATTTATTGTCATCGCATTAAATCAAGAAAACCACGACACGATCTATATATAAATCCTTATTAAGATCCCCATTTATGAAATAAAATTTAACATTTATTTATAATATTATATATAATTTTTTATAAAAAATTCAAAGAATAACCTAATTGAATCATATCGAGCCACTGGTGTGAAAGTTTCCTCCACATCAATTCCTTAAACTTGTATATAACCTTTGCATACAAATAAAGATTTATGTTGAACCACAAAACCATGTTCATAAAATTTGATTTGAAATACCGACTTAGTTACTATCATGTTTTGATGTTGGGGTCTCTCCACCAGTTCCCAAGTTTAGGTTTTATCAATTTGATTCAGCTCCTCATTCATGGATCTCACCCATTCTTCATCCTTTTCACCTTCTTAAAATTATGTAGAATCCATTTTGGAAAGCAAATCAATGTTCTCTACGAACCTCATTTTTCTTTTCCATTTTAGTTCCATTTTGTCTCCAATAATATTTCATGTATCAACCTCTATACTCATGTTCCTTCTATATGATATAGGTTCTCTATGTTAAACCTCAGGTTCTTCCTTATATTTAGATTTTGAGTCTTTATATTTTAATGGGACTTGTATAATTTTTGTGTTTTCTTATTATTCATGACCCCCTTTACAAAAATCATCTATAAATGAGCTTCACTTTTCTTCCCTTTTCTCCCTTTAATAACCTTAACTTCATTGATTTTAATAATCTTTATCAACCATTTATTAAGGCATTTATAAGATTTTATTTTCATTGAATACCCCAAAAAAATCCTTTATCCAATAAATCACCATATTTACCATAGTTTCCTTACTTATTTCATATGAAGCACTTTCAAAAATCCAAAAGTGTTTCAGTGAAAGATTCCTCCCATTCTATAACTCATAAAAAGTTCGATATTCTATAGGGATTAGTAAATCCTGATTTTGTGTGTGTAAAACAACCTGAAAAACCTATTTCTAGTAAAAATATAATACCATTATTTCAATAAGTAGTATATTATCCATGTTGTTCACCATATGGTTTCAATGTTCAACTAATCCATTTAGTTGCGGTGTTTTAAATAAGGATAATTCGTGCATTATTAGATCAAAGTGTTTTGATGGTATGACCACTTTCATTATCTACTCTCCTTTTATATCTCTTGAATCAATCCATAACCTCTCTCTTTCTTTGCATGAACATTACACACATAATTCTACTATGATCATAAATGAAGAGAATGGAGTATTTTTATCTTAGAATTCAATTTTGATTCATAAGGACACATACCTATATGTGAACTTGGTTAGGAAATTTAGATGCTCTCTTATTTATCTATTGATAAGGGTTACGTACCATTTTACCTTATATGAATTCATCACATGTTTTCTCTCTATCACACTTCAGATTAATAATGTCCATTATTTTCTTCTTCTTGGATTGATTCTCCATTTTTTGGTGAATATATATTAGACTTAAATTACATGGACTATTTTCTTCTTCCATTATAATAAAACACATGTTATATTTACTATCAACTTGATACAGGTTGCCACTAGTTTGTCATACTTCCATGAGAGATTTTCCAATTTTATTTTTTATCAAACATCACTTGAAATTGAAAGTAAACTCAAGCCCATATTCAAAAAGTTGACTCATTTTTAATAGGTAATATCTCAATATATTCACCAAGATCACTTATATGTTAATGATATATTGTTATGCTATCTATTTCTTGCTACATCCTTTCATTTTTGATGATCCATCACTAATAAACACACTATTCCATCAAAATTATCCTTTAAATTCTTTAATATATTCACATTTCCAGTCATGTTGGATGAGCAAATACTATCAAGGATCCAAGTGTTATCATTCTTAGTTTCTTTGAGTCCAATTTATTCCAAAATCCCTTTCCACTTTATCATCATTTCTTTCCAAGATAAACTATATTTATTTGGAAATTTAGAATGAACTTACTCTTGTTCTCCAGTGTAGGGAGTACTATTATATTTACCTTCCTATTCTAATGAAAAAAATTATTTCTTAGAGGAATAGGGTTGGTTTTCCTTGTATTCATCTTCCATTGACTTCTATGGTAGTCATTTTTACCTCTCCCTTGCTTGTAATCAATGGTTTTATCTCCAAAGTTAGAATAATTAAAATAACAACCAAAAAAGAGTTTATCATTTGGAAAAAAAGAAAATGGATACAATCTTATTTATTTTACTCCTGATTCTTATCCCCTTAATTAGATTTTAACATCTGGGTAATAGTTCATAATGTGTCTCAAAAAACCAAAAAATCCATTTCATGTGTGGGAATATCTTTCCACTTCCACCTATCTACATGTTTCCTACCCTAGTGTAGTTCTGTGAATGATTAATAGTTTTTGAGGATATAAGATCATCCTATACATTTTTATTATCCTTGTTTAATAAATATTATATATTAGCCTTAGAGGTCTTTAACTCATATTCAATACCACTTTTCCCATGCACTCAAGTATTTATTCATCTAAAATTTTTCCAACACTATCTGGGCCTCATTTAGCTCTTTTTAATAATTCTAAATCAGATAAAATTTCAAACCCTATATTCTTTATTGATTTAATTTATTTTAATTTAGTTTTAAATTAATTTTAAAGTTATCTACTTCCACTTTAAGAGATTCAATTCTCATTTATTTTCTCTTTATACAAGTATTTGAGATCATCAATCTCTTTAATATATTATTAAATTTTTAGTTTGTAGTCAAAAAATTCTCCCACACTTGTATGACATGATTTTTTTTTCTTTCAATACTTATTATATTTGATCAATTTTAGCTTCAATATTACCTATATATTCTGAGGATTATTTTAAGAAATTACTGATTTTTATATTCTTATTTCTTTGAATATAATGCTCTTTAAGAGAACCCTCCAATTATACCTTGAGGTAAAATATACCCACTAGATATTCAATATTATTATCTTATTATTTTAATTTTTCTAATGTGGCCATCAAGTAATCCTTGTTATTTTATTTGAACTAAATTTCCTTATCCTCTAAGCAATCTCCATTAGTCACTTCTTTCTTTCCCACAAGGATCTTCATTTAAAATTTCTTTATAAAAGAGATTCCTTGATTAAATTCCATTATATATGGAAAATCCCTTCTCATCTTATGTAATATTTCTATTGGGAAAAAATTACTCAATGTTATTTTATAGTGTTTTTGGGTTAATTTTGTTTGTTGAAAGAGCAGGGTTATAAGGCTAGTTGTGATGTTCCAATGCAATTTTTGACCATGCATGTTGACAAAGATTCAATAAAGAGTTATGGAAGCTTTAAAAATGGTACAATTTTTTTTTTAAATTAGGTGGTGTCATTTCCCTATGTTTTTTAAATTTTTGGGGTCTAAAATTTAGAGGAAGGGCTAAGTTTTTCAAAAGATGTATTTCTAGGATTGACTCATGAAAACATATAAAAGGCATGGAATTCATAAAATTTTGGTGTCACAAAATTTTGGATATTCAAAAAATAAATTTTCATGAAAGACTGATGAGTTTATAAGGAAAAATTTAGTAAGTTATGTGATTATGAAAAGCTTCGTGAATGTAAAATTACCATGAAGTTTTACAAATATAGGTATTTTCATGAAAATGAATGAAGAGTTTCATGAAAATGTGGTGAATATATTTAAATATTCATTAATGGGATGGAATTTCTATAAATAGGATGATAACCTCCTAATTTTATGAGAGGAATCCTTAAACAAAAATCCAAAGGCTTTGAATTCATGAAGGAATTTTTTGAATGATTTCCTTACGTAAAGAATTCATAAGAACATTAGTTTCAAAAAGGAAGAAATTTTCATTAAATCTTAGAATGTTTCATAAATGTTTGTGAGTTTTTTAAAAGGAAAATTTTTGTGAATAATTGGGTAGTTTCATGAAAATTGAGAAATGAGTTTTATGGAATTGAATTGTAGGAGAACCTGAAGGGATTGCCTTGTAATTTTTTGGTAAAGAGGTATTTATAAAGTGAATGAAAGTAAAGCTTAATGATACACCAAATGCGGTGTAAACTATATTGATTCAAGTGATTAATATAAGAATCTTCTGAAGGAGTAGTGAGAACACTTCAGTTGATAGATAATTGAGATTTCAAATTGTGATTGGTTGTAAACTAGGAGGGACAATGATTCCGCTATGAACTTTGTAATATACACACGCTTTAGTAGACTTGGTACATAAGCACATTTCCTCTGTATTCTACTTGAACATACTCCAGTGTGGGTGAACCAAATAAAATTAGTATGTCTCATGTATTGTTTAATTTCTACTCATACATCACTATGAAAAATAAAGAGAACAATGTTTTGTTTAATGATAAAAAAAGATCCCAAGGGTTAGTTGTTTTAATATTCTATACCTTGATTCACCCTCTCTTAGGGTATTTAACCTAGTTTGGCTAATAATTGGTATCATCGGAAAGGTTTAAAATTTATGTTTCTATCTCAGTGGTTTTAATAGAGGTTGTTAATAACAAAGAGATAATATTTTATAGAAATAATTTTCAATTTTGGAAGAATTATATGAAGCACTAATTCTAATAATTAGGTATGAATGTCTTTAAAGCTACGATGTATGGTATTTCTACAAGTGTGGAAAAGGAAAGATTATCAGAAATTCATACAAGGGAAAAGAAAAAAAGTTTACTAGAGTGCTTGAATTGGTGCGTGCATATGTGTGAGGACCTATATCACCAATATCCATTTATGAAAATAGGTATTATGTTATTTTTATTGATTATTTAAATAGAATGGCATGGGTATTCCTCATTTCCCACAAATCAGAGGTGTTTAGTTGTATAATAGAATATCAGAGGAAATCTAAAAGGATTCTTAGATAGAATATTATAAAGGTTCAAACTAATAATGGTACAAAATTCAAAAATATCCAAGTATAGGATTATATCAATAAATGTGGGATAAGTCACCAAGTTTTGATAATGATAACTCCTTAACATAATAGAGTAGTTGAGAGGAGAAATTAGATCATAAAAAACATGTCAAAAAAATGACGATTGAAAAGGACCCACTAGATAAATTTTACAAGGTAGAATTATTGACATCAATATACATATCCAATAGGGATTTTTTGTGTTTGAAATAATAAAAGACTCCATACAAGTTGTGGTACAGAAAGAATCCATCATTGAAATACTTTTGAATCTTTGGCTATAAGTGCTTTATTCTCAATAAAGATAAACTCATAAAGTTTGAGTCTTGTGGAGATTAGGGGATACTACTTGGATGCTTTGAAAAAAGAAAATCATATCAATGATTCAATAATAGGTTAGGGAAATTGGTTAAAAGTAATGATGTCACTATAGTAAAATATGAACAAAATCTTCAACAATACAGTGAATAGTTTCCTAATGATAGTGATGAGGAGGTAAGAAACTCAGGGTAAGTAGAAGTGGAAAATACTTATTCAAAATAATATACCGATAATGAGAAATATGGGGTTAGACCCATGTATGAAAAGAAGTTGAGAAGACATGTAGATATTGAAAAGAGGAATATCATAGGTGATTAGGAAGTTCCAGTTGAAACAAGTAGAATGGATTCCATACAGAAAGCATCATTTCTATCTCAGGTAGAGACAAAGTGTTTTAAAGAATAAATTGGAGATGAAAATTGGGTTCAGGCTATGGATAAAGAGATTGAACAAATAAAAAATAACCAAACATGGGAGTTTATTTCAAGACCAAAAGATAATAATTCCATCGAGACCAAATGGGTATTTTAGAATAAACTAAATGAATATGGATTGGTAATTTGATATAAATCATGACTAGTGTGTAAGGTATACTCCCAGATTGAGGGAATCTATGTTGATGAGACATTTATACCTATTGTAAGGATGGAAACTATTCGAACATTCTTATCCATTAAAGCGTAATGAAAGTTAAAAGTTTTCTAGATGGACATCAAGTAAACATTTTTGAATAGGGTTATAGAAAAAGAAGTGTACATCAAACAACCAGATGTTTTTTTTGTCTTTAAATATGTTTTTTCCATTGATGAAGGTGCTATATGGGTTGAATCAAGCACTATGAGCATGATATTCAAGACTTGGTTGGTTTTTGAAGAAGCTCAGTCTCCAACATGGTGGTGTTGATTGCAATATATATGTCAATAATGATAGTAATCAAAGAACGATGGCTCTTGTGTATGTTGATGGAATAATATTTGTTGGATTAGATGAAAAATAGTGTAAATAGTTCATGGAATTTATGAAAAGTAAGTTTGAAATGTCAACTAACAATTTCCCTTGGTTTAGTGGTGATGCAATGAAGAAACGACACATTCATTTCTCAATAAAAATATGCTAAGAAGGTTTTTAGAAGATTTTAGAATGGATAATTCCAAGGAAATGATAACTCCAATGAATACTTGAATAAAACTTTCATGAGATGATGAAGGAAAATTAGTTAATATCATAGAATATAGGTAGATCATTTTCAGTATATTGTACTTAATGGTAACATGACCTGATATTATTTTTTCTATATTCCATGTAGCATAGTATCAAAGAAATCCCAAATAAATCTAATAAATTTTATAAAAAATAATACTTCAGTATATCAAGGGAATGGTTGATTTTAATTTGTTATACAATAAAAAATATCAGCAACAGTTATTGGGTTATACAAACACATATTGGTCCAGTTCAATAGATGATAAAAAATCAATTTCAATTGGTGCATTATATGTTGGAAGATTATGTATTTATTAGATAATAAGGAAACAAGATTTCATTTAACTGATCACCATAAAATATGAATATATTGTAGCTATTCAAGATTGCACATGGTTATTGTGGATGAAGTAGCAGCTTGAAGATATGGGAGTTAAAGTGAAGTCTCTGATCGGAATCCATTCTGATAATTCAAGTGATATAAATCTTATAAAAAAGACATTCCATCACTCATAGATTAATAAAATTGAAATAAAGTATCATTTTATCAAGGAGAAGGTGGATAATGGGATTGTGAAGTTGGAGTATGTGTAACAACCCCAAATGATAAAGGGTTAAATGACTAAATGATATGACTCATGTCAACAAGGTGCACCTTCATTTTCGGGAGCCTACCTGATTAGAACTCCATAGTTAAGCATGCTTGGCTCGGAGTAGTGGTCAGGATGGGTGAACTTCTGGGAATATTCCCAGGGTGTGTGTGAGTGAGGACAAAGCACACTGGAAAGGATATGTGTTGGGCTGTGGGTACAGTCATTAGTCAGATGATCCGTTCGGGCACATGGGTGGGCCCCAGGGTGGGGACCACATGTCTCTAAGGCAACTGGTGGTACCTGGTAGGCTAGGACCTGACGACCATGTTAAGGAGGGGTGTCTGTGCTGTCACTAGGGCCCAGTTGTTACAGTATGCGCCTACAAAACTATAGGTTATAGATATTCTGATGAAGGCCATACCCAAATAATTATTTTAACATCATCAACTGGCTCTTGGAGTTCAGTTGACTCCCTACACTTGAATAAGTATAAAAGTGGAACCCTCTCTCCCTAAGGTATGGCGTGTTTTTCCCTATGTGTTGATACGTGTTCTTTACCATGTTTCAGCCACAAAGGACTAACCTTTGGGTTCATTGAAAAAGGGGAAGAAAATGCCTTGATCAAGGAAGGGGGATAAGCTGATAGGGGGTGTATCAAAATAGGGTGAGTTTTAAATCTACAAATACTAAATATATTCAATCAAATTATATATATCATGAAATATGTGGTTCATGATGAAAATAGCCGACTATTTTGGGAATGAAGTGATTTATTTATGAACTTTTCATACTACAATTTTTATCACACTGAGCATGAATCATGAGGGATTGGAGTGTGTGTTGAGTAAATCTTTGATCACTATCTGGAATTGTAGGAAGAAAATTTTGGTTGTGGATATAAGAGAGCAATGGGTTATCAGTATATTATAAATAGAATCATTAAAGTGGTATCAAAGGGTGAAAAGTTTTCAACTAACACAAAGGGGTATACTGTTGGGAAAAAATCCCTCAAGGTGAGTTTATAGTGTTTTTGAGTTGATTGTGTTTGTTGAAAAAGTAGGCTGACAAGGCCATTTTTAAGGTTCTAGTGTAATTTTTTACCAGTCATATTAAAAAATCTTCAATATATAGGTATTAAATCTTTGTAAGTGCTACAAAAAACTTCATGTACAAGGCGATTCCATTTTCCAGTGTTTACCAAATTTTGGGGTCCAAAATTTGGAGGAAGGGATAAGTTTAATAAAAGATGAATTTCAAGGACCACATCATGAAAATATGTAAAAGGCATAGAATTCATAAAAGTTTGGTATTGTTAAGGTTTGAAGATTTGTGAAAGAATGTTTTGTGAAATACTGATAAGTCGTTAAGGAAAAAGGCAGTAAGTTACATGATTATGAAAAGTGTCACGAATGGAAAATTTCCATGTTTTTTTACAAAGAAAGATATTTTCAAAAACATGAATGAAGAGTTTCATGAAAAAGTTATGGTGGGATTGAAATTTTTACAAATGGGAAGTAATTTTTATAAATATTCTTATACCCCCCACATTTGATGAGAGGAAGCCTTAATGAAAATCCAAAGGATCAAAATTCATGAAGGAATTTCGTGAAAGATTTTCTTGCATGAAGGATTCAGAAGAACAAAAATTTTGTGAAGGAAGAAAGTTTCAAAAAATCTTAGAAAGTTTCACAAATAGTTTTGAGTTTCATGAAGGTTTGAAAAGTTTCATGAATAATTGGGTAGTTTTACAAAAGTTGAGAAAGGGGTTTTGTGGAAGTGAATCTTATGCGAACCATAATGGATTTCCCATTAATTACTTGGTAAAGAGGTATTCATAAATTGAATGAATGTATAGATTCATGATTAACCAAATGAGTTGAAAAATATATTTATTCAAGGTATCAATGTAATAATCTTATGCAGGAGCAGTGAGCACACTTTAGTTGAGAGTGTAGTGAGCTTTCAAATTGTGATTGGTTGTGAACTAGGAGGGATAATGAGTCTGCTTAGAACTCTTTAATAATAGTGTGCTTTAGTAGATTTGGTACATAGTTACATTTCCTATGTATTCTCCTTGTACATATCCTAGTGTAGGTGAACCAAGTAAAATTTCCATGTCTCTCATATGCTTTCATTTCTACTCATACATAACTATGATAAAGAAAGAGTAGAGTGTTTTGTTTAATGATGAAACAAGATCAAATGGGGTATTTATTTCATATCCTGATTCACACCCTATAAATATATTAAACGTGGTTGGGATAATAGTTTAAATTTCTTCTTCATCAGTATCATACCTTTTAGTGCATATGGTTGTATTATGTCCAAAATTTTCCCACCGAAAATAAGATAGAGGTAGCTTACCCTCAAACTTACCTTTAATACTTTTGAACTTCCTTAACAACAGAGAAATAAACTTATCATAAAAATCCTCTTATTCACCAATTTCTTTATTGATGTTAAGTTTTTTTCCATGGATTTGAATTACATTTCCTTTCTTGTAATATTTTATGTTCCTTCATAATTGAATCTCATCTCTTAAGTCATTAGGTTTCTTTATAGACCATCCAATGAAAACTCAGCAACGTCTCTCTCCTCAAGGGATGATAATTTCATATTATAGATAGTTGGAAGTCTTATCAATATTTTCATCATAATTTACACATATTTCACTTCATTATAATGTCCCTAAATGATTGCAATAAATTTGATGATTTCATTAAATATTCCATCATTTTTTTACTAGGGTGCATTTTTAAATCATTAAAATTATTATAAAAAACATGAAGTATTTCCTACTACAACATGCTGTTTTTTATATATGTTTTAAATATTATCATTCCTATCCATCACGGTAGTACAACTCATAAAATTCATGTATATTTAATTTGATAAAGTCCCATATAGGGCATCTAGGTTTTTGTATAAGTATCCAACTTATTTTTTTATCCCTATATCATGGATAATTAAAAAAATTCACTTAATTATACTCTATGAATGAATGTAGAGAATTATTTAAGCATGAGAGATATTAAATGATATCTCATCAATATTTTTAAATTTGGTTGTTTCCTCCATTGAATAATGAAACTCATTTGGAATTCATTTTATTGTCTATGATAACTAACTCTAAAAAGATAGATTTGTTTCCTATAACCTATGGAACTAAGACCACTTGTTCTAACTATATCCTAACACACCATAAGAGGATAGGGGTGAATTTTTCACTTTTTAGATATTTATCTCTTGTAAACAAGATCAGAACAAATATATTTACTGTTCACACATAAAATTGATTGTTGAATGTGGGGAATGAATATGGGGACACAAAATTTTACTTGATTCTCTACCAAGGGCTAGTCCAAGGAGTATTTTTCAATAGGGTGTCAATGCACCAGGGTGAATTAATTTTCAATGTATTTATTACACAGATTTAGGAAAGGTTCACTACCGATTCTAGGTGCACTCCCTCTTCCTAAACTACTGTTCACTTCTTGAGTAAAGGAAATACAAAGATACAACTTGTATATTGCTTAAAGTTTTTTACAATAATTTAAATTAAAATACCAAACATAAATTATTTTTTAATTATACTATTTCTGTTCTTCTTCTTCTTCAATATATATATTTAGAGTAATATTATAGCAATTCATAGGTTTTTTATTTTATCTTTTCTTAGACTGTATATCTTTAAGAATAATCATTTATCCACCTATATCTTTATTTTTCTCTTATTATTTTATAATTAATAGAGTATTCACATGTTAAGTATTTCTATATTTTGAATATGGACTCCTCCTATGATCTCGGTCCAAACAGATCGATATTCTCACCATGAATTTTTTTCCATTTTTTAGAATATGGAAACACCTGAGAAAAAATCCATTTGAATTTTTTAACCAAATCCCATGAATTAATTATCCACCATTCTTAGTTCTTTATTCATCTATAAGTCCACATATTTATAATTTTAGATTATATGTATTATCAATCATAGATTATTATTGATAATATTCAATAAAATTAGTGTGGTTGGAATTGATTTTCTCGAATTCATGCTGACATATCAATGAAGGTATTCAAGTGGCATGATAGATGAAACTTATGATATTTCCACTAAGATACCTTCTATTTATCAAAAATTCAAAAAACAAATTATCATTATGAAGACAAGAAATTATATTTAAAAATTAAAAATGACTATTATAGATTCTTATAATTATCCTTATAGAAACAATTTTCCACTAAATGAATCTAATAGAGTCTTTAAATTATCCTTACAAAACCAATCTTTTTTGAAGTTCATACATCCTTATAAAATCTATTTCCATCTATATGATATCATAATTTATCCTTACAAAAACTAAAATGATCCTTATAAAGTCACCACCTATCTTTATAGAGTCTTACTTCATATTTATAAAGAAAAATTCCATTCTTATAAATACTTTCTTTACCATAAAATGATCCTTATGGAAATAGGGAAATTTCTTCATGCCTTTACCACATTCCAACTTTGAGTTCCATGATTATCCTTATGAAGTGTAAGTGATCCTTCCATTCATAGGGAAACTTCCCTTCCTTTTCCAAATTCACTAAACACACACAAATTTATCCTTATTCACAAAGTGGAATCAGCATTATGAAGCTCCAAATGAATATTATGAATCATGACTTATCTAAGTTCTTCAAATTTTTCCTAAAATCCTATTTAATAAAAAATACTATAGAAAAAACTTATAAATTTTCTAGACTTCATAACAAGATGGAATAACTCATGGGCATCCAAATATGCAACAAAATACAATTGGAAACAAATTCAACGATATAAGACTTGGTTCCAACAACCCACCTCTAATAGGCTAGGGGTTTGAGACTAGAATCAATAATACATAACATACATCAGAGGACTTAGAACATAACAAACTAAATCATAAATGCATCACTAATATACAATAAAATATAATATCAATAGAAAATAAATATATAACAACTAAAATGTATACAATGAATGTATAGGACATCAATTCCAATTATAAAGTCATAGATTCAAAAGAAAAAAATAGAAATACACTTTCATAAGACTATCCGTTAGGTATATCTGACTCCAAGTATGGGATGAAAGCTCCTCTCTATATAGTATCCTAGAATTTACTCTATCTAAAATTATTTCCATCATGTACCATCATTAGCTACTGAGTAATTGTGCCTTTAACTCCACTAGAACCACATCCACTAGTGGAATCTCCAAATTGTGCAACATCTGCACAAACACAACATATGTAGCCATGAAGCCCATATAAGGGTGAGTATAAACATACCCTGTATGATTCCATAAAAAATAAAGTAAATATAAAGACATAAATTAGCTCAAACCCAAGAATATAGGATAATATATGGTATCTAAAAGGAACAAAATATAATATACTATCAATATAACTATTATAAATAGAAGAAACCAAATATTTATAACTCATAGTCACATAGAATTGTATCACACAAGCAATAAATGAGACCTAGGGTCATGTAAGACCCGCAATACCCGAAGTCAATAGTATGACTATAATCTATAATTTTAAGGTATCCACAAAGTCTTAAAAGGAAGATATCATATCAAAGGAATATACATTCTAATACATCGCAAGTTTTATGATTCCTAATCTTATAATCTTCTAGAACATCTATGCTACCTATCTAGAATTTTATTGAGCAACCACACCTCATCGAGGTATATATGTATTGACTAAGGGAGTAATTGATCCCTACATAGGATCAAACCCTAATATATAGAGGAATATTGACTCTACTAATGGAGAAAAATTCCCCAAAACATGAGGGCATACAAAATATATTGATAGAGGACCCTACCCCAATATATGGGGGAGTACCTAAACTCCATCTTTATAAAGGGGACCATGCCCTGTCAAGCATGTGTCACTAGGGGAGTGCCCAAAACCCCATACTTAGATAACCAAACCTTGATAAATAGGGTATTACCAAGTCCATATCCACTACAAACATCTCAGTCACCATATTTTTTATTTCTTGTGGAGCTAAGATCCTTAAATTGTCTAAACCACTATTTGAACAACTTCTAATAGCCAAGAAGATCATATTATTATACTCTATATGTTGATATAAAAAAAATACTCATACATCAAAAAATTTCTTCTAGACTAATAACTAATAAAGAACATGATAAATAGACTAGTATACGATGTGTTCATTAGGGTACATGACATATAGGGATCTCAGGTAAGGTCATTCATGTACTGTCGCAACTCAAATCATGTAAAATATATATTAATGGTGTGTCCAGAAGGGTATAATACATGTATTAATAAGTGGAACATGATTTAATATAACATATTATAAAGTAATTTCAAGTTATCCTTATGTGTACTACATCACATGTGATGAAGTACATAGAGTGTAACCATCTATACAAGACATCTCCACAAAATACTCAGTGTGTACTTCACATGGTATAATCTTACATATGTAGAAGTAAACTTAATGTTTTCTTACACAAACCTAGTTACATGGAATTAATGGGTGGTGTACATGATGTGTGGGTATTTCCGCATAGGATAAGAATGAAAGTGGGGTACACTCCATGACACTCAGTTTGGTGATACACGGTGTGTGACCCAAATTCACATGATGTTTGATTTTAAAAATTCCATGTTTGACCAATCTGAGTTAAAATATGAGTCACATGAGAATATTTCTAGGGATTAAATGTGGGTTTTCATTCATTTCACATGGAAACTAAGGCTAGAGACTTACACGACATGTGGGATAGGACTACATGCCTTGTAGTTTAGAATTTTCCAGGCACATCATTTTCTAAGTGGTGACTACTATTATCACCTTTACCTATGGTTGTGTCTTCTCTACTAGATAAAACTATCACCTCAAAACTAATTGTCACATGCCACCGAGGTGATATCCAAGAAACCTTCATCATCTTATCATCACTATTTAGCAATTCATTGAACTACGCCTAAAACCTTCATGTTGTCACTACTGTGTGCCTGAACCCATGATTTTATGATTATCCTCCACTGTAGCATTGTGAAACCATATTCGAACTCAAGTTCAAAGAAGAAGAGTACAATATTCATTATGGTTGTGGCTAGAGGAATACTCAAAATCTTAAGGGTGGGCTCATATTATGGATTTTTGAAGAACATGAGTGTGATACAAAAACATAATCGCTATATATAGAGGAATAGTTTTCTTAATAGGTTAAAATTATTCAAATATTTTTTTTCAAAAAAAAAATAGATTATTAAATATTGATTTTTTTGAATTTAATTATTATATTAAATAATAATCACTAAGAACAAACCACATTATAGAAATAATACAAGGAAATTTTTTGAAACAAAAATTCACAACAAACATTGAGGCCTTAAACCAACATTCATCCCATGCTATAAATAAAATATTTAAGTGAATTATCTAGCATATTTAGATGATAAATAAAATTGAGGTAAATATATGATATTCTTCACGCATCAATAAAATATTATAATATAATTATTTTATCCAATTCCTTTTAAAAACATCATTCTCTCCATGATATAAAAAATACCCATATAATTAGAGTCATACAATGAATATGTTAGAGTGAGATAAACGTATTCATTACACATGAATTAAGTGAGAAAAGAATAATTTATTTAGATATTATTCTTTTATGATTTTTTTGATTATAATTTTTTCACACATAAACATGTTTATCAAGGGATATTATCTTAAAAAATGAATTTTAAAGTAAGGATAATATTCCTTTAACCACCGCTAAAACCATTATCGATGTAAAACTAAAAAATCAGATTTTTACCCTTTGAAAATATACATGTAATTATATGTTTAATGATTCATGATTAATTTTCCATAAATATTTTGGTAATTAATAATATTTTAAATCCTCTAAATTTTTTATTCTTTTCTTTACTATGAATGTTTTAAGTGATTCAATCTTGAGAGGAAGGGAATAGAACCACACAACATGAAAAATGTTAATAAAATAATAAAAATTCCTACCTCGATGGTGCATTGATGATGCTTGATGATCATGTCAAATTACTTGATCGTCATTGTCACCACCACTTCCAAGGACACAAGGAACATTATCTGTTGTGCGAAGGGTGAGCGGGAGATGAATTCTATAATTTTTCCCAGCCATGAAAAAAGAGTGGGTGATGGAAGATTTTTCCAATTAAGAGAGAGGCGGTTAGAGTAAAAATAATTCTTTTCCCATAATTCACCACTAATTCCCTTAATTAAAATCCTCTCATAATAAGATGATTTAAAACCCTCACATAATGGTCATGACATGCCAAAAATTAATAGTTTTTGGATTCTTACATGCCATGTCATACCCACCATGGAATATTTAAACCATGTCACTTCCATGTGGCCAAGCTAATTCAACCTCAATATTTCATAATTAAAAATATTAATAAAGACCTAAAAATGATCAATCTATGGCTCAACACCCAGTCACACAATTTATAACCCACCTAGGTAAATATCATGTTTCAAACACATCAGTGGTATCCGAATTTAAATTCAAAACTCTATTTAAGAGATATTAAACATTCACACAATCATGACTAAAAATAATATATTTAATATATTATTTATTTTAAAAAACTCTCAATTATAAAATTAAATGAAATAACTTCACAACCACCTAAAAAATATCATTAATAATTTTTTGAAGGAATTATTACTAAAATCTAGTTCACCATAGATGGATTATGATATCTCAATTACAAGATAAATATTTATTTATGTAATAAATATTAAATATCACTTAAAATTAAATTAGATTTATAATTCATAAAAAATTCATATCAATTTAAAATACTTCATTTTGAGTTCAAAAAAACCATCAGAGGTCAATTATGAAGTTAAATTCACTATTTTATCCTATTTAAGGGAACCGAACCATAGAAATTGATATGTGTATTTCAGGAAAGTATTTTATGGTATTTTAATATAATAATTGTAAAATACTGTTACTACTTTCAGGTACCCCTCAACCCTCCTTTTTGATCATGCTTAGTTGGGATTTTTCTCGGGTTGTTTCGGGAAGAAATTTAAAAATTTTGGAATTTTCTAGGTAGTGCACGGTTAGCGCATGGTTTTCCCAAACTATGTACCCACCTAGGTAAAATCATGAAAAACCAGAGAGTGGGGGTTTTCATGATTAGAAGACAATTTGAAAAATTGTTCACCCACCTATTAGAAACTGTGCACCCCATCAAAGGGGTGTACGACTGGGGAGCACAGTTTGAAAAATCGTGTAGCCCTAACCAGGTAACTGTGTGTGTGAGTTTTTATTATTATAAAAAATTTTAAAAAAATTAACCAACCATATTTTTACCCCTCTCTCACCCATAAATCACCATATCACAATTTACATGGCTAATAAGGATCTCAAGTACCCTTTTTGGCTCCTCTAAACCCCATTATAAGTGGATTGAAGTGCAGAAAATCATATTTGATCTTCTATAGGTATGTGAATCTTCTCTTCTTAGTCTCTCCTGCTCTCTTATTATCTCCTCTATAAGGTTTGATATATCCTCCTATTTTTGATGGATCTAAAATCCATTGTTATGGATCTTTAATCTAGGTTTGATTCTTGGATCTACCTTACTGATGTTCTTCGTTGGAGTTTCCCATTGTAGGTGTTATGTTATGTGATCCTGTGACCTATGGTAGGTGATTTTGTATAGGTTTGGACAATTAATTTAACCTTGAATTACTTTATTATTTTGGATTTCTTTCAATTAAATTATGAAAACCCAATTTGGTGTTAATTTTGGATTTTAAATTGATTTGGCATGGTATTTTGGGGAAAACCCCCAATTTCGATGAATTGTGGGGTGTGATTTGGATTTGATGGAAATTATGAAATTTGATTTTTGAAATTTAATTGTGAAATTTATTTTAATAAAAATAGATTAAAATATTTTTATAAGAACCTTGGATTGGGTTTATCCCAATAAAGTAATGAATTGATTAAAAATAAATGTTTTGGTTTTTAAAGAGAAATTAGTATATTGAAATGGTAAATGAGGAAATTATATTTTAAATAGTTTTGAAATAATTTACCCATTATTTATTGTTGTTTTATCACATGAAAGCCTAGGTAGTTAGTGAGTTATTAGTAAAAAACATGTTAGGATGGTAATTCTCTAAAAAAATATTGAAACTTTACAACTATAACATAAACCTTTTAGAAAATATTTTCCCTAGTGGGATATTGGTTAATCACCTTTGGACAGTGTCAGAGGGACATGTGTTCACATTTTCATTATCACAATATGAGTGTGTGAGGATCCCATATCCTGGAACTATCATACCTCTTGAAAGATGACTATGTTTCTCATTTATTATTATTTTGATATATATATTCCATTATTTGTAAAAATTCTATACACATTCCTTGAACTTAAATAAATTGTTTCATATAAAATGTTTGTTAATCCATTATTTAAAATGTTTCCATCAATTGAAATGAAAATCATGTTTTGTTTTAAATATGATCTTAAACTTCCATGCCAATTTTATCAAAATTAAAAGCATTAATTGGTTAATTATTATGGAATATTCTTATAGAACACTTGTTGAGACCCTACTGAGATTTTAGATCACACCTTACCTTTTACTTTGGGTGTTTCTTGATTTCTTTCTACCAGGTTTGAGCAAGGGGAAAACACCACTTTGATGTGGTTCTTGTTTTTGATCATCTGGTCTTGGAGTGCTATGTCTATTGGTACTTGGGATATTTTATCTTGTCTTTTTAGTAATTTTTAGTTGTACTTTGGGTTTATACAGCTATTTGACTTCTGGTACCATTATCTCTATGGATTTTTCTTTTGAGCATACTGATTTATATCTATTTTCTTCCACTGTTTATGTGAAAAAATTGTTCCCACCTTTATCTTGTATGATGCCAGGTGCTAATCACCAACCCATGGGGATTAGTAATGCCATTCAGAATATGTTAGGATCAGGTCATTTATCAAGGTACTAGGGTATTCGGAATGGTCTGTGACAAATTGGTATCAAAGGATGAGGTTAAACATCTTTCCTTGATGTCAGTACGAAGTTGTGTAATCTTTTCAGGACTTAGAAGGTAGTTTTGGGCGAGTTCCTGAATAGATATCATCAAAATGAGCCTTAAGTTACCATGGGTATTTTGGGAAATATGTATTGTAGATTATTTTTAGTCCTTTCTCTTCTTTATATTTGGATATATTGAAATAAAAATTTGGTTTTCTTATCTAACATGATTAAATTACCTGCTTCTATTGTTTGAGTGTCAATTTGAGTATCCTTTTTGATGTATTCAATGTTGTCTTTTGATGTTGTGTAACATCATTCCTCTAAGAATATGTGAAAATAGGATCTAGGAGGAAGTTATCGAGGAACCATAATAATAAAATCCTCCTTTGGACCATAACCTAGTTGAGGTTGTTGTGCGTGTTGTTCAATCTCTAGGATAAACACCTACACCCATTTCTATTTAGGATCCAACTATATAACCTTAGAGGGTTGAATTCAGGATTCATGATCATAAATTGATTCACTATAATAAACTAATATTCAAAGGCTTAAACGACCCTCAAGAGGCTGAGAGATTAGAGTGGAAGGAAATTAAATATCTTTTCACCGACTAGATCTATCCAGAGTCGATGGTGCTGGACATGGCTATAGAGTTTTTCAAACTCAAGTAGGCTGATAGGACCATGAAAGAATATGAAAACTGCTTGGATGAGCTTATGCAGTTTACACCTAAGATATTATCAAATAAAAATATGAATAATCAGTGGTTAAAGATGGGGATTTGGTCTGATATTTATTTTTAGGTTTTCTTACTGAAGTCCTCTACTTATGATGATGTCTTAGATAGAGCATTGATGGTTGATATAAACTTGGATGGCAATTCAGGGTTGACATGAGTTCCTTTTACTCCCAGTGGGATCTCTGTGAGTTCCTTCAATGGAAATAGAAAACATGATGATTATCATGGTGGTTATCGTTAGTAGGTTTATTCTAGACCCCCTGTAATAACTCATATAGGTCCTTTAATTTATTACCAGTGTGGCAATCCTGGGCACTCAAAACGGGTTTTCACTAAGGTCACCAAGATATGTGGTTCCTATAGAAAATCATGTGACTTTAAAAAGTTCTGTCATATCTATTCCACTTTACATAGTGGCATGGGATCCTCAGATCCAAAAATTACTGTAGTGAAATTAGATTCTTCAAGGACTAAGGGGTTCCGGCCACAGACATCCATAATGAAGCTTCTTCACATAGTAGAAGAGTCTCTAGAGGAAGTATATATGGGTCTAATAGATACTGGTGCATCTCATTCATTAATTTCAACTTTTATTATGAATCTAATTAATCTTCCTGTGGAGATTTTAGCTTATGTGATGGATATTACTAAATCCCTTAGAATAAAGAGAGAATAGGGCCTTCATTGTCCTTCTTGTGTTTTCTCATTATAAGATATCGAGATTACTTTTGGATTTTCTGGTTCTCAACATGAAACCTCTTAATGTCATATTAGGGATGGATTGAATTATTTTAAATAAAGACCATGTTGATTTTTATCTTTAGAGGGTATCCTTTACTGCACCTGATGGAGTACACTGCATCTTTCAAGGAGAACAGGACCCAAGGTTGAGTAGATCCAGACCTTCTTATGAAGAGATAGGGAAAACAATATCATGTTTAATTTTGATCTTGAACAATAATATCTGAGTGATGATATATCTCTAGTTGTCTTCAAGTTTTCTGATATTTTTCCTTCCAACTTCTCTGGTTTTCCATCGGTAAGGGAGGTAGAGTTTTCTATTGATTTAGTACCTGGTACTCAACTGATATCTATTCCTTTTTACTGCATGTAATCTGCTAAAATGAAATAGTTTAAGACTCTATTGGTTGATCTTTTAGAAAAAGGTTTCATATGCTTGAGTGTTTCACCTTGGACTTGCTTGTTTTATTTTCTAAGAAAGCTAATGGGTCACTTTTTCTTTATGTTGATTACTAAAAACTCAATAGAGTTATGATAAAGAACAAGTATCCTTTACAACATATTGATGATCTATTTAACCAGTTTAAAGGGGTGGATTTTTTCTCAAAGATCAATCTTCGATCTGGTTATCACAAGTTGAGAATAAAAGAATATGACATTTAGAAAACTGCCTTTCAGAGTGGGTATGAAAAATATGCGTACCTAATCATGACATTTGGTCTAACCAATGATCCTAAAATATTTATAGATTTGATGAACAATATTTCCATGAGTATCTTGATACTTTCATGGTGGTCTTTGGGGATGAAATACTTGTTTACTCTAATCCCTATTAGGTTCATGTGCATCATATGATAGCATTTATGTAATTGTTGAGAAATCACTGACTTTATACCAATCTATCAAAATGTAATTTCTGGATTCGAGAAGTAAATTTATTAGGACACATAGTGTCAGAACATAGTATCTCAGTTGATACTGATAATGTGAAAGATGTTATGACATGGGAACAACTGTGAAACGCTTTTGAGATTCAGATCTTCTTAGTTTTAGATGGATATTATCACCATTTTGTAAAGGATTTCTCAAATTTGTCTTCTCTGATGACTTCCCTTACCTAGAAAGAAGTTAATTTTTCTTGGGATGAGAAATTTTAGAGTTATTTTGTTGAGATAAAAAGTACTTTGACTACTACACTGGTTTTGACTCTTCTAGTGGTCAGTAAAGGCTAAGTGGTCTTCTGTGATGCATCAAGTTTAGGATTAGGCTGTTTTATTATGATGGGTAATTATGTTGTTTCGTATGGATCACAGTATCTTAGACCATATAAGAATAATTATCCAACCCATGACCTTGAAATATAAGATGTAATGCATATGATTAAGAGTTGGTGGCATTACCTTTTTGTAGACAGGTTTACTGTGTATTTCGACCACAAGAGCTTGAGTTATATCTTCTCTTAAAAAGATTTGAATCTTCACTAGAGGCATTGGGTGGAGTACCTATAATACTTTTATTTCGACATCATCTATACCCCGAGGAAAGGGAATGTAATTGAATATTCTTTGATTAGGAAAATTCCAACCCAAGCCATGAAATAATCATTGTAAGAGTGGAAATTGATGGCTCTTTTTGAAAAATTGAATATAGGAGTTTGGGAATCTAGAGCTGAGGTTTCCTTGGACAATGTTCAGTTAACCTATGTGCTTCTTAAGATTATTCTTCAAGAAAAAAAACTTGATGATGAATTCCATAGAATTAGAGACTCTCTTTATGGTGGGAAGAGCATTGCTGAGTAGTCGTTCACTATGGAGGGTATTCTATGTTTTCAGAATCGATTTGTTGTACCATTAGTGGTGATAAAAGCTATGATGGGGGATTTCCATAATTCCTAGTAGATAGTTTACCCTGAAACCATGATGATGTTCTATGAAACATGAAAATGATTCTAGTGGCTAGGTATGAGATGGGGAATTTTTGATTTTGTCTCCCATTGTTATATGTGCCCAAAGGATAAGGTTGAGCACTAGAGACCTTCAGGTTTGCTTCAGCCACTTCTAATGCCAAATTAGAAGTGGGATGAGATATCTATGTATTTTTTTATTGGGTTTCCATGTAACTAGAGAAATAATAATGGGATATGGGTTATGATCAAAAGGATGGATAAATTATCTCACTTTATACCCATTCTTGATTTGACCAAAGTTGAGGAGATGAGAAATCTCTATGTGAAATAGATTGTTCAGTTGCATGGAGTTCCATATACTATAGTCTCTAATAGAGATCCCCATTTTAATTCTTGTTTTTGAATATTCCTTCAGGATGCACTGAGATCTTAAGTTCATTTGAGTATGGCATACCATCCAAATTCGTATGGACATACAAAGAGATCTATACATATTCACAAGGATATGATTCGTTCCCATATTGTTGATTTTGGTAGAGCTTGGGATAAGCATTTGGAGATGGTTTAGTTTTCTTATAATAACAGATACTATTCCATGATCATAATGGATCCTTTTGAGATCTTGTATGGCCATTCTTGAAAATCTCCATTGTGTTGGTCAGTGATCAGTGAAAGTTCCTTGGTTGGACTGAGCTTGGTTAAAGAGATGAAAACAATGATTCAGCTGATTCTTCAAAGAATTTTGACAGCATAGAGTTGGTATAAATCTTATACTAATCATTTCTATAAAACGTTGGAATTTTTAGTTGGTGACTAGGTGTTATTGAAAGTTTCACCTCATTTGGGTCATCAATGGATTGGAAGGCAAGGGAAGATTGATCCTTGTTTTATGGGACCTTTTGAGGTTGTTGAGAAGGTGGGAAAGTGTCTTACCATTTATAACTTCCTTCATAGCTGATGTTTATACATAATATGTTCTATGTATCACAGCTATTTAAGTATCTTTCTGATCCATATCATGTTCTGAGTTGCAGTGATCTTGATGTTGAGCCTAATTTATCCATGACCGAGCACTATGTTAGGATAGTTAATCATGAAACCAAGGTACTTAATGGGAAGAAGATACCTTTGGTTTGAGTGATATGGAATCAAAGTTATGATACTCATGAGATTCGGGAGATAGAGACATTGATGATAGAGTAGTGGCCTCATCTTTTTGTCATGGAGAATTCTTAATAGGATTTATGGTGATAGAAAGTTTTATGATTGGGAGGATATAACATCCTATTAATATTTTTAGGGACCCCTTGACCCTAATTTTTGATCATTATTTAGTTGGGTTTTGTCTTGGGTTATTTCAGGAAGAAATTTAATTTTTTTTCAATTTCTGGGCAGTGTATGATTGGCACACAATTTTCCCAAACTGTACACCCACCTAAGGAAAATCATGCAAAACTAGATAGCGGGGGTTTGCAAATTTGGCACATGGTTTGAAAAACCATTCACACACCTAGTAGAAATTTTTCATCCCATAATAGAGGTTCATGGTTAGGGAACACTATTTGACAAACCATGTGGCCCTGCCCAACTAATCATGCGTACAAGTTTTTATTATTTCAAAAAATGTTTAAAAAATTCCCAAACCCTTTTTTTTACCTCCCCCTTGGCCCTAACTCACTATATCATTATTTCCATGGTTGAGAAGGCTCTCAAGGACATTTTTTTAATTCTATAAATCCATTTATAGGAAGATCAAAACACATAGAATCACGTTCAATATCCTTTGGGTATGTGAATATTCTCTTCTTAGTCTCTTTCACTCTCTTATTCTCTTCTCCTTAGGTTTTAATAGACCCTAAAATTGTTTATAGATATAAAATTAATTGTTTTGGATCTTGAATTTTTTTTGATTCTTGGATCTCTATTTCTGACATTCTTCATTAGAGTTTCCCATTGTGGGTGTTGTGTTACCTGATCTCATAATCTATATTAGGTGGTTATATATAGGCTTGGACAATAAATTTAACCTTGATTTTTTTGATTTTTTTGGATTTATTTCAATTAAATTGTAAAAACCCAACTTGTTGTGAATTAAGATTTAATTTTTTTGGCATGTGATTTTGGGGAAATCCCCCAATTATAATGAATTGGGATGTGATTTAGATTTGATGGAAATTGTGAAATTTGATTTTTGAAATTAAATTTTAAAATTTATTTTAAAAAAATTAGATTAAATTGTTTGATAATAACCTTGGATCGGTTTTATTTCAAAAAAGGCATGAATTGATTAAAAACCCATGTTTTGGTTTTTAAATAGAAATTGACATATTAAAATGGGAAATGGGATAATTTTATTTTTAAATTGTTTTGAAATAATTTTCCCATTATTGATTGTTGTTTGAGAACATGAAATCCTAGTTAGTTAGTGAGTTATTAGGGATAAACATGCTAGGATGTGAATTCCCTAGAAATGGACTGATGCTTTATAACTCTAACATAAACCTATTAGTAGATCTTATCCCCAGTGGTATGTTGGTCAGTCCCCTTTGTCCAGTGTTAGAGGGATGTGTGTTCACATTACTATTATGACTATATAAGTGTGTGAGGATCCCATAACCTAGAATTATCATACCTCTTGGTAGATGACCATGTTTCTCATTTGAGATTATTTTGATATATATATTCCATTTTTTGTAAAACTTATTTATACATGCCTTGTGAATTTATATAAAATATTTTATATAAAATGTTTATTAATCCATTGTTTAAAATGTTTCCATCAATTGAAATAAGAATCATATTTTGTTTAAAATGTTCTCTTGTACTACCATGCTTATTTTATTAAAATTTAAATAATTAATTGGTTAATTATTGTGGAATATTATTATGGAACACTTGGTGAGACCCTACTAGTATTTTAGTTCACACCCCACCTTTACCTTCAGGCATTTTTACATTTCCTTCTGTTAGGTTTGAGCAAGGGGAAAACACCACTTGGAGGTGGTTATTATTGTTGATCATATGATTTTGGAGTTTTGTGTCTATTGGGACTTAAACTATTTTATCTTTTCTTTATAATACTTTGTGGTTATACTTTTGGTTTAATTAACTATTTGACTTTTGTTACTGTTCTCCCTGTGGAGTTTACTTTTGAGCATACTGACTTGTATCAGTTTTCTTCCACTATTTATGTGGGATAATAATTCCTACCTTTATCATGTATGATGCCAAGTGATAGTATCCAACCCATGGGAATCGATAACACCCTTAGGGATATGTTAGTATTGGATTGGTTATCAAGTTGTTTCAGGAATAAATTTGAAAAATTTGGAATTTTCTGGGCAGTACACTGTTGGTGCATGGTTTGCCCAAACCATGCTCCCACCCAGGGAAATCCCTACAAACCCAGATAGTTGGGGTTTGCACATTTGGTACATGGTTTAAAAAATTATGCACCCACCAAGTAGAAACCATGAACCCCATCAGATGAGTGCATGGATAAGGTGCACCGTGCAGCCCTACCTAGCTAATCATGTACGCATGTTTTTATTATTTTGAAAAATATAGATAAAATTCACGAACTCTATTTTTACCTCCCAATTAGCCCTAAATTCACATATAACAATTTAAAAGGCTGATAAGGCTCTAAAGGATGTTTTTTGGCTCCTAAAAACCCCTTTCTAAAAAAATAGAAGCATATAAAATCATGTTCGATCTTCTTAAGGTATGTAAATCCTCTCTTCTTGGTCTCTTCCACTCTCTTATCCTCTACTCCTTAGGGTTTGATAGATCCTACAATTTTTGATGGATTAAAACTCCATTGTTTTAGATATTGAATCTAGGTTTGATTCTTGGATCTCCATTATCGATGTTATTTGTTGGAGTTTCCCATTATGGGTGTCATTTTACATGATATATGGTAGGTGGTTCCATATAGGTTTGGTCAATTAATTTAACCTTGAATTGATCGATTGTTTTGAATTTATTTTGATTAAAATTTAAAAACACAATTTTATGTGAATTGGGATTTGAAATTGACTTGGCATGGTATTTTTTTTGGAGAACCCCATATTTCAATGTATTTGGGTCTGATTTGGATTTTATGGAAATTATGAAATTTGATTTCTGAAATTGATTTTTGAGAAAAATGTATTAAATTGATTTTATAATAACCTTGGATTGGTTTTATCCTGAAAAAGGCAAAAATTGATTTAAAACCCATGTTTTTGGTTTTCAAGAGAAATTGGCATTTTGAAATGGGAAATTCAAAAATTGTATTTTAAACAATTTTAAAATAATTTTACCATTATTGATTTTTGTTTTAGCACATACAAGACTAGGTAGTTAGTGAGTTATTAGGGAAAAACATGTTTGGATGGGAATGTTCTAGAAACAGATTGATTCTTTACAACTCTAACATAAACATATTGGCATATCTTATCCCTAGTGGGATGTTGATTAGTTCCCTTTGGTCAGTGTTGGAGGGATGTGTATGCACATTTTTGTTATCACTATATGAGTGTGTAAGAATCCCATAACCTAGAACTATCATAATTCTTATAATATGACCATTTTGCTTGTTTATGATTATTTTCACATATATATATATATATATATTCCATTGTTTGTAAAAATTATTTACGCATGCCTTGTGAATTTATATATACTATTTTATATAAATTTTTATTAAGTCATTGTTTAAAATGTTTCCATCAATTGAAATGATGAGAATGTTTTTTTAAATATTATCTTGTAATTCCATGATTATTTTATTAAAATTTAAAGAATTAATTGGTTAATTATTTTGGAATATTATTATGGAACACTTGGTGAGACACTACTAGGATTTTAGATGACACCCTAGTTTTTTCTTCAGGAATTTATAGATTTCCTTCTGTTAGGTTCGAGCAAGGGGAAATAACCAATTAGAGGTGGTTCTTATTATTGATCAGCTGGTCTTGGATTGTTGTGTCCATTGAGAATTGAGCTATTTTATCTTGTTTTTATGATATTTTGTGTTTTTAATTTGGGTTTATATACTTGTTTGACTTTTGGAATGGTTCTCCCTGTGAAGTTTTCTTTTGAGAATACTGAATTTTATATGTTTTATTATACTATTTATATAGAAAATTCATTCCCACCTTTATCTTGTATAATGTTGTGTGCTAGTCTCTAACCCATGGGGATCAAGAATGCCCTTCAGGATATGTCAGTATCGACTTGTTTATCAGGGTACTAGGGTCTCCGGGCTGGTTCATGATAGTAATTTTTTAATTTAATTGATATTATTTCAAATTTTGGTCTATTTGACTTTTTTTTATTTTATAGAAGGATAAGTTGAGTATTTGGAAAAATGAATAAAAAGAGTTTAATTTAGGAGATAAAAGGAACTTATCTTTGTGAATATTCACATCACAACATGTCACCAGAATAATAAATTCAAAAGCCAACATCATATGGAGTGAAATAAGGCTGAAGAACCTATAGAAATATGTTTAAACATCATGAAATAAATTCACACTAAGTTTTATTCATGGAATCACCCCAACCATCCATGAAATGGAGATTCTTGTCTTGTGAATACATATCATGAGTTTTATTCATGTCATGAGAGTTTCAAGACAAAAAATATTCATGGAGCTATCATTGAAGCATATTAAATTATATGCAATGGATACACGATGTGTGTTCATTGGGAGATACATATTTTCAGAAGATGATGTTGCCTCTCATTAAACAATTTGAAATTAATACATGTCATAAAACCATTGTAAAATTTGTATTTTTATGAATTGATATTGAGGTTTTTAAGAGGAAACCTTATATATTTATACCCTTCATTCATACATATGGGGATGACATTGGAGAGACTTGTATGATGGCCAGACACACACACACACCACCTCAGATCCCTACTATTGTTACCACCTTTCTTCTTTAGGTAACATTACTACCCATTCTCATCATGTATAGCGTGAGCGAGTAGTTCTATTTGTGTTGGGTAATGTGATTATAGGGGGATGTTATGTTAGGGTTATTATTATTATTTTATATTTATGTTTTGGATTGTTGAAACCTTATTTATTAATTCCAATTCTCATTCTTTCTGTATTGCATGACCACTATTTTTGATTTGAGGAGTTTAATTTTATTATATCAATTAATTGACCTAGTTTGTGTATAACCACTATGCAATCTAGGTCGATTATGTTTAAATAGGGTTTTGGGTCACCTAGTTTTGTGATTATACCTAGTATATGATAATTTTAACAATGAAATTATAGGATTAGTGTAGGGTACCCAAACCAAAGATCCCTAAAGATCTAATTCTGACAACAAATATGAATGAACCCATGATAAATTGAATCCCTATCACACAGAACTAAAAATAAAAGAACCTAATATGCCTCTTCTCTTGATTTAAAACCTTTTCTTTTCTGAATTACTTATCTCTCTCTCCAAATAATTAACAAAATAAAATTTCAATTACTTTAATTAACTTAGGTCATATCAACTGTCCTTGTGGGTTCAACACTCCAGATCTCCAAGAACTACATTTTTAGTTAGGTTGTATAAGTTTTATTTTTTATTAAATTTGTATAGCCTCATAGGAATATAACGATGCCCTATGGGCAGCCAGAACTCAAAAATCAATTAAGTCTTACTTATGAAAAGTTTGGGTCACCACATACACCCCAACATTAAACTTTTTCATCCTAAAAAAATAAAAACAAACTAAGCTATTAATGAAAAGTTCATTATATAATCAAACAAAAAATAAAACCTACCATCACACATATACAATCCACCTTTATTGGTATAAACCATAAGTAGACCCAAGATATAACTACTCTATAAAACATCCTTCACCTCTACACAATATTTTTCCAACTCAAGCCTATCCCAACATGACCATAGTAAAGGGAATAAGCTCATGTCATGCAACTTCTACTAATATTCTACACCTATGAACTTTTTATCCAAAGTTCACCTTTCTACATAACATAAAGAAAACCATAAAACATAAAAATATCCTTAAAAAGGATTATTATAAAGGTTTTCATTAGGGAGATCACCACAATCCCTACTTTTAATGAGAAGTAATAAATCCATAGGTTTTTATCCACTACTAAAGGTCTCCTACTAAGGTTATTATTTATCTATGAGAGAGTGATAGGATAGCATACAAAAACATGAAAACAACCTCCTTAAACTATAATGAAACAACCCCAAATCTCTTTGGTCACCCAATCCATTAAAACCTGAATAAAATGGTCCTAAATATTTAGATAACCCTGCTATGTCAAATCCAAACCCTAGAATGACACTTGTACAACTTGAGAGACTATAAACACAGTCATCAGAGTGACATCCTTCGCTGCATAGATAAAATGGTCATGTAACAAATAACAATTATTAGCTACCACCAAGGTCTTATACCCACCAAGGAAACTTAGTTATCAACTACTCATCACCACCAAGATGAGTTTTAAAAATACATCATTATTAAATTCCCTAAGTAATATAGAATAATCCTCATTGTTAATAGAATACATTATGAGAACTATCTATGAATATTAGACTACACTTGATATAAAAATCAAAGTTATCATATTGGTTATATAAAATTCATAGACATATGAGGAATATTAAAACTAGTGAACAACATATAACCTCTTCTTTGAAATCCATACACAAAGGCTAGATGCTCATACCTCCCCAACATCTACTGAGGATAAAAACTATTTCTAGGGGAATAAACTACTATATTGTTGTGAAATTATGACCAACAAATCTATTATGATATTGATCTTAATTTAAATGATTCACTACACCACTACCTCTAATATCAGTCTCGAATGGATGGATTTATGAATCTCAAAACTCACACCTTGAGTGTTTTCCACACCATTGGTGTTCTTGAAGTAGGCCGAAAAAACCTCCAAATACCTGAGATATACACCATTTGTTTTAGTTCAAATAAGGTTGAAATCAATGAATACCACTAAAAATAATCCAAAAGTCTTAAATTAACTACATGAAATTCATTACTACCAATAAAATCATTAGTATTTTCGAGATATTCTAAAACTGAATCAAACACTACCTTTAGAGTGTCATTCTCACAAAACCAAAGATGTCTCCAACCAGAACTAAGATTGATCTCAAGGAGCCACTAGTTGGGTTGGAAACATAGATTCTAATTAAAATTTTTGTCTTATAAGTTCTTCAATTACACATTATCTCCCTGAGATAAGGTATACTATCTGATAACTAGTAAGAAATATCAGTAGGACCTCTGAAGTAGGCCAAAGCATGACACAAATACTCAAGGATGGTAACCCTAGGGTATCATACATGATAACATTATTCGGTTAAACAAACATTGTAGGTAACCAATCCACCCTATCTTAATATGATAATATTTCCAACTGATGGATGATTAATAACAATCCTATAAATTTTCTTCCTCACCAGAGATAAAATTCACACTTTTAGTAGTCGTAAAAAAAGGATATCCACCATTATCAAAAGTCTCTATCCACAAGGCTCTAGCTATAAGCTCTAATGGAATCCTCATACCCTAAAAAAACATTATAAGTAAAAATAGATCAAAATGAAATTTATGATCATGATCATATGTAAATAAAACATAAATCATACCTCCAATATTATTATTTTTTACTTTATTTAAGTCATTTGCTATAAAAAACTATCCAAAATACAACTGTTATCACTCTTGGTCTGATGGAGACTACCTAATGGTGGAAGATGAATGTGGATTAAAGTGTCTTCCATCTATATATTTTTCCATATCACCAAATCCCTATTTTCACTACCTCTTAGAAATATTTTAAAGCCTTTTATAGGGAATCACTTAATCTCACTATAGCTCTCACCATGAATACCTATCCATGAAACCACTCTAGATATCCATAAGAAAGTAATGACCTATTCTAAAATCCGGGGGGAATTATATTGAGAAAATATCAAATGTTAAATTTTTCCTCATGTATCTCGTATAAATGAGGGATGAAAGAGAGATACAACCCAAATTCTTGAATCATATACCAGTAGAACTAATCAAACACTCAAGATCATAGGAATAAATTTTTAATTGGGTTTAGTAAGTGCTCTATCCACAAACCTAAATAGCATATCAAACCTTAAACATGGTATGAAAGTACCATTTTGGGTTCAAATAATCTTTAATCAATGATTTTTTGTACCATAAATGGTAAATAAAATACAAGAATTTCTATCTAATTAAAGGATATCCAAAACAAAGAGGTAGTGTAAATCTCACACTCTAATCAATCCTACACCATTCAAGGATCAGAATCACCTCATAACCTCCTAAGGTATATATCAATAGAGTGTTCATAACACATAATACATTTAATCATTAAATATTTTGTTTTCATCTTAGTAGAAATGAATACTCACTATATAAAGGAAGATCTAGACTAAGAAAAATATGTGGAATAATTTTCCTCTATGATGGAGATATGACTAAAAATCACACACACACACACATATGATATATTTATTTGTCATGACCCGACTTCACCAAAAGGAGGGAATGGACAAAAGATTGCCAGAACCTTCCTTCTTTAAGTTGAAGGAGAGATAATGACCCCCAAGACCTGCCTTCAATAGGTCCCGGAGTGGCGACTAGCACCAAGGGTATAGAATCACACACAAGATGGAAGACATTACCCTTTTTATTTTAATAGGATCGGGAGATAAGATAGTAAATCCCAAAAAACACCAAAAGCTAAAGGTAAAGGTAAAGCTGAAAGTAAACCATTCCCATATTCATGTTCAAGAGTAAAAGATACAATCCACAAGAACTCCAAAGGTAAGTACCAAGAAAAAGGAAAACGACAGTAGCAACTGCCCCAAGGTCCAAGCTAGTACGGTCCCGTACGATCCCTAAAGTCCTCCTGGAAACCTGAAAGCAGTTTTATATACGTAGGGTGAGCATATAAGTATACTCAGTTGGGAAAACCAAAGACTCTCGTGCACAAGTGGGGAGGCATTCTAATTCCCTATGAGAAAAGAGACAACCAAAGCACCTAGCAAGGAGAACTATCCACCCAAGCCTCACCAAGTCACACTCCCCAAATAACGCAAGTCCAGTAAGGTATAGTAATAGAAAATCAATGTTTGGGTACCCCGTGCCACTTTCCCACTGGTTATTGAAGACATCCTACGCATCGAACCAATCCCGCCATTCTCACTGCAGTCCCACTGCCACACCTCGCCCGCACACACCTGGGCCATAACCGTCATCCCACCCGCAGACACCTGGGCCACAACCGCCATCCCACCCGCAGAAACCTGGGCCACAACAACCATAGATAACCATGCTCATAAACACCTAGTCCAGAACAACCACTGCCACGCCCAAATACACCTGGGTGAGAAAGCTACTGTCACGCCCGAAGACACCTGGGCCTCATCCCGAAGACACTTGGGAAACAACCTACCCACAAGCACCTGGACCAACCACCATACTACCCTGCCCGAATATTCTTGGGATAATAATATAATTTAGGACATCACATCCTACCCGAAGAGTCTTAGGATATTTGGGAAAGGGAGTAGAAAATGAGCTAATAACCAACCACTCATAAGAGTGTTGGAAAAAACACCCTCCCCCATGAAATGGGGGTGTTTGGCACTAAAGTGATCAACTAGGATGGGGTACAAATAAGAAAAATAAAAGCTACAGATATATGTATAGGTAAAAAGAACTCATCCCAGCATAGGGTTTACAAAGACCAACCTAAACACAAACAGGCTCGCGACTATTCATTTGTAAGAAACACAACACTCACAGCCAAGTCAAGACTCATTCACAAAATCATTTCCCCATCTAAATCATTTTGGTTTCATGTTCAATAAAATCCATTTAAGTGAATTCTAAACTACTGGGCAACTAGAAGGCGTAACCACAAGCCAGAGGAAAAGAGAAACAACCAACATCAACTTAAGCATTCACACCCAGTTCTCTTGTAAAGTTACAACAACAAAAGGGGATTAGTGAGATCCCTCAAAGTACTGGAACCAAAGAAAACCTCAAAAAAGGGATAAGTGAGATCCATTGAAGTAATGGAAATAAAGAAAACCCCGAGACATAGCCCCATGTCCCCAAAACCAGGAACCAATGATTTCTCAACAATAGAGGATCCCACCTGAGTTCGTGTCGCAAGCAGAGCAACCACACAGTTTCAGATTCACAACCAAGAGGATCCCATCCTCACCCACATCACCCCATAGGTAATAAAATAGAAAAACACACCTACTATTGGTTAGTCGGGGTGACCACACATGGCTTTCTGTTCACTGGGTATCCATTTAATCCACCGAGTTTACGTGATTAACCACTTTACAAGTTACAATCATTTAATAATCATAGAAGGCAAGGGTTCATTAGTGTGCAAGGAAATACCACCAACTTCCATGATTTTCAGTGATCATAGCCCAACAGTTCACAATATAAACATTAAGGAAGAGAAGAAAAACAGAATAGTAGCACATCGTTCACACTCCTTCCATTCATTCTTTAAAGTCCGTTTTTTATCTTTATTAATCTTTGGTTTCACCCACTCCCATAGGAAAAATAGTGTACCCACCCCACATGATACACATAATGGAGAGACGAAGGGAAAATCCCTACCTGGTTGATCAAGGATCGAAGTTTTTCTCCACGTTCCAAGAACAGGGGATGCACGACTTTCAGGGGAGGAATTCCATGGACTCCAAGAGGTGTAGAAAGATCCAGCAGAGGCGCACCACAAGCTGTGGAAAAAGAGGAACTCTAGGAGCACCAGTAAGAAGAAATAAATACGGCCGAGAAGAAAAAGAAGAAACTCTAGTAGGAGATATAAAGAGGAGATCCTACTGTTACGGGATATGGAATTTTGAACACCTAGAAAGTCAGATCATGGTTTCCCACGTGTTTTGGGTGGTTATGCATGACGATATTAAGTTGTTATTTAATTTCCCCCATCGGGGAGGTTGCTTAGGATTTTTAGGAATTAATTATGGGCTTTAAAAAAAGGTAAAAGAATTAATTTACGTAAAAAAAATGTCGCATGAGCGGAACTGGAAAAAGAAAACAGAGGGCTGGGTGAGGACATGGTTCCGCTGTCACGGTGTCACCATCACGATTCCACTGTGACTGGTTCCACTGTCAGGGTTCCACCATGACCGGTGCCACCATTTTGGCGGATCCTTATTTTGGAAAAGTAATGGGCCAGGAGGGTCTGGGCCATTACATTAGATACCTCTCAAACTATTCTCGCCCTCGAGAATCAAAAACAAGCCAGAAGAAAAGAGAGGGTCCGAATAACCACCTCGAAAGATACCTCTCAGGAGTGAACCTCATCATCATCTAGAAACACCTCTCCATCAAGAAACTAGGCAACATACAAGGGTCAAACTGCCCAATCATATGGGTTGGGGAGTCTCTTCCTCCATGTCAAGATACTATCCACTTTGGGCGGCACTGACTCGCCCGCACATGTTTAATCACATCCACCTTAATGCATCTTGATTAGGGATCGGGTCCTCCCCTCCCCATAGCCAGGACTTTTCACACACATTCAGAGAATAAGGAAAACCACACATTTCATAGCCAACAAGGTAAATCGTTCCATCACAAACAAGTATAAATAGAACCACACAAAACTCAAAACAACTCTGGGTATTAGGAACGCATCTGCGTCTCTCATTCCCAGGTACTTTCCTCAAGCCCACCATGTCTCCACAACAAACGAACCAAAGGAATGGTTTTTCCACGAAGCACCTTCTCTTCACGACCTTAGATCATCACTGGTCACTCCACAAACGTTGCATCGTCCCCGATATCTAGATTTCCCCAGTTGAGGATGTGTGAATCGTCGTGTAGATACCGTCGGAGCTGGGACACATAGAAGAGGTCGTTCACCCTCTGCAGTGGTGGCGGAAACGCCAGTTGATAAATCACCTCACTGACCAACCGTAACACTTTGAAGGGTCCGATGAACCTGGGAGGAATCTTACTCTCCCTACCGAACCTCCATTGCCCACGCCGAGGGGAAAGATTCAAGAACATGTAGTCTCTGACCTTAAACTCCAAGGGTATCCTCCTATTATTGGCATATGACTTCTGTCGATCCTATGCCACCTTCTTCCTTTACCATATAAGATGGACCTTCTCCGTTGTGCTCTGCACCACCTCCGGGCCAAGAACACTTGTTTCCCCAATCTCAGTCTAACACACGGGTGAGCGACACGACCTTCCGTACAAAGCTTCAAACAGAGCCATGACAATGGTAGAGTGATAGATATTATTGTAGGAAAACTCTACCAGAGGCATGTGTCATGCCCACGATCCCCCAAAATCCAGAATACATGCCCGTAGCTTGTCCTCCAATGTCTGGATGGTGCGCTCTATCTATCCGTCTATCTGGGGGTGGAAAGCAGTGCTAAGATGTAGTCGAGTGCCAAAAGCATACTGCAATCCTATCCAGACTTGTGAGGTAAAACATGAATCCCTATCCGAGACTATAGACCTTATAACTCCATGAAACTACACCACCTCATCCACATACCTCTGTGATAAGGCATCTACTGCTCCCGACTCCTTGATTTCCAAAAAGTGAGCCGATTTCTTTAACCAGTCCACCACTACCCAGATAGCATCTCAACCTCCTTGAACCTTGGGTAGCCCCATGATGAAATCCATCAAGATTTCATCCCACTTCCACTCTAGAACGTCTAAAGGTTTCAACAAGCCACCTGGAATAGGGTGTTCAACCTTCACCTTCTGACACACTGGGCACTTTTCTATGAACTCTGCTACTACCCGTTTCACCCCGGGCCACCAAAACTATCTCCTCAGAACCTGGTACATCTTGGAAAATCCTGGGTGCACTGCTAGGGGTGAGTTATGGAACTCACTAATAAATATCTCGCGCATCGCCTCTAGAACAAACATCTTTCCTCAGAAAAGCACCCAATTCTGACCATCCTCCGTCCACCCTTCCAGAGCATCACCTTGGTTAACCTAGTCACGCACCACTTAGATTTCTGAGTCTCTCCACTGAGACTCCTCCACTTACCATAGTAGAGAAAACTGCACTGTCATCTGATACATGCAACCTCTTCCACCTCCCATCCTTGCATCCAGGTGTAGGGCATCCAACTCCTCCATTACCTTCTAAGAATCTACCGACTCTCAAACCGCATCCTTCTGTGACTTCCTGCTCAAGGAATCAACCACCACATTCCCCTTTCCTAAGGTGTAGGAAATCTCGAAGTCGTAGTCCTAAAGGAACTCCATCCACCTCTGCTTCCATAAGTTTAGGTCCCACTGGGAGAAGACATACTTCAAGCTCTTGAGATCAGTGAAGACCATGAAGTGCTCTCCGACGAGGTAGTTCCTCCACAACTTTAGTGTGAACACGACCGCCGCAAGATCCAGATCATGGGTGGAATAGTTACGCTCATGGGGACGTAACTGCCTAGACCCATAGAATATCACCCCTTGCCGCTGCATCAACACACATCCGAGGCCTTTCCCTGAAGCATCACAGAACACCTCATACGCCGCCCCTTCTTCTGGAAACCTTAGCACTGGGGCACGAACCAACTTCTCTATCAGATAGAAGAAGGACACCTCACACTGCTCATCCCAAATGAAAGCCTAGTCCTTCTTGGTCAAAGTTGTCAAAGGTGCTACAACTCGGGAGAAGTTGGGCACGAATCTCTGGTAGTAACCTTCCAGATCAAGGAAACTATGAACCTTCACCACATTCTTGGGTGATTCCCAAGAAACAACCACCTCAACCTTCGATGGGTCCACTGCTATCCCCTGTTTGGACACCACTTTCCCAAGGAACTGCACTTCTCGCATCCAGAACTTTCACTTGGACAACTTCTCATCAATTTGGTGCTGTCAGAGGACCTCTAAAACCATTCTAAATTGCTCAGAGTAATCCTTCTCTGATCTTGAGTAGATCAAGATGTCGTCAATAAACATGACTACGAACCGATCCAGGTACTCTCGGAAGACAGAGTTCATGAGCCCCATGAATACAATTGAAGCGTTCATGACCCCGAACGACATGACTACAAACTCAAAGTGCCCATATCTACATATGAAGGCAGTCTTTGAGATGTCACCCTCCTTCACCCTCAGATGGTGATATCCCGACCGCAGGTCAATCTTCGAGAACCAACCTACTCCCCTCAGCTGGTCAAAGAGATCGTCTATCCTCGGGAGAGGGTATCAATTCTTGACTGTCACCTGATTCAGCCTCTAGTAGTCTATGCACAGCCTGAGACCACCATCTTCCTTCTTCGCAAACAAGACAGGAGAACCCCATGGTGATGCACTTGGCCAAAAAAACCCTTCTTCATCAGATCGCCAATCTGAATCCGCAACTCCCGTAGCTCTGAAGGTGCCATCCAGTAGGGAGCCATCAAAATTGGATGAGCACCAGGTTGCAAGTCTATCCCAAACTCGATGTCACGTCGAGGGGGTAGAGTCTTCACCTCCTCAGGGAAGACATCCATAAACTCACTGATGACCCCTGGAACTTCCACCATCTCCGCATCCACCGACTCCACTAATAGATCAGCTAACAAGGAGAGGAGGGGTTCCCCTCGCTTGCTGCTTCCCTGGAAACTCTGCTCGCTGATGAAAGTCACCCGTTGACTGCCCAAGTCTGAAAATACAACCCTTCCTCAGAAGCAGTCAATGATGGAACATACATAGAATAACCATTCAATGCCTAGGATGACATCGTATGGCTGTATCTACAATAGTAGAAGATCCCTGACTGACTAATGTGGCCCTATCATCAGTCTGCATCCTTGAAAAACATACATCAAGTTGGTCTAACCTCCTACTGGTGTGCTCAAAACTAGGGGCACTAGAAGTCTCTCAGTGTCTAAACCCAGAGCATAGGCCAGACTGGGTGTAACAAAGGAGTGTGAAGCTCATGTATCGAACAAGGCATATGCAAGTGTACTAAACAAGCTGATCATACCTCAAATGACCTCTGGCCCTGATGGAACTGCTGCCTCCACAGTGTGCAACTGCCCACGCCTAGCTCCTCTACCTCTCGGCTGTCGGCCATCTCCCCGACCATGCCTGGGTCGAGGTCCCTGAGGAGCACCCTGAGGTCGGACTCCTCCTACAACGTCTGCCCTTGGTGGATCGGGAGCCCGTTGCCCCTGCTGCTACTGCTGAAAGGGCCTAGTTGGGAACCGCTGCTGCTAAGGTGGGTGCTGGACCTACCCACCCCCACCGTACTATACTCTGTTCGGGAACTGATTCCGAAGGTGCCCATGGCTTCCACAGACGAAGAATCTCGGCCCTAGGCCTGAAAGAAAAGGGTGAGGGCTGGAAGGTCAGAACTGGAACTGCTGAGGCCTACTCCCTACTGGTCGAAACCTAGAGGGTCCTGATGCTGGAGGCCTGCTACTGACGACCTTCCCCTTTGACGAGCCCAACTGGATCCCCTCTCGTGACACACCACCCAGCGTGTGCATCCTATCCACCACTTCATCCTTTTTATGCACCTCTATGTATGTCGGTAGGGTGAAGGGAGTAATAGTGTACCGAAGAGAAGGTCGGAGTGCCTCCTCTAAACATCTCGCCTGAGACTCCTCATCCGGAAAGAGGTCTGGAGCGAAGTGAAGGAGATCCTTGAACTTGATCCCCAACTCTCTCACTGACATACTCCCCTGCTGGAGGGAGAGTAGCTCCTGCCTCTTCTCAACCTTCATCATGGAAGAGAGGAATTCCTCCTAGAACTCCTTCTCAAATTCTTCCCATGTCACCTCGGTCTCCCTCTTCTCCCCAAGATAAAGTGTCCACCACTAACGTGCTGCCCCACACATCTGGCTTACAGCCCGAGGAACCCAGTACTCTGTCGGAGCCCAGATCAAGCTGAAGGCTATCACCAGTTCCTCTAGTCAGCTCTCCGTCTCCACGTCTGAGATGCTGCCCTCGTACTTCCCGAGGGTCTGTCGCTGAAAGGCTCGAAGCATCTTCTACCACTGATCCTCCTCCTCCTCTTGGTTGGTCCTCTGCTGATCGACCAAGTCAACCTCCTGGGCCTCGATCACCTTCACTACTCATGGTCTCCTCCTAGGTGCCATAACTACAAGGTAAACAAGGAATTCCTAATCCCGAGTATTGTAGAATATTGTTCGTAAATTTTCTTAGCCTTCTTTATTTATTTTGAATCCCCAAGACACCCATGAAACATAATAACACAAGTCATTATGATTCATGTACCTTTCCTAGGGTTTCTACCCTGCAATCAGTGTAGCCTCACTTGGTCGTTCGGTAGGTCCAGAGTCCTTGCATCGGATCACGGGGGGCCCTAAAATCCCATGTCATATCCGGTCTTCCATAGCCTAATTCACGCACCAAGGTCACCCAACACTGTTTCCCTACCACACTATGCAATCCTCACTGTGCTTAACTCCAGACTCCATTCTATCTTTCAACCTCACTTGCCTCTAATACCATTATATCACGACCCGCCTTCACCAAAAGGAGGGAAGGGACAACAGATTTCCAGACCCTTCCTTCTTTAAGTTGAAGGATAGATAATGACCCCCGAGACCCACCTTCAATAGGTCCCAGAGTGGAAACTAGCACCAAGGCTATAAAATCACACATATGATGGAAGACATTACTCTTTTTATTTTAATAGGATCAGGAGATAAGATAGTAAATCCCAAACAACACCAAAAGCTGAAGGTGAAGGTAAAGCCTAAAATAAACCATTCCCATATGCATGTTCAAGATTAAAAGATAAAATCCACAAGAACTCCAAAGGTAAGTACCAAGAAAAAGGAAAATGACACCAGCAACTGTCCCAAGGTCCGAGCTAGTACGGTCCCGTACGATCCCTAAAGTCCTCCTGGAAACCTGAAAGCAGTTTTATATACACAGGGTGAGAATATAAGTATACTCAGTAGGGAAAACCAAAGAATCTCATGCACAAGTGGGGAGACATTCTAATTCCCTCTGAGAAAAGAGACAACCAAAGCACCTAGCAAGGAAAACTATCCACCCAAGCCTCACCAAGGCACACTCCCCAAATAACACAAGTAAAGTAAGGTATAGTAATAACACATTGATGTTTGGGTACCCCGCGTCACTTTCCCACTGGTTATTGAAGAAATCCTACGCATCGAACCAATCCTGCCATTCTCACCACAGTCCCACTGCCACACCCCGCCCGCACACACCTAGGCCATAACCGCTATCCCACTCGCAGACACCTGGGCCACAACCGCCATCCCGCCCGCAGACACCTGGGCCACAAAAACTACACGTAATAATTTCCAAAAACACCTAGTCCAGAACAACCACTGCCATGCCCGAAGAAACCTGGTCCAGAAATCTACTGTCATGCCTGAAGACACCTGGGCCTCATCCTGAAGACACTTGGGAAACAACCTGCCTACAAACACCTGGGCCAACCACCACACTACCCTGCATGAAGATTCTTGGGCTAATAATGGACCTCAGGCCATCAAATCCTACCTGAAGAGTCTTGGGCTATTCGAGAAAGGGAGCAAAAAAGGAGCTAATAACCATCCACTCATAAGAGTGTTGGGAAAAACACCCTCCCCCATGAAATGGGGGTGTTTGTCACTAAAGTGATCAAATTGGGTGGGGTGAGAATAAGAAACATAAAATCTATAGATATATGTATAGTTAAAAAGCACTCATCCTAGCCTAGGGTTTCCAAAGACTAACCTAAACACAAAAATCCTCGTGACTATTCATTCGTAAGAAACACAACACTCACGACCAAGTCATGACTCATTCCCAAAATCAATTCCCCATCTAAATAATTCTGGTTTCATGTTCAATCAAATCCATTTAATTGAATTATACACTATTGGGCTACTAGAAGGTGTAACCACAAGCCAGAGGAAAATAGAAACATCCAACATCAACTTAAGCATTCACACTCAGTTCTCTTTTAAAGTTACAACAATAAAAGGGGTTTAGTGAGATCCCTAAAAGTACTGGAACCAAAGAAAACCTCAAAAAAGGGATAAGTGAGATCCTTTGAAGTACTGGAAACAAAGAAAACCCTGAGACACAGCCCCATGTCCCCAAAACTAGAAACCAATGATTTCTCAACAATAGAGGATCCCAACCAAGTTTGTGTCACAAGCAGAGCAACCACACAGTTTCAGACTCACAACCAAGAGGATCCCATCCTCACCCACATCACCCCATAGGTAATCAAACAGAATAACAAACCTACTACCAAACAGAACATGGAAACTTCCAGGTTTAAGCACATCATTCATTATTTTCTTCTTTCTGTTGGTTAGCCGGGGTGACCACACATGATTTATGTTCACTGGGTATCCATTTAATCCACCGAGTTTACGTGATAAACCAATTTCCAAGTTACAATCATTTAATCATCACAGAAGTAAAGGGTTCATTAGTGTGAAAGGAAATACCACCAACGACCATGATTTTCAGTGAGAATAGCCCAACAGTTCACAAAATAAACATCAAGTAAGAGAAGAAAAACAGAATAACAACACATCATTCACACCCCTTTCCTTCATTCTTTAAAGTACGTTTGTTATCTTTATTAAGGTTTGGTTTCACCCACTCCCAAAGGAATAGCAGCGTACCCACCCCAAATGATACACAAAAGGGAGAGATGAAGGGAAAATCCCTACCTGGTTGATAAAGGATCTAATTTTTTCTCCAGGCGCTAAGAACAGGGGATGCACGACTTTCAGGGGAGGAATTCCATGGACTCCAAAAGGTGCAGAAAGCTCCAGCAGAGGCGCACCACAAGCCACGGAAAAAGAGGAACTCCAGGAACACCAGGAAGAAGAAAGAAATCCAGCTGAGAAGAAAAAGAATAAACTCTAGAAGGATATATAAAGAGGAGATCCTACTGTTACGAGATATATAATTTTAAACACCTAGAAAGTCGGATCGTGGTTTCCCACATGGTTTGGGTGGTTACACATAACGATATTAAGTTGTTATTTAATATCCCCCATTGGGGAGGTTCCTTGGGATTTTTAGGAATTAATTATGGGATTTAAAAAAAAGGTAAAAGAATTAATTTACGTCAAAAAAATGTCGTAGGAATGGGACTGGAAAAAGAAAACGTAGGGCTGGGTGAGGACACGGTGCCACCATCACGGTGTCACCATTTTGGTGGAGCCTTATTTTGGAAAAGTAATGGGCCAGGAGGGTCTGGGCCATTACATTATTCTATATCATATGGTATTATTTGTGTATCATATGGTATGAAATGAATGAAATGTTATTTGTGTTTTGGGTATATCATTTAATACAATATATGGATATCATATTTAATTAATTGGGCTATGTCTTATTGTAGGAACTAAGTTGAACCTTATGGTTCATTAGAAAACTGATTAATAATTTTTATTATTTGAGAATGAATTCAACATAATCTGTCATTCAAATAAATTATTTCTAAGATGAAACATTTGGAGAGTTGATTCTTGAAGGTTAGAAAGTGTTTGTTACCATTTCTATTAAATCATACAACGTATGATTTAATGAAAGTATACTCAGAAATGAGACAGGGGCCTATATAAATAGAAAAAAGGCTATGAAAATTGTGTTTGTTTTATTCTATGAATCACCGTAACTAATATCTATTATTTTTTACCCTTTTCTATGAGAGACGTTAGTATTCTGTGGGTTTTAGGAGAGTCCCACCATAGAATTGGGTGATATATCTTAATCCATGGATACAACATAGATAAGAGAGTCTATAGTCTATCTCTAAGTGATATTAATAAAGAATATATATATAAATAAGTAGAAAAAGAAACATCATTGTAAGGCATAAATTGGTTTCATTCATTTATAATATTACATGGTTTTAGGTTTTATGCATATTGATCTTGGGTTCTTGGGTTTCTAATCCATTTCCACTATGTATTTTAAGTGTTAAACTATCCTTAGGAACCAACAATGGTACCAGATATTTACCATGTTGAATGATTCACAAAATCATGTTTTAAAATAATGAAAACCGATATCATATTACATATCATAATCCATATTTTAAGATATAATATATTAATTGAATGGTGGATAGCCATATGATATTAGATTATGTATGTTATGGTTGGATCATATTATATCATATAAGATATCATATCAAATGATTCAATTAAATACTTTCTTTTTTGATACATTATGATGTATGATATATGAAAATCATAGTCTACAATAACACGAACCAATGTAGCTCAAAACATAGCATCATATCACATAGGTGTTATTATGGTATATTTTAAGCTATGATAACATTGAAGGATTACTCTAATGAAGGGATTATCATAAGCCGTAATAGTCATGGGTTCTATGTTATTCCTAGACAATGCTTGGTTAATATGACATGAAGCCAATCATAATTTTTGATTTCCAAGTAATTTCTATATTTTCCCTACATAACACCATTTTAATGTTATGAAATCCAAAAAATATTAATCCTATATAGATTGTGATATAACATGCTTGAAAAACTTACAAAAAACATGACACCAGATGTAGATCCACATTGTGTATGATTAATCTTATGAAATAAGCATTTAGAAAGGTATGGTTGGATATCACTCATGTTAATCCAATGAAAAATTTGGTTCACTATATTAATATTATATAAGGGGTATGTCATAAAATACTATTACCTTTTGTCATGTATTAATATTACATAGATCCTGGTGAGATCGATTAATCTTACATGACTATATCGTAATCCATGGTAACAAGTTACTTTTGATTATTTTTATGTGAACTACCCTACAATAGTTTAACCCTATAAAATTCCTATTATAAATTGTATTTGATGGTTGATAGAATTGGGAAAGTAATTAAATATTACTAGGAAGTAAAAATGAGTTTTTTATAAAATCCAACTAGGAATTGAATTGCCAACGAGCCCGTACCCGAGTGGTAAGGGCTCCTGCTTGGCATCCAAGAGACCTAGGTTCAAAACCGGGTGGAGGAGAATTTCCGGGTACTGTAGCAGTCACTATAGAAAGCACTGTTTGGTACTGTAGCAGCTGAACTATTTACCTGATTTGGGCTTTCGGTCCACCGGTTTGGGCCTACGGGTCTCAGGGACTTCGGGCCATCAAAGGCCTTCAATCCATAGGGCCTTTGGGCCATTGAAGACCATGAAGTAGCCCAGTTCACATAGAGCAGGACCCAGATGAGGATCAGAGCACCAGTAGTAGTCACCAGAAGCAGAGCTAACTGGATTGGAAGAATAAGAGGGTATGACAACTGCCATCGGGACCAAGCACTATGCAGCTTTGTACGAGGCAATGCTAGCCGATCAGCAATGCGGGTGGGGAGCTAAAGGCAATCAATGATGCAGAATCTGGGGAGGGGCAGTTCTAGTGGGCTGGGCCTATAGGTCATGTATTAGGCATGGTATGCCTCTGGGCCTTTGGGTCAAGTATTACGGGTCATGTCGGGCCTTGTGCCTTGGGCCTACGGGTCATGTACGGGTTCCCCTTCAACCCTTAAAAGGGGGATTATCTATAATAAAATAAAAAAGAAGGCCTTCGGGCCATTCAGAGTAAAAACTAGGAATTGAATTAAATAATTTATAAATTGTTTTTAAATCATGAAAAAGGTCAAATGGGATACTTATTTATTCATAAAGTTTTTTATAAATTAATTAATTATAAATTGTTTGTAATGAATTAATTAAATGTTTTTGAAAAATTTAATAAATAAATATCCATAATATTAAAATTTAATATTAAAATAAATTTTTCAAAATTATATGGCATGAATTATAATTTAGATATAAAATGTTTATATGGAAATTATAAGAGTAATTTATAAATTGTTTATAAATTATAAAATAAATTCTAAATATAAAGGGGTTTATATTTTAATTATGAATTATTCACAATTATTGAATTTGAATTGTTCAAATTAAAAAAATTATTTTAGAAATGATCTAAACCATATATAAAAGAGTTTTTATAATTAATTTGATCACAATTTAAATTATATTAAATATGTAATTTTTTAGATTCTGTAAATTGTAAATATAAAATAACTAAAATATAAATTGTTTATATTTTATAAAATATCATATATTTAATGTAAATGAAATATAATAAAAAATTATGAAAGATTTCATATTGGGAATAAATATAAAATGTTTATATTTCTTTAATTATGGATTTTTCATAATGAATTTTTAAATTATAAAGAGTTTATAATTATTAATTTATGAATTGTTCGTAAATAGTTTATCTAATATTTAAATTTTTGAATTTATTTTATTTTTTTCTTTATTCATAGATATAATTGTTATATTATGAATTTTTATGTGTGATTTATCTTAAAGGTGTTTAAACTACTTCTAGAGATTATCATACATTCATATAAGAAGTTACATGTTAGGTATGATCATGAATTTAATTTCTATCTTGAATTTAAGTTTTACTATGTTATGAACTAGGATTAGGTTGATAATTATTTCTTATAATTTACATGAAAGGGTTTCATGTACCTTATGCATGGGATTCCTTTGGGGGTGTATAAAATAATTGGATTTTAATTTGGGTCAGTAACACATGTTATGAGTTCTGTAAAGAGTTACAAATCAATAAGGTTTGAACATATGGGGTTAGTGGAAGAAATATGATTCTAAAATAAATCATTATAACCATTCATATGTGTAATTGGAATAACATGAGATATTATGGTAATATTAAATCCCACTTCAAAATATTAAGTGTTAGATTCCTTACAAAGTAAGCACATCTTAAGACAACAATCATTCAATCAGGTACATTTTGAAAAAGTAGGGTGCCCATAAATTATCTTGTGTAAGTCATAGTGGAAATATATAACCCCAAGAGTTTGTTAATAAAATATAATTGTGATATTTGAGTTAAACTTAGCTAGGAAGCTCTATGAATTATGAAACAAGGGGAATGGTGTTGGGTTTTTTCATATTATGGATTAGACAAAGAGTTTTCCACTCAACCATCAAAGAGCTACATATGATATGATTAATATGATTCCTACTTAAATAACTATTTGTTTAGGGGAAAACTAAATTAGACTCATTACTTAGTAAAATATAGATCTTGTACCATTAATAGATATTATAAATTTAAAATTGGACATCATTTTAGTGGGATAAAATTTAATTAAATTTCTTATTATATGTTTATAAAACATGATAATCATCTGATAAAATATTTTATTATAGATAAATGATATCATCATCATCCAACTTAACTTTTAGATCAATATATAAAATTAGGAGCTTAATGTAAGAACCTTGTTAGACTAATACAAGACTTAAAGAATTGTTCTTAAGATAGTAAAAATTACATGTGTTAGAGAAACCCCTTCTAGAACTACCAATTATTTAAGTAATTAAAAAAGTGAATCTAGATGGTTTTGAGAATTATATAATGATTAAATCAAAGTTTCAAAATAATTAAATACAAAAAGAAACTTTATTATCCACACATATACTCAATATGATTGGGTATATTAATAACTTAGAGTACAAAGGTTTATTAAAGGGATTGTTGTGGTTATGTAATTCATTATATTTTCATTGATGGAAATTTTTTGATAATAAAAATTAATTCAAGAAAATTTTAATCAATATTCTAAAAGCGTTGAGGATAAATGAACTTGAAATATGATGTATACATTTTGGGGTTGTGTTAAAACTAATAGTGGGTAAAATTTAAAATCAAAATAAGAGAAGTTAGTTGCAAATTATAATAATTTTTCTTGTAGTAGTTGGTTAAGGTCATTAAAATCAAGAGTTATCATAAAGGAGGAATAATTATTAAATAGTATGGAATAGTTCAAGATACCTAAAGGGGTTTTTGAAACACCACGATATGATCATGTCAGGTATCAATGTTATATAAATAAATTCTTTGGTTTTGAAGGACATATGATACCAAGTGTATAATTTAAAAATGTTATAAATATACAATATTTCAAAATAAAGTTAATAATTAATAGTGTTTTAAAAATTTTACTCAAATAATAGAGTAAAGGGTTGCTAAATCATGGATTTGAATATAAAGGAATAATATCAATCTCAGATAGATATAAGTAAATGATGTGTATATTCATCTCATTTATCTTATATGATAAGAGAATTTTTTAATAGCAAAGAGTTGTTATGAACAATATGAGATTATGAGTTTAATACACATGATTTATGATTCATCAGATTTTATAGCATACTTGAGAAAAAGATATAGATAAAAATATTTTATCTAAGATAAAGAGTTTATCCAAATGTTTTTTAAAATATAAGGAATTGATATTACACCACCATCATTTGAATATTTTAAATAATAAAGTATTATTATTAAAATTAATCTAAAAACATATAATATTATATTAGTTATAGATACACCATTTTATTTGTTAAATATTTCCACTAAGTAAATAAGTGTTATTTCCTAATTACAAAAAAGTTTTTTTGCCTTATAAATATATTATAAATATAATATAGCATCTAAGTGGTTATTGGGAGTTTTTTTGAACTTAGAGAAGTTTAAATTGAAAAAATAAATGATTACTCTAGTCAAAATTCATAGTTATTGTCACTTTATATCCTAAAAGGTTTAGGATGTGTTGGTAAAGTAATAACATAAAGAGTTACATTAGATACCAAAATATTTATAGAAAAAATTGAAGGAATTACTTCCAAAGGATGATGATAATTAAACAATCCAAGATTATAAAATAATAACATTGTATTTGATATCACATGCGACATAAAACACTGAGATTAAACAACCCATGATTTTTTTTAAATCTAATCTCTTCAATAGCCTGCGAAACATACAACATTGAATTTAAATAAACCATAATATAGTATACCATTATAACCTATCCATTAAATTGGTGGGTATTAATATTATGGAATAAATTATTAAAATTATGGTTATCTATTTATTATAAATAAAATAGCAATCATTTAAAATAAAAAGAAATGTTTTCTAAAAAATTGTATTTTTTTTAAAAGACGGTTTAGTCACGCTTTGCACACATAATTTAAAATTAAAATTTACCAATTTTAATTTTTTTTTGATAAAATGAAATTATTTTTTTAAATAATAATATCATAATTATCTTATGGTGAAATTTTTATATTTTTCTGAAATGTTTCATTTTTGATGAATAGTGAAAAAACTGATTTTTATCGAAAACTACATTTTCATTTAAATAATTTAAAAAGTTAAATTACATTTTAAATTGGTTATTAAGTAAAATTAGTTCAATTATATTAAAATTTTACTAGTTTAGGTCATTTTAATCAATATCATATTGAATTTTGATATTAAAAACTTCTATACTTATGAGAAGTTTCTCTTTGAAACCTATTTTTTCATCACATATGTGAGTGTAATTTAAAATTGGATTCTAAAACTTCTATGAATTGAATTTGAAAAAATGGATTACATATTTTTAATCACAATAATTTATATTATATAATAATTTAAACTTATTTTTTGAGCATTATGAATAGTAAAAGCAGTAAAAATTAATTACCGCAGTTGAGGTAAAAACATATTTACCAGGGGGTTATAATAAGATGAAAAAGTTTAAAATAACCTAAAAAATTATAAAAAACCCATTTTATAGACATATTTTTAAATTATCACCTATAAGGGTAGAGAATTACCAATTTTGGAGGCTTTTGGCATAATAAAAACGTGGCTGTAATTGATTCTTTAAAAAAATTGATTGTGTGTCCTCTCCTCCACTTATAAATGCCACCCTCCTCCCCTATTCACACATCCAAATCCATTTTCTTTGGACAATACCTACCAAAATTATTTAGTCAATCCTGTAAAAAAATACATGATCCATTTTTTTGATCATAAATCCATGCTAGGAAGGACTTTAGTGAAAACAAAAAGAAGTTCCCTAAAGAATAGGTAATGTTCTTAAACGAGTGTTTTCATTTTATTTCTTCTTCTACCTCCCCCAAATCTTATTTAATCATGATAATATAATAAAAAAGTATCTAAAATATACTGATATGTTATTATGTTAATAGAATAACATATATCATTCTCATTGAGCTGACCTCGACCCCTGATAGATGTGTGTTCAACCCATCTCCCTCAGGATCTTTCACGACCAAGGACTATCGTCGGGTGTCTTCCACACAGTCTGTAGAGGATGAGTGGAATGAGTTTCTATGGGCCAGGAAAATCCCCAAAAAATATAACTTTCTCACCTGGAGAATTCATAAGAAATTATTCCCCACTAACGAGAGTATTAAGTGGTGCAATGTGAGTATGGCGTCCAGGTGTGTCTGCTATAGGAGGCATAAAGAGGAAAGCTTGGGTCACCTATTCTTTAAGAGCGAATGGGCGAAGGAGGTTTGGTAGTTTTTTGGTGAGTTCACTACATTATCTATAACTATAATTATTTATCATCCCTTTCTTGTTTGCTGGTTCCATGGCTCGGGGGAGGAGGGCCCAGAGAGAAGGGTGCACACCTTAGTATTGCATGCAAGGTGTTGGTGTTTTTGGTAGGTGAATAATAAGTGGTTTCATGAAGGGGTGGTTTCATCCGAGTGCATGATCATTATTATAATTAAAAATCTACTTATTTATTGGCCAGGGTTCTCATCACTTGGAGTGAGGAAGCTACTGTGAAGCAGTTTATACATGATCTCCATGATACTCCTTCTAGCATCAATATTTCTACTAGTAAATGGGCCAGATGGCACCCTCCCCCTCAGGGCTTAAAGATAAACACCAATGGATCTTGTGTATCAGGAGTTATGCACGGAGGGTTGATAATTTGTGATAGATATGGATCGATCATCATAGAATTTTCAATCTGGTTGGGCCAAGGTATGTCGCTGCTGGCTGAGGCTAAGACCATGCTAACATGTCTCACAGTGTGTAGGCAGAGGGGGTTGATTCATTTTTCACTTACAATTTACATAGAATGTAATAAGGATAAATTTAATGGATTTATTTTATATATATTACATGTTATTGATTCTAAAAAATTAATATATCATACACTTTCTTACCCTTTTACCTGTTAAGGGAATGCTAACGTCGCTCGTGAGTACATACGACCTGCCATCACCATAAAGCGATGTGATCCATTCTCCACGTTCAAATTTAAATAATGATTCTAAAAATGTATCTAATGAAAAAATGGTATTTATAACATTAATATAATTATAGATATTATGTATTTATATCCTATACTCAAGAACCAGAACTTTCATGACAAAGCATTCATGAGAAAATAAGGAAATTAACACCCGAAATAATGAAAATAATGAAAGATTAATAACGAACAGGTGATAAGATGTTATAAGAGGATAATATATGATATTATAAATATGAATATGGTTCTAGTATAAATTAATAACATTATTAAAACCATTATACATGTGGTTAAAACATGTTCAACCAAAAGGAAGTGTGAGGTAAGAGACTTCATCTCATTTTCTCTTCATTGAGGCACATTGTAATGTTATAAAACTAATTTATTTTATATGGTGTTTATACTACCCCTTTTTCATGTAATATATTGAATAATTCATAAATCATAGAATTTTAACTTTTAATTTGAATTACTTCATCTAAGGGGATTTGACTTGAAAATTACCAAGTGGTAAAGAATTTCATAACTCAATTTATTTTCATTGGGTTAAATTACTTCTTCACTATATTTGAAATTATAAGATTATGTGTGTAAATAATTTTTACTATATTATGTTTTATTTAATTTTTTTATTTGGATTAAAATTTGATGCACACAACATTTTAATTGATTAATTCTCACTTCAGCGTTATGATCTTTGTAAGTGTTTATTTCACAATCTCATTTTAATCGGGATTGTTTATAATTGAATTTCCATTGAAGGAAATTATTTAATAATTTTATAACAAACCCATTAATTTTTCTTATCCTCTAGTTATTAATGATTCTTTCAAGAAATATTGCCATTTTCCACTCTTTGGTACTTAAAATGATTGGGAAAACGTTTTTAATAAAATCTGACTTCATTTATCTATTCAGTCGATAATCCTTTTATTCCAAATCAATGTTTTTAGAAAATGTTTTAGAAAATGTTTTAAAATTATCCAAATGATTTATTAAATATTTTTCCCATGTTTTAATTTTTAATTTTTTTATAAAGGAATCTTCTTGTTGATTTCTAAATGAGAAGGTTTTTACCATTTATAAAATAGTGTAAAAGGAATATTTTTTTAACTTATATGACATGTATGAAATTTCTTGTCATCATTAACTCTCATTTATTTGAATCTTACTTTACAGGTTTAAAATATTATTTTTAAAATAAAACGTTTTTCCTAATATTTTTGAAATTTTTAGTTTTAAAAATTGATTTTCAATGAAAAAAAGATATTCTTCAAGAATATTTTTAAAGATATTTTTATGGTATTTCTATTCATTAATGATAACAACCCTTTAATTTACTTATACTCCACTAGGGATATGCTTTATTGATACCATCATTATTCTTTCTATGGATGGTTTATTATCATTTTGACTAAGGAAATTATTAACATTCACTTTCTTGATTCATTTTTGTATTCATTAACTTTCCCTTAAAATATCCACTTTCCTGTGATCATTGGAAATTACATTTTACCTAAATATCCATATTACTTATCATGGATATAATTATTTTTTAAACCATATATCATTTCTATATATGGTGTTATACATTGAAAGTTATTTGATTGACTATGGAAATATTGATAAATATGTATTCTTTACTCAATATATATTTTTGTTGATAATGAATATTGATTCATGAATTAAATTTATTATTAGATATATAAGGAATTATTTGGACATAAAAATATGGGTGGGACCCAATTATCGATATTTTATAAATGCATCAATAGTATCATGAGACGAATCAATTGGATAACCTTAGTTAAATGGGGTTCTGGTTTATACTTACCCATTAGTTTTAAACTATATAGAGAAAGGTCTTGATAGTAGAGTTATCATGATTTCTAAGATCATCATGTCCTATAATTAAGAATTTCCTTCATTGTGAATTTAGTTATTATTATACAAGGTATCTTTGAAATAATATTATCATTGGATGTATTTTAGTACCAGTTTATTGATTAAATGAAATGTGTTTCTGTTATTTACCTTGCTATATTTATTATTCCTTATCTAGTTATGATAGTAATGTTATTGATTAAATGTAATGTGTTTTAAGTTATTTATCATACCATATTGATTATGAATTATATAATCATGAAATTAAAACTATTTAAATAGAATGCGTGTTTAGTTATTTACCTTTCTATATTGATTATGACTTATCTTATCATGATAGTTGAATTATTTAAATGGCACATGTGTTCAGTTATTTACCCTACCATTTTGATTATTCTTATTTGTTTATGATACATTTATCTATACTTAACCCTTATTACAAATTTTAGGTCAACCTTATTTTTTTCCTTTACTAGGAATCCATATTTTTTACTATTAATGATATGCAAGGATATTCTATATGAAATAATGATATTCTATAAAAAATTATGTCGTAATTTTTGTATTCCAATATAATATGGGAATCATGTATGTATCTAGTTTAACAAGACTACTAAACAATTCGATCCTTTGAGATATAATTCCTTGAATCTTATTAAAATGTAATAAAGTAAGAAATTGACTTTGGGTTACTAGATTCTAGTTTATTATAGTTTGTATCAGAGGAAGTTTAATAGAAATAATGGAAAATAAAATAAAGAAAACATAGATTAGGGAATGAAACCCTATGATAAAATTTGAGGATAAGTATAGAAGAACATCTTAAAGTTTTGGTATGGAACAGAATATGTAGTTTTTACTAGTAATACTTCCCTATTTTTATACTATAAGTGGATGTGATTGTAGAAAAATTTTACCTAGGAGAACATTGAGCTTGACCCCTTTATCACCTAGTGCATGTAAATGGGACATGCACCTGGTTTGAAACTCCCGAGGGATATTATTAGGCTAATTCACATTTTATTTACAAACCATTATAAAGGATTTGAGTAGATGATGAAAATAAATTACCTAGTTTAAACCTAAGGTATCTTATATTGAAAAGAAGATATCAGGATTTAGACATCCTATAAATGATTCTTCATGATTATTTGGTTTCCTACTATGATTATTGTTGCTTACACTATGATTTTTGGTTTGAGTAAATAGATGTAACTTTAATTTATCATGTTAACATTGAATATGAAGGAAAATTTAGTGACTGTGAGAAACCAAATGGGATGATGAAAAGTGAGAAAGATATTGTGATTATGAATAATCAGTTATCTCAAAATTTTATTAACAATCTATACCTTAACCTACTCCTAGAACCACCAAAGAAGAGAAGGATTGAGTTCTCTAAGAGCTCAATGATGGGGACCATGGAAGAAAGAAGGATCAATTTACTCCATGTTAGAAATATGGAAAGAGACACCTAATAAAGTGTTTGAGAGGAACATGAAAATGGTTTATATAGTAAATAAAAGGGCATAAAGTAATGAATTTCATAGAAAAAACAAAGTGACGATGGAAGAAAATATATCTTATCCTAGGGATCCATTTATAGTTCACTATATTAAATGTTGAGAACCTAAGAATTATCTGAGTCAATTCCCTATTATAAAGGTTAAACCCTAGCCTAAGGAATTAACTATGTTAAAATAAAACTAATGAAGTATTTATGTATTAGGATTCAATAATTAAATAATATAAGTTTTTATACCAATGGTATTTTGGTTATAAGAATTACGAATAATCTAAGGATTATGTAAAATTTTAGAATATATTTATTCATTAACCTAAGAGTTAAGGATAATATCATGTTTTTATGAGTTTAAGTTTGACCATAAGTTCAAATTATGAAACAATCCTTTTTAAAACTTGTGTGGTAAGGATATAACATGATTAAGGATATTTTTGGAAAACATTTATAGGAATACAACCTATTGGTTTAGTACCTAAAAGTGTTATTTGAAGAATAATACCTTTAATTTTTTGGGAAATAAGATTAAAGGTATTGGTAAACTTTAAGGTTTATATTATATTTGATGTTGTAGTAATTATGGGTTATCACAATTTTGTAATGTTTTAGGAATTATATTAATATGGTTTTAGAAAAAGGATATTCCAAATACCAGGGGACAACCCATTACATTTGACAATGCTCTGGGGCTTGAACACACAACTAAAGGTTGACAAGGGTTTAGTACCTACCACCAACCTTTGTGATGTCCTGGTTAATATTTCGTTATTTTCATTTAAATGATTTGATGAATAAATATTAATAATGAACAAGTGATGTTAATATTTAGGTGTAGAGATTAATGTATAATATTGGATAACTTGTTCTAATTATATTGGTTTCGGAAAATAGTTAGTGATATATAAAAATAATTTTCACTATTTTATGGATCTTATGATATTTTAAAAGTGAATTTTAGTGATTTACTAACAAAAAATTCATTTTTTGATATTAATTTCTCATAGTAAGTGATAAATTGGAAACTGATTGAAGTACAACCAAAGGATGAAATTGTGCTTATGAAATAAAAATGTATCAAGTAAATATATTTTCTTATATTCTTAGACATTAAAATAATTACTCAAATTTAGGAAAAGGATATTTAAAAAAAATTATCATATTAAATTCATATATAATAAATCAAATGGTATTTTAAATCATCACAATTTTATAGTTTTGAGGTCCTTAACTTTCCATTGACCATCCACTTTTTTGTGATCAATAAACTCTATCACTATCTATAATTATTTATTATTTTCTTCCATGTCCATGTCTTAAATTTACACTAATGTTTTCCTACATAAAATTATAGCCATGTGTTATTCCATATGACCTTTTTTACTTCCATTATATTTTATTAAGAGGATATTTTATTAACCCTTTTTACAATGTGTGTTTTCTATAAAGGAATTTTCAAATATAAAACCCTTGATTTTTTAGCACAAGATCAAATTTTGAGGATGAAATTTATTTAAAGTGGGGAGAATGTACCACCCAAAAATTATAAAAGAATAAAATTATATTTGATATCACATGATAAATGAAATACCAATCTTAAACAACCTATAAAACATATTTCTTTAAATTTAATATCTTTGATAGCTTTTGGAACACACAACCCTAAGTCAAAATGAACTGTAATATAGTATAGCATTATAAAATAGCCATTAAATTATAGGGTATGAATAGTAATAACTAAATTATGAAAATTATAGTTATCTATTAATTTTAAATAAAATAAGATTCATTTAAAATAAAAAGAAATGTTTTCTGAAAAACTGTATTTTTTTCTAAAATACGGTTTAGTCATTCTTTACAAACATAATTTAAACTTATTTTTTTTTACCAATTTTATAAAATTTATCTGATAAAATGAACTTTATTTAGAGAACTAAATATATAAAAATTATATTAGGGGGATTTTTTGGGATTTTTATGAAATGTTTCATTTTTTGATAAACAGTGAAAATACTGATTTTTATTGAAAACCACCTTTTCATTTAAATAATTCATAAGGTAAAATTATATTTAAAATTGGGTTTAAAGTAACATTAGTTAAATTATTTTAAAATTTAACTATTTTAGGTCACTATAATGAATTTCATATTGAATTTTGATATTAATACTTATAATAATTTTCTCTTTGAAAACACTCTTTTTCATCACATCTGCAGGTATAATTTTAAATTCGGTTCTACCACTTATATGAATTGAATTTGAAAAAATGAATTCATAATTTACAGCAAGAATAATTTATATTATCTAATAAGTTCAACTTAATTTTTTACCATTATGAATAGTAAAATAAGTAAAAATTAATTACCATGGTTAGGGTAAAAACTAATTTACTAGGGGGTTAAACTAAGAAGATAAGGGTTAAAAATGACCTAACAACTTGTCCAAAACCCATTGGATGGACATATTTAGACCTTATCACCTGTAAGGGTCATAAAAGACCCATCTTGGAGAATTTTTTCATGATTAAAATATAGGAGTAATTGATTCTTTTCAAAAATTCCATGCATGTCCTTTCCCCCACTAATAAAAGGCCATACCATATCCTCCCCTATTAACACTTAAAAATTCATTTGGTTTAAAAAATACCCACCAAAGTTTTTTACTTAATCCCCTCCTAACAAACTATATCCCTTAGTTGGATTTCAAATCCATCATAGTAATAATTTTGGTGAAAATCAAAAGAAGTTCCTCGAAGAAGAGATAAAGTTCTTAAAATAGTGTTTTTATTTTGTTTCTTATGCCACCTCCCTTAAATATTATTTAATCATGATAATATAATAACACCAATATTTAACTTATAATGACATTTTATTATTCTAATGGGATAATCTATATCTATCTACTCTTCCGTCAAATGAGAAACAAAACCATTGATCATGTGTACAACAGACTATCACCTCATAGACCGATGTAATTGATTTTCCATCATCACTTTTCAAGGATAGATGTAATTATGGATTTAAAACATTTATATAATATGATAACGACACTTGTGTATATGGAGGACTACCGCCTCGTGAAGTGATGTTATTCATTTTTCACTTCTAATTTACATGGAATGTAATAAGAATAAATTTAATAAATATATATGATATATATTACATGATATTGATTATATAAAATTAATATATCATATACATCATTATCCTTTCACCCGTTAAGGGAATTATAACATCTCTCATGCGTATATATGACCTACTATCTCTATGAAGTGATGTTATCTATTCTCCATGTTCAAATTTCAATAATGATTCTAAAAATGTATCTAATGAAAAAAATGATATTTATAACATTAATATCATTCTATATATTATGGATCTATATCCCACACCCAAGAACTATAACTTTCATAACAAAACAAAAATGAGAAAACAAGGCAATTAACACTCTAAACAATAAAAATAATGAAAGATTAATAATGATCAGGTGCTAAGATGTTATAAGAGGATCATATATGATATTATAAATATAAATATGGTTTCATTATAAATTAATAACACAATTAAAACCAACATACATGAGGTTAAGGCACATTCAACCAAAAGGAAGCATGAGGTAAGGGACTTTGACAGAATTTCTCTCTGGTGAGGCATATTATAATGTTATTCACCTAATTTATTTTATATGATTTATATAAAATTCATTTTTATGTAATATCATGAATAATTCATAATTCATTTTATTTTGATTTTTAATTTGAATTATTTTATCTAAGGGGATTTGACTTGAAAATTAATAAGTGGTAAAGAATTTTATAACTCAATTTATTTTCATTAGGTTATATTACTTATTCATTATCTTTGACATTATAAGATTATGTATATAATTTTTTTGACTATATTATGTTGTATCTACACTTATTTTATATTTATTTACATTTTATAGACATAATATATTCATTTGTTAACTCTCACTTCAATGTTTTGATCTTTGTAAGGGTTTATTTCCCAATATAATTTTAATCAGGATTGTTTATAATTGAATTTCCATTGAAGAAAATTATTTTATCATTATATAATAAACCCCTTACATTTTATTATCTTAGGGTTATTCATGATTTTTCAATTAATATTATCATTTTCCACTCTTTAGTATTTAAAATGATTGAGAAAATGTTTTTAATAAAATCCAACTTCATTTCTTTGTTTAGTCAATAATCCATTTCTTATAAATCCATATTTTTAGAAAATGTTTTAAAAAATGTTTTAAAATTATCCAAATGATTTATTAAATAAATTATTACCCATTTTTGAATTTTTATAATATGGTTTGAAATGAATCTTCTTGTCACATTCAGGATGAGGATTTTTTTACCCATTTTACAATAGCATGAAAGGAATGTTTTTTAACTTATACAAAATGTATAGATTTTTCTTCCATCATGGACCCTCATTTCATTGTATATTACTTTACGAGTTTAAAATATTATTTTTAAAAGAAAATATTTTCCTCATATTCTATAATTTTTTTTGTTTTAGATAGTGATTTATAAATTTAAAGGGATACTTTCCTTAGGAATGTTTTTAAAGTTATTTTTATGGTATTTATATTCATCAACGACAACAACCATTTATTTTACTTATAATCCATTGGGGATATGTTGTATTGATACCATAATTATTATTTATATGGCCAGTTTATGATCGTTTTGACTAAGGAAAAATATTGGCATTAATTTTCTTGATTTATTTTTGTATTCAATAACTTTCCATTAAAATATCTAGTTTCCTATGAATACCAGACATTAAAATTCCCCTAAATATACATATTATTTATCAGAGATATACTTATTGATTAAATTATATATAATCTCTACATAGGGTGTTTTATATAGAAAGTTATTTTATTGGTTGGAGAAATATTGATAAATCCATATTCATTACTCAATATAGATATTTATAGATAAAGCATATTGATTTATTAATTAAATAAATTATACGATATATACAGAATGATTTTGGACATGTAGACAAGGGTGGGACATGGTTATAGATATTCCCTCAATTAATCAGTAGTCTATGAGAAGAGTGAGGTAGATATCCTTAGTTAAATGTGTTTTTGGTGTATACCTACCCATTAGTTTTAAACCATCTCAAGAATGGTCTTAACAGTAGAGGTATCATGATACATAAGATCGTAACATCCAATAATTAAGAATTTTATTTATTAATAATTCAGTTATTATTATCCATGATATTTTTTCAATGACATTATCTCTGAATGCATTTTATTCTCATTTTATTAATTAAATGTCATGTTTTTTCAGTTATTTATCTTTCCATATTGATTATGAATTATCCAGTTATGATAATCATGATATTGATTAAATGGAATGTGTTTTTAGTTATTTACCTTTTCATATTGATTATTTATTATCTAATAATGATATTAAAACTCTTCAAATGGCATGTGTATTTAGTTTTTTACCTTTACATACCAATTATTCCTTATATTATCATGATATTATAATTGTTTAAATGTAATGTGTGTTTATTTATTTACCATTCCATGTTGATTTTTCTTATTGATTCCTGATAAATTCTATTTTACTTAACCCTTACTAATAATTTGAGCCCACCCTTGTTTTTTTTCTTTACCAAGAATCCTGGAAGTATGATATGAATTATATACAAGGATATTTAGATGGAATAATGACATTATCAAATTTTTTTTTTGTAATTTGTGTATTAAAATATAATATGGGAATTATATATGTATCTAGTTTACCGAGAAAAATAAACTATTCATGTAGAGACCTGAAGCTTGACGTACATGTACATTACATTATTTTTGCGGAATACTTAGTACATTACAAAAACACACACACAAGGACCGTAATAGTTTAGTGTCTTTGGAAACTCGGAATAAAATCTTCTAATCGTGGTGAAAGATCTTCAACATCTCTCATAAAGATCTTCCTTTTTTTTACCTAAAACCTTTCTTTATATCCTGGGGAAAAGAAAACATAAAAGGGTGATCTCAAATACTCAGTAAGGGTAAAAAAAAGAAATATCAATCACATCATATTCATAAGAACATAACATTTTGGAAATCTTAACCTGCAAAAGAGAGCATAATTTCATAACATGGGATAAATCATGGCAGTGAAATGTAATCACAATAATCATAACTTAAAACATTAAACTTTGTGTCATACACACATAATCATAGAGAATCATATCTTATTAGTCAAGACTCATTGCCAAGACTATCTTAGTGGACAAAGTCCATTTCTGAATCGAGTAACCCTCGTTTCAGTCCTGTTTCACTGAACCGGTATAACCTACCATTTCAGCCATGTCTATCTCATGAGATATAAAATCTTTACCCAATGCATTGGAGGGAGATATAGGTCCCACCCATCTCATAATGATACTATTCTTATGTGTGCCACAAAATCTTAAAAAATACATCATTGCATAACCCATGTAATAAAAATGGGAATCTTAAACATCGTGACATCATAAAACAATTCATATAAGATAAAGGAATTCATAAAAAATATTTCCATCACAACATAATAAAATCCATGTAATAATAGGGATAGAAACAGAACCCTTTATTATCTTAGATGGAAAATAATTTTGATAAAACACTTGAACTCCATTCTTGAGGAAAATATCCTTTCTACTTCAAAAACACTTTTCATTTCTTAACATGTCATAAAATTATAACTAAAAGAAGTTGATTAAAAATAAAATTGAAAACTTGTAAAGGAAGCTTCTTGGAAATAATTTTTTAAAAATCCATTCATGCCGTATAAGTTAAAAAAACATTCTTCTCGTACTTTTGTCGGAAAAGTCAAAAAGTACCTCGTACGAAAAAAGACAAAAGATTCCTTTCATGTCTTTTACTAAAAACTCACCAAAGGGTAAAAATGGATTTAAATAATTTTAGGTGGATGGAAATAATATTAAATATTGAGGAAACATGGATGTGGATGATAAAATACACCCCAGTAAATACCAAAGTATAAACAATCTCGGATAAAAATGAGATTGTGACATTTCCCTTACCTTAGGTCCGACTTGCTTTGTAAGTGTCCGAACCTCCTGTATAATGATTTAAATCATGTTATTTAGTTATTCCAGAATCATATTCATTGTTATTATATCATATATGGTCCACTTATGACTTTATATTACCTGTTCTTTTGTAAATTCATGTTAAAGTAGCATTTTGGGTAAAATCGTCTCATTTGTCGTTCGTGTTTTTAACTTGTAATTATTCATATGATTACTTAGATCATGATTACTTAATTCCAGAATATAAAACATGATTTATATATATATATATATTCAGAATATACATATATAATAAATCAGTAAATGGAAATAAATACACCGTTCATGGAGACGGTAGTCCGTACGTACGCATGAACGCTGTTTTCGTTTCCTTATTGAATTGAATGGAATTAAGTAGATGACAGACATATAAATATAAATAATTCCAGTATCATTATTAGGTCATATATTTCATTAGTACTTATTATATATACTTTATAATCATTCATGAATGGTTAATCATTGAGAATGAATCTCATCGCGTCGTGGAGACGGTAGTCCGTACGTACGCACGAGCGATGATATCGTTCCCATGGTCGTGGAATTGTGTTGAAGTGTATGTATACTATTTCAGTATCAATATAACTTTATAATAATCATATATAGTTACTAATTACACCATTATACCCATCCAATTAAGGTGGTGACGGAAAATAGATTACACCACGGCGTGGAGACGGTATTCCGTACGTACGCACGCGCGGTGATTTAATTTTTCCGTAGGATGGATAGAAGATGAATTATGGTTGTTTCATATTTATAATAACATATCAGTATTTAATTAATACTGATGTTATTACTTTATCATGAAACAACTAAAGAAGAATAAGTTGAAGAAGAAATAAATTGAAAAGATCGGTAATGGATATTACCTCTTCTTTGAAACGCCTCTTTGAATCCTCCACTTAGGGAACTAAGATTGGTCTTTGAAGAAGACCAGGACCTCTAGGATTATTCTAGGGAAGTGGATAAGGGATTTTGGCAGGGGTTGGCCGAGCTTGAGTGCTCAAATTGGTGTGAGGAGGAGGGGGAGGAGGTGCCCTTTTATAAGGGAGGAGAGGGGCACCTTAGGAATATCTCAAAATATTATTTTATATTAAAGTCAAAATCGGTTTATAATGGTTCCAAAGGGTCTTATTTCGAAGGTAAAGTGGGGATGGGTCGAAATCCTATCAACCAATAGGATTTAGACAAGTTTAGGTTATTATTTTAACCTTATCAATTATATTTAACTCTAAGTTAAATAATTTAACTTTTACCGTGACTTTTTGTTTTCTTACACTATATGGTTAATACACTTACTATAACATGCCAAACGAACCCTAAGTTGTTTATTATTAATATATAGATCCTTATCTAAGTCATTTGGCCGAACCTTAGATTTTTAGGAATAAAATAACAATTAATAATATAATATTTTATTTAAAAACTATTTTGTGTCAATTTTGACACTATTTGATATATGATTTTTTTGAAAGTCATAACATAATTATATGTTCGAAAAAAGTTTATTAAATCAACACTAACATATCATAGTAACCTAGAAAATTAGTGTAATTCATAAAAAGTCTCAAATTACATTTATTTTGGTGTTTATAACATCAATTATGTCAATATTTCATTAATAAGATAATTACTGCATCATCATTGTGTCATAAATAAATTAAATTATTTAATGTCAAAAAATTACAAATAAAATACCATTATGTAGGAAATATTTTTATATTTCTAATGAATATTTATAGTCTAATTTATCGTATGTATAACCCCATATTAAAAATTATTTACTTATTAAACTTTGATTTTAACTATTTTAACCCTCCTTTAAATAAATTAATAATAAATGTCCTAATCTAATCCAAGTGGGCCTAAATGGTCATATTTTATTCCTAAGATTGTTTTTGGTCGAATTTCACTTATCCAATAGAATTAGGACATGTGTTAGGGTAATAATAATATCATCTTTACCCTTAATTACCCTATTTACTTTTAATCGTGGTAAAAAAAAGTAAAAAGTTACTATTCACCAAAAATTATTTTCATCTCATTGAACCACATTTTAGTCCTTGATATTAACCGTGTCTCTCGGATTTTTGAAATTTCATTCACAGAAGCGGTAAAATTAAGTTTTATGCAAAATTCAGTTTTTAACCTACCACTTAGTGGTTTCACTATTCATCAAAAATTGAAAGTTTTCAGAAAAATACCAAAATTTCACCCTAGGCTAATTTCGGTATTCTAAATCAAAAAATGAAGTCCATTTTGAAAAATAAAATTTATAAAATTTCAAAAAGTGGTTATTACTATTCATAACGGCTAGTTTTAATAATATTTTAATAGCATATTGTTGTTTAGTGAAACTCGTTATTGCGTACTACACACGCTAACGAGGAAGGTCGCGATTGCATGTAATGAAAGGCAAGTCAAGGATGCGTGTCGTGCAAGCTCCTTTTGGTGTAGCATACAACACAAGACATTAATGAAATTAAAAAGAAAAATTTTCATAAAATCTCGGGGTGTTACAATTCAGTCCTTTATGATGGAATTACTTATATCTTATTCCAATGTAATAAAGTAAGATAGTGGTGCTAGGTTACTAGAGTCAGGGTCATTACAGATAATGATAAAATTTGAATGATTTCTAAGTGTACAATTGAAGTTATTAACATCATAATAGATGATGTTATGGAGATAAAGAGTTTGTAAAGACCTAGATTTTCCATGTATTTTTTTTAATTATATAGAGTTATTACGAGTCTGAAAAAATTGACGACACGTGATTCTAAGGCCTGGTGTGCCCAGAATGAATTTCTAAACTTTTTTAAAGGTACATTTAGTAAACACACATATGGAGTTTTATAACTTTTGAACTGGTGCTCAGATTAAAAATCCAAGGGAACTGTTGAATCCGCAACGTCGGGATTCACTTAAGGGAGGCTTCACTTCGACCGCAAAAGGTCATGTGAAAAATTTAATTTTGCAGACTTTTGAAATATTAATAAAAGAACATGTTATGTTATTTTATTTCTTTTCTTTTTCTCCAGTGGATGAGTAGTGGTGGTGGGACCAAAAACATGTCAATCCATTAAATGGCTTGACTCCCCTTTATTTTTTACAACCGCACCATTAGAATTTTTAAGGTTAATTAATTAAATGAACCCCATTAATTCCACATGCATTACTCACCCTCCCCCTCTCCTATTTATATGGTGCTTGAGGTGGAGTGTTGGAATGACTTCACCAAGTGATGAAGCTCTAGAAAAGTACCACAGCGCCAACCACTTGGAGGATGAGACCAGTTCTAGTGAGCGATGACGAGCACCACCGAATCATGAACAGATGACAATGACAAAGAAGGTTCCGTCGATTATTGACAACAAACTTCTAATATAAGTAGGGCTTTATCTTGTTCAATTTTCAAGAGTTTTTGAATATTTGATCTTCTCTCATGTTAAGATGCTAACGTGGAGGGTGCAGGGCAAACGAACAAGGCCCAATCCCTCCACCTTTTATTTATCATTGCGTTCTTCGTAGGTAAATTATTCAGGTTGGATGGAACTCAAATCCGAGGGTCAGGCAGCGAAGGGAACGACCCAAGAAGATTGTAGGAGAGATTAGATGAAAAAATGGAACACCGAACCTCACCTGGTGGCCCGAGGAAGATCGTCGGTGCGACACTAGCAACCCGCGCTGGTAGGCGATGGTGGTGGCCAACGGCGATAGAGGCGGCATGCCATCACGTGCCACAGGAGGAGGCCGTAACACTAGGCCATGAAGGTCAGTAGAGCGGCCGACATCGGCTGACTGCGGAGGTGGTGTGGTGCATCGTTGCATGTTGTTGGAGGAGAAGGTCGTGACTTTTCAACCATAGTGCTCAAGTAGGGTGGCCGACACCGGCCAGCCGCAGAGGCGGAGCGGCGTACCTCTAGAGATGGCCACGGCTCGAAGCCGCGAAGGAGGAGGAGGGACCCACCCCTGTGGGTCCTGTGACGACCAGGCAGTGCCACATGGCGCTACCACTCTATTACCAAAATGTCTTAGTTTTTTAGGATAAGGGGGGGGGGGAGTGTTACCCCCCGGTGCCAGCCAGGGTGGGCCCCGTGCCAGCGGGCTGAGCCGCGCCCCCTTGCGGGATAGGATGCACCCCCCCATGCTGGCCAGGATGGGCCCCCCGTTCGGGCCGGGCTGTGGCCCCTGAGTGGGCCGAGCCCCCCCTGTGGGCTGGGCCGCACCCCCTGCGGGCCGGGCCGGATCACGGGCCAACGGGCTGAGCCCGTCGTGGAATAGCCCAACCGGGCCAACCCAGGATGGTTCGGGCCAGACCGGGTTGGACCCAGACTGGGTCGAGTCAGGCCGGGTCAGTCCGACCAGGTCAGACCAGACCTAGACCCATCCAGGCCCAGTTTCGCTTAAAGTGCCATAACTTGAAATACAGACATCCGTTTGATGAACCGTCTACGACACTGGGACCCTTGGAGTGAGACGATCCTTTTGGTATAATACAGTCAGATTTTTGAGATAATTGGAGTATAGATGGGTTGGATTGAACCTGAATCCAATCGGACCCTCAGTACTAAAATGCTTATAACTCACAGACCGGGTGTCCGATTGATGTGTCGTCTATCACGTTGGAACCCTTATGACATGGAGGTCATTTGGGTAACTAATTTGTGGATCTTCGTGGTGGTTGAGGTACAACCAATATATTAAGGATTAGATTCTACGAAACTCGAGCACACTGGGTGCGAAGAATCCTGCGACTGGCTGTGACATGAAGAAGAAGAGAGACCAATGTGCGTCAGTATCATAAACTCTAGAGTGGGATGATCTAGTTGTAGGACTAATAATCCCTACCTCTGTACTAGAGACCCTATGTGGATCAGTATCATAGATACCCTGTGTGGATCAACATCATAGAAACCTTGTGTGGATCATCATCATAGCGACCCTATGTGGATCAGCATCATAGCGACCTTGTGTGGATCAGCATCATAGCGACCCTGTGTGGATAAAAATTCTAGCGACCCTGTATGGATCAGTAGTAGAATGACCCAATGAGGACCCACTTTACAGTGGCCCGTCATGGAACAACGACTTACATCTAAGAGTGGATTGATAATTTAACAACTTCTTGTGGATTAGTTGTGGAACTTATAAAATGGAATAAGATGATATAGCTTAAGACTAATCATATATATTTTTAATCTCCGAGTTGTATACATAGTGTGGGATGAATATTTATTTGTGCTTTTTTATTGAGGTCTTGCTTATGGTTTTTCATTTTGTGGAACTCTAGGAGACCTTCGGGGGTCTCGGGGTCCCTACTGAGTATTGTTATACTCACCCCTGCACGGGCTTCACCTACACCTTGTTGTGTCTTGTGCAGACGACGAGCAGCTGGGCTGAGACTTCAGGGAGCTAGGACCAGGTAGTACATGGGGGATACGGGCTGACGTGGAGTGCTGCGGAGAAGATCTATACCTACCCTTCAGGTAGGATACTCGGTGGATGATCCAGGAGCTATTTTCTCTTTTCAATTGTACTTGTACTTTTCAGTTGGTCTTGTATTCCATCCCCTTTAATTTCAGTACACTTTTTACTACAACAGCTTACTTCATGGTTTCTTCTTGTTGTGTTCTTGGTTTGTGTGTTTGTACATGTTTAAAGTTAATGCCTTCTTGTTATAGGGATACTCCTTTTCGGTGCTAGTCGCCAACCCCTGTCCTATGGAAGGTGGGATTGGGGTAGTCATGACACATGCCTCGGGGGACGAGTCATGATAGATTTTGAGTATGTTCAAGGAGTTGAACATTAGGAAATTGATTCCTAGGTATCAACATTATTCAAACCAGATTAATTTATATATTTTACTCACACAAAGTTTGGTGGGAGAGTTTTATCAAATGGCCACATAAATAGGTGGTAGTAATTATATAGAGATATAAAGAGTTCAATAAAGACCTAAAAGTAAAAAAAAACATAAGACTTATATGTTAGTTTGTCATATGGGATATGATAAGATAGGTTCTTATGTATATTTTTATTAATAATTCCGAAAATAGTATTAAAAATATAAAATGTATCATGTTATAAAAAATTAAACCTCCACTTTATCATTCTTTCACTTTGGTTATATATATATATATATTAATATACATTTTGTGGGGTATAATGATAATTGACCTCTCAACGTATGAATTTGATTTACCCCTAAACAATATTTTTCATAATTTATTATAGGTTATTATGAAATGTTAAGGTTAACATGAGTAGGATTCTTGTATCAGTATACATAATATGCTCATAAATAAAAAAATGAGTTTTTTATGCTAGATGACCCATAAAGTATACCGCATGGAGTGTTATATCTATTTATTTAGTATACTAGGTGTGAGTGGTTCATATTGGAGTCTCCATTACCAATGGTTAGAGATATACCCAGTATGTTAACCTTCATACTTTAGTACCTTTCTTACACAAGCCTTGAGGCTTAGCTTATCCAGGGGTGGCTGGGAATGTTGTTGATTTTTTCATCAGTTGAAGCTTAACCAAGGTGGGATTTGACTTCTCATATGATTATTATGACATATGGGCCTTCAATTGATATATATTGAGGAAGTTTAAATCTATACCTAGATAACACATATGATGTGATTTTCTATTATGATGATGGGAATGTGATGCGCTCATCCATAAAGGAAAAGGACATGTGATGTATTCATCAACGTGGCTAGTATATACTCGTAGAACTGGGAATGTATGAGTTAGTTATATGGTATTAACATACTCCATGTCCCATGGACAATAAATGTCTTATAAAAAGGTATCATATGAAAATGAATGCTTGTATATGATACAACTAGTGGATATAACTACAAAGATACACGTGTTTGATGATGATCATGTCAGATCCCTTTGTAGCTTGAGTATAACTGATTATTTTATAGAGGTCACTCTTTTATTATATATATGAATTTTATAATTAATATTTTTTTAATGATACAAAGGCCTATGGGATCACACTTTGCGATTTACTAAATGGGGATTGAGTTTGACTTAAATATATTATTTAAAAGTATTTTAGTGTTTATCCAAAAGGATTTTTGTAAGGGTGTTCCCAAGGTATTACATGTGATATAATACAAAGAAAAGTTAATGATAGGCTTAAAAACTAGTTTTTAAGATATTCAAAAGGGGTTCTATGAATAGTTTTATAAGTTATTTTATATGATACTATACAAGGTGTGATGGTATAAAGTCTTATATTCTTTATTTCAAGTGGGTAATTGATGGAGAGATGTCCTAAAGCCACATATATATATGATATGTTTATGATAAGTTTTATGGTATGATATGGATGTTTTAGGGTACAATATGCATGGTGTGTTATATATTTTTTGTGTATATCGTTTAATATAATATATGGATATCATATTTATTTTCTTGGGTTAAGTCATATTGTATGACTTAGGATTCACCTTGTGGTTCATTCAGAAACTGATTGATAATTTTTATCATATGATAAGGTCTTCCACATAAACTATCATTAAACTAACTACTTTATAATATGAAATGTTGGGAGAGTTTATGACTAAAGGTTACAAAGTGTTTCTTACTATTTTCATTAAATCGTATGTTTCATACCATTTGAGTTCATGTATACATACCCAAGAATGTACCAAGGGACTATATAAAGAGTATAATGGTTATAAAAGTTGTGTTTGTTGCATTATGTGAATATCCAAATCCAAGTTTTCTTCTTTTTTACCCTTTATTATGAAATTCATCAACATGTTTTGGGTTTTAGGAGAGTCTCACCTAAGTATCAAGTGATTTATCTTAATTTGTGGATGCACCATAGAGGAGGGAGTACATAAGAAGACTCTAAGGGATCTTAATCAAGAATATAGTTGAAGAAGTAGTAGAAACATCAGTTTAAGGTAGATTTTTTTCTTTATTTATAGTTTTATGGTGTTTTAAGTTTCATCCATGGAAGTCTTGGGTTTCTAATTCATCTTCATTGCATATTTTAAGTGTCAAACTATCCTTTGAAACCAACACTATACTCACAAGGAAAAGAAAAATCATAATAAATATCCTAATTGATTCCTCATCACTTAACCATGAGAGTCTTAATAACTGGTGTGAGAATTCCATATCCTTTTCTTTGAATAAGATTTGGTTTTCTATGGATAACATCATATTCAAGATAGAAGGGACCTACGATTCATAGAGGATATCTGGGTGATCCAACATAGGAAGGAAATGAAACATTATTATTTTAAACTGAATGATAAATTTACTAACTTAATAATACCCGAAAAATGATTCCTTGTTGTTATGGGTTGAAAAAAAAGTTATCAAAGTCCTAGAAAAATGATACATCTACTATCAAAACTATACTGTTATAATAACAAAACTCACAACCCCCTGTTACGCTGGTCTAATAACCAAACTCATTTTTTTAAAAAAGCACCAACATGAATTGGTCACCCAATTCATGCTGAAATTTATTAAAATAAAAGAGGCCAGTATAAACACGACGTGTAAATAACTTACACCAATAGGGAGTAAAGGGGAAGAAAAAAGAAAAACCTGAACAACAACAAGAAGAACAACCAGATCTAGATCTTCAGAAAGTAATGCATTGAGGTTGAAGTCCAAATTCAGCAGGCAACTAGGAAAACGATGTAGTGCACCTCAACTAAATAAAGAAAGAAGGGATCACTGGCTCGACCTCAATCAAGAATGGACATCACAGGTTCCACAAGACAGCTTCAAGTAAAAAATCTCTTCATTACAAAACTCATAAAGAACTTTAGTGCAAACCTCCAAACAAGAAAGACCAAACATAACCAGGCTACATGGTACTCCCAAAAGAAAATCAAAGTAGCGAAAAACATCCCTCCAAGGACAATAATAGACACATATCATTTGCCTAAAAGAATAAACAGCTTGAAGCAGAACTTATGATTTAAAGAGAGGAAGTCACTCCCATGGTGTAGCCTTGAAGTCAAAATCTGGATTTTTTATACTCAACCAACATACTAATAAACATGAAATTTATGATTTCAAGGTATTTATCAATAATAATGAGACCATATTGATATTTCTGGAATGTGATTGCATCTTGTTCATCCATCCATTCCTCAGCTGCGTCTCCCACTGCCTCCTCATTACAGTAGGCATCCCTGTATACCAGATAGGTAGTCCTTTCATCATATTCTTCAACTGAGACATAGATTGCAATAGGTTGATCAACCACTGTTGGGATTTAATGATATTTCTTAGTGATATCAAGAGATCGTGTAACTATTGTTCTTTCGAGGTTAGAATAGTCTCAATGCTTCCTTATTTTCTTAGGATGTGGGGTAATGAAACCATCAGCGTCCACCATTGGTTTTTTCCCTTTCTCAGTGCTTGATTTGAGAAAGTTTTCTTCAATATGACTAGGATTTTCATCATCTTCAAGAAAGGATTCACTAGAATTAGAGAGTTCACCTTGCTCATTGTCTTCGGGGTCATATGATTCAATTGGTTTCCCTTTCTCTTTCATCAGGGTATGAGGACTATTGCAATCACCAGTGGCTTTAGGAAGAGAATCCAGAAATCCTAACATATCTATAGGATGTCTCACTTGTTGAGAAGAATGAGAATTAGGTATCAAATACTCCTTGTTTACATCATAATTATACTATACATTATCCAAAGGGCCAACATTTTCTACCTAACAAGCGTTACTCGCATCCTTTGCAGGATACAACATGCCTTTTGCAATCTAAGAAATTTTATTAGGCTCGGTACACACATTTATGGAGTCGTAGTCTTTCTAGTCATGCCCGAGCCTAAGGTAAGCATGGTAGTAATCAGGTAACCTTTCATAAACAACATCCTGGAAGAAACCATATTCTCCATTTTGAATCCAAATTTGGGTAGGAAGACTCTTAGAGACATCGATTTCAACACATATTCTAGCTACTGAAGGTCTGGAGAGATGTGTCGTCGCTGAATCCATCCTTAAAGGAGTACCAATAAGCTGAGAAATCAGAAACAAGGCTTCATGTTTGAAAAGGTTAAGTGGTAGACAAGGGAATTTGATCTAGATCAAGACTATGGGAGGTTCATAGTAGGGATTGAAGTCTGGGGTCCATTTGAGAACACGCATAGAACAACCTCCAAAAGACCATGATCTCCGTGTCCAAAGTCTATAAAAATCACCTTCGGAGGAAAATCAAAGTACAACATTTGATGCATTCAAAAGTCTGAGATGGAAACCCGAAAATCCAATGGATTCAAGAGCAATTCTTAAGTATTTCAGAGATGGTCTGCGGTACTGGAATCTTCCAACAAGAAAAAAATCGAAAGTCATAAGTAAGAAGGTTTACCTCATTTGTAGATAAGGAAATCACCGGAAGGCCACAATGACGAAAGTGTAGGGGGTTAATAGGAAGTCCAGGCACCACGACATCATGCACTCCAGGATCTGAAGATCTTCCAGCAACCACGTCTATGAAGGTTCTTGGCGCTAGAGTAGGGAAACTCGATGGAGGGTTTCACGCTAGATTAGGGTTTCGCGCTGGAGTCGCCATCCCCAATGGAATCCAAAATAATAACCAAACTCATGATCCCCTTATAATTGATAAAATATTCCCTAAAAAAATCACTAGAAAATTGAATCTAAACTCTTTCCCTAATACATGAAATACTTTAATACCATTATGATAAGTCTCGACCCACCAAGACCCTACTTTGGCTAGCAGTAATCTTAGTGTTCCACCTTAATTCCACCTATAATAGGCCTAGGTTTGGAAACTAGAACCAAGAAGGCATAACATACATGGGAGACATTAATCGATAACAACCTATGACATAAATGAATATATTATATATAATAAAATCCAATATCAACAACATATAAATATATAAAAATGGAGAAGTATACAATGAGACCATAAGACATAAATGATAAGTATAACACTATAGTGTGAAAAGATGAAAAAAGAAACATATATGTAGAAGATAATAACCACCAGGTATAACTAACTCTATGTATGAGACAACACCTCCTCTATATAGGATCTCTAGACTCAATATATACCTATATCCACCATATAACATAATTAACTATTGGGAAACAACACCTCAAACTCCAGATATATGGATTCTAGTTTAATATATAAACTATGTGACTTTTCACATACACAACACATGTAGGAATAACTCCCATGCATGGGGTGAGTATAAACATATCCATTAGGATTCCTAAAAAACACAAATTTAAGATAAAAAATAATCTAGCTCAAACCCAAGACTGGGGGATAATATAAGGTATCCCAAAGGAACTAGATACTCTCTACAATCAAGACAATCATGGGGAAGGGAATAAACCAAATCTTCATAGCTTAGATTCACCAATAATCATATCACACTTGTGATTAGTGACACATAGGGTGGCATAATACCCATAATACTTGAAGTTGATTGTTTGGATATATTTTATAACTATAAGTCTTCCATAAAGGCTCAAAAGGGTGCTAAAATCTTAAAGGAATATATATACTAATATTTTATAAGGTCCATTGATTCTGATATTCTAATATTATAGAACTTCAATTATACCTATTTGGAATGGTAGTGGGGGACATCTCTTCATCATGGTATATATATATCGATTGAGGGAGTACCTGAACCCTATAAAAGACCACAACCTATCATATAGAGGAGAACGGACTCCACTAATGGAGGGCCTTTCCATGACACATGAGGGAATACTAACTATAAATACAGATAACCCTACTTTGATATATGAGGGAGTAATAGAATTTCATTTTCATATGTGGTACTATGTCCTATCATGTATATATCTCTAGTGGATTACACAAAAACCTGTACACATGGGACTTCACCTTAACACATGAGGGAGTAACAACTCCATGTCTATTCTAAATGTATCAACTACTAACTTTCATCTCTATAGTATAACTAAGATCCTTGAACTATCCAAGATGGAATGTGAAAAAATTCTAATGATTTAGTGGATCATACTATTATTCTCTACATGAGAAGATACCAGAATATAACACTCATATATACAAAATTGTCATCCAAGTGAGAAATCACTAAGAACACTATAAATGTCCCACTACATGGCATGTTTAGTAGGCTACATTCTATATAGGGCTCTCAAGAAAGGATAGTCCTGTACTATTTCAATTAAACTCATGTGAAATCCACATTCATGGAATTTTCTATTGGGTACATAGTGTCTGTGGATAAGAAAATATATATGATCCAATATGATGTATGATGAAGGAATTTAAAGTTATCCTTATATGTACTACACAACATGTAATGAAGTACTTGACATGTATCTATATGTACATGGAATATCCATGGAATACTCAGTGTGTAATTCATATGGAATAATATTAAATATGTTTAAGGAACCTCAAACTATTCTTAAACATGCTAAGTTACATGACATGTACAGTTGGAATACATAGCATGTGGGTCTTTCCACATAGGCTGGGCATGTATGCTGGTTATACAATGAGGCACTTGGTTTGGTGATACATAATATGGGATTTTCAAAATAACACACATTAAAATATTGATTCAAATGAAGAGTCACATGGTGATATTTTTAGGGATTACATGTTGTGTGACATTCATTTCATATGGAAACTAAGGCCACAGACTTACACAAAATGTGGGCTGGGACCACATGTCATGTAGCACTAAATTTTCCAAAAACTATGTTTTCTATGAGATTACTATTTTTTTCATATTATATTATGACCGTGACTACACTAAATAATTACCCTATAGACTTCGATCTCATCATCATACCCCACTAGGGTGATAACCAAGAAACCTTCATCATTTAATAATTTTTGTTTAACCATTCATTGAACTATGCCTGAAACTGTCACATCATCTCTACCGTGTTCCCAAACCCATGATTATTTGGGTTACCTCCATTTTATCATTAAGAAACCATATTTAAACTCAAAAAATAACATCAGGAGAATAATATTCAAGATAATGATGGTCAGAGTAATACCCAACAACTAAATTTTGGGCTTGTATATGGGATCATTTATGAACGTAAGTACGATAAAAGAGTATAATCACTTTATGTAGATGATTAACTTTATCAATGGGTTGGGATTATTTGAATAATTTTTTATTTCATAAATAAATATATTATTAATTTTTTTTGAATTTAATTATTTTTTAAATTATCCTCATAAAGAAAAATCCAAGTTAGAGAAATAATCCAAAGATAAATCTTACAGAAAAAATTATCAATAAATGTAGAGGCTTAATACCCACATTTATCTCATGCTAAAAATAAAAAATTTAAAAAAATTATGTAGCATGATTGGAAGATAAATACAATCAAGGAAAAAATATTATCTTATTTTTCATTTATATAACAACTTAATTCAATTATTTAATCTTATTTCAGTCAAAAACATCATTTTTTCCATGATATAAAAATTGATAAATAATCAAAGTCGCACAATGAATATGTTTGATGAAATATAAAATTATTTTATGTGTGATACATATGAATTAAATAATAATTTATTTAAAAATTATTCTTTTACATTTTTTAATTATAAATTTTTTCACTCATAAACATGTTCATTGTAAAGACCCATGTTTTTTTGGGTTATTAATTTTAGAAGAAATTTGATTTTTTATGATTGGGGAGGAGTTCATATTTAGAACTGAGGTTAAAATAATAATTATAAGGTTTGGATAATCAAAAGGAGATGTTTTTAGATGTGGAATGAGGTTTGGGAGGCACTTTGGGCGATCAAGTTGGTAGAGGAGTGAATATGGGTGAACTTGAACTGAATTTCTATATAGGTTCACCACTATGAGGAGGACCATGCCATGTTGGACCCTATGGTAGAGGGAAAATACCTAGGTCAAATGGAATTTTTATCTAGGTGAGCATGGATCCTTGGTGGGAACTTTAGTTTTGGTTTTGGTCAAGGATTCTCCCTTGTGGGAAACAATGATTGGTGAGACAATTAAATTGCTTTTTTCATTAGGAGTTTTGTCAAGGGTGTTGGGTGCGTGTCTTGGGAAGCCAAAACACCTGTTAAAAAAGTGTTTTAGGTGGGAATGGAATCTTAGAGTCTTTATCACTTCATTTTATAGGGTGAGGTAGGTGAATCTCCCTGGTCTATGCTATGGTGGGACCTGGGTGGGTGTTTTGAGAAGGCCACGGGAAGTCCCTCCCTATAGTGCTTGTTGTGGTGTGAGGGAGGGGAAAACTATTTAAAATAGTGAGTGGTGAGGTATAATTTTTATGGGGATAGGTGTGTTTAGGGATCTTTGGGGTTATCTTGGAGGTTCACCATGGCTTGGTTTATGTCATGATGCATTTCATGGAACACCTCTTCTTAGCTATTTTAAATGGTGATTTAACCATTTTACCCCTATTAATTTTAATAACCCTCTTCCATTTTCATCTACCCTCTCCTAAATGTATGAACTAGGGAGGATATCTATAGATACACCCATTTTTCATACATTAACATTACATAATATTTTTGAAATACATAAAACATTACAAAAATAGACATCCAAAGACCATATTAGTTTTGTGACTTTGGAAACTTGGGAAAAAAATATTCTAACTCAGTGAAATATCTTCAACTTTTCCCACAAAGATCTCCCCCTTAGTATTTATACATAAAAACCTTTCATCATAACCTGAGGAACGAAAACATAAGAAAGGGGTGATCTCAAATGATTAGTAAGCGTAAATAAAGGAAATGAACAAGCATATCATGAACATAAGGGTATGAGAATGTGATAATGATCATTATAAGATCATACTTGGCATATAAAAAATCATAAACATGAATCATGGCATAAGTATTAGTAGTTTATAATCATGAATCATAAGGAAATAAAGAACATTATCCATGAAATCATAATATAAGAATAAGATATAGAATTGTGGTAGACACATAAGCATATACAAACCCAATGTCAAGGCTACCTACCAAGACCTTTGTAACATGTTAGGCTCGGGATAATCACCCATGTGCCTCATTCAAGATTGGGATTCCCTCCCATGTACCCTATTGTTTCAGGATTGAGATGTCCTCCTGTGCACCCTCTTGTTTTGGGGTTGGGATGCCCTCCCATGTACCCTATTGTTTTGGGCTTGGTATTTCCTCCCATATACCCTCTTGTTTCAGGATTAGGATTCCCTCCTATATTGTAACATACCAATTAAGTAATTAATAATATATATTTTTATCTATGTCTATTAATGAACTAGATAGTGTTTTAGAGGCTTAAAATGAAAATAAATCCAATCTTAAGCATGAAATACACTAATATTTTTAAAAGATTGTTTTACTGCCTTTTGATGGAAAACCATTTTTGAATCTATATTTTGACACTTTTATAAACTATGTTTGTCAAAATAAAATTATTCTTTATGATTGGGACATCAAAATTTACCTTGTGTGAAATTTTGGTATTTTTCTGACAATGTTCATTTTTTAATGAATAGTGAAAAATACTGCATTTTACATCAAAACTGCTTTTTAATATAATTTATTTATATGATTAGATTATATTTTGAATTGGTTTTTAAGTGAAATTAGAATATACTTTTACCATTTAATCCAATGGTGGTCATTGGAATCAATTTCACTTTGAAATTGGACTTAAACTGGTGTCAATCTTTTGATACTTATTGTTTCATAAAACACGCTATTTTCTCTGACAACGGGAATTAATTATTAAATTAATTAATGTGACTTATATGTTTTGAATTTTTTAAAATAGACTTAATTTTTGAATTCAGAATATCAAATATAGCTTAGGGTGAATTTTTGGTATTTTTCTGAAAAACGTCAATTTTTGATGAATAGTGAAATCACTAAGTGGTAGTTAAAGAAACTGATTTTTCGTTTAAATGAAATTTTTCCACCTTTGTGTTTTGAATTTCAAAAATCCGACATAAATGGTTGTCATTAAGAAGTAAAATGTGGTTCAATGAGATTAAAATAATTTTTTGGTGAATAGTAACTTATTAAGTTTTTAATCGCGATTAGTGGTAATTAGTGTAGTTTAAGGTAAAAATAATGCTTTAATAATATGAAATGACCTAGACACATGTCCTACCCTTATTGGTTGTGTCATGGACGACCAAGAAAATCCATGGGTCAACTTGGGGACCCCATGGAGCCACTTTGGTTGGGAAATGACATAAATAACTTTTTATTTAATGTTAAAGTAAAAATGACACAAACATGAGTTATTTTACTAAAACAATTTTTACATGGGGTTATAAAGATCAGATTTTTGATTATAAATAGTAATTGGAAATATAAAAAGATTTCATACATCATAGTATTTTTTTATAATTTTTAGACTTTAAATAAATTAAATTATTTATGACATCATGATGATGCAGCGATGACCTCATTATTTAACGATTTAAATAAAATGGAATGATAATGTAAAATCTAAGACCTACACATGTCCAAAACCTATTAGATGGGTGGATTTCGAACCCTTATCACCTTATCCTAGAATTATATCAATGTGGGACTATTTAAATCCGAAACTCATTTTCAAATAAAGTAATATTTCTTTACTTTCCAAGAGTGCCCCTCCTCTCCTCTTATACAAGGCCCCCACCTCTACCTCTTTACCCACACTCCCAAAGACTTTTTCTCAGACAAACCCTGCTCATTTTTTCTCTCCACTTACCTATCTTACTCCTTGAAGCCTCACTTTGGGAATAAGTCTTCCCAAGGAAGCCTTTGAGCTCAAACCAAAGGGAGTTACCCGATTTTAAGGTAATGTCTTCTTTTGAGTCCTTTTGTTTTATTTTGATTCTCCAACCCCCTAAACTCTTTTTATTATTTTCTTTTGTAACAACTCCAGTATCCTCAATATACTAGGATGTTGTTATAATAATTATTCGAGCTACACTTACACACACCTACATCTAATGGTTAATGAACATACTGTTTCCGTGGATGGTGAATTTATGCCTCCCGAAACGATGATTGTTCAACATTCCTTTAACACCTTCAAAGGTGGCCATTAAGATGACAATATATTTATATATGATATATAATATGTTTATGTTTTCCTTAAGCTTCTGTATTTTTCATTTTGGGTATACCTTTATGGTTTCCATTATGGGTAAACGCGATATCTTCATTTAAGGAAGTGCGGACTACCGCCCCCTCAAAGTGATTTGATTCGTTAAATACCATATGTGGGACGTATAAAGGATGGAACTATGATATTATATATGATATTATACTGTAATTATAATATAACATTATATCATTATGATTCCATTCTATAAAATATGAAATAGAAATGAAAGTAGCGTTCATGCGTACGTACGACTTACCGTCTCCATGAACGGTGCATTTCATTTCTTACCTCTAAATGATTATGTAATATTATAAATGCATGTATGTACTGGATATATATGACATATATGATATCTAAATCATGAATAAAATTCTGGATATAATGGATACATGAACAACTTGTAATTATAAAAAGTTTATTTCTGACTCAAGTACCAATGATCGTTAAAACGACCGTTATTAACTTAAATAATTACATAGTGTTCATGACATGACAATAAGTGATATAAAAGGAATAATGAACCTGAAAAAGGTTCTTAAACAATTATAAATTAACTCAAGTTTATTATTCAGGAGATTAAAGAACGACCGAGTCAAGTCAGACCTGAGGTATGGGACTTCGTCTCAATCTCCTTTCATTGAGGCATATTTTGTTCTATACACAACCTTTTTTTTATATGGTGTATAAACCCCTTTTACTTTTATGTTTATTCAAAAGGAATATTTTTTATAAAAAGCGTTTACTAAACGACAAAAGGGAATGTTTTTTTCGTACGTATGCGGCGACAACGACTTCTCTGCCGTCGTGACCGTTATTTGAGTTTCGGCTTCCTCTACAAGCCATACCTTCTTTTTAAAAGAAAAATAAATACCATGTTTTACTTTTCTTTTATTTTGGTATCGAAAATGGTTTTAATAATGTTTTTATATCAATGTGTTGTATTGATATCTTGTGATTGAAAGGTGGGAATGTTATGTTTCCTTTATGCATGTTTTATGTGATATGATTATGTTGAGGTTCTTGGGCATTATTATGAAAACGGGTGGTTCTGTGATAAACTAAGGGTGGGTGAGCCCGATATAGCTCTCCAATGCATTGGGTAATGCGAAGGAGTGAAACGTTAAGGTTTCTCCGAAGATATTTAGGGAATATACTGTGATGGGTATTCCAAACGTAACCAAGAGGGTTACTCCCTACGTAAGAATGTTATGAATGCCTCAAGTTACCTTTATGTCTTATGATTTCTATGATTTATTCATGATTTGATGAGGTATGTTAAAGTGCTTATGTTTTATGGGTAAAGTATGATCTCATCCTTATGTATATATGTACTCATGTTTCCTTTCCATATTTTTATATCCCTTACTGAGTTTTTTATGCTCATCCCATGTTTTTTGAAATGTTTTTCACAGGTCAAGGGAAAGGTACATGATATGATGATAGTGTCAAGGAAGTGTCAAGAAAGAATCCATGTTTATTTTAAATATGTTTCCATTTATGGGAATGAAGAATACTATCTTTATGTAACCACTTTGTTTATATGTGGAATGTAATGCAAGTTTTATGATCTAATTCTCTAAAACTCTAAACTCGAAAAGATCCTCAATGTGCAATATTGTAATAACTCAAGATTAAGTAAGGTTTAAGGTTGGGGCCTTATATATATACCCTTTGAGCTTATAAAAAAATTATCATTACCCAATGCATTGGAGGGAGATATATGTCCCACCCATATCATAATAAAATCATTATTACATGTTCCCAACTATAATAAAAATTTCATCATATCATGACCCATAAAAAGAGATGGGTTTTATAAACATCAATTCATATCACATGAAATTAAATGGGGATTATTAAAATTTCATCACATCATAATATATGGTAAAGAGATAGGTTTCATAATCATTTCATCAAATCATAACCCATGAAAAGAAGTAGTTTTCAAAATCATGTAACCCATGTAATAAAAATGTGTGTAATAATAATCATTCCATCAAAACATAAACCATTTAAGAAAGTATATAAATGGAACCTTTGTATCATTTATTATAATGGAATTAGTAACATAAATGGATGTCATATTAGATGAAAAATAACTTAGAATGATATTTTGAAAAAATTTCTCGAGGAAAATATATTTTCTTCTTTGAAATGTATTTTTTAAAACACAAAACCTTTAGGAAACCTTTTTATTTTAAAATTAATTGAAAACTTATAATGAAGGCTTGAAATAATTTTTAAAACCTTTTCCCTTGAAATCTTAAAAAATAACCATGAAATCATTTTGAAAAACTTTTTCCTTGAAAAATTATAAAATAAGCTTGATTTTTTTTGAAAATCATTTATTTGGAAATTACCTAAAAAAATTTTCTTAAAAATTAAACTTTTATACTTGAAAAGGAAGATTCACATAAATGATGATGGGTAAATCCGTACATGCCGTATGAGGTAAAAAAAGAACATTCCCTTTTACATGGTAAAAAGGTATAAAAATGAGTTGTTCAAAAACAAACAAGAATATTACTTTGAAAACATTGGTAAAATAAAAAAATGGTAAAATATTATTTTAAATATTATAGTATAATAGTATAATATTCTTAGAAACACTTTTTTGGAAACATGGTTTTGAAGGAATATAGATTTCCGACTGAAGGGAGAGGTAAATTCAGACTTTATTAAAAAAAATTATTGATAAAATTATGTACCAAAGTGTGGAGAAATGGTAAAATTACTTGAATATAACATGAATAATCCATAGGGTATGAAAAATCATAAAACTTATTTAGATATTAATCATATTATTTCATCAATTGGATCATAATCATAAATAATCTTAAATGGTGTTGAGATTGTTTTAATAAACTCTTACCACTTGATAACTTTGAACCATAATCCCCATGTATAAAAATGAAATTATATAAAGCTTGATATATCATGAAAATAATTATATTCATGATATAAAATTTCAAAGGAATTATATACACATCATGGAAAAATTTAGGTGCATAACATGGCATGTGTCTCAAAGAAGGTGAATTGAGACAAAATTAATTTACCGATTTGGTAACTACTGAAACATAAATCCCATGATATAAAGATCATAAAAATGATATTAAAATACCCATAATTTTAATTATAATAATTATAGAATACATACATGGGTAGTATACATACCACACAAAAGGAATGGGTGGTGAATAAAGCATGTATCTCACAAAAATAAAAAGTGAGATGAAATTACCTTACCTTGTGTCTTGAATCTGATCATACTCATTCATACCTTCTATATAATAAATATAAGTTTGTTATAAATAAATAAAATAACCATATTCTTATATTTAATACCTTATATGGTTTGATTATGACCTTATATTACCTTCTTGTTAACAATCCTATGTTAAGATTTCACTTCAGGTAATATTCTCTTTGTTCTTTGTATGTATCTTAATTTATTATATCTTTGGTCCTTATAATTATATAATGATTTAAAGAATGTAAAAAATGATATAAATATAATTTAAATTAATTATATGTGTATTATAATAATATATAGAATATATAAGTATGAAATAGAACACACCGTTCACAAAAATGGTAGGTCGTACGTATGTATGAACACTGTTTCCGTTTAGAAGTCATATTGAAAGAAAGTAAGTAAATGAAATATATGTATATATATGTATATATATAATTATTTAATTATAATTATTATATCATATATATCATATAATTTCACTAAAACCTTCCTTAATACATTCCATGTAGTGTGTGAATGAATCACATTGCTTTTAGGGGGCGGTAGTCCACACTTCCTCAAATGAAATTATCATATTTACACCAAATGGAAAGCATAAAGATATTTGTTGTAAAAATATTAAATAATATTAAATAAATTATAAATATAATATATAACATATATAAAAATATTATCCATCATAATTTCCACCATGAGAGGCGGTAAGGAAAAAATGAACAATCATCGTTTTATGTGGCAGTAGTTTTCCGTGCACATAAACAATATGTTCATTACCAATTTGATAGAGGTTTGTGTAATTGCAGGTAAAAAAATAGCATAAAAACATTATAGTATATTTAAGATACTATTTTTGTTATAAAATCATGGAATAAAGAGAGTGTAAGGGGTGTAGAAAGAAAATAAAAGAATGGAGCTTGAGCGAAGTCATTACCTCTTAATCGGGTAACTCCTTTTGGTTTGTGACAAAAGGCTTCCTTGGATTTATTTCTAATCAAGGAGATGAGTCTAGGAGTAAGGTAGGTATTTTTGGAATTTTATTGTGTAGATATTTGTTTAACCTAAGTATTTTGATGGGTGTGAATAAGGGGAGAGGTGGTGGCCTTTTATTGGGAAGGGAAATGACACACTTGGAATTTTTGAAAACAAGTTAGGTGTACCCACATTTTTACCTAAAAAAAGTCATAAAAAACAAAAAACTTAATAATTGAGGTTTAATTTCTGAATAATGTCCATAAAACTGGTTTTGAACAAGTTCATAGGTCTTTTTGGGTCTTAAATTTAAGGTTTAGTACTTTGTTAACCTAATTTTTCTCTTAATCATTGTAATTAATTTTCATCACATTCACTAATATTTTTGGTCAAAAAAAGTTGAACTTATTAGAAATTAGAAATTATTCTTATTCCAAATATTTAATCCATTTTTGAAAATTCTAATCACATAATTATTATAAATTAATTTAAAAATAATCCCACTAACGGGATGACACTATGGGTTTTTAAAGTAAAAACATCCAAAAGTTTGCTAAATTTTTATACTCAATTTCAAAGTGAAATTTATTACCATGATATAAATTGGATTAATTTATAAAATTATTATATAATTAAACTTTAAAATCAATTTAAAAAATAATTTAATCTTTTAAATGAATTAGATGAAAAAGAAGTTTTGAATTAAAATTTAGTATTTTTTACTGTTCATTAAAAAATGAAACCTTACAGAAAAATACCAAAAATTTATCCTAACCTAATTTTTAAGTTTTTATTTCAAATATAAAGTTTATTTTTAAATAATAAATCTATAAAAGTTCCAAAAATTGGATTTAAAATAGGTTCTCCATTAAAAAGCGGTAAAACTTCCTTTATAAAAATATAGTTTTTTAAGCATAAAATTAGGTTTATTCTTATATTATGTTTATAAAATATATTGGATGAATATAAAAAATATTTTATTGGATATATAACATAGATATTACATTAATATCACTCACTAATTAATTTAATTTATTAAGGAAAAAATAATTTGGGTTCATAAAAATAAAAATATATCCTTTTTATTCAATCAATTCTTATATTTTCATTTATAATTAATTGGTAACATATGAATTAATATTATATTTGTGTAAAACATATATTTTTCATAATTTATTTATTTATACTAATTTAATTTCCATTTTATATTAAATAATATATCATTTTTCAGTAAAACTCAGTCTTGCGTGTTACACAATCCATCGAGGAAAGTCATTACTACATGTAATGCAAGATGACCTCAGTGTGTCATGTAGAGAAATCTAAAATTTATGTTGCGTGTCGTGCATGATTAAATTGGTTTTATGTATAATTAAAACCAAACATAGTTCTTTAATATAAAATAAACTATTTTTAGTGTTATGTGAAATGAAAAATATCAAAAAGAATAAATTAATTCAAAGAAAAATATTTCACAAAATCTAGGGGTGTTACATTCTACCCCCTTAAAATGAATTTCACCCTAGAATTTCATCTGGGTTATCAAAGGTTAAATAATTTAATGTTTTATTCATAGAAACCCACATCGTAAACATGAATACTGAAACTTCCCTTAAAAATGGAAAGTTGGAACCATAACGGTTACCCAAAGTAACTCATACGAGATTACCACATAGTAGAACATATGTGGGAAGTGAAAACTTGGACATGGAAGAAAAATATTACCATCATGTTCTGATGGAGAGTGATAGAGAACAAGGTTACGATAATGTTAACAATCAAAAATCCATAAATCTACAATTACATAACATACCTTCTGATTCATAGGAAATGAAGGTACTAGGAAATTGTTTTTGGTTTCAAGATGATTTTTCCTAAAGTTGAAGAATTTTCATGAAAAGATATAATTTCATGATTTTAGGACAACTCCACCTTTTGTTGTTCATTGACCCACTTCAAATCTTTGTCTAAAAATTAAGGTGACCTTTTCATTCCTAAAGTACTAATAGATCATGAGATCCATGATATGCCATCCCATTTGTTATCAGTTATCATCAACATAAAGTAGTTTTAACATGCTATCCAATATGTATAAATCCTCATATAGAGAGATAACACTTTAATCTTACTGACTTCATCTAAATTTTAACTTAAATTTTCTATAAATGGTTAACCTTACAAACCTTTTTAAATATGAAAATTAAAAGCTTTGGAAAGAATTTTATGAAATCGATTTAACATTTATCCCCCACATATCACAAATTACCACTTGGTTGTGAAATTACAAAAATGTGAATACCCTCATTGTATATTAACTTAAATCATGGTAACAACCTTAATTACTATAAATCATTTTTAAGAACGTTCATGCTTCCTTATTCAAATGATTATTGGATATATTATTTAAATACAAGAAGTTGTAAACTTCATCCTTGATGACATAGAAAACATTGTCAATAATCAGTTACAGGGTAATCCACACCATCCAATTTACTTATTCATATATAACATATCTTTATCCAAACATCATTATCTCAACATCAATCCTTAAATAAGGTTTACCTTCCCCTAATAAAAATATCACTTTTCCATGAAATAAAATTTCTATGTCTTCATCATTGTTCAACATTTATTTTTAAATCCTTGATGAAAAATTATGATGAAAATACTTATATATTTAATGATTCATATAATATAATCTTTGAATTAAAAAACATAAATACTTCATTAACCCAACCTTATTATTAAACCATTTACCACGATTCATTAACTTAATACTTAATACCACTTTACTAGAATATAAAATATGAATCATTCTTAAGTTTCCTCAACCTCAATATATTAATATTTCTTATATTTAATATAAAAAATACTAGAAGAACATTACATACATTTCACATGTCATTTTTGTTCTCATTATCTTTAAAAGTATAACCAATATTCTTACAACCTTCTTGATTCTCTTTATTATATTTCCACTTGGGAAATAGATTCACATTATTCCCATAATTTACACATCTGAAACAATAAATGTTAACCATGTTCCTTATAGTTTTCTCCATTAATAAGATCTAGAAAGAATAGTGTGAGAAACATTTATCATATTGGGATACCATATAATCATGAAAAAGTACTTATAGGGTTCCTAAATCACGGCTCTTACTTATTTAATCTACTAAACCTTAGGTTTATCCTAGGTTATTGATAGTCATCCTCTATTTAAATCCTTCATGATGGTTTATAAAGAGTTTGTGAACTCCCAAAGAATATCCCCCAGGAGTGTCAAACCAGGTGTGCAGTAAGGCCCATTGTCATGTACCAGATTACCCCGAGTTATGCCTAAGACATCTTATCAGAGTTTTTACCCCTAGGAACATCTGTTCCAGATCCATATCCACTTATAGTATCTAGAAAGGGATGTATTTCTAGGAAACTACTCACTCTATATTTTACCAAAATTCAAGTACATTTTCCCAAATATTGACTCATCCATATAATTATCCTTGGAGATATACCTAGAAATATCCATATAAATATACCTAGGGATCTAACTAAAGATTTTTCATCCTAGTTTATAAAGGTTAAATAAACCTTTTCTATGATACCAACTACAGATACCCTCACTTTTCATACATTAACATTACATAACATTTTCAGAATACATAAAACATTACAAAAACAGATTCCCAAAGACCATATTAGTTTAGTGCCTTTAGAAACTTGGAACAAAAATATTATAAATCAATGAAATATATTCAATGTTTCCCAAAAACATCTTCTCCCTTAGTATTTATACTTAAAATAATTTATTTATAACTTGAGGAAGATAAACATAAGAAATGGGTGAACTCAAATGATTAATAAGGGTAAATAAAAGAAATGTGTAATCATATCATGAATATAAGGGTATGAGAATGTGATCATGATCATTATAAGATCATAACATTCATATAAAAATTCATAAAAATGAATCATGGAATAAGTATTATTAGTTCATAAGACATGAATCATAAGGAAATAAATAACATGATCCATGAAAGAATAATATAAGAATAAGACATGGAATTGTGATAGGAACATAAGCATATAAAAACCCTATTTTAAGGCTACCTACCAAGACCTTTGTTACATGTTTGGCTCAGGATAATCACCCGTGTACCTATTTCAGTCTTGGGATTCCCTTCTATATACCATCTTGTTTTGGGCTTGGGATGTCCTCCTATGCACCCTCTATTTTTGGGCTTAGGATGTACTCCCATGTACCCTATTGTTTTGTTATTGGGATATCCTCCCATGTACCCTATTTTTTTGGAATTTGGATTCCATCCCATGTACCCTTTGATCTCATAAAACATTTATCATCAACTAATGCATTAGAGGGATATATAGGTCCCACCCATCTCATAATAAAATCATTCATACATGTGACACAAGATAATAAAACTTTCATCATAACATTACCCATAAAAAGATATGGGTTTTATAAAAATCAAATAATAACCCATGAAATGAAATGGGGATCATTAAAATTTCATCACATCATAACCTATGGAAAAGAGATATATTTCACAATCATTTCATCAAAGAATAACCTGTGAAAAGAAGAAGGTTATAAAAGAATATAACCCATGGAATGTAAATGGGTGTCATAATCATCATTCCATAAAAATATAATCTATTCAAGAAATGATATTAATATAACCTTTGAATCATTTTCTATAAGGGAATGAGTAACATAAACAGATTCCATATTAGATGAAAAATAACTTGGAAAAATATTTTGAAAAAATTTATGGAGGAAAATATACTTTATTCTTTGAAAAGTATTTTAAAAACATAAAACCTTTAGAAAAATATTTTCTTTGAAAATGAATTGAAAACTTATAATTAAGGCTTAAAATCATTTTGAAAACCTATTCCCTTGAAAACTTATAAAATAATCATGAAAACATTTTGAAAAACTTTTTCCTTGAAAACATATAAAATAAACTTGAAAACATTTTTAAAACCATTTCATTGAAAATTAATTTTAAAAAAAAATTCTTAAAAACTAACCTTTTAAACATGCAAATGAAGTTTCACAGAAATGATGGAGGGTAAATCCATACATATCGTACAAGTTAAAAAAATAAAATTCCTTTTTTGCATGGTAAAAAGGTAGAAAAATTTCTTGTTCAGAAAGTGATAAGAAGATTCCTTTGAAAAAATTGATAAAATAAAAAAAGGGTAAAAATTTATTTTAAATATTACAGTATAATATTAGAATATTCTTGGAAAGAATTTTTTGAAAACATGGTTTTTAAGGAACACAGATTTCCGACCGAAGGGAGAGGTAAAGTAAAAATTTCTTAAAAACACTTTCTTGATAATATTATGTACCAAAGAGTGGATAAATGGTACAATTACTTGGATATAACATGAATAATATAGAGGGTATTAAAAATCATAGGAGTTATTGAGATATGGATAATTGGATTTCATCAATGGGAGCATAATTATAAACAATCTTGAAAGGAGATGTGATTGTTTCTATAAACTCTTACCACTGGGTAACTTTGATCCATACTCCCCATGTAAGAAAATTAAATTAAATTAATCTTAATATATCATGAAAATAAGGATATTAATGATATAAAATTTAAAAGGTAGAACATACACCTCATGGAAAAATAATGGTGCATAACATGGCATGTGTCTCAAAGAAGGCAAAATGAGACAAAATTACTTTACGGATTTGGTAAATTTTAAAACATAAATACCATGATAGAAATATAATAAAATGGATATTTATATACCCATAATTTTAATTATAGTAATCATATAATAAATCCATGGGAATTATACAAACCACACAAAAGGAATGGGTAGTGAATAAAGCATGTATCTCACGGAAATAACAAGCGAGATGAAATTCCATTACCTTGTGTCTTGACTCTCATCATACTCATACAGAAATACTATATAATAAATATAAGTTTATTATAAATATATAAAATAACCATATTATTATATATAATACCTTATATGGTTTGATTATGACCTTATATTACTCACTTGTTAACAATCCTATGTTAAGGTTTCACTTCAGGTAATATTCACTTTGTTCTTTGCATGTGTCTTAATTTGTTATATATTTATTCCTTATACTTATATCATAATTTAAAGAATTTAAAAAATTATATAAATATAATTTATATTCATTATATGTGTATTATAATAATCTATAGAATATATAAGTATTGAATGTAATACACCATTCATGAAGACGATAGGTTGTATGTGCGCATGAGCGCTGTTTCCATTTAATAGTCGTATTGAAAGAAAGAAGGTAAATAAAATATGTGTATATATATATGTATATATGTCATTATTAAAATATCATTATTATATTATATATATCATATAATTTCACTAAAACCATCCTTACTACATTCCATGTAGTGTGTGAATGAATCACGTCACTTTGAGGGGGCGATAGTCTACATTTCCTCATACAAAATTATCGTACTTACCGCAAATAGAAAATATAAAGATATGTGTTGTAAAATGATTATATAAGCTTAAATAAATAATAAATATAATATATAGAATATATAAATATTTTTTTCCATCATAATTTCCACCATGAGAGGTGGTAAGGAAAAAACGAACAATCATCGTTTTGTGAGGCGGTAGTTCACCGTGCACATAAACAGTATGTTTGTTACCCATTAGATGGAGGTGTGTGTAAGTTTAGGTTAAAAAATTAGAATAAAAATATCCTATTATATTTATGATACTGTTTTTTATACAATCATGGAATAAAGAGAGTGTAGGGGGTGTAGAAATAAATTAAAAGAAAGGAGATTGAGAGAAGTCGTTACCTCTTAATCGAGCAACTCCTTTTGGTTTATGCCAAAAGGATTACTTGGATTGATTTATAAAAAATGGGATAATTATAGTGGGAATTTAGGGATATTAGGAAGTTTATAGGGTATATATTTTTCAAACCTAAGTGGTTTTAGAGGTTTGAAGAAGAGGTAGAGGTGGTTGCCTTTTATAGGTATGGGAAAGGACACACTTGGCACTTTTTAAAAAAGGTTAGGTGTACCCACGTTTTTACATAACAAAATTCATATCAAACCTACCATAATAAATAATGGAAGGTTCATGGATGAATAATGGATAGAAAATGGGTTTTGTAAAAGTTTATAGGTCTTTTTGGGTCTTAAATTTATGGTTTTGTACTTTGTTAGCCAAATTTTTCTCTTAATCGTTGTTATTAATTTTAATCACATTAACTAATATTTTTGGTAAAAAACAAAGTTGAAATTATTATACATTATAAATTATTATAATTCCAAATATTTAATCCATTTTTTCAAATTCTAGTCACATAAATAATTCCAAATATTTATCATGTACGAGTTCCCCTTCAACACTTAAAAGGGGTATTATCTATAATAAAATAAAAAAAGAAGGCCTTCGGGCCATTTGGGCTATAGGGTTTTAAAGTAAAAACATCCAAAAGTTTGCTAAGTTTTTATTCAAAATTTCAAAGTGAAATTAATTAAAATGAACTAAATTGTAACATCCCAGGTAAATAAATAATAATACATATTTAATATTAAGTAATATTTGTTAATTAAATATTAATTTTACTTTAAAAGGGTTTCTATGTTCGATAGCGTACCCGATAAGAAACAAAGGGTTTCTTTGAAATCTTACGTTGCACACTAATAATATAATATTATTATTTGAAATAGTAGTTAACTCCTAGAATTTTTATCGAAAGTAATGAACAAAACTAACTACAATATGATTATACATGTTTATTAAATTTATTTACATTTATCCAATAAAAATTTAGATGCTTAAAATATGAATGAATCTAATTTTAAAAATAATTTACATTAAAAGGTCAATTTACCGCCTTTTAATGGAGAAACCTCTTTAAATATAGTTGTGGTTACTTTAATACATTCTAATTGACCAAATAAAATCCTTATTTATAATGGGGACATCAAAATTTACTTTGTGTAATTTTTTGGGATTTTTCTAATAAAGATCATTTTTTAATGAATAGTGAAAATATTGTATTTTAATTCAAAAGTGCCTTTTAATATAATTTATTTATATGGTTAGATTATATTTTTAATTGGTTTTAAAGTTTAATTAGAATATATTTTTACCATTTAATCTGATGTTGGTCATTGGAATTAATTTCACTTTTAAATTGGACATAAACAAGTATCAATCTTTTGATAGTCATTGTTTCTTAAAAACACGCTATTTGTTACAACAATAGGAATTAATTTTAAAATTAATTAATGAAACTTCTATGTTTTTAATTTGGAAAAATAGAAATCATTTTTGAATTCATAATATCAAATATATCTTAGGATGAATTTTTGGTATTTTTCTAAAAAACCTCAATTTTTGATGAATAGTGAAACCACTTAGCAGTAGTTAAAAGACTAAATTTTTCATTTAAATGAAATTTTACCACTTTTGTGAATTTAATTTCAAAAATCCAACATACATGGTTGTTATTAGTAAGTAAAATTTGGTTCAATAAGATGAAAATAATTTTTGGTGAATAGTAACTTTTGACTTTTATTTACCGCGGTTAAAGGTAAATAGGGTAATTTAAGGTAAAAAGAATATTATAATAATTCAAAACTACCTTAAGACTTGTCTAAAACTTATTTTTTGAGTAATTTATAACCATGGTCATCTTTGGGTCTATTTTGGGACCCCTTTGAACCACTTGGGAGTGATAATGACAATTTAGATTAATTAATTTAAAGTAAAGGCAAAAATGACAAAAACAAATAGATTTTAGTAAATTAATTTTTACAAGAGGTTATATAAATTATCTTTTCTACTATAAATATTCATTGGAAAGATAAAACTATTTCTTACATCATGGTATTTTTTTTATAATTTTTAGACAACAAATAAATTAAATTATGTATGACACAATAATGATGCAGTGTTTACCTCATTAATAAATCATTTAAATAAATAAAATTATAAATATTAAAATAACATCCAAAACCTGTACAATTCTTATTGTATGATTTTATTTCTAACATGAGTCATATTATCTTCAACTATAATGATTTTTGGACCTTTTGAAACCTAATATCATTATATAATAAAATAATAGTTTCACACATTCCTAAAGAGCCCCCCTTATAAAAGGAGACCACTTCTAACCAATTCCTCACACCATAAAGACTTTTGGCTCGTCCAAACACTATCCAATTGAGCTCTTTACATCCCTATCCTCCTCCTAGAATCCTTACCTTAGGCGTAAGGCACTTCAATAAGTCTTTTGGTTCAAACCAAAGGGAGTTACCCAAATTAAAGGTAACAATTTCTCTTAAATTGTTTTCTTTTATTTTACTTCTCTAACCCCTAAAATATTTTTAATCCTTTCCTTTATAACAAAACAAATATCCTCAATATACTAATATTTTTTTATGAGAATTATTCGAACTACACTTACAAACACCTCCATCTAATGGGTGAAGAACATACTGTTTCTGTGGATGGCAAACTAACGTCTCACGAGATGATGATTGTTCGATTATCTCCTACTGCCTATCATGGTGGCCATTAATATGAAACTATATTTATATATGATATATAATATTTTTATGTTTTCTTTATGCTTCTGTATTTTTCTTTTATAGCATGACTTTATGGTTTCCATTATGGGTAAATGCGATAATCTCATTAGAGGAAGTGCGGACTACCGCCCCCTCAAAGTGATATGACTCATTCATACCATATGTGGTATGTATAAAGGATAGATTTAATGATATTATATATGATACAATACTGGAATTATAATACTATCATGTATCATTATGTTTTAATTCCATTAAATATGAAATAGAAATGGAAGTAGCGTTCATGCGTACGTACAGATTACCGTCTCCATGAACGGTGCATTTAATTTCTTACCTCTAAATGTTATATACTATTATAAATACATGTATATACTGGATATATATGATATATATGATATCTAAATAATGAATATAATTTTGGATATAATGGAATATTGACCACATGGACAACTTGTAAATATAAGGTGTTTATTTTCGACTCAAGTACCAAATATCAACAAAAACTAACATTATTAACTTAAATGATTACATAATGTTTATAACATGGTAATAAGTCATATAAAAGGAATAATAAACTTGAAAAAGGTTTTTAATCAAGTAGAAATTAACTTTAGTTTATTATTCAGGAGATTAAAGAACGATCGAGTCAAGTCGGACATGAGGTAAGGGACTTCGTCTCAATCTCTTTTCATTGAGGCATATTTTGTTTTAATACACGAATTTATTTTATACATTATATAAAAACCCTTGAATTTTGAAAGGAAATATTTTTCTACAAATCTTTTTACTAAAATACAAAAAAATGTTCCTTTTAACGTAAGTAGTGACAACGACCTTTTCCACCACCGTGAGTATTATTTGATCTTTTTCTTCCTCAACAAGCCGTAATGTTTTTAAAATAATATAAATACCATATAATCTTTTAAGTATTTTGGTATTGAAAATGGTTTTGATAATGGATTTTTTATGTAAATATATTAATTGATATATTGTAATTGAAATGTGGAAATGTTTTCTTTCCTTTATATTTGTTTTATGTATTATGATTTTATAATGGTACTTGAACATTTGACTGGTGGTTACGTGATAAACCAAATAACAGGTGGTTCCATGAATACCAGGACATGTGGTTACATTATAACCTTCAATGCATTGGGTATGGAAGTTGGCCGTATGGATATTCCATTTAGTGACATGTGTGGAAGTCGACCATATGGTTATTCCATTTATGTACGTTTATGTCCCAAGTTACCTTTATATATTATGTGTTCTTTATATGGGTAATCTTTTGGTTACAAAAGGGTAAGTAGTAATCTTTTATTCAGTGAAGAGTATTTACTACTTCATCAAGGTGAAAAATATTACTTATGTTAAAGTATTCATGGTTTACTTTTTGTTTTAAAAAACTAACAGTTTTCATTCTTTGTGTATCCCTTACTGATCTTTTTATGCTCATCCCAAGTTTTTGAAATTTTTTTCACAGGTGATAATGTGGAATAGGGTCAAGGATGGGATCAAGGAAAAGTCATGCTATCTTAAACATGAAACTAGACATGACTCTTTTTTTCAAGAGTTCTTGTTTTATGAAAAAAATGGAAACTGTGTAGAAGTGTCTACTTTTTAATCTTTTGAGATGTAATAGTTATGTCGTAATTCTCTAAAACTCTAAACCTGAAAAGATCCTCAATGTGAATTATTCATTTAATTCAATATTATATAAGGTTTAAGGCCGAGTACTTATAGTTGGTATCAAAGGTTGGTTTAGATAACTTTAGGAGTTAGGGTATTGTTAAATTAATGTCCCTAAATTAATTTATATTAATATTGAAATGATATAGAATTTACAGATTACCATATTGTTTCGCCTAAGATATTTCTGTGTTCAGAATGGTTTTCCGTAGAGGAAATAGGGAATCTATGTTGGGACTACATCATGAGGCAGAAAACCTTCCAAATCAGGAACCTAAGATGGTCAGAATAGGAACTGAACAGTTTGTTGCAGTGATGGAACAATTGACTCAAGTTATAAATGGTGGCAGTATCTATGCACCAGATTAGTAAGATCAACCATAGAGGAACATGTCGGTAGTGGAACATTTCATGAGGAAACATTTCCCATCATTTAGAGGATCATCTAATCCGGTGCTAGCATAAGGGTGGATTAAAGCACTGGACAAGATTTTTGATATCATGGGTTGTTCAGAACATCAAAAGGTTAGTCTCACTATTTTCTGTTTTGAAGGTGAAGCTGATCAGTGGTGGTCGATGGTGAAAAATATCAGGGATAGTGATGAGATTTATGCTCTTTATTAGGAATAATTCAAAGGTATGTTTCTTGAGAAATATTTTCCTAACATGGTTCACCTTAGGAAGGAAAAACAATTCTTACAATTGAGGTAGGAGGATGACTTAGTGGCCGCTTATGAAGCAAAGTTCGCTCGACTGGAAATGTATGCACCAAATTTCATCTGAGATCTTGATAGTAAGATAAATCAATTTTACTTAGAACTAAATCCATGATATCGAATAGCATTAGCCTCTCGTGAGTTCAAAAGTTATGAAAAACTTGTTTGATGTGCAGAGAAGGTGGAAATGGAGTTTTTCGATGACCATGTGTTCATTGAAAAACAATATAATAAGAGGTCTAGTTGGCAGGAAAAGGGAAATAATTCATCAAATAATCCTGGAGATAAGAAAATTAAATATCCAACTTGTGAGAAGTGTGGTAAAAAGAATCCTGGAGAATGTTTATCAATGTCTGGAAAATGCTTCCGGTGTGGTAAGTCTGGTCATATTTCCTGTAACTGTAAGTAAGATGATCAATCAGGAAATAAAAAACCATCAATAAGATGTTTTATGTGTAATGAAATGGGTCATTATGCAAATGAGTGTCTAGTGAAGAACTCAACTAAGGGAAAGAAGCCAGACTACAAGCAAAAAGGGGTGGTGAAATCCTTTACAACTACTTCAGCAGATGTTGGCCATCAAATGAAGTAGTATCAGGTACACTGTTTGTTTGTTCAGATTATGCCAATGTGTTGTTTGATTCAGGGTCTACACACTCTTTAATTTCTGAGAAGTTTTCTAATAAATTGGGAATTCCATCTCAAGATATGAATATATAACTTGTGGTAAAAACACCTGGAGGAAATGTTGAGACAAAAAGAAAATATAAGAACCTTCCTGTCCTTGTGTATGGAAAGAATCTACCTGCAAACCTTATTGTTTTGCCTCTAGTAGAGTTTGATGTTATTTTGGGCATGGATTGGCTATCTATTTATCATGATAAGATTGACTGCATAGATAAATAGGTTTCATTTCAGAAAGATTTACAGTTTTTGTACAAGAATGAACCCTTTATTTTGATAACATATCAGGAAGTTGAGAAACTAGTAAAAGAAGGAAATGAATGTTACCTTGCTCATATTTTTGAAAATAAATAAAGTGTTGAGATTAATTATGTGCCTGTGGTAAATGAGTACCTTGATGTTTTTCCTGATGAGTTGCCTGGTATTATACCTGATCGGGAAGTTGAATTTACTGTTGACTTAGTTCCTGATGCTAAGCTAATTTCAAAACCCCCTTATCGAATGGATCAAATTGAAATTTTAGAGTTAAAGAAGCAATTACAGGAGTTATTTGATAAATGATTCATTCTAACTAGAACATCACCATGGGGTTCTCCTGTATTGTTTTTTAAAAATAAAGATGGTTCAATGAGACTTTTCATTGATTATAGAGCATTGAATAACATTACTATTAAGAAAAAGTATCCTTTGCCTCATATCGATGATTTTTTTTGATCAGCTTTAGGGAGCTTAGTATTTTTTGAAGATTTACTTGAGGTCGGGGTACCATCAGTTGAAAGTAAAAGAAGAAGACATTCCAAATACTGAATTTTATACTAGATATGGCCGTTATGAATTTGTATTTATGCCTTTTGGTTTAACCAATGCACCTGCTGTATTCATGGATCTTATGAATAGAATTTTCTGTGAGTTCTTGGATAAGTTTGTGGTTGTGTTCATTTATGATATTTTGGTTTATTACAAAAGTAAGAAGGAACATGAATGTCATTTAAGGGTTGTCTTTCAAACCTTAAAATAAAAGAAACTATTTGGGAAATTCAGCAAGTGTGAGTTTTGGTTACAACAAATTTCTTTCCTTGGTCACATTGTTCCAAAAAATGTCATAACTGTTGATCCTTCTAAAACAAAAGTTGTTGAAGAATGTCCAAGACCCACAAATATAACCAATATTCATATTTTTCTTGGTTTGGTAGGTTATTACCGGAGGTTTTTTGAAATGTTTTCATGCTTATCTAGTCCAATGACTAAGTTAACTAAAAAAGGTGTTAAGTTCATTTGGACAAAAGAATGTGATGATTGTTTTAAGGAATTGAAAATAAGATTGGTGAATGCTCCAGTTTTGGCACTGTCATCCAGAAATGGTGAGTTTGTTATCTAAATTGATGCTTCATTGAAAGGAATTGGTTGTGTCCTTATACAGAATGATCAGGTTATTGCTTATGCTTCACGTCAGTTGAAACCCCATGAGTTAAATTACCCTACACATGATTTGGAATTAGCTGTTGTTGTTTTTTTCTTTAAAAATTTGGAGGCATCTTTTGTATGGAGGGAAGTGTGAAATATATAATGATCAAAAAAGTTTGAAGTATATATTCACTAAAAAATAATTGAACATGAGACAGAGGAGATGGTTGTAATTAATCAAGGATTACGATTGCACGATCCATTACCATCTGAGAAAAGAAAAGAAAGTGGATGATGCTTTGAGTTGAAAAAGTAATTCTTCATTAACTATATTACGTTTGGAATGAGATCCTTTGGTTTTTGATTTGATAAACTTTGGAATTAAAGTTTTTAGTGCAGAAAATTATTCTGTTTGGTTTCAGGTGTCAGTGAAATCATCTCTATCAGACAGAATAAAGAAAGCGCAGAAAGAAGATAGTGAGTTGCAGAAAAAGGTAGAGTTGGTTCAGAAGGGTAAGTTGCCTGATTTTAACGTTGATAATGATTGTGTTTTAAGGTTCGGGAAGAGATTATGTGTGCCTTGTGATTCACAGTTGAAGAATGAGTTGTTATGAGAAGCTCATAGTTCTCCATTTTCAGTTCATCCTGGTAGTACTAAGATGTACATAGATCTTCAAAAGTATTACTGGTTGGATGGAATGAAAAGAGATATTGCTAATTTTACTGTGAAGTATTTGACTTTTCAGCAGGTTAAAGCAGAGCGGAAATTACCGAAAGGAATTATTATGACTTTATCGGTGCTGGAGTGGAAATGGGAAAATATATCCATGGACTTTGTTGTGGGATTACCAAAGACATCTCGAGGTAATAATGCAATCTAGGTTATTGTTGATATATTGAATAAATCTTCTCATTTTCTTCCTATTCGAGATACTTTGTCTCTAGATCAACTTGCTCAGTTGTATGTTAAAGAGATAGTCAGGTTTCATGGAGTTCCCCTCTCCATTGTCTCTGATCATGATCCCAGGTTTACTTCTAACTTTTGGAAAGGCCTTCAGAAGTCATTGGGTACTGAATTAAATTTTAGTATAGCTTTTCATCCTCAATCAGATGGGCAGTCAGAATGAATAATTCAGACATCGGAAGATATGTTACGTGCTTGTTCGATGGATTACCAGGGAAGCTGAGACCAAAATATTTCTTTGGTTGAATTTTCATATAATAACAGTTTTCATTCCAGTATACAAATGGATCCATTTGAGGCATTATATGGAAAGCGTTTTCGAACTCCAGATTTTTGGGATGAAGTAGGTGAAAGGAATCTCATGGGACCAGAATTGGTAGAAGAGATGGCAGAGAATGTTCAGTTGATTCAGAAGCACATGAGAACAGCTTAGAGAAGACATAAAAGTTATGTAGATAACCAGAGGAAGGATTTTTTATTTGAGGTAGGTGATCATGTCTTTCTCAAAGTTTCTCCATGGAAAAGTGTGATGCATTTTGGTAAGAAGGGGAAGTTGAGTCCGAGGTTCATTAGACCTTATGAAATTCTAGAGAAAGTTGGATCAGTTGCATATAGAGTGGTTTTACCTCCAATTTTATCCTAGGTACACAATGTTTTTCATGTTTCGATGTTGAGAAAGTATATGCCAGATCCATCTCATGTTTTGAGCCCATAGGTAGTTCAGTTGGAAGAGAATCTCTCTTATGAAGAACAACCAGTCTAGATTCTTGAACATAGAGAACAAGTGTTGCGGAATAAGGTAATTCACCAGGTAAAGGTTTTGTATAAAAACCACATGGTTGAATAGGCAATTTGGGAATCTGAAAATGCTATGAGGGATAAATACCCCCACTTATTTTGATAAGTGAATAAAAATTCTGAGGACGAAATTTCCAAAAGGGGGGAAGGATGTAACATCCTAGGTAAATAAAAATAAGACATATTTCATATTAATTAATATTCATTAATTAAATATTAATTTTACTTTAAAATGGTTTCTATGTTAGATAGCGTACCCGATACACAATAACATGTTTCTTTGAAATCTTACGTTGCACACTAATAATATAATATTATTATTTTAAATGGTAGTTAACTCCTAGCCTTTGTATTGGTGGGAATGAAAAAAACTAAATAAAATATGATTATACATATTTGTTAAATGTATTTAATTTTATCCAATAAAAAGTTATAGGGTTAAAATACAAATGAATCTAATTTTAAGCATAATTTACATTAAAAGGTCGATTTACCACCTTTTAATGGTGAACCCTCTTTAAATATAGTATTGGTAACTTTAATATATTATAATTGACCAAATAAAATTCTTCTTTAGAATGGGGACATCAAAATTTACTTTGTGTAAATTTTTGGGATTTTTCCGATTAAGATCATTTTTAATGAATAGTGAAAATATTGTATTTTAATTCAAAAGTGCCTTTTAATCTAATTTATTTATATAGTTAGATTATATTTTTAATTGGTTTTAAAGTGTAATTAGAATATATTTTTACCATTTAATCCAATGTTGGTCATTGTAATTAATTTTACTTTGAAATTGGGCATAAACAAGTATCAATCTTTTGATAGTCATTGTTTCTTAAAAACACGCTATTTGTTTTAACAACATGAATTAATTTTAAAATTAATTAATGAAACTTCTATGTTTTGAATTTGGAAAAATAGACATAATTTTTGAATTCATAATATCAAATATATCTTAGGGTTAATTTTTGGTATTTTTCTGAAAAACTTCAATTTTTGATGAATAGTGAAACCACTTAGTAGTAGTTAAAAGACTGAATTTTTCATTTAAATGAAATTTTACCACTTATGTGAATTGAATTTCAAAAATCCGACATACATGGTTGTTATTAGTAAGTAAAATGTGGTTCAATAAGATGAAAATAATTTTTGGTGAATAGTAACTTTTGACTTTTATTTACCGCAGTTAAAGGTAAATAGGGTAATTCAAGGTAAAAAGAATATTATAATAATTCAAAATTACCTTAACACTTGTCCAAACCTTATTTGTTGACTCATTTATGACCATGGGCATCTTTGAGTCGATTTTGGGACCCCTTTGAACCACTTAGGAGTGATAATGACAATTTAGATTAATTAATTTAAAGTAAAGGAAAAAATGACAAAAACAAATAACTTTTAGTAAATTAATTTTTACAAGAGGTTATATAAATTATATTTTTGACTATAAATATTCATTGGAAATATAAATATATTTCCTACATCATGGTATTTTTTTTATAATTTTTAGACAACAAAAATAAATTGAATTATGTATGACATAATAATGATGCAGTGTTTACCTCATTAATAAATCATTTAAATAAATAAGATTATAAATATTAAAATAACATCCAAAACCTGTCCAATTATTATTGGATGATTTTATTTTGACCATGAGTCATATTATCTTCGACTCTAATTATTTTTGGACCTTTTCAAACATAATATCATTATATAATAAAATAATAGTTTCACACATTCCTAAAGAGCCCCCCCCCTTATAAAAGGAGACCACTTCTAAACAATTCCTCACACCTCTCAAGACTTTTGGCTCATCCAAACTCTATCCAATTAATCTACTTACATCCCTATCCTTCTCCTAGAAGCCTTAACTTAGTCAAAAGGAACTTCAAGAAGTCCTTTGGTTCAAACCAAAGGGAGTTACCCAAATTAAAGGTAATGGTTTCTCTTAAATTGTTTTCTTTTATTTTACTTCTCCAACCCCTAAAATCTTTTTAATCCTTTATTTTGTAACAAAAACAGTATGATAAATATACTAAGATGTTTTTATGAGAAGGATTCAAACAACACTTACACACACCTCCATCTAATGGGTGAAGAACATACTGTTTCTGTGGATGGAAAACTAACGCCTCACGAGACGATGATTGTTCGATTATCTCCTACCGTATATCATGGTGGCCATTAAGATGACACTATATTTATATATGATATATAATATGTTTTTATTTTCTTTATTATTCTGTATTTTTCTTTTATAGAATGCCTTTATGGTTTCCATTATGGGTAAACACGATAATCTCGTTAGAGGAAGTGCGGACTACCACCGCCTCAAAGTGATATGACTCGTTCATACTATATGTGCTACGCATAAAGGATAGATTTAAAGATATTATATATTATAAAATACTGGAATTATAATACTACTATGTATCATTATGTTTTAATTCCATTAAATGTGAAATATAAATGGAAGTAGCGTTCATGCGTACGTACGACTTACCGTCTCCATGAATGGTGAATTTCATTTCTTACCTCTAAATGTTATGTAATATTATAAATACATGTATATAATGGATATAATGGATATATATTATATCTAAATAATGAATATCATTCTAGATATAATGGAATATTGACAACATGGACAACTTGTAAATATAAGGTGTTCATTTTCGACTCAAGTACCAAATATCGACAAAATGAACATTATTAACTTAAATGATTACATAATGTTTATAACATGGTAATAAGTGATATAAAAGGAATAATAAACTTGAAAAAGGTTCTTAATCAAGTAGAAATTAACTTTAGTTTATTATTCAGGAGATTAAAGAACGATTGAGACAAGTCGGACACGAGGTAAGGGACTTCCTCTCAATCTCCTTTCATTGATGCATATTTTGTTTTAATACATGACTTTCTTTTATACACTGTATAAAAACCCTTGGATTTTCAAAGGGAATATTTTTCTACAAATCATTTTACTAAACGAAAAAAAGAATGTTCCTTTTAATGTAAGCGGTGACAATGACCTTTTCCGCCGTCGCGAGTATTATTTGATCTTTTTCTTCTTCAATAAGCCGTAATGTTTTTAAAAGAAAATAAATACCGTATACTCTTTTAAGTATTTTGGTATTGAAAATGGTTTTGATAATGGATTTTTTATGTCAATATATTAAGTGATATATTGTGATTGAAATGTGGAAATGTTTTCTTTCCTTTATATTTGTTTTATGTATTATTATTTTATAATGGTACTTGGACATTTGACAGGTGGTTACTTGATAAACAAAATGACGGGTGGTGCTATGAATTCCAGGATGGGTGGTTACATTATAACCTCCAATGCATTGGGTATGGAAGTTGGTCGTATGGCTATTCCATTTAGTGATATGTGTGGAAGTCGACCATATGGTTATTCCATTTATGTATGTTTTTGTCCCAAGTTAACTTTATATGTTATGTGTTATTTATATGGGTAATATTTTGGTTACAAAAGGGGAAGTAGTAATATTTTATTCAGAGAAGAGTATTTACTACTTCATAAAGGTGAAAATTATTACTTATGTTAAAGTATTCATGGTTTATGTATTGTTTTGAAAAACTGTTATACTAAGTTTTTTATGCTCATCCCAAGTTTTTGAAATGTTTTTCACAGGACATAAAGTGGAATAAGGTCAAGGATGGGATCAAGGAAAAGTCATGATGTCTTAAACATGGAACAAGACATGACTCTTTTTTTCAAGAGTTCTTGTTTTATGAAAAAATGGAAACTATGTAGAAGTTTCTACTTTGTAATCTTTTGAGATGTAATAGTTATGTTGTAATTCTCTAAAACTCTAAACCTGAAAAGATCCTCAATGTGAATTATTCATTTAATTCAATATTATGTAAGTTTTAAGGCCGTATCCTTATATAAATTATATTAATTTATAAAATTACTATCTAATTAAACTATAAAACCAATTTTATGTATAATTTTACCTTTTAATTGAATTATATAAAAAAGCAGTTTGAATTAAAATTCAGTATTTTTAACTATTCATTAAAAAATGAAACATTAGAGAAAGATACCAAAAATTTATCCTAACCTAATTTTTATGTTTCTATTTTAAATATTAAGATTATTTTGACATATTAAATCAATAAAAGTTCCAAAAATTATATTTAAAATGGGTTCTCTATTAAAAGGAGGTAAAAATTCCTTTATAAAAATATAGTTTTTAAGCATAAAATTAAGCTTGTTCTTATATTATATATATATAATCTATTGGATGAATATAAAAAATATTTTATTTAATATATAACATATATATTAAAATAATATCACTCACTAATTAATTTAATTTATTAATGAAAAAAATACTTTGGGGTCATAAAAATAAAAATATATCCTTTATATTCAATTGGTTCTTATATTTTCAATTATAATTAATTGGTAACCTATGAATTCATATTATATTTGTGAAAACCATATATTTTTCATAATTTAGTCATTATTACTAATTTAAAAGATATTTTATAATAAATAATACATCGTTATTCAGTAAAAATCAGTCTTGCATGTTACACAAGCCATCGAGGAAAGTCATTGTTGTATATAATGATAGCTAACCTTGGTGTGCCGTATAGAGCATGATAAAATTTATTTTGTGTGTAGCACATGATTAACTCAATTTTATTCATAAAACAAGATGAAAATGGTTCTTTAATATAAAATAAACTATTTTTGGTGTTGTATGAAATGAAAAATATTAAAAGTAATAAATTAATTAGATTTTTTTATAAAATCTTGGGGTGTTATAATATCTCCTTTTGTATACTTAGATTCCTCCGTATTTAGGGGTGTTTGTGAGGCATTTTTATTAATTTTTTTATGTATGATATCCCTTCTCCTTCCAAATTGATCTTTCTCTTGTGTTTCATTCTAATCAGGGAAAAATTTATTAAGGTATCATTGATGATTACACCAGAGCATGGTGGAATCATCCCAATATGATATGGATTTTTCTCATCATGGATAAAGAGAATTTTGAGATAAAAAATGCATGATGTCACACAACAATTCATTAAAGGTATTCTACCATATAATATTTTCTAAGGATTTTAGTTAAATTAAATTAAACTGGTGATTGACCAAGTGTTATTTTCTAGGTATTTTTCCCATGATGGTGATAGGAGTATTCCATAGGCCTTCCATGGGTGGTTGGTCATTGATTTGGTGTGATGAGGTCACCGAGTGAGTCATTAGAAAATTATTCCTATTTGAATTTAATTGGAATTAATTATAATTATTATAATTAATTTAGTTGGATGTCATGGATTAAGTATGAGTGAGTATTAGAAGTGGACCCCTATCTCTCGAGTTTCCAGGGAACGATTATGGATCGGTGACCTTTTAGGCACTCGTTCCTAATAGATTTAATTTATAAATTAATTATAATTTTTAGAATTTACTGAAATAATTAATTAAAAAAAGTTTATAAATAATTATTTTATTCCATGACTTGAGATAATTTCTTGGGAGACAATCTAAGACTTAAGAGAGCTTGATAAAGAGATGCTGAGCTGATTTATAAAGAGAATAACTCTAGAATCGAGCTAGGTGTACCCTTAAGCATACCCCTATGGTAAATTAATTTTATTTATATTTATGTGATATGTGGTCTCACCATTGAGGGTGATAAATTTTTTATTTAAAATTAGTTGTTTTTTTTAAAATGAAATTCCTAGAAATGGACAAATTTCCAAGGGCCATGACAGACCCGTGTTCAATGGATTAATGCATCAACCAATGATGGACATGGTCTTGATTATAAACGTATGATTTGAGATGTAGGAACCCTAATGTTTGAGACTTAAATTTATTAAATTAGTGTAGTTACCCTTAGGATAATTTCCTTTGATTCCTCCTTATAGAAGAGAGAATTAGTTTAAAAATGGTTAGCTTGAGTAAGCCATGAGTGAACCTTGAGATTTTGTATAACCTTTTGGAAAGTTAAGATGAGATTGGGGTGAGTGGTCCTTCCCTTGTTAGTTTAGAACTTTTTTTGGATGCCTTGGATGGGTTATGGATAGTTTGGATGCGTGAGGACCCACCTAGGGTGACTTGGAAATGGGATATGTTTGAGGCCATCTCCCATGTGTGAAATCACTTCGGGTTTTCTTATGAGCCCTAATATGTTGTGTGTTATGATTATGATGATTTAAAGGGATGATATGTTCCATGATTTATGGGTTTTAACCTAAAATATGATTTGAGATTAAGGGAACCTTGTAGGGTGTCCATGTTATGATGAAACCTAGGGGACCCTAATGGGTGTCTTAATCATATATGAACCCTAAAGGGGGATAGTATATCTAAGCCAATAGCAATGATTCCAGGTGTCACCTTAGAGACTAAATTAATAATGTGAACCTTATAAAAACATTGTGACAAAAAATGGTCATGTGTTTGAGTGGATGACCATTATTATGTGAGATGGTTTGTGTATATAACCAACCAATTTGGGTATTATTTTGTGAGATACTATGGGAGAGACATATTAAACTCAAATATTCATAAATTAAGATATATTGTATATGGAATGATTATATGGTTACCCATTATTAATATGTTATTACTACCAAATTAGAATGCCTTAAAAATACCCTCATATTTTAATTAACACCTATTTATTTATAATGCCTTGGTAAATACCCTTATATTCAGTTGGATGCCTATTGATTTAAAATTCCTTAGACAATCCCCTTGGATCTTTCTGTATTCTTATTAATTTATAATTCTTAGGAAAATACCATTGTATTTGGATGGATACATATCTATTAATAATAGATAGGGAAATACCCTTGGATTTAGTTGATAGGCCTATATTGATTTCCTAGGATACTACCTGGATTTGGATTTATGTCTACTGCTTATGAAAATATTGATTATTACTTGGGATTCAGTCATTGAACGTGCTGCTATTTAATTTCCCAGGGTTACGTCCTTGGAATTATTTCTTTCACCTACCATTTTCTAGTTATTGAGCCTGGTATTGGTCATCACAGTTATGTTATTTTCTCAAAGACAGTCTAATAATAGATGAAGCAGGTATAGTCAATCCTAAGATTCATTTTAGAATGCACAGATTGGTAGCAGTTATTCATTTATGTTTCCACAATGTTTTATTTATTATATTGAGAATATCACATGTTCATACACTATATTTACTAGTTATTCTTGGGACCACATTAGTGGTTCTATACTGAGTTTTACTTACACCCTACTCGGGAATCTATGACACTAGGGTACCCAATCAGGCTTCACTGATTATAGGTTCAAGTTAGGAAAAGGGAGGAGGTAGCTTGATCAAGAAAGGTTACTCAGAAAGGGTATATATACCAGATGTGAAAAGGATTAGGTATGCTAGTATAACCTCTTATTTTATTATTTTATTTTATTTATATATGTGATTGTCCTGGTGAGAAGTTAGTTGTTGTAAGATAGCTTGACTGCGAGTCTATATAACTGTATACTTCTATATTTTCTTCTATTACTGATGGTTTTATTTTATTTCTTCTCTATTCATTGTTTATTTTTTTATGGATGATGTTTGGTTATTTCTACCATTTTTACGCTAATGTGAGGTTATAGTATCTCCATGATAACACCATAGGCCATCACTACTAGTCATAAGCCTATAGATTATGGGGAGGCATGCTTGAGGTCAAGTGGTTAACTAATTCATGGAACCAATGAGTGACCTCAAGTTTGGGAAATTAAAAGGTAGTATAAAATATTTTTTTATTTTTTTATTACTATTCGTGGAGATGGTAAATAGGTGATGTAATGACCTGATGTTTTATAAATGAAATTACCTTTCTAAATAAATAAATTCATTATTATAAAATGAAATTATATAAAACACATACACTAATTTGGTTATTTTGGACCATTATAAATTATATCATATTGGATTTAAAATACCATTAACTATTGATAATATAGCACCTATACATTGATTTTTATGATTAGTATATATTAAAGGTTATTATAAATCCAATTGACATAGAAAAAATAAGCGATGTCCTTGACCAGAAGGATCATACCTTATGAATCCCATTAATTTGAGATTCTAAGGTATTATAAAACCCTAGTGAAATCCTTAGGGATAAGACTAAATATAGGAAAACATACCTAAATTTTGATAAAGTATAGAGTAAGTTGTTTCCAAGAAAATTCATACCTATATGGATACTACAAGTGGACATGGCTCTGTTTCAACTACATATAGGGATGATAACCCCAAAAGGGTGCATGGGGCTTGACTCAATCATCACATGGGTTGTGATAAAGAGTCCTTTATTCACAACAAGTTTGAAACTCATAGGGGATTTTATTTTGTAAATTCACAAGCTCCTTATGAATCATTATTAAGGGAACAAAAATTCCAATAATATTTTATGTTAGTAAATAAATACTAGATAACATAGATTAAAACCTAGAAATTAATAGGATAAAGAATATATGTCATTTTTTATCTTTCCATTTAATATTAATGGTTTCTTATTTATGTATTTAATAGTTTTAAAATTATCATCCTTAATTTTACCTTTATTTTAATCAATGTCTGGAAATAATAGATATCATGTCAACAACCAATGTGAGGGGAAATATGATAACTTCCCAAATGAGGTTCCCAAACTGATGGGAGTATGAGTCATTAACTTAATGAAAATAAATTCTCAATTAAATCATGTTTTTAATATAAACTTGAATCAGGAGGAACACCAATATCTCCCTTAATAAAGAGTAATTTGAAATTGATACCTTTATATGAGAAAGGCCTATGACTTTTAGTGGACATTTCAATCCATTAATAATGTAATGATGAATAAAATCCATTGAAAATATCCTAATCCTTCAATACTCTAAAAAACTGAAGGTCATCCAAGATATTTAAAATATATAAAGAGAAAATAATCAATGGTTGACATTGATAAAAAATAAAAATCTTGAAGAGGATATCAAAGTGATGGAGTGGAAATAATTCTAGAAAATGTTTTTTAATAAATATTTTCTTTGGACTCTTTGATTTAAAATAGAGTTGGATTTTCTTAACCTAAAGAAAAATGATGAATAATATATTGGGATCTATGAGACAAAATTAAAAATATTTGTACAATACACCTCCATCTTCTTCATTGACCCTGAAAGTAAAGTTAACTGATTATTTGGTGGGATAAATCCAAGTCTACAAAAAGCTTTGTCAATTCGAGACTTTGACATCCACAATGATATTTTTTGATATCTCAAGGGTCTAGTGGGTTTATAGATAGAGATATGAGGATATATTTTAATTATAGTGGTGTGATGGAGAAATATAATGGGATAAATAAATTTCAACATCACACTTTTAAAAATTATGGGAAGAATAATCTTGGAAATTTTATAAAGGGTACATGGAAATTCTTTAGGTGTAGGAATGAAGGGAACCTAGCTCATGATTTCTAATGGGAGAAACCCACCAATGTGATGGAAGAAATAAATTCTCCAGTTAACCCTCATCTTATTGTCTAATGTTTCAACTTCAAAGAAAAAGGACACTAGGAAAATCAATACAATAAGCTAAGGGTTGTTGATGAAAACCATCGACAACAACCTCAAAGTCCTAGAGATAAAGGGTGAGATTATGCCATCAAAACTACTGAGGTAGATCCTAAAAAAAGTTTTGATAATTACTCTTGATATTCATTAAATAATAGTTAATGTACTATTTAATTTTTTTCTATGAATTCTTTCATATCACATAAGTTTAGTAGAACTATTTAAAGACCACATAAAAACATGGAATTTGAGTTATCAGTGATGACTTGGGTTAATTATTGCATCCCAAACATATAAATCATCCCTTGTCAAAAATTTTGGGTTGAATTTACCAAAAATACTTGTGATACTCCCTTTAGAATAATTCGATGTTATTCTATGCATGAATTAGATTTTATTGAATAGATCTAATGTAAATTGCCAAGAGAATGAAATAACCCTCTATATCTCAAATCACCCTCCAATTCAATACAAGTGAAAGGTGGAGGGTGAATATTCATTGGTATCATATTTATATCAATAATGGATATTGTTACCTTATGATAAAGTGTATATAACTTAAATGATTGAGACTAAGGAAAATATCATCCTTGATGAGATGATCAGTGTATGGGAATTCACTAATTTGTTTCCCAAAAAATTGAATGTCTTCATCCAAGTTGATAGGTTGAGTTATCAATAAAAATTATACCCAGATATTTTCCAATATACAAGACTCTATATATAATTATTACCTTTTAACTTAAAGAGATGAATAAGAAACTATAGTAGAATATAGATAATGGGTTTATACACCCAAGTGATTCATTGTGGGGTGCACTGGCCTTTTTTGTTAAGATAAAGGATATGTCAATGCGCCTATATATTGATTATCATGAGCTCAACAAGATCAAAATACTTCTCCAAAGTTTGAAATTTGGTTGGGATATTATAAAGTAAAGGTAAAGTGGGATGAAATCCCAAAAACTACTTTATGTACATGGTACAATCACTACATGTTCATAGTGATAACATTTAGACTCACTAATGTTATATCTATTTTAATGGACTTAATTAATATATTCTTTAGGGATTACCTTAAAAAATTTGTGGTAGTATTTATAGACAATATTCTTATCTACACCAAAAGAAAATAGGAACATGAGGAGAATTTTAATGCTACACTGCCAACCTTTTAGAAATAATTTTTTTATTAAAAATATAGTAAATGTGAATTTTGGATAGAGAAAGTAACATTATTGGGGTATGTTATCACCATAAAAAGGATATTAGTGGATAATTCAAAAATAGAGGAAATTTAAGGATGTATTAGACTAAAATATGTGATGGAAATATGTAGTTTCCATGGATTATCTGGGTAATATCATAGATTTTTGAGAAAATTATTACAGTTTTCAATCCCAATAACCATGATAACTTAGAATGGAGTCATGTTTTTCTAGATTGATGAATGTGAGGATAGATTTAAAGAGTTAAAGAAGAGGATAATAACTACACCTATACTCACATTACCCACCAGAAGGGAAGTATTTGTGTTCTACATTTATGCGTTTAAAAAAGGATTTGGTTTTCTACTCATGAAAGACGATAAAGTGATAGTTTATGCCTCTCACCAATTAAAGATTCATGAATATAAATACCCAAGTCATGATCTAGATTTTGCTGCGGTGATATCTGTATTGATGGTTTGGTGATATTATCTATATGGGGAGAAGTGTGACATATATATGGATCATAAAGCCTTAAGTATATATTCACAAAAAAATTTCTCAGTGAGAACCAATAGAGGTGGTTAGATCTAATCAAGGATTATGATTGTTCAATCCATTACCATCCTATGAAGGGGAACAAAGTGGCAGATGATTATAGTAGAAAGGATCCCACAACCTTATCCACGATGGTGATTTTAAGGTATTCAATCTTCTTAGGCATGAAAAGGATGTACATGGGAATAATAAAAGGATATTAATCCTACCTTGTACAAATAACTAGTCAACCATCCATTCTTTAGAGGATTAAGAAGGTATAGAAATATGATGAGGTGGTAAAAGAATATGGTAGATAATATTCTGAAGTTCAACTTTAATAAATATATATTTATAAGGTTTAGAACTCGGATATGTGTCCCATAAAAACCAGAGTTGAAATGGTAATTTTTGGATGGTTTTCATAGATAATCCTTTTATATTCATCCAAGAAGCACTATGATGTATAAATATTTAAATTAAAACTTCTAGTTGAATAACATGAAGAGGAATATGGTATATTTTGTATCTCGATGCGTGGTATTTCAAAAACTAATGACTGAATGATAAAATTCTAAGGTTATGATGAAACAATTTTCCGCACTAGTATAGAAATGAGAAAATATAAACATGTATTTTGTCATAGGACTCCCTTAGACATCTAAAGTCAATAATTTCATCTGAGTGGTAGTTGATCACTTTAAAAATTCATTTCACTTCATTACTATCAAATAATATTTATATCTTAAACAAATCAAGAAGATATACATAATAGGATTGGTAATACTACATGGAGTGCCACTTTACATTATATCAGATTGAGATCCAAGGTTTACCATGAGGTTTTGGAGAAGACTTTAGTAAGCATGGAATATAGAGCCAAGTTTTAGTACTACTTATCACCCTTATAAGGATGGTTAGTTTGATAGAACCATTCAAACTCTATAGAATATAATAAGATCATGTTCAATGGATTTACAAGGATATTGGGATCAACACCTTCCCCTAGTGTATTTTTTATATTAAAATAGTTTCCATTCTATCATTCAAATGGAACCTTATAAGGCTTTGTATGGTAATAAACATCAGACTCTGACATGCTGAGATGAAGTTGGAGAGTATAAGATTATGGGAAGTAATCTTATCTAAGAAATGATAGAGAAGGTTCAAACCATTCAATAAAATATAAAATCTGAATAGAGTCAATAAAAAATCTATGTAGAAAATCATCAAGGTGATATAGAGTTTGAGGTTAGAGATAAAGTGTTTCTTTGTATATTGCCTTGTAAGAAATTCACGAGGCTTGATAAGAATGGAAATCTTATTCCAATATATATTGGTCCCTTTGAGATCCCTGATTGCATAGAATTTGTGGCCTAATGACTAGCACTCCAACTAAACCTATATCAAGTATATGATGTGTTTTATGTATCATTTTTAAAGAAGTATATACCCAACCCCTCACATGTACTGAATCTATAGGTGGTACCATTGGAGAACGATCTTTCATATGAGGAGAAACTAATGATGAACTTATATTGTAGAGACAAAGTTATATGAAACAAATAAAATAACTTGGTAAAAGTGTTTTAGAGGAACCAAAAGTTTGGAGAAGTGACATAGGAACCAAAAGAGGTGATTAAATATAAGTACCCTCATATTTTTATTGTATTAAATGAAAAATTTGATGAAAAAATTTCTGAATGGGGGAATAATGCAATGAATTGATGTTTTATAAATTAAATTCCATTTTCAAATGAATAAATGCATTATTAAGAAATGAAATTATAGAAAACACATGCACTAATTTAGTTATTATGGACCATTATAAGTTATATCCAATTGTATTTAAAAGTAAATTAAGAATCATAAATAATGATAATATAAACTTTGTATAGTGATAATTATGATCCGTATATATTAAGGGTTATAATAAATCCAATTGAAATAGAAAAAAGAATCAATGGACTCGACCAGTAGAATCATACCCTATGAAGTCCATTTATTATAGATTTAAAGGGAGATGTCATCACTAGGATTTTCCCTTGACCAATACCAATCCAAGATTCAGAAAATAAATTTTGATAAAAACCATTTATGGGATTTGTTCAATCTTATCGAGATCAAAACCCAAACCATATTTGGAGAACCACCCCGATTAAGTGTCACCATCACACACCTTATCCTTAGGGAATATGTTGGTGTAATAAGGGATTATATATCTAGAACCTAAAAGTATGGATTTATATATTTTTATTTTTTTTATAAAATAATGATCATATTTATCCTTTTTTATTATTACTTTATAAATTATCAAATAATGAGTTTAAGAAAAAATTTATTTTGATGCGATGAAACACAAATTGTATTTTTGGGAAATATATAGTTTCAATCAATAAACTATTTTTGAATAATTAAAGAAATATTTAAATTAAGTTTACTTTAATAAAATATTATTATTAAATAATATTTATATAAATCTAAATTATAATATAATTTTAAGAAGGAAAATGTAATTTTTATAAGGTCCAGAAATTGTTATAGTCATAAAAACCCATATTTTAAAAAAATGGGGATTCTTGATTTAAAAGTGTAATTTTTATATTTATAGAATTATTTCAAAAAAATAAATATTATTTTTGAAATTAGAACTTCTAAATTATCCAACAGTAGAGTTTTCATAATTTTCATAGATATTCAAAATTTTAGGTAAAAATTAAATACGATATAAATATACGGTATGTATTATGACAACATAAATGCACAAAAGAGATTTAATAAATACCATAAAGAGTTCAAATGACCCAAATTATGTTTTTCATTTAAAATAATGTGTTTTTTAACTTATTTTATTAATTTTATATGCCCTTGATGAATACTCCAAATCCAATATTATATTTAAGGTTTTAAAATTATTTCTTTATGAACATGACTCACCTCCACATCACCAAGGGTATTATTTTAATGATTTCAGTTATTAGTATTATAAAATATTTTAAAACACTCCTATTTTTTAAAATACATGTGAAAAATCCATGGTAAGGATTGTGATTTTTGTTATTTTATTATATAGAGTCCAAAACCTAAGTTTATAAATTAATAAAGAATTACCCTCTCTTTTGCTATAAAACCCACCCAACCTCCCATTAATCTACACTAAAACACATTAATAATTAATTTAATCTTACTTTCCATATCTAGGTACATTCCAAGGTTACCCAAGCTCTTAATAAGATCCTCCTAATATTTTAGATGTTCCCTCTCAAGGTAAGGGATCCTCTCCTCCTCTTTATTCAAGAACCTTTTTTATATTATAACTTTTTATTTCCTATTTTTCATGTTGGGATATGTTTTTAAACATACCTATTATTATAATTATTATATACAAGTGATTATATAACCCTTTAACTATCATTAAAATATTCTATGAATCTTTATTCACCCCGGTTATGTTACTAAAGTTATCCGACGATTTTCTATGATAAACATTTATATAGTAAATACCCATACCCATTTCCACTCAAGAGTGTTGAATTAGATATAAATATCCTTGATTTATTGATTAATTACATGTATATAACCTACACTCCTTAATCATGGGATTAAAAGTTATTAAATATATCCTTATGTTATATCATCTATGTGGCACACTTATGCATGTGCATGATATGAATGTAATAGGTGGGATCAACATTATATAGCCCTACAATACATTGTGTAATGTTTTTATATCATGAGATATCATGTGTAGTTAACAAGAGGTTATCCTAAGAACAATATGATATGATGTATCATTTTTTAAACTTGAATTATGTTTTTGTCGTCATGTTTTATATTATTTCCACATTACCATTTTTACTTGATATTATCACCTTATATCATGATTTAGTGTTCAAGTTTATGATTCTCACCCCTCTTATATTACCATGATATTACACTTTACTCACATGTACTATTTTACCTTATACTATTCTTTTATTATTCCATTACTATTATTTATAGCTCACCCCTTTCTTATGTACATCCCCAGGTTATCTCAAATAGTTTTACTAGAGTAATGGAATTTTAAGGTAATATTGTGAAGTTTTTAAATAACCCATGCTTGAAGTTATTATTTTATGCACCTAATTTTATAAAGACACTAGGTATCATGATCTTCTAGAATTTTATTATTTGTACCTTTAATAAATCCAGAATTAAGGTGTATTAAAATATGGGTTGTCATAGGTAACATAAGAATGTTTCAAACCTTGTGATGGACCTTATAATGGTGTACCACAAACACCTTTTCCAATTGAAACTCTAGGTTACCAAATATGTAGGATTTATGTTATTGGTTTTCATTTTTAAAGTTATAATATTTCACCTAGTGTGACACACTTGAATTTTTGGATTTATGATTTGTTGTTTTTGGCTCCTATCCCATTGGTAAGATTCCCGTATACATGCATTATATTTGGAACATAAGATTCACATGAAATAAATTTAATTTCTTATGATTTATATCAATTATGGCTAAGGGTTTTATTTTTTAAAGAATCAATAAAATATTATGTGTTTCTTTCCCATATAACTTGCTGGTGGCATTCTACTCAGCTAGACTATAGTATATTTTTCATGACGATCAATCATGAGGATTCTATGGAGTGATTATCCTTGATGATAACTATGCAGTACCTCAATGTTAGGGATGTATAGTTACCCCATTATTTTGGTATAAAAATTTTATTCCTTATTAATAAACCCGTTTTGTATTATTTTAGTACTATTTTCAAAAAGAAAATGGGCACATTTATTTAAAGAGTCAATAAAAACCAATATGGTGATTTACCATATAGATTCTTGGTGAAATTATACTTAACCAAACCCTATGACTATGAATTTCTTGGAACATATTTATATAGGATAATAATGTTATATATATATGTGGATGAGATTACATTCCTTGAGGGGTATCCTTGTATGAAAATTCCTAGCGAGGATTAGTGCCCTAGTAGGTTGATGATATGGCATGTGATCCCTGATGTGTACATCTATGTGACAACACTAGAGTGGGTGTTGGCATATGAGTTACCTCAAGATATTTGAGATGAGAAAAAAAGGTGTTTCTTATTATCTATGGATTATATGGGATATGGTTTATGGGATATTTGAGAGAGCCTATTTCCATGAGATGCAACATAGGTTATTAGTGATCCATGTATTATTATTGAGATGAGATGTGATGTATATGAGGGTAACCCAAGGGTGGGGTAATCCTTGAGTACCCTTAGACATGGTAATCATGGAAGGACACTTTAGGTTATGATATTAGTACATATGAGGTGATATTAGGCTTGTGATATAATTATAGTGGCACTTTATGATTTCTTGATGTAAATCAATTGAGGTTATTTGGTATCAAGGTTATGTTTTTAAGGGAAGGATCAACATTTTACCCGATCTTGGTGTTTTTCGTAATGGTACCCAATGATAAAGAGGATCATGATCATAGATGGATGGATCTTGGATAGAGTGAGAATGACTATATGTTTGTGTTTTTTGAATGACACCATGGGTGGCCATACGATATACAATAGAATATTTGAAATGATCAATATTAAAGAGGTGAATCGAGGGTTCTTTTGGATAGTTGAGATTGGAATGACATGATTAGATTGGTTAGTGTTTAAGAGCATGATCCAATAGTGGTAATGTGAAACCCATGGGAGCATGAGTTAGGTTATGTGTTTGGGTGGTATTGGAGCATACACCCTTTGGGTTTGGATGTGATTTAGGTAGAATTCGCTGTGTAACACCCCAAGGATTTATAAATAAATTTAATATAGAATGAAATGCATGAAACACTGAGCCTCTATGAAACAAAAATTTATTATTTATAGAATATAGTTATAACCTAGCTGTTAAACATAATTTTTCCTTTTATGTGTTTTGAATTTTGAAAAATGGACATACACGATTTTAATCAGTAAGATATTTAGAGTCTGATAGAATCAACTTACATTTTTTTGTGAATAGTAACTTAACCCTTTGGAATAGTAATGAACCCTTATGAATAGTAATACGACCCTTATGAATAGTAAACCAACCAAATGAATAATAAACTCACTCATGAATGTATAAATAAAATTTAGGCACCTTATGAATGAGAATATGATATAATAGTACAAGTAAGTGAATATTTTAAAAATAAATAATTAAGTATTGGTATTTTTGTGAGTCATAAATATTTAATAATTAATAAATTGATTTAAATGAAAATGAATTTTCATAAAATGTATTAATAAGTCAATATTTTATTGTCCTATGATTTTAGGATAACTTAAGACCTTTTTAAATTTTTCATGGTGTTATAAAATCAGTTTTAATATTAAAAACTATATTTTTTGAGTAAATGATGTTTTTAATTAAAAATTAAATTGATAATATTTAGAAAATTATTTCCATAAAATGGATTTCATTTCTAAATTTTACATGTAAAAAAATGGAGAGGGTGAATTTTTGGGATTTTTCTAAAATACTTGAATTTTTTATGAATAATAAAATATGATAATTTACAATAAATACTAAATACATGAATTATAGAGTCATGGATGGTGTTTGGATGATGTAATAACCATTGGTTCGAAATAAAATGCACTAATTACTATATTTATTCACAATAATCAATACTCTTTCTTGTCTTGGGAAAAATAATAAAATAACGAATAAAATAATGAGAATTTATCCCTCTCCTCTACTATAAAAAACCACCCTCACCCCCTCTTCTTCTCACTCCTCTAAGCCTTAAAGCTTGTCAAATTTCTTCCCAAATCCTATTACCTAGTCTATCCCTACATCCAATATCTCTTGGTATTTCCAAAATACAAAAAATAACCCCCTTTAAGGTGGTTCTCAAGGAGGAGTATTCATGAGGTAAAATACTCTTCTTTTTCCCTTTAATTTATTTTCAAGTTCTTTCTTTTATTAGTCTATACTAACATCCTATGTACAAATGATCATAATAACTACTATATCATATATATACTATCATTATATCATGTTAATAGAATATCCATTATCAATCTCCTTACTCTCTCACTTTTATTTTAAAAACAAAATCATCATTCAGGAGGTTCCATTTTACAACCTTCGTGGATGATGAAATTTTGTTCTTAAATTTATTATTAAAGGATTTTCATGATACTATTATCCTGGTTACACCAGAATATAATATATGTATTACAAACTATTTAATGTTTTTTAACCAGTATATATACATAATACTAATTCATACAACAAAACTAGTTCGTGGTGATTGAAATACCCCCATAATAATCTAAATGATTATCACTAAATTTATTATCTAATGATTCATCCTCATACCATATTACCAAATGATATGAATAAAAATTTACAATTTTTTATGCCCATTAATAAAATTTAATTCAAATTCTATATAACTATACCCATTTTACATGAACTTCATTATTTATAAACAAGCAAACCAATCATGAAAACCAAGAAAATGAATTCTTTAGAATGATGAAATTAAACTCTATAACTCATCCATAAGGCCATAAATAAACCTAATAAAAATATAATGAATAAAATAATTATATAAAATTTTCTGAATTAATTAATTAAAGGATTTAATTTTATTATCCATGACATTACAGTCAAGTGCAGAACTCATTCATCCATAAGGTAAGGGTTTTTTACTCAAAGCTCCAATTTCTTTTGGGTTACTATTTTTTCACTCTTTACCCCAATTAAATTCTTAATTATTATTATTTAATCCTCATAAATTATGTGTTAATGTTATATATATATGTAAAAATCATAATCCTTCTTTCTTTTATGGGGAGTTACATGTTTTAAAAGTACCTTTATCAATTTTTTCTGATAAACATGCTTGATTCAAGGGAACTTCTCAAATTATTACCTATTTTCAAGTGCACTCTATAATATGTTTTAATACACCATTATTTTTCTAAAATCACTAATTTTATTATGAAAAAACTATATTAGTTGACTTCTGGTTTTATAGATATATTTTTTCAAAAGAAATATTTTTTGGAAAGAGAAAGAGTATTTCTCTCAAGTATTACTCGATGAATTTATAACTGTATTTAAATCTATTTCAACAATCTTATTGATTATTTTATTTAATTGGGATTAATATTCTATGATATAATATAACATATTTTATTTAATGTTTTATGATTATTTTTATTGTGGATGTGCTATCTCTATACCATTCACCATATTACCCTAAATGGTTAGTGTTTATGTTTACTGATTGGGGAAAGTTATTTACATTTCACATGTTAGTTTCAATATAAATGTATATATTGATTATGTTTATCTCCTTTCATATGATTAATTAATCGGACTTAGTATGTGATGGTTGGGGCCCTCTATATCCCCTCGATGCACCGGTAGGTCTCATGAGAAAAAACAGATATAGACTTGGATGAGGCCTTTCCCATTTACAGATATGATTTTGGATAACGCCTTAATAATTTTTATATGTCTTAGTTGAGGCCTAGAAGGTATTTTTTAGATGTATAAAATTATTAATTCCCTCATTATGGTATCATTAATTTACAAACCATGTGATTATTTTATGATTAAAATATCCACGGTTAATTTTACTTCTCATATGATCATTTATATGGTTTTATTTAATCAGCTCTCATTCCTGCCATATTATGATCAAGTATATTTTAAAGTCATGTGTTATTAGTTTTTCACCATGCCTAGTGTTTATGTTTATGATAAATTCCATTGCATTACTTATCCTTACTGATCATTTGAACTCACCCCTCTCTTATGTTTTATTTTTCCCTAGGATGTGAAGATGAATTTTATGAATGGCTTACAGGGATAATCTAGAAGTTATGGATGTTTTAAATGTAAATGCTATATTGTTTTTCATTTCAAGATTTAATGTAAAGCTTATGATGTATCTTTTTTTCCAAAACTAATAAACTAGTCATTACTTTGGGATACTTCTCTCTTATAATCATTCCAATGTAATAAAATAATGCACCAGCTTCAGGAAAATGGGGTTAGGGCGTTACAGTTCGTATCAGAGGAAGTTTAGTAGAAACCTTGGGAAATATATTTAGAGAACATATATTATTTAACCTAAACCTAAGATATAATTTGTGGATAAGAATAAAAAACATCCTAGAATTTTTCTAAGGTATAGATTATGTGTATATTTCTAGTAAATACACCCCTTTATGGATACTAAAAGTGAACGTGGTTTTGGCACATATGTACCTAGGAGTAACAACTTCGACAAGGTATTATAGGCCCAACTAGGGGTAACCTGGTACATGATAATGGGCCTTAATACGTATCTAGTTTGACACTCTCAGGGTATATACTTAGGATAATTCACATTTTATTTACAAATAATTAAGAAGGATTTAATTGTAAATATGCCCCCCAAGAAACCATTCTTATAATTATGATATTAGACATGCATAAAATTACAATTTATGTTTTGTGTTTTTCTAGTTTGAAATTATAAATTATGATTCATATCCTAATTTAGTGTATGTCATTATTTAGAAATGGTTCTTAGTGTAGGGAATGGAAACCACATGAACGTGCGTAACCCATGTAGAGATTTCCCTCCTATGAAAGATAATGATATTGGTTCTGGAGTTATGACTAGTGTTGAGAAAATTATAAATATACTGAGATAATTGACTCTGGTTATGAATAATAACCTTACTGGTATAGATAATCCTAATCCACAACATGGAGGGGAAATTTTAGAACACTTTATGCGATAATAGCCTCCATCATTTAATGGGAATACAAACCCATTCGTAGAAGAGTAGTGGATAAGTTTCTTAGAGAAGATATTTCTCACTTTAGGAAGTAACAAAAGGGAGAAGGTTTTCATGAAGTTTATCATCTATTTGGATATTCTAATAAATGGTGGTTATTGAATCAAAATACAAAAGAGGAGGAAGATATTGAAAATATGGAATGGAGGGATTTTAAGGAAATTTTCCTAGAAAAATATTTTCCTCACGAACAACGAACGAATATTGAAAGGCGATTCTTGAATCTGAGGAAGAAGGAGGATGCGAATGTTTCCAAGTATGAATAAAACTTTACAAGGTTATAAAGTAATTTCATATACTATATACATAATTTAAGGATCAAGATTGATCGATTCTTTGATACTTTAAAACCATTCCTCTGAAGGGCACTTGTCTCCCAAAATTTCTCATCGTATGAAGATATCACTACTAAAAAACTGGCCTTTAACAGTGCAAGAAATTGCCTTTATCAGTGATATAAAATCACTGAAATATGAGTGATGTTAAAATTATGAGACTTTTATTAGTACTGATAAAGTACCGATGAAGGGGATATTTATCAGCGCTAAGAAAAGCGATAATAAATGGGACCTTTATCATCACTTTTAAAAGAGGTGATAAAGGTCCCATTTTTCAACGCTTCTAAAGGAATCCTTTATCAAAGCTTTTATTAGTTATAATAAATAAATTTTTATCAGCACTATAGAAGCAATGATAAATTATACCTTTATCACCACTTTTAGAAGCACTAATAAATTTGTCCTTTATCAGCGCTTTTAAAAGCACTGATAAATGTGTTCTTTATTTGCGCTTTTAAAATAATTGATAATGGTCTATACCAGAGTGTTCTATAATAGCACACTGCATCACTACTATAGTGTACTATAAAAATACACCACAACACCAGAAACACACAAAAAACAAACCAGAAACACATCAAATATCAACAAAAACAAGTCCCAATACAGAATTTAAATGAAATGAATTTTACAAAACAAATAAGAAAAACACAATATTATAAACATTTATAACATTGGTTTATACAATTACATAAATAAAAATTATTACATACATTAAAAAACAATCCTAAATTTCAATTTTACCATGATTTCCATTGACTTTATTTATCTAACTACCAACACTGCATGAGAAGCTTCAAACAAACCACACCAACTCAAAAAAAAATCCACATTTATAAGAAAATGATTATTATGAGTAATGATAAAAATAAATAAATTAAATATAAATATGAAATAATAAATTAATTATATAGGAAATTATTTTACTATGAAAATATCAATATTAACTTTTTAATTAAGCAGAGGTAGTGGCATTGCTCTTCTTGCAAAGGAAATGGAGAGAACTTGAAAGAAAGTGATAAATGCAACATTGTAGTGGTAAAAATATTCTAAGGGAGAAGAAACATGAAATTTGGATAGATCACCCCAAATAAAAAAAAAGAATCCGCCTATATAAGAAAAGCATTATTATGTGAGTAATAAAAAAAAGAAATAAATTAAATATAAATACAAAACAATGCATTAATTCTATGGAAAATGATTTTACTGTGAAAAAAATTAAGATTTCCTATATGATTGAGCAGAGAAAACTTCTTTGCTCTTCCTAAAAATTCATAACACATGGATAAAAATCTTCTAAAATAAACTAACTCTATAAGTAATAATGAAAATTAAGTCAATGTTTCATTATATAATTTTTTGGTAAAATAGAGAAACTATATCGTATCATTACCTTTATCTCTTTCCAAAGGGTTTATTTGGTCCAGATATAAACTAATAAAAAACTAAGGATTCTCTATGCACTTCACTACTATTGGTTAACTACCACTTAGTATAGTATCTAAACTAAACTTCCTACCTGGAGTCCCTATGATTCTATCATCCCACACATGCTTACCACCATCTCTATCATATCACCATTAAATAATCACTTTTCCTTATATTCTTTCACCCATTTACTACTTGTAAAGATGCATGATGCATGTAGCTGCATGCATATAGTAAATGGGCACATGAAGAGAAGGAAAAGTGAATTCTAAATGGTGATATGATGGAGATGGTGGTGAGTGTGACTTATATAAGAGCATCACAGAAACATAAGGCAGGAATTTCGGGTCAGATTCTATGCTAAGAGGTAGTTAATCAATAGTAGTAAAGTGCATAAAGAATCCTTAATTTTTTTATTAAATTTGTGAGTGATGCACAACCAATCCTTGTTTTGGATTCATTGATCGATGGATATAAATAGACATCAATATTCTTCCAACACACTAAATCAGTAGAAATAGTAGCACAAATGATCAAAATACAGAATATAAATGAACCCACACACAAGGAACCAAGAAAGATTAAAAAAAAGACATTTCCAAATAAGCACGATAGAAATAGGGGAACTAATTAATTAAAGGATAACCATTTAAAGGTTCACATTCAAAAAAATAAAATGATTTGAACTAAGAATGGATAATTTCATTAAACTTTTATAATGAAATATGAACATACAATAACCACAAAACAAAAATGAAGAAACTATGAATGTCTTCACCCCAACATGGGAGACAATAACTAAGCCAATGTGTTTATGATTCTTTCACAACAAATCATCAAAAAACACTTCCTCCACCAACTTATCAAAATGGAGATAATTGGAGAAGAGGACTCACTCTTTGATCTCTAGATGAATACCCCCAATGAAAAGAAAATATTTCAATAGATCTTGTGACACCACCTCCAGAAAAAGGAAAATAGAACTTTGAAGTGTTCAACATAAGCCTTCACCATCCACTGACCTTTTTGGACACTCATGAGATCTTTCCTTTTCTTTGTCTTCACCTACTTAGGTATAAACCATCAGAAAAATAGGGACTTAAAATCTTCCCATGCCATTCTAACTTGCATCATTGGTGGGGAAAACAACTCTCATTATTCCAAAGATGTACCCCCAAGCAGAACCAGAACAACAAAAACTCTAACATCTTTTGGAGTTCCAAACACTATGAAGACATGATCAACTTCCTCAAGCCACTTTATTGCATCTAACAAACCTGGATTTCTATAGAATATGGGAAATAACTGAGGATAACAACAAATAGGGTTAGAACCAATAGAAACTTTAAAGACATTTTTGGGTGGCATATTTTGAATAATACAAAAATCAAAAAATTAGGTTTAGAATCAATCTGAAACACAACCAAAAGGAAAATCTCGGGCCAAAACAATTGAATCAAAATCCAAATTTAATAACAAAAAAATAATTACCTCTTCAAAAACCACTATTTCAATTTCAATTTCAAAACACCTTCTTCTAAGGCCACTTTTTACAACATAATAACCCATATTTGTAAATTAAATATAATTCTGAAAATCATTTTTCTCTTTTCAAAAAACCATTTCAGAAAACCAAGCCAAGATGATCCAAAAAATAGAGCATGACCATTGGCCACAATGGATGAGGAATGAGTCAAAACCCACACTAATACAATATTTCTCATTAAATACTTTTCATAGTGGTCATTAATCATCCCTCATCATGATTCCATGATGTTAAACTGCACAAATTCATCCTAGAAGAATGATGTTAAACTATATAACATCTCTCATCCTATCTTCATGATGTTAAATTGCACAAATTGATCCTGTAAGTAAGGGGTTAAACTGAACATTGTATCTCATCCTAGTTATAGTATGTTAAACTACACAAATTCATTCTATAAGAAAGATGTTAAACTTAACAAAATCTATCATCTTTGTTGCATGATATTAAATTTCACAAATTCATCATAGAAGTTAGAAGTTAAATTGCATAGCATCTCTCATCTTAGTTTCATTAAGTTAAACTAAAGATATTATTCTTATCAGCAAGACATGTAAATGTGCAGAGGAGTTGCACTGACAGCGACGAGGAGATGATATGTAGGGTTCTTCAAGGTTAAGAACAGTGCAAAAATGCAAAAAGAGCCAAAAGATCAAACAAAAATATAAGAGAAGTAGAAACTAACATAAATTGGATTCTATCCTTGAATTGTCCAATGGATCATAGTGGAGTCACACCAGCAACAGAGGAGTTCCGTGAGAGATTCATAATCGCAATGAGTGAGTATCAATTATGGGTTTCTTAAATAGATCGAGAAAACATTTAATAGCACTTTCAAAAAGCACTGATAAAGATTTCTTTTATTAGTGTTAAATTGATAAGCGTTCATAAAAACATCTTTATCAATGCTAATATTTTATTGTTGATAAAAATTCTTTTTCACAGTGCTTTTTAGTACTAATAAATATGGACCTTTCTCAGCGCTAAAATTTTAGTGCTGATAAAGGATTTATTTAAAGAAATTTATTATAATTTTATAATTATTAAATATATATATATAGTTATTTATTTATAATTATATAAATACTTATTTAAAAAATATTATTTATTTATTTATAATAATTATAAATATATATATTCATAAGTATATTAAATATACATTTATAAATATATTTATTTATAAATATTTATTTACAAATATATTTTTAACATTATTAGTGGATATATAATCTTAAAAACATATATTTTAAAAATGAGTGAAATTTAATAATTCAAAATGAGTGCACTTTAAAAATATTGAAAAAATGGATAAGTATTATTAATTAAATATAAATTATTAAAAAAATATGAATATATATATATACCGAAGTAAAGATGAATACATATTGAAAATACTAAAACATAATAAGTAAATATATATAAATATATAATAGAAAATGATAAAATTCAAAAATTAAATAAAAAATAAAAAATATTAAAAATGAATGTCTTAACTGTAATAGTATTATAAATAAATAAATAAAATTGACTGATTAAAAACATAATATATTAAATGTATCATGTTAATAATTAAATTCTAAAATATACTGAAATTTAAATAAATTACATAAATATTAGGTGTATGTGTTTCTATATATTGCGTAAATATATTTGTGTGTGCATTTGCATATAAACTGCATTAATTATATATATATGTATGTGAAATCAATGTAACACATGATGTTTGATATATGTTAAATTGAAAAATTAAACAATATTAAAAAATAATAAGACATTAATATTTTTTTAATTAACATTTTATTCATTATATATATATATATTTATATTTCATATATATTATTTATTAATATTTATAATTAATATATATATATATATATTATACTTACTCATTTTTATTAATAATTGTTTCATTAATAAATTTTTAAATAATTTTGTAATTTATTCATTATTATTATTTTTGTTTGATTATATATTCATTTATATATCTACATTTAATATATACTATTTATAAATATTTATAATATATATATATATTAAATTTATTCATTTTTTTCAATAATTATTTAATTAATAAAATATTTAATATTTTTCTTAATTTACTCATTTACTCATTTTTATTTTTTTAATTATTTAATGTTTTTCATTTTACATATCTATATATTTAATATATAATATTTAATAATTTTTAAAATTTATATATATGTTTATTAATTTTTAACAATAATTACTTAATTAATGAAATTGTTTAAATAAAATTAATTTATTTTTCTGAACCTTTATCAGTGCTAATAGAGTGCTGATAAAGGTTACCATTAATCAGTGCTTTATTGTTAGCGCACATAAAGGGAAACTTTTATCAACGCTAAAAATAAAGCGCTGATAAATGGTAACCTTTATCAGTGCTAAAATAAAGTGCTGATGAAGGTGCACTTTTATTAGTGTTAAACAAAATGCGCTGATAAAGGTTACCCTTTATCAATGCTTTTTTAGTGCTGATAAAGGTCCTCCTTCATTAGCGCTTATTTTAGCATTAATAAAGATGAACTTTCTTAGTGTATTTTTCTAGCACTAATAAATGCTAGCACTGTTAAAGTCCAGTTTTGTAGCAGTGTATAGTCTCATGTGCTATCAAGATAGAGAAATAATTCTCTAAGTCTTATGAATTTAAGGGAATAAGAGAAGAAGAGAGTGGAGGAGGAAAAAATGGATAAGGGGAAGAATAAAATGGGGAACTTTCCAACATGTGATACTTGTGGAAGGAAACACCTGGGTTCCTAATTAAAAGGAAAAAAAGTTTGCTACAAGTTTGGAGAGAAATAACATCATACTGGTGATTGCAAGGGAAAGAAATAAGTTATCAATGTTCAATTCTATAATTGTAGGAATATGGGACACTATGCTAATGATTGTCCAAAGCGTCAAGGAAACATGCCTCAGAAAAGGACAAGGGATCAATGCCAAGCTTATAAGATCACAACTACAGAGGTTGAAGTTCTTAATGATGTGGTTATAGGTACATTAATCATTTCCTCAAACTTATCCAATGCTTTATTTTATTCTGTATCATCACATTCTTTTATATCTTCCCAGTTTTCCAAGAAAATTAAACATTTTCAATTTGATTTATTAAAGGAGTTGTCAGTCAAAACTCCTAAGGAAAGAATCATTACAACAAATATGTGTCAATAAATCCCCCTTATGACACATAAATATCTATGGGTGAGGAAAGAAATATTAAAATTGAGGATGTACCTATTGTGAAAGAATATGTTGATTTTTTCTAGAGGATTTACCTGGACATCCTTCAAAGTGAGAAATTGAGTTTTCTATTGATTTAATTCATGGTGCAAGGCCTATATTAAAGACTCCTTATAGGATGGACAGAGTGGAATTAGTGGATCTGAAGAAACAACTAGAGGAGTTGGATAATAAGGAGTTTATTCACCCTAGTGTTTCTCTGTGGGGAGATCCTATTCTTTTTTGTTAAGAAGAAAGATGGATCTATGAGGCTGTGCATTGACTACAGAGATACCAATTCTATTACGATAAAGAAAAAGTATCATCTTACTTTCATTGATTATTTATTTGTTCAACTTCATATATCCCAATATTTTTTTTAAGATCGACCTTCGATCTAGATATCATCAGTTGTGCGTGAGGAATAAAGATATTCCAAATACAAAATTTCAAACCTGGTATGGGAATTATGAGTTTACAATAATGCCTTTTGGACTGACTAATACCCCTCTAATTTCATGGATCCAATGAATAGAGTTTTCAAGGAATATCTTGATGAATTTTTTGTGGTATTTATTGATCATATCTTTATATACTCAAAAATATATAAAGATCATGAGAATCAATTTCACATTATTTTGAAGACTCTTAGAAGAAATGAGTTATATGGGAAATTTAGAAAGTGTGAATTCTGGATTCAAACAGTTTTTTATTGGTCATATTGTCTCTAATGATGTAATTTTAGTTGATCCTATAAATACAAAGGCATTTTAAGAATGTCCTACTCCAATAAACATAACCGAGGTACATAGTTTTATTGGTTTATCAGGTTATTATTAGTTTTTTGTTCAAAAATTTTCCCAATTAGCTAACTCGTTAACCAAGCTTACTCATAAAGGAGTTAATTTTTTATGGACAAAATAATGTGAAGAATGTTTTAAATAATTGAAGAAGAAGTTAGTGAATTATCCAATATTTACTCTTCCATCAGGAAGTGGTGGATTTTTGATTTATAGTGATGTATCAAAGAAAGGACTTGGTTGTGTCCTTATGCAGAATGATAGAGTTATTACCTATGCATCAAGGTAGTTAAAAACTCAGGAAAAAACTATCCAAATCACGATCTTGAGTTATCAACTATAATATTTACCCTGAAGATATATAGACATTATCTCTATGAAAAAATATGTGAGATATATACATATCACAAGATCTTGAAATATATCTTCTCAAAAAAATAACTCAACATGAGGAAAAGGTGATGGGTCGAACTACTCAAAGATTATGATTGTACAATACACTACCACCCTAGGAAGGTTAATAAGGTTATAGATGCATTGATAAGGAAGAATCATGGAGTTCTAAACAAAATGAGGATTGAAAAGGATCCTATATATATGGATCTAGTGAGGATGGATATGGGAATTATTCAAGAAGGTGAAACATCATTAATTTTTCAATCAGTTTTCCAACCATATTTATTAGAAAGGATTAAAAGTTCATAGTATTATGATGATAATTTTCAAAAGAAAATTAATGATGTGAATGATGGTAAGTTGGAAGACTTTGTGTATGAAGATGGATTTTTGAAATTTGGGAGGAGGCTATGTGTTCCCTCTATACCTGAGCTAAAAAGGGAGTTATTGGATGATGTACATAATTTGAATTTATATATACAACCTAGTATAACTAATATGTATAGATATTTGGAGGAACATTTCTAGTGGGATAATATGAAGTGTGAAATTACTGATTATGTATCAAGATGTTTAGTTTGTCAACATGTGAAGGCTGAAAGACAACATCCTAGAGGAGTCATGCAACCTCTTTCTATTCCTACATGGAAATGGGATGAAATTAATATGGATTTTGTCACTATATTACCTAAAAATACAAGAAATAATGATGCAACATGGGTAATTGTTGATTGACTTACCAAATCTACACATTTCCTCGCTATAAGTGAGGATTTTACATTAGAGATCCTTGCACGAATCTATATTAATGAAGTTTTAAGACTTCATAGAGCACCTATATCAATTGTTTCTAATCATGACCCACAATTTACATCAAAATTATAGATAAGTCTTTAAAAATATTTGTATACTAAGCTTCATTTGAGTTTTATTGTCACCCTCAAACTGATGGGCAGTCAGAAAGGACAATCCAAACTTTATAAGACATGTTGAGACCATGATCACTTGATTTTCAAGGTATGTAAGATTAGTATTTACCTTTGGTAGAGTTTTCTTACAATAATAGTTTCCATTAAAGTATTCAAATGGAACCATATGAAGTATTGTATAGAAAGAGATGTCATACACCAATATGTTGGGATGTAGTTAGCGAAAGAAGGATTATAGGACCTGAGAATTTGGAGGAAACAATAGCGATGGTAAAGACTATTCAAACCTATATCAAATAATATCAAAGTTGGTAAAAGAGCTATGCCGATAATCAATGGAAGGATTTGTAATTTTAAGTGGGAGATCACGTTTTCTTGAAAGTATCTCTATGAAAGGGTGCTATAAGATTTGGGAAGAAAGGGAATTGGAGCCCCAATTACATAGGTCCTTTTGAAATTATGGAGAGAGTTGGAGATGTGGATTATCATTTGGTGATTCCACCTAGCCTTTATAAAGTACACAATGTGTTCCAAATCTCATTATTAATAAAGTACATTCTAGACCCAACACATGAACTCACTTATGAAGGAATAGATTTGGAACTTGATTTATCTTACTGTGAAGAGACTATCTGAATTTTGGACACTAAAGAACAGGTGTTGATGAATCAAATGCCTATGATAGTAAAGGTACTTTGAAAAAATCATAAACTTGAAGAGGCGGCGTGGGATCCTGAGTAACTTATGATGAAGACATACCAACATATTTTTATAAGGTAAGATTTTGGTAATTTCAAGGATGAAATTTTTGGAGGGTAAAATGTAACACTCCAAGGATTTACAAATAAATTTAATATAGAATGAAATGCATGAAATACCAAATCTTGAAAAAAAAAACTTTTTTATTTATAGGATATAATTATAACCAAGCTGTTAAACATAATTTTTATGCTTCTGTGTTTTGAATTTCAAAAAAAAAACATACATAGTTGTGATGAGTATGATATTTAGAGTGTGATAGGATCAACTTACATGTTTGGTGAATAGTAACTTGACCCTTTGGAATAGTAATGTACCCTTATGAATAGTAATATGAACCTTATAAATATTAAATCGAACAAATTAATAGTAACCACACTCATTAATGTATAAATAAAATTTAGGCACCTTATAAATGAAAATATGATATAATAGTAAAAGTAAGTGAATATTTTAAAAATTAATAATTAAGTGTTGGTATTTTTGTGAGTAATAAATATTTAATATTTAATAAATTTATTGAAATGAAAATTAATTTTCATAAATAAATATTTGTTTGTCCTATTATTTTAGTATAATTTAAGATCTTTGTTAAATTTTCAGGGTGTTATAAAATCAGTTTTAATCTTAAAAACTATATTTTTTGAGTAAATAATATTTTTAATTAAAAATTAATTTTCTCATATTTAGAAAATTATTTTTCTAAAACAGAGTTCATTTTTTAATTCTACACATAGAAAAATAGTTAGGGTAATTTTTTGATATTTTTCTAAAATACTTGAATTTTTTATGAATAGTAAAATACAATAATTTTTGATAAATGCTAAATACATCAATTATAGATTCATGGATGATTCTTGGATGATATAAGAGACATTGGTTTAAAATCACATGAAATCATTACTATATTTTGTCACAAGAATCAATACTATTCAATTTATTGAGAAAAATAATAAAATAATGAATAAAATAATGAGAATTTACCCCTCTCCTCCACTATAAAACCACCCTCACCCCCACTTCTCCTCACTCCACTAAGACTTTAAGTTTGTAAAAGTTATTCCAAAATCCTCTTCCCTTATCTCTCGCCACATATAGGAGCTCTTGGTCTTTCCAAAAGACGAAAACCAATCCCCTTTAGGGAGGTTTTTAAGGAGGAGTATTCAAGAGGTAAAATCCTCTTCCTTTTCCTAATTTATTTTCAAGTTATTTATTTTATTAGTATCTCCTCACCTCATCTATCCAAATTATAATGATAAATCCATTATAATATATTTACTATAATTATATCATGTTAATATAATATCCATTTTCAATCACCTTTCTCTCTCCCTTTTATTTTAAAAACGAAAGCATCGTCCGGGTGGTGTCGATTTACAACCTTCACGGATGACAAACTTTTTTTCTTCAATTTCCTCTTCAAGGATGGTCATGATAAAATTATTTTCGTTAAACAAGACTATAATATATTTATTATAACCTATTTAATTTTCTATAACTAGTATATATATATATAATACTAATTCATACAACAAAACTAGTTCGTGGTGATCGAAATACCACTATAATAATCTAAATGATTATCATTAAATGTCTTATCTAACGATTCATCCTCATACCATATAAAAAAATTTATGAATAAACATTTACACTTATTTATTCCTATTAATATAATTCAATTACAATTATGGATAATTATACCCATTTTACATGAACTCTATTACTTATAAACAAGTGAATCGATGATAAAAACCAAGAAAACATATGCTTCTAAATGATGAAATTAAACTCTATAACTCATAAATAAGGCCATAAATGAACCTAATAAAACTATAATGAATCAAATAATTATATAAATTGTTATGAATTAATTAATTAATTAATTTATTTAATTTTATTATCCGGTACATTAAGGTCAAGCGCATAACTCATTCAGACATAAGGTAAGAGTTTTCTACCCAAACCTCTAATTTATTTTGGGTTACTCTTTTTTCTCTCTTTACCCTAATTAAAATTATTAATTATTCTTATTTAATACTCATAAATTATGTGTTAATGTTTTATATATATTTACCAATCAGAATAATTCTTTATTTTATGGGGAGTTATATGCTTTAAAATGATCTTTCTCAAATTCTTCCCGATAAACAAGCCCGATTCAAGGGAACTTCTAAATTTTTTTCCTAATTTCAAGTGAAATTTATATTATATTTTAATCCACAATTATTTTTATAAAATTTATCATTTTATTAAAAAAAATATATTATTTAACTTCTGGTTTTATACAAATATTTTTCGAAAAGAACTCTTTTTTGAAAATAAAAGAGTATTTTTCTCAAGTATTTCTCGATGAATTTATAAGAGTATTTTTATCTATTTCAAAACTCATATTGATTAATTTTTTAAATTTTGATTAATATTTTATGATATCATCTACCTATATTTTAATTAATGGTTTATGATTAGTTTGATTATGGATGTTCTATCTTGATACCATTCACCATATTACTCCGAATGGTTAGTGTTTATGTTTACCGATTAGGGAAATTGATTTACATTTCATATGTTAGTTTCAATATGAATGTATATATTGATTATGTTTCTCCCATTTCATAAGATAAATGCATTGGAACTAGTAAGTGAATGTTGGGGCCCACTATAGTCCCTCGATGTATCAGTAGGTCCCATGAGATAAAATAGGTATGGACTTGGCTGAGGCCTTGACCATTTATATATATGGTTTTGGCTGAGTACTTAATCATTTTTATATGTCTTGGATGAGGCCTCAATGCTATTTTTCATATTTTCAGCATTACGCATTCCCTAATTATAATATTAGTAATTGATAAACCATGTGATTATTCAACTAGTATAATATTCATGATTAAGTTTATTTCTCTTATGATCATTTATATGGGTTTATTTAGTCAACTTTCATTACTGCCATATTATGCTCAAGCATATTTTAAAGGCATGTGTTCTTAGTTATTCACCATACCTAGTATTTATGTTTATGATAACTTCCACTGTATTACTTACCCTTACTAATCATTTGAGATCAACCATTTCTTATGTTTTATTTTTCCCCAGGATGTGAAAATAAATATTATGAATGACTTTTAGGGATAATCTAGGAGTTATGGTTGTTTACAATGGAAATGATATATTGTTTTTCATTCAAGTTATAATGTAAATATTATGATTTATATCATTTTACAAAACTACTAAACTATTCATTCCTTTGGGATAAACCTCTCTTGTAATCATGAAAATGTAATAAAATAATGCACTGACTCCATACAACTGGGGTCGGGGAGTTACAAACTGGTTATGCATGAGGACATTTGAGTTTTGAATTGATGGGAGATCGTGTTTGGGTCGAGGACTAGTGGTTTTTATGGAATTATAATAGTCTTGGTTGATTGAGGTTTTGATATGGGATGTTACCCCTAACATCAGTAAGGAAATCATGGATGGATGGAGGTGGGTATTGATGGTCTGAATGATCATGGTTTGGGAGGAGCGGTATACGTGTGATGATGGAACCTATGGAGATTATTCTTGAGGAGTAGTGTAAGTAAACTCATGAGAGTTCACTATTGGAAGTTAGAGGGTGTGAACCTTATTATAGATGATTTTTTATATTTCAAGGAAGATGTTCCTGGTGTACTAGTAATAGGGATAGATTGATGTTTTGTTTTGATGCTCGGTTATGTGCAGGGATCGACATGTCAGGGTCTCTTGGGGGGTTTCTTGGAGGTGAAACACATCATGGTGCATGCTTAGGTGAACCCTTTCCCAACTATTTTAAATGGCGGTTTTAGCATTACCCCAATTGATATTAATACCCAAATTTCTTCTTCTTACCCTCATGAATGAACGACTGAACCAGGGAGGATCCCTCCATTTGTATCCTTTGATTAATCCTCAGTCATAGGTGTTTGTGAAGTATTTTTATTTAGTTTTTTGAGGTGAGATATACCTTATATTTCCTCCTTGATCTTCCTCTTGTGTTTCATTCTAATTTGGGTGAATCAACTTAATATTTTTTTAATGATTATACCAGATCACGGTGAAATCATCATGATATGATATGGATTTCTCTTAGTGTGGATAAAGAGAATACTGAAATGCCAAACACACACCATCACTCCAATTTCATTAAAGGTACATTTCTATATATATATTTTCTAAGGATTTTAGTTAAATTAAATTAAATTAATGATTTAATGAGTGATGTTTGATAGGTATTTTTACCGTGATAGTGATGGGGGTATTCCTTGGTCCTTCGATGGGCAGTTAGTCACCATTTTAGAGTAAAAAGGTCTCCAAGTGATAAATTTTGCAATTTTACCTTTTTATATTTAATTGGAATTAATTTTAATTATTATAATTAATTAAATACTATTTTTTGGATTAGGTATGGGTGCATATCGATAGTGAACCACACCCCATGGCTTGAGGTTTCATTGAGTGGTTATGGATCAATGAGTTATTAAGTTCTCATTCTTGAATGAATGAATTAATTTATAAATTAATTAAATTTTTTATAATTTAATTTGATAATTAATTATAAAAAATTTATAAATAATTATTGGATGACATGGATTGAGATAGGTGTTTAAGAGATGATCGAAGACTTCAGTGATCTTAAGCGAGTGACACTGAGTTGCTTTAAGAATCCAATAACTTTGGAACTAAGGTATGTGGTCCCTTGAGAACACACCTATGGTAAATTAATTTTATTTACATAAATGTGATATATGGTCTCTAAAATGAGGGTGATGAATATTTTTTTTTTCAAATTAGTTATTTATTTTAAATTAAATGCCTAGAAATGGACAAAGTACCAATGGGCACAACAAACCCTTGTGCACTGACTAGTTACCTCAACCATTGATGTTTAAGGCCTTGATTATAAATATATGTTTTGATATTTATGGACCCTAAGGGGTGATACAAAAATGGGTTAAATGATCCTAGTGGACCTTTGGATAAGTTACTTTGATTCCATATTATATAAGAGATCATTTTTTTAGGAAATGGTTGGACTGAGTAGGCCATGAGTGAACCTTGAAACAATATATAGCCTTCGGGGAAGTTTAAATGAGAGTGGGATGAGTGATTTTACTCTCGGTATTTGAACACTTGGGTAGGATTCCATAATGGGTAATATATAGGTTGGGTGCATGAGGACCCACATAGTCTGACTTGGAAAGGGGATGGGCTTGATGCCATCTCCCTTATATAATGCTGATGTGGGTTTTCCTATAAGTCTATGTTATGATTATCATGATTTCAAGGGATGTTATGTACTATGAGTGAAAGGTGTTGTTCCAAAAGATAAGTTGAGATTGAGGGACCCTTTTAGGGTGTCTGTGTTATGATGAGACTTAGGGGACCTGATGGGTGCCATAGTTATGAAAGTTCCCTAGAGAGGGTTAGTGCAGTAGAGCCCACAATGATGATTTTTAGTGAAACATTTGAACCTGAATCGATAAAGTGAGCCTTTTATGGTTATAGTGATGATTGGTGGTTATGAATTTTAAAGTATTAACTTGATTATATGATATGGGTTTGGCAGATGGAACACCCATTTGGGTTATGTTTTTTGAGAAGTTATGGGAGATTTGTACTTTTAAAAAATCTTTATAAATAAATACCCATTGTATTTGGAATTATTGTGTGGTTACCCAGGATTCTAATGTTTGAATACCTGAATATAAATCCTTGGGAAATCCCCTTAGTTTTTTCTCCATTCTTATTAATTTATAATGCCTTGGTAATTCCCCTTAGAATTATATGTAATCCTATTGATTTAGAATGAATTGGAAAATCCTCTTGGATTTTTCTAGATACTTATCGATTAAGAATTCATTAGTAAATCCCCTAGGAATCACCTGAATTTATATATATTAATAATTCCTAGGGAAATACCCTTAGATTCATTTGATATTCCTAACTAGAATGTCTGGGTTACTACATTACATCAAGCCCATGATCAGATCCTAGTAGCCCCAAATATTTGGGTTTTCTTTCATGGTTAGATGAGAGGAAGGTAATGGTGCTAAATATGGAGGAGGGAGACCTCAGTATGGGTTTTTTGATAGATAAGACCACAAATAAGGGAGGAAGGTACCTCAATTATGTTAGGGGTGGTCGACATCAATGACATTAGTAGAATAAGTCTATAAATTTAACAAGTAAAAAAAACACGGTGACATTAAACAGTTTGTGTTGGTGGTGGACCAGTAGGGGTCCACGCTGTCAGACATGGTGGGGGTGGGTTGGTTCAATAGTGAATGGGGTCACGATGGTGGTGAGAATGCAGTGGGGCTTGATGAACTTGATGGTGGAAATAGTCCACAATCAGGCAGGATGTAGGTGGGAAAATCCATATATGCATGCCCAGATGAGGTAGATCATAGCATGAGACAACCACTAGTAGGGCTATCCAGATTAGGAATGATTATAGGGTATGGATTTATCTATTGATTCCATCCATCATGTAGTACAATATGGGAAAATTCTAGCCTTTTAGTTCTATAAGGTAGGGAACATATGAGCATCAAGTGAAGTAAGGATATGGGGTGGGGTTGTTCTATGTGTATGTCCCTTTGGTCTCAGGTCATGTACTAGGCCTTGTGCATCTGGGCCTACTGTTCATGTAAAAAGGGTCCCTTTTAAACCTATTAAAAAGTGGGGTTATCCAAAAAATTAATAATAAAAATATATAGGGCCATCAGGATTGAGGCCTAGGTTATTACTTATGATTTGAACATTGAGATTCATACTATTTGATTACCTAGGATTACCTATTGGGAATCAATGCTTGCACTACTATTTTATGGATTTTGATCCAGGTATTGGTTGGAACACTTATATGACATGTTTATAGACACTTTTTTACTATCCAAAATAGGTATATTTGATCCCAGGTGTCACATTAGATACCAATGATTGATAGTGGTTATTAATTTATGCTTCGACACTATTTTATTTATTATGCTAAGAATATCATGTGTGCATGAACTATATTTAGTTGTTATGATAAGGACTAAATTGGTGGTGCCCTGCTGAGTTGTACTCACAACCTTCTCAAGTGACTATGACACTTGGGTACTCAAGAAGACTTTATTGATCATAGGTTTAGGTTGGGTATAGAACCATCATAGAATGATTGAGAATGATTTCTTGAATGGGGTTTGGAGACTGGATATGACCAGGCTTGGGGATGTTAGTAGAGCCTCATGTTTTGTTATTTTATTTTATTTTTATATGTGACTGTCCTAGTGAGAGTTTAGTTTTTATATACTAGCATGATCATGAGTTTTTATGACTATATTCTTCCATATTTTCATTTATGATTAATGGATGTGTTTTATTGCTTCTGCATGCTATGTTTATTTATGAAGTATGATGTTTGGTTATTTACACTTTGCTTACTAGGATGTGAGGATATAATATCCCCACTAAAACACCCTAGTCCATCACTAATAGCTGTTATCATCTGGTGAATAGGGAGGAACACCTGAGGTCAAGTGTAAAACTGATCTAGGGCAAGAATGATTGGGTTATGACTTGGGATGTTACGTTAAAAAATAAAAAATTATTTAAAAAAATGAATTCTAAAAGAAGGTTAATTTTAATTTAACTACCTATAACGCCATTATTGATGAAAAATAATAATTCAAATTCATAAACTTTTAACATCCTCATTAAATGTCAGGTATAATGATTCATGATTAATTTACTATCAATATGTAGGTAACAAATCAAATTTTAAATACTTATATTTTTTTATCCATTTAATTATAATGGATATTTTAAGGGATTCAATCATGGTTATAAGGGGATAAAATCAAAAAAAAAACAAGGTGAATAAAATAATAAGAATTATTAACTCGATAGAACATTACTGATGCTTAATGATCATGTCAAGTTCCTTGATCGTTGTTGTCTCCAACACCATGAAAAACATGAAGAATTCTAAATAACACCATTCCTTGTATAACAAGAGTTTGGGATATGAATTATCTAATTTCTACCTCCCATGAAAAAAGAGAGGGAGATGATAGATTTTTCCAATGGAGAAAGAGGTTGAATTTGAGGAAAAATAATTAGTTTTCAATAATTCACAATCAATTCCACTAATTAAAATCCCCTCATAATAAAATGATATAAAACTATCCCATAATGTCTAGGACATTCCAAAAAATTAATATTTTTTATATTCTTCCATGAAACATCACCACCATCGTGGCATGTTAATACCATGTCACTACCTGTGGCCAAGCTAATTCCATCTCAAAATTTCATAATTAAAAAATTAATAGAGCTAAAAAATCCTAGTCTATGGCTCAAAACCCAATCACATAATTTATACCTCTCCAAGGAAAACATATCCATTATAAACATAACTATGATATTGGAATTTTGATTCAAATATCCAATTAGGAGTTATTAAATTTTCCCACACACACACGACTAAAAAAATATTTAATATATTATTTATTTTAAAAATCCCATAATGCTAATATTTAATGAACCAAACTCGATACCACCTCTAAAAATTCCATTAATGATTTTTTGAAGGAATTATTATGGAAATCCAGGCCACCACTGAAAGATTCTGATCTCAAACTTACGGGATATATATATATATATAATTAATTAATATTAAAGGCTCCTGAAAATTTATCTACCTAAGAGTTTCACCAAAAGTTAGTCCAATGGTAAATACGGCCTTTGGAATTCAATAAAACTCTTAAAAACCTTCTATGGTCAACTACAAGGGTAAATCTACAATTTTACCCCATTTAAGGTACTCGACCTATGAAACTGAAAAAAATTAAGTCTTATGAAAACTCTAGGTTTCTATAAGTTATAGTTTCTGGACTACATTTCCAAAATCAAATGAAATGTAGTTGTTGAAACACACACTGTGTACCCTCTTTAATAGCTAGGGTTTCTAATTGAATTAAGTATCACACAATGGGTTCACTAGGCACACACGTTATGTGGTCATTGGAAGTTGATATTGACATGTACATGCGATATATGATCAACTAGCTGGTTGGACTTACACGCTATGTGGGAGATCCCACATGCTATGAAACCAAAAATCACACAACTTGGACTCCCATACCAACATTCCTAGTAAGCTAGTTGGAAACATATCACTACAACAAAATAGATCTTTAATAACACTGGTCTTTATCAACGCTAGCAAAAAACACTAATAAAGGGTACCCTTTATCATCATTTTTTTGTATCGCTGATAAAAGTTACCCATTATCAATGCTTTATTTTTAATGATTATAAAGGTCCTAGATAAAATGAAAAAAATTAAAAAATTAAAAATTAAAAATGAGTAAATAAAAAAATATTATCAATTTTATTAATTATATAATTATTGATAAAAATGAATAAATTTAATATTTTTATATATAAATTAAAAATATTAATAAATTGTATATATTAAATATACACACATATATATATATGTAAAATAAATAAATTAAATAATTAAATAAATAAAAAATAAAAATTAGTAAATTAATAAAATTATTAAACATTTTATTAATTAAATAATTATTGATAAAAATGAATAAATTTAATATACATATATAAATATTATAAATATCAATAAATAGTATATATTTATATAAAATGAATAAAATTAATAAATTGTAATAATTAATCAAAAAAATTAAAAATAAATAAATTGTAATACTATTATAGAGGGTACAATTGTCAACAGCTACTCACACACACTATAAAGAAACCACTGTAAATAAAGAAGTTCAGAGACTTGACCCCACAACTAGCACCCAAAACCCTATCCCTCCCTACCACCTAGCTTCCTACAAGGGGTCATGAATAAATTGTAATAATAAAACAGAAAAATTAAAAATGAATAAATTACAAAATTACTAAAAAATTTATTAATGAAACCATTATTAATAAAAATGAATAATTTTAATATATATGTATATATTAGTTATAAATATTAGTAAATAATATATATTAAATGTAGATATATAAAATGAATAAAATCTAATAATTAAAAAATATTAATGTCTTATTCATTTTTAATGGGTTTTATTTATAATTATTCATTAATACATTTAATATAGAAATATATTCATATATATATATATATGAATGTATCATATTTCCTAAAATATGATTTAATATAATACAAAACATTTATGCTTATATATTAAACAAGTCATATATTTAATAAAGAATGATTTATAATTAAAAATTAAAATTAATTAAAAATATTGACCAATTGTATCGAGAAATGGACATAATTGAATGCCATTTGATCTTTCAATTAAACATATATCAAACACATGTTACATTGATTTCATATACATATATGTAGTTCATTTTTATATACGATGAACACACACAAGTATTTATGTAATTAATGATATCCTATATATAGAGAAATGCATACACCTAATATTAATGTAAATTATTCAAATTTTAGTATTAATTTTAGAATTTCATTAAAACATGATACATTTAAAATATTATTTTTTAATCGGTAAAATTTATTTATTTATTTTTAATATTATTACAATTAGGTATTAATTCATTTATAATATTATTAATTTATTAATTTTTTTTTGAATTTTATGATTTTATATTATTTATTTATATTTATTTGTTTACTACGTTTTAATATTTTCAATATGTATTCATATTTATATCAATATATATCTATATTTTTTTAAAAGTTTATATTTAATTAATAAAACTTATTCATTTTTTCAATATTTTTAAAGTGTACCCATTTTTAATTATTCAATTTCACTCATTTTTAACATGCATGCATTAAAGATTATATATTCATTAATAATATTAAAAATATATTTGTAAATAAATATTTATAAATAAATATATTTATAAATGTATATTTACTATATTTATAAATTTATAAATTTATAATTATAAATAAATAAATGATATTTATAATTATATATATAATAATAATATAAATATATTTATAATTATGAAATTATAATAAATATATTCACTATATTTATATTTATATATATTTATTAAATATATATATATAATTATATAAATATACATAATGATATATATATATATATATAATTATAAATAAATAATTATATATTTAAATAAATTTAAAAGTATAATAAATAAATATATAATTATATAAATATATTTACTATTTTTATTTATAATTATAAATATAAATCTCTATTAGTACTAAATTTTTAGCACTGATAAAGATGAATTTTATCAGTGCTGATAAATCTCTATTTTTATCAGTGCTCATAGCCAACGAGCCCATACCCGAGTGGTAAGGGCTCCTGCTTGGCATCCAAGAGACCCAGGTTCAAAACTGGGTGAAGGTGAATTTCTAGGTCACTGTAGCAATACCGTAGCAGTTACTGTTCGGTACTGTAGCAGCCGGAACTATTCACCCAATTTGGGCTTTTGGGCCACTGGTTTGGGCCTACGGGTCTCAAGGGCCTTTGGGCCATCAAAGACTTTCGGTGTCACGACCCGTCCTCGGGGCCCGTGCCGTGACTACCCGAAGCCCGCCTTCCATAGGCCAGGGGCTGGCGATTAACACCAAGGCGTAATTCTCGGTAAAAAGGGAATGCATTGCCTTTGTAAAGTAAACATACACCACAGAGCAAGCAAGAAGAAGAAGTAAACTCTAAGTAAAAAAAACTGGTTACAACAGTAAGTGCGGAAAAGTAAGTGGGCCAAAATACAAACCCAAACTGAAAGTAAAGTACAACTGGAAAGGGAAAACAACAACTAAAAGTAAAGCCGTAGCCTCGAGCCATCCACTAGAAGTCCCACCTGAAGGGTGGGTACAGATAGCCTCCACAGCTCCTCGGGTCCAGCCGTCTGCTCCGTGTACGTCCCGCCTAGTGATCCACCTCCGAGTACCGTCCTGCTCCGCAAGCCTCAACCACGATCAACGCTGTCCTTCGTCTGCAACCAACATAACGTAGTGCGGGCATGGCCCGTGCAGGGGTGAGTATAAGCTACTCAGTAGGGACCCCGAGACCCCTGAAGGTCTCCCAGAATCCACAAAGGATAATCCACAAAGGAAAGATACAATCACGAAGTAACATCCGACACTACTTAGGTATATGCCCATACATATACCTAAGTCATCAATTCTAGTTCGTCTCCAACATACGATCTCAAGTGCAACCCAGTCCACACAGGAAATCACAACCCAGTCCACACAGAAAAGCAAAACGTAATCCACACAGGATAACACAACACGATCCACATAGGAAAGCAAAACAGGATTCAGCTCACACAGGTATACTTCTTCATATGACGATAGAGATGATCAGATATTGCCACTGATTCATCTAAGCCGTCGAACCCACAAAAGATCGATAGGTACTAACCCCCGCAATGACCCACAAAGGATCTTACCCACAAAGGATCGATAGGTAACTAACACCCGCAATGACCCACAAAGGATCTGACCCACATAGGATCGATAGGTAACTAACCCCCGCAATGACCCACACAGGATCAGACCCACAGAGGATCTGTAGGCACTGGCCCACACAGGACCGCTGAGCGCTGACCGACACAGGATCTGACCCACACAGGATTGGTAGCATTGATCCACGTAGGATCACTGAGTGCTGTAGGCGTCGTCATCGAATCCACTGAGGATCTCTGTACAGTCGTCGTCATCGTCGTAGTCGCAGCCAGCTCTAGGGTTCCCGCACACAGCAAGCTCATTCGGGAGGGTCCGCTCCACGAGCCGAGGGGCTGATACATCAACTGACACATAGTCCGGAGTTGATGTATCCAAAAGTTCCGTATCTCCAACAGGAACTCAACGTCATAGACGGCGCGTCAATCAGACGCCCAGTCTGTGAGTTATTGGCCTTTTCATCCCTGGGGCCCGGTTGGTTTTTAAGTCAAAACTAACCCGACCATACTCCAACTGCGTCCAAACCTCAAGAGGAGTAAGCCAAAAGGTCCGTCTCACTTAGAGGAATCCAACAAGGCCGACGACACGTCAATCGGACGTCCGGAGATCAAGTTATAAGTTTTTCCCCTACGAGGGCCTGGTTGGTTTCATGTAAAAACCAACCCGGACGAACCCAAAGTTCTCCGAAACCCTGAGTGTAATATACCAAAACTGCCATCTCGATCCAAGGATCACATCGCAGCTGACGGTGCGTCGATCAGAGGTCCACAGCTCAAGTTATGGGCAACAGACCGAAAGAGGTTCGGTGTTAGGGGGTTCGGGCCCGGTCCGACCCGGACCGATACCCCCAGGGTCGGCCCGAACCGGGTCCGGGTCCGTCCTGTTTGGGCACGACCCAGCCCAGCTGGCGCTGCCCGGCCCAACCTGGGTGTGGCCTGGCTCAGCGGCCCGGCGCGCTGGCGGTCCGGCGTGCTGGCCAGGTGGCTCGGCCGAACGGCCGAGCCGTTCGGATGCGGGGGGGGGGGGGGGGGGGGTGGGGGGGGGGGACTGCCCCCGCTGGTTGTAACCGCGACCCCATAATGGGGCCACTCACATCCGGTCATCCGGGGGTTTTGAACCCCCAGTTCTTCCCTATCCGGCCGGCCCGCTCTGGCCGGACGACTTCTGCCGCCACGGGACCGGCAAGGCCGGTCCCCCCCTGCTCCGACGCCGGCGGCCCGATTCCGGCCGCCGATTCCCCTGCTCCGCCGTGGCCCCGCTCCGGCCGCGATGTCTTCAGGTTTTTCCGGCGCGGCGCGACATCATTGTGGCTTGGTTCAACTTTCAAATGTGCGGCGCGACGGCGCCGCGCATCCTTGCCGCTCGTCCCCGCGCGGTGCGACGACACCGCGTCACTTCCCTTCGAACCGCAACAACAAATAATAATAAGGGAGGATGGTTGGCCATGTCTGTGCAGTCCGGCCCCCTCCCGTTAAATGATATCAAGCGGTCCAAAAGGACGAGGATAGATGACGGAAGAAATCTCAAATAAAAACACATAAACCCCTACCTCAGCATTGTCGTTGAACAAGAGTTCGTCGCGGAATTAACCGTTGCGGAAGAATAGGATCGTCGCAGAAGAAAGCGTCACAGAAGGAACATCGTTGGAATTAGGTGATCTCTAAGGAAGGCGTATCTCTCCATCGTCCGCCGTCGGAGGTCGGCGTTCTTCATCGACGACGGTGCGTTCTTCGCGTTCTTCTTCGAAGAACGAAGAATCCTCAAGACTTCTCTTTTTCTCCCAAAGGCTCCCACAACCAGGATTCCAACAAAATAAAATAAGTTCAACACTTATTTTATTAACATATCCTAAGAATTTGAAATTCAAAATAAACGAAACGAACAATTAATTCAATGAATTAATTGTAACGATTTAACTGCTCAAATTAATGAGGTGTTTCTTAACCAAAATAAACGCACGTTTTGACTTCATTAAAAGGGGGTGTGGGTGCGTTACTTAGAGGTAAAGAAACGGTGGGGCTCGTGCGGGGCCCACCTCACAAATATCCTACCAATTGGGTAGGATATTGTGGGTCTCATCCTATCCGATTAACTTAGGTTAAGCCGCTTTAAGTAAAATAAAATAAATCGTCGCACCACTTTTATTTTATTCCTTAACTTAAACCCAAAAAATTAAAAACCACACCCGAGAAAACGCAACTCCGAAAAAGGTGTTTCTAAGCAATTACCGGCGCTACAATTACAACGGTTCCCACGAAATCCGATTCCGAGCACCAGTTCAAAAGTTAGAAAAACCCACTCGTTCGTTCACTGAATGTACCCGATCTAAGATTCAGAAAATGATTCCGGGCACACCAGGCCTCAGAATCAGGTACCGTCAGAAACTGCATTCTTGTAAAATTCCCAAGAAAATTAAGAAAAAATTTCCCTTGAATTTTACGGGTCTTTGAATTACTCCCACCTTAGGCCTTTACGCCCCCGTAAAGGTACATCAAAAACTAGGGAAACAAATGTGGGTATTGAGCACGCATCTGAGCCTCCCGCTCCCAAGATCTCTCTTGGAGGTTCCCGTGCTGCCATCTGATGCGCACTAGAGGAATCGAAAGTCCACGTAGGACCCCCTTCTGTCAATCCTCAATCTCCACTGGGACCTCCGCAAAAGTCGTCCCATCATCAATGTCCAGCTCCCCATGGTCAATGATATGCGTCAGGTCGTGCACGTATCTCCTCAGCTGGGATACGTGGAAGACGTCGTGCACCCAGTGCAACCGAGGTGGTAGAGCCAGGCGATAAGCCACCTCGCCAATCTTGCTGAGGACTTGGAATGGTCCGATGAAGCATGGAGACAACTTGCCACCTCGGCCAAATCTCCGTAACCCACGTCGAGGTGAGACCTGCAAGAAGACGTGGTCGCCATCCTAGAACTCAAGTGGCCTCTGCCTCCTGTCAGCATAAGATTTCTATCAGATCTGAGCTGTCCTCATCCGCTCTTGGATGATCTGGACCTTCTCTATCATGGCCTGGACCATCTCTGGTCCCACAAGTGCTGACTCCCCAGGGTCTGTCCAGCACAGAGGTGACCTGCAAGGTCAGCCATATAACGCCTCGTATGGTGCCATCCCGATGGTGGAGTGGTAGCTGTTGTTGTACGCGAACTCCACCAAGGGTAGGTGGTCCTACCAACTGTGACCAAAGTCTAGGACACATGCACGGAGGATGTCCTCAAGAGTCTGTATGGTCCTCTCCGTCTGACCATCTGTTTGAGGGTGAAAGGCGGTGCTTAGACGTAGCTGCATCCCGAATTCCTCCTGCAACCCCTTCCAAAGCTGAGAAGTAAAGCGATCATCTCGATCAGAGATGATAGATGATGACACACCATGAAGTCGTACAATCTTCTGAACGTAGAGACATCCTAAGATCTCCACTGAGCCCTGCTATCTGATGGGTAAGAAGTGAGCCGACTTGGTGAGTCAGTCGACAATCACCCAAATGGGGTCGTGACCTCTGGAAGTGCGTGGAAGTCCAGTCACGAAGTCCATAGATATGCCATCCCACTTCCACTCCGGGACCTCCAAGGGCTGTACCAAGCCTGCTGGTACCTGGTGCTCTACCTTCACCTACTGGCAGGTGAGGCATCGAGAAACGAACTTTGCCACAGCCTTCTTCATGCCCGGCCACCAGTGCTGTCATCTGAGATCCTGGTACATCTTAACCACTCCAGGATGTACCGCCAAAGGAGAAGTATGAAACTCTCTCAGCACCTCCTCCTGTAAATCAACTGGTACCAAGGCACATCCTCTAAAAAGAACATCGTGCTCTCCTCCTAAAGAGAAACCATCAGGTTCCTGTCCTGAGGATATCTGCGCACGTCGCGTCTCACAGTCGGAGTCCCCATGCTGTGCCTCTCTGACCCGCTGCAGTAGTGGAGGAGTGACTGTGAGTGACTGAAAAAAAGCTGCTCCATCTCTATCCATGAAGGATATCTGCAAAGCGGATAGCTGCTCTATCGCCTCCCCAAGTATCTGAATGCCCGTCCTCCTGCTGAGAGCATCGGCTACCATGTTACCCTTTCCAGGAGTATAGACTATCTCAAAGTCGTAGTCCTAGAGGAACTCAAGCCATCGCTGCTATCTCAGGTTCAGGTCCTTCTGCAAGAAGATGTACCTGAGACTCTGATGGTCAAAATAGACTGTAAAGCGCTCACCCATCAGATAGTGTCGCCACATCTTTAGAGCGAAGACCACTGCTACTAACTCCAGGTCATGAGTAGCGTAGTTCTTCTCATGCTACCTCAACTGATGTGATTCATAGGAGATCACGGCCCGCTCCTACATCAGGAAACATCCGAGTCCATTCCCTGATGTATCACAGAAAACTACGTACCCAACTCCCTCCTCCGGTAGCCTCAATATAGGCGCGCTGGTCAATCTCTATCTCAGCTCCTGGAAGCTCTGCTGACATCTATTTGACCACATGAAGGGTTGCCCCTTCCTCCTTAACGTTCTGGAAAGCTGAAAATATTTCTCCTTTACCGAAAAGGGAAATCCGGTCTCATCCCCTGGATGAACCACATTCCTTGACTAATACAGTCAATCCCTTCATGATTAGTTAATTCATGGCATGGATGACGTCGTAAGGCCTCGATGCTGCTACCAAGAGATCCAACCGTTACTCTCACCTCCAAGGGTTGAGTCACACTGTCAGCATCAGTGTGTGGTCACAGGGTCTCCTTCAGTAAGAATCTCTCAAGTGAGGGTCAAGTCAATAGTTTTTAACTATCACCTCTTAGTATTAACAAATAAAAGACAAGAAAGCAAACATCACTATTGCAAGCGTCTTTTATTACTTCAACTCAAAGTACAAGGACACAAGGCAACACAAACAATGAAGTTAGAGGCATAATGGGAAAAGGCCTCTATGCTTGGAGCTAGACCCGCACTTGTCCACCCGCTTCCAGAGCTCCATGATCGTAAGCTTCTGCTCCCCGAAGCTGTGCTCTCCCCTGAGGTCGGGGTGGACCTCCTGGTGGTGGTGGTGGTAGAGCCTCAAAGAGTCGCCCACCACCTGCTGCTCGGCCAGCTCCTCTGCCTCGTCCGCCTGCTCCCTACGGACTTCCATGGTCGAACCTCTGCCCCTGCCTAGGTGGTTCCTCAACCATCTGCTGCTCCTCTGCATAGCGGGTCGGGCAGTCACGAGCCATGTGGCCCTGCCCGCTGCATGTATAGCACTGTCTTCCACTCGTAAGACTGGTTCTGCTACGTGTTCCCCGCACCTCCGAGCTAGTATCCTGTGGTCGTCCGCCCGATGGCCTGGTCCGCTTGGACCTCTGCAACATCTGTCTACTGCCGGCTGCAGAAGACTCAGCTACGTGCCGCCCTATAGTAGGTCTCGCTGCTGGTGTAGGATCATCAAGAAAGCTCTCAATAAGAAGGGCTCGCTCCAGTACCTCTTCATGTGTCGGAATACTGAGGGAGATCAGCGATGCCCTGATATCATGCCTCAATCCCTGCTCAAAGGTCCGGGCCCGGAAGAATGAGTCCCGTACCATGTCTGTCAAGTAGTGCGAGAGATCTATAAATCTCGTCGAGTACTGGGCGACTGTCAAGCTACCCTGCCGCAGCTATAGAAGCTTCTAGATGCGCACCGTACGGAGGGTGGCTGGAATGAAATACGAGTGGAAGAGGCTTTCAAAGTCCATCTAGAGGAGAGATGCCTCGTCGTGCACCTGGAGTATCGATCTCCACCATCTGCCTGCTGCCGCGTGCAGGAGACTCACTGAGAGGATCACCATGAGGTCTGCTGGTGTCCTCACTAACCTAAAAACCCATACAACTGCCTCCAGCCAATCCTCGGCTGCCTGAGGGTTCATCTACCCGCGGAACCTGGGTGCTCGCTGACGCTGAAACTCGTTCAATGCACTAAGGTAACGTGCATCATCAACGGTTGGGGATGGTAGCATCGGTGGCTCGGTGGGTAGCGGTACCGCCGGTGCCTCTGCTGTCAGAGGGCCCTGTACCGAGGCCTCGTCGCTCGGTGGGCTGTCGTCACGCACAACTCTCGGAACCCTAGCTGGCTGCCGTCGTGGGGCCATCCTGAAAAGAAATAGGTGTGCCATGGTCAAACAGTATACCTGGTGAGCTGACACAAAGTAATCACATAGAAAACTTGAAACACACATGCAATCAATGTTTTCGTGCATTAAGTCGGAAATCAGAAGTCAGGGTCCTAGTGTATGGATATGCCGGCCGCCGCACCAACACTGGACTCCCTGGAATGATAACCACACCCAATAAGCTTAACACTATTGCTTCACATAGAAAAAGATCAGAGTCAAAAGTTCTGTGGTAGAACCAAACCTCCCTCTGAAACCAATTTGTCACGACCCGTCCTCGGGGCCCGTGCCATGACTACCCCAAGCCCGCCTTACATAGGCCAGGGGCTGGCGACTAGCACCAAGGCATAATTCCCGGTAAAAAGGGAAGGCATTGCCTTTGTAAAGTAAACATACACCACAGAGCAAGCAAGAAGAAGAAGTAAACTCTAAGTAAAAAAAACTAGGTACAACAGTAAGTGCGGAAAAGTAAGTGGGCCAAAATACAAACCCGAACTGAAAGTAAAGTACAACTGGAAGGGGAAAACAACAACTGAAAGTAAAGCTGTAGCCTCGAGCCGTCCACTGGAAGTCCCACCTGAAGGGTGGGTACAGATAGCCTCCACAGCTCCTCGGGTCCAGCCATCCGCTCCGTGTACGTCCCGCCCAGTGATCCACCTCCGGGTACCGTCCTGCTCCGTAAGCCTCAACCACGATCAGCGCTGTCCGTCGTCTGCAACCAACACAACGTAGTGCGGGCATGGACCGTGTAGGGGTGAGTATAAGCTACTCAGTAGGGACCCTGAGACCCTCGAAGGTCTCCCAGAATCCACAAAGGATAATCCACAAAGGAAAGATACAATCACGAAGTAACATCCGACACTACTTAGGTATATGCCCATACATATACCTAAGTCATCAATTCCAGTTCGACTCCAACATCCGAGATCAAGTACAACCCAGTTCACACAGGAAATCACAACCCATTCCACACAGGAAAGAAAAACATAATCCACACCGGATAGCACAACACAATCCACATAGAAAAGCAAAACAGGATTCAGCTCACACAGGTATACTTCTTCATATGACGATAGAGATGATCAGATATTTACACTAATTCATCTAAGCTGTCGGACCCACAAAGGATTGATATGTACTAACCCTCGCAATGACCCACAAAGGATCTGACCCACACATGATTGATAGGTAACTAACCCCCACAATGACCCACAAAGGATTTGACCCACACAAGATCGATAGGTAACTAACCCCCGCAATGACCCACACAGGATCGGACCCACACAGGATCTGTAGGCGTTGGCCCACACAGGACCGCTGAGCGCTGACCCACACAGGATCTGACCCACATAGGATCTGTAGCACTGATCCATGTAGAATCGCAGAGTGCTGTAGTCGTCGTCATCGAATCCACTGAGGATCTCTGTAAAGTTTTCGTCGTCGTCGCAGTCGCAACCAGCTCTAGGGTTCCCGCACACAGCAAGCTCGTTTGGGAGGGTCCGCTCTACGAGCCGAGGGGCTGATACATCAACTGACACATAGTCTAGAGTTGATGTATCCAAAAGTTCTGTATCACCAACAGGAACTCAAAGTCACAGACGGTGCGTCAATCGGACGCCCGGTCTGAGAGTTATTGGCCTTTTCGTCCTAGGGGCCCATTTGGTTTTTAAGTCAAAACCAACCTGATCGTACTCCAATTGCATCCAAAACTCGAGCGGAGTAATCCAAAAGGTCCGTCTCACTTATAGGAATCCAACAAGGTCGACGACACGTCAATCGGACGTCCGGAGCTCAAGTTATAAGCGTTTCCCATCCGAGGGCCCGATTGGTTTCGTGTACAAACCAACCCGGCCGAACCCAAAGTTCTCCAAAACCCTGAGTGTAATATACAAAAACGACCGTCTCGATCCAAGGATCGCATCGCAGCTGACAGTGCGTCGATCGGAGGTCCGCAACTCATGTTATTGGAAACAGACCGAAGGAGGTTCGGTATTAGGGGGTTCGGGCCCGGTCTGACCCGGCCCGATACCCCCAGGGTCGGCCCGTTTGGGCGTGGCCCGGCCCAGCCTGGGTGAGGCCCGACTCAGCGGTCCGGCGCGCTGGCCAGGGGGCTCGGCCGAATGGCCGAGCCGTTCGGATGCGGGGGGGGGGGGGGGGGGGGGCACTGCCCCCTGCTGGTTGTAACCGCGACCCCATAATGGGGCCGCTCACATCCGGTCAGCCAGGGGTTTTGAACCCCCGGTTCTTCCCTGTCCGGTCGGCCCGCTCTGGCCGGCCGGCTTCTGCCGCCACGGGACCGGCAAGGCCGGTCCCCCCTGCTCCGACGCCGGCGGCCCGATTCTGACCGCCGGTTCCCTTGCTCCGCTGCGGCTTAAGTCGCGGCCTTGGTCCGTCCGGCATGGCGCGATGGTGCCGCACCCCTCCACCGCAGCCCCGCTCTAGCCTCGGTGTCTTCGGGTTTTTCCAGTGTGGTGCGACGACATCGTGGCTTGGTTCAACTTTCAAATGCGCGGCGCGACGGCGCCGCGCATCCTTGCCTCTCGTCCCCACACAGTGCGACGGCACTACGTCACTTCCCTTCAAACCGCGACAACAAATAATAATAAGGGAGGAGGTTCGGCCGTGTTTGTGTGGTCTGGCCCCCTCCCGTTAAATGATATCAAGTAGTCCAAAATTACGAGGATAGATGACAGAAGAAATCTCAAATAAAAACACATAAACCCTTACCTCAGCGTTGTCGTCGAACAAGAGTTCGTCGCGGAATTAACTGTTGCGGAAGAAGAGGATCGTCACAGAAGAAAGTGTCACAGAAGGAACGTCATTGGCATTAGGTGATCTCCGAGGAAGGCGTCTCTCCCCATCGTCTACCGTCGGAGGTCGGCGTTCTTCGTCGGCGGCGGTGCGTTCTTTGCGTTCTTCGTCGAAGAATGAAGAATCCTCAAGACTTCTCTTTTTCTCCCAAAGGCTCCCACAACCAGGATTCCAACAAAATAAAATAAGTTCAACACTTATTTTATTAACATATCCTAAGCATTTGAAATTCAAAATAAATGAAACAAACAATTAATTCAATGAATTAATTGTAACGATTTAACCGCTCAAATTAATGAGGCGTTTCTTAACCAAAATAAACGCACGGTTTGATTTCATTAAAAGGGGGGTGCAGGTGAGTTACTTAGAGGGAAAGAAACGGTGGGGCTCATGCGGGTCCCACCTCACAAATATTCTACCAAGTGGGTAGGATATTGTGGGTCTCAACCTATCCACTTAACTTAGGTTAAGCCGCTTTAAGTAAAATAAAATAAATCGTCGCACCACTTTTATTTTATTCCTTAACTTAACCCCAAAAAATTAAAAACCACACCAGAGCAAACACAACTCCGAAAAAGGTGTTTCTAAGAAATTACCGGCATTACGATTCCAACGGTGCCCTCAGAATCCGATTCCGAGCACCGGTTAAAAAGTTAGAAAAACCCATTCGTTCGTTCACTGAACGTACCCGAGCTAAACTTCAGAAAATGATTTCGGGCACACCAGGCCTCAGAATCAGGTGCCGTCAGAAACTGCGTTGTTGTAAAATTACCAAGAAAATTAAGAAAAAATTTCCCTTGAATTTTACGGGTCTTTACATTACTCCCAACTCAGTCCTTTACGTCCCCGTAAAGGTACATCAAAAACTAGGGAAACAAATGTGGGTATTGAGCACACATCTGAGCCTCCCGCTCCCAAGTGTTCTCCTGGAGGTTCTCGTGCTGCCATCTGATGTGCACTAGAGGAATCGACCGTCCACATAGGACCCACTTCTGTCGATCCTCAATCTCCACCGGGACCTCCGCAAAATTCGTCCCATCATCAATGTCCAGCTCCTCATGGTCAATGATATGCATCGGGTCGTGCACGTATCTCCTCAGCTGGGATACGTGGAAGACGTCGTGCACCCGGTGCAACTGAGGTGGTAGAGCCAGGTGATAATCCACCTCGCCAATCTTGCTAAGGACCTGGAATGGTCCGATGCAGCGTGGAGACAAATTTCCGCCTCGGCCAAATCTCCGTAACCCACATCGAGGTGAGACCCACAAGAAGACGTGGTCGCCATCATCGAACTCAAGTAGCCTACGCCTCCTGTCAGAATAAGACTTTTGTCGGCTCTGAGCTATCCTCATCTGCTCTTGGATGATCTGGACCTTCTCTATCATGGCCTGGACCATCTCCGGTCCCACAAGTACTGACTCCCCAGGGTCTGTCCAACACAGAGGTGACCTGCAAGGTTGGCTGTATAACTCCTCGTATGGTGCCATCCCGATGGTGGAGTGGTAGCTGTTTTTGTACGCGAACTCCACCAAGAGTAGGTGGTCCTCCCAGCTGCGACCAAAGTCGAGGACACATGCGCGGAGCATATACTCGAGAGTCTGTATGGTCCTCTCCGTCTGACCATCTGTCTGAGGGTGAAAGGCGGTGCTCAGACATAGCTACGTCCCGAATGCCTCCTGCAACCCCTTCCAAAGCCGGGAAGTAAATAGAGTATCTAGATCAGAGACGATAGATGATGGAACACCATGAAGTCGTACAATCTCTTGAACGTAGAGACGTCTTAATCTCTCCATTGATCCCTACTCTCTGATGGGTAATAAGTGAGCCGACTTGGTGAGTCGGTCGACAATCACCCAAATGGAGTCGTGACCTCTGGAAGTGCATGGAAGTCCAGTCACGAAGTCCATAGATATTCCTTCCCACTTCCACTCCAGGACCTTCAAGGGCTGTACCAAGCCTGCTGGTACCTAGTGCTCTGCCTTCACCTGCTGGCAGGTGAGGCATCGAGAAATGAACTTTGCCACAACCATCTTCATGCCTGGCCACCAGTGATGTCATCTGAGATCCTGGTATATCTTCGCCACTCCAGGATGTACCTCCAAAGGAGAAGTGTGAAAATCTCTCATCACCTCCTCCCGTAAAGCAACTGGTACCAAGGAACGTCCTCTAAAAAGGACGTCGTGCTCTCCTCCTAAATAGAAACCATCAGGTTCCTGTCCTGAGGATATCTGCGCACGTCCCGTCTCAAAGTCGGCATCCCCACATTGTGCCTCTCTGACCTGCTGCAGTAGTGGAGGAGTGACTGAAGAAAAGTTGATCCATCTCTATCCACGAAGGATATCTGTAAAGCGGCTAGCTGCTCTGTCGCCTCCCCAAGTAGATGAATGCCCATCCTCCTGCTAAGAGCATCGACTACCATGTTACCCTTTCCAGGAGTATAGACTATATCAAAGTCATAGTCCTAGAGGAACTCGAGCCATCGCCGCTATCTCAGGTTCAGGTCCTTCTGCGAGAAGATGTACCTGAGACTCTGATGGTTAGAATAGACTGTAAAGCGCTCTCCCATCAGATAGTGTCTCCACATCTTTAGAGAGAAGACCACTGCTGCTAACTCTAGGTCATGAGTAGCGTAGTTATGCTCATGATGCCTCAACTGACGTGATCCATAGGCGATAACGGCCCGCTCCTGCATCAGGACACATCCGAGTCCGTTCCCTGATGTATCGCAGAAAACAACGTACCCAACTCCCTCCTCCGGTAGCCTCAAGATAGGCGCGCTGGTCAATATCTGTCTCATCTCCTGGAAGCTCCACTGACATCTGTCTGACGACACGAAGGGTTTCCCCTTCCTCCTTAACGTTCTGCAAAGCTACAAAGATTTCTCCTTTTCCGAAAAGGGAAATCCGGTCTCATCCCCTGGATGAACCACGTTCCTTTCCTAATACAGTCAATCCCGTCACGATTAGTTAATTCATGGCATGGATGAAGTCGTAAGGCCTCGACGCTGCTACCAAGATATACAACCGTTACTCTCACCTCCAAGGGTTGAGTCACATTGTCGGCATCAGTGTGTGGTCACAGGGTCTCCTCCAGTAATAATCTCACAAGTGAGGGTCAAGTCAACGGTTTTTAACTGGCACCTCTTAGTATTAACAAACAAAAGACAAGAAAGAAAATGCCACTATTGCAGGCGTCTTTTATTACTTCAACTCAAAGTACAAGGACACAAGGCAACACAAACAACGAAGTTAGAGGCATAATGGGAAAAGGCCTCTATGCCTGGAGCTAGACCTGCACTTGTCAACCTGCTTCCAGAGCACCATGATCGTAAGCTTCAGCTGCCTAAAGCTGTGCTCTCCCCTGAGGTCGGGGTGGACCCCCTGGTGGTGGTGGTGGTAGAGCCTCAAAGCGTCACCCACCACCTACTGCTTGTCCAGATCCTCTGCCTCGTCCGCCTGCTCCCTACTGACTGCCACGGTCGAACCTCTGCCTCTGCCTAGGTGGTTCCTCAACCGTCTGCTGCTCCTCTGCATGGTGGGTCCGGCAGTCACGAGCCATGTGGCCCTGCCATCCACATGCATAGCACTGTCTTCCACTCGTAATACTAGTTCTGATGCGTGTGCCCCGCACCTCCGAGCCAGTATCCTATGGTCATCCGCTCGATGGCCTAGTCCGCTTGGACCTCTGCGACATCTGTCTACTGTCGGGTGCAGAATACTCAGCTACGTTCCACCCTGAGGTAGGTCTTGCTGCTGGTGTAGGCTCATCAAGAAATCTCTCAATGAGAAGGGCTCACTCCAGTACCTCTGCCTGTGTCGGAATGCTGAGGGAGATCAGCGATGCCCTGATCTCATGCCTCAATCCCTGCTCAAAGGTCCGGGCCCGGAAGAATGGGTCCCATACCATGTCTGTCGAGTAGCGTGAGAGATTTGTAAATCTCATAGAGTACTGGGTGACCGTCAAGCTGCCCTGTAGCAGCTGTAGAAGCTTCTGGATGTGCACCGCATGGAGGGTGGCCGGGAAAAACTCCGAGTGGAAGAGGCTCTCAAAGTCCGTCCAGAGGAGAGATGCCTCGTCGTGCACCTGGAGCATCAAGCTCCACCATCTGCCTGCTGCCGCATACAGGAGACTCGCTGCGAGGATCACCATGAGGTTTGCTGGTGTCCTCACTAACCTGAAAACCCATACAACTGCCTCCATCCAATCCTCAGCTGCCTAAGGGTTCGTCTCCCTGCGGAACTTGGGCGGTCGCTGACGCTGAAACTGGTGCAGTGCACTAAGGCGACGTGCATCGTCAGCGACTAGGGCTGGTAGGATCAGTGGCTCGGCGGGTAGCAATACTGCCGGTGCCTCTACTGTTAGAGGGCCCTATACCGAGGCCTCGTCGCTCGGTGGGTTGTCGTCACGCACAACTCTCGGAACCCTAGCTGGGTGCCGTCGTGGGGCCATCTTGAAAAGAAACAGGTGCGCCACGGTCAAACAATATACCTGGTGAGCTGACACAAAGTAATCACAAATAAAACTTGAAACACACATGCAATCAATGTTTTCGTGCATTAAGTCGGAAATCAGAAGTTAGGGTCTTGGTGTACGGATACGTCGGCCGCCGCACCAACACTGGAATCCCTGGACTGATAACCACACCCAATACGCTTAACACTATTTCTTCACATAGAAAAAGATCAGAGTCCAAAGTTCTGTGGTAGAACCGAACCTCCCTCTGATACCAATTTGTCACGACCCATCCCCGGGGCCTGTGCCGTGACTACCCCAAGCCCACCTTCCATAGGCCAGGGGCTGGAGACTAGCACCAAGGCATAATTCCCAGTAAAAAGGGAAGGCATTGTCTTTGTAAAGTAAACATACACCACAGAGAAAGCAAGTAGAAGAAGTAAACTCTAAGTAAAAAAAACTGGGTACAACAGTAAGTGCGGAAAAGTAAGTTGGCCAAAATACAAACCCAAACTGAATGTAAAGTACAACTGGAAAGGGAAAACAACAACTGAAAGTAAAGCCGTAGCCTCGAGCCGTCCACTGGAAGTCCCACCTAAAGGGTGGGTACAGATAGCCTCCAAAGCTCCTCAGGTCCAGCTGTCCGCTCCGTGTACCTCCCGCCCAGTGATCCACCTCCGGGTACCGTCCTGCTCCGCAAGCCTCAACCACGATCAGCGCTGTCCGTCGTCCGCAACCAACACAACGTAGTGCGGGCATGGCCTGTGCAGGGGTGAGTATAAGCTAATCCGTAGGGACCCCGAGACCTCCGAAGGTCTCCCAGAATCCACAAAGGATAATCCACAAAGGAAAGATACAATCACGAAGTAACATCCGACACTACTTAGGTATATGCCCATACATATACCTAAGTCATCAATTCTAGTTCGGCTCCAACATCTGAGCTCAAGTACAACCCAGTCCACACAGGAAATCACAACCCAGTCCACACAAGAAAGAAAAACGTAATCCACACAGGATAACACAACACAATCCACATAGGAAAGCAAAACAGGATTCAGCTCACACAGGTATACTTCTTCATATGACGATAGAGATGATCAGATATTGCCACTGATTCATCTAAGCCGTCGGACCCACAAAGGATCGATAGGTACTAACCCCCGCAATGACCCAAAAAAGATCTGACCCACACAGGATCGATAGGTAACTAACCCCCGCAATGACCCACAAAGGATCTGACCCACACAGGATCGATATGTAACTAACCCCCGCAATGACCCACACAGGATCGGACCCACACAGGATCTGTAGGCGCTGGCCCACACAGGACCGCTGAGCGCTGACCCACACAGGATCTAACCCACACAGGATCGGTAGCACTGATCCACGTAGGATCGCTGAGTGCTGTAGTCGTCATCATCAAATCCACTGAGGATCTCTGTACAGTCGTCGTCGTCGTCGCAGTCGCAGCCAGCTCTAGGGTTCCCGCACACAGCAAGCTCGTTCGGGAGGGTCTGCTCCACGAGCTGAGGGTATGATACATCAACTGACACATAGTCCAGAGTTGATGTATCCAAACGTTCCGTATCGCCAACAGGAACTCAACGTCACAGACGGCGCATCAATCGGACGCCCGGTCTGAGAGTTATTGGCTTTTTCGTCCCAGGGGCCCGGTTGGTTTTTAAGTCAAAACCAACCCGACCGTACTCCAACTGCATCCAAAGCTCGAGCGGAGTAAGCCAAAAGGTCCGTCTAACTTAGAGGAATCCAACAAGGTCCATGACACGTCAATCGAATGTCCGGAGCTCAAGTTATAAGCGTTTCCCCTCCGAGGGCCCGGTTGGTTTCGTGTACAAACCAACCCGGCCGAACCCAAAGTTCTCCGAAACCCTAAGTGTAATATACCAAAACGACCGTCTCGATCCAAGGATGGCATCGCAGTGGACGGTGCGTCGATTGGAGGTCCGAAACTAAAGTTATGGGAAATAGACCGAAAGAGGTTCGGTATTAGGGGGTTCGGGCCCGGTCCGACCCGGCCCGATAACCCCAGGGTCGGCCCGAACCGGGTCTAGGTCCGGCCCGTTTGGGCACAGCCCGACCCAGCTGGCGCGGCCCGGCCTAGTCTGGGCGCGGACCGGCTCAGCCTGTGTGCGGCCCGGCTCAGCGGCCCGGCGCGCTGGCGGTCCGGCGCGCTGGCGGTCCGGCGCGCTGGCCAGGTGGCTCGGCCGAATGATCGAGCCGTTCGGATGCGGGGGGGGGGGGGGGGCTGCCCATGCTGATTATAACCGCGGCCCCATAATGGGGCCGCTCACATCTGGTCATCCGGGGGTTTTGAACCACCGTTTCTTCCCTGTCCGGCCGGCCCGCTCTGGCCGGCCGGCTTCTGCCGCCACGGGACCGGCAAGGCCAGTCCCCCCTGCTCCGACACCGGTAGCCCGATTCCGGCCGCTGGTTCCCTTGCTCCGCCGCGGCGTGACTCCGCCGCGGCGCGACGGCGCCGCGCCACTCCGCCGTGGCCCCGCTCCGGCCGCGGTGTCTTCGGGTTTTTCCAGCACGACGCGATGGCGTCGTGGCTTGGTTTAGCTTTCAAATGCGCGGCACGACGGCGCCACACATCCTTGCCGCTCGTCCCCACACGGTGAGATGGAACTGCGTCACTTCCCTTTGAACCGCAACAACAAATAATAATAAGGGAGGAGGGTCGGCCGTGTTTGTGTGGTCCGACCCCCTCCCGTTAAACGATATCAAGCGGTCCAAAAGGATGAGGATAGATGACAGAAGAAATCTCAAATAAAAACACATAAACCCCTACCTCAGCATTGTCGTCGAACGAGAGTTCGTCGCAGAATTAACTGTTGTGGAAGAAGAGGATCGTCATGGAAGAAAGCGTCACGGAAGGAACGTCGTTGGAGTTAGGTGATCTCCGAGGAAGGCGTCTCTCGCCGTCGTCCGACGTCGGAGGTCGGTGTTCTTCGTCGTTGGCGGTGCGTTCTTCGCGTTCTTCGTCGAAGAATGAAGAATCACAAAGACTTCTCTTTTTCTCCCAAAGGCTCCCACAACCAGGATTCCAACAAAATAAAATAAGTTCAACACTTATTTTATTAACATATCCTAATAATTTGAAATTCAAAAGAAACGAAACGAACAATTAATTCAATGAATTAATTGTAACGATTTAACCGCTCAAATTAATGAGGCGTTTCTTAACGAAAATAAACGCACGGTTTGACTTCATTAAAAGGGGGGTGCATGTGCATTACTTAGAGGGAAAGAAATGGTGGGGCTTGTGAGGGACCCACCTCATCAATATCCTACCAAGTGGGTAGGATATTGTGGGTATCATCCTATCTACTTAACTTAGGTTAAGCCACCTTAAATAAAATAAAATAAATCGTCGCACCACTTTTATTTTATTCCTTAACTTAACCCCAACAATTTAAAAACCACACCCAAGAAAACGCAACTCCGGAAAAGGTGTTTCTAAGCAATTACCGGCGCTGCGATTCCAACGGTTCCCTCATAATTTGATTCCGAGCACCGGTTCAAAAGTTAGAAAAACCCGCTCGTTCGTTCACTGAACGTACCCAAGCTAAACTTCAGAAAATGATTCCGGGCACACCAGGCCTCGGAATCAGGTGCCGTCAGAAACTGCGTTCTTGTAAAATTCCCAAGAAAATTTAGAAAAAATTTCCCTTGAATTTTATGAGTCTTTACATTCGGGCCACAGGGCCTTCGGTCCATTGAGACTATGGAGTAGCCCAATTCAAAAATAGTAGGCCCCAGAGAAGGATCAGAGCAACAAGAATAGCAGTCACCAGAAGCAGAGCTAATCAGATTATAAGAACGAGAGGGTATGCTAACCGCCATCGGGACTAGGCACCGTGCAGATTTGTATGGGGCAATTCTAGCTGATCAGCAATGCCAGGTGGGGAGTTAGGTGATCAATGATGCTGAAGCTAGGGATGGGTAATTCTATTGGGTTGGGCCTACGGGTCATGTATTGGGCTTGGTATGCCTCTGGGCCTTCAGATCATGTATTGAAAGTCATGTCGGCCCTTGTGCCTTGGGCCTACGGGTCATGTAAGGTTTCCCCTTCAACCCTTAAAAGGGGGATTATCCAAAAAAAATAAGGCCTTCGGGCCATTCAGGTTAAAGAAGTGCTCATAAAGATAGATTTTATCAGTTCTTATTAATTTAGTGCTAATAAAAGGTATCTTTATCAGTTCTTTTTTTGGAGGCACTGATAAAAGTATCCCAATCTATTTAAAGAACCATAACCGCGACTATTTAAGTCACCATATCTAAAGATTTCTATGAAAGCCACCTACTACCGATGCTCCTGCTACTCAAATCCAGGCTCAAATCAAGGATCAAAACAAGTCTCGAAGGCATCCAAGGCTCAAATCCAAGACTCCAATGAATCAAGTATTGAATGAATCTAAGTCTCAAATGGGTCTAATATTTAATACATTATATATCTACTTTCTTTCATACAAATAAAATTTTGAATCCAAGGTATGTTATTTTTCCCTCCTCACTTGTTGATTGCTTGTTTGTGTTCCTCGTAAGGTGATTTTGACTTATGTGGTGGTCTTTTTGATGAGTGAGCCTCAAATTTTTGGGTGCATAAATTTTTTGTTAATTTCATTGAATGGTTTTGGGTATTTTTCTTTTATGAGGATGTATAAATCTTATATTTTTTGAGTTACTAACCATCTAAGATTCTGACAGATATGTTTAGATGTTAGTGTTTAGGCATAAACACATTCATTTTAGCACATAGAGAGTTAGGAATTAGATCCTATAATATTTTTAAACTGGGTGAAATCCCCATCACTAGAAGGATGTATAATGGATTTCTTACTTTATCCATTGATAAGGATGATACAAGAAAACCCATCCCCTTATGAGAGACTTACTATTCAATGTAGAGATAATACTAAGAAGGCGTCTCCATGTACATTCAATTGTTCCATTTGGTTAATTAGTAAATGTCTTGGTGTGTTCTTCTTAGGATATTTTCTATTTTTATTTAGATTGAAAATAATTTAGGTTGTTACTGATGTCAATTTTTATCATAATATTATTAAGATCATGCCTTGGTTGATTAACATAATGTTGGTTGTGGTTCCGACGTTGTGGAACTCCCTGGTGGGTTTTCTTAAGTTCTTCCTAGGTAAACTAATTATGAAAATTAATTATAATTATTTTATATTTATGTATTTTACTATTTTATTGATGATATATGGGCTCATGTGATTGATTATCTATGTATTAGTCTTTCATGGAATGAGAAAATTGATTCCAATATGGTTAACTTCAAAAAAGATGAGGGTGGTACCAAAATTATCAATAAATGTCTTATATGTGTTTTAGTGTGAAATGTGATATATAAGAATATATAACCAGGTAAAATAGACCATATTAGTTATGATATGGTTTTATGATCATGATGTATAATAGACAACAATGATTTGGAATAAAATAGCCTTTCCATACTTCATGGTATGATTATAGTCTCACTCTGCGTTTCTTCACCTTATGATCCTCAGGTTCGTTAGTTGGGAAAATCCTAAGGGATATGAAAATATAAAATAAATGGGGTGAACTTAGAATATTATTGTATAATTGTGTGATATGGAACTTTGAGAGTGGACTGTGTGATTGATGGTTGTAAATGGTTTCCTTATAGGCCATGATTCATGAAGAAAGTGAGACATTGACTTTAACATAGGATATAACCCTGGAAGGTAATGTATAGTAGTATATAGGTTAAATTATGAGTGGAATAATGAGGATAATCATGGATAATGGAATTATACCATAAGGATAAAACAATGTATGAATTTTCCTATTAATGTTTTCTTAGGGTAGTGATGTGCTAAGAGGGATTATGAGACCACCTTAGTAGTGATTAGATATGTGGTATTAAATTGAGTATAGTCCCTTAAAACCTAGTAGGATAACCTATAAAGAGTAGGATGTATTAGTTAATCATATATATTACTTTTTCTTGAGATTTGAGGTGTGCGAGTGATGAATTATGGCCTATGGACTATGATATTATCTGACGAGTGATCATTGAGAAATATGATCAATGCCTAAGATAAATGATCATTGAGTATCTTATATTATAATATGATGGGTATTATTTGAGGGATATGTATGTTATGTTAGAATTCGAGTTACTATAGAAATGTTACTGATTAATTGAGGGATAGGGTGTGGGTGATGTGACATTTGTGTTATTGTTTGTTTTTCTTTATGGTTTTTCAGAATTTAGGTTTAACTAATGTACTATGGTACACATTTATTGGTTCTTTCCTAAGGGAACCAATTTTGTTAAGGCTTCCCCATATTTCAAATACACTTCTTAATAAAAATGGCTATGTTATACCCATTTTATGATTTGGATTCAATAAGTATATGTGATAGTTATCCCTAAAAGATAGTCTTGGATTCTAGGGGTCATAGGCTGAATATCTTGGTACTTATGATGTGGTTATTTCTAGAGGGAGATAAATAATTTTTTATCCTCCTATAATTCAAATTTTAACCTCTTATTAGTGAAATGATTTTAATTTTAGGGAACAACCATGGTATAAACTTATGTAATGATTAATATAATTCACTGGTATGAAATGAACTAGGTACATTTGATTATCATGGTGTCTTATTTAGAACACAATTACTTGAATTACATGTGTATTTTTAGTGTCACTAATTTGGTCATATACTCAAATGTATACATTATTTTATATTTAGGGTCCCTGTTAGTATTTAATTTTTGATTTTTATACTCAAACCCTATACAAGAACCTCAGTGGACATAAGTCTATTATATTTGAGATACAGTTGAAGAAAAAGGAGCAGTAACATAGATTATAGTTGGTGAAAATCAGTGGGGATGATTTGATGTTATCATTTTTGTGTCAAGGAACTTCCAAATTTTGAGATGATATTTGAAATTTTAAATTAATACGTGGAAATTTAAAAAGTTTTAAGGATACAATTGTCGTCCCCAGAATCTTTATCTCCCAAGTAGTTATTATTTCATTTTGTTTCTTAAGACTCACCCATATCTCTTCTATGTTTCTTTAACCACTCTAAGAAGTAGTCATTCAAAATGATCAGCAGTACCCGCTATGGGATGACTACAACTCAGAGTAGTTCAAGAAACATAGGTGCATGTATAGAAGAGATGGAGGATAAGTCTCAAGGAATAAAATACAATAATAACTATTCAGAAGATGAAGATAATGAAGATGAATGTTATCTATAACTTTCACCTTGGATGAATTCAGAGGATAACACCCACCATAGTAGAGCAATTATTTTATTATATTAAATTACCTATTTACTTAAAATGGATGCATGCTAATCATTTGAAAAAAGAGTATGAAGATGGAGTTAAAGTGTTCATAAAGTTTTCAATATAGCATGCATACAACCCTTCTCAATTACTTTGTTTGTGTTTACATTGTTGTTATTCAAGACAAATTAGATGTTTTACTACTCATGAAGACAATGTATTATACACATGATGATGTTACCAATCTCAAGGAAGAATAAACTATTGATACTGAAACTACATAATTATTAAGGGATTAAAAACATGTTGATGAAAAAAAATAATAACAACATAACATCATAGTATTGAATAAAATTATCAAGGAAAGAAGTAAGGGTATAAAATTTGAGGTTGGTTGGAATCAAAAAGGCCAACCGGTTGATCCAAACAAGTCAATGTTCATTAGTTATGTTAGGGTTACAATGATGATGAATGTTCCAATTGATATTCATTCGTGGAACCACATCTATCCTGTAATGAAGGAAACCCTTTGGAATTATATAACTATAATGTTAAGACATTCTTTATCTATTTTATTGAAAAATTATATAATGAAATTTTTATTTAATTTTAATTATTCCTTGAAGATTTCATTTATTTTATAATATTTCCATAATAAATTTGTGTAAATGGTCACTAGAAAATCTCATAGGAGCTTACAGATTCTTATTACGAAGTTACATCTTAGGAATGTTTAGGGGAAAATAAACCCCCACCCACTAATTAGTTATGAACACATTATAAATTAGGAAACATGGGATTATTTCATCATTATTTATTATGAGAAATAATTTTAGGTGCATTAAAGTATATAATATATTATTTTACATTATTTATTTTATCTAATTTGATTAAAAATTGTTAATTTATGAAACAACAAAAGAGTGCTAAAAATAAAGAATGTGTATCAAAATCAATGTACCCTGATCACAAAGCAAGGATGTGGTACATTTCACTAGAGAAGAAATTGGTATATATTTTAAATAAATAATAAATGTTTTATATGATATAAAAAAAATGTTCTTTTTATTATATTCATATTGATGAATCAAAATCCAAAGGCACTTCCATCCCACGTCATGTGCTATGTAAAGAGGCTCATGTAAATAAGAAGGGTAAAATAGTTGATTAAAATACAAAATAAGTATGAGAAACATGTGTAAGTATGAAATAATAGTAGTTTATTATGATTTATAACAATATTAAATAAAAATATCTATTTATGTTCATATTTTTTATATGGTTTAGACATAAGAATTAGCAGCAACCATACTAGAAGAAAAACTACTTTCTATAGTTTTAAAGCGGTCAAAAAAATATGGTTGTGTTAGAGGAGTGTATTTAAGAGCGTCTCCTAAAAAATATTTTGAGAAGATAAAACCACAAAAAGATACATATAAGATGGTGAAAGTATTTTAGGCAGAAATACATGATTTTCAGGATATTATTGTTCAATCTAGTTTGGAAGACCAATATATGATAAAGGATCAAAGTGAACCAGTGGTGGAACAAAGATCCTCATAGGAAGAACCAAATGACCCCAATATATTTGAGGCTATTCATTCCCCTAAACCACATAACTTACATGAGGTAATCAATTTGTTCATTACTATTTCTCTTAAATGTGAATCAAACAACTTATGATAAATTTATATTACTAAAATTCTACAAGATAAAGTGGTATGAGATTTCTATTTGTTAACAACCACACACTTCATTTTTGTATTGAGTACAATGTATAATATCATGAAAGACAATCTACATTAGAAATAAATCCCAAAAGATAACATGAGATTGGGGATTTAGATATCCCATTAGCTGATTGTTGAGTTTCACGTTCCACTTAATGATCCGGATATTACAGTGGTCAATGATGCTATTGGAACTTTTATAGCATGGATGTATAATCTTATAAATATACATGAAGTATTTATTTAGAACATTTATTCATATTATTTTTTTATCAGTTGATGAAAAAAGGTCTGAAGTGAGGTATGATATTACATATGGATAAAGCGATTGGAAAATGAAAGGTCGGATCATGGTAGTCTAGTGAATCTACAAAGAAATCAAAAGGACATTATAGAAGTACTTTATCTCTACCAGTTCCGTATAAACATTTATTATCATTAAAAATTCACGCAGCGACCACGTTTAAAGATGAAAATATGTCTTACATTCCATATGAATAAGAAATATATGAAACATCCATAACTGAAGTAGTTGGTCATGAGAGTATAAATGATATTCTAAAGAATTAATAGATGAGAGCCTCATTTATGGATACATACACAAGGTAAATTTTCAAAATAAGTTTATACAAATAGTGAGATAATATGTTTATTAATTTTAATTACTATTAATATTTTCTATAGGTGTTTATATTAATACTATATAAAGGTAAAACTGTGCGAAGCATGATTTGGATTCATTAATCCCTGTATCATTTCATAGAAAAAACTTACTTTAGATAAGAAAGAAATTGAGAATAAAAGAGATGAGATACTCGATGTGTTTGAGAAAATAATAATAGAAAACATACTATTTTTTTTGCCTATAATGAATAGGTAAAACTATAAAATCTAACGACATAAAATATTTTTTTATTTATTTCATTACTTATTTTTTTAGGCAGCACTGGATGCTGATCTCAGTTTATCTAGATATCCCAAATATTTTTTTAGATCCAAAGCATGGATATCCAATAAACCAACCACACATGATGTGTATTGGAAATATTTAATACACTAAAATAAACATTTTATAGATAAAATTCAAATTATATGTTTCAGTATGTGTTTTAACAAGAATTCTGTTATGATAGAGAAGTTGATAAATATAGGCTAAATCATGGAATGAAGTTGGTGTCTAAACATAAAGAGCCTTTGGATTACTAAAAATATAAATAAGTTAAGTTACATAAAGAAATATTTAACTATCAAAAAATATTTCAAAACAATTTATCTATTTTGGTCAATGTTTTTATAGTTTTCGAAGAAAGATAATGACATCGATTATAGATATTTTGTTTGAATTTTTTTAGAGAGGTCATAAACCATGAAAAGACTAGTAACCCCAAGTAGGTAATTTCTAAATTCAATTAAAATTTCATTAAAAAAATTTCTTAATAATTTTTTGTCTATATTTTCTCAGTACTACCAAGATTTATGAAAAACTTTATACTCAAAATAATAAGTAAATTTGTTTAGATATGAGTGGGTAGGGTACATGGAGTGATTATGTTTTTTACAAAAAAATTAGGTGACTACCTTCTTTTTTTTTGTGATATAGTATGGGATATGACCTTAGAAATATATTTGGGGTGTGAAAAATTAGTGTCATAATGCTTATATATTATTTTGGATCTCTATCTCATGGAGAATTATAATGGGGGAAATAAATTTGTTTAGAAGTTTTGTCCAATAAACAATAAAATTGTTTGGAAACATTTAAGGTGGAGTTGGAGGCAAATGTGGATATAGAGGTGGTGGTAGAGGTGGAGGTGGAGGAAAAGGAAAAGGTGTAGTAAGAGTCGGAGACCAAGGCAGAAGAGGAGGAAGTGGTCGAGACTGAGGAAGAGGAGGACATGAAGCGTTGTCTTGAAAATAATAAAATTGTTGGGAAATGAATTAGAATGGGGATTATACCAAGGTTGTGTTTGATAATTTTTTTTGAAAAGTGTTCACAACACTTTTCAGTTAATATAAGATCTATTTTGAAAGTGTTTCAAGTTTCTTATTGAAAAAATATTTTTTACCACTTGTTTAAGTGATTTTGTACATGAATTTAAGTGGAGGATTGTTTTTAGAAACAAAACAAACACCACTTATTTTTTAAAACAAATTATAATAGGATACAATTTATATTCTAACATTCAAAGTACTGTAAAATATTAATGAAGTGTAAAAGAAACACCTCAATAAGAAAAAACTGAAAAAAGATATAGTTTCTTGCCTATGTATTCTCTACACTACAAATAAAGGGTCTTAGTAGTGGATCCAATAGTCTCTTGAGAGTCATAAAACACCAATATAATCATAAAAAAATTATATAATCTAACTCAAATTTTTGAATAAATATGAGTTTAACCAACCATCGAATTCAATAGGTGTATGATAGAACTATTGAAGGACAACCAGAATTGAGAGATCATGGTCATAAAGGAGGGATGGTGTCAAAGGAAACATGGCATCAAATGAAAAGAATCATCTTTATGAATAAATCCCCAAAAATGAAAAACCCACTTCAAATGAAATCATGAAGAACCAAAAATCAAAACAAATACCCCTTTGAAAAATAAGCTAGTAGTTTGATCTAAAACCTCTAAAAAAATAAAGAAATATAAAATTTAATATACTAAATCATGAATTATTAAAAAATAAAAAATATAGTAGTTTCAATTTGGTGAGTGGTGGAATTATTTAAGATATTTCATCATTAATTATATGCATGATATATATATATCACAAATTCTTGTGAAATCCATATAAGTAACATTCATTATTCATGTTCACATTCATTATATAAAATGATCCATGTTCACAAGCTCATTAATAAAAAACTCATAATAATTATCAACAAAAATACATAAGAATTAGGATATTCCCATTTTCATGAAAAAATAATGATGATGTTATGTTATATTTTATCATCACCCATAATATTGAAAAGGATATACTAATCTATAAAACAATCAAAGAAGGTTTAATGGATATACTAGATTTTAGCATCATTTGGATTCTATAAAGGGATATACTGATTTTTAATACTGTAAAAAAGGGGTAAAAAATTTATAATTGAATTTAATGTATTCTAAAAATATATAATGGGTCACATTGAAGTTTTTTCTATCAAATAAGGTAAATGCTTTATCATAGAGTTTTTACTATCTATAATGGTGAAATGGAAAGATATATTTTATTATTTTTTGTAAAAAATCATATGTAAATATTTATTTTAGTTTAATTAATGAATTATAATAGGTTTAAACTAATTATTAATGTTTTATAAAAATAAATTACTTCACCAACAAGGATGATCCACTCCTATACTATGATCATACACTCAATAAGGATGATTCACTCATGATAATGAAATTTTATTTTTATTCTCCAATGAATTAAACATTATGGGTTATCAAACTATAATATTGTTAGATAACCTAGAGTATAGAATAAAATATAGGATAAAAATACATGGTGTAATCAACCATACCTCAAAGTAATTCATGATGTACCCAGTATGACTCAAATTTCATAGTTTTAGTTTAAAATTGACATTTTATTAATGTATTGTTTAATATTTATGTTTAATTTATTTCTCTATAGAATTACTAACATAATAATTGTTTTTATATATAAGTTTATTATTTTTCTTGAGTTGGGGGTGGTTTTTTCAAATATTCTCATGCTCGTGATAGATTGGACTTCGAGATGCAATTGTGATAAAAATAATAAGGAAATGAGTTAAGAATGAATACAACCATAATGAAAAGGTGAATTCCTACTACTTATTTAGTTATTTTTTTCACTATTTTATCTACTATTTTTAAGTTAATTTCATTATAATTTTTATCTAATATTTTTTTCATCGATCTTTTGGGATGTTATATTTTTCCTTCAATCGTCTGCAAAGATCTAAAAAAGATAAAACATGTTGCTTTTGGATGAGAAGTTGCAGGAAGCATGGGGTTTCTTCTTCCATAAAAATGGAAAATTTATTTCTTTTTTTGATTGGTGTATATGGTTTAAAGAAAATTACACATGACATAATCAACCATTCGTACCTCAATATGATGCATAGTGTGACCGATATGACTCGAACTGTATGTTTTTAGTTTATAATTTACATTTTAGTTCAAAAAAAAAACATCATATAATCAAAACTGATAAAAAAAACTAATATTATTTTGATAATTTAGTACAATAATACATAATTATTTTTTTATGTGTAGAAATCAGTCACACCTCAATCTAATGCACAATGTGCCCAGTATGTCTCAAAGTGTTTGTTATCTATTTCAAATTGAAGTTTTAGTTCAAAAATTTCCACTCATTAAAAATTTATAAAACATGTATGTATTGTTTTTATAATTTATGAAAATGATTCATAAGTCATTTTTTATGTGTAAGAATCATTCTCATGTCAAATTGACACATGATGTGGCCGGTATGACTCAAAGTGCATGTTTTAAGTTTAAAATAAAATTTTCTTAAAAATCAAAAGTGATGTACTCAAAAAAAATAAAATGAATTTATATTGTTTTGATACTTTATTACAATAATCCATATGTCATTTGGGATGTGTAGGAATCAACCACACCTCAATCCAATGCATGGTGTGGCCGATATGGCTCAAACTGTATGTTTTTAGTTTATAATTTACATTTTAGTTAAAAACACACATCACATACTTAAAACCAAGAAAAAGAATTAATATTGTTATTATAATTTAGGAAAATAATACATAATTCATTTTTGATGAATAGGAATCAACCACATGTTGATTAGATACACGATGTGCCAAACATGACTCAAAGTATCCGTTATCAGTTTAAAATTAAAATTTTAGCTTAAAAAGTGTCACTCATTAGAAACCAAAAAATGTGATTAGATTGTCTTGATAATTTAGTAAAATTATTCATAAGTCATTTTTATATGTTAGAATCAGTCTCATGTAAAACTGATGCACAATGTGACCAGTATGACTAAAAGTTCATGTTTCTAGTTTAAAATGACATTTTATTAAAAAATAAAAGCAATATACTCAAAACTGAGAAAACACATTTGTATTATTTTTATACTTTATTATAATGATCCAAAAGTCATTTGGGATGTATAAGAATTAGCTGTTCCTCAATCCAATGCACAGTGTGACTAGTATGACTCCAAGTGCATCTTTTTATTTAAAATTAACATTAATTTTAGTAAAAAAGAGAGCATACATACTCAAAATTGAGATGTTTTTTACTATTTTTATACTTTTAAGAAAATTATCCATAATAAATTTTTTACATGTAGAAATTATCCTCAACTTAATCTGATACACGATGTGCCCGATATGACTCAAAGTGTCTATTGTTAGTTTAAAATTGACGTTTTAGTTCAAAAAGTGTAACTCACTAAAAAGTAAGAAAAAATTCTCAGATTGTATTGGTAATTTTGGAAAGTGATTCAAAACTAATTTTTCACATGTAGGAATTAGTCTCACATCAAACTAGCCCACTATTTGACTGGTATGACTCAAATTGTGTGTTTCCAGTTTAAAATGGCATTTTAGTAAAAAAACAAGTGACGTACTCAAAACCCAGAAAACACATTTAGGTTATTTTGATAACTTTTAACAATGGTCCATAAGTCATTTGGGACATATATAAATAAGACTCACCTCAATCCGATTCACAGTGTTACTGATATGACTCCAAGTAAATATTTTCAATATATTAGTGTCATTTTAGTTTAAAACATATATCACATCACCAAAACTGAGAAAACGAGCCTATGTTTTTTTATCATAATTCTATTTGATATTACGTAATTAGTATTCTTATTATTTTTATCATAGGATTATTTAGTTAATTTTTACAGAGACAATGATGGAATACGAACAAGAAATGGTGTAATGTGCAAGAATCATCCGTAACTCAATCCGATACACAATGTTCCTGGGTTGAATCAAAGTTTAGATTAAAATTAACACTTTTTATTTAATTAATTTATTTATATTAATACTAACATAATATTTTTTTTCTTATACAGGTGCGTTCTTTTACTCGATTAGGGGTGATTTTTTTATACAGGTGCATTCGTTTTCTCTATAGTATAATGTTTTTTTATTGTATTTGTTTTATAAATTTTATTTTATTTATATATTTTTACCTGATTTTTCTAATTTCTTGTGATATTTTTGGTGTTTTAGTTTGATGTTACAACACACTATAGTATGCCCAATTTCTAGTTCTTATTAGTGGAGTAAGTGCTTAGTGGTACCCAAAGGTGACAACAAAAGACAACATTTGTGTCTCATTCTAGTTCATTATAGAGATCTATCCACCTCAACTACTTTAATTTGGTTTCCCTTTTGGGTTTTTGGGTATTTAATTTTCCCTTTACTCTATAGTTTATGAATTGTTACTTCTTTTTGGATCTTATCAGTTTTCACATGCATCATACATTGTAGTCGATAATTATTATTTAGCATGCATTATTTTATCCTTTATTGAGATGCAAGTTTGTGTATAGGTGGACTAGGATAAGGCCTCCCATCATGTGTGATATTTCTATTCGATGCTAGTCATCAGGCCCTGGACTATTATAGGTACTATTGTAGGGGAACACTTAGCTCACTACCAGACCATGTGGGGGTATTGGTGGGTTGTTTCATGTCAAGTAATTTGAATATTCTTCTACTAAATCATTAAGGTTGTAAAATCCATGATAATATTTATAGAGGATATAATAACATAGTTTTTTTAACATTTTTTTTTGATTTTTATTAAAATTTTAATATGCGAAGAATAAAAATTTAATGAGTACTTTAAGTGATTAATTTTTCAAGTTTTAAAGTGTGATTTCCCTATTTATTTTGATGTGAATTTTTGAAATTAAATTAATGATGATATTATTTAGAGTGAAATTTATTTTCATTTGTTTAAATAAGTATAATTTTCTAAGTGTAATTTTTTTATTTATAAATTTATAATTATAATTTTATTTATTTTAATTTTTATTACTTTTGTTGGAGTAATAAATAATCATAATAATAATATTATAGATGATATTTTTTAATTATTATTATGAAAATGGGGGGGGGGTTGAAAGTGAGTGGTGGGTTTCCCACACCAAAATCCTTGTAGCTGGGGATCGTACCTTAACTGTTAGTAATTTGGCCCCCCAATATTTTGGAGGTGGATTTTTTCCCACATACATAATGTGTGTGATTGATGTTCTTCATCCCACATGCTCTACACATGGGAGGTAATCCCACATTATCAGGACACAATAATGATAGAAAACACAACTACATGGATGGGGAACAAATGATGGGGTGGCATGGGTGATCTGAATATAATGAGTGACACGACATGGTGGTGGGGCATGATATGGTGCACCAACTTTCATGGATTAGTTGGTGTAATCATAAAAATTGAAAAAATTATTATATTATGGCCTATGACCTCTAGAATTTTGGTCTATTCACTTAGGTCATTTGACCTACCATCATCTCGGGCCTTTTAGTCCAATTGAAATTGTATTAGGTCCCTGTGGGTTATTATTAATCCTATTTAGGAGGGATGAGGATTAACCCACTTAGCACATCTAATGTGCTTGTGTTTGTAGTTTTAATCCCTTCAACATGAAAAAACTATCATTATGAGTATTTTTTGATAATGATTCAATTATTATGAAAATAATGTTTTAAATACACACACACGCACACACACACATACTGAGAGTGAAGTGTGTGAGGGAGAAAGTGAGGGATTATTAGAGTGGGGGTGTGATTGTGTGGATGGGTGTTGCGTGCTGAGTGGGTGATAAGTGTATGAGCGAGTGGGACATGGTGTGTGTGTGTTTAGAGATAATATTTAAAAAATATAAAACTTTTAACAAAGAGAGAGGCATATACTTCCCCCTAGTTTTTCTAGGTGGCTAATGGACTCTACAAACTTCAATAGAAAAATTTTATTTATAAAATTTAAAAAGATTAAATTTTCCCCAACTCCCAACCTATATCACCCTAAGATAAATTTCTCAAAAAATATAAAATAAAAATGATGGGGTGTCCTAGAAGGTGGTATTTTCTCCCTTTTCCATTATCCTTTAGTGTATCTCTTATTACCAAAACAATATCAAATAGTTAATCCTCTATCTTCCCTTCAAAATAATTCTATATTGTCTCTATATTATCTCCTATTATATTTATCCATTTTGCAGACATTATGTGACATTATAATCATTTTAAAAAGTATAATTTTGGAAGAATTATGAAATTATGATGAAATACTTGGATTTATCTTTCATCAACTTAAATTAATCATCAATTTAGAATGTGTTAGGTGATCTATTTCATTTACTTTGTTTTTAAATAGACGTTTTTATGTGGTTTGTGTATTCAATATGTGATATTAACTTTGAGTTTATCTAATATAATGAAGAGGTATTTTATTCTAATGAGGTGTAAATTAGGTGGATTAATATGTATTAAGTAAGTAGTTTTCTTATGATAAACTATTTAAATTGAGTTTTAGTGTTGGTGGAATATTTAATTCTTTAAATATTTAAGTTGTGTTTAATTAAGAGAACGTGTTATTATTATTATATATAATAAAAATGAATATTTTTTTCTCGAAATTGTGGTTTTATAATTCAATGGAGTTGATGAATTTTTTTAAAGTTTTATATAATTTTAATTGATGTTATATAAGTTTATGTGGATTAATAGAAGTAATAAAATAGATATTTACATGGCATAATGTGTTATTATGTGATGGAAATTGCATTTTCTACAAAAAATATATCTTTTTGTGAAAAAATCATAAAAATTAGTTAAGTGTATTGTTACTTGAGTATAAAAATAATTAATTGTGAATTATAATGTGAAAGTGTTGATTTTAAAAATAATTCAAACTAATTTTAATGATGAAATCTACTTGATGTTTTTTAATAAGAGATTTAATTCTAAATAATCATAATTAGGGGTTAAAGAAATATATTTTGTTTTAAATGGTGTTTTTATAAAATTTATTGAAATATGGGATTATGTAATGAAGATGAGAGGGATCATCAAAGGAATCCTATTATAGGTCATGGGTTGGTGACTAAAACCAATGGTATACATAAATAAAATAGAAGGCATTACTCGTATAATGCTTGAAATATATATAAAAAACCACCAATCAACCCCATAATATAAAAATATAAACTATTATCCCAAATTTAATGTAAATTTTATAAAAATATAAGTCTCTAAAAAATACCAAAATGAAAGTCTTAAGGAAGAAACACCATCATCAACTCTAATCTTGATATATTAATTCACAAATAAATCACTAAATCCTTCCTAGAAACTTGAAAATATTTTTTTTCTATAAGTATGAGAATATAGTTATATTAAATATGATCCTTCTAAATAAATCTATTGAAAATATGGGAGAATCATACTAATTCTTCAATGAACAAGTAACACAACCAACATGTAACTATTAGGTCAAATATCACCCAACCTCACAAAGGCTTGCTAACCTAATATATCATCCAAGTATAATAACATTATATTAGAATAATATATCAAATAGGTAACCCAAAAGAACTTCCTTAATGGTTTTTTATATCATTCTCCAACAACATATGTCTTGGTGTTTGTATTCCTTCCATATAACCAATATCTACATCCCACATTATAGCCATAACGACATCATCATCATCATCATCACATACCTCATCATACCAAATACTGAGACCAAATATCACTACATCATAATTTAAAATAATAAAATCATCATATTTGGGTATTATGAATGAAGGAGATCAACCTCATGTACTCCTCTTACAATGCACGACCCGCACCATGTACTACATCTACTATCACAACATCATCCAATCGCATCAATGCACTTAGAATTATGACCATAAAAAACTGAACATTATAACATCATGCCATCATAGACAATAAAACATATTAAGGGAGAGTGAGGAAGAGGGAATAATAGACCATCCATTCCCTTACCATCCTAGATATTGGTGAAAAAATTAGGAACCCATAACATTTGGAAGTCGATAAGGTTATCTAAATTGGGTGAGGTGCGTATGGAATTTCAAGAAAATATAACATATAATACAACCAAATAGAACACCAACCTAAAGTTTTATACAAAAACAATACTACTATAATCCACAACCATCATTACGTCATCGATATAATCCACTATCAACTCTACAACACATTCAGACCTACTTTTCTACATAAAACAACCACAACATCATTCAAAATTTACCATTTAATCACACCATTTATCAATTATAGATTTTACATTTACCATCCATATTACAATCATTATGTCATTCATTCCCATATTTAAGGTCACACCATTCTTTATACATCAACCATGGTAAATAAATCTATTACCCATTCATTCCATTTATCAATACTTGATTAATAGAAAATAGATTATTCAATTCCAGCCAACACACATTACCACATCCATTACTACCATTCATATTCCATACCATCGAGCACCTATAAAACATACTCTCAATTAATAACCAACTGAAATCCAACCTGTATAAAAACACATGATAATATCCATTATAACTTCCAAAAATACATACCTTTTCCATACAACTGGCCATGACACCATAACAACCTATCCACCACACATCAACAACCACATCCTCCCATGGTCACCATGGAAAATAACCCCAAATTATGATACTAATACATGTTAACCCCATAAAACTATCCACAATAATTTATAACCCCTTAAACATATACTATAATAATGGAAACTCAACAACATTAATGAATAAAAACAAATTAGTAACACAATACAACAAACAATCATATTTTAATCATTCTTTATTATAAAACATTAGTGGCCTTCATAATAATCATTAACACATTTATGTATTTCTAAAAACTATTTTGAAATCATCTTTATATTATTAACATTTTATAAAAGGTGATTTCTTCCATTTAATTCTTAGTAAATAATATAAATTTAAATAGTAAATAAAACCACTTAGTAACATCATCAAATAAGTCACATGATATAAGTAATATCATGAAATCATATAAACACATGTGAATAACCCTTTACCCTCCCATTTTATTAGTCTAATTAATTATATTTATAAATTAATTTTTACCATACACCCAAGGAAAACAAAATAATGAATCTTCTATAATTTACACATAAATAAGGGTGATGTCTAAAATCCTCTAACTCAAACAAAGATTTAAATAAATTTATAATAAATAATCAAGGGAAGAGATGATTACAAATCCAAAACCATGAAAGTAACACCCAAAAAAACCTAGACCACAAAAATCACCATAAAACCATGAACGAAAGAAAAAAACCAATTACTAACATCCATAGATCCCATCCAATATTAAATAATAAGGTGTGAAACCAGAAATAAATAATTTCACCATAGATCACCAAACAATATATCTCTAGAATATGAGGGAAAAAATTCAATTTAAGGCACTAAAAGGTATCCAAATGGGAATCTATGTCTTCCAAGACTCAAGTTTAATGAAGGAAAACAAAATGAATTCAGATGGTATTTTGAATTTATGCTAAAACTATAAATTTAAGGCTTCACACCATGATATGTCATGAACACACCATGGTAGGTATAAATAAAAAAAATCCATAAATAATTCCATGAATCCACTATATATCACCCCATTTAATTCTAATTAAACTATCTTAATTTGATACAATAAATGGAGATCATTTCATGGCCAATGTGTTCATGCCACAATGCATGGAACAGTGAAATATATGGTGAATCCTTGAACCATGTCACACTATAAAAAAATATCAATGATGTGTAAATTATAAAAATAGAAGAACCACTAAAACAACCACCCAAAATGTCATAACAAAATATCTAAAACTATTCCATGATAGCTACTCATAGAAAATAAAACACACTCCCCAAAAATATTCATGTCTCAAAAAAACACCCTCATGTTGTGAACATAAATGTAATATCCAATGAATGAGAGTAAAAAATTCTATATATAAGAATAAATATTCCAAACATAAGGTTTTTCTAGAAATGTAAGGTTTTTAAATTTAATAAAAATAACTTTAAAGGCATTCGCACCATTATGGGTCTTATGAAACTATGACCACACTTCTATCCCCAAAAAACCGCAACACATAATTATTATGTAATTCACCAAAAAGATGTGACACTTCCCCATGTCATGATAAAAAAATCACCTACTACGACACAACCTTTAATGGAACAACTCACCAAACTAAAGAACCACCGTATTCTCTAGCCATCCATTTATTCCATGATACCAAAGGCTATACTATGACATAGTCCTACTAACTAAATTCTCAACTCCAGCTCCCCCTTTCCTCCTCCATACTTATCGCAACACTTGTAACACCTGAAGTAAAAAAAGTAATGGCTCAAAAAGGCCTTGAATGTAACATCTGATACCTCTAAAATGATTCTTATCCCTAAAAATCAAAACCAAACCTAGAAGTAAAACATAAACCAACAACACTCCCTTGTATATACCTATCAGACTAAAAAATTCCACACCAAATAATAATAAAAAATAGAAAATAAATAATATCAAACAAATTAAAAATAATAATTCATTTGAATGAATTCATTACAAAATAATATATCTCATAACTAAACAAAATAAGGTTCAAAATATTTTGGTGTACTAGGAATGCTTTTGCGTCTTACATTACCATGTACGTTCCCCAAAACTACCATGCATAAAAAACGTGAACCAAGGGAATAAATCACCTACAAAACATTATCTCTTATGATCTTGAATCTCAACTAACTACTCTATGAATTTCATATCATCTTCCAAATACAATTATCCCCAATCAATGAAACTTTAGTCCTTTAGAGAAATCAACATAGCTGTGCTACATGGAAAAAATCATGGAACTAGTCTAACTATGGGGGAAGAACTAACTGCTATGTCACCTCAGTAATGTTCCCCAAAACCTTTAAGGTACCGATGAAATAAAAGAATGTTTACTCCCACAACCAAATCTCTATTTTCTATAAAAATGAAAACCCTAAAAAATACATGATCATCTACCTCAAACTCCATAGGTCTACTCCTTTGATCAACATAAGATTCCTGACGGTCTCATGTCACTTTTATCTACTCCCAAATCATATAAACCTTATTTGTTTTTATTTGCAGAATATATTTTACAAGGACCACCAATCCCCAAAATGTGGTCCAAAACAATGTAAATCTATAAGGAAACCCATAAAATTACTCAAATGGATCCATGATAATGGAATAATGGTTTCTATTATTATAGGAAAAATAAATTAAAGGAAGGAGCTTTACCCATGATCCACTAAAATCCAAGATGATTGCATGTAATATGTCCTCCAGTGTTTGGATAGTCTGCTCAATTGGACTATCTATCTGAGGCTGGAAAATAGTGTTAAGTCATATCCAAAATCAAAATGTATGGTGAAGACCTCCCCAGACTTGTGAGGTAAAATAAGGATATAGAGTAGAGATAATGTTCCTTGGTAACCTATAAAGCCTCACTATCTCATCCATAAACTCCATTGACAAAACATTAATAGCACCTGACTCTGTGATTTCCAAAAAATAGGATGACTTCAATAACTAATCCACAATCACCCAAATATAATCACATGCTCTTTGGGTTCAAGTAAAATCAATGAAAAAATCCCTCGAAATTTACTCCCACTTACACTTGGGGATATATAATGGATGAAACAAACCACATATTAAATAATTCTCTACATTCAACTATTGAGATACAAAACATCAAAACAAAAACTCCACCACTAACTGCTTCATCTCGACCCCTAACACTAAATATTCAAAACATGATACATCTTGGGTATTTGGGGATTTAATACTAAAGGTGAGATATGAAACTCATGAATAACTAATTATTATATTTCTAATTTAATAACTAACTACCATAATAGAAACATATGATATCACTCATCCTTTAACCCCCACTTAGGAGCATCACCATGAAAGATGCGATCTCACTTCACCTATACCTTTGAGTCACCCCACTGAGACTCATCCACCTAATGTAATAGGGATGGTTGAACCATTATAAAGTAAAGAAAACCTTTTCCACCCATCTCTTCTAAATTAATATGGATCACTTCATGATCCTCTATTACTCTCCAAACATCTTTGGACTCAAACAACATCTATATAGGATTTCTTACTTAGTACATCAATAAATACATTCCCTTTTCTAGATGTGTAAGAGATATCAAAGTTATACAACTAAAATAACTCCATATACCTTCACTAAAATATATTTAAATAATATTTATAGAAAATATACATCAATATCTTGTGATTTTTGAAGAATAAAAAGAATTCAATAATGAGGCAATATCGCCACAACTTTAAGGAAAACACCATTGACACCAAATTGAGATCATGGGTGGAGTAGTTACGCTCATAGGGAATAAATACCTAGAAAAATATGAGACATACTCCCTCTACAACATCAATATGTAACCAAAAATAATATAGGGAGCATCATAGAAAACCTAAAACATTACTAGATCCTATAGAAACCAAATAATAGGAGCACTGATTAGCTCCCCCTTTAGCTAGTTAAAATCTATATAACACTGATTAGTCTATATGAAAGACTATTCATTACTATTAAAGGATATAAATAGGGTCTCAATACAATAGAAATTAGATATTAACCTTTAATAGTATTCCATGATACCAATGAAACTATGAACGTCTAAAATATTCTTATGTGCAACAAAAAAAAACAATCAAATCAATACTTGAATGATAGACTACCACTCTTTAATATGACACTAAATTCAAAATAAAATTCACCTCATGTGTCCAAAACATAAACTTAAACAAATTTACATTTATATGATGTAGTTTAAGGACTTATAAAATAGACCTAATATTCTCAACATGATCCACCCCTTACATTGATTAGATAAGGATGTCGTTAATAAATTCTACCAAGAAACAATCCAGGAAATCATGAAACTAAAAGTTCATGAGTCCCATTATAATTTATAGTGAATTGATGAAACTAAATAACATAAACATAAAATAAAAGTTCCTATATCGACACATGAAAGAATAATTCAGTGTATAATCTTCATTCACCCCATCTGATGATACCCTGACCATAGATCAATCTTTTAAAAATAAATAGATTCCTTTAATTAGTAAAAAAATCATCTATACTAAAAAGTGTTTAATGGTTTTTGAAAATTATCCGATTATACCTTTTATATTCTATGAACAACTTAAAATCGCCATCCTTTTTCTTGGAGAGAAATAACAGAGCACCCCATAGAGACACACATGGCCAAATCAAAACCTCATACATCACATCATTAATCAAAATATAAAACTTCCACAACTTGAAAGGTTTAATATATAAATAATTAATTAAAATCAGATAGGCAACAAGCTATAAATCTATAGCAAAGTTGATATCATATTGATGAGGTAGTGTCACCAAATATTTTGGAAAAACATTTGAGTACTCTTTGGTAACTATAGGGAACTCCATAACCTGTGCCTCTGCTGAACCCAATGAAAAATATTATAGGTAATACAAAAGAGGATATGAGTTCCTATGAAATATCTAATGATACCTCTCTCCCTTGAACACCACAAAATATCATTCTACTTTATGGAATAGTACTATCCTCTAGAAGCAATCAATAACCATGAATAAAAAATACAACCAATCCATACCAAAAATGACATCGTATGGATGTATCTATATGAAGAGATAATCTCTCAATGACTTATGTTTCACCATTATCATCTCACATAACCAATATAAATCAATAATATTCATCTAACCTCTAACTAGTATAATCAACACTAGGGGCACTATAACTCTCTACTCATTGAGTCATAAGGTGTAGGACAAGAAGGGTGAAAAAAGGGGTGTGAATAAAAAGAATAAAAAAATGAAACGATCGAGGTGGAAGATAAAAAAATGATACCTTGGAAAATCTTTGGTATATCTCATGAATGCATATATATGGAATGAAACTGACCACAACTAGGTCCTCTACCTTATGGTCCCTACTAACGACCACTTCTATGGACACACTCAGTTGTAGATCCCTGAGAATGGGGATATCATTGGGATATCCTCTACCTTCTCTATCTCCCCTCAGTGAAGAAAAAACATACTATGGATTCTACTAAAATAGCCATTGAGGCAATTTCTATTGTGGTTGGAATGGAAACTGACTACCTACACCTTATTGGCCACTATGAATATTCAGGCACTAAAACTGAAAGTTACCACGACCTCCACAAGTGAATCACATAGGTATATATCTATTGATAGATGCATGGGAACTACTATATCTATAAAAATTAGGTAAATACTAAAAATTTGAATCCCTATCATTTTAAACCTTGACTATTCTGAAATTGAATACCCTCCACCTATAGACCTACTCCTTAGGAAGCTCTATTGAATCCACTCATGAAATGATCCTAACTATGCATGCATCCTCTTGATCTCATGTACTTTTTTTTACTACTCTAGATACATAAGAAATATAATTGTGGTAACCACCTAATAAATAACTAAATGCAATTCCACCTTTAAGCATAATTCTATGGACTTCTAATATGAGAAAAGATTTGGAGAAAATTAGAGATGGTATATGAATCAAATCCTAATATCCCACATGCTCAAGATCCTCTACCAAAGAGAGATAAAATCATACCATTTTTTCAAACTCATCATAAATGAAAGGAACTTATCACTAAATTTCTTATAATATTCATCCTATTGAACTCTATCCTCATTAGTCACTCCAAGGAATATGATCTACCACTAGAGTGATACCTCTCTTCTGATGATAACCAATGGTACTAGATACTCCACTCTTCTATGAATCAAGTCTATGGTGATATTTAGATACTCCAACCAATGATCCATCTCTAAATAATATACACTCCCTATATACTTCTCCAAGCCTTGACACTAGAACTCACACATTCTCTTTCTCCAAGACACATACTCCTTAGTTGGGTTAACCCTCCTATGATCAAATAGATCATTCAATTGAAAATCTATAACCTAATCCACACATGTACAATGATCAGGAGATATATCTTTAATAAAATAAGGAATATATGAATCTTGATAACATGTAATTAATTTAAGATCATTTAATTATATTTATTTTTCTTTCCCCAAAATCACCCCAATTCAAACACAAGAACAATGAATATGACGCATGAACCTATCCCAGGTCCTTACCCCATAATTGGTATTATCTTTCCTAGGGTGTTCAGTGAGCTTAAGGTCAATACATAAGATCATAGGGGGGGGGGGTAATATTCTATTCACTAGCTAACATCCCTTGGAACATCACATACTAAGTTTAATTATTTTCATTTCTTTACTTACCCATAAAATCCCTACAAGTTTCTAATCACAATATCCTTTATAAATCTCATCCACAGCTTTAATAATACCTTTTCATGACCCTTCAACACCATTAACCCCTGACGGGCTTGTAGTGAAGATGAGAGTGATCCTTGAATATTTCTTCTAATAGTCCATGAGTTGATAACTAGTACCGATGGTATAAATCAATCTAATGGGAGTAATTTCCATCATATTTTTAGGAATATATATATATAAACCACCAATAAATATCCTAATAAAAAAAATATAAATCATTATCTCATAAAAAATATAAATTTTATGCATATATAAGTTTCTTAAAATAAATACCAAAATGTAATTACTATGGCAGCAATACTATCAATAACTTTAATCTCGAGCCATTAATGCCCAACCAGATCACCAAGTACTTCCTAGAAATCTAAAATATAAATTTTTATATATAGGGATGAGCATAAAGATATACTCAACATGATCCTCTTAAAGACCTCTCATGAAAATGTGAGATAAGTATAATAATTATTCAATGAATAAACAACAAAACCAATAAGCAAATACCAGTTTAACTACCACCCAACCTTGTTATGGATCAATCATGAAATATTATATCCATGTATAATAATATAATATCATAATAATATATCAAAGAGGTACCCCAAAACCACTTCCCTACTAGTTTTTTTCTCTATCACCCCAACAACAACTCCCTGGTGATTTCATCCATTCTATATAACAACATATCCACACATCACATCATAACCATAACATCATCATCATCATTATCACATACCTAATTATACTACATACCCCAACCACATATCATATCCTCATCATAGTAGAATATTTTGAACAGAAAGGAAATCAAACTCATTCCTTCTTATCACGATGCTTGCCACCCACCATGTACCACATATACTATCAAAACATCATCCCATCACATCAAGAAAATCAAACTTATAGTCATAAAATCCCATGTGTCATAATTTTAGACCATCATAAATGATAAAAAAATTAAAGGGAGAGAGTGGATGAGAGATTATTAAACCATCCATTCCCTCTCTAATCTAGATATTAGGGGAAACACTGAATCCCCAAAAATATATAGGAATCAATAATATTATTCATATTGGGTGGTATGTATATGAAATAATTTGAAAATATAACATAAAATATATCCAAAAATTATCCTAACATGAAGGTTTATAATAAAATAATACTAATACATCCCACAACCATCACCAAGTTATATATAGCATTCACTACCAACTCTACGACACAAACAACCCCAATTTCCTATACAAAACAACCATAAAAACATTAAGAATTTTATATTTAATCACATCATTTATCATTTATAGATTTACCATTTACCAAGAAAATTATATTAATTATTCAATTTATTTCCATATTTAATGTCAAACCATTATCTATCTATCATCCAAATTTAATCCACATATTACCTTTTCATTTCATTTATCAATATCTCATTAATAAACCATAGATTATTCAATTACATACCATGCCCATTACCACATTAATTAACACTGTTTATAATCTATACCACCTAGAATCTATAAAAAATACTCCCAACACATAACTAACCACCACAAAACCAACATTATAACCCATTCCAATATCCATCACAACTGCCACAAAGTCATTCCTCTTCTGCAAAACTAACCATAACAACCCAACCAACACACATAAAAAACTATATACTCCTATTCACACCAAGGAAAATACCTAAAACACCCACTACTCACACACATAAACACCCAAATATCAGCCACAAACTATTCCAACCACTCCCAAAACAATAACAATAATGAAAAAAACAATTGTGAACAAAAAAAATCAACAACACAATACAAAAAAATAATATTTTAATCATTAATTCATATAATACATTGGTGTACAATATAAAAATTATTACCACATTTACATATTTCCAAATAAATATTCCATTACTATATTTACACAATTAACCTTTTATAAAAGGTGATTCTATCCATCTAACATAATTCATATCATGAAATCACATACACACATGTAAATCACCCTTCCACTACCATTTTATTAGTTTTATTTATTTATTTATTAAGTTAATTCTTACCATCAACTCAATGAAAAAAATAATTAAATTTTAATTATTTACACCTAATTAAGGGAGATGTATTGAATCCATTATGTAAATCATATCATTATATCAACCACTACATAAGAATCAAGGGAAGAGATGACCCCAAATAAAAAACCACATGAGGAACTCCCAAATTAACCTATAATACAAAAAAATCCATAAAAAAATTAACCTAAAGCTTACAAAACCAAGGCCTAATAGTTCCATAACCTCTACAAGATGATATAGTAAGGTGATAACTAAGAAAGAATAAAATAATTTCACATCGAATAAAAAAATCAATCTCTAGAATTTAAGGGATGAATAACATTCAAAGGCACTAAAACGTATCCATAGGGGCATATATGGTTTCTAAGTCTCAAATTGAATGAATTAAAATAAAATAAATTCATATAGGATTCTGAATTTATACTAAAACTAGAAATTTAATGCACCACAACATGATAGGTCATGGTCACATAATAACTAGGCTAAATTGAATTAAACTTTAAAAATCATGTTGAGAATTCCCTATATCTCCCCCTTTTAATGCTCGGTCAAATATCACAATTTGATATTACCAATAGAGGTCACTCTGTGACCAAAGTGGTAATGTTGTGATGCTTGACCCTCTGAAAGACATGGCACATCTCTAAACCTTTTCATGAAAAAAATTAAAATCTCTACAGTTTGATAGTGAAAAAATGGAAGAACTAGTAAACCATCCATCCAAAATGTCACACTGTGATAGCTAAAACCATACCATGAAAAATAATCTTGTAAAACAAAACAAAATCCCCAAACTACTTCAATTTGTGACAAAATAACCTCACACTGTGATCAGAAATGTAATATTTTACACACCACTAATGTCCACTTGAAATGTATTCACACCATGATAGGTATCACTATACCATGACCACACTTACAACCCCAAAATAAAAAGATTCCTAAATCTCATGTCCTATACCCCCAATCTGTGGAACTTCCCTGTATCATATAATAAAATCACATACTGTGACTCAATCCTTCATGAAGCGAGTCACCAAAATTTATAACCTCCATCTTTTATATCCATCCTACTAAACTGTAATACTTAGGTCCATACTATGACATACTTATTCCACCTAAAATCGCAACTTAAGCTCTACCTTTCTTCAACTATCCATCTCCTAACACTTATAACACCGAAAATTCACAAAGTAAAGGGCTATAAAAGAACAAAATATTATATGTATTATTGGTTAAATGATTTAATTTGTATCTTAGGTAAATAAAAAGGTAATTTAAATTACTTTTTAATATGTTATTTTCTTAAAAAAGGGAAAATATGGATTGAGGGGTTTTAATGAGATTATAAAAGGAAATTCTATTACTGATTAAAAAAAACACAAGATAAGTGTTTGGTGTTTGATTTAGAATATGTAAATTTTAAATGGTAAAATAATATTTTTCCTTTTAAATACAATGGGTCATCACATAAGTGTTTTTTATAAAAATGATTTATATTATTTATTAAAATTATGTATTGATGAATATTGTTAGGTGTTTAACTTTACAATGGGTTGTAGGATAATTATATTTGTTGTTATGAGTGTTTAAGAATTGGTTGTTATACTAAATTTGAAAAATGTAATTTTTCATATATTAAATATTAAAATTCAATGGCCATGATCTTGGACAAAATATTGGGAAACCTTGGGTTAGGATACGACATGATGTGAGCTATGTGTTCAACTTTTCCTTGTGTTGGACCATGATATATATAACATTCCATGCGATTGGAAATATTTTTTATAATATGATAGATATTTTCTCATGTTTTTTATGGGTATGATATAATCCATGGGTTTGAATATTAAATACCATTGTAGACATTCATATCATCTACCAACATTGGAGAAAGTAAGTATATATGATATTGTGGTGTCTTGGTTAACACCCAAAATATTGTGATATATAATATTTTTTATATATTAAAATCATTAAATAGTATTACACTACTCACATAATATGATGTTGAACTCTAGGTGATTTCTAGGTTCATGGTGTTTTGTGCTGAGATATTATCTCACACCCTATATGAACACATGTCGTGTGCATATAAATTTTATTTTTGGTGATTCTAGAATGGGAAAGAGTTATTTATAGGAAAATGATTGGGAGATAGTTAAGTCATGGATATGATTGAATAATTAACTTTGAGTTATAATTTTCATGTTACAGTATACGGGTAAGTTTATTACTCACACCCACCTCCAATAGGTCAATGTATAACAACTATCACTGAGGTATCCAGTAAAAATAATTAGAGGCATTACCTATAAGAATTACTTGACACATTTTTTTATAAATAATTATCCACCATAACATAAATAAATAATAAAAATAAAATTTAAACAATGTAAATATAATAAACATATCCAAAATAAAATAGGGTAATTAAATAATTACCACATACATATATCACACCTTGATTAGATGTAACAAAAAATTAAATTATAATGGATGAATCTAATGTGGTCACCTTAATGAAGTCTCTAAGATATCAGCTACCATATAAACCATTGATCACTAGCCTCCATGATCATCCAACATTTTCACATATTTGTTTGTTTTTATAAAAGAGTATAAAATGGACAAGGGTGAATATATGGGTTGACATTAATACTTAGTATGGTAATCCAAAGAAGTGAATTGACCTCAGAAACTACTAGTGTCAATGTGCATCCTCCATAAATAAAGTGTAAAAAACCAATATCACAACACATCATCATCAATCATAATAATATTTATAATCATTTCTTATCAAGATACCCATATCTCAACATCATCACACTCCCCAAATATAAAAGTGTGTGTATATATATGTCTATGTGAATATGTATATATAATATTCATATTTTCAGATATCATAATAAAAATATCCCTTGTGAACTATGTCCAACTAAATTACACCTATAATCTAGGATCTAATACCTTGAATTTATTTTTTCCTTAGAATATAATAGAGGATCAAAGGTCATAACATTCTATTTATTTAGAGCATCACCATATGCCTCTCTTGATGATTGTTGGAACTCATCAACCTCACATGTGGATGGTATTTTCATAATAAAATAACATATTAGAAAATAATAATACCACATCACATATCATTATCAATTATATGTCTAATGAATCACCCATGATGCACCACCATATCATGTTAGATAAGTACATATACCACTAGTCCCTTGTTGTAGAATCAATGATATGGAAGAAATGAATACTTAGTGCGCTATCATCTTTCTCATTCCTAGAGTCATGAGGAGAAAGATTTTAAAGACTTGGGTGAGTGATAATCTATTACATACCCAGACCAATGAATAAGATTAATATTAAATACCAAAGTGTATCATTAATAGCCTCTAATCTAAAACTATGAGTTTGAATAGTAATAGATACATATGTATGTCATCACTAGTTTCTTACCCAGAGAATTGGATGATAAGAGAATAAATCCCTGGATGTTTTTTTTGGACTCTAACCCAAGTCAGTGGGTGAGTATGAGAATAATCATTAAAATCAACTATTTCCATTAACATCTACCAAAAAATAAACCAATTTATACTTACAATCTAATATGAGTGAAGAATTAATTTATACTACCCATACATTGATTAATCTATCAATAAAATGAATCTTTCTATATAATAATCTATAATACATTCATACCATTCTATATGATTTCCCATATTCTTAGCATATTAAAATCCAATAAAAATTATATTTCATTTATTAGATTATTTAGTTCACTGAGCCTCCAAAATATAAATGTTAATATAAAAATCATATAACCATATCCATATCACCATAAGTGACTGAAAACATTATCACATGATTTTCCTATCTTGATTATATCTTATTAAAAACTCATCACTTTAATTGATAAGGTCCATTCCATTATTTCTTTATAATCCTAAAAATATGTACATGTTATCCTCTAATTATCATAAATTCATCATCAAGGTACAATATAATCATAAGAATATTTCCATAACACCACCAAGGTTAATATCTTTCTTGATTTATGATTCACATCATCAGTTGACGTAGTTTTCACAAAATATATTTTATCGTTAAGAATTCTTATCATCTCATGTTAACTAAACTGAATAAAAATTATTCCTTGATAAAATCACACTATTAAAATTATCCATTTAAAATATATATCATCCATAATTAGTAAAAAAATTATAATATAATCATAATTCATCCTCTTATTCATACTGTTTTGAATAAATAATATAAAACATTCTGATAAAATCTATATTTTTTCACTGATCTTGGCTTTTATTATTTCAATTTATTCCAAAAAGACTTCTTTTATAACCAATATCAATTAAGTAATTAATTTATTTCCACATTAAATGGTCCATATAATCATAGGAAAAAATATTTTATAAAATATTAGTTTATAAAGTTTTTAGGTAACTTTAATCAATGAAATATTATAATTCAATATTTATTATAATTTAATGAAAATTATTCAAAATATATTCTGTAATATTTATGATCATCATAAAAATTAATTTATATCAATATTGAGTATTCAATTTCATTACATAAATCTTAAACCATATATGAAAAGTTGATGAAGCTCTCTTCCATTGAGGAACTCTTGAGAATTCATTTACATGTTGGTAAAGGAGTTTGTAGTTGATACTAATACTTGAAATTCTTAGAAAATAATATTCAACACAATAACATACATATATAAGATCATTGGAGAGATTATTATCATGTAAATTAATGTAAAGTGTTTATGAAATATTTATGTATAGATGAAAACAATTTTAAGTGTGTTTGGAAGAAGTTGGCTATTAGAAATAGCTTCGAGAGTAAGGATTAAAGGCATGAAAGCTTGATATAATTTTAAATAATCCAACCCTGGTGTATTGAGAATTATGAATTTTGTAATAGGTTATGGAGATCCTTTGGATAATTTTTTTGAGTTGATTTTAAGTATTTTAAAATTCCCTGATATGGATTAAAGAATAACTAAATTGATTTGAAGAATTCTATTAAGAAGATGGAAAAATAGATAAGTCCTAATGTTTTTATAACTGTATTGAATATTTTTAATAATTTAATGATATTTTTAAGGATTTTTAGTTTTTATAAGACATTGTAAGTTTGTTAACAATTTAATGGGATTTTATAAGGCTTTTGAGATTGTGTAATACTTTTTATGAGCTGTGTAAGTCTTATCTAGTATCAAAATTTTTCAAAGGAATCAATGTGTAATACTTCCATAGAAACATGAAATACATTATGATTTTGTAATAATTTATCTATCTAAGTATAAGAATTATACAATTTCTAAATATTGGAAAAGTGAGGAATCCCACTGATAAGTGTGAGACCTTTTTATCAAAATTTAATACTTACTAAGTCATAAAATATATCAAACATACTTAAAAATTGGAATAGGCAAAGGGAATCTCTATACTGAATAAAAAATTTGCTTATGTCGTAAGTGTATAATAGTTTAAGAAAATATAAAGTAATTATATAATGAAATATTCTAAAGGGAGATCAAATAAAACAATGAAGACAAGTTCTTTATGGAGATAAACACCATAATGGATGAGTTTTTTTATTCTAGTTGAGATGAGGAAAAAACTAAATCATGTTTTATAGAATGATTTAGTCACACCAAAAATGAGTTAGACACACATTAAAGTTATTTATGATTTACAACAAATAAATAATTTCAACACCTATATATTTTATAGATCATTTGAAGATAAAAAGATCTTAAGTCTCATGAATGTCTTAATGAATATATAGGACCATATTTGAATGAGTTTTTTTTGAGATTTTAGAAATATCTACTAGTTTGAATGAGAAGATCACATTCCACTGAGATTCAAGGATATTACATGATTTAAATGTGAAAAAATATCATCATGAATGTATATATGTATAAAAGTTAAAATAAAATAGAAATATAATATAGGGTATATAGAATTTGATACTATTTATATTGTGAAAACCATATATGCATCTAAGAGAAAAGTAAGACGGAAAAAATATTGGGAGAAGGACCCATATTTCAAGGAAAAAGTAAGAGGAGTCCTATGATATATATATATATATCTTAGTAGGTGATTGAGTAGAGAAGAGGGTGTATATAATTGTTATTATTTTGAAGCTCATGAAGAAGTGATAAGTAGGATCAAACCCTTCCCTATGATATCCCAATATCACATGGTATAATTGAGAAGACTATTGTAGAAGATTGTGGTGAAGAAAAAGGTTAGTGTGCACACTAAACCTGAAATAAGGAGTAATTAATGACATAATTATGGTTTCATTGGAAGTATCATTTGAATAACCGATGGGTCCTAGTATGAGGAACCCATTTAGTGATCACAATTTATTTTTCATAAATATTTCAAACTAGTGGGATCAAGAATAAATAACCCATTGGGAGGTAGCTAGGGTTTTTTGGGAGATATACCTCTATTGTATTCACTCATGTTCATGTTTTTTAGGAGACATCATATAATTTTACTCACTAATGTTTAATAGTATATTTTTTTATCCTAGATCTCAATTTTAATGTATAAATGAGTGGGTACCCACATTGGGACATAACATTGAAATATCTCTATGTACTCATGTTCTTGATTAATACCTACATTGTATGTTGTGGTGAGGTTTGAGATCACTTTAATAGATCCATATATATTAATCAATATAGTGGTTCGAGTTCTAAGAGTTTATAAATAAAAGAGAAGGTAAAACTCAGTAAAATTTAAGAAAATTGATTCACCCCCCTCAATGTCCCTACACGATCCATTGCGATCTTTAAGTTATACCAGAGTAAAAAAGTATCCTATGATTGTTTCTACATTTAATTCCATTATTTTTTAATATATCTATATTAATTACATAGTTTTGGAAGAATTTGATAAGAGTTAAATGAAAAAATAATAATTTACTTCTATTGGTGAAAATATTGATTTTTTTTACAGAACATTGAGAATTAGGAAGAAAAAGGAGGCAAATAAATTGAGAAAGATATAAAAAGAAAAGAATGATCTACAACCACTTGAAGCTAATCAAAGTGGAAATTGTTCATCAAAAAAATCTATTAATAAAAATCCTTTTAGGAAATCAAGTTCAAGATATAGAGAGTATCAAGAAGATGATTCCATTAAATTAGTTTAAAACCTCTATTTTGTGGTCAAATATTATTTGATGAAGGTTATTATTGAATTGTTCAGTTATATATTTGGATTTATAAAGGGATTTCATAATGAAAAATAATAACTAGATTTAGAAGTCAATTAAATGGGGAAATATTTGACTAAAATGTTTCAAAGGTGAAAATATCTCACTCTACTTATTGAATCTAAGGAAAAATATTTCTCACTTTGTGAAGAAATGTATTCTATAGTTAAATATGCAATGAAAAAAGAAAGTGGTGAGAAATTAGAGATAAAAATAATATTTGAAGATAATATTTGTACATTAGAAGAATTGCATAATACTTCTATAAATGTCAAAGATTCCCAGTTGATGGTTAAAAAAAGATAATAAGAGAGACTGAAAAATATTTATAATAGGAAATAAAAATTCATGAGAATTGGATTCAAAATTTTTATAGAGAATAAAAAGATATATTTAGATCAAATAAGGATGATAAAAATATCCTCAACCTAAAGTGTCTTGAAATATAAGTTAAAATGAAATATTTGGAGGAGATACATGCTGAGACTTCCTAAGATACTAAGAAGAAAAATGACTCCACACAAACTTATAATGAGATTATTATCCTAAAAATGACACATATCATTGGAAATAAGATCCTAAAATCATATTCTGATCAACATAAAAAAATATCTTTGATAAAGGTAACCCATATACCATTTAAGTCTATTTTTACTTATTCTATTTTAACTTCTATTATATATATCAAGTCAAAATTTGGGCAAGTATGGGTGGGAAAAAATTATAAAAAATCTAATACTATATTAAGGATGGATGTAATCATTTTTAAGAAGTGTGGACCCCCAAGAAGATCTCTAAAGGATAGGTTTTCTACAAAAAATATTAAGGTGTATAATCAATGAAGACAACATCTACAAGAAAACTGATAAGATTCATAGGCCATTGTTGGTGGTTCTAGAGGTTTAGGAATAGTTCTATTGAATTTTGAAATAACCTGTTAGCTTATAGATCATAAATAATTCCTACACTAAGGGGGAGTATATATAAAGAGAATATAAACCCTACTATAAAAAGGAATTATTAACAGAATAAAATAAATATATTTATTAACAATAGATTTTTAATTCATGATAATTTCTATAAATACTATAAAGAATGTGTCCATAATAAAGGAAAGTAATGGTTTATTCCTACAAATCATAGTTTACATGCTGTTGAGAAAATAGGACCATGGGAATTGAAGAAAAAAATTTAAAAATTACGACACCCTCAGTTTGAGGTATGTTACTATTTTATATTATTTACTTTAAGTTATGAGATGGTTGGGTTGGATCATTGGAAGTATTCAAAGGAATAATCCAAACTGAAGCTAGGATATTGGTCCTAGAGATAGTTTATGGTGTGAAAGATGCCTTACAATGTGAATGGTTTCAGGGAATATTTGATAGTAATTTAATTTGAAGATGTTCATAGTATGATATTTTACTCATGATGTGAATGGTTTTCAAGACTTTTAAGGTTTAGGAATCTTAAAGTTTGGTGTATGTGGATATATTAAAGATTCATAATGTGAATTTCTATATCACACCATAAATTATTTCAATTATAACCATCCTATTAATTATATAACAAATTAAGTTCTCTTTAGTTTCCCTTATTTTCCCTCAAACTCCATGCTTCCTCTAGGTTATTTTAGTGATCACTTACCTTAAAAATAATGATTTCAATGAATCTTCGAGTGCTAGACCTAGGTAATCAAAGGTAATAATTTTTTTTCTTATTCTCCTTTGTTATCTCCTTGATTTATTTTGGTAGAAACCCTAGAATAGGTTTTTAATGCCTATATCTATGGTTTATGGATCTCTTCAATATAAATTATTTAGTATTTATTGATGAAATGAAAAGGGGAGACCAAATATGTGAATCGTGGAATGACTCATAGTGTCAAACTCATTAAAGGTATGTGAATTATCTACATCTCAACTTTTCTTAGAACATGAAGGTTTGGTTTTAAAAAACAACTATTGTGTTTTATTGATAAAATCCCATAGTAATATTCCTTGTTTTGATGAATTTGAAACTATGGGTTGGGAGATTCAACCAAAACACGATTGATTAATTACTTAAATGAGATTTGTTTTCAAAGAAGTATATTGTGTGTCTGAAATTGGCATGAAATGGTTGGTATGTGTTCATATTCATATTGGGGCCTTATTAGATTTATAAATTCCCACTCTTCCAATTTGGGGGAACTTTGGATTGTACAACCATGAGATAACTTGGGTCTGGAGGGATGGGTTATACTCATAGGTTTGGACTTTTTAGTTGACATATGGGATGTGATTCCATTGGTTAGGTTTTTTCATTTGTGGGTGTATACATATCATGGGTAGTATTCATGGCATGATTTATTATCACTTCTTATGTATATACATATCTTGCATAATTATTTTATGTTTCTCACTCATATTTTATATTAAATATTAGATAACACGTTCTTGTTTTAGTAGTGTGTGTGGGAAACCTTGGGTATTTACTACTGAGATGATATACCTACCCCCAACATATGCATCTTGTTATATACATATGAATTGTTTACTATGATATAGGTAATGGGAATGTATTTTACTTTACTAGTGCCATGCCTTTAAAATGTAGTATTTTTGTTTTAGAGTTGGTTCTTAGAGATGTATTGTAGTAGATTTAGTCATGGTGCCTCATAAGTGCCTTTGTTTCTTTTGGTGTATTTTGGTATTTTATTTTTGAAGAATTATGATGTCTATTTTATTATTACAACTCAAATTATGTTTTTTGTTTCTTATGTCGTTGGATTTATGTTTGTTTTTATATCACAAATCATGTTCATTTTATTTTGTTGAGTTTCATTATCACATATTGTATTTCTTCCATGGTAAATCATCCCCCAATTATTACACACACCATTGGAATTTATTTCCAGCCATTGGTGTCTGAGGGATGCCACCTAAGGTTAGTGGAAATTCAATCCTTCCCAAGCCAATGGGTTGAGTCAGGGTGTTATGGAAATGGATATGAGTCTACCTTAAAGTGTATACAAAAAAAGTGAGCTAAAAAAATAAACTTAATAAGCTAACGAATAAAGATTATGTCATGACTTGTACTTTCCCTAGAAACAAGGTGAACCATTTGTTTTTAGTGTAACCCCTAGAAAAAATTACACCTAATAGACAAAATGTTACTACCCATGTCAACAAGAATCACCATTATTTTTAGAATCCAACCTAATTAGAATTCCACAGTTAATCATTCTTGTCCTGGATTAGTGTTCAGTATGGGTGACCTCTTTGAAAGTTTCCTAAGGAACATGTGAGTGTGTAAAAATAACACCGGAAGAACATGTGTCAGCCTATGGGGTAATTCATTAGCCATATAAGTGACCTAGTTGGTAATATCATAAAATGTGCTAGGAAGGAAACAAAAATACATTATAGGAGACCCATGAGGTCATATGTCCAGGTTCATATCCTAGGGAGGTTGGGTTATAAAAAATATTATCAGATCTAATACCTAACCAAAAATGATGAAACACTTCCTAGGTTTGAGGTGTGAGGTCTAAAATGAGGATATTTTTATTTAAAGGGGTGGAGAGCATAATACCCTTAAATATGATACTTATTAAACTAAATTTAACTACCCATATTAACAAGGATCACCTTTCTTTTCTGGATCCTACCTAATTATAACTCTATAGTTATGGATGATTATAATGGAGTAGTGGAAGGATGGGTGACCTCTTGAGAATTTTCCTAGGTTGCATGTGAGTGTGTAAAATGTACATAGAAAGAACATGTGTTGGACTATGGGGATATTAATTAGTCAAATAAGTGTCCATAATTTATAATATCCTAGAGTGTACTGGGAAGGCAACCATGGTATATTACATGAGACCCATGGGGTCAGATTACAAGGTTAATGGCTCAATTAAGGTTGGGTCATACTGGCTAAAAGGAGTTTAAAACCAAACTAGAGATGTTTATTTTATTGGAGAAAAGGTTACAATATGGACCATTTCAAATATGCTATAAAGACCAATTCTAAAGGAAGCAATTTGTAATAAAAAAGGTGAATCAATCCAAGAGAGGAATAAGAGGATTGGTTTAGTTGAATAAATCCTGGATAAAGAGATATAAAAATACCCAAAAAATTTAACTAAAAATTCATGAAGATACCATGTGGAAAAAGCAGTAAATATATTCATGCTAATAAAAAGTTTTTGATTGTTTTGAAAAATCAATTGGAAATGGAAATAAAAACAGAGAGAGAAAAAGATGATGAAAGTAATAAATGAAAAAAATTGTTCTACATGAATAGATTAAATTTCATGAGATATTTTATAAAAGTTATGAACCTGATATTAAATATAATATGTGTGTAAGTTTAAAGAAGGTTGGAAATGTTATAAAACACTATATGACCATTCTTACTACTCAATATTTTTTTATGAAAATATAAACCAAGAACTGGGAGTTTTATTTTCCTTATTGGATGATGTAAAGAATAAAATTCCACACATTAAAGTTGTTAAATAATGTAATAAATACATCCTTCTTAAGGAATTTTATATTTATAGGATTAAAGGGAGTACAATCATAAATAGTTATCATGAATGTGGAGCTATAAATAAAAAAGTTTCTAGTTTGAGATCCAGGTCTTAGACCTGTTTCTCTTATAGAGGATATGATGGAAAAATAAAATTATTCCCTTTTATATGTTTTTGTGTGTTTATGTGCATGGAATTTAAGGCGATACATGAAAATTGGGAGAACTAGATAAACGTTGTAATCTATATGAAAATAAAATATGCCATCCATAACTTGAATATTTCCATAAATCATCAAATTATTGGAGAGTATCTTTAAAAAATATCCACCATGATGAAGAAATGTTGGATTCCTAATTTTAGGGGAGATTATAAGTATAATAAATCTTCCATAATTTTATTAGTACTTAATGAGTCTAGAAATATGGATAGTTCTTGAGAAAGAATTTCTGTAAGGTAAAACAATTGCTTCTCCATCATGGATATTATTTTATCAAATCTAATTAATAGGTTGTGTTTTCAACATTGGAAGAATGGGGAGACATTATTACACTTTAATATTTTGGATATATTTGTTGAAGACGAGTTTTGGTTACAATTTTTTTGATGAATCTATTTAAACATCCCCTAAGAAGAAAGACATGAGAGTGTTATCACATACTAGAAATTTTTATCTACAAAATTAATTTCATGGTTAATCATCATTATTTTCTATACTGATCATAGATAATATAGACTTATTTTTGGTTAGTTTTTAACTCATTTATTATAAAAATACGATTTCATCCTTATCACAACCAAATTAGGTATTATCTATCAAGATGTGAGGAGAATAATGGGTAAAATATGGAATTTATAATCATATAAAATGGTTAAATATTAGTATAAGTTTAACTTATTTTTTAACATTGTATTTATTTTCAATAATGTGGAGAAAAAAATATAATGAACACACACATTTATTGTGAGGTATTCAATGATATCTAAAATAGATCTAAAGGGGGCTTTAAGATCCCAATTGAGCATTAGTGATTGTATTTGTTTCCAATAAGTAATGATTCTATTATGAAGTAAAGTTTTCAATATGTTTTGGGTAATATTTGAAGAGTTTTTGAAACTATCTTCCATTTAATAACTCTTTATAATTCATTTACATGTTGGAAAAGGAGTAAATAGTTAATTCTATTTATTGAAGTTATTTGACAAGTATATTCAAAGAAACAAACTACATATATATGATGACTATAGTGATGAACCTCATTTAAATTATTTCATGTTTTGATAAAATATGTATTCATTGACTAAAATAGTTGTAAGTGTTCTTGAAAGAATTTAGATATTGTAAAAAACCTTGAGAGCTATGATTAAATTCATGGAAGTTGGATATAATTTTTAATAATTAATTTGTGGTGTAGTGATCATTAAGACTGCTGTATCTAGTGATGGAGATCCTTTAGAATAAGTTTTATATTTATTTTAAGTATTTTATAAGGCCATGGTATGGATTAAAGAAGCTCTAAATTTATTTGAAGAATTATATGCCAAATATATAAAAGTAGCCAAGTCTTAAAGTTTTTATAAGTCTCTTGAATATTTATAAAACTTTGATGGAATTTTTTAAGGATTTTGAGTTTTTTATGACTAAAAAAGTTTCATAAGACTTTGACAGGATTTAATAAGGATTTTGAGACCATGTATGACTTTTTTGATTTTTATAATTTTTTAGTATTATAATTTGGAAAAGGAATCAGCATGTAATACTTCCCAAAAGATGTGTATGGATTTATAATTCCATAATACTTTATTTTTCTAAGTGTAATAATTATCATATTCCAATATTTTTTTCAAAGGTTTGACTCCAACTGATAAGTATTTAATTTTTTATGAAAATATTAGACTTAGTAGGACTTATAAAATATCAGATATTGATAAAAAATTGGAAAAGGAAAAGGGATTCTCTGTATTATGTAATAATGTTTTTGATATCATAAGTGTCTAATGATTTAAGAAAATATTAATGAATTAAATAATGAAATATTTTTAAGAGAGATAAAATTATACAATAACATATATTTTCTTTAGGGATATAAATATCATAGCGTATGAGTTTTTTATTATATATGAGATGAGTAATAAGATGAATCTTGTTCCGTGAAATGAGGAATTCGTGCCACAACAGAGCTAGCCAGACTATGAATATATTCATGGATTCCATCATGGAAAGAATTTAAAATACTCATATATTTTTTAGATCATTTGAAGATGTAAATATCCTGATTCTCATGTAAATTTTAATGAATATATTTATTGGTATTAGGATGAGATGTTTTTAATAATTAAAACAAAAAATACCTTCTTGTTTAATAATATCACTTAGCACTGTAAATTAAGGAGATTTCCATGATTAAAATATGGAAAAATTATCTTCATTGTTTTATGATGGTATAAAAGTGAGAAGAATAAAGAGGTATGATAAAGGTTATTGATAATACAATATTATTGTTATTGTGAAGACCTTATGTGTATTGAAGGGATCAAGAAGATGAAAACATCCAGGAAGAAGGACCTCTATGTCGAGTAATAAGGAATAAGATTCCTATGATACATCTCTATTATATAAGGAGATTTATAAGATAAGGTTTTTGATACCACTACTACTCTATCAAATATCATGAATAAGTGAGAAGAAGAAGCAACCCCTATATTGAGGAAAAGAATAAGGACAATGTGTACACTACATCAGAAGGTGGGGGTAGTTAAAGATCTATTTATGGGTTCATTGAAATTATTCTTTGAATAACTAGAAGGAGCCAGTATGAATTACCCACTTGGATATTAAACTAACATTTTAGGTGATATCAAAAATTTTAGGGAGCCATTAAAAGGAACTTTTCCAGAGGTGGATAAGGATTTTTGGGGGATAACTCTCCACTGTATTAAACTATGTCTATGATTTTAAGGATATATCTTGTAATATCACTCACTCATGTGCACTAGTGGAAACTACATCTTGAAACTCAACCCAGACACAATAAAGAGTAAGTTCTCATATTGGTATCGAACCTTGTGAAAACCATGCATGTTGTTGTTCTTATTTAATTCCCACATTTCATGTTGTTTTAAGGTTTGAGTGTACTTTAAGAAATACATAACTATTAATTGAGACAAAGTTTTAGGTTCCAATAGGGTATAATTAATAGATAAATTATTAGTTTGTAAAATAGGGGAACACCGAATCAACCCTCTTAGTGTCCCTACTCAATCCCCTAGGAAATTTAGTTAGATATTATATAAAATAGATAGGATTTATCCTTCACTTTGTCACCATCACTGCTATTTTATTTGTCATTTATTATTTCTATGACCTAAAACCTAGATATATAAACACTTCGACGACCAAATTTTTTTTCACTACATCTTTTTTTGATTATGAGGATGTAAAAATGCAGTTTCAAGCCACTAATAAAATGATAAATCCAAGAAAAGTTAGCAAGAATATGAAAAATAATAGATAATATATCTATAATAACTCTCAAAACCAAAATAGAATAATTGTGTCATATAATCATTATATTATTTTAATCATAATAAAAAATATCATTTGAAATAAATTTCTTTATGGTTTGGTGGTATTCTCAATTTTATCAAAATTGTGTGAATAACATCTCTCTAAAATCTTTATAAAATAATAGTTTATATTTTTACCAACCTTATGTCATTAGAACTATATTAATACATAAAATCATGGTATATAATACATTAATCATGAATTTCATGTTTTGACCATCAAGTCTCAGTGAGAAGTTTGATATCATTGAACCTGTCTCTGAAATTTACCTCAAAACATAACTTCGATCAGTGAAATTTCAATTTAATTATTTTTATCATTATTTAATATTAATTATACATGAATTATATGCTAAAATTTGGACTATAGAAGAGTTATGAGAGTAATGAAATTTTAGGACTTCAATTTTATCACAAAATATCATTTGAATCAAAGAGCCATAACTATTTATTTGTCGAATCCCCATTATTTGGTGAATTATCTAGCTCTTGTGGAAGCCTCCATTTTTGAGAAATTTATAAACCTAGTTATTTTAATTTTTTAAGTATCTATAAATATGAATATATTGAAGAATTTAGAAAAATATAGTTTTAAAATAATATATATAATTTAAAAGTCCCCCTCCATCAACAAAATTCCCACCAGTGTCCTAGAAACAACAATTTAACACCCAAAATGAAACCCCACATTCCAAAATCAATGATCAATTCTACTTCTCAATATTATTATATATTTTATATTTAATGATAGATATTCCCTTTTAATTCAATAATAAAATTATTTAATAGAACCTCCTATGGTGTTCAACAAAACCATTAGCATCCTCATTTAATAAAAATGAATGGTAATAAATCCAATAAAACTAAACTTAATTCTAAACTAAAATTATAATAAAATTTATTCCTCAATAAAACCTATATTATTATATTATCCTCGAATTTAAAAATTTTCATCCTTAAAAAGAATATAATTCATAAACAACTTGATTATTAACCCTAATTCACAACATGTAACCACTCACATAATAACATTAAAAATCATTCATCATTAAAAAAAAGAGTAAGAGTACATATATTATGTAGTTTTATATTCCCAAATTTCAAGTAGTTATTTCACCACACTTTAATCAACTTCAATTTCATTATACAATGAACTTAACGTAAAATATAAACAACTATCTATTTCATCTTTCATGAATTACAATACTTTGATAATATATAAATAAATATAAAAATAAAGTGAACCTCAAATACCAAGGCACCATCACTACCATATGAGATATAGGAGACACAATAACCACCACAACATTTCTATTCTATATTTATAAAGTCAAAAGTTAATCTACAAACCTTAGAGGAGCTCATCATTCCGCATTCCTAATGGATAAAGGAAAAAATAACTAATACATCAAATCTTGATATATTTAAATTTTATTAATTATAAAATAATATATATATATATATATATATATACACACACATAATTCATAATATCACTATTAAAAAGTGTGGTAATTTATGAAAAGTTTCACTAATAGATCGCTCATGTTTACCATTTTTACATGGTAAAGTGCATCAATCTACAACCTTTAAGAAGAAACATTAAAGTGTTTAACCTATCTAATTATGATGAATATCCTCATAAAAAACTTCATAATAAATCAAAAAATAGATCAATAATCAATAAAACATAGTTCAACATCACCTAGAATAAACTCTATATCATCCATAAGAAAAACCTTTCATGCTAAACTTTATAATATAACATAAAAATTCATATTTTTACTTGAGTAAACTGACCAATAATTAAAATCTAAAAGATCATAAACATAAGTTATTTTTCAATATAATCACCTTTTAATCATCACCTAATACCCTCATCCTCACTTATAGTTTACACTTCATATGTAATCCAAGTAAAGGGAAAAAAGATTTACCTTTTCAATAAAACCAATGAATTAAGCTCAATAGAAACGAAATTAGAGGGTTTTATCTTCCCAAAAAATATTCAAGAAAAGTTAATTGAATAAAAAAATTCCATATAATAGTGATTAACCTAATATTCATGGATATTGACATTGAATATTTCATTTTTACCTCTTTACCTCATGTAAAGAACCACTCATTACATGGTTTATTACTCCATCTAATAGAAAACATATCCTCATACCTTGCTTATATAGACAAGTTATTAACAAAACTCATAGTATTACCCTATAAAATTGGGATTTTCATTAATAAAAAAATAATTACCAAAATATGATAATAAATTTAAGTCATTAACACATTCTCATTACATAATTAAAGATATTTTTCCTTCTATTTAATTATAGTCATATGTGTTTACTATCCATGTTGATCATATAAAAATTGTCATTATTCACACCAACTTAATATAAACCCACATCATTCCATTACCATATCATTACACTTACATCATTAGAAATTGATTTCATCTTGATATCGGTAATTCTAACCCAATGAAATTTTAAATACTACTAAATTAAATCATGCAATATCTTCATCACATAAAAAATTTATACGAGTCAATAAATTACTTCTTGTATATGGAAACCATTTTTAATTAGGTATTGTGGCTAATAAGCATACTCTTACCACCTCTAACCATTATATAAAATGATTAAAATTATATCAAAGACCCATAAGTATATTTTCTAAAATATTTATAACTCAACATGATTAGTGTGTTCAATATTAAAAAATAACACATGATAAACCTAGAAAAACATAAAAATCACATATTCCAAACTAATCCCAATCAAACATCACTATATCATAAGAACCACTAATAAAAATCATTATTAAGTTTATATACGAATTCATTTTTTGATCTCCTATATTATAATTGAGTTTATTCTTGTAAAAATAGACATGACTCCACTAAAAATATACTCTAATTGGATAATATTTCATACATCTCCCACTAAAAATTCCATAAACTAAACTAAGATGTGAAATCAACATAAAATTATCTTCTATTAATAAAGAAAATTCATAAAAATATCTCATCATTAATTAATCATGAAATTAACACTAATTATTATGATAATCCTCAATAACTACAAAAATAATTTATAAATATATAGTAAAGTCTAGAATGATAAGTATAAAAACACACCCTTTTTAATATCTCGTCATCTAAAAACTAAGGATAAATAAAAATATTAACTTCTCCATAAAATAATGTCACATATCTATTAACTATAAGTAATTTCATTATGAAAAAAATAATCTATTATATATGTATATTTAATTATGTGAAAAAATCTAGTTGGATCCTATATAAAAATATTTTACCATAAATAATTAGACTATAATCATTCAAAATTCCACTAGTGCGAGCTTCCCTAGTTTCTAAGATGAACTAAAATAAAAAAATAGTCAAAAGTGTGGATCACTTGTACTCTTATCCAAAATATTGAATTTAAAAAAAATTCCATCAAATTTTAAATACTATAAAGTTAATAATTCCAAAATTTTACTCAATTTGTAACAAAAATAAAGGAGAAATTAAAAATTTATAAGATAATTAATATGCATATTTATAAGGAATCAATAATACCATGAAGAACTACCACCACCCGAGTCTTTACTTTAGTACTTTGAAAATATCATATATGAATTCATAATATATAAATGTTATAAAATCTTATATACTACTTCTATATCAATACAATAACAATTACTGAGGTATAATATATCACCCAAATCTTTAAACACACTCCCACTACCTCTATAAAAAGATCTATTTCTCCCCAATAATAAAATTTTAGAAAACCTTTGATCTAAAGATTATAGTGTATAATATGGATTTAGATGGATGTTTTATCAGTATTATATATGAAGGTTATTTTTAAATTCAATGTAATCAATCAATCTTAAAATCAAAAAATCATGACCTTGTGGGAGAGAAAGTGTATAAACACTTAGGTGAACTATCATCTATCTTAAAACCTGGTTAGTGGGTGAGATTAAGTTCAAGTATTCATGTATATCATCAATAAACTCTAAATTATATATATATTTTTGAATAAAATAAATTATAAGATTTCATCATCTAAATATAACCTAAGTCAATGGGTGTGTATCAGTATAATCACTAAAACACACCATTTCAATAAACTTTTACCAACCAATGAAAATATTCACACATAAAAAGTAAGTTGAGTAAATAAATAATTTAAACTACCCAACCAATAATCAATCCTTCTATCACATTATACTTTCCATATAAAATTTTACAATGTTTCTATACCATTCTCTATGTTCTGAACCCCTATGAACTTGTATTGGATTTTTTTTGACAAAATGCGATGAGTGATGGTTATAGGATTATTAACAATATGAAAAGTTCATATTTTGTAGTTATTCATGGATAATAGTTATTAATTTATTAAATACATAATGTTTAAACAATATGGCTAGATTATGTTGAAGATAAATCCATCTGGAAGATAGAATATATGGTTGCATCATAGGATAAGTTTGGTAGGAGTAAACTCTCTCGATGATTTTAGTTATTCATATCATAGCAAGAAACCATGACACAACACATCAATTTTCACTAAAAAATATAAAAAATGGAAATTTCAGTATTCCATGGTGAAATGGGATATGTTGTAAAGAAATTTTGAGTAAAAGGAAATGTTTTTACATCCAATGGATATCCCCAACTTAGGTGGAAGTGTAGGTGAGCACCAGTGCGGGTTGACACTAGTGTGTTTGAAGGAAAGACCACGATACAAGGTGAAACTAGGAAGTTTATAGAACATGAGAGGTGGTATGTGAACCAATAATACAAGGAGGTACCTAAGAGATTTTTTTCAGAGGTATTATCCCATGTAAAATCTATTAAGGGAGAACTCTACTTGATGAAAGACAGATGTTGGACTAAGGTTGACACATGCTATGTCGTAAGACTAGAGACTATGCTGTAGAATTTAATTGATGAAATTAATTTGTAATGTATGTGGTGATCTCTATAGTGTAAGGGATTATTCAATGAGGTATATTAACTAATTTCTAATTTGACTATAATTTCAAGGATGCTTATTCCATAAATAATTGGCTGTGCTAGACCACACCCACAAAAAGATCTTACAATATGGAGGGTATGTTTTAGGTAGAATGAATGAATTTAATTTATACAATAATATAGGATACTAAATCATAATGGATAGGGATAAACCACATCCATTTTAGTGTTTGAAGGATTTTGAGGTGATTGGGTCATGATCATGAGTGATGCAATGTACCAACTTGAGAGCCACTAAAATAGTTCCCTGAGTTGGTGGGTCACATGGTGAAAAGCACACCTCCCTATATAATAGAGGCTAACAAATAGTATCAAGGGTCTAGTGATGGTAAATTTGGGAGACTATACCATCTGGATCGGTAATAAAAACAAAATACGTAGTCATAAATAAATAATAACAGAAGAAGATGAAAAATAGAGTAGCATAAGATGATAATAACTAACTAAATATAGCCAACACCAAATATAAAACCATACCTGTCCACAATAAGATACAATGTAAAAAGAATAGAACATAAAATAGGTAATACATTACATATATAATGAAAGCAACAAAATAACCAAATGCTATCTCCATGAGCATCTTGATCTTCAACTTAGTCATGTGCTCCTAATCTCCCATGTATAAGTGTAACAACATAAAGAAAATCCATGATCCTGATCCCGTAACTAGGAGATATATTTAGGTACCAATTGGTGGCCCCAAAAGAGTGTGAGATATATTTATTAGGACACCACCAATATAATCTAATTAAATCCAGAACATGAATATAAAATAAATCATTTTACAGGTATATCAAAAGTAAGGCAGTGCATTAAATGTAAACGTAACCAAGTTGGGATTAGGTTCCTAAAGGGAACCTAGGTGACCATACCTAGTTCAGCCTAATTTATAATATCTCTAAACATGTGTCATCATGTATATATATGAATACATTTAAATAGGTATGTATGCATATATATATATATACATGCATTGGAGAGGACCCATGACTTAGTGCCTAGGAATCCACATATGGATATCATATAAGTAACATAGTATAATTAATGGATTTCATGCAAAAATATCTTAACGAATGATAAGGGAAATCATTCCTATTAGTTCTAGTTGAATAATAATATAACTAGGGTCTCATATTTTAATAAGGGGCATTAGCCTAAGCATTTAAATAGAGGATATAGAACCCCGTGTCCACTATACCAAATGAGGGGGCATAAAATGTTATGTCCATCAACCCGAAATGATGTGGAATGTTATGTCCAACATACTAATCAATGGGGAATTAATCTTTATGTTTAACAAACCATGTGAAGTAGATCACCATGTCAAACAATCATGACCAAGGGGGTGTGAATATCTATGTTCAACAACCCTAACTAAGGTCCCTCTATAATAAACCAATATAAGGTAATCCCACTTTACCCATGATCCCTTATCCTAGGTGTTCCGTAAAGTGTAACCCAACATCACTAAAGGCACAATGGAACTTCATTTATAAGTTTTATTTAATAAATAATTATATTACATGGAAAATATCAATTCCAAATCACCATTTTATTTCATTTATTCTATTTATAATTTCACTTATAAAATATAATGAGGTTAAGTAGTGGTATTCAAATATTTAAAAATTCATTTAATTCAATTTCATATTACACTAATTAGTGAAAAAATTATCCATGCATTTATAAAATCGAACCTTTTCATTTTTTGTCATGATCAAAATTGATGAAAGGCCATGTGAGTAGACATGCCTAATCATAATTAAAATAACAGTATTGATAACATTTAAGCAATTACATTTTATTATAAGTCAAACCAAACATTTCTAAGTAGTATATTGGTTGATTATAACTAATTACTAATAATTTAATTAATAAGTACTCCCAATGGTGAGGTCCAAGTTAAGGTTACAACCTCTAACCATGTCATGGGGGTTTAGAGAACATCAAATATAAGGTATAGTAATTTAATTTAAGGTGTTTCATAAATTAGGTGCCACACTTGAAAATTCCAGAATAAGACACTAATTTTTTATAAATGATTCAACTTGAGGTAAAATAATATATACCACCTAAATCATACTTAATATGCTTCTCACATCCATTATTGAGATTTTATTTGAGACGATTTGAGAAAAAATGAAGAAATAGAGAAATTATTTGAAAATAGGGAATACGAGATCTCATTGAAATAAAATTAAGTACAAAAAATATAAATGAAGGAAGGAGTAAGAAAGAATCAAATACTCACTGAGGGTATTCCAACATGATAGATGATGAGCAATTTAGATCTTTTATGAGAGATATCCCACCATGTCTATGAGGTGAGTAAGAGAGATCTATGTGTGGGGAGCTACTGTGTGAAAGTGAGTAGATAAAAATGGGGGGGGGACTTAAGTGGGAGTGGTGAAAAAGGTAATTTCTAGCTCCTTAATGAGCCACATGGTTTTAAAAACCATGAAAAACCCATGAGAAGCTACTACCCAAAAGGGTCACCCCCTCGCATGGCCAAACACTTGGTTTGAAAAACCATGCATAGGACCTACACCCTCCTATACAATTTATTATATAATTATTTCTTGGTTGTGTGTCCTTGAGTGCATGGTTTTTCAAATCATGTGACACCCTCCAGGACCCTCATAGTGAAGGTGCACAATTATGACTAACCATGTTCTAACTATGTTCTTCCCTTTGGATTTAAAAAAATTGGTCTTTAAAAGATTGGGGATCCTAAAACTCAAATGAACACCCAATAAACATATTGGTCCCTAAGCTTCATAAAAACAACGCATTTAAGTATTTCAATTCTCAAATTTTCATTTTGAAGCTCATTTCAAGATTCAAACCATCTACTAAATAGGAAAATTAAAACTCCGTTGAAAATTACATGGTTCAAAAACATGAGGTCTTAAAATCTCCCACTTTAGAACTTTTCATTCTTGAGAAGACTTGGGGTAAAATGAAAACAACAATCAGCCTACTTGGGTCATGGAATTTCTATTGAAATATACGCATTCCATCTTAAACTCCCAACACTTATGAAATCATTATTTTAAGAATATGATACATAAGTTGTTGAAAATAAAGACAAATATCATATTAAAAATTAAAACACCAAGATGGTTCTTCTCGATCACATGTAACTCGAGACATGATCATGTCATCATCTCTTTCAAAAACCAAGCCATGGTTCTCTCTACCATAGGTTCTAGTCTGAAAAACCAACTCTAATTCATAGAACTACCACCATCGAAACTTCATATTTAATAATTACCTTAGAATTTTAATTATTCTACTAGGATAGTTATTAATTTGATCGAACAGTCAATTTACAATTGATTATATTGATCCTGGTTGCAATAAAATTTCCATGAAAAGCCTCAATTGATCTTTGAACTACACTCATCTCATCTTGACGGCGTACCTGAATCAGTTCCTCTTCAACCACATTCAATGAACCAAGAGAAAGAATTTTAGGACACTACCATCTAACCTTCCCAAAAAACCCCCTCATCTTTATCATCCAATTCATCAAAAACCTGATTAGGATGCGTTTATTCCAAGGAATAATATTATTATTCTAACCACTCTCACTAAAGTCTATAACAAGATTTAAGTGAAATATCTCACTGAACTGATTGTTCCTATGGTCACTCCATATCATGAACATAGGTGTAAGTCCAATCCAACACCCTAATATTTTCACACTTAAAAAATATCATACGAGTCTGACTGAAATTTTGGGGTAACCTTAGAGTTAACCATATGAGACCATGGAGTTTATCCAAGGTAGTCCATTCATAAGAGTTTACAAGTGAGACTTAAGTATATAGCTGAGATGTCCACTTATCAAGAACAATGACTAATCCCAATAGTGGTATCTATCATAGAGATTGATTCATAGAATCAGTTGGTGTATATGAGTCCATCCAAGGTATTTCTACATGGGAATCCCAGTATCATTATGGACCATCCTTTCCTCTAATATTATCCATGCTCCCAAAGTGAAATTCTATAAGAGTTTTTTTATCGATATTGTAAGGCCTTTAATTATCTCTTTAGATCGATGTATACTGAATTATACTCTGTATAGCCTAGGGTAATGATCATCACTAATCCAAGAGTACACTAAGAGGTTATCAATGATTACCTATTATGCCAGATACACTCACCTCATATACAATAAAAAGTGTCTGACTTGGTCTCCAACCAACTATATCCAAATACACATGAGAATAATATTCAAAACACCTCTATAATAATTCCTTTGAAATGTTTGTTACACCTGATGATGCATTGTCATTAACCTACCATGATTCCATTACTACCAAGCCATTTAATGATTGTTTCAAAAACCCTCACTATAATCTAACCTTGAATCATAGTGTCCTCAAAGTTTACGTATATGACCAACCTTTTCATTATTACGCTACTTGAAAGTACCAACATTATTCAAAATCATTACATTCCCAGGTCTCTTACACATCCTGATCCTGAATCTAACATCTAAACTTCATCCAAACTAATAACCATGTTTTATCTCAAGTATTGCCTCAAGAACTAGTTAACCTGAACTTGTAATGAATCTAATTTTCCATGTATTATTTTTAAATATTATATGGATTTATTTTAAGACTAGGTACTAAGATTATATTCATTTCTAAGTCCTGGTGTTCCCAGTAAAAAATGTTTGAAAAAAATTAAAATATTAAATAGCACGCGCACATGATTTTCTTGAAAAAGTGGAATAAAACATAAATGGATGATCATATCATAAATATGAGGGCACCACTGAGTTCAAAATAGAATCTTTACCCTAGGTTGAACCTAACATCAATTAGTGTGGTTAAATTGTGGAAAGTCGTCACGAGCACTTAAATGAATAAAATAAATTAAAATATTTACTTTATTTTGTTGACGCACTAATGTAGTGAGTTTCTCTTTAAAAGAATAACTATATCAGAGATCCAGGATTATCATCATAACCCTAGAATCCTTTAGAGAACTTAGAGAGAGATATGGAGAATTATCACAAGAAGGTGATGATGAAACTTTGAATCAGTGATTAACAAATGCTGATATTTATGGATCTCACCAAAAACATTGACGCAATGACCATTATTTGTCCGTGAGTGATCTGAATCCACATATGATTTGTTATTTTTATTTCCTTTCCCCTTTATTTGATTTCTATGAATAACATGGACTAATTCACAAATAGATTATCCCATGGATTTATTGTATTTGCGGGATATGTTATTTTGTGGGATTTATCAGGAGTTAATTCTTGGGAATTGTTGGATTTGTCTACCGTTATAATGGTGAAAAACCAAGATTGACATGAACATATATCGAGGTTTTTCCATCTCATTTTTTTTGTGATTTTCTCCCCTGATTATTTATTTATTCATTTTGAGTTCTTCATTCTTCCCTAGATTTGAACCCCTATGTGAAAATAGATTGTTGCACCTTCAATTCTTGGTGAAATTATATGAAACCATAGATCCATCCTTGGGAAAACTTGATGGAGGTGTGATGGTGGATATAGAGGTGTATTGAATGATTATGGGTGCCAAATACACATTTTTTGGTGATAAATAATAATGCCTATGATTTCATTTTCTGAGCCGATTGAGGGACCAAATCCTATTAGTTCAGTGTTAGAGTGGTAAAACAGGATTGGATCTATAGTTTCGAGGTGAACGGAAACCTAGAACAGAAACTGGATCATCAATGGTGCAAGAAGGAGGAAGAAGATGGGTTTCTTGAAAAATATAATCCACACAACCTATAGTACCTAACTACATGGCATGTATTCCCCCTTAAATGACTTGGCGTGTACATGGGAAGTACATGGACACGGGGTGTAGTACATGGGTTACCTAAATGATGTGTAATCCCCCACACGACTTAGCCTACACTAGTTACATGGAATACCCCATGTATTGGTACATGAGCAGGGATATATTGGTTGAGGGAATGTACTGGCACACGACCATAGTACACTGGCAGACCCCATATGGAAGGACACGATGTGTGACCTTTCCTGCACGTCATGTACCCATATTCTACAGGACACAATTTATAATGACATGGGATGTTGAGCACAGATAGTACTTGGGGTCAAGGGATATGGCATGTGACCCTATTACACACCATGTATCCCTTTATACATGGATTGATCCAATATTCCTCTGTATCTTGGACAATATTCATTAGGGCACATCCCCTTCTTTGTTTCTCTGAAGGTTAGTACAAATCATTTTCTACTCCTAGTACTGCAATCCCTACAATATGACTTATTGGATAGAATTGTTGGAATCCCTCAAGAGGCCCGAAGTAGAATCCTCAATTCATGTATTTATTCCTTTGGTGGGGTTCTTAGTATCGACGTGACCAATACTATGTGGGTGATGATCCTCTACTTACTGGGTTAATACAGATTGAGTTGTTGGTATCACCCCATAGCCTTGGCTATGATACTCATCTGTTGTATCATATTCTATTTGAATTATCAGTGTATCTCTATTAGGGAGAGACCCAATGAGTAGTACCTCTCGGATGGACTTCATCAATGATATCAGAATCAAGAGTGTGTTCTCCCAGATGAGTGCTTTGTGGAATATTTGATCTAAATTCCTAGCACTGGTATATAGTGGTTGTGACTTACCTCTAGACTGTGTGTCTTGAATTGAGTATATCTAGATATTATTGTTATATGTGTTGTAGACATATAGATGTGTAGATATGAATATATTTTCCTTTGTTATATTTATTTATGGTTTTGGGGTGTCCTACTGAGTATTGTCATACTCACCTCATCACGGGCTTTTCCCACACATTCCATGTCATGTACAGATGATCGACCTCTTGATGGAGTCCTAGGTGGACTAGGACCAGACAGTGCATAGTGATCCCAAATAGACCAAGGTGTGTTCCTACAACTTTCAGACAATAGTCCTAGTACCTTTTACTTACATGTTGGAATCATGTTATAGAATTAATGTGTTGGGATTGTATTTGGCCCAGTTTAATTTACTTTTCTTTTTGTCATACTTTGGTTGTGGGATATAGTTGTATGCATTAATTGGTCACTTAGCGGTTTTTATATTTCATCATTTTTGTGGGCTTGGATATGTGTGTATGTGTATAGGTGCATAGGAGATGCCTCTCATGTTAGTGATATTCCTACTCGGTGCTAGTAATCTGCCCATGTCCTAATATAGGTGAGATTAGGGAGTCACAACACAGGCCCCACTAGAATGATTCATGATAGAGCAGTATCAAAGATGGTCAATTATACTTTAAGACCAGAGGTCTATGAGATTGGTTTGGGGAAACAATGTTAAGTGTTTCAGGTTCTAATTTTAGGATTGGGACTCCAGTGTTGGTGTAGTGGATGATGTATCCATACACCAAAACTCTAATAACCCACTTTTCAACTCGGTTCATAAGAACATTGGTTATAGGGAAAGTAATGGTACATGAATCATATAGAGATGGGTTGTGGTTTCCATATACTTCTAAAGTCAGCACTCTAGGTATAATCATTGACCATGGTACATCTTGTTTGTTTCAAGATACCTCCATGATGTATACCAGCTAGGATTTAGAAGCTTGATCATGAGGATAAACCCCTCAGTGATGAGGCTTCGATATAAGGAAAAGTTCCCGAGATGTTACCTCAAGGTGGTGAACCATCCATACCTCCACCTATAGAGAAGCACATGGTACCTATAGTACCAGCATATGCGGAGTTCAGGATGAGTTCACTTCCAAAGTTTCAGCAACAAAGACCCCTTAGGTTTCAAGGTGATCCTGACTCATAGGCAGCTGGGGACTAGCTTGAGGCAGTGACATAAGTTTTCTGTCTAGTTAGGACACTAGTAGATTGGATAGTGGTCCTGGAGGTGATACTTCTACATGGATCAGTAGGATGATGGTAGAGTTTGACTATCTAGACTTATGAAGTGGTGAATATTTCATGTATAGAGTTCGAGTGAATTTTCATACTGGATTCATCACTAGTTCTTCTTATGAATGTTCATATTTAGGAGCTTATCTAGCTTCAATAGGGCATCATGATAGTGGATGATTTTTCATCAAGGTTTACCAACCTTTCCAGGTACTCGATGGATATGGTTTGAGATCATTACTTCATGCCTCATAACTTCGAGCGAGGTATACATAGAGACATCTGAACTAGTGTTATCTCTCTGTACATTCCTACATATTCTAGGGTTCTTGAGTAGATTTTGGTGGTTGAAATCTTCTTATCTAAGCAGGTATAGCCAGTGATAGTCAGTAGTGGGAAGGTAGGAGAAGATACATTGGAAGCAGGGAGCCGACATCAGTCCTAGGGACCTAGACGTGGGATATGTTTTAGGAGGAGGTCCTAGGATAAAGGATATGTAGTTTAGGGCTGATAGGGTGGGTCCAATCATCTTAGAGAGAGGTGATTCTATTCATGTGATGGTAGGGGACATCTCACTCAAGATTTCCCAACCTTACATATTACTTGTTCGGAGATAGTGGATAGACCACTGAGGTAGATATAGTGATAGGATAAGGTATATCCATAGGGTAACAGACATGGTAGAAGAGTTGGGAGAGTAGCAGGAGGTGGTTGATGTTTTGACATGCTACCACCACCACCCCCATGTGGTCCAGGTCAGGCTCAAGGAGCTAGAGGATAGGGACAAGGACAACTTCATGAATTTGAGGCTTATGACATAGGGAATCTTGGAATGATTCAAGGTATAATATGTGTATTTTCTATGTATTGATAGACATAGACACTAATCATTATTTTCTCTCCACATATATTGTACAAGACGTACATATTCCGGCTAAACCATTAACTCTACCCTTACGCTTGGAGGCACCTACTAGAGAAGACTTAGTGATCAAACACTTATGCCGATTGTGTGGCCTAACTCTTAGAGGAAAGAGTTTTGGTAAGAACCTCTTGGTGGCGGCATCAAGGCCTTACAACATCATTCTTGGTATGGATTGGTTCTCTACACTCCATGTCTAGATTGAAAGTTTTAGGAAAAGGGTATAGTGTGTCTGTAGTGATGGAACAAGGTTTTCCCTTTTCAATGAAAAGGAAACCCAAGTAGCACAAGATTTAATCATGTATAAGAGGGTGCAACCGATTACTCATCAATTGGATAGCCTGAACCTTGGTGTAGTAGATGTTATGAGTTTATAGTTTCCTATAATGGCGGAGGAGTATGATGATGTATTTACAAAAGACATTATTGGTTTAAAGACTTCTTCATTGATTTACACCCTAGGATGGCACCAATATCTACACCTACATATTGTATGGCTACCACAGGGCTTCATGAGCTGAGGGTGAATTTGGAGGAATTGTAGAGGAAGGGCTCTGTGAGACCCATTTTTTTACCCCGGGAAGCCCTAGTTTTGTTTTCTAAAAAGATAGATAAGAGTTTGAGGTTGTGTGTGGACTACCAGATCTTAAACCAGGTGACCATAAAGAACAAGTATCCACTACTTAGGATCGATGAAATTTTTGTTCTTTTGAGAGGTTCTTGATGGTTCTTGAAGGCTGACCTCTGATCAGGCTATCCCCATCTAGGAGTACGAGATGAGGATATATCTAATACAACCTTAAAATGTAGTTACAATAATTATGAGTACTTGGTGATTCCCTTTGGAATGAAAAACTCCCCAGAAATGTTACTTGAACTCATGAATTGGATATTTCATCCTTACTTAGACCAGTTCATGGTAGTCTTCATTGATTAAATCCTTATGTACTAGGAATATAAGGAGGAGAATGATAGACATGTAAGGATAATTATATACATACTCTGAGAGAAAAATATTTATAGAAAGCTCTCAAAGTTCTAGTTTTGGATTTAGGTAGTTTAATTTATGGGACACATATCTTAGTGGATGGAGTGGTAGTGGACCAAACCAAGGTCAAGGTAGTGTTAGCATGAGATCCACCTATGATCAAGATGGATGTGTGGAACTTACTCGGGATAGGAGGATATTACCAAATATTTATACCAAATTTATCTAGGATATCGGAACCTATGACATATTTTAATCTAAAGGGGTATCCTTCATGTGTACAGAGAAGTTATAGCAGTATTTTCAATATTTTAGGTAGAGTTTGATGAGTACTTAGATCTTCAGATTTCGGGAGGAGGGTATCAAGTATGTAGTGTTCTGTGATGCATCATGAATTGAGATTGGTTGTGTCCTAATCCTAAGGAAAGCAGTGATTGCCTATGGTTTACACCACTTGAGACCACATGAGAGGAACTACACAACTCGTGATCTTAAATTAACAGTGATAGTGTTCGGATTAAAGATGTGGTGACACTACCTGATGGGAAAGTGATTTATCGTCTACTCCTACCATAATATTCTCAAGTATATATTCTCTCAGAAAAATCTCAACTTGTGACGGATGTGATGTCTGGAGTTCCTCTAGGATTATGACTTGGAGATTGGATATACTTCTAGGAAGGGGAACATGGTAGCATATGCTCTCAGTAGGAGATCTAGTTCATAGTTTTTGAATGAGACATCAGAATAATTGGCCTCATTAGAGTTATCATTAGTGGATAGAGATGGAGTATATTACCTTCATTTTATGGTTTTTACCTCTCCACTCTTATGATTAGTGAGGGAGGCACAAATTAGGGATACTGATAGTAAGACCCTAGATGCTCATATGTCCACAAGACATGATCCTAATGGATATTCAAAAGGTGGGGAGCAGGTCATTATTTTAAAAGGATGAACAATAGTTACAATGACTTTTTAGGGGGAGGTTTTGAGAGAGTTTAATACACCCCCTTTGGTGGTACATACAGGTGTGGAAAAGATGTACTAGGGCCTAAGACATTAGTTTTGGTGGCCAGGGATAAAGAAATGAGTAGAAGAGTCTGTTTCTAGATGCCTTACTTGTCAAGAAGTGATGTCTAAGAACCAAGTTTCAGAAGGTTTAGCTCAACCCCTTGAGGTTCCTAAGTAGAAGTGGGATGAGATATCTATGGTCTTCGTGATGGGTTTACCACATATGTACAAGGGACATGATGTTATTTGGGTGATCATAGACTGACTCACCAAGTCATCCAAATTCCTATATATCTGAGAGAAGAGTTTAATAAAGATCTTGTGACACATCTACATATAGGAGATAGTTCGACTCCATAGAGTTACATTGATGTTTTTCTAAGATCATGATGATAAATTTACATCCTAGTTGTGGAAGGGATTTCAGGAGGTTTTTGGGACCCAATTGCACTTGAGCACAACGTTTCACCCACAAAATAATGGTCAGATAGAGTAGACCATTCAGTTTCTGGGGGAAATGTTGCGACCTTGCATGTTGGACTTTAGAAATAGTTGAGAGGATCACCTACCACTAGTGGTGTTTTTGTAAAACAACAACTACCATTCTACTATTGGTATGGATCTATTCAAGGTTTTTTATGGGCGAACCTGTAGTTCACCACTTTGCTACACTGACCTAGGAGAGTTTGCAATAATGGGACCATAGTTGGTGTGATCTACTATAGAGAAGGTAAAGATCATCCAAGAGTGGATGAAGACTGCATAGAGCCTTAATAAGTATTAAATTGACTGACGATGGAGGCCTCTAGAGTTTGAGGAAGGAGACAATGTGTTCTTGCGGGTATCACCCTGATGTCGGTTATATAAATTTGGTGGGTGAGACAAGATATCTCCATGGTTTATCATCCCTTTAAAAATTATGAATAGAGTTGTAATGGTGGAATACCTCTTAGCTCTACCTTTTCAGTTATACCAGGTACACAAAGTCTTCCACATGTCACATCTGAGGAGGTACATGCATGACCTATCACACATCATCGATTGGGGTGAGTTGGACATTAAGGATGGAGTAAATTTTGCACAGTACCCAGTAGATATTTAGGATTAGTAGGAGAATATCCTTAATGGGAAATTGATTCATTTGATTCATTTTTGGTGGTAGTACGAGAATCTCCAGGAGAGCACTTGAGAGTGAGAGGCTCAAATTAGTGCTTAGTACCCTCATCTTTTTTAATAGCATTTTTTGGATTTTTGGGGATTTAAATCCATAAGGTGTGTAGAATATAATGAATTATATTTCCCATGTATTGTTTTTAAATATTATATGGACTTATTTTGAGACCATACGCTAAGAGGACGTGTAGTTTCAAGGCCCAATGTTCCCAAAACAAATGTTTGTAAATTATAAAATATTAAACGGCATGCACACTTGGTTTTCTTAAAAAAGTGGAATAACTTATAAAACGGTGCTCAGATCATAAATATGATTTCACCGTTGAGTTCATAAGATAAAATTTACCCAAGGCATGACCTAACATTGGTTGACACAAGCCAATTGTAGAAAGTTGTCACATGTGCTTAAATGAATAAAATAGATTAAGAAAATTTATTTGGTTTTGTTTACACAGTGACACAATGAGTTTATATATAAAATTATCCCTATGTCAAAGATCTAGGGTTAGACTCATAACCTTTGAATCATCTATAGACCCTAGAGAGAGAGATTTGGAGAATTCTCTTGAGCAGGCGATGATGAAACTTTGTATTGGTGATTGAGGAACACCGATCTTGACAGATCTCGCCAACAGAAATGACACAGTGACCATTCTTCATTAGTGAGCGATCCAAATCTAGGTAGGATATGTTCTTTTTATTTCCTTTCCCCATTCTTGATTTATACAATGAATGAGGAAAAATCCATGAACAGATTAGATCAAAGATCGATCATATTTGCAGGATGGGTTATTTTTTGAGATTTATAGGGATTTGATTTTTGAGATTTTTTGGATTCATATACCATTATAATGATGATGAACCAATATCAACAAGAAAATCAATCTTGTTTTGTACCTCATGATTTTTTGTTCTTTTCTCCCCAATTGTTGCATTCTTCATTGCATGTTCTTCATTCTTCCCCATCTTTGAACACCTTTGTGAACAATCGATATTTGAAACTTTGATTCTCAGAAAAATGATTTGAAAGTGTAGATCCATCATTGGGATGTCTTGATAGAGGTTTGATAGTGGGTGTGGTGGTGGATCAAACAATGGTGGGTGTTGAATCCGCGTTCTTCGGAAATAATGAATAATGCTTATGATTTTATTTTTTGAGCTGATTGAAATCCCAAATCCCACCAGTTTAGTGTTAGAGTGGAAAAGTAAGATAATATATTTAATTTTGAGGGAAAAAAACCACCAGAATGGAATCCTGGTTATTGAAGGTGCTAGAAGGAGGAGGAAGGTGGGTTTCTAGAAAAACTCAATCCACACGACATGTAGTCCCTAACTACATGGTGTGTAGTCGCCATAAAACAACTCAGTGTGTACATTGTAAGTACATGAACCTAGGGTTGAGTACATAGTTTTCCTACATGGTGTGTAATACCCCACACGGCTTGGCCTATACCAGTTATATATACTACCCCATGTACTGGTACATAGGAAAGGATACACGATTTGACGTTGTGTACTGGCACTCAATCAGAGTACACAGGTAGACCCTGGATGGAAGGACACATAATTTGACCTTTTCTATATGCTGTGTACCCATATTCTACATGACATAGTTTAGAATGACATGATTCATTGTACATGGGCAGTACCCAGGGTCAAGAGACACAACGAGTGACCCTACTACACACCGTCTACCCCTTTATACATGGATTGAGCCACTTGTAATCCATATCTTGGACAAGTTTTATTAGGGTGTGTCCCCTTATTTGTTTCAACGAAGGTTGGTACAAATAGTTTCCTACTCCTAGGACTACGATCCATTTATAAGGACTTCCTGGATAAAGTTGTTGTAATCCCCTGAGAGGCTCGAAGTAGGATCCTCTATTCATTTCTTCATCCCCTGAATTAATAGTGTTACTATAAAGTGGTTGTGACTTACCTCTAGACTATATGTCTTGGATTTAGTATATCTGGATATTCTTATTATATATTTTTACACATATACCTATGTAGATATGATTTTACTTTATTTTGTTGTATTGTTTTTTGATTTCAAGGTGCCTTTTTGAGTATTTTTATACTCCACCATGCATGAGATTTCCCTACACGTGTTCTGTATTGTGCAGACAATTGACCAATTGAAGGAGTCTTAGATGAACAAGGACCAGATGGTGCTTAGTGAGACCGGACAGACTGAGGTGTGTTCCTATGGATTTCAGACATCAGTACCAATACATTTTACTTACACGTTGGACTCGTGTTACATAATTCTTGTGGTGGGATTGTATTTGGCCTCTTTACTTTACGTTTATTTCTATCTTACTTTGGTTGGGGGGTATAATTGTATGAATTCATTGGTTACTTATTAGTTTTTACATTTCATCATTATTGTGGGATTAGAGATGTGTGTGTGCATACAGGTTTATAGGAAATGCCTCCCATGTTTGTTATATAATTAATCGGTTCTAGTCACCTACCCATGGCTTATTGGAGGAGGGATTGGGGAGTTGTGGCATGAGCCCCACTGGGACAGGTCGTGAAAGAACTACTAAACACACATAATTTCATCAGAAAAATTGACCATTCACAAATAGTCTTTTATAATTGTTCCCCCTCTACTTGGGAGGACATGACAAAACACAATCAACACAATTCTACCCACCTTTGGAGAATCCTAATCATCATTTATCATGAATGGAAACTCATCCCATGAAACAAACTCCATCCACCATTGAAAATGGGTTATATATGTATCCAAAACACTTTTACCAAAACCAAAAAGAGATGAAAACCGACCAATTTAAAGTGCGCTAGATAAAATTTACTCTAGACATACACGTGAAGCTCTCCCAAGTCACACTTACACCCGTCATTGGAATTAAAATTATAATAAAAAACTAAACAAATCATTAGTGTCACAATACATGATCCTTTTACAAAGTCATTTGGAGAACTAGGACAACTCAATTTACTTAAATGACCAAGTCACTCTACTTGGGATATGACTTGATAATGAATAATAATAGATCAAGGATTTATTTATTTCCACCTAAATCATAGGGTTTGTTCCATCACTTAACAACCCAACTGGAACTACATGTATCAACATCTAATACCCTGATATTTTACTAGAAAAATGGCACATCATTTGATACTATATATAAGCCTATAGAACCTATGCATCCTATTATCTGATGGAAAATGTAAAATATTTATCCCAAATTAATATTATCCCATATGACTATTAATACAGATGATGACTTCCTGGGTCACCCATCACTAAAAAAGAATAAAATTCTCATGGCCTCTTAAGTGTCCAACCATGCCCTTGGCATGTTTAATCCACTTTACTAGAGCATTAAATGATGTTCACACCCTTAACAAGGATTAAATTTATAAAATAACTCCTTTATATATATAGTGTTTTAACACCAATAAGAGTCCTACTTGGGAAAAATGTCACCCAAACAGAACCTCACATATGAATATTTTCAGAAATGTTTAACAAAAATTTACACCTGAGGGTTCTAACATAATGATTTAACCCCTATTTTAGAGAGGTTTCGAATTTTAAACTAGAGCCACAATAAAAATGCCACTATAACTTATCGGCTATCCTTTAGGTTCAATACAACCTAAGAAGAATTCACAAAATCCTATAGAAAACAATCACATTCAAGTTTGAAGGAAAAAGTTAGGGAAACATGTAAACAACCTTTTCACAAGGATTGAAGCTAAAAACTCCCCTTTAAGGTTTTATTTTAGAAATTAAAGTAATTGAAATTTATTTTAAACATTAAATAGGCTCAGTTGAATAAAATCAAGTACCAATTATAATGAAATTTTCGTACTTTATTTATCCAACACCATAAGGAAACATAGGTAAGTTATATCAGAACATCCTTTCAATCATTATTTACTTAGTCTAAATCCTTCCACAATTTTGGAAATTTATCTTATAAATTCCTTTCATGAATTTTATTCATCTATAAAGATTATCACATATATATATATATATTATTTATAGAAAATGTCAATTCCAAGGCATAAAATAAAATTCATTTTATGTTTTAATTGGGATTTTAATTAACTAACGTCTCATATAAGTATAGATCAAAAGCAGATAACAATATTTATCAACTAAAGAGGATTAGCTCAGTAATATGACACTATAAACTTATACATAGCACCCTATAAGTGTCTTATGAAACTTTAAATAAGCACTCTTATATAACATGAGTATACCCCCATGGGGTTAAGAACTAAGCTATAATAGATAAAAGTGATCTATGAGGGTCCTGACATTCCATCCAAGATTAATTTAAATTTAACCCAATTAATTTTTTTTATTAATTTTTTTTACACCCTTAGTGGGTTATCATATAATAAAATCATCATAAGGCTTAACTACTTGGGTCGAGTTTAATTTAACTCATAAGCCTAAAAAAAGCACTGACCTACTTAGGCCAGTCCACATCTATGGTTCATAAGTAAGATGTAATTTATAAGTAAGATTTTAAAAAAAATTCATATTTATATAATGACCTAGTTAGATGAATCGTTATTCTCAAGTTATAAAGGTACATGAATTTACAAGTTACAATTGGAATTCATGTAACTGTAACCAAGTTTTCACATTGGGTCTCAGAATATAACAAGTCTGTTTAAGATGGTTCAATTAAATGGGTCACCCTTTCCAATTTATAAAGGTCCATAATCATTATAAATTATATTTTGGACCCCATTTAATTGTAACCAACAATATTTTTCCCATGTAACCAATGTTCCATTGTTAAAACATGTTATAATCAGCTAGCCTAATAGAATTCCAACATCAAGATATACAGGAAAAAAATTATTAATTTGATGAAGACACTTTATTTAAACAACCATATATCATAACTATAGTAAGTCATGATATCACATTAGTAATGAATACAACTATACCTGATAGTCTATTACTCAAGCATGGAATAACATTAATCATTGATCATAATCACCCAACCATGTTATATAGGTAAGCATGTTAATAAATTACCCATCAATTTATAAAGATAAGAATGCTGATAAATCACATAAACATGGTATACATTCAAACATACTAAATAATAATACAACATGGCATATAATCACACAAGGCACACCCAACATGTATAAGGCATTCAAGAAATGAAATCTACATGGAATGTACTATGTATTGTATATGGATCTCTATTTTCTTATAATGATTCATGTAACAATACTTCCTTTCCATACCAAACCAAGGGTAAAGTACTAGAAATCATATAAATCAATAATCAGTTGAAATCACATCAATGGAATAAGGTTAAACAATAATAAACTGTAATATCAAATAATGTGAACAAAAATCTCATCCATGGCTACTTGGAAATTTCCCAATGCATGGGATGATCACTCCCCAAAATGACTATTTACCAAGCATCAACACATTCCAAGTCTCTTTTATTTCATCACCAAATAGTAAGATAAATAAAAATTAAGCATTTGATACCACTTTGTAACATCATGAACTAGGATCCACTAAAATGGTGCCCCAATCCAGTTGGTGACATGGCCTCAAGCATGCATCCCCATAAGCCATAGGATTTCGACTATAATTAAGGTTCTAATGGTGGTATAGTGGGGATACTATACTATCTCAATTAGTAATACATACAGTGTAAGTAGTCATAAATAAAGAACAAACAAAGTAGATAAAAAGAAAATTAGTGGATGGTGATAATAACTAACTAAATATTTCCAACATTAAATATAAAACCATGGATATCTATGGTAAGATACAATGTATAAAGAAGGGGAAATATAAAAGGTAATATATAACATGCATAAAGAAAATAACAAAATCTTAAAAGGATATCTCTATGAGAATCCTGTACTTCAGCTCAGCCTTCTTCTCTTAAGCTTCCATGTACAAGGGTAATAGAACAAGCATAATCCATGATCCTGATCTTACAACTAGGAGATCTATTCAGGTACCAATAGGTGGCCCAAATAGGTTGTGAGATATAATCATTATTCCACCACCAAAAACCTCTAATTAAATCCAATTTGTGAATATAAAATAAAGAAATGTGCATGTATATCAAAAGTAAGGCTGTGAAGTAAATGTAAATGTAACCAAGTCAGGCTCAGGTTCCTTAAGGGAACTTGGATTACCATATCAGCTTCAACCTAATCCAAAATGTCACTGAACATGTGACATACTGTACATACATACATACATTTAAATAGGCATATACACATAGATATACATACATTATAAAGGATCCATGTCTTAGTTCCTAAGAATCCACATATGGATATTGTAAGAGTCACATAGGATAATTAAGGGATGTCATGCCCAAATATATTAATGAATGGAAAGGGATTTCATTTCTAGTATTTACAGTTGAATAATAATAGATCTAGGGTATCATATTTTAATAAGGGAAATAAGGCCCAATAATTTGAAGAGGGGATACAAAAATCCATATACGATATCCTAAATGAGGGGGCATTGAACATCATATCCATCAACCTAAAATGATGCGGAACATCATGTCCAACATCCTAATTGAGGAGGCATGAAGTTTTATATCCAACAAACCAAGTGAAGTGGATCTCCATGTCCAGTATCCTTAACCAAGGGGGTATTAAGAACCATTTTCAACCACCCTAACATAGGTTCCTCGTTAATAAATCAATATAAGGTAATCCCACTTTGTATATAAGTTCTTAGCCTATAAGTTCTGTAAAGAGGAACCCAACATCACCCAAGGTGTAGTGAACCTTTATTCATCTGTTTAATTTAATAAATAAAAATAGTATATGGAAAGAATCCATCCCAATACACCATTTTATTTCATTTATTCCATTTATAAAATATAAAGGGGTTAGGTAGTGGTATTCAACCATTTAAAATTTTATTTAATTCAATTTAAGCTTCCACCAATTATTTCAAGCAATTATCCATGAATTTATAAAATAGAACTTTTTCATTAGTCATCTCCCTCAAAAGTGATAAAAGAACATGATAGTAAATATGCATTATCATAATTAAAATAATATTATTGCTAACATTTAATCAATTAAATTTTCTTAAAAGTAAAACTAAACATTCCTAATAAGTAATTTGGTCAATTATTACCAATAGATAACATGGAAATTAATAGGGAACTCCAAAAGGGGTGGACTAAGTTTAGGTTAGAACCTCCATACATGTCATGGGGATCTATAGAACATCAATTGTAAGGTCTAGGAATTTAATTAAAGGTGTTTCATAAATTATGAGTAACACCCATAGGCTCCGGCACACGACAAACGAACACATTTTATAAATGAAGTAACTTGAGGGAAAATCATATAAACCACCTACCTCATCCTTAGGAAATTTTGATCATCCATTATATATATTTGATTTTATATGGTTTGATAGAAATTAATGAAAATTAAAAATACAATGAAAATAGGGAATATGAGATCGCATTGAAATAACATTCAATATGGTAAGATAAATAAAGGAAGCATGAAGAAGGAATTAAAGATTCACTAAGGGGCTTCAAACGAGACATAAAATGAGAAATTCCAAGCTCATATAAGGAATATTTCACTATGAATAGGAGGATAGGAGGTGAGCTCCATGCGTGGGGAGATGATATGTATGTGAAAGTAGAAGAAAAGAGGGGAAACACTTGATGTGAAGTGGGTAAAAAGGAAATTTGTAAATCTTTAATGAGTTTCAAGGTTTAAAAAATCATACTCCAACCATAAATACTAACCATCCATGGTGGTAATCACACATTTAGGAACACAGTTTGGAAAACCATGCATAGCCTGTGTAGATCTACTTCCTCAAAGGGTAACCCCCTTGTATGTCTAGGAAAACAGTTTAAAAAACTATGCTCAACCCATGAAACCTCATATACAATTCACTATATACTTCATACACAGTCATGTGAACTTGGGTGAATAGTTTTTCAAACCTAGTGACACACTCCACACCTTTTATGTTTGAGGTGAATTATTATCCCTAACTATGCATTAAGCATATACCTCCTTTTGGATTTCCAAAAAATATGATTTCGAAGTACAGTGTTCCTAAAACTATATAGAACACGTGATGCACCTCTCGGGCCTTGAAATCCATAAGAAGAACACATTTAAGTGATCAAACTCTTGGATTTTCATTATTAATCTTAGTTCAAGATTTTAACCATCCACCAAAGGTAAAAATTCAAATTCCTTTAGAAATCCAACAATTCAAAAACATGGGATCTTACAAGAGAGTAATGAGGAATTTAAGAGGAGTGAGATTTGCTGGTCTGGTAAACAGAAGCCTACACCGTAGGGAAGTATTCAACCTAAATTTTTTTGATTGAGATATCATTATACAAAATATTAGGTATTGATACATAGTAATAAAGGTATATATAAGGATGACTACATTATTGAATCAGTGACCACATCATAGTCAATTATTTTTCCAGATAACTTGGAAATTAGACAGGGAAGTTATGGATTATGTGTTTAACGATTTAACTTTGATTTAATAGAACTCCATAGACACACTAAATGTATGGTATACCTATAGAAATATAAAGGATATAAGATGAAAGTGAATTAATCTGAATGATTAGAGGCATATAGGACTACTTATAGCAGTTCTTGAGATAGGATATAGAGGGTATTAAAGATAAAAAAAGTGTGATAAAATCTGTGAATATTGAGAGATCCAAATTTTATATGAGATAAGAAAAAGGAGAAGAATGAGAGAGATTGTATCTCATTGAATAACTTTACAAAGAATAAGAATGAGAGAATTTATAGAAGTGTAGAAAAATGAAGAGGATGAAGGAATTATAGGTATCAAATCTAGAAAGGTGTTCCAAACTTATTCTGAAAGGAAGAAGGCGATTCCATGACATCTCATGGAAAAAAGAAAATACTTATGATGATGCTCAAAAAAATATTTTTAAGGATAAAATAGAGATCAAAGAAACCTATACTTACTTAGAACATCTCAAATAAAATGTGATATTATTATTTGTCTTGTGTGCTAACTTTTTTCCTTATGAAGTAGTGAGAGAATCAGGGAAGTGATATTGAGTTTTCAATGAGTCAACCCCAATATTTTGTAATGGGAGTGACCTTGGTCAGGAGTTACATAGCCTAAAACCTATAATTCGTAAGTTTAGTGATTTGGTGAATCAAAATATTATCAATTTTACAATCCTTGGATTTTACTATAGTGGTGAACTATATAAAAATCAATGCGTCCCTTGTTATGGATTGTTTATATTCTACAAATCACATAACTAGTTAAGGTGGGATAAAGTGAACATTGTTAATATTTACAAAATTCTAGTCAATTAATCAGATCATTATAGAAGAAAAAAAGTAAAATATGTTTCCCTTAAGAATAAGAGGTCAATATCTCTTAGGGTAGTGATATTTTAAAGGAAAAATGTTAAATTTGGGAAGATAATCCATACCCTAATTTACCCCCTATTAGGGTATCTCCCATAGCTAAGCCCATAGAGGGACCTTACACTATTTTCCCATATCCTTATCATATTGAAATCTAATAACAATTTAGTTTCATTTATTAGAATATTTTGTTCACCGAGTCACCATAATATCAATATCAATATCTACATCATAAAAATAAAATCATATAATTATATGTGACCCAAAATTTCACCACAAGAATCTCATATATTGATTATATTTTATCTACAACTAATCACTCAAAATGATAAGGTTCAGATCATTATTTTTTATAATAACTAGAATATTCATGAATCATCCATTAATTATTATAACATCATCATCAAGATACAATATCACTATTAAAAATTAGGGGCTTTAACGGTGCTAGTTATGGGGTTTTATTAGTGCTTCAAAAGAACTAGTATTGAAAGTGATGTTAAAAGGGGTATTTTTAACAGTGCTAAAAAAATAACCGTTAAAGATACCCTTTATCAACACTTTTTTATCATTGTTAAATGGTGCCTTTAACGGTGCTTTTTTTAGCTCTGATAAAGGTTGTCTTTTAATATCACTATTAAAAATATGAAAAAAATCATTATTTTTTCAAGAACCCCATACACCCCCTTTCTTAGCACTTACATGCCCTTTCTCATCACTTTTAACTACCCCATCATTCATCACAAACCACACCCACCTTCCATGGCACTAGAAGGCTACTGTGAATACCCGTGCATGCCTAGATTTGATCACAGGACCTCCCTTAAGAAACTGAATGTTGTTTACCACTATGCCATGCATAATTTGTTGTATATTTAATGAATTTTATTTTTATTTGTATATATTTTTAAATGCGTGATATATCTATATACAATTATATTTATTTAAATATATTATATATTAATATTCATTTTTATATATGAGAATATAGATATATATATGTTTTTTAATACAAACATATGTATATATAAAAATTATATCAACATATTATTGCATTTTAATAAGGTAAATAAAATGGATAATTTTTTACTATAAATAAAATGAAAGATAAATATTTATTTTTTATATTTAAAAAACATTTTTATGTAAATATGTTGATATATCTATTTATAAAAGTTATTTATTATAAGTAAATATAAGAACATATGAATATATTTAATTATAAAAAAAATTATGAAAAATGATAAATTTTAAAACCATAATATCAATATGAATGTTACACCTAGGAATAAATTTAGTCCCTACTGAAAAATGACAATAAGACCCCTTTAAATGAGGCTAAAAATCCATAGAGTGTTAAAAAAATCAGGGTACCCTGACTAAAAATCCAAATTTGTAGGCCTTTTGGACATTTTTGACCTTGAAAAAATAGTGAAATGGCCCCTAGTCAATATGGAATATATCTCATCACAAGATTCGATTTTATATGTGCTAGATCCTAAACGGACACCCGGATCAAACGTTATGTCCGTTTGAAGTTCACCTTTTGTTTTCAACTTATTTTAGATCTTTTATTGATTTTTTTTTTATTTTTATCATCTTAGAAATTGTTATTAAATGATTGTTAATCGATTATAATAATCAAATTATTAATTTAAAATAATTTTTTAATTATTTTATAAGTCTTTTTCAAGAAATATCTAATATATTAAGTGTAAATGCTTATTTAGACTTATCTAAAACATATTTATATAATATATATCATATTTATGTCAATATAAATAAATAAATAAATATATATATATATATATATTTCAAATATATGCTTTATCTGTGCTAGTAAAAAATCACTGATAAAGGGGGTCTTTATTAGCGATTCTAAAAAAGCACTAATATAGACCCCCTTTATCAGTGCGTTTTTACAAGTGCTTACAAAATACCACCTTTATCAGTGATTTTTTAGAATCCCTGATAATGAACCCATTTTTCAATGCCTTTTTAATAGCATTGATAAATACTAGCCTTTGTCATCACTTTTTTACAAGCATTTATAAAGGGACCCCTTTAACTACTCTAAAAAAAGCATTGTTAAATACCCCCTTTAACAATGCTTTTTTAGCACTGAAAAAGGTGGTATTTAAGAGTGATTTTAGCTAACGCTATTAAATCCCTAGTACTAAATAAACCTAGTTTTGTAGTAGTGTATCATCACAATATTGTTTCCTTACCAGGATTTAGATTATTTACCTTATTTATTTATGTTTTACATCATTGGTTAACATAATATTCATATTTTTTTTATTATTTATAATATTTCTTAGTCACTTACATTAACAAAAATAAATACACATCATTCCTTGAGAAAATAAAAAATATTATAGTTATCCATTGGAATTATAAATCCTCTCTCATTAGTATAATTATTATTATCATATCACAATTCATCCCCTTAATTCATTTTTTTAATAAATAATATAAAATATTTTGATGAAATCTATATCTTCTTCACAAATCCTTACTTTATACTTTCAATTTATTCCACAGAGTCTTCTTAAATAATTACTATCATTTAAGTAATTAATTTATGTCCACCTTAAATAACCCAAGTCTATAACACCCCAAAATGATAAAGGGTTAAATAACTAAATGATATGACTTATTCAACAAGGTGCACCTTTATTTTTGAGAGCCTACTTGATTAGAACTCCATAGTTAAGCATTCTTATCCTGTATTAGTGATCAAGATGGGTGACCTTTTGGGAAGTTTCCCAGTGTGTGTGTGAGTGAGGAAAAGCACACTAGAAAGGAAAAGTGTTGGCCTGTGGGGACTGCCATTAGTCAGATGACCAGTTCAGGCATGTGGGTGGGCCCTAGGGTGGAGACCACGCGTCTGCGAGGAAACTGGTTGTTCCTGGCGGGCTAGGACCTGACGACCATGTTAAGGCGGGGTGTCTATGCAGTCACCGGGGCCCAGTTGTCACATTTGGTATCAGATGTGGTACCCAGCCTTAAGTGCAGTGCACTTCCTGTGTTGAGATGTAGGGCCCACAACAAGGACGTTTTACCCTAGGGGGAGGGGGTGATTGTAACACCCCAAAATGATAAAGGGTTAAATGACTAAATGATATGCCTCATGTCAATAAGGTGCACCTTCCATTTGAGGAACCTACTTGATTAGAACTCCATAGTTAAGCATGCTTGGCCTAGAGTAGTGATCAGGATGTGTGACCTTCTGGGAAGTTTCCCAGTGTGTGTATGAGTGAGTAAAAAGCACACTAGAAAGGATAAGTGTTGGAAAAGGACAAGTGTTGGCCTGTGGGGACTGTCATTAGTCAGATGACCATTCAGGCACTTGGGTGGGCCTCAGGGTGGGCACCACGTGTCTGTGAGACAACTAGAGTTTCCGGTTAAACCGTTGAATTGACCCTTACGTCTGGAGATACCTTTGGGAGGAGACTCAAAAATCTCACTTGCTGATGGTGTGATCTGACCCTTGAGGTGAGAGTTTCGGTTGGAACCTCTTGATGGCAGCATCGAGGCCTTACGACGTTAGTTTGGGTATGGAATGGACATCCATAGTTCATACTCAGATTGACTATATTAGAAAGAAGGGTTATGGTTTATCTACAAAATTGGAATGAGATTTTATTTGGTCAATGAAAAATGAAACCCAGATAAGGAAATTTTACCCTGGTGGGTGATTGTAACACCCCAAAATGACAAAGGGTTAAATGACTAAATTATATGACTCATGTCAATAAGATGCACCTTCCATTTCAAGAGCCTACTTGATTAGAACTCCATAGTTAAGCATTCTTGGCCTTGAGTAGTGATCAAGATGGGTGACCTTATGGGAATTTTACCAGTGTGTGTGTGAGTGAGGAAAAAGCACACTAGAAAGGATAAGTGTTGGCCTGTGGGGACTATCATTTTTCAGATGATCCGTTCAGGCATGTGGGAGGGCCCCAGGGTGGGGGCCATGTGTCTGCGAGGAAACTAGAGTTTCCGGTTAAACCGTTGAATTGAACTTTATGTCTGGAGATACCTTTGGGAGGAGACTCAAAAATCACACTTGCTGACGGTGTGATCTGACCCTTGAGGTGAGAGTTTCGGTTGGAACCTCTTGGTGGAAGCGTTGAGGCCTTACGACGTTAGTTTGGGTATGGAATGGACATCCACAGTTTATACTCAGATTGAGTATATTAGACAGAAGGGTTGTGGTTTACCTACAATGTTGGAATGATATTTTATTTGGTCAACAAAAAAGGAAACCCAGACAAGGACATTTTACCCTGGGGGGGGGGGGTGATTGTAACCCCCAAAATGATAAAGGGTAAAATGACTAAATTATATGACTCATGTCAATAAGGTACACCTTCCATTTCAAGAACCTACCTGATTAGAACTCCCTAGTTAAGCATGCTTGGCTTGGAGTAGTGATCAGGATGAGTGACCTTCTGGGAAGTTTCCCAGTGTGTGTGTGAGTGAGGAAAAAGCACACTAGAAAGAACAAGTGTTGTCCAAGGACAAGTGTTGGTCTATGGGGACTGTCATTTGTCAGATGACCTGTTCAGGCATGTGGGTGGGCCCCAGGGTGGGGACCACGTGTCTGCAAGGCAACTAGAGTTTCCTGTTAAACCATTGACTTGACCCTTATGTCTGGAGATACCTTTGGTAGGAGACTCAAAAATCGCACTTACTGATGGTGTGATATGACCCTTTAGGTGAGAGTTTCGGTTGGAACCTCTTGGTGGCAGTGTCAAGGCCTTACGACGTTAGTTTGGGTATGGAATAGACATCCGCAGTTCATACTCATAGTGACTATATAATATAGAAGGTTTGTGGTTTATCTACAAAGTTGGAATGTGATTTTCTTTGGTCAATGAAAAAGGAAACCCAGACAACACAAGATAAACTAATGCAAAGGAGGGTGCAACTGATCACTCTTGAGTCATCCAGCCTTACCCTAGTGGTAGCAGGAGTTTCAAGTTTTCAGTTCCCAACAGGAGTGAAATAGTGTGGGGAAATATTTTCAAAAGTTATTTCTAGGATTACCTCCCTGAAGGGAGAGGGACTTATTCTTTGGCTGGGTACTACCGAAGATTTGTACCTGACTTCTCTAGGGTAGCGACAACCTTGTTAGCTTTGACAAAGAAGGGGGAAGGCTTTCCTGTGGATGGAGAAGTGTCAACAGAGCTTTTAGGAGCTGAGACAGTGATGATAGATAGAGTTCTTCCATGACTATAACTTTGAGATATTCTATACTTCTGGGAAGGGGACCATAGTAGCTGACGCACACAGTAGGAGGTCTGTCTACAACTGCCGAGTGAGGAATCAGAGTAGCTAGTCGCATGCATATATCCTTTGTGTATAAAGATGGAGTAGATTACCTCCAGTCTATGACCGTCACTCCCCCAATTCTTCAGAAAATTCGGGGGGGGGGGGGACATCTTGAGACGTTGACTGTGAGGCCCAACGGGCTCAGATATCCTTAGGACAATCTCCTGAATAATTCTATGAAGGTGGGGAGCACGTAATCCTATTTATAATACGCACCATGGTGCCAGTGAAAATTTGGGAGGAGTTGTTGAGGGATATCCACACATCTCCTTCAATGGTACATTCTGGAGTGACGAAGATGTACCAGGACCTCCAGCATCAGTATTGGTGGCCATGGATGAAGGAAGCAGTGGCAGAGTTTGTATCATGATGCCTCACTTTTCAGCAAATGAAGACTACGCCAAGATGGAAGAAGTCTTATGCCAATAGGAGATAGAGATCCTTAGATCTCAAGGAGGGAGAACATGTCCTCCTACAGGTCTTACCTCAATGAGGCTTACAGAGGTTTGGCCGGGGCAGAAATCTATCTCCGAGGTTCATAAGACCTATCTAGATTCTCAGTAGAGTGGGCGAGGTTGTGTACTATCTATCTATTTTCCCACAGATGCACCAGGTGTATAATGTTTTCCATGTGTCATAGTTGAGGAGATGCGTGCATGATCCATCGCACATCATCGACTATGGAAAGTTGAACTTTGATGATGGGGTGACTTTTATGGAGTTCCCAATGGAGATTGAGGATCGATGGGAGTGAGTCCTTCATGGATAGTAGATACCTCTGGTGCGCATTCGCTGGCTGCATGAGAACCTCCAAGAGAGAACATGGGAGCAGAATGCTCAGATTCATGCTCAGTACCCCCATTTGTTTCCTTAGTCGGTGTTTTGACTTTTGGGGATGAAAAGCCCTAATATGGGAAGAATGTAATGTACCAAAATTTCCGTGTAATTGTTTTAATTATATGGAATTATTTTGAGACCATGAAATCTGACATCATGTGATTCTGAGGACCGAAGTTCCCAAAATGATCTGTTGAAGTTTTGTTAAACTTTAAATAGCGCTTGTAAGTAGTTTTCCTGAAAAAGTGAAATAACCCTTAAATGGTTGGCCAGATCAGAAATCTGAGGTCACCGTTATGCTTAGGATGGCAGGTTTACCCTAAGTGCGACTTAAGTTTAGTCGGTGTGGGCCTCCTGTGAGAAAACCCAAAGATGAAAAAACCGTAAATAAAATAAAATAATAAAATAATTTTATTTTTCAAATTCTTATAACTCACAAAAAAAAACTCGGATTGAAAATATGAGAACACCACTAAACTCATGAGGGTATGATTTCCTTAGGCTAATACTAACATTGTCCAGTGAGGGACACCAGTGAAAGTTAGTTTTTGGACATAAATAAAATATTTAAGTGACAATTATTTTATTGTAAAGTCCATAACTTCTAAATGCTAACTCAAATTAAAAATCCGAGAGTACCGTTGTGTTTTTTGGGGCCTATTATCCTTAGGTGGATCCTAACCTCAACCGGTGTGGGTCGAGGGTGAACATTAATAATTTATTGAACTTTTTTAGGTATGTTTAGTAAATTCGCGAGCAGAGTTTTCTAACTTTGGAACCAATGCTCGGATTAAAAATCCAAGGGCACCATTGAGTTTGCAGCACCGTGATTCACTTAAGGGAGGCTTTACTTTTGCCATAGTAGGTATGGATAAAAAGTTATGTTTTTCAACTTTTAAAAGAAATGAAATGAAATAATTTTATTATTTTATTTCATATCCTCTAACGGACAAGCCAAGGGGTGGGACCAGTGATGTGTCAAGCCAATAAATTGCTTGACCTGCCAACCCTAAGTAATGACATTGTTGGGGAATTAGGAAGGTTCCTAATTTATGAGCCCCCATTAATTACCCACGTCATTACTTACCCTCCCCTATCCTATATATATGGAGCTTGGGGGGAGGTATCGGCATAGCTTTTCCAAGAAACAAAGTGCTGAAGGAGTGCCACGACACCGAACCCTTAGAGGATAGAGCCGATCCTAGCGGGAGGTGACAGAAGACACCAAACCACGAACTAAAGGACGATGTACGAGTGGCGTCATTGGGAACCGGTTGCGGGAACGAAGAACACCAACCCACCTTCAAGCCGCAGATGCTCTCCAATGGGTTATGAGGTAGGGGGTTTATTCATTTATGATTTTCAAATGTTTTCCTCTTCCCCATTCGTGAATAATACGAAGAACGCGGGTCAACCGACTAACGAGTTGACCCACGATTCATTCATTTTTGTGGGAGGTTATTGCGGGGTATCTTTTTGGTGTTTATCTTGATTTAAATTACAAGAGTTTGTTAAACCATTAACCACCCTCATGTTTTCGAGCTAACACGGAGGGCGCGGGGCTAACAAACCCAGCCCGAATCCTCTGCTACTTTGCTAATTTTGCACCTCCATGGAACACTGACAATGCGACAATACCGACCGTGTATGTTGGGGATAGTGCATTGATGCATTCCATAAGAAGAGGGTATGACACAAAGCCGCAGTGATCATTGAAATGTATGACACCGACTGGTGTGCCACTAATGAACAAAGGAGGTCGCGGCTCATCAGCTGCGACAACTGCTGGAGAGGTCGGCTGACACGCCAGTCAGCCGCGATGGAACTGGAGGAGCGGTGGTTGGCACATTCCCATGCGGCAGCAAGGCCACGAGTTACGATGACCACGACAGGAGTAGTGGGTTGCCAGATCGACCACAACCCGTCGACCGCGGCACGGAGGACCTGCGGTGCCACCAGGCGTCGCGTTGGGTCAACCCGCATAGGTTGAACCACTGACGTGGATACAAACCACATAATCCCTACTCGGACGTGCCACATCCAAGTATCCCTGGTGGCCCCCGCTGCCAGGCAGGTGGCACCGCCAGACCGACCCAGCGGACTGACCCGCTGCTCAGCGGGCTGACCCGTGGCCCAGCGGCCTGACCCGTAGCCCGATAGGCCAGGTGGACCCAGGTTGGGTTGGAATTGAGTCGGTCTGGGTCAACCCAGGTCGATCAGGATCGACCCATACCGAACAGGGTTGGGCCAGTCCGACAGAGGCGGACTGGACTTGGACCCAGTACCGACCAGTTACACAAAACAGTCCCTAACTCATAAACCAGATATCCATTTGACGAGCCGTTTGTGGAATCAGGATACTTAGAGAGGGATGGTACTTTTGACTTACTCTATGAGAGTTTTGAAAAAACTTGGAGTATGTACAGGTTGGATCGCACCTGAATCCAATCGGGCCCTCATCACTGAAATGCCAATAACGCACAGACCGAACATCTGATTAACACACCTTCTGTTGCATTGGAACTCTTGTGACACGAAAAATCATTGAGTTACTTTATTTGTTAGACTTATTTCTAGTTGAAATACGACCGATGGCTTGGGGAGCGGTTCTCGCAAGTGCGCTACGTAAAGAACCCCGCGATGGGCTGAGACTTGATAACTGCTAACCGTTTTGACTTGGAGTGACTCGACAGGCCTAGTGGGGAGCACCTTAATGTGACGCGGAAGAACCACAGTGGGTAGAAACTATATGTGATGTGGAAGACCCATGGTAATCAATAGGAGGAGTACCTCAGTAGTCCATGAGGGGGAGTGGGCCTGTGTGACACGGCAGACACACAGTGGGGTGCGCCTTTGTGTGATGCAGAAGACCCACAATACTCGATAGGAGGAGTACCTCAGCAGTCCAAGGTTAGTGGGAAGTTCCATTGTGTGATGCGGAAGGTCCATTGTACTCTATAGAGTTGGAGTTCTCTAGCATCAGAGGTGTTCAACGTTTTAACTGGAAATGTTAGTTGTTCCTAGGCCTAGAGAATCTGTGGATAACTATCAGCATTCATAGAAATTCCATGTGGGTCAGCATGATAATCCTGTTTATCTGAGTTTTATACCTGGTTTGAGCTGAGAATCTAATTAAGCTGTGTTGATTTCTTTGTGCTTTATGATTTAGATCATGTTTTGTGGTTTTCCTTGTGGAATTCTGAGAGACCTTTGGGGGTCTCAGGGTCCCTACTGAGTATCGTTATACTCACCCCTGCACAGGCTACACCCACACATCGTTGTGTCTTGTGCAGACGATGATCAGCTGGGCTGAGGTTTGAGGGAGCCAGGACTAGGTGGTACGCAGAGAAGACAGGTGGGCGTGGAGTGCTGAGGAGGCGATCTGTACATAAACATTAGGTAGGATCCTCGAAGAACGACTCAGTAGCTATTTTCCCTTTTTTAGTTGTATTATTCCTTTCGGTTGTATTTTTACTTTTCAGTTGAACTCGTACTTTCAGTTGGGCTTGTATTCCGGCCCCTTTTACTTTCAACACTCCTTTTTCTACAATAGTTTACTTTAAAATCACTTATTGTTGTGTTCTCGGACTGTGTGTTGTATAGTTTTAAAGGGAATTATTTCCTATTTGAGGAAATATGCCTTTTGGTGCTAATCACCAGCCTTTGGCCTATGGAAGGTGGGCTTGGGGTAGTCACAGCACGAGCCCCGGGGGATGAGTCATGACAAATTCATCATATGGAAAATCATATAAAATATTAATAATTTAAAACACATTTAAATAACTTGAATCGATAAGATATCCACATCCAATAATTATTATAAATTTAATGATAATTATTTTTATCTTTAATAATTATTCAACATATACTCTTTAATATTTATACTCACCATCATAGTTCATTTACATCCCACCTGATTATTCAATTTCATCATAGGAAAGTCTTGCTATCATCATTTATTTAATGAATATCTGATAATAATAATAATACCCAAAAGAATCATTGATAATTTAAAGATTATTTCTTATATTTTATGAATAGTTAACCTTACCATCACAATTATTCTAAAACATCACTGTAAGTGGTTTAGCTCAACATAATAGGGAATTTACTGAACTAATAAAAGTATTTTCTTTATCGAAGTATGGTATAAGAAAAAATCAACATGGAATGAAAATCATTTTTGAAAATAATTATCTAAATTAGTCTACTAAACTTTACTAAAATATTTCAAGAAATATTCAATTATTTTTTGAAGGAAAAAAGGAACCCTACACAAATTTTAATATAAAAAATACCAAACCACATACTCCACATTCCCTAGGGACTCTTGACCAATCATGGGATACCACATGTTACCCCCATATTCCCCACATCTATTATTCTCATGAAGCATAAAATTTATCCATTCCATTCACTAAACTATTAAATTATCTACTCAAATGGACATCACAATACCATTTCACACCCCAAGATATGAGACCCTTTAGACTACTTTGATCTGATCATATGATTGAGGGATCAAGGTTTACATGGATTACACCATGCACACAACCACATTTTATGATCCCTATGGAGCTCTCCAACCATTTTTAATCAAAGGGACACATGTTCATTTTTTTATCATTTGATCATGGATTGAATGGATAAGATCACTTAGTCACTCATCCACAACCACCACCACTCACCCATTGTAACTATCACTTTTGTTCCATCTTCCACCATCATGGATTAAAACCCAGAGAGAGAGAACTACATTGATAACCACTAAATTTTCATTGATTTTTTTCATATCAAGGATTATAGAAAGATAGGTTTCAACTCATGAATTACAATATAAAGTCCTGAAAATTTATAGATAAGGTAAAAATCAAGATAACTTGTCTTTATTAAAACTCTAAACCTATATGTTTAATTTATAAGTTCTTGGTCAAATTGTACTTATTTAATCATAATCTAAATGATAATATATCATTTAAAATAATATTCTTTGTAGTTTGAAGTTATTCTCAATTTTTTCAAAATTAGGCTCAAAATATATCTAAAATCATAATTTGGATTTCAAAAAAACATTATATCATTAAACTTTTATTGAGACATGTAACCAAGTTATGTAATCTTTCTTCATGACATTCAAGTTTCCACCTTTAAATCTTAGAGAGAAGTTTGAGATTATTGAAATTCTCTCTAAGAATTATCTAAATCTGTAAAATAGGTTGGTGTAATTACAATTTCATTATTTTTATCATTGTTTATTCTTAATTATATATGAATTCTAGGTTATAATTTGAACTATAGTTATTTTATGAGAAGAATTTAATTTTAAGGATTCAATATCATCATAAAAAAATTTCATAATCCAAGAACCATACAAATTTCTTTATCAAAATCTCATTCTTTAGTGAATTGTCCATCTATAGTGGTGAACTCAATTTGATAGATTTTTTTACATCTAGTTTATCTCATGTTAATTATTTATATATATTATTATATAGATAAATTAAAGTTAGAAATATAATTTTTTTAATAATATATATTATATACTTTTAAATTATTCATTATCACTAAAATTGCCACTAGTATAACACCAATACCAAATTTATAACCAAAAGGAATCTTCCCCTTATAGACTCAATGATGAAGCTTATTTCTTAATGTTACTCTGTATTAAATATAAAATTATAGTTTTATATTTTTTATTCAACAATTAACATATTTTACAAAACCTCCCATGGTAATCAACTAAATATTAAAATACTTCATTTAATTAAAACATGTACTAATAAATCCATTGTAATTGAAACATATGCCAAATTTTAAGTACAAATAAATTATTTCTCAGAATAAACATGTATTATTACAATACCAATGATAAATTTTCAGTATTTTGTTTTGAAATATTACTATTATAGTTGTATTATTAAGCTTATACTTGGGATCTGATTGTACCTTGTTGGCTGTGTGTAATATTTGGGATTTTTTTAGTCATTTGTATATGTTTCTTCAGGATGTAATTTTCATTATTATATTGTATTTTTTTATTTAGGATATTTAATTTTTAATATATCTTTTGAGGGTTTATTTAGGGGAATATAGCTTCCCAATAAATTCATTCAAACCCTTGGTGCAAGTTTCCAACCACTAGTGATCTAGAAGTAAACTTGAGGCCATGTGGTATTTCATATTAGTGATATGACCATGATAGGGTGGGGAATTTCAAAAATTCATCCATATATTTTTCATTCATATGATATCAACACATTGTAAATATAGTATAAAGGAGACTAGAGGGTGAGAATTGGTATGAAAACTGTGCATGTGTGCTTGCCTAACACAACCATAATAGAAATCTAAGTAAAGAAAGAGTACATGAATGAGTTGATTGGTTTTGATGACTAATTATCTAAAAATTTATAAATAAATTATTATTCTTGAGTAAATGATTTTTCCTAATTTGGGGTGATTATTGGAGTACACATGCGATATTTTGTGGCACATAGGGACAAGTCAAATGTGTGTGTGTGTGACTGTGCATTTAATAGTTGATTGATATATGATCATTTTTAGTTAAAATAATCTAAACATTAATGATTTAAATTATGTTTTCTAAATTAAATATTTGTGATGAATTAATCAAGTAAAATCAATGGGAATTAAATGTGATGAATTTATTTGTTTGATATGATGAAAACTATGAGCCTATGTGTGCTGGAAATGATGATTTATGTTGATGAGATATTATATATGGGGGTAATAAATTATGGATAATATGTAAAATTGAAATTTTCGGTAAATAAATTTGAGTTAAATGATTATATTAGTGTTATAATGTGATTAAAAGTTTGATTATTTGAAGGATTGAACCAAAATTACAATGATTAATGTGATTAAATGTAATTAATTTTTGATTATTGTGTATAATTGATGTTTAATGGATAAATAAATGAGTAATTAGTGATAAGTGAATTAGTTGATATTACGGTAAATTATAAAGAGAAATTATATTTATCTAGTTATACTGTAAGATCCTATTTTTTTCTAGGTATGTGCCTATTTGATTTTTTCATTTGAGCCTTGGTGGCCAAGTCTTGTTCAGAGATAAAGATACTTTATTGGGTAAAATGACCTAAAGTTTATGGATACACAATTTTTTTGAATTAATGGAGTCCAAAAAAATATTCAATGGGTTTATGGGGGGTTAAAATGCTTTGGAAGTATTTGGAGGTGGTTCAGGTCCATTTGTAGAAACTAGGATGAAAATTATCTATAGATCATTTACATTTCATTCACATGTGATAGGATGTGTGACTATTTTTATACACATGTCTTGAACCAATACATGGTGTGAAATGGTTACACATCATGTAAACCATTCACATCATGTAATTAGTTGACCAAAATAAATATTAACCTGAGGTGATGGGTTTTTTGGTGTATCCCTCTAAAAAGAAATACACGACATGTAAAAGAGTTAAACACCATGTAATATCATGAGAAGAAGTTTTTATGGCTACCATGAATTTGATTTACTCATTATCTTAGTGAATCTATTCCTCCTCTCAAACCCTAAGGTGATCCAGGTGAAATTGAAAGCATTTTCTCTATTCTAAAAGTCCCTTTTGTGTGATTGATCCCTGGTAAGCCTTTGGCTTTGGTTTTATCTTTCTCTTCCATTGTTCTCCATTAGGGAATTGGAATATTTAGAACACTTTTGGACATGATATTTCCTAGGTTTTATCTAGGTTCTTCATGTGATCTTGTACACATTTTTCCTCACTAGATTTACCCTCTATAAGTGTTGTGTTAATAACCGGTTAAAGGTAGGGGGTCTAAACCTTAACCATATGGCATCTTTAATTGAAAATTATGTGAAATATTTCAATTGGGGAAACATAACATGTTGATAAATTAATTAAATGATGAATTTTATTATTCCTTGTAATTCCTTAGGATCCAATTTTTGTTGACCCAGCTAATGGATACCATTAGGGTGAGAAAAATCTTGATTAAAAATAAATTGATTAATGGTTTAAAGTGTGTTTATCATGACATGATACATTAGGTTATTTCTTGATATAGAATCCCTAGGTATGGCTTGTTTATTGAGATGGTTGTTGATAAATTAAGATATAAATGAAAGTTTAATTGAAGGATAAATGGTATTTTTCATAATTAACCATTATGTTTTATGATGTAATATTATGAAATCCTTGCTATTAAGACTTGTGGTGTCATTATGCAGAAATGATTATATATCAGGGTATGCCTAGATACTTGTTGAAATTATTATATACTGGTATATTCTTTGATACATTCTAAAATTATTATATATTGGGTTATACCCCGACACAAGATAAAATTATTATATATTAGACTATGTCCTGAAAAATAATGAAATAATTATATAGCAGGATGGGCATTGATTTGTGTGATTTTTCCATGGATATATGGTTATGGGTTTCATGGTTGTGATAAATTCTTAAAGATATACTGACACAGAGTTGAAGTAGGTTGATGTGGTATTAATTTAATTGTTCAATTAATTAATAGATCTATTTATTGAATTATTTCATGCACTTATTATCACACTAGTTTCATTTATACATAGTGGCATAAACATATTGAGTTATTCTAACACCATATTCTAGCAACTATTTGTTACCCAAGAAAAGGTTTAGGCAATGGAAAAGGACATTGCTATTGATTGTTGCTTGCTAGATGGGATGGAGTTTGGAGATGAGACCGACATGGGGCATGGGATTGGGAAATATTGAGTCTTTATTTTCTTCTACTATTATTTTATTCTATATTACTTATATCATGACATTTATTTACAGATTATCTTGTCATTATATATTTCATTACTTTTGGTTTATTTGTTTTTCCTTTTATTTACAAGTGGTATGAGATATTGTTTTCACTTGACTATTACTTTGATTATGCTATTTTTTTTATTTCCACGTTTATGTAACTCCATAATACCCCAAAATACTGATCACACCCCTATTTATAGTAAGAATCCTCTGGCATATAGGGAATCACACTTGAGGTCTCATTACCAACCCATTTTAACCATAAGAGAGAGTTCCATACTGGGGGATTTTACAATGTGGTATCAAAGGGGAATGTTTTTATTTTATATTTGTTTACTACTTAGAAAAACTAAAAAAGGGAATTGGGATGTGTTGAGACTTAGTAATGAGAATGTGCATGGGAGTAGCTAACCCATGTATGAGAAAAAAATCCATGTTCCCTGGGATGAGATTGTTGTTTATACTGTTCTCTTGTTACAATTTATGTTATTTCACCTTGGGAGATTCACATGTTGTGTGAGGTTATTATTTTATGATGTTATTAGTTCTTGAGATTTATACTCATGACCTGGTATGGTTCAAGATGAGTATGCATGAATCATGATAGGCATGTAGGGATATATATTGACATGTATTATTCATGATAGGGAAAATTTATTGTATGTGATATATACCCTCCTATAAGAACTGTGATATGACATAACTATTATATCTGAGAGATGAAATAAATGAATTGGTATGTCATGCTAAAACATTTGTAATCCATGTTTAGAGTGACTTGAAGTAGTGGTTGTAACACTCTATATTTTTATGAGAAATATTTTGTTTTTATGTTATATACATAATCAAAGGAATCTTTCACTACACACAACACTAGCGTGGCTTGCTTTACATGCAATCACAACCTTTCTCGATAGCTTGCGTCATATGCAATACCGAGTTTCACTAACCAACGATATGCTATTAGAATATTATTAAAACTAGCTATTATGAATAGTAATACCCACTTTTTGAAATTTTTTAAATTTTATTTTTCAAAATGGACTTCATTTTTGGTTTCAGAATATCGAAATTAGCCTAGGGTGAAATTTTGGTATTTTTCTGAAAACTTTCAATTTTTGATGAATAGTGAAAACACTGGGTTACTATTTAAAAACTGACTTTTTATTTAAATAATTATATATTTTATTTAAATTTATTTTAGGTCAAAATATATTAATAATACCTATATAAGTTCAATGTAATTCATTGGAGTCATTTTATAATAATTTTAGATATATAAAAATTTTATTGAATTTTTCACCGTCTTTTACCCACCTCCTAGGAGAATTTGCAAATTCACATAAAACATAATTTTACCACTTCTTTGAGTGGAATTTAGAAACTCTGAGAGACACGGTTAATATCAAGGACTAAAATGTGGTTCAATGAGATGAAAATAATTTTTGATGAATAGTAACTTTTTACTTTTATTTACCACGGTTAAAAGTAAATAGGGTAATTAAGGGTAAAAATGATATTATTATTACCCTAAAACATGTCCTAATTCTATTGTATAAGTGTAATTCGACCAAAAAAAACCTTAGGAATAAAATATGACCATTTAGGTCCACTTGAATTAGATTAGGACATTTATTATTAATTTATTTAAAGAAGGGTTAAAATAGTTAAAATCAAAGTTTAATAACTAAATAATTTTTAATATTGGGTTATACATAAGATAAATTCGACTATAAATATTCATTAGAAATATAAAAAAATTTCATATATAATGGTATTTTATTTATAATTTTTAGACATTAAATATTTTAATTTATTTATGACACAATTATGATGCAATAATTATCTTATTAATGAAATATTGACATAATTGAGGTTATAAATACCCAAATAAATGTAATTTGAGACTTTTTATGAATTAAACTAATTTTATAGGTTAATATGACATGTTAGTATTGATTTAATTAACCTTTTTAGAACTAATAATTCTGTTATTATTTTCAAAAAAATCAATTACCAAATAGTGTCATAATTGACATAAAATAGGTTTTAAAACAAATATTATATTTTTAATTGTTATTTTATTCTTAAAAATATAAGGTTTGGACAAATGACTTAGCTAAGGTTATATATATTAATAATAAACAATTTGGGTTTCGTTTGGCTTGTTATAGTAAGTTTATTAACCATATAGTGTAAGAAAACAAGAAGACACGGTAAAAGTAAAATTAGTTAACTTAAAGTTAAATCTAAATGATAAGGTTAAAATAGAAACATAAACTTGTCTAAATTAAATTGGATGAGAGTATTTCGACCCATACCCACCTTATCTTAAAAATAAATCAATTTGGAGCTATTAAAAACTGAATATGACTTTATAATAAAATAATATTCTATGTTTTTCCAAAGGTTCCCCTCTCCTCCCTTATAAAAGGGTACCTCCTCCCTCTCCTCCTCACACCACTTTGAGCCTTCAAGCTCGGAAAAACCCTACCAATTTATATTCCCCACTTCCCTAGAAACATCCTAGAGGTCCTGGTCTTCTTCAAAGACCATCTTTAGTGCCCTAAGAGGAGGTTAAGAAGAGGCGCTTCAAAGAAGAGGTAATGTTCGTTACCGATTCTTTCAACTTTATTTCTTATTATACTTCTTCTTCTTTAGTTGTTTCATTATGAAGTAATAAAATCAGTACCACTAATATAATTATATTTTATTATAATTATGAAACAACCCTATTTCACCATCTATCCATCCTATGGAAAATGAAATCACCGCGCGTATGTACGTACAGAATACCATCTCCACGCCGTGGTGTAATCTATTTTCCACCACCACCTTACTTGGATGGGTATAATGGTATAAAGAATAACTATATATGATTATTTTAAAGTGATATTGATTCTGAAATAGTATACATATACTCTAATACAATTCCACGATCATGGGAACGATATCATCGCTCATGCGTACGTACGGAATACCGTCTCCATGATGTGACGCGACTCGTTCTACATGATCTTCATAGAATAATGATTATATAAATGAATTTAATGAATAAATATGATATATATTACACTAATACCATTCTGGAAATGAGGTATCTATAACCTAAAAATAAGAATAAGAATTTATTCGACAAAACACGCATAAGAACAAATAAACACCCGAATAACAAGTAACAATGAAATATTACTAATAAGAAGCTAAGAATATGACCATAGATGATATCATAACAATAAGTATGATTATGGAATAAGTAAATAACATTATTTAAATCATTATACAGGAGGTTCAGACATGTACAAAGCAAATCGGACCTAAGGTAAGGGAAAATATCGCAATCTCATTTTTTTCTGAGATTGTTTATACTTCAGAATTTACTGGGGAATATTTATCATACACATCCATTTTTCCTCAATATGTAATATTATTTATATCCTACTAAAATTGTTTAAATCTAATTTTACCCTTTGGTGAGTTTTTAGTAAAATATATGAAAGGAATGTTTTGTCGTTTTTCGTACGAGGTACTTTTTGACTTTTCCGGCCAAAGTATGAGAAGAATGTTTTTTTAACCTATACGACCTGAATAGATTTTTAGAACATTATTTCCATGAAGCTTCCTTTACAAGTTTTCAAGTTTATTTTTAATCAACTTCATTTAGTTTAAAATTGTATGACATGTTATGAAAGGAAAAATGTTTTTGAATTAGAAAGAATATTTTCCTCAAGAATAGAGTTCAAGTGTTTTATAAAAATTATTTTCCATCTAAGATAATATAGGGTTCTGTTTCTATCCCTATTTTTTCATTGTTTTGATTATGTTATGGTGGAATTATTTTTATGATGTTCTTTTATCTTATATGGATTATGTTATGATGGCATAATGATTAAGAATCCCATTTTTATTACATGGGTTATGCTATGATGTATGATTTATGATTTTGTGGCACACATAAGAATGGTTTCATTATGAGATGGGTGGGACCTATATCTCCCTCCAATGCATTGGGTAAAGATTTATATCTCATGAGATAGACATGGCTGTAATGACAGGTTAGTCCGGTTCAGTGAAACAGGATTGAAACGAGGAGTGAACTCGGTTTAGAAATGGACTTTGTCCGCTAAGATAGTATTGGAAATGAGCCTTAACTACTAAGAAATGATTCTCTATGATTTTGTGTGTGTGACAAAAAGTTTCATGTTTTAAGTTATGATTATTGGGATTACATTTCACTACTATGATTTATACCAATTATATGAAATTATGATCTCTTTTGCAGGTTAAGATTTCCAAAATGTTATGTTCTTATGAATATGATGTGATTGATATTTCTTTTGTTTACCCTTACTGAGAATTTGAGCTCACCCTTTTGTTTGTTTTCTTTCCCCAGGTGAGGAATAATGTTATTAATTAGGATATTCCAAAAGGGACTCTAGATATGATGAAATAAATGGGAGACAACATAGATGATTTATGAACCAGTTGTTTATGATTCCTAGTTTCTAAAGACACTATACCTATACGACCCTTTAATGGTTTTGTTATATGTTGTAATAAGCGTGATTCAATTTTGAAGAATTAAAAATTTATGTGACGTTTGGATTGTTATAGTTGGTATCAGAGGCAAAGGAGGTAAGAATGAATCCGATCCTTGGGAACCCTCACATGTGAGCGTTGGATGAAGCATGGCTCTCTGCCCAAGGGCTTCATGAGGAAATGGATGCCACTGGGGATGGTGGTGTGTCCCGCCCAGGGGGTGTTTCCACCCATGGAGTGCCCTGATAGGTATCAATTATAGTCCACTAGAAGTAATTCCAGACCATTATAGTTGGTATTAGAGGAAAGGTATAGTCAACCTTTGGAAACTAGGATGTGAAATCCTTAGTAAGAACCCTAAGGATAAGTCTAAGCATAGAACACAATCTTAGTGTTTTAAAAATGGCCATGTACAACCTATGATAAGACCTTAAGTGTGAAATTTTATTCTTGATTATGTGGTTTTCTTATTATAATTAGTGTTTCTCACACTATTCTTCTTGGTTTTAGTCAATGGCTGGAACCCGAAGGAACCGTGTTAATGCGGAATGCGACGGGCAATGTAATGATTGTCCCCCTGAGCAACCAAACGTTATGGGAGCTAGAATGAAAAATCCTTTATCCATGATCACACACCTTTCTCAAGATATGAATCATGCAGAACTTCCAAAAGAGCAAAGGAAGGAGAAACATTCTATTGAATCCTTCATGAGGTAACGCACACCCTCATTCAGCGGGTCTACTGATCCATTAGTGGCTGAACAATGGATCAGTACTACTGAAAAGATATTTTTAGTTCTTCAATGTTCTGAACATGATAAAGTCATCTTAGCAGTATATCATTTGGAAGGTGAAGCTGATCAATGGTGGAATATTATCAAGAATACGAGGCCAAGAGATGAAATTGAGTCCATGGAATGGGACGAGTTCAAGAACTTATTTTTCAATAAGTACTTCCCTCGTATTCTTCGAACAAAGATAGAGGAGTTTCTTGAACTGAATCAAAAGGATGATGAATCTGTTGGTACCTACAAAGTAAATTTTACAAGACTTTCAAGGTACGCTTCTAGGATTATTATCCAACCTGAGAGTAAGATTGATCGATTATTTAGTGGCTTAAAACCAAGTCTTCAAAGGGTGTTATCCATAAGGGACTTCAATAGTTATGAAGAAATCGTTCGATGTACTCTCAAAGTTGAGATGGAGATTGGAGTAACCCATCAGTAATATGGGTTTGATAAGAAGAGGAAAATGGAATTCAAAGGGAAATCTAAAGACCACACTGAAAAGAAGATGAGTTTTCCCTTATGCTCAAAGTGTGGAAAGAAACATGGAGGGAGTTGTCTTAAAGGGACAAGTAAATGTTTAAAATGTGGAAAAGAAGGTTATCAAGAATTTGAATGCTGCAATGATGGGAAAAAGATGTATAGTGATGCGAACAAAGAAAAGTCTACACAGAGTGCACCTCTTACACTTCAATGTTACAAGTGCAAGGAAATGGGGAATTATTACAATCAATGCCCTAATACAAGGGTTGTTGATTATGATTGACGTCAACAAACTCTTAAGGCTAAAGACAAAGGAAAGTCACATGCAATTTCTATCAGCGATGTGGAGTATGATAACGAAGTGGTGAAAGGTACACTTACCATCCACTCTAAAGTACCAAATGTTTTATTTGATTCTGGATCCACCCAATCTTTTATTTCTGAATAATTTTATAAGGGTATTTCCATATTACCTCAACAATTAGATGTTGAGTAATCTGTGACAACCCCTAATGGCGCAACAGTCACATCAAAAGTTTATAATTCTTATCTGATTGAAGTTTGTGGGAAAGTGCTTCTTGAAAATCTTATGATCCTTCCGATAGTGTAATTTGATGTGATTCTTGGCATGGATTGGATTTCTTTATATGGAGCTCATATCAATTTCCAATGAAGGTAAGTCACATTTCATATTCCAGATCAATCTATGATCGTCTATCGATGCAAGGATGAACATAACCTTCCAGTGGAAATTTCTTCCATCTTATAGGTCTTGATTCCACTAAATGAAGGTTATTTATCTCAAATGGTTAGAGAGAAACTCATGATTAAGAATATGCCCATTTTATGAGAGTTTGATGATGTCTTTCTGGAGTAATTACCGGGTCTTCCACCAAATCGTGAAGTTGAGTTTTCAATAGAACTCGTACCGGGTGCTTTACCTATTTCAAAGACACCTTATAGAATGGACCCAATTGAGTTGTAGGAATTGAAGAAGCAACTCCAAGAGAATCTTGATAAGGGATTCATACACACTAGTGCGTCACCTTGGGGAGCACCTGTTCTATTTGTTAATAAGAAATATGGATCAATGAGACTCTGCATTGATTATCGAGAACTTAACAAGATCACTATCAAGAACAAATATCCTCTCCCACGCATTGATGACTTATTTGACCAACTATGCGGAGCTCAATACTTTTCCAAGATTTATCTTCGTTCAGGGTATCATCAATTAAGGGTCAAAAGGGAGGATATACCAAAGACAGCTTTCCGTACAAGGTATGGACACTATGAATTTATAGTGATTCCATTTGGTCTTACTAATTCCCCTGCTATCTTCATGGATATGATTAATAGAGTATTTAGAGACTATCTTGATCAGTTTGTGGTAGTCTTTATAGGCGATATTCTTGTCTATTCAAAGAGAAAGGAAGAACATGAAAATCACTTGAGAATTGTATTGAAGACCCTGAGAAAGGAGAATCTTTATGCCAAATTTACCAAGGGTGAATTTTGGATTCAAAAAGTTGCATTTTTGGGTCACATAATCTCTAAAGAGGGGATATATGTAGATCCAGCAAAAACAGAGGTTATCGAAAGATGTTAGAGACCAACAACAGTAACCTAGATCCAAATTTTTCTTGCTTTGGCTGGATATTATCGATGTTTTGTGAAATATTTTTCACGATTATCTAACCCACTCACTAGGTTGACTCGAAAAGGAGTTAAGTTTGTGTGGACGGAGGAATGTGAATAGAATTTCAAGGAGTTGAAAAGAAGGTTATCCAGTGCACCTGTACTCACACTTCCTTGTAGTGGAGAAAGGTTTATGATCTACAGTGATGCATCCAAGAAGAGGATGGGGTGTGTTCTTATGTAAAATGATATGGTGATAGCCTATGCCTCACGACAGTTGAAAATCCATGAGCAAAATTACCCAAATCATGATTTGGAGTTAGCTACAGTAATCTTTGCATTAAATATTTGTAGGCATTATCTTTATGGTGAAAGGTGTAATATTTATACTGATCATAAAAGTTTAAAGTATATTTTCACACTAAAGGAGCTGAATATGCGCCAAAGAAGATGGTTGGAGTTGATTAAGGATTACGACTGCTCAATTCATTACCACCCAGGGAAAGTAAACAAGGTGGAAGACGCATTAAGTTGAAAAGACCATGCTAGCTTATCCATGATGAGGATCACAAAAGATCCAATATTTATGGATTTACAAAGGATGGATCTTGGAATTATAATGGAAGGGGAAAAATCTTATCTTTCTCAAATGAATGTTCAACCATATATACATGTGAAGATTAAATAGACACAGAAAGAAGATGTAGAGTTACAAAAGAAGGTGAGAAATGTTCCTGAATACAACCTTGATTGTGATGGGATAATAAAGCTCAAAAATCGGGTTTGTGTTCCTCCCATCCCAGAATTAAAGAAGGAGCTGCTGGATGAGGCTCATAGTTCTTCATTCACTATTCATCCTAGAAGCACGGAGATGTATAGGGACCTAAAAGAGTACTTCTAGTGGGATGGCATGAAAAGAGATGTTGCTGAATATGTCTCTCAATGCTTGGTTTGTCAGCAAGTTAAAGCTAAGAGATAGAAGTCTAAGGGGATGTTATAACCATTACCCATACCTGAATGGAAATGGGAAAACATCACTATGAACTTTGTCACTGGACTTCCTAAAACATCCAAAGACAATAATGCTATCTGGGTCATAGTTGATCGTCTTACAAAGTCTTCACATTTCATTGCTATTAGAGAGGATTTCTCTCTGGATCAACTTTCCAGGATATATGTAAAGGAAGTGGTAAGATTGCATGGAGTACCAATTTCAATTATATATGATCGGGATCCGAGATTTACCTCAAAGTTCTGGCGAAGTCTTCAGTATACTCTGGATATAGAGTTGAGTTTCAGCACTGCTTATCATCCTCAGACAGACGGTCAGTCTGAGAGGAAAATTCAAACTCTAGAAGATATGTTATGAGCTTGCTCTATGGATTTCAAAGGTGGTTGGGATAAACACCTACCTTTGGTGTAATTTTCTTATAATAATAGCTTTCACTCCAGTATTCAGATGGATCCTTATGAAGCTCTCTATGGAAATAAATGCAGGACTCCAACTTGCTGGGATGAGGTTGGGGAAAGAAAGCTATTAGGACCTGATCTTATTGATGAGATGGTAGAAAAGGTCAGATCTATTCAACAACACATAAGAGCAGCTCAGAGTCGACAAAAAAGTTATGCCGACAACTAAAGAAAAGACCTAGAGTTTGAAGTGGGTGATAAAGTGTTCTTACGAATATCTCCGTGGAAGAGAGTAATGATATTTGGAAAGAAGGGAAAGCTGAGCCCTATGTATATCGGTCCTTTCGAAATACTGGATCGTGTTGGGAAGGTAGCTTACCGACTGGCTCTTCCACCGAATCTCTCTCAAGTTCATGATGTGTTCCATGTATTGCTCCTGAGAATGTACATACCCGATCCTTCACATGTACTAAGCTCAGAAGTTGTACCACTGGAGCAAGATCTTTCTTATGAAGAACAGCCGATAGAGATTCTGGATCGTAGCGAAAAATTCCTATGGAACAAGACCACTCGCTTGGTGAAAGTTTTATGGAGGAAAGACCAATTAGAAGAAGCTACATGGGAAATTGAAAATATTATGAGGGAAAGGTATCCTCATCTGTTTGTTACAAAGTGACGAATTTCAAGGGAGAAATTCATTTTAAGGGGGGTAGAATGTAACACCCAAGATTGTTTTGAGAAATATTTTGTTTTTATGTTATATACATCATCAAAGGAATCTTTCCTTATACATAACACTGGCTTGTCTTTCTTTACACGCAATTGCGACCTTTCTCGATAGCTTGCGTCGTACGCAATACCGAGTTTCACTAAACAATGATATGCTATAAAAATATTACTAAAACTAGCCGTTATGAATAGTAATACCCAATTTTTGAAATTTTATAAATTTTATTTTTCAAAATGGACTTCATTTTTGGTTTTAGAATATCTAAATTAGCCTAGGGTGAAATTTTGGTATTTTTCTGAAAACTTTCAATTTTTGATGAATAGTGAAAACATTGGGTTACTATTTAAAAACCGACTTTTTATTTAAATAATTATTTATTTTATTTCAATTTATTTTAGGTCAAAATTGATACATAATACCTATATAAGTTCAATGTAATTCATTGGAGTCCTTTTATAATAAATTTAGATATATAAAAATTTTATTGAATTTTTCACCGTCTTTTACCCACCTCCTAGGAGAATTTACAAATTCACATAAAACATAATTTTACCGCTTCCGTGAGTAGAATTTCAAAAATCCTAGATACATGGTTAATATCAAGGAATAAAATGTGGTTCAATGAGACGAAAATAATTTTTGGTGAATAGTAACTTTTTACTTTTATTTACCACATTTAAAAGTAAATAAGATAATTAAGGGTAAAAATGATATTATTATTACCCTAACACATGTTCTAATTCTATTGGATAAGTGTAATTTGACCAAAAACAACCTTAGGAATAAAATATGACCATTTAGGTCCACTTGGATTAGATTAGGACATTTATTATTAATTTATTTAAAGAAGGGTTAAAATAGTTAAAATCAAAGTTTAATAACTAAATAATTTTTAATATAGGATTATACATAAGATAAATTAGACTATAAATATTAATTAGAAAGATAAAAAGATTTCCGACATAATGGTATTTTATTTATAATTTTTAGACATTAAATAATTTAATTTATTTATGACACAATGATGATGTAGTAATTATCTTATTAATGAAATATTGACATATTTGATGTTTTAAATACACAAATAAATGTAATTTGAGACATTTTATGAATTAAAATAATTTTATAGGTTAATATGACATGTTATTATTGATTTAATTAACTTTTTTCGAACTAATAATTCTGTTATGATTTTCACAAAAATCAATTACCAAATAGTGTCAAAATTGACATAAAATAGTTTTTAAAACAAATATTATATTATTAATTGTTATTTTATTCCTAAAAATCTAATTTTAGGAAACATGACTTAGATAAGGTTATATATATTAATAATAAACAACTTGGGGTTCGTTTTGATTGTTATAGTAAGTTTATTAACCATATAGTGTAAGAAAACAAGAAGACACGGTAAAAGTAAAATTATTTAAATTAAAGTTAAATCTAAATGATAAGGTTAAAATAGAAACCTAAACTTGTATAAATTCTATTTGATGAGATTATTTCGACCCATCCCCACCTTATCTTCTAAATAAATCAATTTGGAGCTATTAAAAACCGAATATGACTTTATAATAAAATAATATTTTATGTTTTTCCAAAGGTGCCCCTCTCCTCCCTTATAAAAAGGGAACCTCCTCCCTCTCCTCCTCACACCACATTGAGCCTTAAAGCTCGGCCAACCCCTGCCAATTTCTCTTATCCACTTCCCTAGAAATATACTAGAGGTCCTGGTCTTCTTCAAATACCATCTTTAGTGCCCTAAGAGGAGGTTAAGAAGAGGCGCTTCAAAGAAGAGGTAATGTCCGTTACTGATTCTTTCAACTTTATTTCTTCTTCTACTTCTTCTTATTTAGTTGTTTCATTATGAAGTAATAAAATCAGTACCACTAATATAATGATATTTTATTATAAGTATTAAACAACCCTATTTCACCATATATCCATCCTACAGAAAACGAAGTCACCGCGCGTACGTACGTACATAATACCGTCTCCACACCGTGGTGTAATCTATTTTCCACCACCACATTACTTGGATGGGTATAATGGTGTAAATAATAACTATATATTATTATTGTAAAGTGATATTTATTCTGAAATAGTATACATACACTCCAATACAATTCCAAGATCATGGGAACGATATCATCGCTCGTGCGTACGTACGGAATACCGTCTCCACGATGTGATGCGACTCGTTCTACATGATCTTCATTGAATAATGATTATATAAATGAATTGAATGAATAAATATGATATATATTACACTAATAACATTCTGGAAATGAGGTATCTATAACCTAAAAATAATAATAAGAATTTATTCAACAAAACACGCATAAGAACAAATAAACACCCGAATAACAAGTAGCAATGAAATATTACTAATATGAAGCTAAGAATATGACCATATATGATATCATAACAATAAGTATGATTCTGGAATAAGTCAATAACATTATTTAAATCATTATACATGAGGTTTAGACACGTACGAAGAAAATCGGACCTAAGGTAAGGGAAAATCTCGCAATCTCATTTTTATCCGAGATTGTTTATACTTCAGAATTTACTGGGGAATATTTATCATCCACATCCATGTTTTCTCAATATGTAATATTATTTCTATCCTACTAAAATTTTTTAAATCCAATTTTACCCTTCGGTGAGTTTTTAGTAAAAGATATGAAAGGAATCTTTTGTCATTTTTCGTACGAGGTACTTTTTTACTTTTCCGGCCATAGTACGAGATGAATGTTTTTTTAACTTATATGGCCTGAATGGATTTTTGGAACATTATTTACATGAATATTACTTTACAAGTTTTTAATTTATATTTAATAAACTTATTTTAGTTTAAAATTGTATGACATGTTAAGAAAGGAAAAATGTTTTTTAAGTAGAAATGATATTTTCCTCAAGAATGGAGTTCAAGTGTTTTATCAAAATTATTTTCCATATAAGATAATATAGGGTTCTATTTCTATCCCTATTTTTACATTGTTTTGATTATTTTATGATGGAATTATTTTTATGATATTTTTTTATCTTATATGGATTATGTTATGATGGCATGATGATTAAGAATCCCATTTTTATTACATGGGTTATGCTATGATGTATGATTTATGATTTTGTGGCACACATAAGAATGGTTTCATTATGAGATGGGTGGGACCTATATCTCCCTCCAATGCATTGGGTAAAGATTTATATCTCATGAGTTAGACATGGCTAGAACAACAGGTTAATCCGGTTCAGTGAAACAAGACTGAAACGAGGAGTGAACTCGGTTCAGAAATGGACTTTTTCTGCTAAGATAGTATTGGAAATGAGTCTTGACTACTAAGAAATGATTCTCTATGATTATGTGTGTATGCCACAAAGTTTCATGTTTTAAGTTATGATTATTGGGATTACATTTCACTACTATGATTTATCCCATGTTATGAAATTATGATCCCTTTTGCTGGTTAAGATTTCCAAAATGTTGTGTTCTTATAATTATGATGTGATTGATATTTCTTTTGTTTACCCTTACTGAGCATTTGAGCTCACCCTTTTGTATGTTTTCTTTCCCCAGGTCAGGAAGAAGGTTATTAAGTAGGATATTCCAAAAGGGACTCTAGATATGATGAAATAAATGGGAGACAATGTAGATGATTTATGAACCAGTTGTTTAAGATTCCCAATTTTTAAAGACACTATACCTATACGGTACTTTCATGGTTTTGTTATATGTTGTAATAATCATGCTTCAATTTTGAAGTATTAAAAATGTATGTAAAGTTTGGTTTGTTATAGTGGTTCTCTATTTTTCCCACCCGTAGAGGTTGAAATTTTTGTAATAGCCATTGTTTTAAGGAGTGAATTTGTCTTTTCGAGAAAATGACACCTCATCATATTTGATTTGAATATCAAGAGAGTTGAAATCAGTATGCTTAGAACATAGCTAAAATGAATTTGCCTATAGATTCTGAGGATCAAATGGATATTCAACTTCGTGACAGCTTCCTAAGGTTCATTTAGTCAATGGAAAGGGAGACTATTTAAACTATGCATTCAATGTCTAAGATAAAGAGAGAGTTCTAGCTTTAGAATCTTATTTTTTTCACTAGGGAGGGAGGACCCCAGGAAACTGAGTTCTGGATCGAGTCTATCTAGATGATCTTTAAGAATATTGAGACACCTACAGATAAGAGGGTGGAGCTTGCTACATATATGCTTCGTGGACCTTTCAAAAATTGGTGGGATATTCTAGAGTAAGATGAGAGTAAGGATGATAAATCTTGGAAGGACTTTGAGATGAATTTTCTGATCCATTTATACCATGAGACATTGAGGGATGAGAAGGATTGTGAGTTCATGCACCTAACATAAGAGTGCATGTTAGTTATGGACTACGCTGTATTCTTCACTGAACTAAAATTATTTTCTCTATATTTATAATCTAATAAAATATATAGGGATATAAGGTTTTAGGATGATATTTACTGTGATATCAGATCACAGATGAATGTTTTCTATTTGAGCAGTTTTTTGAGGGTGTGATGAATCAAGCACTCATCACAAAAGACAATCTGGGAGAGGCCCTGAGTAGTATCCATTCTATTTAAGCATGGAAAATTAAGAGATCTTCTTCTAGTAAAAATAAGTAATGCTATGAAAATTTTTTCCCTGGAAAGAATGGGAATAACTGTCAAGTAAGTGGGAATCCATCTTAGGTTTGTCTTCTATTACAATGCTATCAGTGTAGAAAGTTGGGCCACAATAGGCCTTAGTGTACATACCCAGATTTGGAGTGTCATGATTTCTATATTATGGGACACATATAGAGGTTTTGTAGGGGAATAAATCAATAGAGTAGTGGTAGGAGATTAATAAAACTACCAGAGTCTTAGAAGGACCCAACTACTCCTCAACAAAAAAGTTGCTGGAGTTCCATAGGATGTTCTGGTTGAGGTAGGGGATGTGGTACCCCAGTGTAGGAAAAATAGTACTAAGCATAGGAAAAACATAATGGAGTTATACTGGAGCCCAAAGAAGAGGTTTCAGTCAGATACACACTATGTATACTACTCTAAATAATGTGGATGTGGGACCGTCTACTGTCAGAGGCACGATTTTTGTATCATCTACCCTCAATTGTGTTTTATTTTATATAGGAGAATCATATACTATTTTTTAGCTTACCTTTTTTAAAATGGTTTGGGCTCTGTGGTGGAGAGCTTGGATGGTTCTTTAACTATCAACACATTATTGGGAGTTCAATCAAAGAATATCAAATGATTTAAGGCGTTTTCTCTATAGATTGGTGGTTACCAATAATTTTGGGAACTTTTTGTACTAGAAATGACGTGATTTGATTTGATTTGATTCCTAGTATGTATTGAATAGTTATTCTAGTATAATATTGACTATTACTAGATGGTAGTTACCTTTACATATCTAGAAGGAGGTATCTATTCTCACTAGGGTGAGTGGGATCTTTAGGCTGGTCACGCATGACCAATTTTATGAAGATTGGATTGTATTATGGCTGAAATAGCTAGTCTTACTCTAGATGATGGTGGAATACAACAAGATTATTTTTCTTCAGTGTTAGATTAGTTTTAGTATGTATTTACATATGAGTTCTATGGATAACATCCTGAGCGACTGATCAAGTTCACAATGAAGTTGGTGTTGGGAGAAGATCAAGTTTTTATGCTACTTTCACTAGTGCAGAAAACGTTTTTTACGTCACCATTTTTTACGTCGGTTATATAAAACCGACGTCATAATAAGTAAAACGAGGTTTTTTACGTCGGTTATTTCTTAACCGACATAAAAACCTGTGTTCGGTACACATTTAACATCGATTATTTTTATAACCGACGTTATTAATCGCGCGGCTTCGTTTTTTACGTCGGTTATTTTTATAACCGACGTAACAAACGCGGTTTTCGAAGGCCCTTTGACATCGGTTATTGAATAACCGACGTAACAAACGCGGTTTTTGAAAGCTTTTTTACGTCGGTTATAAAATAACCGACGTAAAAAAAGAATCCGCAGATGTTTTTGACGTCGGTTATTCCATAACCGACGTAAAAAAACGCGGATTTTGAGCCATTTGTTACGTCGGTTATATAATAACCGACGTAAAAAATGAATCGGAGGAAGGTTTTTACGTCGGTTATTGAAATAACCGACGTTATAAATGTTTTTAAAACAATTATCACGTCGGTTATTGAATAACCGACGTGATAACTCATTTAAAAATTTACCCAGACCCGTGGATTGTCATTCGCGAGTTTACCTTCGACAGTCGCGACTCGTCTCTCTCGCGCGTAAACCCGAATCGGCTCGTCCATTTCGTTGGTTTAGATTCGTTTTGCGATCATCGTTTCTCATATTTAATCTCCTCGGATCAATCATCTAAACTCGCAGCACTCAGGTAATCCTCCCACTCGTTCGTTTTTTTTCGCGGATAGTAAATATATATGTGTTGTGATTTTTTTGTTGAAACTAGCTAAGATTCTTCGATTGCGAACCCTTTTAACTCGTTTTGGCACCATAATCTTATTTATCATCTCTAGATCTATTTGTTCGACTTGAAATATTGAGTAATTTTATGATTTCACTAATTTTTCATCATTTTCTATAAATCCCCGAGAGGGTTGGGGCGTGTCCATTTGGATGGGTTGCCCTTTTACAGTTGTTACTACTTTATTCACACACAACCATGGCATAGGTGCATGGATTTGGGGTCGGGGGTGTCCAGGGGGGTTTACAAGGGGGTGGGTGGGTGTGGGGGGCTGTCCAAGGGTGTGGGTGGGTGTTGGGGGGTGTCCAGGGGGGTGTCCAAGGGGGTAGGGGGTGGGGGGTGGTGTCCAGGAGGGGTGGGGGGGCTGTCCAGAGGGTTGGGGGGTGTCCAGGGGGGTGTCCAAGCAGGTCGGGGGTGGGGGGTTGTGTCCAGGAGGGGTGGGGGTGCTTTCTAGAGGGGTCGGGGGCTGTCCAGAGGGGTCGGGGGGTGTCCAGGGTGGTGTCCAAGGGGATGGGTGGGTGTGGGGGGCTGTCCAAGGGGGGTGGCGGCCTGTCCAGAGGGGTCGGTGGGGTGTCCAGGGGGGTGTCCAAGGGGGTGGATGGGTGTGGGGGGCTGTCCACGTGGGTGGAGGCCTCTCCAGAGGGTATTTGGGGTTGTCCGGGTGGGTGGGGGGGCTGTCCAGAGGGTTGGGGGATGTCCAGGGGGGTGTCCAAGGGGGTAGGGGGTGGGGGGTGGTGTCCAGGAGGGGCGGGGGGCTGTCCAGAGGGGTCGGGGGTGTCCAGGGGGGTTTACAAGGGGGTGGGTGGGTGTGGGGGGCTGTCCAAGGGCGTGGGTGGGTGTTGGGGGGTGTCCAGGGGGGTGTCCAAGGGGGTAGGGGGTGGGTGGTGGTGTTTAGGAGGGGTGGGGGGGCTGTCCAGAGGGTTGGGGGGTGTCCAGGGGGGTGTCCAAGCAGGTCGGGGGTGGGGGGTTGTGTCCAGGAGGGATGGGGGGCTGTCCAGAGGGGTCGGGGGGTGTCCGGGGGGGTCGGGGGGTGTCCATGGTGGTGTCCAAGGGGATGGGTGGGTGTGGGGGGCTGTCCAAGGGGGTGGCGGCCTGTCCAGAGGGGTCGGTGGGGTGTCCAGGGGGGTGTCCAAGGGGGTGGATGGGTGTGGGGGCTGTCCACGTGGGTGGCGGCCTCTCCAGAGGGTATTTGGGGTTGTCCGGGTGGGTGGGGGGGCTGTCCAGAGGGTTGGGGGATGTCCAGGGGGGTGTCCAAGGGGGTAGGGGGTGGGGGGTGGTGTCCAGGAGGGGCGGGGGGCTGTCCAGAGGGGTCGGGGGTGTCCAGGGGGGTTTACAAGGGGGTGGGTGGGTGTGGGGGGCTGTCCAAGGGCGTGGGTGGGTGTTGGGGGGTGTCCATGGGGGTGTCCAAGGGGGTAGGGGGTGGGTGGTGGTGTTTAGGAGGGGTGGGGGGGCTGTCCAGAGGGTTGGGGGGTGTCCAGGGGGGTGTCCAAGCAGGTCGGGGGTGGGGGGTTGTGTCCAGGAGGGGTGGGGGGCTGTCCAGAGGGGTCGGGGGGTGTCCAGGGGGGTTTACACATCGATTTGTTTTATATTTCAAAATTGTTATATTCAAATTATGATTTTTTTCATATAAACATATATTTGTCTTCTCTAAAAAATATATATATATTTTCTATTTGTTATAGGTAATAATGAGTCGAAGTTGGATTACGGCACATCGAATGAGCAATGAATATGAGGAAGGTGTTGATGCCTTTTTGGAATTTGCTAAACGAAATGTTCCAAGTAGTGACATTTTTTTCTGTCCATGCCTGAAATGTCTGAATATGAAGAAGTTGAAAAGTAGAGAGATAAAAGATCATCTGATTTGTCATGGTTTCAATCCGAGTTACAACCCTTGGATTTGGCATGGCGAAACTGGACAGAATGTCACTGATGATAATGAATCGCAAGATGGTAACTCCGATGGAATTGAAGAAATGATTCGCGATATTGTATCAGAACAAATTGAGATAGAACCGAGAGTTTCACGTCTATATGGTGATGCCGAAAAACCATTATATCCTGGTTGTACAGATTTTACGGTTTTGTCGGCGGTGTTAAGATTGATTAACCTGAAGGCAAAACATGGATGGAGTGACAGAAGTTTTACAGAGCTGCTACGATTGATGAAAGACATTCTTCCAAAAGATAACGATCTTCCAGATTCACATTATAAGGCCAAAAAAATATTATGCCCGATGGGATTGGGATACAGGAAAATACATGCATGTCCGAATGACTGCATTATATATAGGAAGGAATATGAATTTCTGAAAGAGTGTCCCAAATGTGGGACATCACGGTATAAGGTGAAAGAAAAATCACAAGCTGATGTAGAGATTACAAAGCTCCCTTCAAAGGTATTTTGGTATCTTTCTATAATTCCTCGTTTCAAACGTTTATTTGCTAATTCACATGATGCAAAAAGGTTAAGATGGCATGCTGATGAGCGGGTATGTGATGGAAAAATACGTCATCCAGCTGATTGTCCACAATGGAAGAAAATTGATGCCCAGTACCCTACATTTGGAAATGAAATTAGAAATCTGAGACTAGGCTTGTGCACAGATGGAATGAATCCATACCGAACCCTCAGTAGCACACATAGTTCATGGCCTGTTTTATTGGTAATTTACAACCTCTCTCCTGAAGTTTGTATGAAGCGCAAATATGTCATGTTGAGTATCATGATCTCTGGTCCAAAGCAACCCGGCAATGATATTGATGTATACTTGTCACCGCTGATTGATGATTTGAAACTTTTATGGGCTGATGGTATTAGGGTGTATGATTCTTATAAAATGGAATATTTTCAACTGCATGCAGTGCTTCTATTCACTATAAATGACTTCCCAGCATATGGAAATTTGTCTGGATACAGTGTTAAAGGGCATAAAGCATGTCAAATTTGCGAACAACAGACGTCATATTATCAATTGCATCATGGGAGGAAAACAGTGTACATGGGTCATCGAAAGTTTTTGCCTATGGATCACCCTTATAGAAGACTAAAAAAGGCATTCAATGGCTCACAAGAATTTGATACTGCTCCTCAACCTTTATCCCCAGAATTGTATTTTGAGAGGGTGAAAAACCTTGATGTGACATTGGGAAAGACACAGAAATCTGGTAATGATAGACATATTTGGAAGAGAAGGTCAATATTTTTTGAGCTACCATATTGGAGGTATCATGAAGTCAAACATAATATTGATGTCATGCACGTGGAGAAGAATATCTGTGATTCTTTGATCGGAACATTGCTAGATATTAAAGGAAAGACAAAAGATGGGTTGAATGCAAGGTTAGACCTACTGTCAATGGGAATACGTTTGGAGTTAGCTCCCACTCCTAAAGGAAGACGAACATTTCTTCCCCCGGCTTGTCATACATTATCGAAGAGGGAGAAAAGTAGCTTCTGTCAGTGTCTTCATGATATCAAAGTGCCTCAAGGTTATTCTTCAAATGTAAAAATTTTTGTCTCATTGAAAGACTTGAAGTTGATAGGTATGAAATCACATGATTGTCATGTCATGATGCAACAAATTCTACCAGTTGCACTGCGTGGAATATTGCCCATCCGTGTCAGAAAGACTATAATGAGGTTGTGTTATTTTTTCAATTCAATTTGCAACAAGGCGATTGATGTGAATGCTTTGAACATTTTGGAAAAGGATGCAATTATTATACTTTGTCATTTGGAAATGTATTTTCCTCCAACTTTTTTTGATATGATGGTGCATTTACTGATTCATCTGGTTCGAGAAATAAGGCTTTGTGGACCTGTATATCTTCGTTGGATGTATCCTTTTGAAAGGTATATGAAAATATTAAAGGGATATGTTAAAAATCCATATCGACCTGAAGCCTCCATTATTGAAAAGTATATTTCTGAGGAGGTAGCAGAGTTTTGTACGAGTTACTTGGCTACAGCGCAACATATAGGTTTGCCTCCATCTCGCCATGAACAGGTTAATAATGAGGGAAAGGGGATTCGTGGCTTGAAAGTCAAATCACTATCAGCTGAACATATGAAGAAGTTAGAATCATACATCTTGAATAACATAGCTGATGTTCAACCGTATATCACATTGCATATTAATGAGTTGAAACAATGTCATCCAAAGAAGAAAGAAATGTGGATTTTGAATGAGCACAACAAAACTTTTTTTCCATGGTTTAAAAAGACCTTGCTTGGTAGATCAGATGTATCAGAGACATTAAAATGGATAGTGGGTGGTCCATCTTTAAATGTGATAACATGGTCCGCTTATGACATTAATGGCTATACATTTCATACGAAAGCTCAGGACAACAGAAGTGCAGTTCAGAATAGTGGTGTATTGGTGTTTGCAGAAGCAATGCATTTTTCGAGTGCTAAGGACAGAAACCCAATTTCGGCATCAAGTGCATATTATGGAGTGATTGAAGACATATGGGAGGCTGATTACTTTAAAATTAAAGTTCCCGTTTTTAACTGTAAATGGTTTATCGGTAACAACAGTGTCAGACACGATGAATTTGGAATGACACTTGTTAATCTGAATAGATTGGAAGACACAGCTGATTCTTTTATAATGGCAACACATGCCAAACAAATTTTCTATGTAGTAGATCAATCAGATATGCAGTGGGCTGTTGTTTTACAAGGGAAAAACCAATATGTTGGTGAGGATGAATTTGATGAAGATGCTGATTTATGTGAGATCCCTACTTCCATGGAAAGATTAACAGAACATAATGATGAGTATGTTGAAGACATGGTTTGTGCCATAAGGAACGATCATGATGAAGGAATTTGGGAAAACAATCCAACTGTACATTCCTAAAATTACAGGTAACACAAGTTTATTTCTTGTTTACATTTAGTTTTTTCATATAATGTTAGATACTGTAAATTTTTTACTTATTAAAATATGTATCAAACCAAAACGATAAAACAATAAAAACCGTAAAGAAGAGAAGTCCTGGGCGCACCGGCAACCGGTCCTCTCTGTCTGAACCACCGGTCGGCCGCTGGCTCACCACCGGCCGGCCGGTGGACCAGACAGAGCCTTCCTCTCTGTCTGGATCACCAGCGGCCGGCCGGTGTTGAGCCAGCGGCCGGCCGGTGGTTCAGACAGAGAGGAAGGCTCTCTGTCTGGTCCACCGGCCGGCCGGTGCTGAGCCAGCGGCCGGCCGGTGGTCCAGACAGAGACCGAGCCTCTCTGTCTGGATCACCAGCGGCCGGCCGGTGTTGAGCCAGCAGCCGGCCGGTGGTTCAGACAGAGAGGAAGGCTCTCTGTCTGGTCCACCGGCCGGCCGCTGGATCACCACCGGCCGCCCGGTGGACCAGACAGAGAGCCTTCCTCTCTGTCTGGATCACCAGCGGCCGGCCGGTGAGGAGCCAGCGGCCGGCCGGTGGTTTAGACAGAGAGGAAGGCTCTCTGTCTGGTCCACCAGCCGGCCGGTGGTGATCCAGCGGCCGGACGGTGGTCCAGACAGAGGAAGGCTGTCTGGTCCACCGGCCGGCCGGTGGTGAGCCAGCGGCCGGCCGGTGGCATCAGTGATTCCACTTTTCAGCTTTCTTATGCCAACTCCTTGGCAACATTTTGCCTGTGTTTACCATGTTTATCATTGTTTAACATGCTTACCATATTACCGATGTTTACTATTATGTAATTTAGTACACTTTTCTATTTGTGAACTAATGTTTGTTTTTTTGATTTGAAGGAAAATGACAGATCAATCAGTTGATCAGCCACATGATTCTGGAGATGAGCATATTGGTCATACATCTGGGGAGGAACATTCACATGCTCCTATTACGAAAAAGAGTTCAAAGGTTGGTAAGCGTGGGTGCACACGTTTACCAAAATTATCACTTGCCCGTACGAAGGAGGAGAGGATAGTCGTGGAGTTTGATGAGGATGATCTTCCTAGAGGTCCAAATGCTAAAGATTTTAAGGGTTTTGTAGCAACTCAGGCTAAGAGAAAAGTAAGCATTCTCTATGATGATTGGAGAAGTGTGGATAAGGCGATAATTTCTCAGCTGTGGGAGACCATCTTGGTAAGATCTTTTTCTATTGTTTGACTGTTCTTTAAATGTTTCTAGTATATATAATATTTTTAACCTCTTTTTTATCAGATGACATTTGATATTCCTGACACTGGAGGAGTCAGGAAGAAATGCTTATCGTTGGCTGCTAGGAGATGGAGGGATTTCAAATCTACCCTCTCATATGATTTCATTTATGGTCATAGGAGTCGTGAGAATCCATGTCGTATATATCCTTTTATAGATGAAGACACATGGAGAGAATTTTTTGAAAGTAGAAGAAAAGAATCATTTTTGGTAAGGGCAATGTAAACTTTTATAAGCTTTCTTATATAAATGATCTTATTATTGTTTTGTTAATGATTACTTATTCTTAATTTACAGCAAACAAGGAATGCTCATCAAGAGATCCAATCTAAAAATGTATACCCTCATAGTTTATCTCGGGGAGGGTATGCATTATTGGAAGAACAAATGATGGCAGAAAAATTTCAACAACTAAGAGCTGAGTCTTCAAGCTCTGGAGAGGTGGCCCCTCCATCCCCTCCATCTAGACATGAGAAATGGAAAAGAGCTCGGAAGGGCAAAAAAGGACAATATCTTTCGGAAGAATCGAGACTCGTAGTTGAGAGGATTGTAAGATATCTATTTTATTTATTTAAGTTTACTATTTTCGTCATATATTTCCAATCATTATAGAAAAGTTCAATTACTTATTACAGGACTCTCTTGAGGAGCAGAGTTCACAGGGGACATTTACACCATCTGGGAGGGAAGATATTTTATCTGTGGCATTGGGAAAGCCCGAACATCCTGGACGTGTAAGAGGATATCCGGCAGGTGTATCGGTAAGAAAAGTGTTGCCACGTTCCTCAACTTCTAACGTTGAGGGAGTTTATAAAAAAAATAGAATCGTTGGAGGCTGAAGTCCATAATATTAATGCGACAATGGAGGACAATATTAGAGCATCGGTGCAGTTAATGTTTGCAGACTTGCAAAGACAATTTCAGGGTGCAGCTCCCACTCCACCTCTCCCAGTAGCTCCCACTCCCCCACCTCAGCCTGCAGACCCCATTTTTGATCCTCCTCCTTCGCCGCAGCTACCTACTTATTGTGAGTTGTATGTTGATGATCCTCAACATCATATAGTTGCATATGGGATGATATATTGTATAGGAGATACAGTTCATCATCAACAGTTAGAGGTAGAGAATTAGAGGGTCACTGTACAGGATATTATAGATAGATCAGCTCGGATACCATTACCTACAGATGAGGTGACGACAGTTGGACATAGTATCGGCCATTTTTTACTTTGGCCATCCAGACTTCTTCGACTCATTACCATAGAGGTATGGATGTTATATCTTTTATTTTATATTTTTATTAATGTTTTATCATTTGAAAACTAATATATTTTTCAATTTATTTTTACAGGAATACTTCAAAGGTAAAGAAATACTGTATAGACAACAACAAAGACAGATAGCTATGACATCAGATGCAGATACTAGCAGTCTTGACAAATTGTCAAGATATTCAAATTTGTTGGAGGATCATTATGACTTTACAATGGAAGCTCATGTCTGTGGACGTGAACTATGTGTGGGGATTATGAAAACTGATATCATGGAGTTTGTCACTGGAGATAAATTGGGCATCAACGTGGTGCAAATTTTTATCATGTAAGTCTTAACTCCTTTTCCTTGCGTTATATTTATTAAAAATGTATACTTATGTCTGCTTTGTATTAGGTATATGTATAAAATTTGTGAGAGGAATGAGCTGACAGATGTATATGGATTCGTGGACCCACAATTGATTTCCCCTGAAGCATGTGCATTGGATGAGGAACAAAGAATGCTTTATATTGCTGATAGATTTGAAAAGAATGTAATCACACAGTGTTGGATGATGCCTTTTTGTGAGAGGTATGAAACACATCCCTCTCAAAGAGTTAATTATCTTTTAACATAAAAAACCACTAACGTTAAATTTCCTTTTCTCAGGGATCATTGGATGTTAGGGGTTTTTTGCCCTAGGGAGAAAACACTTTATTGGATATGCTCTCTCCATGATGATGTGCGAGAAAGTTTTAAGAATATATTGGAAACGTAAGTTTCAATTTCACAATAGTTTTATATATTATAATGAATTTTAAATTTACCCCATTCGTATTATTTTCTAACAGGGCATGGGTCCACTTTCGAAAAAGCGCAAAGAAAAGGAATTACAAGATCAAATATGTACATGCGAAGGTAAATATCCATTTATAATTTGTACATTTTGATTTATTACATAAAAATAATATATTGAATTTACACTCATTCAAACAGAAATGTCATGAGCAACAAGGCATCATCGAATGCGGATATTACATGTTAAGATTTATGTATGAAATAATAACAACTGGGACAGTTCTGAGTTTTGACCTGGTAAGATTTCCTTTTTCTAATAATATTTCAATTTGATTTATTCATTATACACGTTGACTACTATCCTTTTCCTTTGTAGCTTTTTGATGACCCTCAACCCTTTACTGCTGAAGATATCAAACACTTACAAGTGGAGTGGTCAAATTATTTTACAGGTTTGATTGACTTTTAGTTGTTTGTAATGTAAAATGTAATTTTGAATATTGTCAATGTAATTGTGTATTTCGTAGTCGTTTAGGTTGGATTTAGTTTTTTTTGAAGTTGACATTGTAAGTTTTGAATGTTATATAAGTGAATGTTTAATTTTTCTCTACTTCTTGTTTTGGTCTACTGTTGATGGTTTTTCTGGTCTGGATTTTGGTATGGGGGGAGAGGTTCCAAGGGGGTGGGTGGGTGTTTGGGGGGTGTCCAAGGGATATGGGAGGGGTGTCCAAGGTGTGTTTGGGGCTGTCCTAGGGGTCGGGGGGGGGGGGTGTAAATGAGGGTGGGGGGGTGTCCAAGGGGCGGGGGGTGTCCAAGGGATATGGGAGGGGTGTCCAAGGTGTGTTTGGGGCTGTCCAAGGAGTCGGTTGGGTGTAAATGAGGGGGGGGGGGTGTCCAAGGGGTGGGGGGGTGTCCAAGTGGTGGGGGGGTGTCCAAGGGGTGTTTGGGGCTGTCCAAGGGGATGTGGGGGTTTCCAAGGGGTAGGGGGGGTTTCCAAGGGGTCGGGGGGGTGTCCAGGGGGTGGGGGGCTGTCCAAGGGGTGGGGGGGTGTCCAAGGGGTGGGGGGGGGGGGTGTCCAAGGGATATGGGAGGGGTGTCCAAGGGGTGTTTGGGGCTGTCCTAGTGTTCGGGGGGTGTAAATGAGGGTGGGGGGGCTGTCGAAGGGGTGGGGGGGTGTCCAAGGGGCAGGTTGGGTGTAAATGAGGGGGGGGGTGTCCAAGGGGTCTGGGAGGGCTGTCAAGGTGTGGGGGGGTGTCCAATGGGTGTTTGAGGCTGTACTAGGGGTCTTGGGGGTGTAAATGAGGGTGGGGGGGGGGTGTCCAAGGGGTGGAGGTTGTCCAAGGGATATGGGAGGGGTGTCCAAGGGTTGTGGTGGGGGAGGGCTGGCCAGGTTGTTAGGTGGGTATAGATGAGGGTGGGGTTCAGTTGGGGCTTGGGGGAGGGCTGGCATGGCTATTTTTGTTTGGTTTCTGGTTGCTTTTTGGTGAGAGCAGTGCAATTATTTAAAAAAAAAATAATTTCTTTCACGTCGGTTATTTTATAACCGACGTGGTAAATAAATCGGTAGGGGTTTATCACGTCGGTTTTTTCTAGAACCGACGTGATAAACCGTTCCCGGGGATTTTATCACGTCGGTTCTTAATATAAACGACGTGATAAAAGGCCTGGGAATCGATTTACCACGTCGGTTATTGAATAACCGACGTGCTAAAACGTTTCCCAGGCCTTTTTATCACGTCGGTTTCCTAAATAACCGACGTGATAATAGGCCAGGGGAAGGGTTTATCACGTCGGTTATGACATAACCGACGTGATAAACGATATCCCAGGCGTTTTATCACGTCGGTTTAGGTAATAACTGACGTGATAAAGCCCCCCGCGCATATTTATCACGTCGGTTATTATATGAACCGACGTGATAACCACCGTGATGTTAGGGATATTACGTCGGTTTTAAATAACCGACGTAAAAAACGTTATTTATAACGTCGTCCATATTAACGTCGCCTAAAAACCGACGTAAATAATAAAAAATAACCGACGTAAAAAACGTTTTCTACACTAGTGTTTACTAGATGGGACCAATAGTTATTTAGGATTTGAAAGTTCAGTTGGAAGATCTATATACTAAGAATTTCATATGACCTTGTATGTCTCCATGGGAATCTCAAGTTCTTTTCACCAAGAAGGTTTATGGGTATTTATAGTTATTTATGGATTATCAGAGATTAAACCAGATGACAGTCAATAACTATAACCCCCTTTCATGTATTGAGGATCTCTTTGATCAATTGAGAGGTTCTAAGATATTCTCCAAGATTTATTTGAGATTAGGATACCATCTGTTTAGGGTGAGGCTATCAAAAATACCTTATAATTCTTTTAGGAGTAGGCATGACTTATATGAGTTCATGGTGATGCATTTTGGTTTGAAAAATGCATAAGTAGTATTCATGGCCTCAATGAATCATATATTTCATCCTTTTATGGACTAGTTTGTGATGATTTTTTTTCAATGTTATCTTAATATACTACCAGTGAGTATATGATCATTAAAAACATATTGGAATCATTTTGAGTACGTTGAGAGAGCATCCGATTTATTCCAAGATAACCAAATGATGTTTCTAGATTGATAAAGCACACTTCTTAGGATATATCACCTTAGAGTTAGGGGTGTTAGTGGACCCATAGAAAGTTGCATCTTTGGTATCTTGGGAGAATCCCAAAAATGACATTGATATTTTGATATTTCTAGGTCTAGTAGGTTATTATCGACACTTTATCTAAGAGTTACCTTGTTTGGAACCACCAATATCAAGGCTAACCAAGGAAGTTGTGAAATTTGTTTGGTCATAATCATATGAGAAATATTTTTAGGATTTTAAAGATAGGATGATCTCAAAACCTATCCTCAATTTACCACTTCCAGTTAAAGCATAACCCACGTACTATTTCATATCCCGAGTTGGAATTAGAGTGGTTTTTATGTAAGAGGATCGAGTGGTTTCTTATGGACCCACCATGATGAAACAACATGAGAGGAGTTACCCTACTCATGATATGGAGTTGACTGCGGTTGTACATGCCCTGATATGTTAGATACACTATCTTATGGGTGAGTGGTTTGTGATATACACAAGCTACAAGAGACTTAGGTACATATTTTCTCAGTGGGACTTGGAACATCAGTAGAGAAGGTGGGTTAAGTATCTGTAGTCTTTTGACTTTGAGTAAGATTATACTTTGGGAAAGGGAATAATTTTTTATGGTTTGATCCAAAAGACATAAAAAGACGTAGCATGGGAGACTTGATATGAGTGTTAGATGATGTAACTCTCTGAATACATGCATCTAGATGTTCATCATTCTCAGGGATGAGTAAATTTGACATGAACATCTGTTATACCCAGGATTTTGGACCAGATCAAGACAAAGTAGTTATCTGATCTGGAGATCTTAGTTATGAGGAAAAAATTATATGCCATAGAGAAAACTTCAGGATGGTCTATTAGGAGTGGAAATTCTCTTCTTTTACATGGATAATTATTTGTTTTTATAGAATTGTGTAAGTAGATGATGATAAAGTTTCATGATTCGAGATGGGAGATAAATATTTGGTTAACACATATGTATATTGATCTATGTAAAAAAGTATTGGTAGTATGGAATGGAGAAGGATGTGGCAGGATTTGTGGTGAGATGTTTCACTTGACAGTTGGTGAAATCCTAGAATTAGAGACTAGCTGGTATTTTTTCTCCATTTTTCCATTCTCAAGTGTAAATGGGACGATGTCACTATGGATTTTATGAAAATATTAACCAAGAAAACCCATAAGAATGATGCAGTATGGGTGATCATGGATCAAATGATGAAGTCAATCCACTTCTTTCATATCTGATAGACCTTAACTGTTAATGATCTGGGTAGTCTTTACATACATGAGATAGTTAGGCTACAGAGTTTTATGAGGAGTATCATTTTTTATAGAGATCATCATTTCCCATTAAGGTTCTGGAAGGGTCTTCATAAGGCTCTAGGATCCTAGGTTATTTTGAGAATAACCAATCATCCTTAGACTAATGGTCAATATGAGAAGACTATTCTAGTTCTAGAGGATACGTTACAAGACTATGTTTTGGATTTTAATGGTTTGTGGGAGAATAATATGGTGCACATGAAATTTTAATACAATAAAATCTTCTAGGCATAAATACAGATGGAACCTTTTGAGGATTTGAATAGAAGTCCATGTAGTTCACCTCTTTATTGGTTGGAGGTAGGTGAGCCATTTCTTGTTGAGCCTTGTCTCATACATGATACATATCAGCAAGTTTAGTTGGTCAAGAGGTGGTTAGTAACTACAAAAAGAAGGAATAAGTCCTATGATAACCATTAGAGATGACCTCTAGAGTTTAAGGTTGGTGGTAATGTTTTCCTTTGGTGTCATATAGGTTGGGGAATCACTGAATAAGAAAATAGGGAAAGATATATCCTAGGTTTTTAGGAAATTTGAGATAGTGGATAGGGTTGGTGCAGTGGCATACTAATTATCCCTTCCATAGAGCTACAATAATATACACAGCGTGTTTCACATATCACAACTTTAGAGATATTATTCCAAACCTTCTCATATGGTAGATGTCAAGGATGTCGATATTTGTACTGATGTATCCTTTGAGGAGTGTCCAATAAATATTGTTGAATGTAGAGTGAAGTATCAATGGGGTAAGACTATACCTCTAGTTTGAGTGTACTAGTAGCATGAGTATGTTTAGGAGGATAACTAGGAGAGGGAGCCTGATATGTGATCAATATGGATATACTTGATCTTTGAGACCCCACAATGATTCTTAGAGAAGCTCGAAGGTGAACTGTTTTATGGTGGGGAGGTTTTAAGATCCCATCTTTTTCTAGGTATATCCCAATTTGAGTTATCTAATCCTTGATGGAAAAGTCTTATTAGGATATAAAGAGACTTTTTTTTGGGAAAATAAACTAATGTTCAGGGATATATGTTTTTTTTAAATTAATGGAGTATGGGTACAAGCATGGTAAATGGTTTTATGAGGGTTTTAAATTCTTTGGAAGTATTTTGAGGTGGTTCAAGTCCTTTTTTTAGAAATTGGGCTAAAAACTATTTTCAAAGCATTTACATGCCGTGTATATGTTACAGATCATGTAACTACCTCTAGACACATGTCCTGAACCATTATAGGGTGTGAAATGGTTACATGTTGTATAAACTATTAACACTGTGTAATAAGTCAATTAGGATTAATATTTACCTGAGGTAATGGGTTTTTAGTGTATCCCTCTAAAAATAAATACATGATGTGTAAAAGAGTTACATTCCATGTAATATCTATACCGATGGTTTTTATGGCTACCATGAATTTGATTTCCTCATTATCTTAGTGAAACCCTTCCTCCTCTCAAACCCTAGGGTGATTCAGGTAAAATTTGAAGCATTTAATCTATTCTAGACATACTTTTTGTGAGATCGATCCCTATTAAGTCTTTGGATTTGGTTTTACCTTCCTCTATATTTTTCTCTATTACAGAAGTGGAATCTTTGAACCACTTTTGGTTGTGATATTGATCCGAGTTATTCTAGGTTCATTGTATAATATTTTTCACCTTTTTCTTCATTGGTTCTACCCTCTGGAAGTGATAAGTTAATCACATATTAATGGTAGGGTGTCTAAAACTTAACCCTATCATTAGTTTAATTGAAAATTATGTGAACTATTAAAATTGAGACAACATAACATGTGCCTAAATTAATTAAATGATGATTTGGATTATTCCTTGGAATCGCTTTAGATCCAATTATTGTTTAATTGGATTATGGTTGTTTCTCGAGTGAGATAAATCTTGATTATAAATGAATTGACTAATAGATTAAAGTGCGTGTATCATGAAATGAGACCTTAGGTTATTTATTGATAGATAATCCTAGAATAGATCTTGTTTATTGAGATGGATTTTGATTAATTGAGATATAAATGAAAGTGTAATTGATTGATAAATGGTAATTTTCGTAATTAACCATTGTGGATTATGATGTGATATCCTTTCTATTATGACTTATGGTGTCATAATGATGAAATGATTATTTACTTGTCTATTCCTTGACACATTCTTAAATACTTATATACTAGGCTATTATTTGATACATGAGGAAATGATTATATATTGGGTTATTCCCTAACACATTTTGAAATGATTATATATCAGTATATGTCCTATCACATGATGAAATGATTATATAGTGGTCTTGGCCTATATTTTTTTGATTTTCCATGGATATATGTTTATGGTTGGCATGGTTGTGATACATGCTCCGAGATATGCTAACATGGTGTCGAAACAAGTTAATATGGTATTGATTTAATTATTTAATTAATTACCACACTTGTTTATTGCATTATTTCATACACTTATTATTAGAATGGTTATGTTTAGACAAGGTGGTGTTGACCTACTAAGTTATTCTCACACCATATTCAGGCCAATATTTTCTATCTGAGCAGATTACATAGATGTAGGTTTGGAAAAAGGAAAAAGACCTTGCTATTGATTGTTGGTTTCTAGATGGTCTGGAGTTTAGAGAAAAGACCGAAATGGGGATTGGGACCAGGGAATTTTGAGTCCTTATTTGAGTATATTAGTCATTTATTCTATATTACTTCCAAAATGACATTTATTTACATCCAAGATTGTCATTAGACGATTTATTACTATTGGTTTATTTGTTCCTCATTTTATTTCCTAATGGTATGAGATATTGTTTCCGCTTGTATGTTAGTCTGATTAAATTATTTATATTCTTTAATATACTATTATACAACTCCATACCAGGGGGTATAGTCTCCCCACTATACTGATCACACCCCCACTGCTATTCAACATCCTCTCGCATACTAGGAGGTGCACTTGGGGTCCCATAACCAACCCGTTTCGGCCACGTGAGAGAGTGTCAAATCAAGGGACATTACATATACACTACTAATGATTATTAATGTTCAATTAAGGCACTAATTGATGATGGATTGACCAACCAGGATAAGGGTTTCATATATTTGAATATTCCTATATGGGAATTTTGATTATTATTATACTATGAAATAATATAATACTTTTTATCACTAATTTTTATGATAAAATTAGAAAATAATATTTATTTTTGGAGTGAATTTATTTTTTTAACAATTTCATGATGATTTTATAAAAGGAATAGGATGAATAATAAATATTGTTTTTATTGAGAAATGATAATTGAAAATCGAAATCCATCTTATTATGAAAATGAAATTTTATTGAAAATTAATGCAAAATATTTTTAATTAAAATAAATCCTATCCAATAAATGAGTAGTTTATTCTTGATAATTTTATTTGAGAAAATACTATTTAGAATTAAGTATTGTTAGTGAAATTATATATTAATGATGCTTAAAAATAATTTTTTTCCATGAAAGTGATTATTGCCGTCATAGTATGTTGATTAAAATTGAATCTTATAAAACATTATGACTTATGAAATGAAATTTTTGATATTAGTATTAAGTGGGTGTGTTAATTTGATTTTGGATAAGAGATGTGAAATAAAATGATGAAATATGGTTTAAATAAGAGCATATTTATTTATGATGTGAAAAATATTTCTGTAAGGGTAATTTATTAGATGAGGTGTAATGTGTGATGATATATTATATAAAAATAGTTATGTTTGAATTACTTGGAAATTGATAATGACCGGGATTTTATATTAATAAAGGATATAAAAATGTTATTTGAATGGAACCATAGAGGTTTATTTAAAATGTGTTTGGAATTTGATATTAAGTGTTGAATTTAAAATTTTGAATAAATTTGAAATTAACCGTGTTTTTAAAGAAAACATTAAATGTAATGGTTTTCAAAATATATTATGCAATATAAATTATTAATGACATTTTAGAGTGTGATGAATGATATAATTTGAGTTAAAGGGTGAAAATATATAATTATGTGTTTTAAGGCGTCTTTGTTTATATTACGAAAGATGAATACTTGTTATAAATTTTAAATGGTTATATGTTCCTTTAAAATATTTTTTAATTATAAAAGGATTTAATTGTACAAAATGTATTTTTAAGTTTGGTTCTTAATTATTTAATGGTGATTTCCATATTAATATATTTTTTTATATTTTTGAACCATTATTTGTTATAGCTAATTCATAAAATATATTAATGGAATATTATAGCATTGGTGTTGATTACGAATGATAAATTGACGATATATTTCCATGAATAAATGATAATATTGGTGTAAATGTATTATAAAGGATTTAATTGAATGAATGACTTCACTTATAACCTTTATAACTAAAAACATATGTTTATTCTAGAATAAAGGTGAAAATAATGCATTATAATATGTGATATAAACTTTGATGATGATTTAGTTGGATGAATATGTGTGATAGTCTTATACTAATGGTTTTTTGAACTATTATTCATCCTATTTGTTTTCCCTTCTCCCCTCAAATCAGTTCTCCTCTATTGTAGACCTAGTGGAAAGGTCCTTAAATATGGTTGGGGTTAACAAGGAGAATTTTTTGACCCATTCTCATTATGATTATATAAATTATCAATCTATTTTAGTTTTAATCTTAGAGTCTTTTGATGGAGTGGATGTGCATGATATTTGATGGTGGATTTTACAAGGGAAAAAATGGAGACACTACAGTAAATGAAAATTTATATCAATGGAGGTGATCAGAAGAAAATATTATAGTAATATAAAGTTACCATATTTTACTTATTCTAATGGATGTGATGAAACTCATACAACAAACCAACTTTATAAGTATACAATCACAAAAAAAATGAAAAATAGAAATAAACAAAAGTCCTTGGATTTATCGTAGAAGGTTCCGCCCATACCATCAATACCAGATACATCTGTTCAAAATTAAAGTCACTTAACCTACATAACTAAAGTAATGGTTGGTTCCTATAAGGGGTAACATCCCCCATTAAACTTGTTTTCCTTTCATACCAATAATTTTTTTCATCTTAAAAATAAATAATTATTTAATGCTTTTGTGAAGATATCCACAAATTATTCATTTGTTTTGATGGAAAAAAATTTGAATTACTTATTCTTATATAATTTGGTTATTTAAATGTAATGAATTTCCTCATCCATTGCTTTTATCCAACTATCATTAGTTTTATCTTCCTTTAAGCTAACTAGATTGGAATTTCCCAAAACAAAATATACATTTACATACTCCTATATTGGTTTTTTACCTCATATATTTATTCTAGGATTCAAAAATTTTAGTTTCATATATTAAAATTAGCATATTAAACACCTTAATATGTATAAGTATGTGGTTATGGAATAATTAGTTCATTAACTTACCATTCCTTTAATGGTATTTCTTCACTATTTTACTATTCTTATAGTGTGAGTTGTACTAATCTTAAATCATCATCTTGATTCCATTTCAAAGAATAATTTTCTTCAAATATTATATATACTGAATATAATATTCTTGGTGTTTTTATTATACAATAAATATCCCATTTCTTAATCTCTATATCCCATAAGGACACACTTCACTCCTTTATCATCAAGATTTTCTCATTTTTCATCTGGATATCCTGACATAAGGAATGGAACCAAAAATTCTAAGATGGATTACACTTAGCCCGTGAGAACTCCATGCTTCATACAATTTATTTGATTCAAGATTTTTTATTGGGGATCTATTGAGTAGATACACCACACACTAATACGCTTCAACCTAAAAAGTATTGGGAACTCCTGTTTCTTTCAACATTATTATTTACATGCTGAGAATGGTTAATTTTTATATTTCATCTACCCCATTGAGTTGAGTTATGTTGGATTATTACAACTAGTGTTGAATTCCATATTTATTGAGGTACTCTTTAAAAGTATCATAGGTGTAATCCCCACTTCGATCTGATCACAAAGATTATATGTGATGATTTATTTGATTTCCCACCATTTCCTTAAATTATTTGATTACATAAAAGACCTTTTATTTCATATTGAAAAATTATATCCATGTTTTACTGCTATAATATCCAATAAATGTTATAAATAACCTTTTTCCCATTTTATTTTGGATTCAACAGACCAAACACATACTTTTGGACTAACTCATGTGTTAGAATAGTTTTCCAATTGGCCTTTATTGAAAAGTTGTTTTTATATTGTTTTCTTCGAACATAACTTACACATATTTGATTTCGATGTCTAATGATAGTAAGTGTGTTCAATATATTAATGATTCCTAATAATATTAAACATTCAAAGTGTAAATTTGAAAACTTGAAATTCCATATGCAGTCTTTATCATCAAGTACTATTATCAAATATCATGGTATGTCGGGGTGGATCATAAGTGGAAATGTGTTATTCTTCTTCATGGAATTTTTTTTGACTGCCCTTCCTTCATCATATACAATCAACATTTGTTTATTTTATAGTCTTATGTGAAATCCTTTTTTCACCAATTGAATGAGACTCAAGATTTTGATCTTCGTGTTTGGTATATAGTAGAAATGAGAGACGAAAACATGATTTCCATATTTTTTCTTGATCATAATATATCATATTCCTTGGAAAGATATTATTGATATATCTATAAATGAAATCTCTCCTCAAACCCTCTCATCATGGTTTTTAAAGAAGTTCTTGTGACTTTTCATGTGGTTTTTATATTTAGTGTCAAGATTCCACATACCATGATTTTGTGTTAATATTTATTCCATGAACACAAAGAAATCTCCAAAAATGTATCATGCATCCATAATATTTGAATCCTTGGTGAAATTATACATGGGTTTCTTAATCCAACATTCATTGTTATAATTTCTTTATTTGTGACAATAATATCACTGGACATTTATATTTTATATTGGATAATGGTTATTTAATCTTCCCCTTCTTCATTTTCCTTAATCTCATGAAGTATAATTTTTAAATCTATTACCTCCTTGAATTGTTATTCTTCCATATCATCTGCCTATTCATAGATCTGATTATTTTTTATCGAATCCTCTACCTTAACCTCATCTAAATGTCCCCCCTTTCCCTTTTTGGAGTTATTGAGATACAACTTTGATTATAGGGAATTCTCCACTCCAATGTTATCACTCCACCGTTTTATGTTCATCTCATGGTATTGTAGATATCCCACAAGTTTTTTTAACAGAAATAATCTAAAGGTCATTAGTTTCCTCTAAGGTTATGACTATTTAATAAAATTTTGGATCTAATGATTGTAAAATTTTCTCACATACCCATATGTTATCAATATTTTCTCCATTTATTCACAGTTGGTTCAATACAAATATTACACAAGTATGATACTTAGAAATGGTTTTATAAGACTTCATAAAAATAGATTTGAACTCACCTTATATATATTGAATTCATTTTCATTTCACTTTGTCAGCCCCTATGAAAACTTTGTAAAGAATTTCCCAAATCTCCTTTCAATATTTTGATGATGAAATTATCTAAAAAGTAGTTTCATCTTAGCCTTGATAAATTATGTATTTATCCTTGTAATATTTCTTATGTTTCTCTTAAAGGGTTTACCTTTTAACATACTAAAGAGAAACCTCAGTTATCTTGGATTCTATCTTGGTGTATCCACCCTCCACGATGTCCATGAAATCTTGGGTTCCAAGATGAACTTGAATTTATATGCATCAGTTATCGTAATTTTCTTTCATCAATTTTGGGATCCGGGATTGGGTAGTCCAATATTCTATGAAGGTTAAAAAAATAATCTTGATATTCATTGAAACATATCGTATGAAGGATAGTGTAAATAATTTTTTATCTTTTGGATAGGATGAGGTTTAAGGGGAGATTCATAAGTGAATAGAAAAATTTTTTTTCCTTTTTTTTAAAACAATGGAGTTAGGGTTGAAGATGGGAATATGAAAAATAATTTAGTTGGAAATTTTATTTGGAAAATTAGAGATAAAGAGGAGAGGTATCATGTGGGGATGCCAAATGATAAATGAAAATATATTTTTTATTTTATATAAAGGTATGAAATTGGAAGTGGAAAAAGCGATTCCCCTTTTGAAAAATTTAAAGAGGAATAGATAAAATAAACCCCTTGTAAAAATGAAGAGATGTGTAGGATAAAAAATAAAACATATCCCCCTTTTGGAAATTTAGAAAGTAAGAAATATACATTGTATAACTACCCATCAACTTCTTCATTAGATGATATAAATTATAGGTATAATATCTCATAGATCACTCCACAAATACCAAAATAACATTCAAATTATTTGATACCACTAAAGGTAGATTTTTTATAAAAAATAGAGATGCAGTAGAAAATGAAAATGAAGATCATTAGAGGTGATCACGAGAAAAATATTGTAGCAACATGAAGTAATAATATTTTATTTATTTTCTTGTATGATATGAAACTATTATATTGAACCCAATTTTTAGGGATACACACACATTGAAAATGAAATAATGAAAAACAGATAGAAATAAAATGTCCTCAAATTTAGTGTAGTAGGTGCAGCCCAAGCCACCAATGCCAAACATGCCTATTCAAAGTTTAATCCATCGAAAATCTATCGTAGTAGTAATGGTTTGTGTTGTCTAAGAGGAAAAAAGTTTATTATTCAACTTTATCTTTGAAATTACTTCTATGGTGATGATTTTGACTGTTATTTTCTAGATATTCTCACAGAGGATCTATGTCAGTGCTTCAGTGCTTTTTCCCTTATGACTTGGACTTTTAGAGACCAAAGGTCTGGTGATAGAATGGATATAATTCCCATTAAGGTTTAAAATTTAGTCATTATTCTTATTTTGGTTAAGGATATAGGATTTTTTTGAATTTTGTAGTTAATGATATCAATGGGTTATCTCTCTTGGATGCGGCGGGTGTTCAATTATTTTATAATTAATTATATTTTTATTTGTTTTTTTCTTTTCTTCAACCGGTGATTCCTAGTTTTGATCATGTATATGATGTTTTTCATTAAAGGGATTCAAAATTGGTGATTAGAGTTTATGGTTATCTATTCTTAGTGTAGTTAATCTTAAATTATAGAGGAATGATGGTTTATATGGTGATTTTTGGCGAAAATATTTTTTAGAGTTTTCCAGCAGTAGTGACTATGGTGGTTTCTAACATAGTATTGAAATGATAGGATGAATACACAGAGTGATTCCTCAGTTAGTGTGAAATTTAGTATGGATCTCATGGTGGATCTTTCTCTAGGGTGGTATGTGATGTTTTCGGTTGTTGGGTGACCCATTGTTCTTGTGGATTAGAGAAAAGGAGGCCCTTAGTCTAGTAGTGTTTTTTACTTTGTGGATTGTGGTTGCAAGGAAAGGTTCTGAATGATAGTATTTTGATATTACAGACCCTTGGGATAATAATGATTCTATTTTTATAGTAATCATGTTTTAATATTTGGATTTCAATAGTTAATATATTGAAGTTAAAATGTCGTGTTATATTCCAAAATAAAGGGTATTTCATTATATATATATTTTTTAATTTAATTTTATCATATGGGTTAAGTTTTTGAAAGTTTTAAAAATTTATTGATTTTATTTCTATAGTATTTTTTTAAAATAAGGACATATAAATTTAAAATGTTATATGTGGAAAGCATGTTTAATTATTCCAAATAACTATTTTATATGATTTGTTTGTTTTGATTTTGATTTAAGAAATTGATATATGTTCTATTTTGATAAGAAATTTGGTATATGATGTGTATTATATATTTTTTAAATATTATATAAAATGAGTTTTAAAGGGGTGTATGTATGTTGGTTTTATTTTGATTATAAAAAGATAAATTTATTATTAAATTATATAGTTTTGAAAATTAAGGCTCTATTTGATTGGATAAAAAATGATTTATTATGTTGATATAATTTAAATGGATTGGATTTTTTGGATACTATATGGGAAAAATTTCAAAATTTTAGGCCTACGCTAAGAACAATACTCGATAGAGAGGTGAATCAGGGTATATCAATTAAATTATTCTCTTCCAGAAATATTGTTTCATGATTAGTAAAAACTAAATTATCTACCACGTCATGTATGAAAGTAATAAATCACAAAGATACATTAGCAATATTAACTTTATTTAAAATCACTGGTCTACGTACAAGGTGAATGCACTCAATGATTTGTTGGCATACCAAAATTTACTATAGGCGTACTATTTGTTTTAAAAATGTAGAGAAGACTCATTATCCCTCTCTTGGAGTTGGTTCCCTAGAATAAACTAATTTGAACATTATATTACCAGTATTTTAATTGAATTGAGTATTTATTAATATCTTACCCAATGATTATTATTCTTCTATGTAACATCTACGTGATAATTTCATAAGGGTACTTATCATACTAAAATTTCATGGAAGTTCCCCGCTATGTTGAGAACCATGTAGTGTAATAAAATTATTATTAAATAAAAGTTCTATGATTAGATGACATCATCTGATGGGAAATAAATGAAATAGGATTTCTGGGCTGTTTAATGATCCTTAGACTTGATAATATTTTTAATACATATCACGAGTAATATACATTGATGTATTGATAAAAACTACAAAGATATATGCTTGCGAAGATGTAAGATATGTTGGGTGTCTCATGAGTGATAAAAAATTAATGAATAATCAATGAAATGATTTTTAATTTCATATAATGGAAGTATATATCTTTTAACATTTTATTAATATATAATTTTCTGATAAATCTATGGCCATAGTGCGATAACAACATGTTCATTTCTTGACAGTCAAAGAAAGATATTTTGAGAATTTAAGTTGATGACACATGTGATGATGCCTACTTGAATGAGATATAAAGATAAAGGGATTATATTACATTGTTTACATTCATCTTAAGTTTTATACCATAACAACCTTAAATACTTTCTCTGTGAGTGACTTGGCATGTTGCTAGATACCAACCATGGAATTTAGGTGGTTCTATCTAATTCCACTAAGAAAAGGGGTTCATGGGTCCCACACTAAGTGTATCTAGAATCTTAGTTAAAGTCTATATTAAATTAACATTCTAAATAAATATTATACAAATATTTAGTTTAATAATTTTTCATGTTTGGTTGAACACAAATATTTAGTCACCCGTTATTTGAGAGAATATATTTGAGTTAAATGTTTAATAAATAATTATTTTTTATTTTAGTGAATACAATATTTATTTATTTGTCGGTGAATAATATATATATATATATTTATTTAAATAAATATTCATTATTCAAAGTTTTATAAATACCAATGCGGAAAATGGGCTGAGTTTATGGTCAAGTGAAAATGATATATTTGATATCATTTGAATAAATGTTAATTTATTTATTCATGAAATGATTTCTTTTATCAGTATGTTTAGTGAATATAAAGTAAATAATAATAATAATATTATTATTTAGACATGAGATTCGATGATTATTTAGAGAATAATAAGGGATATTGTGTAGATATTTATTCTAGAACCCTTTATCTAAATAAACCCAATTATGTCATTCTCAAACCTAATGGTTGTTATTCATAAAAAATTCTAGAGAGAATTTATAATGAACAGACATGGGATTCCAGTGATCTAAACACCCAACTTGGCCCATCACAAGGCCCAAAGGGAATTCCAAGTCCCCATGGGATTACAAATAGTGTTTGGGTATCATAAGAATCCCTTTGGGAATTATTTCTCCTAAATTAGATATAAAATAAAGTGAAAATAATTTTTAATATCTATAAAATGAATAAAAATTCTAAACAGGTCATAAAAAAATAAAATGATACAACCCATTTTATTAAATAAAAACATCATCCATAAACAAAAATATATAACATAACATAAATAAATACAACAAAAACCAAAAGAAAAATAATGATTGCCAACTTGATCCAATATTGAAACCATCTCCATGTAACATCTGGCTTCTCACCACCACATAAATCACCCCACATAAGTCACAAAGATCAAAACTAAAAACAACTATAACCTGGAACTTAAAATATATTGTAGTGAGATAAAAATACTAATAGTTCACCACAACCCACTGAAACTATGAAATTCATTGAATATGAAAATCTGTCAATGCTAGCTTGAAAATAAAACTAGAAAGTAATTCTTTAAATTATAAATTATGTAGAACCAATGCCCATGGGGCATGTGTGAGTTGGTGAGAGGCGGTGGCATCCTGACCCCGAAGTTTTAGGTTTGAGTCCTCACAAGGCAACACACACTATTTTCCATTATCTCCTCTCATGGGCTCCTCTACCCTGTGTGGAACTGGCCTGAATGCTTGGGTGCCGTTACACCTGGGCCTACGGCTGGGGGAGTACATAAAGGCGCTCAGTGGTGGGTGATGTCCCACCTATACCATGTAACTCCTTGGGCCTGAAAACCCAGTGTAATTTCCCCCACGGGGCATGGGTAAGTTGGTGAGCGGCGGTGGTGTCCTGACCCCGAGGTTCCATGTTCAAGTCCTCGCAAGGCAACATGCACTATATTCCATTATCTACTCTCATGGGCCCCTCTACCCCGTGTGGAACTGGCCTGAAAGCCTGGGTGCCGTTACATGTTGTCCTGTATTTGGGGGAGTACATAATGGTGCTCGGTGGTGGGTGAGGACCCACCTATACCATGTAACCCCTTGGGTCTGAAAACCTAGTGTACTTTGGTAGTTGGGGTTTGGCTTAGTGGTAAGCTCCCCATAATCCTACATGAAAAATGGGGGTTAAAAACCCATTAGGTGAAGGTACTGTAGCAGCGGTCGTACTGTAGCAATGGTGGGAACTATAGTAGTGACATGTCACTATAGTAGCAGCAGAGCACTCTAGCAGTGACAGGGTACTGTGTGGTACTGTATCAGGCAGGGTATGGTAGCAGTACTATTCCCAAAATGGGCCTTACACCAAAAAATTCGGCCTACGGGCCATGTAATTGAATAAATTTCCACTGGGCCTTTGGGATATATAATGGGTCTCCTTTTACCCAGCTAAAGAGGTCTTTGATTTGATTTAATAATAAATGAGTCTTCAACCCCAACCTTTAAAAAAAATTATGTAGAACCAAAAAAATTTGATTTTCATTTTTGAAAAAATTTCAATTCATTTTATGAAACTGAAAAAAATATTTTAATTTTTTCCTCCATCCTAAGTTATTTAAAAACAATACACCCATTAAAATTTCTCCAAATCAACTAGTTTGTTTTATTTAAATAAAAAAATGTCACTTTCAAAACATTCAACTAACTAAATCCATATTTAAATAAAAACACCCATTTCGAAATCCATTTTAAAATCATACATAAGAGTCTTTAAATTAAAAATAGGTTTTTAAAAAATCTTTGAAAACACATTTCCCAAATGAAATAACCTAACAAACATGGGTCAAATAAAAACAAATAAGGCACCTTTTATCACAAGTCATATAACAACCATAAGAAGGAAATGATGATAGAACAATAAAAACATAAGAAATGATACAATAAGCACTAGATCAAACTTTCTTATATCAATAAATAATTAATAAATCAAATCTATCTTGGGATTTTCCCTGGATCCCTAATGTGTGAAGCATTTAACCCATTAATAGTATTCCAACCCATGAAAAAGATACCAAAATATGCTGACATCCAAACCAAAATTCGCCCAACTATCCCACACGAGCCTCATTTTAATGCCACCCCTCATAGCCCTTGTTCCTATCATGATTGGAGGCCCCCTAGCGGTGTGTGAACCCACTAGTGGAATAGAGCTAGATCTCCCACTTAGTAATTGAGGTACCATCACCAAATAGGGAAGTGATTAAAAAGGAAAACAAGCTAAGAATAATACACAAGGCACAAACAATAACTAAAATTCACCCCTGAAAACCCTAAAATGAATATCCCTAACATAAAATCAACCCAAAATATAAAAAAATTTCCAACATAATGGGAGAAACAAGAATCTCATAGAAATTAAAAACCCACACATGCGGTAACAAAATATAAAGGGGCCATTCAAGAGGTGTCTTTAACATCAACCATTTCAAATCTAAATTGCTAACCATACCTTTAACTCTAAAATATATTTTGTAAATTTAATCCCTTTCACATTTTATAAAACACTATTTCAAACACCCTTTAGAAACCAATGGAAATTGCACACCATATGAAAAAAAATTCAAATACACCCTTAAACATGGGTCTTATTATTTGAAATCCAAAAATGAAAAAAGGCCATCCATTTACATCAAATACATTTCAAAACAGACATTAAGGAATTTCTCATAAGGGGTAAACCACACATAGATTTTAAATAAACATTTAAAATTCAATAAAGAATCCCTTTATAAAGTTTGTTGACGTTAACACATCTATCTGAAATAAAAATTCCTTTAGAAAATATTTTTCAATAATCGAAAACTAAACTAGATTTATAATACAAAAATTACATTTAAAACCATTTTAATGACCCATGAAATTTTTAAAAACTCTTATCACTTGAAAACAACCCATTTCAAATAGTATAACATAGAATTTCTAAGAGAAACCCTTTATATCACTTTCAAAACACAAAGAAACGATTTTAAAACATCACAAGGATATAACATATATTCATACTTTCATGAAAAAGGAATTTAGAAAGTTTAATCACACTTTGAATTCGAAAATGAAACAATTTCATAGAACCATCTATGTTGAAGGAGAGGAAACCAAGATAAAACATGTCACCTTCAACTATGAACTCACAAAAATGACATATATAAACCCTAGAAACCAAATAACACAATATTAGATCCACAAGGAACCCTAAAATTAGTCACAAGATATCTAGGGTATAGGGGGGAAACCAAATCCAATATAAAAGAGAGAGGTAAGGAAGGATGAGATAAAGAGAGGAATAAATACCTAAAAAAATATAGTAAATATCCAAAGAGAGACCATGAATAAAAGGAATAAGAGTCTTGAGGCCCTTCTTAGGCTCTCAAGGGTTAAATGATGTAATAGGGGGTGAATATGGGAGAAAAAACTCTTAATTTGAGAGGGTATTTTTGGGAAATACCCAAAAATTTAAACATCTGAACAGGATGCATGATTTACAAAACCATGAAAAGCCATCTTACTGGAGAAAAAGAACCCATAAAGTTTGTTAAAACTTGTGATAACCATAAATAGCCTATACCTAATCCAAAGAGGCCAATTGTTTTTGGTATGATCTGTACGGTTTGAAAAACTCTGTGTAATCCATGGAAAACAACTCTATCATAATGATAGGCCCACCCACAGAATAACCACACGATCACCACTAATCATGCAGGATAAATATTATTATACCAAAAAGAATTGAATAACATTAAATTCTTTATTGAAAACTATTGGAATAGAAAACCAATACATATAAGATAAAATATTATAGAAACAACAATACAATGACATGAGGGGAGTCACAAACTCACCACTACAACACTTTCAATCCCCAGTAAGTATGTGGTCAAAAAAGAGAGGAAAGATAAAATAGAAGATCCAAAAATATCCTAACCAAAATATCAACTCACCATGATTAAAACTCAAAACTAACAACTAACATCCTAAAAAATGGCCAAACCGATCAACTATAATATTCCCAAATTTTTACAAGCACAACCAATATAGAAACTCAAGCAATAAGTCCTAAGAGGCATAAAAGACCTAACATGGTCTCCCAAATATTTAAAATACCACAAAAATGGTGTCACAAAAGAAAAAATATAGAGAGAATAATCCTTAAACAACTAGGAAATGACAAGAGAAACTCACTCTCAAATCATAAATTATTCCCAACCTAATAGAGGAATAATAATGACAAGTAACCTCAAAGGAATGATATTATCTATCTCCTAGGGACACAACAAAAATAGATAACCTAGGTTCAGAAACCTAGATCACCCTCACAAGTTGCATTTGAGATGGCCACATACAAACACCAGTTAGTAATCCAAACTCAACTGGTGGATCACACACCCTAGTTACCAAATTGTGCAACTAAGGACTTTGTCATGTACAAACAAAAAGCACCTCAATGGCTCAACACTAGAACAGGTGCAACTAGAACTCTCAAGGTATGATCACCCTAACAATGAGGAATATCAAAACAACACTCACAACAAACCAAAAAAAAATTATGAAAAATCGAACAATAGCATCAGAATCCATACTCAAGGTATATTCCACAAAAGAAATAAGGAATTCCATAAATATCATCAAAAAATAATCCATAAAAAATATCAAAACAGAACCATTCACAAGATACCAATAACCACATATGTCGATACAAAACCAAGACTATATCCATCAACTGAAAGGTCCCAAAACAAAAAATCCACAAAATGTTTAAAACCAAGACCTATTATAAAATCTCATCTTACAAAACATCTGGATATATGACCACAATAGATGAAATATCCAAGAGAGTTAAGACCAGAGTGATCAAAATTCCCTAGATCCCCACACTGGAAGAAAATTTGAGATCTTATCTTCCCATGTGAAAAACTATTCCCCCAATATTTTTCCTATATCTCTTTTTCTCATTATTGGGTTGTCCATACATCCACCTGATGGAACTAAGGCATCACCCCCCATAGGTTTCCTTGAGTGGTCAAATTACACCCAAATGGACTCATTAAATATCACCTAAAAATATATTAAGATAAATGAAAGTATATATAAACCAAAATCTAGGTGAATAACAACTATAAATAGATGATATTTCTTATAATCACTTATGAAAAGCATTGGAGAAAATATGGCCAATTTTAAGAAGTGACTAACATACTCTCCCATTGATTAGTCACCTTGATAGAGGCTTAAAAGCTCAATCTATCTATTTATATATCTCTCTCTCTCTATATATATCTATGTTTCACCACCTCAGGAAAGATCCACTAGAAAAATTCCATCCCAAATATACCCTAATACATTGCTTCACATAATAGAGAAGGCACCATCCACTCTCACTAAACTTGACTAAAATTGACTAGAAAGCTATAAACAGTTCTCATGCATGAAGATTTCGGTGTCCTAATGAAATTTAGAATAAAATAAATATCTTCCAAACACAATAATACTTTTATTGACCCCTAATTTGTATCAAACAAAGGTGGATACATATTCAAGAAGTCCAAGATGGGGTTTAATGTAACACCTCGAGTTTTATGAATTATAATTATTAAAAATAAATTAAAAACATTTGATGGATTGAGTTGAATGATAAACTAAGTCAATAATTATTTATACACAACATTTCACTACACAAAAAACATAGTTTTACTTATGGTACATGTAAGACTAATTATGCATTGTGTTACACAAAATAATGAGTTTCTTCGATAGCTCATGTTACACGCAAGACCGAGTTTTACTGAACATTAATATAATATTTATTATGATAGTTATTTACAATCAATTAGAATGTAAGGAATGAAGATAATTAAATTAATTTTCAAACAATTATTGGGCTATAAATTAATTATAAATTAATATTAAAATTAATTGAAAATAAAGGATGTATTTTTATGAAAAACATTTTTTATTCCCATAAATGGTTTTTATCTTAATAAATTAAGTTAATCAATATTAGTGAATGATAATAATTAAATTTATATTTTAAATATTAAATTAATTTTTTTAATTATTCCAATATGTTTTATATTCATAAAATAAGAACAAATCCAATTTTAAGTATAAAAAGATGTATTTTTCTAAAAAACAGTTTTGAGGCCTTTTAATGGAAGAATTATTTTAGAAATAATTTTTGAAAACTTTATAAATATTATTTTAAAAATAAACATATTTTTTGATATATTAATATCAAAATTAGTATAGGATTATTTTTTGGTATTTTTCTAAGAATATTCATTTTTTGATGAATAGTGAAAATATTGGATTTTAATTGAAAACAATTATTTTCATTCAAAAAATATATAATTTTAAATTATATATTTAATTGGTTTTAAAGTAAAAATATTTCAATTATACTTCCATTAATATAATTTATTTCATTTTAATAATTTTTATCAAATTTAGATATAAAAACATAGTAAACTTTTGAACATTTTCACTTTAAAAACCCGTTTTCTCACCCCATCTACAGGATTAATTTTAAATTATTTTTATCCAATTATATGTTTTGAATTTTTAAAAATAGATTCCATATTTTTAATCATAATAGATAAATTTATTAAATTAATTTTTTTTTATTTTTGGACAATATGGAACTGAGTAATTTTATGACTACAATTAAGGGTAAATCAAGTAATTAAAGGTAATAATAATATTATATATATATATATATATATATATATATTCTAAAATTACCATAAAATAGTTCTAATTTTATTTTATCAGTTATTATAAACCTAAATTATCCTTGTTATGAATTTATGACCTCTTGGATCTACTTGGATGGCTTTAATCCCCTTATAATATGTCAATTTAAGAAAATCCAATCTTTGTCACACTAATGTTTCAAATAAGTATAATATTTTTAATATGTGGTCATACAGAAGATATATTTGACCATAAATATTGTTTATAAATATAAAATAATTATATTTATCATGGTAATTTATTTTTAATTTTTTTTGTGAATAAATAAAAACCTTAAATAATAAAACAATGATGATGTAGTAATTATTCAATTAATGAAAAAAGTCAAATAAATGATATTAAAAATATTAAAATATATATTATTTTAATTAATTTATACTATCAAAAAAAATTTAAATTGTTATGACATATTAGGGGTGTATTTAAATATTTTTTTTGAATATATCTTGTTTTCTTTAACTTCTTAAAGTCAAAGTAATAAATTGTGTAAAAATTGACACTAATGATATTTTATGAAAATAATATATTATTAAATTAATAAAAAATAATAAAATATTAAATAAGAAAAAATGGGATGATATATGGTCTAACATATAAATAATATCCATTTATGTTCTAATTTACACTTTATAAGTAAAAATTAAAACATTTAATATTGAAAAAGTGGCATTGTAATTAAAATTAAAATTAGATAACTAAGGGTTAATCAAAATGATAAGGTTTGAAATATCACCAAAACTTTCCTAAAATCTATTGGTTTATGAGATTAAAATATTATATTATATTATCTTCAAATAAATTTACTTTTATAGTCATTTGTATTGATATTGAATTTATTACAAATTAATCTTTTGAGGAATTCCAAAAGTGCCCCTCACCTTAATTTTAAAAGGGCACCTATTATTCTATTTTATTTAGAAAAAAACTGTCCAAATATACTCCCAAATTACGTCCCTTCATACTATAATCCTTAAATCCAACCAAAAAAGTCCTTTGGTGAAAACTAGAAGGAGATACCCGTAGAAGAGGTAATGTTCATCAACAAATGTTTTTGTTTTAGTTCTTCTTTAAACCCCTTAAATTATTTTATATAACGTTTATCTAATAACCTTATTATATTAAATATAATAATATTTTTTTATGTTAAGGTTATTACCTACAAATTCACACACTTCCATCAAATGAGATACATAATCATCATTCGGGTGTACGACATACTACCATCTCGCGAACCTACACCGTTCGTTATTCCATTATCACCTCTAAAGGTTGGGAATAATGATGGATTTATAGTTTATATATGATATATATATATATATATTATTTTTATAATTTTTATTTAATTTTCATATCACACATACCTTCATGCTTTTCATTTTTTCAAAATATGATAACATCGTTTGTGTATACAATAGACTATTGCCTCACGAAGTGATGTGATTCATTAATGATTTAAATGAAATGTTTTAATGATGGTTTTGATAAAATTTTTTGATATAAATGACATAAAAATGATTATATAATGATAATATATCATATAATTTTCTTTCTTTAATATTCCAATAAAATGAAAACAACATTCATGCGTACATATGACCTACCAACTCTAGGAAAAGTGTATTTTATTTTCTACCTCTAACTTTTACGAATCACCATAAATAATTAAGAGGAATAATAATAACAAGTCCAAAAATGTATAAAAAACAAAGCAGTTATTACCTGAAACATAACTTTAACATGGAATTTTTAATAAGAGAGTAATATAAAGAAATAATTAAATAATATATGGTATTATATATAAAAATATGGTTCTTTTTATATTAATAATAAAATTATATTTATTATACATGGTGTTTTAATGTATACGATGGAAATCAAGACTTTAGGTAAGGGGATTTCGAGTCTCACTTTTATTTCTATGTGACTTGTGCCATATTTACCACTTATTTAATTGTGTGGTGTATATAATAACTAGAATTTATTCTATGATCATTATACTTAAATATATGGGTATTTAAATATCCATTTTATTATCTATCATTCATGGGGGTTTCATTTCAAAATTTACCAAATTGATAAGGCAATTGTTCTCAATTTGCATTCTTTGAGACACATGTTATGCTATGATTATGAAACCTATATCTTTTTAATAGGATATGATATGATATGATTAATATTTTATTTTATTGTGGAATATGTATGTATATTTTTAATTATGTGACAATTGGTAACTATATCTCCTTCTAATTCATTGGGTAATGATAAATGTTCGATAGGCTCAAAGGGAACACAAGTGGACATCCTAAGCTAGAAACAAGCATTGGAGTTGGTTACCTAGAACCAACTTCTTTGTACTTTATGATAAACATGTATTAATTGTTTTTAATGTTAATAGACTACTTATCACATCATGATTGTTCTTATGTATGACATAGTATGTGATAATTTCCTAAGAGTAGCTATCAAACTAAAAGGTCATAACAGTTCCTTTCTATGATGAGAACCCAGAAGTGCTACGACACTATTCATGAATAAAATTTCTATAGCCAGATGATATCATTTGAGGGAAACAAATGATACAGTATATCAAGAGGTGGAGACTCATAGGAATTTGATGCACCTTCTCATGATGTATGCTATTGGTAATATTCAATAGGATATTATGAGAATAAGAACTTCTAGTAGGAAATCCAAATTTATAAGTGTCATTAGATATTCATATCTACAGTTGTGTGTTTTGGTCCTTAGCCTTTAATATTATTATTAATGTGTTTTATGAGTTGAAAATTTAAATGTATTTATAAAATCCATGATGATAGATGTTCATAGAGAAGTAGGATATGTTGGGTGTGTTATGAATAATATTGCATTAATTAATAATACGAGAAAGGATTTGTACCTTCTGTTTATTAATGGAAGTTTATATCTTAGGACCTTATATGGAAATGATATAGCCTAAATAAATCCATGACCATGGTTTTCTAAATGAAAATTAATTTTTTGGGAAATAAAAGAAAGATACATCGAGCATATAGGTTGATGGCACCGACATGCAACCTGGTTGATTAGAGATATCGAGATAAAGGAATTATATTACACAGTAAGCATCTGTATGAGGTTTCATGTCATTTCACCATTATATTATTTATATATGGGTTCCTTGGAATGAATAAGATTAACTTAATTATTAAATGAATTCTTGGGTTACCAATTAATTTGAAATGAATATATAAACTAATTGAAAATAAAGGATGTGTTTTTATGAAAAAATATTTTTATTCCCACAAAGGAATTTTATATTAATAAATTAAATTAATTACTATTAGTGAATGATAATAATGAAATTTATATTTTATATATTCAATTATTATTTTTAATTCACCTGATATTTTCTATAGGCATAAAATAAGAACAAATCAAATATTAAGCATGAAAAAATGTATTTTTTCTAAAAAGTTGTTTTGCCACCTTTTAATGACACAATTGCTTTAATTATTTTTAAAATTTTATAACTATTAATTGAAAAAATAAACTTATTTATTTATATTGGAATATAAAAATTATCTAGGGTGGATTTCTGTAATTTTTCTAAGGAGATTTAGTTTTTGATGAATAGTGAAATGTATTTCATTTCAATTGAAAACTCCCTTTTAATGTAAATAATATATAATGTAAAATTATATTATTAGTTTGTTTAGAAGTAAAAATAGTTCAATAATACATAAATTAATCTAATTTATTTCATTGGATTATTTTTTAGTGAAGTTAGATATAAAAACATAGTAACCTTTTAAACATTTTCACTTTAAAAACCCGTATTCTCACCCCATCTATAGAATTAATTTTAAATTAATTTTATCCAATTATATGTTTTTAATTCTTAAAAAATGTATTTAATATTTTTAATCATAATAACCAAATTTATTAAATATATACCTTCTATGTTTAGACAATATGGATAATAAACTGAGTAATTCTATTCCCATGGTTAAGGGTAAATCGGGTAATTAAGGGTAAAAATAACGTTATAAATATTTATAAATTACCCTAAAACTTGTAATAATTATATTATATGAGTGAGTTTCAAAAAAATAATCCTTCGGAAGAATGTATAAACTATTTGAGCCCCTTTTATCACTTTAATATCCTTATAGTATTTTAATTTAAGAAAAGTCAAACATGTCACGATATTGTTATCAATATGTATAAAAATTTTAATTTTCAGTCACTGAGAAGATTTATTTGACCATAAATAGTATTTAAAAATTTAAAATATTTATATTAATAATGTTAGTTTATTTTTAAATTTTAATTAAGAAACATATACCTTAAATAAATATACAATGATGATGTAATAATTATTCAATTAATGAAATAATCAAATAAATGATATTAAAAATAACAAATGAAATATAATTTAAATTAATTAATGTAAAATATGAATTTTATAGATGAGTATATAATATTAGGGATGAATTTAAATATTTTTGGAATATATCTTATTCTCTTGATTTTTTTAATGTCAAAGTAATGAATAGTGTAAAAATTGACACTAATGATATTTTATGAAAATAATATATTATTAAATTATTAAAAAATCATAAAAATATTCAATAAGGATAAAGGGGATGATATATAGTCTAAATTATAATATATTATCCATTTATGTTCCAATTTACACTTTATAATAAAAAATTACAACATCTTAATATTGAAAAAGTTGTTACCATAGTTAAAATTAAAATATGTGAAATAAGGGATAATCGAAATGATAAGGTTTAAAATTTTACCAAAACTTGTATAAAATATATTGGTTTATGATATTAAAATATTATATTATATTAAATTATAATAGATATACTTTGGGAAATATTTTTATTGATATTTAATTTATTTTAATTAATCCTTTGAAAAATTCCAAAAGTGCATATCACCTTAATTATAAATGGAAGCCTCTTATTCTATTTTATTCACACTTAAAAAACTATTTAGATCTAAAAAAACCTATAAAAATATCATTAAAAATTTTATACCTTAATCATATAATCCTTCCATTGGTTATAAAGCCAACCAAGGAAGTCATTTGGTATAAAGAAAAAGGAGATACCCGAAGAAGTGGTAATGTTCATCAACAAAGGTTTTTGTTTTACTTCTTCCTTAAAACCCTTAAATTATTTTATATCATGCTTATATAATAAATTCAGTATCTTAAATAAAGTTTTATATTTTTATGTTAATGTTATGACCTACAACTTCACACACCTTCATCAAATGGGATACACAATCATCATTCGTGCGTACAGTGGACTACCACCTCATGAATTGATGTCATTTGTTCTTCCATTTTCACCTTTAAATGTTGAGAATAATGATGTATTTATAGTTTATATATATATATATATATATATTATTTTTATGATGTTATTATTATTATATATGTTTCATATCACACATACCTTCATGCTTTCCATTTTGTGGGGATACGATAACATCATTCGTGTGTACGACAAACTACCATCTCAGAAAGAGTTGTGATTTGTTCACGATTTACATGGAATGTATTAAAGATTGTTTTAATAAAAATATGTGATATAAATGTTATAAAAATTATTCCAAAATTATAATATATCATATAATTTTATTTCTTTAATCCGAAAATAAAATGAAAATAGCATTCAAGCGTACGTACGACCTACCGTCTCCATGAACGATGTATTTTATTTTCTACCTATAAATTTTATGAATCACTATAAATACATATATAATGAATATATATGATATTTATATAATTTTTATCATTCTTAAAATGATTAAATCATGATTTATGTAAGAGGACCGAGAATAAAAAGTAAAAACATGTACGAAAACAAAGCAGTTATTACCTAAAGCATAAATTTAACATGGAATAGTTAATAAGAGAGTAATATAAAGTAATAAGTAAATAATATATTGTTATATATATATATATGAATATATATCTATTTTTTATATTTATAATAAAATTATATTTATTATACATTAGTTTTGAATGCATATGAAGGAAATCAATGCTTAAGGTAAGGGGATTTCTAGTCTCACTTTTATTTTTTTGAGAATTATTTCATATTCACCACTAATTTATTTTGTGTGGTGTATATACTAACCATTAATGTATTATATTATAATTATCCTTAAATATATGGTTATTTACATATCCATTTTATGATCTCCCATTCATGGGGTTTATGTTTCAAAAGTTACCAAATCGGTAAGGAAATTTTGTCTCAATTTGCCTTATTTGAGACACATGTTATGCTATGATTATAAAAAATGTATGTTTTTCGTAGGTTTTGATATTATTAATGTTTTATTATATTTTTTATCATTCATATATCGTTTTAATTATGTGATGTTTGGGACCTTTATCTCCCTCCAATGTATAGGGTAATGGTAAATGTTCTATGGGCTCAAGGAGTACACGGGTGGTCAGCCAAAGCCCACAACAAGAGGGTACATGAGAGTTAATACTAGGACATCAACAATAGGTTACATAGGAGGCCATAATAATCCAAAAACAGGAAGGTACATGGGAGGTCATCCTAAACCTGAAACTAGAGGGTACACATGAGGTTATCCCAAGCTCGAATCATATACACTAGTGATTATCCCAAGCCTAACATTTTATGAATGTCTTGGTAGGTATCCTTGAAATAAGATTTTATAAACTTATGTGTATTGATAAAATTACATTTATTATTCCATTTTTATAATCTCATGGATCATGTTTCTAGATTATCTTATGATTCTTGTCTTATGAAATGGAAATCTTATTCCATGATTCATGATTACAATATTTGATATGTTGGGTATTCTTTTCAAATGTTATGATCATGTTCTAATATCCCTTTGTTCATGTTATAGTTATATATCTCTTATATTTACAATTACTGAGCATTTGAGTTCACAATTTCTTATGTTTCCTTTCCCCAGGCTATGAATAAAGGTTTTAAGTAGGTTTACAAAAGGGGAAGATCTTTGTGGGAAACATTTATTATATTTCACAAAACTAGAAGTTTGTGTCCCAATTTTTTGAAGGAAGTAAAATATTATGGCCCTCGAGCATGTGATTGTATAATTTAATGAATATTCATCTAAAAATATGTAATATTAAATTTTTAAAATCCTAGGTCATTATATATAATCTCATGGAAGGTTCCATGTCCACCACTCCAATCAGAGTTTGGGTAGGATCTGGGACTAAAGAATCCGTTTCAACAATTATGGGAGGGGATGGGAGAAAAAAAAATAAATACATGAACCACATAAACCCATTCATGAAAACATAAACCTAACTATTCCTTTATAATATAGGAATCAATCCAAAAAACAAGACACTAAGAAAGGTACAAATCATTCACACCAAGAAAAGAAAATTTTCTTTGGAAATCACTATTTTTACCAATTAATTTTAAAATTAACCTCCACTAAGGTGTATGATTGAAAAATAATCCAAATCTATTTTTGAAAACAAAACAATATTTTTATAATAAACACCTCCCAAATAAGGAACCCTAAAAAATTTCTTTTAAAAATATCATTTTGTTTTGAAATCCGTTCATCCAAAGTGTGATTATCCAACTAAATTTCATTTTGAAAAAACCTTCCAAATTTGTTTCAAAACAAACTCTCATTTTTCTAATTAATACATAAAACCAATTCTGAAAATGTCTATTTAAAAAAATCCATATATTTTAAAAAATGAGGTCTTAAACCAAGTGAAAACAAAGCTCTATACAATTATTCAAACAAGGTTCACAAGAAACACATCAACATAGGGAATCAACACACACCTCAATCCACCTCCAACAAGTGAGAATACATAGTATTGAAATTAGGATAACTAGGGGGAAAAATTATATAAATTATTTGGAAGTAAGAGTTTGGAAATTGTGTTCCAATCATGCAACAAACACTATAAAAGAGGTAGAATCAACCACATGGGCACTACATGGTTTTACAAGCCATGTTATATAACCATGTAGCTCAAGTTCTCATCCATTTTAATCTTGAAACTAAGAAGTGACCCTCAATATCACTCATATAATGAAAGGGGATTAAATATTATTAATTCACTTCAAAATAAGTTAATAAACTCAAATTTAAAATTCGAATCCCAACTTCCCTAAGTAGTTTTAGATTCATGATAAGAAAGAGATAGATAAACTATCCTCATAATTAACACTAAAGATTTAAATCCGTTAACCTCTATTATACTAGTACATCATAAAATAATAATGGATATGAAAAAGGCGTAGGCTCTTACCAAAGAAAACCCAAACCTCCCCTGATACCATTTTGTAATGAACCAACCTAGGTTTCCAATGAGGTAGACACCCGACTATGCCTATTACAGGCATTAATGGATTTCTTAATCCAAAAAGTTTTGAAAATAGTTATTGGGAACCACAAGGATACCTTTGGTAATCATTTCATCAAAATTAGATATAATATAGAACAGAATGAACATAAATAGATCTAAAAGGAATAAACATGCTAAATCAGTCATAATCAACTAAACCGATCCAACCCATTTTCATAAATAAAAACATATTTTATAAATATAAAGATATAACATATTATAAACTGATACAACTCCAACCAAAATAAAACAAACTATAAACAACTCGATATGGTCCTGAAATCATCTCTATGAAACTTCAGGTTCTCACCAACACCTGACTCGCCCCACATCAACCACAAAGATCAAAACTAAATATAAATAAAACTTATAACCTGAAATATATAATGAATGATATAAAAATCCTAGTAGGTCACCACAACCCACTAAAACTATGAAATTCATTTCTATATGTAAATTGATAGTTTCTAGTTTGAAAATAAAACTAGAAAGAAATATTTTTAAGTATAGCTTATGGAGAACAAAAAATAATTCAATAATCATCTTTAAAAAAATTATCATAGTTTTCTCAAACTAAAAACAAGATTTAAAAACATATCCTCTAACCTAAGATGTTTTAAAACCACACACCTATTAAAATTTCTAAAAAAACTAATTTATTTTATTTAAATGAAAATGATCACATTGAAATCATTAAACCATCCAAATCCATCTTCAAACAAAAACACCCATTTTGAAATCCCATTTAAAATATCACACAAGAGTATTTAAATTAAAAATAGTTTTTCCAAACATATTTGAAAACATATTTCCCAAAGTAAGAGACCCAACATAGATTGGTCAAGCACAAAAAATAAGACACCATTTATGACAAGGCATATAACAACCATGAGTAAGAAAATTTTCTAGAATAAAACAAGTAGGGGAAATTATACAATAAGAAATAGATCAAAATCCCCTATATCAATAACTAAACAAGAAATCGAATGTGTCATGGGATCTACCATGGATCCCTATTTTGAGAAGAATATAACCATATAAGAGTATTCTAAATCAATAAATAGGTATCGACATATACTGAAGTCCAAACCACAAGTCATGTAACTAGCCCACACAAGACTCATTGTTATGATCCCCATCATAGATATTATTTCTAGCATGAAAGGAGGCCAACTAGTGGTCTATAAACCAACTATAAGTATTTAATTAGATCCACCACTTAGTAACGAAGTTCCAATGAAAAAAAGGGAAGTGTTATTAAAGTTAAAACAAGACAAGTCTATCACACAAAGCATAAGAAATGGATAACCCTCACCCAAAAAAACCCAGAAATGAATAACCCCTACATCACATGCACCCATGACATAAACAAAAAAAATTACCACATAAGGGGAGAAAAAATAATCTCATAGAGATGAAAAACCCACACAATGGGTAACCAAATATAAAAGGATAATTCAAGGAGAATATTTCATATAAACCATTTTAAATCTAAAGTTCCAAATAGGATTCTAATTATAAAACATATATTGAAATTCCAATCCCATTCACATTTTTTAAAATACCTTTCCAAACACCACTTGGAAATCAATGGAAATCACACATCATTTAAAAAACATTTTAAAGACACCCTTAAATATGTGCCTTATTCTTTTAAATCCAAAACAAGGCCAAAGGTGATCTATTTCCATCAAACACATTGAAAAAGTGCCACTAAGGTATTTATCAAAAGGGTTAAATGACAAACGAAATTCAAATAAATATTTTATATCTAATAAAGAACTCATTTATGAACCATTTTTAGGTTAAAACCTCACTTTAAAACTAAAAACCTTTTAAAACATAGTTTCCCCCCATTGAAAAAATAAACCAGATTTACAATCCAAAAATTACATTTAAAACTATTTAAAAGACACATTTCATTTCACAAAAATATTATCACATCAAAACATCCCAATAAAAACATGAAAACATTAAATTTATAAGATAAAACCTTTATTATAGGCTCAAAACACAACAAAATGGTATTAAAACATCATAAGGATATCAAATATATTAATAATTTTATAAAAAATAAATTTATAAATCACAAGAAAAATTTAAATTCCAAAATGAAATAATTGTATAGAAACACATACATAGAAGGATAAAAAACCAAGATGAAACGTGTCACCATCAATGAAAGACCCTCCAACGAGAATATAAACAATGTCTAAAAGCCCTAGGCACCAAATAAACCAACAATAGATCCATCTAGAACCCTAAAATCAGCCACAAGAGATCTATGGTTAATAGGGGAAACCAAATCCAATAGAAAAGAGATACGAAAGAAAATAAGAGAGGAACATAGGAATAAATACCTCAATGCCTCTTGAAAATTGCCAAATAGGGGCCAAGAATCAAAGGAGGAGGAGATTTGGGATCCCCCTTAGGACCGCAAGGTCCATCCAATGCAATAGGGGGATAATAGAGGAAAAACCCCTCTTAATTCAATAGGGTATTATAGGAAATACCCCAAAATGGAAACACTTGGATAAGATTCATGGTTTGGCTTATTGGTTTACCAATTCATGTGTATCCCACTACCTATACAAAGAACACATGAAAAGTTTAGCTACACAGTTTTGGGGGACATCCATATGTTTTGAGAAATCGAGCAAATTGGGTCTATCAACATGACAGGCCCACCAGCATGGGAACCACAAGATTACTAGTAACCATGAAAGCTGACTATTATTCTCTCAAAAAGCCTAAAAACATTAATTTTGGGCCAAAAAACAACCATAACTCAAAATGACCCAAGATAAGATAAAATATTACAAAAAAAACACAGTGACATATGGAGTGTTCTATAATCCTCTCTATATCTAAAGATATCTTCCTCTAGAATACTCTTATGAATATACAATGATTATCCTCTTCCAACATATTAACACTATAGAGAACAAAAGAAAATCTTTCAGATTTGAAGTGATTCTTGTGGTGATTTGCAGAGAATGACACAAACATTAGAATATATTACTCTAGAACCCATGAATTTCTATTTCAAACTTTGGAGACTTATGGTGCACTTGTGGATCACCACTAGAGTTAATCTACCCTTGAATCCTCTGATGCAATGATGTTATGTTATTAAGCTATCATCCGACTCGATAGTGAAGAAATAATTAAAATGAATGGTAATTATTAATCTATATAAATTAATTAAAAAATTTATATGATAATCCTATCTCATGGATTTCAGGGTTGCTATTTTTCTACTTATAAGGGTAAATCTAAAGAATTTAAGGAATTTCTATTATTGGGTATAGGCCTAACCACTTTTGTTGTTCCCTAAAACCTTCAAGTTGTATCAAAGTAGTCACATATTAATATATAATACTTTATGATTCATTGATTGATTATATGAATTGGTAGTTAGATTTTTATTTTTGTTTTATTCATTATTTAATCCCAATTTCAATTAACATGTTTTGATAATTAAACATGATTCATTTAGATTAAAAAAATCTCCAAAAACCAAGTAATAAGTGAAGAATTATTTGAGATACCATTGAGAGGTGTAATAGTTTCTAGCCGATAGACATATTTACACCATACGTAACTAAAAATGTACATGTTGTGTATTGAGGTTCATTGTACTTGGATGTGCTATGGGATACATAAAATCCCAATAAGTAATTAATACATAGTTTGCATTAAATACATTTTGTGTTGATTAGGCTAGACTAAAACTTGGTTTACTAGACCACACGACATGTAGATGGTGCACACACTATATAATATTTGTGTATTCACAATGAGATTCCTAGAATCCTCATAGTCAAAGGAGAATCATGTATTTATTTCATAACATGTGGGACTGGTGGATTTGAAACACAGATGTTACACAACATGTATCTGGAATACACATCATATAACTCATTAATTACTTGACTAAAATATACATTTATTCCCTAATAATGCTTTTCTAAATCCATTACATGACATGTGTCCCACTATTCATTTCATGTAATGTAGACCCATTTATGTAGTGTATATGGATTTCTAGCTGTATATGATTAAATTAATTACACAAACAAAAATTAATTATGACATTAGACCAAAATACATGGAGTACTATGGTGGAGACTTCATGTGACTTGGTTTAAAGAATAATAAATTCCTAATTGATTTCTATGTTAAATTAATCCCTAACTTCACATTGTATGGATCTTATACATGCCGTGTACTTACCACTCAAATTTAAATTGGTACACGCCATATATTTTCACATGTAATTTTGCATCCTAAATATTCCAACATGTTACTCACCTTGACACACTATACTCTGTGTAACACATGACACACATTGTATGTTCTATATTCCATGTGAATCCACTAATACACAACTAGAAGGGTGATATGTAGTTTGGATTGGTATATATCATGTTACTACATAGTACACACCATATAATTAATAATTTTAAATAAAATTAATTTATTTAATTTATTAAAAATTATATTGGATGGGTATATCCAATACGATTTAGATGGAAATTAAGATAAAATAATCAATCAATAAATTAATTTTATTAATTCAAGAATGTTTACATTAATATAAAATAATTAATTGACATGAATACTATATAGTTAACATTTATGTATTCAATGCATGTGTGGATGAACATAAGCTTATACCGACCTGTCTATGTGATTATTTTATTTTATTTTATTATTATTTAATTAAAATGATGTTCTATGTGTTATCCCCTACCCTATAATATGTATGACCTGTGTGTCTATGATTTATTTTTTGTAAACCCACTTAACCATCCCATTAGATCATCCACCACATGTTTATAAAATCATATGTAAAGGATGGATCTCCCAAGTGAGTGGAGGCAGTCCAAATTTGGAGCTGATATGGAACCAACCTGAGAGGTACATAAGAGCACTGGTGGAATGTTGTAAATCAAACCAGTAATGTTTCTAGGGGTTATTTTGGACAGTTTCATTCTTAATTATTTATGGATTATTTATTATAATAAATAAAAAAATATATTAAATATCATTCAAGATGAAATTAAAATAAATTTAGACCATATAAATTTTTTTATCTAGATATGGTTAACCAATTATGTAATATCCACTTAATACTAATGATCATGTAATAAGATAGATTGGGAAATTTACACATAAAAATTAAAAAAACATCCAATTAAAACATTAAGTTATAAATTACTTCCATTACTCATGTTAAGATATAACTATAGTTCAAAGTGCTTAACTAGCCTCAATTAGGGCTATTTAAATTATCAAGGAGTTTTAAATTGAGTTTCAAGTCGACTTAATCTAGTTTTCATTAAGGGTTGATTTCATCCATGCAACTTAGTGAAATTAGTTGGGAAGTGTTGAGGAAATCCAATTCTAGGATTTTAGGATTATGTAGTGTACTAAATGGATCAAGGAGTTGTGATTTCATTCAATTGGAAAATTACATCAACCTAAATAACTTCAAATATATTGTCAAGCCCCTATATGGGTTATGAGAAGGAGAATATGAATCATTTTTACTAAAATATTTATGCAATAAGATATTCCAAAACAAATGGTGAGGGATATTGTGTTTCAATAAAATATGGGGAGATGAATAATAAAACTTATTAAATCATATATTTTAGTAATCAATATAAAAAATTAAATATATTTTTAAATAATGTAAAATATGACATGAGAAATATTCTTATCACTATGATATTTTAGGGCCCAGACTACGTCCTCACTAACATATATTTCCAAGGTGGTACAATTTTTTATAAACTAAACTATTTAGGAAAATTTATACCATGTGTTGTAATTCACTATAACTATTCAGCCACCTCACAGTGTAATAAAAGGTGAGAAGGATGCCTATAATAGGTATATAGGGATACTCCAAATATTCGTTATGTTGGGATATAAGTTACTTATAGAGAACTGATAATGAAATATAAGGACATATATTTTTATACCATAACATGTCATCTTTCATCTATCAATAAAGAGAAATATAGGATTTAGATAAATTAGATTGTCATTATACTATACTAGTGTAAATTAGAATAAGGTACTTAACTATTGATATTGTCATTAATAAATTGAATTAAATTTATCAATTATAAATGTTAAGATTATATATGGAAAAGAAATTATATATTAATTTCATATTATCATCCTTATCTTACAAGTTATCTTTATTCATATAGAATTATTTGATGAACAATATTAATGAAAAACATTGTAATATTTTGATTAAGATTCACTAGGTAAATAATAGTTGTAGGGAACTCTCTTACACAAATCTTATGGTGAATGAGATGAAAAATTAAATATTGAAAATACCATGACCAAATCCAGGTCATTGGTGTATTTAAAATATATTTCAAATAAATAAAAGATTCATACTTAATGTGGTGAACAAGAAGTTATTTGCTTCTCATATAGGAAAAATGTCAGTTTAAAATAAAGTTCAATGAATTGAAGAATAAGCAGTTAGTATCATTAACTAAAATAATATATTCATTATAGTATATAATTTTTTTTTATTTCACTTCATGGGTATTTAATACATTTTAATGTTAATGGACTATATTTTCCTATCCTTAGAATGAAATAAATTATTAAATAAATCTAGTATAGGTGGAAATATTTCCATCAAAATTGATATTCAGAAAGATTTTGATACCATTGATTGGAGTTTTATTTTCAATGTTCTACAGAGTTTTGGGTTTAATGAATATTTCATTAGTATAATTAAAACCCTTTTCAATTTGAACTTCATTTCAATCCTTTTTAATGGATCTCCTAATGGTTACATTAAATTCACCAAAGGTGTTAGACATGATGACCCCTTATATGCCATTATTTTATCGATAACTAAAGATTACTTAAGAAGATTACTCACTCATCTTGTGGATCAGAACAAGATTAAACCGACACATACCTCTAGGAATTTGAGTGCACCCATGCATCTCTTATATGCTAATGACATCATCCTTTTTTACAAGGTGATAAAATAAATATCAATAATCTCAAATGTTCCCTCTTGTACTATGAAGATGTGTCTAGGAAAACCATCAATTGGAGTAAATCTTACATATTTTTTGGGAATGTGTTTATTTTTAATAGAAAATCCAATATTATCAATGTTTTAGGAATTAAAGAAGGATCCCTCTCCTTCAACTATCTGTGTGTTCCCATTTTTTGGGGCATACCCAAGTATAGTAACTTTTATATAAATATTGACCAATCCTCAACCAACTTTCCTTGTGGAAAGAAAAGTCCCTATTCTAGGCCGATATGATCTATCTTGTTAGGTCCATGATTATTTCTAAAATGATTTATTCTGTGATGGTTTATAAATGGCCTACCATTCTTTAAAAAAAATGTTTCCATAAAAAACTTTTTGTGGAGTGGAAGCATTATTGAAAGGAAACTAGTGACTATTCTCTGGTCTACCTGTTGTAATTCTTTATATAAAGGTGTCTTGAACATCAAAAATCTCAATCTCTTCAATGATTCCATGCAGGGCAGACTCACTTGGAACCTTCTTCATAATAAATATAACTCATTATCTTTCCTTAAAAACCAATTTCTTGACAAATTAAAGAAAGGAAATTTAAATTATATGATCTCTTCTATATGGAATTATATTAAAAATTAATTTTCCAATGTCATGTCTAACTCTAGATGGATGGTGAGCAAAGACTCTTCTTTGAACTTCTGGCTTGACAACTGGAATGGTTATTCTATAATTTCAATGGATTAACCCACTCAACCACTTGAGAAAACTAATAATACCATTAAATATATGTTACACTCTCAAATATTTAATTTACCTGAAAATATTAAGTAGGTCATTGAAAACTATCCCTTTTCCAACACTGATGACTTTTTAATTCGGGAACCTTCTCATAATGGCATGCTTGACTCTAACATTTTTCATGAGAATATTTATAGTAATTGTGACAATAATTTTATTTGGATATTTTTTTAATAAATTATGGTTAAAGCCCTCGTGATTCATGCTTCTTTGGTGAATTTCACATAAAAGGGTTCCCATAGACACTTCTCTTTAATATTTTGGAATTCAACTTTGTTCTAAATTCCATCTTTGTAATCAACATCGGGAAGACATTAACCACCTATATCTTTCTTGTGATATGTACATTTCTCTTTGGAATTATGTCTTTGATCTTTTTGAGTGCATATGGTTACTTTATGACTCTATCAACACTCAATTACAATGTTGTGTGGATATGATGGCCTCTCAACAAATCAAGAATCTCTTCATAACTGTTGTAGTCAAGCTTCTCCATGTGATCTAGTATGTTAAAAATTCTCATATTCATAGAAACTACTCATTTATTCTTAATGTAGGAAATATGAGAATCCTCGTTTCCATTCGGGAAGTTGCCTCAATTCACAAGGGTCTTTGCAGTAACACTGTTAGTGACATTGAGATTCTGCGGAAGCTTGTGGTGAAGGGTATTTATCCTCAGCCTAAGAGCACTTTTTAAGTTTTCTACCAAGCTCCACCCCCAGGATGGATTAAAATTAATGTTTATTTTACTTCTAAAGGAAACCTAGGACCCTCTTTTTGTGGTGCTATCTATAGAAACCACTCTGGGAAACTGTTCGGGTGCTTCTATGGCAACAATGGTGTCACCTCGTCTCTAAAATCCAAAATTATTGGAGTGATTCATACAATCTCTTTTGCGAAGAAACATGGATAGAAAAATCTTTGGATTGAAAGCGATTCGATGACCATTGTGCAAGCTCTTTGGAATAGTGTAGTGTACCTTGCATGGTTGATTACTTTATGCTGGATGGATTGTCTACATTCGCTTATGGATACTAGCTATATTTTGGCTCATACCTTTCATGAAGAAAATAAGGTCATGGATATCCTTACTAATATATGATTCTACCAAGACATTATATGGTTAAACTAACTCTCTTTTAATTTATTTTCTATGTATGATAGGGATTGAAAAAAATCACATCTTTCAGACTCATGTAATACTTTTATTTGATAAATTTAGTGTTTTGGTCTTTGACCAAAACACCACCATTTTAAAAAATAAATTTTAATAAAAGAACCAAATAAGTAGGGTGTGTTCTTCTATTGGCTAAGAAATGATGATTCCCATGTCAATAATGAGAAACACATAGAAAAATTATAAGAAGTAAAATGAGTTCTCTCAGTGGTTTAGAAAGGGATATTCCTATGTTAATAATGGGAAGAAAATATATTTATCTTAGAAAGTGGATAGATTCTAGTTACACTATTTTTTGTATTTGGTGTTTCTATGTCACAACCTGACCCATTGGGATCCTCCTGGCTGGTGGAAGGCTGAGAGTAACAACTGCAAGACCACATCCAATCAGATAGGGGTTGTTGAAAAGCATTGATAAGTCATAAAATATAATGGGAGGCCTCATCCTAAGGTACCTGTACTCACACACCCAACTATCTCCATGAAAATTTAAATAAGAATAATAAAAAACTAAAACATCTAGAGTATAACCATGCATGAAATAACCTATAGAGAATATATCAAGTATAAAAATATATAGAAACATTATATAGAGAAAAAAAATAAAAAACCAACCAGAAATAAAGACCTAACCTGATAATAACTATAAAAAGAGGAAAACTAAAGAGATCCTAGCTCTAGATCTCTAAATTTGACCACCATACATGGTAAATGAATCCAAGTACCGCTATTCTCCACCTAAGTCACTTTCAATCATCCTATAATTTCCATAATAAACAACACATTTGAGAAAAGCCAATTCATGGGTGAGTATATAAATACCCAGTAGGATTCCTTAAAATCCATAAAGGGAGAAATATAAAGGTACAATAGGAGTCATATCAACTCAAATCAAGAGAGAAACATGATACAAAATATATTCTATTAAATAAACCTAGAAAAAGGAAAAAGGTGATATCCATATCTACATAGTAGCCAATGATGATGAGTTTTCATGTAGATCCAAAGGTCCATATCTAATGCCCAATATCCTGTATGCTTGTATGAGAAATCGTGTGAAGTACGTAGACCTCTCCAATGTTTTGTACAGTCATGGGGGAGTAATCTCCAATAGAGGACCAAAAACCTAGTGCGATGGGGTGGGGGTTCCATTCAGTAGATAGAGGACCTACACCCTAGTAAAATAGGGGGTACCACTCCATCGATAGAGGAATCATGAACTAGTGTGACAGGGGGTACAAATCGGTAGATAGAGGACCCATGCCCTGGTGTGACAAGGGGTACCACTCAGTAGATATATAGAGTAACCAAACCTTGGTGCACCATGGGGTACCACTTGGTAGATATAGAACCCACTTACTGGATTGACAGGTGGGGGTGTGGGTACCACTCAGTAGATAAAGGACCAACACCCTCTATAACATGAATGGGGTACCACTCCACCTGGGGTGAAGAGTATGGGGAACCTCACCCTACTAAAATAGTTATCCTAGCAACCATAGAACCTCTTAAATGATCCTTCTTAATCAATTCCACCCTTCAAGCATTTTCTAATGAATATTAATGCTTATAACACCTTGTTTGGTATCTCTGATTCCAAAAAAAGGTCTCCATTACATTATAATTGGGAAAATACTCAAGATAGGATACCTGTTGGAAAAAATATGATTCTAAAAGGGAAAAATATGAAGGTTGGAAGTTCCTGGGATAAGTATAGTACTTGTATGCGGGGTCACACTACATCTGAACTTGCCTCAAATACTAGGTTTTTTCTCCTATATACATAGCTATAGAAGTCATTACGTACTAAAAAATATGTAATGGTGTTACATAGTGTGCCTCAACTAACTAGGGTATGATCGTGTCCATCAGAACTATTCCCATGTATACTTCACATGCCTATGTGCACTGGATGTGTCCAGGTACCCTAGTTTTGTCTTAGTGCACAATTATGATTGTTTACTCTGGTTGTTCTTATGTGACAGGATATGTATGTGCATTTTTACTCCAAGAGTAAATGTTGATCCACCAGTACTAGGTCACATGGTGTGTATGGGGATATATATGACTACCTAAAACCAAAATTACCATTTCTAGGGGACTATAATATGTGTGTTCTTTCAGACTACATTCCATGTAGTCAGGTTTTTCATAGGATGTAAATCCTGGTATTCATGTGGTTTCTATATCCACCATCAAAGCTGCAAATATCATAATTGGACTAACAAAAATCAAAGGTAAATGTATCAATCTATTTATTTCTATCCTCTAGTGGCCAAAAATTGGAATATGATCACTCATGTGGAAGTCTTCCATGTTTCTTCCATCATCCGGAGTCCTGAAACACATATACATCACTCGCAACCCACAACACCATAAAAATCCATCCACAAATCATTAATCCTTCCATAGTTCACATAAACACCATGAATACAAGGGTTTTATCATGTTTGAACCTTCCTTGACAATGTTGAACCATAAACCCCAAGAACTAATGGTGAAGAACACGCAAAATAAAGGGGGTAAAGCACAAAAAATGGTAATGGAAATAATTATCTGATGTGATTCTATATAATGATCATAAAGTGAGGGATCAATGGTGATATAATGGTATAAAAAATATAAACTAGTTTAAAAAATATAATTCACACCCAATATCATACGATGAATGAAAATCACAGATTAAGATAAAGAAGATAATGTTTCCATGGTTATAAAATAAAAAAGGTAGAAACTGTTAATAAATTTTCCTACATAGATTATGGATCGATTATTGGTGAAAAATTAAATTTTCAATGATGAAGAAGATCTAATGTGTTTTCTTCCTACCTCTCAATTCACCTTTATTAGATCTCCATCATTATTTGATCCCAATCCATTAATAAGGAATGATCCTATCCTCATCTATAATATACTAGGGTTAGGAGAATAACTTTGAGGATTTTACATAACTTTTTATTTAAAGAGGGTATCTAGGTTTATGATAATTTAATAAAAATAAATAAATAAATAATTTATTTTATTAAATGCACCCGCCCATGGTCACCTCCCATGGAACATATGACACCGAAAAACATTAAGTCGCGCCTAGGGTAAGCCCATCATTCTAGAATTAGCCTTGGTCTTAGATTTCCCATTTGAGGTCCTGAAAAATGAAAAAACCATTTATAAAAAAATTCATGTGAATTATTTAATATATATTATGATTTTTAATATATTAATTTTGGGGTCTTGAGACACTAAAAAATGATGCCAAATTTGTGGAATAATTGAGATATATACATATAAATATTCAAAGGACTAATAAAAAACAAAATTCATTATATTCTCCCATCCTTTAAGGTTTTTCACCTAAAAAAGAATATGCTACACAAAAAGGTGGGGATTCTAATTCTGCATTTGACTCTGATTCTCCCAAGAGCTCTCTTTCACTCTCTTGTGCTTCCAAATCACACAAACCAAGGGGATAGTTCGTACATGCAAGATCCTCTCCCACTGATCCTTAAATCTCATTGGGTACTCTGTGAAGGTGTTTCTATACTCTATGTATAGATCTCCCTAGTCAATAACATCCATAGGATCATACACATATCTCTTCTTCTACAACAAAAGGAAGACATCATGCACTTGGTTTAGAAATGGGGGAAGATAATGTAGTAAGAAACCTTTACAAACCTTTGTAGGATCTCTAATGACTTGATAAACCTCAAAGATAGCTTACCTCCCCGTCCAAACCTACATAATTATCATCGTGGGTATAATATTAGTAAGTAATGGTCTCCCTGCTTTAAATAAAAGGATCTTTGATGTAAATACATGCAATATTTATGTATTCTCTGGGATTTTCTCATATGTTCATTGATCACCAACAATTTGTCAGTTTTTTCCCGCACCATCTCCAACCCAACAAGAGACGTCTCAACAATCCTAATACAACATAAGGGTGACCTACATGGTCTCCCGTATAGGGCCTTAAAATGTGCAATGTAAATCGTAGAGTGATATATGTTATTATAGAAAAACTATACCAATGGAAAGTGATCCTCCCATATTTGGATGAAGTCCAACACGTAGGCTCTTAGCATATCCTCCAACACCTAGATTTTCGACTTGATCTTCCCATCTATATGGGGGTGAAACACTTTGCTCATCCACAACTAGGCCTTAAAGGCCACTTATAAGAATCTTCACAAGCATGTTAACCCAGTATCATGGTCGAAGATAATAATAGAGGTCTCCCCATGAAATCATATGATCTACTGCATGTACAACTACCCCAAAATCTCAACAAATCTCTAAACCCTAATGGATAGAAAGTGTTATGACTTGGTAAGTTGGTCTTCAATCATTTAGATGGTATCATGGAATCTAATTATCTACAAAATCATTATCGCATGTCCATGGATTACATCCCATTTCCACTCAAGGATCTCAAGAGGATTTTTCAAACATAAAAGAACATGGTGCTTGACCTTTACTTGCTGAAATGTGAGACAATGAGATATGATCTTGATAATGGTCCACCTCATGAAATTACACTAAACTATCATAGAATGTCCTTGTATATTTTTTCTACACTTAGATTTAAAACCAAATGTGAAGTGTGAATGTCCCTCATCAATACTCTTGTATCATGATTAGAAATACCATCCATCCCTAGAAAAGGATGACATGGTCCTATATTTCCAATATTCCATTTGGTGTATCTCATAAGGATATATGGTCATGTATAACATTAAATTTGATGTATTATAACTAATATTATCTCATATATTGAAAAATCATAGGAGTTACCACCATCTACTAAAGAAAAAATGCACCCCTATCATCCACTAGGGTCAACTACAATGAATCCAACTGCTCAGACGCCTCCTCCACAAAGCATGCATAAACCTTCCTACAAAGAGAATCTTCCACCACATTTCCCTTATAAGGAGTATAAACTATCTCAAAGTGATATTACAATAGAGACTCTAACCAGTACCATTTCATTATTTTATGTTCTCTCTAAGTGAAAATGTACCTGAGACTTTGATGGTTTGATTAAATAAAAAAATGCTCACCCAGAAGATAGTGACTCCATATATTTAGATCTAAGACTACCACTATTAAATCTAGGTAATGATTTACATAGTTCTTATTTTGGGGGCATGACCAACATGACCCATATGAAATCACTACCTACCTATACATCAACATGAAACTAATACCAGATCTAGAGACATATCAAATGACGATGTACTCCAACCTCTCCTCTAGTAGTCTCAACACAAGAGAACTCATCAACATCAACCTCAAATCCTTGAAGGTTCCCTAAGACCTCTTGGTCTAGGTAAATGGATACCATTTTCAAATCAATGTGGTCAAAGGTGTTCTAATTTTAGATAATTTTTTCACAAACCTCCTGTAGTACCCCTCCAATATAAGAAAACCCCACACTCTTAACAAGACATTGGATGGTTCCCAAGAAATCACTGCATAAATATTCATGAGTTCCATGGATAAAAAATGATTAGATATTACATTCCCAAATAAGTGAATCTAGAATATGAGAAAATGGAACTTTGAGATCATACCATAATGATGGGGATCTCAAAGTAAGTCTGGGACCATCCTAAAATGCTATGAAAGCTCCTCCTTTAACATAGAGTAAATGAGTATGTTATCAATAAAGAAAAACAAAAATCGGTCCAAGAATGGCTAGAGGATCTAATTAATAAGATCCATGAACATAATGGTGGAATTCATTACACTAAAAGGAATCACAAGAAACTCATAATTTCTACAGTGACATTAAAATTTCATCATTGAAATATGATCCTCACAAATTCTAAAATAGTGGTAGCCAAACCTATGATTTATCCTAAAAAACCATCTTACACCTCATAACTATTAAAATAGGTCATAAATACTTGGTAATGGGTACTTTATCTTTATATTTACCAGATTTAGGTGACAATAATCAACAAAAATCCTCAAAATCCCATCTTCCTTTTTCACGAACATGACTTGGAACTACCTAGGGGTACACACTGGGTTTGATAAAACACTTCTCTTGAATGTTATCCAAAAGTACCTTCATATCCCAGATCTCAGTAAGGGACATACTAAATTCCATAGAAGATATATATTCAATATCAGGGTGAAATTCAATTCAAATTTATATCTCCTGCCTCAGAGGGAGTCCCATAACATCCTCAGAGAAGACATCCATATAATACTCTAATGCTAAAGGGATCCAGATTCTGGACGAGAATGATACACCAAGGGATAACTATCCAACTAATGGGTTATGGGTTATAAATTCCTTCTCATAAGGCCCACTAACTTATCCATGATACCTCTCTTGTATACAAAGGAGAATCTCATCCCAATTATTCAAAGGCATCTAACTTGTTTGCGATGCAAATCAATAAAACCAAAACATATGGATAAACAATCTACAGTTATTAAATCATCATAAGATTTCATTATGATTACCAAGAGGTCCCAAGAGATACTCTCTCCACTGATAATCGTCTTTCACTCTTAGAAGATATACGATATCAAGGAATCGCACCCTATAAGAACCTCAAGCCATAGTTTCTAGGCTAAAGTAACCATTGGATTCTCCAGCTTTTAGAAAAGGGATAAGGTGATGAAGGAATGAATAATTCATATTTATACTAGATTTGGGTAAATATTATAAAATAAATATATTTTACCTCAAATCATATCATTCACAACCTGGTTATAGCCCCACATAGCATACAACTGTCTACAACCTTGATCGCTAGCTCCCTGAGCCTGACATGAGCCACTTGGGGGCCAGGTTGGGAGTATCTCATAGCATCTAACCCCACCAATATCTCCTCCCTATGAAGTTCCACCTACTCTCTTACTATCATTTCCTCCCAATGGAACACCTTGTTCATTCTTGGGAGATCTCTGGTCATAAAACTACACATGTCATGGTGGTCCATACGCTTCTTGTTTTCCCTCCTCGATGCATCAAGTTTGGAAATAAAACTATATGCGACCTCACCCATCATAAGAATAACTCTTACCCTATCTTGAATTATATGATACTCAAAAAAACTTTCATTTTATCTCTAAATTTCAGATTCTGGCAATGGGAAGTTCTCCTGTTCCCAGACACCGATGACTGACACCCGCTAGCTTTTGCAGATAAATCAGGCCCATGATGTCTACCACAGGATCTAGATGCCCAATTACCCAATTATGGTAATATATATTTAAATATATCCTTCCAAATTACTCTAATATAAGTATGTATGCATAGGAATACTATCTGGCATGGATGTATCTTCATATACCCCACTTGAACTTCCATTCTCAGAATAAACCATCTTTCACTATATCAAGGGAGTAACATATAAGGTCAGAAAACCTTGAAACATACTTAGGAACTTCCATACCACCCAATTGTATATCAAAAATCTCCTAAATACACATTTAATTCAAGAATTATGGTTATTAATCATCACAAAATAGCTTCTAGAAGTATAACCATGAAAGAATCATCTTATCATGGATCTGTATTATCAGAATCCACCAATTTCCTATTGTTACATGGAAAATACTGGCTACCAGTGCAAACATATAATATTTTGGGGTTAGAACATACTTGAATACTTGGATCACTGACTCAAGACAATCCTATGCTACTTGAGGACCTAGATTGCCACATCACCTTAGTAGTATTTAATGTTGGAACTCATATAGTGTGTTAAGCCTATACACATCATCAACCTAACCTGATGGTACTATATACTATTCAACTGGTAGGGGATATACTATATACCCTCTTATAGGAAACAAATATTGAGATGAGACCTAAACCGAGGCCCCATCACTCAATAGATCAACTTCATGATTCTATATCGGTAACCAAGATGACTCTCTTTGCGGTCTAATCCTGAAATTGTTCAAGATGTATGATGGTTAGATGAGAAAATATATGGGTATATGACTCAATAAGGATAATAAAAAAGTCTCAATACTATATGATTTATGTTACAATGATTCCCTTCAATATATGTATTGGTATGTTGAGTTGATAGATGGGTAGTTAGAGCCATAGTGAAAATATATTTCAACTATCACACCAAAACTAGGTTACTTGGCCTAAAAGATGCATTCGAGTCACTCTAACACGATTTCTTTAAGATCCCAACCAATCCTAACCATGGGTACCACTCTAACACCAATACAAGGAAAATTTCATATGATACCACTCATTCATGACCCAACACACCAGGGTCCACCTAGTCAACAAAAGGCCAAGAGTTAAAACCCCAATCCTACCTCCAATAGACCAGGGGATAGAGACAAGCATCAAGAAGGGATATAATATAATAGGATTTTCTTAACATAATGTACCTATACTCACACACTAAAAAATATTTATGAAAATTTGTATATGAATAATAAAATACATAAACATCTAGAGTATAACCATGAGTGCAACAAACTCTAGGGAATATATTTGATTATGATAATATAAAGCCATATCAATAAGGTGAAAAATATATATCCAACCATAAATTAATTTAAAACCTAAAAAAACTGGAAGAAGAGGAAAAATAAAGAGTTACTAACTTTTAATCTCTAAATCTAACTTATATACATAGCCAATTCTCCTAAGTACTACTATACATCACCAAAGTCACCATTGATCTACCTGTCATCTATATAAGACACAACATGTGCAGGAAAATATCTTATGAGGGTGAGTAAATACATACCCACCCTATAAAATATAAAAGGAGAAATATAAATTTACAATAAGATTTATCTTAACCCATAGAAATAGGGAAATGATACCCAAAATAAATGTTTATAAAGAGACCCATACAAGGGAGAAAGAGGATATCCATATCCACATCCTAAACAAGGATGACGAGTCTTCCTGAAGCTCTAATGGTCCATCTATGATGGCCAGTATCTTGCATGTCTGTACAAGAAACTATGTGGAGGACACAAACCTCACCATTGTGCTACACAGTTTAGGTGGAACAATCTACAATACATGATCTATACCCTAGTGCGATAGGGGGTTCCACTCAATAGATATAAGACCCATGACCTGGTGAGATAAATCGGAACCACTTGGCATATAGGGGAATCATTCCCTGGTATGATAGGGGGTACAACTCAGTAGATAGAGGATCCACAACCTAGTGCAATAGGGGGTACCACTCGATAGATATAAGACCTACTCCTTGGTTCCATAATGGTTACCACTTGGTAGATAGAGGACCCATTCCCTGATGTGATTGGGGGTACAAATTGGTTGATAAAGGACCCACACACTGGTGTGACAGGGGGTGGGTGGTGGTGGTGGTGGGGGGGGGGGGTACCACTTGGTAGATATGGGACTCATGCCCTCAATTGCATGAGGGAGAAGAACTCCACCTCAAGAAAAGAGTTTGGGGGAACCACACCCAACTATGATAGGGGGATACCAACCCCAAAATCTCTATGATGATCCTTCTTGATAAATTCCATCCTTCATGCATCACCTAAAGAAACATCATGCATATAAAACATCATGTTTTATCCCTCATGAAAAAATTAAGGTTGCTATCACATTCTACCTGGAAATCTGATCAGGATAGGCTACTCATTTCCCAAAATACAAGTCCAAATGATGGAGGTACATAGGGTGGAATTTACTATGAGAATTATATGGTGTGTATGAGGGGTCACATGATGTGTGACCTCACCACTTCACCTAGGAATGTTCTCCACAGGACCTGAAATGGGAATCCATGTCAAACTACATGATGTTTTATAATGGTACACGATATTTCTCGGCTACCTAGGGCTTTCCAATGTCCATACGACCCATGAACCTGTACAATTACCATTCCCATGTTATCTAGTCGTGTTTTTGTACCCTATCCATGTATGAGTACATAGACATTCCAGTTTACTCTGGAGATTTTTGTGTTTCTAGACATGTATATACCCATGTAGTCCTGAAGTATACGTCGGGCCACCAACACTAGGTCATATGGTGTGTATGGGCTCATACATGACTTGTGATATTTATTTTTACCCAAAACATTAACCACCACATATAGGGAACTACATGACGTGTGTTCTTATGGACTACACATTGCGTAGTTAGGTTTTTCATAGGAAGTAAATTCTGGTCTTCACGTAGCTTCTAGATCTTCCCTCACCACCACAAATCCCTTGTTTTTACCACGCAAAATCAAAGGGATGTGTCTTAATTCATTTATTCCTAGTATCTAATGGTCATAAATCAGAATCCAATCAATTTTCCATGAGTTTTTCACTTTCCTTCCATCACTCGGGGTCCCGAAACCCATATCCATCACCTGCAACCCACAATCCCATCATGATCCATCATTAATTCATCAATACTTTATTTAATCAAACATGAACCAAGAATATAATTGTTTTATCATGCTTGAACCTTCCCTAAAAATTTCAAATCACAAAACCCATGGTCCAATGATAATGAATGTAAAGAATAAAGGGGGAAAAGTGCACAAATAAATGTGATGAGAATCATTGGATGATGTGATCCTGAACAATGATTATAAAGTATGAGATCAAGGTTTATATCATTGAATAAAAAATATAAACTAGTTTAAAGAATTTAATTTTTATTTTGGATCATACATTTAATGGAAATCAAAAATAAAGATAAAGAAGATAATGATTCCATGATTGTCAAATAAAAATGGCATAAACCACAAGTAATGAGCCCTACCTCAATTATGGTTTGATTGTTGGTGAATAACATGCTCACCAGTGATGAATAAGCTCAGTTTAATTTACTTCATGCCTTTTGGTTCACTTTGAACTGATCTCTATTGTTCTTAGATCTTGATCCTATAACAAAGAATGATCCTCTCCTCCTCTATAATCTATCGGGGTTATATGACTAACCCTGGGGATTTTGCATAACCTGGTATTTAAATAGGGTCTTTAGGTTTAGTATTATTTTATAAAAATAAATTAATAAATAATTTATTTTGTGAAACGCAACTGCCAACAATCACCTCCCATAGAACATCTGATGCTAACTAACCTTAGGTTTCACTTAGGTTATACCCCATATTCTGAAATAACCATGATCTCATATTTCCCATCAAAGTTCCCAAACAATGGGAAAACCATATATCACAAAATGATGCTTATGTGTGATTTAATATATATTAATATTTTTAATATGTTAATTCTGGGGTCTTGGGAAACCCAAAAACCATGTCGAATCCAAGGAATAATATATATATATACATATAGAAATATTCAAATGACTAATCCAAAAATCCAAATTAGTTACATTCCAAAAAAATTAGCTTAGTGTACTATTAGATATAATGATATATTATTTATTTTTAAGTGAATGTTGTTATGATATAATAAACTTTATAGTTCAGTAATACTTTAATCGTTCATATCCAATATTGAAAATAGATAATTAAATAAAGTTATAATGCTCATACCTAGTTATTGAAATATAATTCTTATTCAAGTAAAACTATAACTTTTCTTGCATATTCCTAGTGTGATGGTTAGAATCTTTGATGATAAAACTCTTAGGTATATGAAATACTTATGTTTTAGAATAAAAAACCTTTATATGTAAAGGTAATCCACAAATATTGTTAATTTAGTTCAAGATTGGTGGATTGAACTATTCCAAGTTGAAACTAGAGGTAAATTCATGTACTATATGAGATCCCTTTAAGAAAATTTTATAATTCCTAGTGAAGTAATGAATGCACTTGGTAAAGGATATAGGATCCTCCATGTAAAGACCCGACCCTAATTTCCTAGATCTGGTGCCTTATTAAATTACATTGGTATAATTACAAGAAAGTTGTATCCCAAAGGAATGAATAGTTTGGTAGATTTGGAAACAAGATACATATATAATTTCAACATTATATCTTTAAATGAAAAATGACATAAAAGTTCCATTGGAAAAAACCACCAATCTAAGATTATCCCTCCAAGTCAATAATAATATACCTCTTCTTGTCCTAGAAAAAATGAAACATAAGAAGGGGTGAGCTCAGATTCTCAGTAGGGGTAAGAAAAATAGAAAAAGATATCATAAACATAAACATCATGCATGATGAATAATTGAAAACAAATGCCTTTAAAAAATAATAAACTTGAACACATTATGGAAGGAATATGAGTTGAGTAAATAGTGACACAATAAAACATAATCATGAGTATTCTACCAGTTGAATAACCACATGAACTATGTATTTATATCTTTATAATGAGGTAAATTCAAATTCCAGAAATTATGAAACATACCATCAAGGCCTCAGCCAAGACATCTAAAAATGATTAAGGCCTCAACTAAAACCATATCTATAAATAGGAAAGGCCTCAGACAAGTCCATATTTATTTATCTCATGAGACCAACTGATGCATAAAGGGGCTATAGAGGTCCCACCCATCACATAATAAGTCCAATTAATTCCTCATATGAGTGTATATAAACATAAACAACATATACATTCATATTGCAACTAACATATGAAATATAAATAACCTTCCCCAAACATTAAGCATAAACACTAACCATTTAGAGTAAATTGGTGAATGGTTTTAGGATAACATATCCATATTCAAACTACATAATAAAAAATTCAATTAAATATGGTATATTATATCATACATAATAATCAAAAAGAGTTTTGAAATAGATGAAAATACTCTTATAAAATCATCGAGTAATTCTTGAGATAAATACTCTTTTGCATTGAAATGAAGAGTTATTTTGTAAAATTATTTGTATAAAACTATAATATAAGTAAGATAATATTTTAATAATAAAATTAGTGATTTTATAAAGATAATGGTTTCTTAAAACATATTATAGAGTACCTTTAAAAATAGGTAAGAATTTGAGAAATTCCATTGAAACGGGCTTGTATTTCAGAAATAATTTTGAATGTTCCTTTTAAAATATAGGACTACCATAAAATAAAGAAGGATTATGGTTTGTAAACATACACAGAGCATTGAAACATAATTTTTTGTGAGTATATAATAATATTTAAGAATTTAATTTAGATTAAGATAGACAAAGAGTAACCATAAAAAAATGGATGTTCGGGTAGGAAAACCCTTACCATAAGCCCGAATGTGTTCCGATATTGAAATTAAGATCCTAGAATATGAAATTAGACTTATTAATAACTTAATTAAGAACATATTATACATTTATTTAGTGTATCTTAATTTTATTAAGTTCATTATGTCCTTATTGATAAGTTATAAGATGGAATTCCTTCGTTCTGAAGTGTTCATTTCATTATTTTTCATGATCAATATATTTATATATGAGTATGGATGTTCATGTGGAAAGGATATAATTATCTAGAATAAAAATTCTATATTATTTATTAATATAAAAACTTTTAATGTTTATATATATAATTTTTTTACGTGGTATGAGGATGAATCATTGGATGAAATATTAAAGACAATCAGTAAGATTATTTGGTGGTATTTGGATTATTATGAACTAGTTTTGTCATATAAATTAATAATATGTACATATAATAGTTACTGAATATTAATTAGGTTATAATACATATATTATAGACTTTTTAAATAATAAAAATATTTTTGTGACCAGTGATGAAGGAGAAAATGAAGAACGAAACATCATCGTCCACGAAGGTTGTAAATTGGAACCTCATGGACGATGATTTAATTTATAAGAGAGAGAGAGAGTAAGAATGTTGATAATGGTTATTAAATCCACAAGGTATAATTCTAGTATATATACGATATTGGAGTTATAAGGATCAATTGTATAGAAGAGGTTAGGATAAAATAATAAAAGAAGATAAATTGAAATAAAACTAAATGAAAAAGAAATATGGTCTACCTCTTGAAATAACCTCCTTGAGAACCTCCTTTAGGGAATGGTTTTTGGTCTTTTCGAAAGACCAAGAGCTTTATTATGTGGGATTGACTAGGGAAGGGTATTTGGGTAGAAATTTTTTATAATATTCAAGCTTTAGAGGAGTGAATATAAGAGGGAGTGAGGATGGTTTTAAAGTGGAGGAGAGGAGGAGTTTCCTATTATTTTACTCATTATATTGTTATTTTGCCAAAGAAAACCAATATTATTGATTATTATGATTAATAATATTAATATGTGCATGTGAGTTTGAACCAAGTGTGATTATATCATCCATGATTCTAGGAAAATTTAATTTAACTGATAATGTATATATACAGTAAATTACCGTATTTTACTATTCCTAAAAAATTTAAGTATTTCAGAAAAATACCAAAAATTCACCCTAAAACTTTTCTGACATGTAGAATTAAAAAATGTACTCCATTTTTCAAAAATAATTTTCTAAATGTTATTAAATTAATTTTTAAATAAAATCATAATTTATTCAAAAAATAACAATTTTAAAACTATAACTCGTTTTATATCCCCTTGAAAAATTAATCAAGATCTCATTATCTTATAAATATTAGACAATAAAATAATAATATGATTTAATATTCATAAGGGTCATATTACTGTTCATATTACTGTTCATAAGGGTATGTAACTATTCAAAAAAAATAGTTTTTCTTATCAGACTCTAAACATCTCACTGAATGCAACCATGCATGTCAGTTTTTTGAAATTCAAAGCACAAAGGTGGAAATATTATGCTTAATGGATAGGTTATATAAATGTGGTGCTTTAAAGAGTCTCGATGTTTCATTCATTCAACATTAAATATATTTTCAAAATATTGGGGTGTTACATTATCCCCTCATAAAAATTTCATCCTCAAAATTACTAGAATGTTACCTCACAAAAAGATTTGGGTAGTTCTTCATCATAAGATCCTCAGGCTCTGATGTTTCCACTTTGATTTTTATATTTCCATAGTATCTTTACCAGATGAGTCATTCAATTCATCAACACTTGTTCTTTAGTGTCTAGAATCTGGATAGGCTCTTTATAGTAAGATAGGTCTGGTTCCAATTCTATACCTTCAGAAGTGAGGACATGCATTGGGTCTTGTATGTACTTTCTCAGCAATGAGACATGGAACACATTTTGTACTTTAGACTGGCTAGGTGGTATAGCCAAATAATATGAAATATTTCCAAATCTCTCCATAATTTCAAAAGGGATTATGTACCTAGGGCTTAGTTTTCCTTTTTTCCCAAATCTTCTAACACCCTTCCATGGATATAATTTAAAAAAAAACATGATCTCCCACTTGAAACTCCAAATCATTCCTTTGATTATCAGTATAGATTTTTTTTCTGCTTTGAGCTACTTTGATATGGACTTGAATAATCTTTACCTTTGATGTTGTTTCCTCTACAAGCTTTGTTCCCACAAGGTTCCTTTCTCTAATTTCATCCCAATAAGTTGGTGTACATCATCTCTTTCCATACAATGATTCATATGGTTCCATTTGAATACTTAAATGGAAACTATTATTGTATGAAAACTCCAATAAAGGAAAATATTGATCCCACATACCTTGAAAGTAAAGTTAAAATGATCTCAACATGTCCTATAGGGTTTGGATTATCCTTTCCGATTTCCCATCAGTTTGAGTATGATAACTAGTACTCAAATTAAGCTTAGTATCCAAATCTTTCTGAAGACTTTTCCAGAATTTTAATGTAAATCGAGGATCACAATCAGACACTAATGAGAGTGGTGCTCCATGAAGTCTCGCAACTTCATTGATATAGAGTCTTTCTAGGCAATCTAGTGGAAAATCCTCTCTTATAGCGAGGAAATATGTAGATTTCATAATTCGATCCACAATTACCCATATAGTATCATTATTTCTTAGATTTTTGGGTAATCTAGTGACAAAATATATGGTTATGTCATCCCATTTTCATGTAAGAATAGGTATAGGTTGCATGAATCCTCTAGGATATTGTCGTTTGACCTTCACTTGTGGAAAGAATAAACATCTTGATATATGATCAGAAATTTCTCTTGTCATGTTATCATACCAGAAAGTTTCTTTCAAATCTCTATACATTTTAGTGATACCAGAGTGTATAGAGAAATTTGAGCTATAAGAATCATCCAATAACTCTCTTTTTATCTTGGGTATAGAGGTAACACATAAAATCTTCCCAAATTTTAGAATTCCATCTTCACACATGAAGTCATCCAACTTCCCATCTTTCACAACATTAATTTTATTTTTAAAGATTATCTTTATCAAAATGTGAAGATTTAATTATTTCCAATAAAGACAGTTGGGTGACCATTTAAAAAAGTATTGATGCTTCACCTTCTTTGATAATTTCCATATCCATCCTCACTAGATACTTGTACAAAGGATTTTTTTCAATCCTAATTTTGTTGAGAACTCTACGATCCTTCATTCTCAATGCATTATCTACATTTTTTTCTTTCCTAGGTGGTAGTGTATGAAAAAGTAATAGTCCTTGAGTAGCTTGAGCCATCTCTTTTTCCTCATGTTGATTTCTTTCTATGAGAAGATATATTTTAGACTCTTATGATATGTATATATCTCACATTTTTCACCATAGAGATAATGTATCCATATCTTAAGAGAAAATATTACCACTGCTAACTCAAGATCTTGAGTAAGATTGTTTTGTTCATGAATTTTTAAATACCTTGATGCATAAGCAACAACTCTATCATTATGAATAAGGACAAAACCAAGTCCTTTCTTTGATGCATCACTATAGATCACAAACCCATAATTCCCCAATGGTATAGTTAGAATCAGAGCATTCAATAATCTCCTCTCCAATTCTTCGAAACAACCCTCACATTCTTTTGTCTAAATGAACTTAACCCCTTTACATGTAATCTTGGTCATTGGGTTAGCTAAACAGGTGATGTTCTTAACGAAATATTGATAATAACCTAATAAACCAATAAAACTATGTACCTCCATTATATTCGTTGGATTAGGACATTATTGTATAACCTTTGTCTTTGTAGGATCAACAGATATTCCATCCTTAGAGACAATGTGTCCAAGAAAGGAAACTAATTGAAGCCAAAATTCACACTTGTTAAACTTCTCATATAATTCATTTATTCTAAGAGTTTTCCGAATAGTGCGCAATTTATTTTAATGATCCTCACAGCTTTTGGGGTATATGAAGATATCATCAATAAATACCACCAAAAATTCATCAAGATATTCCTTGAAAACTATATTCATTAGATCCATGAAAAATGAGGGTGAATTAGTCAGTCCAAAAGGCATTACTGTAAAATCATAATGCCTGTACCTAGTTCCAAATGCTTTCTTTGGAATGTCTTCCTTACTTACTAGAAACTAATGATATCCAGATCGAAGTTCAATATTTAAGAAATATTGGTCATTATGAAGTTGACCAAATAAATCATCAATGAGAGTTAGGGGATACTTTTTCTTTATTGTTATAGTATTGATCTCCCTGTAGTCAATGAAAAAAATAATAGATCCATATTTATTCATAACAAAAAGAACATAGGATCCCCATGGAGAAACACTAAGATGAATAAATCCTTTATCACTCAATTACTATAATTTTTTCTTCAGTTACACTAACTCCACAGTGGGAATTCTATAAGAGGTCTTTGATATTGGTCTTGAATCAGGAATTAAGTCAATGAAAAACTCAATTTCCCTGTTCGGATGATGTTCAGGTAAATCCTTTGGAAACACATCGACATATTATTTCATAATAGGTATTTCCTCCATTTGAACATTCCCTTACTCACCCATAGTTATTCCATTCCCTTCCTCCCCAATAATTAAATTTAGTAGAGATACTGGGGGTGGATCTAGATGAGAGTTAGATGGTGATGATTCTTCTCTAAAGATAAGGTATTCCACATCATCCAAAAAAATTTTAACCTCCTACTTCTTGCATTAAATTTTTGCATCATGGTTTGAAAGCCAATCCCTACCAAAGATTATATCAAATTTAATCATGTTTATGATAATAAAATCAGTATATAAATCATGTTTATATGCCATAATGGGGACTTCCTGACACAAATTTATTGTAATGATACTTTCCTTAGGAGTTTTGACTAACAACTCCCTTACTAAATCAAATTGGAAATATCTGATTTTCTTAAAAAACTGGGAAGATATGAAGGAATTCAATGATCTAGAATCAAATAATGCATTGGATAAGTTTGAGGAAGTGATTAAATTACCTTCCATGATATCATTAATAACTTCAATATCAGTAGTTGTGATCACATAATCTTGTTCCTGCTCCCTTGGACTTTTCTGAGGAACATTTCTTTGAAAATTTGGACAATCATTAGCATAGTGTCCCATATCCCTTTAATTATAACATTGAACATTAATATATTCTTTATTCCCCTTAGAAACATGGACATGATGGCCTTTCTATACACACTTTTAGCACACCCATTTTCCTTTTAAGCAGGAACCAATATGTTTCCTTCCAAAATTAAAACATGGTGGAAAGTAAACTCTTCCCTTTACCATTTACTTTTTTACTTTTCTATAGTTTTCAACAACCCTATTCTTCTATTTCTTTCCTTTAAAATCATAAGACATAGAGATTTAATTTTCTATCTTTAAAACACATAAAACTATATCTTCATATGATGAGAAACTTTGGGAGACCGGTTCCCATTAGAGGAATTGATTTATGCCATCAAAGAATTGATCAATCTTGATACTTGTATTACAAATATAGTACAAAACATGCCTTTCTTACCTTGTGAAGTTAGATTCACACTTTTCAACATTATCATCTTCAATTTCCCTCAAATTCAGAAACTTCTTTCCATATTCACTCGCTATTCATAAGTTCTTTAAATTCACACCATTCCATGTTGTCTATTTATTCCCCCTCCTTTGTTTTTAATTAGTGACCACCATTGATCAACATCTCTTGACAGATGATAAACTACCATGAAAACCTTTTCCCTTTTGTTACTTCCCATGGCGAGAAATGTCTTCTCTAAAGAAATTATCCACTGCTCCACTATGAATGGGTTTCTAGTCCCATTAAATTATAGAGGCTATTGTCTAATAATGCGATCCAACATAGATCCTCCATGTTGTGGATCCAGATTATCCATACGGTTAAGGTTTTTGTTCATAACCTGAGTATATTGTCCCAATATAGTTATAAGTTTCTCCTCATCAGTCACATCTCCAGAGCCAACATCATTATCTTTCACAGGAGGGAAATCCCAACATGGGATACATGTGTTCATGCAGTTTACATTCCTCCACTAGGAACCATTTCTAAATAGTTTCATACACTATATTAGGTTATGAATCATAATGCATTATATCTAAATAGAAAAATACTTAGCATAATTTGAAATTATATGAATAGATAATCCCATAATCATAAACATGGTTTCATTGAGGAAAAAATTACATTTAAATCTTTCATAATGGATTGCAAAGAAAATGTGAATTATCCTAAGAATATCCCCTAGGAGTTTCAACCTAGGTGTGTAGTAAGGCTCATTGTCATGTACCAGGATAGCTCGGGTCAAGCCCGAAACTCCTTGTCAAAGTTTTCACTCTTAGGTATATCTGTGTCAGAACCATGTCCATTTGTAGTATCCAGACAAGGATGTATTTTCTAGAAAGATCCACATAATCTATTCTATACCAAAAATTCTAGGATTTTCTTGTATGTGTTATCCTCAAAGACTATCTCAGGGTTTTGTTCTCTAATCTATGTTTTCTAAATCTAGTTTCCAAGTTTTCTACAAAACTTCCTCTGATACCAACTGTAAAGAACCAACCTCAGTTTACCATAGCCGGTGCCTTATTACATTACATTGGAACGATTACTAGAAAATCATATCCTGAATGAACGAATAGTTTAGTAGATTTAGAAACAAGATACATACAAAATTTCAACATTTCAACTTAAAATGAAAAAGAACATAAAAGTTCTATTGGAAAAAACCACCACTCTAATATTATCCCTAAAAGTAAATCATAATATACCTATTCTTGTCCTAGAAAAAATGAAACATAAGAATGGGTGAGATCAGATGCTCATTATGGGTAATAAAAACAGTGGAATATATCCTAAACATAAACATTAGGCATGGTGAATAATTGAAAACAAATTCCTTTAAAAAATAATAAACTTGAACACATCATGGAAGGAATATGAGTTGAGTAAATAGTTCCATAATAAAACATAATAACAGGTATTCTACCAGTAGAATAACCACATGAATGATGAATTTATAGCTTTATATTAAGGGAAATTCACATATTGTACATTCTAAAACATAACATCAAAGCCTCATCCAAGACATCTAAAAATGATTAAGGCCTCATCCAAAACCATATCTATAAATGGGAAAGGCCTTGGCCAAGTCCATATCTATTTGTCTCATGAGACCTACTGATGAATAGAGGGGCTATAGTGGGCCCAAACCATCACATAAGAAGTCCAATTAATTCCTCATATAATCAGGGATAAACATAAACAACATATACATTCATATTACAACTAACATATGAAATATAATTAACTTTCCCCAAATATTAAGCATAAACACTAACTATTCAGAGAAAATTGGTGAATGGTTCAAGTATATTATATCCAGATCCAAAATAAATAATAAAACATTAAATTAAATATGGTATCTGATATTATATATAAGAATAAACAAGAGTGTTGAAATATATGAAGATACTCTTATAAAATCATCGAGCAATTCTTGAGATAAATACACTTTTACTTTGAAAAGAAGGGTTTTTTTTGAAAAGTATTTGTATAAAACTAGAATTTAATTAAGATAATATTTTAATAATAAAATTAGTGATTTTATAAAGATAATGGTTTCTAAAAATATATTATTTATTTCCCTTTAAAATAGGTAAGAATGTGAGAAATTCCCTTGAAACGGGATTGTATTTCGAAAAGAATTTTGAATGTTCCTTTTTAAAACACATTAATCCCATAAAATAAAGAAATATTATGGTTTTTACACATACATAGATCATTAAAATAAAATTTATGAAGATTAAATAGAAATATTTAAGAATTTAATTGTGTTTAAGAGAGACAAATAGTAACCTGAAAGAAAATGGATGTTCGGGTAGGAAAACCCTTACCTTAAGTTTGAATGTGTTTCGATATTGAACTTAAGGTCATGGAATATGAAATTAGACTTATTAATAACTTAATTGAAAACCTATTAGACATATATTTAGTTTATAATAATTTTATTAAGTTCATTATGTCCTTATTGATAAGTTATAAGATGGAATTCCTTGGTTCTGAAGTGTTTGTTTCCTTAGTTTTCATGATCAATATATTTGTATATGAGTATGGATGTTCGTGTGGAAAGAATGTAAATATATAGAATAAAAATTATATATTATTTATGAATATATATAACTATTAATGTTTATATATATAATTGTTTTACGTGGTATGAGGATGAATCATTGGATTAAATATTATTGAAAATCAGTTAGATTATTTGGCGGTATTTGGATTATTATGAACTAGTTTTGTCATATAAATTAATTCTATGTACATATATTGGTTCATGAATATTAAGTAGGTTATAATACATATATTATAGTCTGGTTAAACCATAAAAATGGTTTCATGATCATTAATGAAGGATAAAATGAAGAACAAAACTTCGTCATCCACGAAGGTTGTAAATTGGAACCTCATGGACGATGATTTAATTTATAAGAGAGAGAGAGAGAGTAAGAATATTGATAATGGTTATTACAATAACATGGTATAATTCTTGTATATAGATAATAGTATAGTTAAAAGGATAAATTGTATATATGAGATTATTATATAATAAGAAAATAATATAAATTGAAATGAAACTAAATGAAAAAGAAAGAGTCTTTACCACTTGAAATAGCCTCCTTGAGAACCTCCTTAAAGGAAGGGGTTTTGGTCTTTTGGAAGGACCAATAGCTGTTGGATGTGGGGAGTGACTAGGGAAGGGTATTTGGGTAGAAATTTTAGGATCTTAAAGGCTTATATAAACAAATAGAATATGGAGTGAGGGGGGGGGGGGTTATAGTGGAGGAGAGGTGGGTTTTCCCATTATTTTATTATTTTACCAAAGACAACCAATAATATTAATTAGTATGAACAAGAATATTAATATGTGCATGTGAGTTCGAACCAAGTGTGGTTATATAATCCATGATTCTAAGAATAGTGAATTTAACTAATAATGTATATATATGGTAAATTACTGTATTTTACTATTTATAAAAAATTAGAGTATTTCAGAAAAATCCCAAAAATTCACCCTAACCATTTTTCAACTTATAGAAATAAAAAAAACTCTATTTTTTTAAAATAATTTTCTAAATATTATTAATTTAATTTTTAAATAAAATCATAATTTATTCAAAAAATAACAATTTTGAAACTATAATTCGTTTTATATCCCCTTGAAAAATTAATCAAGATCTCATTTTCTTATAAACATAATACAATAAAATAATAATATGATTTACTATTCATAATTTTCATATTACTATTCATAAGAGTATGTTACTATTCACTAAAAATTAAGTTTGTCTTATTAGACTCTAAACATCTTACTGAACGCAATCGTGTATGTCAGTTTTTCAAAATTCAAATCACAGAGGTGGAAAATTTATGTTTATTGGATAGGTTATATAAAACTAGTGTTTTGAAGAGACTTAGTATTTCATGCATTCAATATTAAATTTATTTGAAAAATCTTGGGGTGTTACACTCCAGAATGGTATGTTAGAGTATATCTTTACCAAGTACTCATATATCATTTAATATAGAGTGAATATTTCTCTAAACTCACATAATGTTATCCACATAATAAATATGGTGATATTATAAGGTTAGATCGATGGAGATTATTAGATATGTATTATAGTATTCCATGATTCCTTTATATATATGTTTAGAAAATATAAATGTAACAATTAACTATAATCCAACTATATTGACTAATGAGTTTCATATAATTTATGTAATGAATAAATTTAATTATGTCACTTACTTAGGTGTTTAAATAGGATCCATTTATAAATATGGTGGAAGCTTCAAATGTACATCATGAAAAAAAGTGAATCTCAATTAATTATCCAGTTGCTACTAAATATATTAGAATACCCAAGATAAAATGGTATTAATAATACAAAATTTATTTCTATGAGGGAATTCTATTTCTTTTCTTATAGTGAGAGTATGAAATACATCTGTTGAATCTAGACTCAAGATGCACAAGTTGGCATAAAAACATTTAACTCTATAAGTGTTAGTGGGAGGAATCATTCCAACAATACATTCTATGCAGGAAGTTTAAAACCATGTTGGTGGATTTATATTTAATATAATGGGTGATTTATTATTTGATAATAATGATAAAGTCTACAAAGAGATGTAAGTTTCAACTAGTCATGATACAAAAGTTAATATTACTTTAAATTAGATTCTATGCACTAAGTTTCATTCTATATTTTAATTATACTTATCATATATATTATGATCTCTATATTATGAAATATATGTCAAGACCACCTCTCATAGAGGTAAATTTTTAGAACATGTCTATATTAAATGGCCAGAATGGTTGGTGACATCAAAGAAATACAAAATTGATTTCAAGTTTCAAGGATATATTTATGGATCAAAACAAATATATTGACCATATTCATTACATTTAAAATGAAATATCACTAGATTTCTAAAAGAGGTTAATGGGAGTACTATAGTTTTCCAAGATACATATTTATGAAAATATATAGAATAGAAGTAATGAGTCTTATATTAATTAAAACTATGATTAATTTATCCATAATGAATTAAGTATAAGCTTAAGTTATAGGGATCATTATCTAATAGATTATATATATGGGTAAATTAATCCAATTTGTTTTACATAGTTGACATGGTATTGAAAAATATAGAATGGAACAATTTACTTGAATTGTTTCTAACGTCATAAGGTATTTTTATGACGAATTGACTACATATTCCTAAGAGTAATTTGGAAATCTATCTCATATTTCATGATATGTACTTATTTTTGATATTTATTATTCATAAATAATATAATGAAAAATATCAAAAAAGATCAGGAGAACCATATAGTATGGCATTCAGAACTATTTGAAAGTGCTTGAGAAAGAAAACATAGATACGTTTAGAGTAATTGTAGTAATGAAACTACTAGTTTTAAGGAGACATAAAAAATTATTCTTTAGATAAATTTGATCTAGAACCACAGTAATGTAATATAAAAGGGTAAATATTATTATAACTTTTAGTTTTTAAATAGATATTTTACTGAGTATGTTTTAGCTTTTGGTGCATCTTGAGAAAAAAGTTTAGCATTGATTTCTTCTATATTTTAGAGATGTAACCATTAATAAAATTCAATCATATTATTGTGAATTTTAACTACATTATTATCTAAGTTATTAGGGATTACAGAGGATAAAATGCATATATTCAATAATATTGTCTTCTGATCTATTTTCTTAGATAGATGAGGTTGTTGTAAGTAGAAAAACCATAGGTAACATGGTGGTCTTGGAATCTATAGACATATCTCAGTAGACTCAAGATAATTATATGATGAAAAAAATTTGGATAGTTTACAGTTGGATATAGTGAAAGTGTGTTTTTGTTATAGTTGGTTCTCTATAACTAATTACTTGAAAATTAGATTATTAATATATTCATTGACTTAAATATTTATTAATATATTACCACATGATGATTGTTCTTCTATATGAAATATTTTTTAATGTCCTAAGGGTACTTTTCAAACAAAAAGGTCATGGAATTTCCCAACTATTATGAGAATATTTAAGTTTTATGACTATATTTTTAAATTCATTTTATATGTTTGAGAGACATATTTTAAAAGGACATAGGTGATACAAACTATCAGGGGTATGAGTATCATAATACATTAAGAATATTTCTCATATAGTTTATCTATGGTAATATCAAGAGATAATATTATGATAACATAGCCACAAATAGGAATACCACATGTTTTATGTTTCATTGGATATTTATATCTACATATGTGTGTAATGGTCCTTATACTTGAGATAATTATTAATGCATATCATGAGTCACATACTTTTATGTATTGAAAAAAAACCATGACAATAAATTGTTGCAGCATGTTATGATACATTAGGTTCATCCCGAGTGATACGAAATTAATGAATAATTCAAGAAATAATTTATCCCTTCCATATTATGGAAGTATATGTCTAAGGAACCTTGATTGAAATATAACTGTTTGATAAATCTATGATCATGGTGTAATATCGATGTGTTAATTTCTTTAAAATAAAAGAAATATATTTTGACTATATAGGTTGAAAACAAATGTAATTAAATTTTATTGAATGATATATATATACACAAATGGATTATACTAAATAGTGTACATTCATAAAATGTTTTATTTCATTATGACATTAAATCCATTCTCTATGGGTTCTTTGGCATGTCTTTAGATGTTAACCTTGTAATATAGCTGTTTCTACCTATTTCCACTTAGAACGGGGATTAAAGGTCCATACACTAAATGTATCTAGAACCATAGTTAAATTACATATGAATTTAACATGTTGAATAAATATTAATCCCATGCATGGTTTAAAAAGCATTCATGTTAGGTTGATAAAAATATCTAATCATTAATTATTCGAGAAAATATATATTAGTTGAATATTTAATAAATATTTATTTTATATTTTAGTGAATATAATACTTATTTATTTATAGGTGAATAATGTAGTGATATTTATTTATTAAAATAAATATTAATTATTAAATGTTTGATAAATACCGAGGAGGGAAAATGGGATGAGTTATTGGTCAGGTGAAAATGCTATATTAAATATCATTTGAATAAATATTAATCTAATTATTCAAGAAATGTTATTTATTTATCAGTGAGTTTAGTTCATTTCAAGTAAATAATAAAATTAATATTATTATTTATAAATGGGGTTCTATGAGGATTAATATATTAATTACGGTCCATGTGTGATTATTTATTCTCTAACCCTAGCTCTATTTAAACCCAATTATGTCATTTTCAAACACAATTGTTTTTTGGAAAATTAATTCTAGAGAGAACCCTCTCAAGGACTAGAGATATCTTCCCTTATAAAATTCTCAAGAACTAATATAGATTCCTCTCCACCCACTCAACTTTAGAATCCACATCACCAGAAATAAAGGATTTATACAGTGTTGTTAAGAGGTTTTTGGTGCATGTTTGGATAACTAATAGAGGGATTCTACCCTTTAATCCTCCAACTCAATGATAATATGATGTGTATCAATCATTTGACTTGAAAATGAAGAAATAATTCAAACATAAAACAATTTATAATCTACATAAATTAATTATAAATTATATGTGATAATCCTATATCCTAGATTTTAGGGTTTCAATTAATCTCGTTCTGATGAGTAATGAGGAGGTTGATGAATTTTCATTGTTGGGCATGATCTTGACAACTTTAACTATACCTCTAAACCTTACAATAAAATTATTTTGGGAAATCATTATTGTCTCATTAAAAAATAACTCACTAATTTCTAAAGTGAACAAAATTTATCTCTATGAACCAAAACAAGATATTACACCATGATTGGTGTAACAATTTTCTATATATTTATTATTATGATGTTATATTTAAATTTCTATTAAAAAATATATCCTATAATTTTTTATTTTCTATTATATTAGTACTTTTACTTTTTTATCTTTATCTATATGATAATATATTTCTCTAAACTTAATAGAAAAAATCCATGATTCCCTTCATTAAATCCTTTATCCCTCTTGAAGAATCAAAGGAATATTTTTCGAAAAATTTCTTTAAAATAAAATTTAAAATTTACATTTTAAATCATTAATCTCAACATTATTAAATAAAAACTAAAATATAAAAAACTCCTAGACTTTTACATATTATGGTCTAGTATACCGTGGTACTACATGATGATTTCAATCATATGAAAAAAAGATCTTCGATCAATTTATACATTGAAATTTACATTGTGAAAACAATTCTGAAATTACTGTAGATAACCTTTTTGGGTCATAAAAAAATAATTATAGAATAAACTAAAATTTATAGCCTTATTTTATGACATTACACTTTTCCCTTAATGTACAATTTTGGAAACTTTCTTCAATATGTATAGATACATAGAAACTATGGTGTAATCCTTTTATGTTATGAGGTAATTTATTTTTTGGAAATTTTATAAAACTAGGCCAACAATCATCATGAAATTCAATTAATAATAATACTATAATCATTTGACTATAATATTTATCCTCATATAACTATATTTATGGTGTATTTATTTGGGTGCTACAAAATGGAATTTGTCTCTCAAAACAATGCCTCTTAAATAACATCCAAACCTCAAATGACACCAAAATTTCAATATCCAATTATTTCTTAAGTCATTTAGAATATACTTTTCAACAAACACTACCTAAAATAAAAATCTGTATTTTTATTTACAATCTCCCCCTTTGAGTTTTTTTGGAAACACTTAAACATCCTTCTTCAAAGTTCCATATTTCAACCATTATTGTCATATTACAGATAGTTTAATCAATGAGTAACTTATCATCTAATCTAATCCCACATGATCCATTCTCATTATGATAAATGTGAGTTAAATGAAAATTTTATCAATTAAAAATTATATTAACTATATACTTTGATGCCACTTGTGATATATTATAACAAATAATATTTTTTACATGAATTGATATTATAATATAATAATTAACTTTAATAAAATCCCCTTGATCAATAATATATACATACTTATTTAATCATTATTAGATAAAATTATTCTCTTTTAAATACCACCTTGGAAAACAACACTCCCCCTTTCAAGGAAAATTGACCTCCCCACTTTGCAAACACTTTGAAAAAATAATTTGGAATATTATCCACTTTTTTTGTGATTATGGGTAACTCTAAACCTTTTTAAATGAACCTAAAGTGAAATTAATTAATGGATACAAGACATAAAAATTGGCACAATCACTCATAAGGTACAATAAACTCTTCCATGAACTATTTGTTGAATATCACTTACTGAATTATTAATATGGAATGAAAATAACATTAGGGTAGTGGGGGTATCTTCTCTAAAAATTCACATTAATGGAGAAGATTAAACTCTAATATTCCACTGATTCTTTTCAAAAATTTCCTTGGAAAGTACCATTGTTATAATATCTATAATTTTAAATTGAGAATACACATATTCTAATATCGGAAAACCTTACTCGGATTTTGATATAGTGATATTTGATCTTAATATGATTTTACTCAAATGATGCACTAATTTTTTTTATGATTTTTTCTTGACCCAATTCCACTATAACCCCTCCATGGTCAATAATGAAACTGAATGTAACACCTACAACCTATATAGAATAGAAATTGAGTTGTAAATCAGCCCCAATGATATATAAATTATGATATATGAGTAATTACCCACTTTAAGTCCATGAAAGAAGAATATAACCACTAATAAACACCCATAATCCATATAATATAAGAAATATCATATATATAAATGTAAAAAATAAATGAAATTTCATAAAACTCACAATAATCCCAATAAATCTAAATTCATAATCTATAAACCAAAAAATTATAAAAAAATAAACGAAATCTCTAATGGTGTTCCCCATGTATACTATACCCATGATCTAGTAATGTCCATCATCATCCATTGTATGATCTTATAAGTATGAAAAATATAATAAATTGGTATGGATAGACATACAAGTATTCTCAATAGGTTTCTCTTCAAAAGTCTCATGTAAATGTGAAAGAAGCATACTAAATCTCTATTGAGTAAGAAAAGAAACTAATACATGATCCTATCCAAGGTAAGGTCTTTAACCAACCTCACCATTGAAACAATATCAAAATAACAAGTATACATAGTATAAAACATTTTATAAAAATATAATAGGTCCCCAATAAACCAACTCTTACCTACATATCCATCAATATTCCCAACACCTTACATCATAAAGACCATGAAACTCATTATATCCTCATCATGATCACACTTTTGGTCCTTCAACAGGGGCCTAGTGTTAGAATACCCTGAGAGATGGGGGTGAATTGGGGATTATACAATACTTAACTAATTAAACACTTGTTCCTTTAATGTCTCACTTTCCCTAAAAGACCTTGATCACTCAACCTTGAGGGTAAATATTTATTCTCTTTTACCGAATATACTTTAGGTTACTTGTTCTATTTTGGTGTGCATGAATAAAGTAAATAGGGACATAAGAATTTACTTGGTTCAAACTCATTATCTATTCTCAAGGAGTATTCATCGACATTATATCATTCACAAAATCCCTATTAAGATCGCTGATCTTCCTAGGGATTACCCCTTACAACAATTTAGGGACAACTCACTGCTTCCCAAGGGTCACTCCCTCAAACATTCATTATGATCCTCCCTTTTTGAGGAAAGGATCACCTTTATATAGTTTATAGGATTTTTGGTCCATTTTCTAGAAGAATTTTTTTTTGCGGGAATCCTTAGGTATGAATAGATTCTCTTTTGACATCATACTGGGATTCTCCTTCATAGTATTTGAATTCCTCCAGTTGTAGCACCTTCTTCTTCCAAAGTTAATATAGTACTCCTCTTAAATTTTCTATGGAATAAACTTTTTTCTTCTTCTTTTTATGAGTCTTTAATAGGTTCCAACTCCTTCTTCTTTCTATCCCCTTTCCTAGAGCTCCTCTTTTCCTCCAATAAAAGATATGAAATATTTGTTCAGTTCTATCTCCTATGATTTCTATTTATTCCAATAAATCCACCCTTCATCAAATAGGGAGTCCATGTGCTTAATAAATAGACACCTATTAGTATCATTATAAACCAATAAAATCACCCATAACTCCAATAAATTTATTCCATGGTCTTCATAAATATATTCATATATAACTATTTGTGGTCAAGATTCTCTATTTTTCAGCATGAATTAAATGTCCATTTAATTCACATGTATATCACTATTGAATCCTTTTAATCTATCTATAATAAATATCTAATACTGAGTCACGTGACTATAGAGTCATCTATGAACCTTCCATGCATTTTTATAATCATTTCTCCTAAAATCATCATTTCACTCATCAACATACCCTTTACCATTGCTTGATGATTTTTTTCCCATTTTACCTCTAAAAACACTAAGAACTATTTCATGGTCACATGATGTTTTCTGATTCAGGTTGAAACTACCCTTGATAACTAAAACCACCAAAAAACACCACTACACCTACATTGGGTTACTTTTGTTTCATAGGGATCTTACTAAGCCACCACACCTTTCTCTATGACATGGTCCATCATCTGATGGACCTATTTGAGTTGAAGGTCTTCAATAAATCACTTGACATTGAATATTATATCCACCATAGAGACCACCATAGTTACATTTTAATATTTTTTCACAAGTAAATATTCATTGTACCACACTGAGCTCCATGATATATCACTAGTCGTGTTGTCCTTTACAATACTTTACTATGACGAATCCTTCCTTACGATTCCCATTGTGGGCCTGATCATATTATATAGGTGATCTAGAACTCCTCCATAGGGACTACTACTATGTTTTCACTTTCTAGCTTGTTGGTATTGGACATATTCTTCACCACCATGACCATTAGCATGGCATGGTTATACCTACACCCTTCTTTATCTTCACCACACCCACTAACTATAGCGTGGTGTTTTCTGTGTTGGGAAACATCAAAAAAACCTTCTCTAAGATGGTCTCAACATATATTTGACTATTCTATTGAAAAGTTAGGATCCTTGTAGAATAAAATTTCACTTTTGTATTTATGTCAAACTTCTTTCATTTCTATATATAATATATTGAACACAAAAACATTCAATATTCCTAGTCAAAAACTCTAATAATCAAGAAATATAATTAAAAAAAATCCTCCAAGCATCCTCTATTGTTATAAAAAATCCTATTTTCAATAGGTCTAACAATTATTTTCAACAAATTCAACTTAAAAATTTAGAGTTAAATAATCTCCCCCTTAATTTTTTTGAAAATATTACATTTCATATCAATTACCACTTCTTGAAAAAAACATTCGAAGGATCAAACTCTAATTATATTTGATCTCTATGTTCCCATTTTAATTAAATTGTAACTATTTCCCTTTATAAATAGGGTCCTATAATTTCAGTTAATACTTCTTATTTTAGTGGGGTCAAATCCTCTAAATTCTCCCAACATTTTCTCCCCCTTATTGTGTGGAAAAATATCCAATAAATATACACTCCTAATTTTTATTCAACTTCTAAGAGGAATTCCTCGCAATCTTCAAATACCCATATAAGGATAAAGTGGACTTACTCATTTTATCTCATCTCCCTTTTTGTCTTCATAGACCGTTCAAAATATCTAAAACCAAATGGAAATTTTTTTTTATTGGAATTCACAACTCCAAAAAACATCCATAAGTCAATATTTATCACTACTAAATTTTCTCTATAGATTCATTGAGTGAATTTACAACTTGGAACTTGATATTACAATAAATCCTCTAAGCCTACTAAGCTTGAGATTGGTATAAGAAACAAGATTTTTTATAGACAACAATAGGGAATTCCATGTTACTCATGAATACCAGTGAAAGCTAAAACATCATTGTAAATTTCACTTCTCATAATCCAACCTATGATCTCTAACACACTTTCACAAAAAATAGTAATAAACACTAAATCACCCTATTTTGGGATCATAAATCTTGTTAAAAATGATACCAATTGTGGAATAAACATTTATACTGATTTAAAACTTTTTCATATAATTATTCATAGGCCTCAAAAATCTATAATTAAGCTTAATATCCATTAAAATTCATCAAAAATTCCCCGAAAACATTAGATATTGACACCAAATATTTTACATTAATTTCGGGGCAACACATATGGAAAAAACTATACCTTCTCAACATCTTTTGGATACCTTTAAAAAAATCATATGATACCAAACACCCAAACATTATGTTATAAAAAAAGTAAATTTCATTTTTTAGCTATTTTTGTTTCCCATTTTATCTTATTTAAGTGGCCTGAAACCACTAAAATTAGTATCTATATAAAATATTATTTTTATCTATAATCAAATTTTATTTTCTTGAAAAATAACAATGTGGATCCAATATCCCCCTTAATTTTAAACCTATTCATATACTACTGGTAACAATAAATCATATGGGGAGAGGTGTACCTTAATGTTCTTAAAGTTGAGGAATAGGGATGAACATATAGACTAACCCTTCACCTTCCATATTGCCTTTTACTTTTTTTTTATTTTAGGGAAGTAACACCATAATATCTTCAAGCTCATCATATTCTACATATCTAGCATCCAAAATACCCAACCACCTTCCCAAGTATCTATCATTTGTGATTCCACTTACACACTTATTTCTATAGATGTGAGGATTTTCATCCTTCCTTAGATAATGTTTTTTCCACAATTATGTAATTATTCACACTTGAATAAGTAACTTATTCTATAATATCATAAATAGTTCTCACCTCTATCTTTCTTCTTCCTGTATCTTTATATTTTTTCCTTTTAGTGGTTTGTGTGGAACCAATTTGGAAAATTTATTTCTTAATGGCCAGGAGTGTTATCTTGGAATAATTTTTCTTAATTAATGGATTATTCTTTACTTGTTTGTATATCATTCTCACAGCTGGTATAACATCTTTAATTTTCTTCTCAATTTTCCTCAGTTTCTTCCAAGAGAGTTATTGTGCGTATCTAGATATTAATGAATGATACACCCTTTATTGAGGATCATTTTTTTCTCCAAAAAATTTAAAATATTTCCAATATAGCATGATTTTTTCTTGGATAATCTATTTCTTCATATTTTATAGGAATGGTGTGTCTCCTTATGGAATATTTACCCTTACATGAATTCCTCCAATTGCAATAACTTTCCATTTGACCATGGTTATAAAAAATAAAACATCTAAAATAAGGAAAATAACTCATGAGGTCTCTTATTTAATGATATATAGGAATAACCCAAGTTATTATCACATCTTCAAATTTTTTGGATTCAAAACTTCTACTCATGATATGCCCAAATATTTCACGAAATTAGCACATTAGTGCCATATTCTTTCATAGATATCTTATTTCATAGAATTTATATTTTTTTTTCAAGATTTAAAATATGAAACTAATTTAACTTTTGATTATTTTATATAGGGGGTCTTATTATTCTCATTTAAAGTCGTTATCTTCTCCTAGAGCCCCTTTATTCTACATACATAATCATCAGTTTAAAAGTTATATCTTTCAAACTTAAAGCATTTTCCATTCTCAATTTCCTTGTTTCCTCAAGTTGGGTTTTGATTGTAATGATGATTATATTCAATTCATTTTTTATTTACATTTATTTTATGATATCATTGGTGAGCCAATCCAGAATGTCTATTTTTTCTTTCATCGTTTCTCCCATTTTCGTCATATTGAAATTCAGGGTCACCTATTCTCTCTTTTTCCTCTTTATTTCCAAGTAAAAATCTTTATTCACTTCATAAATATATTTATTCATGACTTCCCATTATTCTACCTACCCTTATAGAGTTGGGATCTAATTTTTCTAATGCATTAACACCTTCTAGTTTGGAAAATTGATATTGTTTCCACTTCTTCATCACATATTATTTTAGATCCAAATTTTACTATAAAATTCCACATACTTTATACAAAATAGTATTAGAATTATATATGAAACTAAATTTGTAATTTTTTACGTTGGTAGGAGAATTCATATTCAAATATGACTTCCTCTTGTTCTTTTTTCTCTCCTTTAAACATAAGTCACACCTCATCGTCTTTTAAATGGTATTCATACAATTTCATACCAATGTTTTTGGAGAACTTTCCATGTTAAACCTACATGTACACTTCTTCTCCAAGGTCATAATTTAATTATTTTTTCACTGAGTAATCAATATCACTGTTTCATTGATCTATTTCCAAGATAATTCTAAGTTTTATTAAAAGAACAATTCCTTCATCTAAAACATCTCTTGTAACTCCAAGTGAATATTCAATATAGGAAATGAACAGTTTTTTTATTCATTAAAATGATTTCAATAAAACACTAGAGCCTTCACCGTAGATTCCATTTCTCTTCAAAATGAAGTTATCTATTTGATAAAATTTTTTGGTCCATCAAAAGGTTCTTAGTTTGAGATTTCCCTGAGAGGGGAGGGGGATGGGGGTGAATTAGGGTAAAAAAATGGTTAACCAATTAAATAAATGTTTATTCAATGTATCACTTTCAATAAATGATCTTGAATGATCAACCTTTAAGGTCACTTGTTATGCTCTTTTACGAGATATACTATATGCTTCTAGATATGTTTTTGTATGCATGTATAAAGTAAATAGGGATACAAGTATTTACTTCGTTCACCCTCACTGGGATATATCCAAGGAGTATTAATCCATGTTGTGTTTTGCACCAAATAAATATTAACCTCATTATTCTTCATAGGGGTCACTTCGCACACAATGTTTTAGGGATAATTCACACCTTCTAAAGGGTCACTTTCTTGAACATTACTTTTTAATAATCATTGTTAGCTGAAAGGATTACCTTCATAAAGGTTATAGGTTATACTATCCTTTATCTAGTAATAATTGATTAGTGTGAATCCTTAACTGTTAAAAGATACTATTTTGATGTCCTATTGGGCTGATACTTCACAATCTATGACTTCCTCCCATTGCAATACCTTCTTCTTCTAGAGTTAATATATAACTCCAATTATATTTTTTTTAGAATATAAATTCAATATTCTTCTTTATAAAAGTTTTAAATAGGGAAAAAATCATTCTTCTTTCTATCCCCTCTCATAGAACTCCTCTTTTCCTCTGAGAATCATATATGCAATATGTTCTTAGGTTTGTATCATATGATTTATGTTTTTTCCAATCGGTACCCCCTTCACTAAAAGGGAGGCCATGTGCCCAAAAAATGGAAACTCATAAACATCATTATGGGTTGTGAAATTCACACATAACCCCATGAAATTTATCTACAATATATTTGATAACAGTCCTCCATAAATGACTCATGATCAATATTTTCTATATCTTTTGAAGTTTGAATTAAATATCTATTTAATTCACATGTGAAGCACTGAAAAATAATTTTCATCAGGATAAAATAATTTATTAAAATTGTGACACATGACTATAAAAGTATTTAATAACCATCCGAGTATCACCATAATGATTTCTATTAAAATCAGTGCATCACTCATTGATACTCCCTTCACCTCAGTGGGGTGAAAAACCTTTGTCCATTTTACCTCCAAAACTTTGAGCACTATAGTGTGGTCACATGATGTTGTATATTTTATCTTGTATCTCCCTTTGATGACCAAATCCACTAAAAAACACCACCACACCCATAATAGGCTTCTCCATGTTTCATAGGGATCCTTATAATCCACCAATCCTTAATATATAGTGTAGTACATCATGTGTTAACCCTGAATGAACTGCAGGTCTTTGATAGAATACTTCACCTAGACTACAACCACTACCATAGGCACAAAAATGATCACGTTTTGCACATATTTTATAGACACGCCTTCATATTACCATGCAGAGGTCCAAAATTCATTACATATCATTTTGGAGTTGATAATACTTAACCACGACCACTCATTCCTCGCAACTCATGTTGTAGGCTTGATCATGTTTCATAGGTGACATGGAACTCCACCATAGGTACAAATAAATGTGGTATGTTTCCATATTTCCCATCTTAGACATCTTCTTCACTACCATGAAAATCATCATGGTGTTTTTGCACATGCCTTATAGTTCATCTTCACCTTGTCCACTGACTACGGCGTGGTGTTTCTTATATTGGGAAACTTTGACACAACCTTCTCCAAGATTCCTTAAACACATATTTATCCCTTCTCTTAACCAAGTATGATCCTTTTAGAATATATTTTTTACTTTTATATTTCCACTAGACTTTCTTCCTTCCATTGTGTGTATAATGTATGCAACAAAACAACCTTCAAGATTCCTTTTCAAAAACTCTAATAAGAAATGAAGAAAATTTTCAACAATCCTCCAAGCATCAACTATTCTTGTCAATAGTCCTCTTATCAAAAAAAATCCAATTTTTCATATTAAAAAATACCACATGAACATTTAGGGCCTAACAAACCTCAACATCATAGATGATTCATGATAGAAATAAACCTAAATCAATCCTCTTCCTAATTTTCTAAACCTCATACACGCATCACGACCACATCCATAAGTATGAAAAAATAGATCAATTTGTTTTCCATCACACTATCCCAATGTATCATTATATATTGGTCCTCACCTTAGAAAATAATTCTAATGTGTTTTTTTTCATAGAAATGGTGAATATAAAATTACCTATTGATGAAATAATATGAAATAAAATGATATAATATAACTTAAAAACCCAAGAAACTCATGTCACAACCAATTCCAACCATCCCATCCCCAATTAATATATTGATCCTCACTTTTAACACAATTATATTTCATAAAATTACCACATTCCTCTTACCAATTTTAATATGTTCACTAGGTTTTCACAGAGTCTTAATATAATAATCAAAAACTAACAATATCACTTATACTCATCCCACATTAATCATTACTAGCTTATCAATCCATCCCTCAATCCATTCATCTTATATTAATATCGTATGTTATTATTTTTTGTATTATAAGAATTTATAAGTTACTATATGTTCTCATATAATCTATAATATCTACTTCGTATCTAAAATAATCATAAATCACACGTTTATTCATTATAAAATAATATTAACAAGTCACATGATATGAAATTTTAAAATATAATTTTTAGTATAATCTAAACAAGTACTTATTTATAAAAATCACAATTTTAACACTTACAATTACTTTCAAAAATCAAGAGAAACATAAAAATACTCAATAATTCCTAAAAGGATTATTGTTTTAGAAAACTCACATTTTAAAATCCTACCTAGCACACCTTTATACCTTATAATTTTATTTAAAATTACCCATAAAAAAATATACAAATTAAAAAATTTCATCAATGGAAATATATAACTAAAAATAATGGGAAGGACTAATATTACACCAAAATTACTCAATAAATATCAATAGTATGAAAAACATCCATATGTAACCATAATCAAATATTTCTTGTAGTAAGGATGAAATCACAATGGAACAATACCCAAACCTAGTACATGACCTATTTAATTAAGTCAATCATAGGAATAATTCAAAAAATTATTGAAAAACCAAAGATAATCCAATGTATATAAATATCTATAACTTTATAAAATATCTAAATCAACTAAAATCTCACATGTTTCAATGATGAAATAAAGATAACAAAATATTACAAAGAATTTCATCATCATGCCTCATTCAGAAAAATAAAATAAAACTTCTCCTTAAAAATAAATCATAAGTATATAATCCTTAAATTATATAATTTAATGATATATATCATAATGGTTATAGTTTACTTATTTTTAGTTTTTTGGTTCAATATATTTGGAGATATTAATTATTAAATTTCAGTAGAAGAATCCATCTTTCTAGAAAATAGTTTCATTTTTCTTATTTATAGATCAAATTTTAGACTATATATTAAACAAATTGCTTTCAAATTCTATGAGAACCAACTAGACATCATAATATTTAAAAATATTTTTTAAAAACGATTGTATTGATAAATTTATTGAAATAATTTATTTAGTTTCACTTGTAGAATTTGTCTTTCCATAAAACAATGTTATTAAAATTATGTATCAAAATTCAGAAAATATTTCAATCAAATTTCTATGAAATTTTATGAGATAAAACTAGAAATATTAATATTTATAAATAATATTTTTATAATTAATTATAATTTATGGTTTAATAGTTATAAACCAAAATATATATAAGTATGAAAAAATTCCATAATTTCAATAATGAGTGAAATATTTTATATTAAAAATGATAAAATTTTCATCACTCAAAAATTATAAAACTTAAAAATATTGATATAATAAATCCATATAATCCAATGATAATTTTTTAAAAATTTTATAATAAAAAACTAGAAGTAAAAAAAATCAAATATTGGGTATGTACATGGAGTAATATGATAGAAAAAAATTGAATCTATAATTTTAATTTTTTAGACACTCCAAAATAATTGAGCATTAAAATATTGATCAAATCATATCCAAAATTATGGAACATATTTTATAAAATTTTACAATTCCTAATCAAAAATAAATAAACATATACGAGAGGTATAACTTAATAATAGTAAAACAATAACATAACAATATCAATGATTCACAATATTTATCATATTAAATCGCAATTACCCTACTAAGATCTATATTTTTTTATATTATTTGAATAAATTCAGAATATTTTATCAAAATACCTAAATAATTATAATTTTAATTTGATTAAAAATATATAAGTTCATATCAAAAAACTCATTCATGATTAATGTATAATTTAATGAAATATCATGAAAATTCAATCTATCATTGGGTGGTTTAAAAATTTACTGAATTAGAAGAAGAATACAAATTAAATAAAAAAATATATCCTATACACATTTGAATAATATAATGGGTCTTATCTTACACTCTATGAAATTATTTAAATACCATTTATAGTTCATCAAACCGACAATTATATAAGGATATAAAATTGAGATAAGTTTAAAATAATTGAAATAAAGGGTTAAATAGTAGAGAAATGATCATTTTTAGTCATCCAAATCAATCGTGTAAGGGTATTTGATGAAAAAGTCAACTGGTACATGGAACTTATGATTCCCACCCCATAATTTGTGTTTTTTCTAAAAATATATCCTTGATGGATGGTGTACTGGGGACACACCTAAGAAGGTGACGATAATGATGGAATGATTGAGTGGCTGAAGATGAGGGAAAAAATTGGGGGAAAAAATATGGAAATGAAACATGGGAAACAATAAAAATCAATGGGTTACAAAAAATAGGTGGTGGGGTTGTGTGGGGTGACTCATAATTTAGGTAGAGATTAATAGTGAAGGGTGGACTACCAAATGATGATTTAAAAATTATAAAGGACAAAAATAAGTAGTGAATGATAACGAGTGAATGGGAAATAGTGACTGGTGAACTCAAGCCATGAGGTAGACTGAATGTGAGAATCTAGTGACGGGGTAAATGTGGTAAGAGTAGTGTGGATGAATAGATGGAAATGAGGGGATATGAGGAGGTGAGGGGACTCGTGATGTGTGAGGTATGCAATGAGCAAAGCGAGGTGACTAGTGTGAAAGGTGGTGGGTGAGGCCAAGTATTTCTAATTTTGTTTTTGTATTTAATGTTTTTCTATCTAGTTCACTCACATCACACCCCACGAATCACCCAACCATCACTACCTTCACGCCTCACAACACAAATTGCATGTTTTCACTTATTACTACTACTACTACTACTACTACTTCAACTTCCACTTCCACACCAAATATCAAACATTACATTCCTACCAATAAAAATTATAATTATTTAAATAATTAATATTATTAGATAAAAATAATACTAATTTATAATATGTTAGAGTAAAGTCCCAAATACAAATAAACCCACACACATTCCCAGGAAGACACTAACTCATGACCTCCCCTCACCACTGCACGATAAAACCTATGAGATAATAATAATAATAATCATAATAATAATAATAATCATCATCATCATAATCATAAACAACTTTATCCATGGGATCTAATCCCAGAGATACCAAAATATAGATGAAATAACATACACAAAATAGTACAAGTAGATATGGGTAGAGGAGTGATACAATGAAATACCCAAAAAAGAGAAAAAAAATTAAATGCACCAAAATAAGACACTACTAAAAATAACATCCATCCACATATCTATATCCACATTCTAATAGGTATTTGACTGTATATGGAGATATATCCATGACAATTTGAAGCATGTGGCTATATGTATTCTAAATTTAAAGGAAACGTTTCCCATGGAAATAAGGTTCTCAAAAAATTTAAACCCCACAACTTTTCTCTCTAACCCATGAACACCTAATCTAAGAAAAACCATGTGTCATAGTTTAGTTTATTTCATATTATTTTATCTTTCATTGTGTGTTTTTGAGTTTTGGTTTGTTTCAGGATGAAAATTCATGTTTTGGAAGCCATTTTGGGAGAATCACAGTTAGCCTGCATGGTTAGTACTAACTGTGCAGTTCCTATGTAGTTTCACTGGTGTGTCATAGGTGTGGATGAAAATTGAGAACAATTTTTCAAAGCACACAGAAAGTGTGTAGTTGGATCTAATTTATTGATAGATCAATTTTTCATAGCTTACACATGAGTTTTCAAACCTTATAAAGCTCCCTAGAAGCCTTTTTAGGATTTAGAAGTGTTAGGCGTGAGGCACACAGTTTGTCCAAACCGTGTGAAACCCAAGGATAAACCATGTGACAGGTGTGTTTCCCTATATTTGGTTTTTTAAAGTGGATCCAATGAATTTCTTCTCCTTTTTCCAACTTTTACTCTTCCCTCTCTCTTATTTATTGGTTTTGGCTTCCTTGATGAACCCTAAATCTCATGTGGATTATTTTAGGGTTCTAGGTGGATCTAATGTTAGGGTTATTAGTGTCTAGGGTTTATAGACACTATTTATATTCATGTGGGTGTGGTGTCTATTGAATGTGACATGTTTCAAAGAATTAAAACTATATTATTATCTCTTTGAGGTATATGTTTCTACACATTTTTTTATTTTGGAATTAAAAATGTACTTATGATTTTTAAATTGTCTTTTTATGAAATTATGAATATATGTGATATCTCTTTGCTAATTTGAAATAATTCCTTGGTATTTAGAGCTTGGAATAATTGGTTTTCATGTGAATTCAATTTTTTTATATTATAAATTAAATGTTTAATTGTGCTACACTTTTTTGGAATGACTGTATGTATTTTTGAAATGGATTCAATGTTGTGCATTGGGTTTTGACCAGGGTTTGGTTTTCAAAGGTTGAAAACTATGTTTTAAAGGGATTTTGTTTTTGGAGTGAGGTGTTGACCTCCAAATGGTTGAAAAAAGGGGTTCTCTAATGGATTTAAATGAGAATATGAAATGTGTGTGTGTTTTTTTCCTCCCTATAAAAATGCAATGATGTCTTTTTAAAATGGATTGATGGAAATGGTTGGCCTCTTTTCTAGATTTGGTTTTAAAAGATGAATACCATTATTTAAGAGTATATTTTTAATGATTTTAATGTGTGGGTGACTTACATCTCTTTCCCAATGATGTTTGGAATAGTTTTTTATGAAATATAAAACTTCTTGTCATCCTGAACCATGTTTTTGTGTTAAAAATCTAGTTAACACTTTTGTTTTACCATAGTAAATGTGAGAAATACCTTGATTGACCATTTATTGTTTACCCCTTATGTGGTTTTGTTATCACTATGTGATTCATATTTCTCCCCCTTATATAGGTATGTTCTTGTTTATGTCGTTGGTGGATGTTATGTGTAGAGCTAGTCATTATTGGGTATTAGGGGTGAGGATAGATTTGGTTATTTCTTATGGGTTAGACTTGGGTTGTTTTTTCCCACACATCACTTCCTTTTTGGTCCTAAGATGTCAGGTACTATGTGGGAGTATATCTTTTTCTACACTAGGAAGACACACACTACTTGTGGATCCTCTCGCATGAAATATGGCTAGATGTGGGTGTGAACTCTAATGAGGATAGAGTAGTCTAGTCAGAAGGGTTGGATTGGGATGGAATAAAGGATATTAGGTTGTTCCATTGAGTGAAGTCTAGACATATCATGTTAGGGATCCTAGTATAGATTCCTCGTCACATTAAATTTCTTTATTGTTTAGTGATTTAGGAGATTTTGATATGGTGCATGTTTTTATCATTTCCCCTATTTACATTATTATAGAACCTTATTTTGTTATGTTTGATATATTCCATGTGATGAATAGTTCATGATTGATATGATTGAACCGTGTAAATGTGTTGGGTCATTTAATTTGAAAAAATTGAGTTTTCAAATATTCTTAGAAAACAATTTTTGGAATTAAAGACTCTTTTGTGAGTTATTGATGTTGATTTCAAAATGGGTGATGCGGTGTGGCTTCGATGGGTTAAAGTTTTTAAATTGATTGATTTTATTTATATAAAAACAAATACATTGTTTTTTGGAAATTTTAATGGTGTGTATAGTTTTAAAATGTCTTAGGATAGTGGATTTTTTTTTCAAAATTCACGAGTTTGATTTTGAAAAACAAATAAGAATGTTTTAAAGCATGTTTATAGAATTGTTTTGGATTTATTAAAGTTATATATGAAAATATTACTTTCTAGACTTATTTTCAGAATAGTATTGATGAATTTTCTCATGAAACATATTTCATAGTTTTAATGGGTTGTGGTGAACTACTATATTTTTTAGCTCACACAGATATATTTTTGGTTCTAGGTTTATAGATAGACTTAGTTTCTTTTATCATGGATGAATTGAGGTAAGTTTGGTGGTGGTAGAAATTTGAGGTTGCATAGAGATTTTTGCGTTTATCTCAAGTTGGTTTGTTACTTTATTTTTGGTTGGTTTTGTTTGTTTTTTCAACCTTGTAGTATCTTTTTTATGTTTTTGAAAATGGGTCGGATCATCATAGATGGTTGTGACCTATTTGGCGTGTTCATTTAATTGTCACTTCTATTTATTTATTTTGATGTATTTTATCTCTGATTTGGGAAAAGTCAGTCCCAAAGGGATTCTTATGATGCACAGGAACTATTTTATAGCTCATGGGGATCAGTAATTCCCTTAAAGCATTATTTAAAATTAGTCCAAGTGTCGGGTTAGAAGGAGGCCCGAGTTAGTTCATTAATTATTTTTTTTTCAAATAATGTTCTTATCAATGGGAACCTATGATTCTAGTATGGACCTTTTTATTTTTTTATGTCTTGTTAGGAATAAGATTATGGTTTTATGATCTTGAGAGGTAATTTTAGGAAGTGTCTAGCTAGGTCTTGCACATCCTAACCCTCCATCCACCAGTTGAAGTTGGAGTTCAAATAATGTATTTGAGTTTTTTTAGTATTTTGATAGTTTTTTAGGTGAATTGATATTTTTATCCCCTTTGATAATTTATGTGATTTTTGGTATTTCTTCTTTGTTTCAGTGAGTAAAGTGATGATAACTTGAGCTACGTGGTTAGCATGCATGGATTGGAAAACTATGTGGTTCCCATACAATCAAGTCTACCTCTAAATGTGATCTTAACTTGTTAGATGTGGATTTGGGAGTGTGTTGATACCCTTATGGATGTGGTTATTGTGGTACTTATTCATATTGTAATATATTTTTTTAGTGCTTTGTTTTAAAACTTTGTTTTGGAAAATGAAGGGATTTTTGGTAACAATGCACATTTTTTTCAAACTTGGTTTACATAATATTTTAAAAAGTGGTTATTTCCCTTTAGGAGTTTAGAAAATGTTTGTTTCAAAATTTATTCTTTGGGTTTTAATAAAAGAAATGGATTTCAAAAGAGAGTTTTAAAAGTGTTTTGAGATTGGAAAGGAAATTTTATTTTGTAAAAAGTTTAAAAGGTTTTATAAAAAGGGAAATTAGGTTTGATGAGAAATATTTAGATTCTTGGTTTTAAAAAATTAATGGAAATTTTGAAGGAGGATTTTTTAACTTTCATTATTCGGGAAGTTTGAGTTCTCCACCAAGTTAGTTTTTTTTTAAAATATGTTTTGGATTTTTTCCAAGAGACACCTTAGTGGAGGATGATTTCAAAATTCCTTGGTGAAAGTGGTTGTTTCAAAAGGAAAGTTCTTTTGGTGTGGATGTTTTGGGTGCTTGATTTGAGGTTCTTCTATTTTATCCTAATTCCTAGCCTATGAATTAATCATTTTGTTTTTTGAAGCATGAGTTGATGATGTTCATGTAAAGTAATATTTTTTTACCTCATAATTATTGAAAATTTTTCTTTAGTTTTGGTTCATACCCAGACTCCATTTGGAGTGGTGGACATGGAACCTTTATTCAGCTTGGACCTAGTCTTGGGATTCTTGAATCAAAATCTACCTTTATTTGGTGGTGATCGTGGAACAGTGGAATATATGAGGTTGTTTCAAGAAGTTTATCTGATCCTAAATTCTCTTAGAACTCATGAAACATGTGGGTAAGAGCTATTTATAGCATGCTTGTTGGTTTTAGACAAGTTTGGTGGGAGTCTATAGTACTTCCTTTGTTGTGTGATGGTTTTCCTTGGGAACATTACACGTCATTTTTAGTGGTTCTTTCTCAAGTATATGAATTAATATAATCACTTGATCTTGTGGGTCTTCATCATAAGGACTGATCAGTAAAGGATTACATCGATGATCTTTTGAAGTTGGTCATCCTATCTCCAAATATGGTCTTCAGTGATTTTGAGAAATATTATTTCTTCTAAGGTGGTATTCACCTAGATTTTAGTTCAACTATACTTTCATCTGGTATAAAATCTTTTCAATAGGTTATTAATGAGGACATATTAATGGAAGATGAATAATCTAGGTGGTTTTGGTGGGTGATGCCTTATTTCTAGATGATGGGTGTGAGGTTAACTTTGCGGGTAAGGAACAGAAGTAGGATGATCCAAAACTATAATCAAGGAGTATTTATCATGGGAAGAGAATATATCTCATGTGATTTCAGTGTAAGGATCCAAGGTATGAAAATACCTATATATATATTCTCCTAGTGGATTTTTTCATTGTGTCTACTTCAATCATTTTTAGAAGTTCTGTAGGATGAGATTTCAGAATAGGTATCTAGTTTTATCCTTTGATTATGAGTTGTGTTCAAGGACCATTCCTTTGTTGGTTGTGATATTGGTTTTGAGGATTCAGTTGTGTCATTGGGATCTTGTGGATAGTTACCATTTGTGTATTTTCTGTGGTTGGCTGGGAGTCCCATTTGTTAATCCTTGTTTTTTTGGAAGGATCTTTATGTAGAGCTATGGCTGTGCTCGTTCTTTTTTTTGATCCATGAGTTTCTCATTATTAGGACATGAGAAAGGCCTTAGGTTCACAATTGGGTAACTAGGGTAGGATTTTTACTAGTTGAGTTTGGTATACTAGATGGTGTTTTACTATGACCGCTTGGGATGCACCATGTGAGAGTGATCCAATTTTGACCCAAGTATATCCACACGTGTCATGACTGAAGGTGATAGATCATGTCATTATTTTGAGGCAGATTGTGGGTCTTCTTCCTTATATTGGGCTAGGAAGTAATTTTGGTTGAGAGTGAGTTTCTTTTGTTGGTTTTTGGTGGTTTTAGGATGAATTTACTGATAGTTATTCATGGTTACATCATGTTATAGGACCTCAAAATAGTATGGAGATGATAATAAAGGAAATCTAAATAGTGAGGAGACCATGTTATCTATCTGATGATTGCATAAATTATTGTTTTAGGTTCTCATTTTGGATGATCTTGGATATGTTATAACAAATATAGATATAATTTTGATAATTTTAATGATCTCTGTTGTTTTATTTGAGATTGGAAAGTGTTAAGTAGTTATATTGGTTTCAGTCCTTCTTAGAACATTCATTCCTTCTATCCATTATTTTCAAACATGGATTTTTTGGGGGAATAAAGTGGCATTTTGAGGAGTTTCTAACACCCCACATTTCATGAAATTTTTTATTTTTTATTTTTTTATATATTTAATTATGTGTTTTTGAGTTTCAATTGGTTGAAGGATGAATTTTCAAGTTTTGAAATCCTTTTTGGTTGGATCATGTTTATTTTTCATGGTTAATACTAACTATGTCATACTTGTGTGAGTTCCATGGTGTGTCCATGGTGTATAACATGATGTGATTTGAGATTTTCATCATTTAATGCCTTTTATTCCTTGAAAATAACCCACATTATAGTTTAATTCCTAGGTTGATAATAGTTTATCCTAGATTTCTAAAATTAAAACTAAATTATAATTTGGATTTAAATATAGTGTTTATTTTTTATTTTTTATGGATGAATTTAATTGTATAGAAATACTGAAAAAAGAAAAAATATGAACTTTTGAAGGTTGGAGAATTACAAAGGCTAGAAGTGATCATGACACCCATAGTCACTCTAGTTACCATGGGTATTAATTGTATGATATGTCTGTATGAAATTAATTTTTTTTAATAGGCATGGTGACCATTCCTTCAACTTATAGTGAACATTAAACATTGTCACATACCCACTTTAACACATCTCAATATCACATTAAGTTCACTTACCATTAATTACATAAGCTGACTGTGTGCTTAAAAATTCCACAAAGGAAAAAAATAATTGACTTTATGAAAAAAATTCATTTACCGTGCCAGTAATATCATATTTGGAATACCTACCATGATCCCTTTCTTTTCAAAAACTATATCATGGTTAAAACACTGATTGTGACCTTCACTATGATAATGCTTGCCACAAGCTTTACCCACCCACCATAACATGCCTTTACCATCTAATATACCATAATTGAGACTAATCCTCCAATTACCCTAAAGAAAAAGATCCCTCTTAACTGATTCTTGAAAGAGATCTAGTGACATGGTGCTTGTCCAAAAGTCACAAACACCATTTATTTACCACCCTGAGTAGAAATAGGGATCCCCCTAACCTTCCGATTCCACCATCTGCTTCCACCACTATATTTGAGATGAATGTGGCATAAAGTAACTCTATTGGGAGAATCATGTAGTAATCCACCCTAATATAATATAAATACCAACTTAGGTTGAGATCTAGTCGAGTGTGCTATGATATAAACCACCCGACACGTACAAATTCGGAGGGAGCCCCAACATTCCACTCTATCATGAAGTAGAATTATTCTTGTTGACACCTAATGCACATGAAAAATGACCATTCTCTAATTAAAATACAAAGTAATTGAGTTAGAAGCATTGATATTTATTCCAAACTATCTAATAAACCCCCTTCACCGTTAAATAGAAGCATTAGTGGGGGTAATATTCGAGCATGAGGTAAGTAGGAAAATCCATTCCACTGAGAAGACATATCACCACTAGAAAAGAAATGATTGTCCTTAATCAATCATTTATGGAAAAATAAAATTTAAAGATACTTGTAGACACGAAATCTTGAGGGTAAAAAAATTATTCCTAGGAACTATCTAAAATAATGGGTCCCACAACTAAAAAACCAATCCCATTTTCCTTTTCCCATTTCTACGAAGCAGTGAGTCCCTCCACATTTAAAAGGATATTGGGATGAATTTTGGAAGAGTACTGATGGCTTATAGAATTCATATAAAACCTTCCTTCTAGACATGTTTTAATAATTATGATAAAATTAAACCTTATCCTTACAGACATTCTTGGATTCAATTTAGAAACATGTGCCCCTCACATAAACAAAACCTTTTCAGTTGAGCACTATATAAGGGATAGAAATTTCTCTGGAATGTGGGATCTCATGCACTGGTAGAAGTGACTATATTTTTTATCTAATTTCAATTTTTGTAGAAATATAATGATGGAACAATAGACCATCTATAGTTCAACCAAGAAGAATCCCCTCACCTCTGCTGTTGATGAATTCTGATCATTAAATACTATTACTAACTCGTCTATATAATTTAAGGTTTTTTGTATAATTTTCTTATGATTATATCTTTTAAGTTCTACTTATTTTAGGCATTACATAATGAATCCAATTTGATTAAGTACACTAAATACGATAAAAAATATTAGGGTAATTCAAGGGTCAATGGGGTATCCAGTCACCAGGATAGGAAACGGTAGGAAATACAGTGATCATTATATTTCTCTATATGAATCAAAATTATATTATACAAGTAATCTTTTAGACTAAATTTATGAGAGGGTGATTAGAAACCAAATGAATAATGACTCAATAGGTTAATGGGGGAATAATCCGATGCAGGACCATTACTTCCTTAATTGATTTAAAAAACCATGTTTACTTACTGTCTCTTTAAAACGTAAACCCACAAAATAATATTCTTAAAAACACACAACACTATCTTTTCTAAAGATAATCTATATCTTAATTTTACTGCATATATCTCAAGTTCAAAAAAATTATTTTACTGAGCACCCCACAAAAATATAACATCAAACATGGCACCATTTATAGAAAGGATAGTGTTTTGTTTATTTTTTTTAAAATGTTTTCAAATGACTAGATCGTGTTCTTCCAACTTCACTATATTTGATCAAGAGGTTTAGATAATTGTATTGGGAATAATCAGAACATTAAGAAATATATAACAAGAGGAAATAGAGTTTTTACCAATCCATTAGTCACCCCCTCATCAGTTTCATCCTCCTAAAAATCTACAATAGAAAGTGAAGATATGGAAGGTAATGTAGCTCAAGTTAATAGGAATTTGAGAGAAATTTATGGACCCAATTTAAATATTTATAACCAAAAATTAAAATTAAATGATCAATAAGAATATGAAATCAAAACTAGAAATATTGGGATACTGAGTAAGATACATGGGATATCTTGTAAAGACCCAAATAATAACTTAAGATAATTTAAAGTATTTTCCAATTTATTAAGAATTAGAGGAGTCACTAATGCTCAAATCATCTTGAGGCATTTCCCATTCTCACCTGTAGCGGTAGCCAAAGAGTGGATATAAAATCTATAGTCTGGAGAATTCAAATCAAGGGAGGAGTTTAAGAAAATGTTCCTACAAAAATTATTTCTTGCTTCAAGGATTTCTCAACATCAAAGGGAAATTTATGGAATCAAGTAGGGAACTGGAGAAAATCTATATGATATTTGGGAGAGATTCATGAAACTAACGACAAATTTCCCACACCATACATATTAAGAACATCAATTCTTCATATTTTCTACCAGAAATTGATGGATAACGACTAGAACCTACTTAATTATTCTTATAGAGTAGCATTGATCGATATATTACTATTTAAGGTAAGATAAATCTTTAAAATGATTTTAAAAAATTCACAATAGTTTGGTACTAGAACTGTAACCAAAGGATTACATGAGCTAAAAAACTCCAACTAACCCTAGTTAGAAAATAAAGTTTAAGAATTAACTTCCCCTGTGAGACAATTTTATGTGAACAAAGTACATGAATCAACAACCACCACACCCCTAAGGGACTTACAACTGTTATATTCCTAGGATAAGTTTACTGATGGATGCATTCAAGTTCAAGGAAATATAATTTTTGTTCCCATTTTTTAGAGGAAATTCTAGAACCAACCAAATATAAACCAAGTATTTAGATAATTTTCCACTAACCAATTATGTAGTTGGGATCCAGTAGACTCAAAGGCCACCATTTAAATAGGATTTTGAAAAAAAATTGTTATTCCCTCCCTTCTATATATAGAATTTAAAACCATAAATATGCTTCTAAAAATGATAACCACAAGAACCTTCCATGAAAGACATATTGAGATAGGTAATAGAATCTCAAAATAATCAACACACCACACTCACCACTCAAGGGTCAAAATTAAAAAGAATTAAAAGAAAAATTAGTCCAACTCATAACTACCATTAATAATATGGTAAATCAAGGATCATGTATGATTACTTCTACAACAATTCTGAACCCTAATGAAAATGTTAGTCCCATTACAATGAGGAGTGGAAAATAACTGGAATACAGTAAAGGATTACCCCTGAAAATTGAAACTGGATGTAAACAGTAGTAGGAACATTCCTCAGAAAAAAATAAGGAGGTGTCATGGAAATAACCATAAAAATATAAAATAAAACCCATTTAAGATCCACATAAAACAAAAAATTTCTTATAATAATGATCAAATTAAAAATAACCAAGGATTAATCACTACAACAATAGATATTTGATGTTTTAAAGAAAGTGTAAATCAATATTTCCCTACTGGAAGTCATTCTCCAGATTCCAAGGCATGAAAAATTCATTAAGGGCATGTGCACTGTTATAAAGAGATTAAAATTTAATGAAGAGGTATTATTAGGTATGATTTTTTTTTCTTTTAACCCCTAAAATTCCCAAAAAATATCAAGATATGGGTAAATTTTCGATTCCTTACACAATTGAAAAGATCAATTTTTACAATGAACTATCTGACTTGGGTGATTCAATTAATTTAATTCTTTATTCTATTTATTATTCATTATATATGGGAGAAAAAAATCCACTTTTGTAATTGTATAACTTGATAATTGAGACACTTAATATCTGGTAGTTGTTCTTGAGGATGTCCTGGTAAGTGTACAAGGTTACCTAATCTTTGTTGACTTCAACATTATCATCATTGATGAAAGAAAAGGTAAAGATCAATTTTTTATTATTCTAGGAAAAAACTTCCTAAAGACTTCTAAAACCACCATAAATTTCAATAATGAGACCCTTTCCTTGATATTTGGTGAGGATATATTATATTTCAACATTATTTATTTAATGAAACATCCACATGAAGAAATTTTTGTTTTCACCTTAAAAAATTTTGAACTACCATGTTTCTCTAGGGAGGAAATTAAAATTTTTGATGATATAATTTGACTAGGAGAATATTTAGAAACAGCCAATCTCCGAGAACAATCATTTTTTTTAAAATAAACATAATCTAGAGAAAACTTAAATTGATGATCAATTTTAAGAAATTAAGGAGAATTATTTTGATGAATTACTAAAATTTGACAATAGCATTTCTGCCATATGTGAATATGTGTCCAAAATGGATAATAGTGAAATGAAACTTGTAAAATTTTAGTTTAGAATGACTATAGAAAAAAGGAAACTATAATTAATAGATATTGAGGAATTGATGAGAGAGGAATATGATAACTTGTAACTATACAAGGATAGAAAAAAATATTCCCATGACATGCTGATCTAGAAAATAGAATTTAAAGTCAGAGATAAAGTTGTACTATTTTCTTAAGGTATTAAACTTTTACCATGTAAGATTGTTTTTCTAAATGGAATAGATAACACATAGTAACTCACACTTTTAATTTTTTAATATTTTATATTGAAGGGTAAGGTTCCAAGAAACCATTCAAGGCGAATGACCAACAACTAAAGAAGTACCAAGTAGACTTTTAGGAAAGTACATATGGAGGAGTCCAAACTCCCCTTGATGTTGAAAAATAATTATTACTAGTTTTACTCCTTACATTATTAGGGTTTAGCTGTTTATTTTATTTTGAACTATATTTCTTAAAAAATCATACAGAAATTCAACTCAGATAGCATTAGAACCAAGTGTGGGGGGGGGGGGAAGATAATACATAATCTATAAATTAATAATAACCTTTAACCCCAAAACATAGCCCTAAAAATTACTCTTCTTTTATAGTATTTTTTTTATATTTTCACCCTTTTCTTGAAACTCATTTTTCTATGCCTAATTTTTAATTACCATCATAGATTTGATTATTTCATGAAATTTGTGACTGTAATTATTTAAGTAATTTCTAAGTGATCTTGTTACTTTTTTATATAGGTTTGGTCATATAACTAGGGGATGGAGTGGGAGTGAAAAGATTTATCTAGATTCAATTTTATAACTTTAGGTCACTAGTATTTTGAATCTAATATGATGTAACTTGACCTAAGTGAGATAAAACACCTTATGGATCCATCTTATATGAAAATTACATTAGTACTTTGAACCTAGAATAAAATGGGTAATTGGTAACCCATAAATAATCTATGAGACAATAACACTGGGTTTGTTTATGTAATGAAATAATCCATCTCAATAAGTGATATGCAAATTGCTTTACCCAAAATTATGGCTAGAAAAAATAAATTTCAAAAGGTCCTTATAAAAATGAGTATATTTAGGTGAGAGGAATATTGAACCCATAGAAAGAGTAACACTTGAATTATAACACATTCATTTAAGTTTTATCAATAAAGGGTAAATCAAACTCTGGTTTGAGGAAAATTACGGAATATGGATAAATGAAAGTTATTTATGTTAGAATTTTGATTCCACTTAAATCTAATTTGATCCATTCCTAAAGTGAAACATTGATTAAATTAATGTGATGAAGTGTATTTACCCACATATAAGGCATGACAATTTTTCATAGTGGATAGGCCCCTGTTTACTTATTCCTTAGTTAGTAAATTTATATTTAGGTAGGATGAACTTTAGTTTGAAAAAATTGAATTTAATGATAATTTTTCCCAATAGTGAAATATTCTAAGTGTGTGGGAGTGATTTTAGCCATAATTTTCAACATTTATCACCTTTTATTCATTTAAAACACCCCAAATTATAGTTAAATTTACAGGTTGGTAACCGTTTCTATTGAAATTATGAAATTAGAACTTAATTAGAAATTGAATTTAAATATAATGCTTATTTTTAAAATTTTAGGGTGAAATTTAATTTTAGAGAAATAATAAATTAAGAAAAAATATGAAAATTGGTAGGATGGAAAATTGAAAAGGATATAAGTGACCATGAAATCCATTATCACTATGTTTACCATGGGTATTGGCCTTATGATGACCCTGTATAAACCTACTATTACATGGTAGGCTTGGTGACCATGCCTTAAACATACTATGATAACTAATCACTATCACCTTCCCATAGAACCACATCACAGTCTTATGGTATGTTTACCTACAATGAGTGAAATTAGCCAACCATGTGGTCAAACATTCTGAAAAGGAAACAATAGTTGACTGTATGAAAAAAATTGATTTACCATGCCACTATTCTCAAGATAGGTATACCTACCATGATTCCTTATTTTTCATCCACTATATCATGATCATTACACTGAACATCAACTTCACGGTAAGCATGTTTAAGACATTCTTTACCCACCTAACCTTTTGTGCCTCTACTTTCTAAGATTCCATTACAGACCCCGACCCTCCACTTCCCCAAAAGAGAAAGAAACCTCTTGAATAATTCTTGAAGGAGATATATGGACTAGGTACTACTCCCAAAGTATCCATCACTATTTATCTACCACCCTGAGGATAAATTGGTCACCACATACCTTGTTGATGCCACCTTCTTCTACCTCTCCTGGATTTGAGATGTAGACAGAGTGAAGACACTCTACCAGAAGAATCATGGTAGTACTCCACTCCATTATAAGTTCTACATCTAATAAGGGTGAGTTACATCCAAGTGATCCATGAGTGAATACACCCTTCATGTATAACTTTAAAATGATCTATGTCATTTCACTCTATCGTGATTGAAAATTCTACTTGTCAACACCAAATCCATGAGACAAAGGACTAGGATCCCATGAGAATATGAAGGAATCGAGGGAGTAGATTTTAACTTTATTCTATTCTATCTAATAAAACCCCTTCAAAATTAAATAGATCCATTAGAGGGTTTATGTTTCAATCATTAGGTAAGAAAGAAAATCCATACTTTTGAGAATCCATAACGCCACTCATAAAGAAATAGTTTTCCTTTACTATCCAATGATGGGAGAATCCGAGTTGTAGATACTATAATACATGACATCTCTTGTGTAAAACAATTATTCCTCATTTATATGTAAAATAATGAGTCCCAAAACGAAAATACCAAGTCCATTATTTGTTTACCCAATACTATGTAGAATTTTATCGCTCCACCTTTAAAAGAATATTGGGCTGGATCATGGAAGATTATTGATGCCTTATATAATTTATATAGAACCTTCCTTCTAGACATGTGTTAACAATTGAGCTTAAATTAAACCTACTCCTTGTATATATTCTAGAATTCAATAAAGAAATATGTTCCCCTCACATGAACAAAACCTTGGTAATAGATCACTATATAAGGGAGGGAACTTTCTTTGGAAGGGGGGTTCTCAAGCACCACCTACTGTGACTCTTATGTTATTTAATTTCCATTTTTTTGTATAAATCCATTAATGGTACACTATAAATTCTTTGGTTTTTACAAGGATAATCCACTCACCTACCTTGCTGATGAATTTTGATATTTTAATGCTATTATTGAATCCTCTATAGAATTTAATGGTTTTTTCAGTAGAAGTTTATTATAATTTTAGATTTCATATTATTATTCTTATTTTAAGAATGTCACACATAATCCACTTGTATTAAGTCTACTAAATGATATAGAAGACAATAGGGTAATTAGAGGGTGAATGGGGCATCCAAAAACTAGGCTAGGTGAGGGTAGGAAATACAGTGATCATTGTATTTCCCTATCTGAACTAAAATTACCTTATTAAAGAAATCATTTGGATTCAATTAATGATAGGGTGATTAAAAGACAAATGAAAAATGATTCAATATCTAGACGAGGGAATAATCCAATTTTGTACCATTTCTTCCTTAATTGATTTTAAAACCAAACTAATTTATTTAACGTCTCTTTAAAAAGTAAACCCAAAAAAAGATTTAAACACACACAAAACATTGTCTTCTCTAGAGACTATCTGAGTCCCACTTTTACTGCATATATCTTAGGTTAATTTTTTTTATATGCACCCTATAAAATGCACACATTATCACGCGACTTATGCATGGTTTTTCAGACTATGTAGAAAGTGTGTGGCTGGATCTTCATTTTTGATAGATCCATTTGTCACATATTTGGAAGAATTTTTTAAACCCTGTAGAGAAACCTAGATGTCTTGTAGGGATTTAGGAGTGTTAAGGGTAAGGAAAATAGTTTTTAAAAACCTTGAAACATCCATGGAGAAACTATGTGATGGTTGTATGGCCTTGGTATAGGCTGGTGCCCGATTAGAGAAAGGTTTGTAAAACCATGTGTCCTTTCCAAGTGTTTAAATTATGGGTTTTCCAAAAATTACCCTATTAAATTTTAAAGTGATTTAAACCCCATTTCTTTCTTCATATGTTTTATAAACCTTGGAAGCTTGGGAGGAGATCCACCTTCTTCCCATATTGATTCTTTACCTCTCTTTGGTGTTTTCCAAGTGGATCCAAAGTATTTCTTCTCCATTTTCACTCTTATCCAATCCTATATCTCTCCCTATCTCTCTATCTATTCTATCTTTTATTTGGATTCCCCCATAAAACCTAAATTTAATATGGATGATTTTAGGTTTTTGGGTGGATCTAATGTTTTATTTTTTGGTTTCTAGAGTTCCTAGATACCGTTTATATTCTCATGGATGAGATCGTCATTGAAGGGGATGTGTTCTGAAGCATTTCAGATTGATTATTATCTTTTTGAGGTAGGTGTTTCTATGAAATTGTTTCATTTTGGAATTTAAAATGTGCTTGTAATTTTTAAATTCAATTTTTATGAATGTATGAATATATGTTGTATCTTCTTAGTAATATGAAATAATTTCTTAGTGTTTTAATCTTGGTATAATTGGTTTTCATGTGAATTCCTTATTTTAATATTAGAAATTAAATTCTTAATGGTCCTAAGATTTTTTAAAATGCATGTATGTATTTTTGAAATGGTTTTATGTTGTTTATTATGTTTTGACCCGAGTTTAGTTTTCAAAGGGTGAAAAAAATTCTTTGAAGGGAATTTTGGTTTGAGTGAGGTTTTGACCTAGAAATAATTGAAAAATGGATTATTTGATAGATTTTAAATGTTGATTTTAAATGTGTGTTTGTGGTTTTCCCCTTGTAAAAATTCCATGATGGATCCTTTAAAATGTATTGATGGAAATGGTTGGCCTTTGGACTTTTTTTTTGTTTTTAAAAGAGGAAGACCCTTATTGAAGGTTAGTTTGAAATGTTTTGAATGCATGGATGATTTACATTACCTCAAAAATGGTGTTTCGAATTGTATTTTATAAAATTTGATAGAATCTGGCATCATGATCCATGTATTCATGTTAAAGGATCGGTTGTAACTTTGTTTTAAAATTTTTTAATATGAGAAACACCTTGATTTTCCCTTGTTTCTTTACCCCTTGTGTGGGTTTGTTACCACTATGTGATGTTTGTTACTCCCCATTGCATGGTGATGTTCTTGTTTATTCCGTGGGTGTAGGTTATACATGGTGCTATTCATTGTTCAGTGTTATGGATATGAATAACTTTGGTTATGCCTTGTGGGTTTGACTTGGTTTCTTTGTTTATAAAATCCTAGAATCCGCACTCCTAAAATCGGTGCTTAAAACATAAACATTACATTTTGGATTTGATACTAATAAAGTTTACCCAGTTTTCACTATCCAAAACATAAAATATCAAAATGAAAAATTAGATCACTTACATTATCAAGGACCTCTTAGTTTTATTGTTTTAGAGAATTAGGACAAACTCTTATATAAAAAAAATACCGATGAATTCAATAGAGTATCTTTCCCACAATACCCAAATTTTAATATTCTATACTATGCCATTAACATCATTCATATTAAACCTTTATAGAAATAATTCATTCAACATCATACTTGATAACCTGGGGAAAAGGAAACATAAGTAGGGTGAGATAAAATGATTAATAAGGGTATATTTAATCATTAACAATTTAATTTCATCAGTGATTATAAGAAGAGTATAAGGGTATAGAGAAATAAACAGAGTGCATGAGCAAATCATAAAAGAACTCATACACATCAATGCCTAAATCATCAATAGTGAAACATGGAATATGGATTTAATAAAGTAAAGAGTCCTAAGAATCAATAATCCTAAGACATGTGATATCAATCTTTATCAAAGGAAACATTATACACTCATGGAAAGAATAGATAAAATGTATTGGTATATTGGAACATCAACTTCATAAAACACTTACAAAACCCTTATAAAACCCTTATAAACGGAACAAACATATGGTCGAATTCCAATATACTTATAAGTAGAACATAATGATAATATAATTCATTGGAGTGCTATCTGGGAACACCCATTGTATAAGTTATGTTGGGATCACATGATATTATATGGTAACACAAATCATATATGCTATAATGATCTCACCCAGTGTTATCTGGTTGCATCCATCATGTAAGATATAATGGAATTACCTGACACTATCTATGTTCACCCATCATATATAATTCCCAAACTACAAATAAAGTATATAGATCTTATAAATAATTTTAAAACTCACAAAAAACCATTATTCATTTAATAACTTGATTAAACTATGAAAATGAAATGGGTTCCATAATATTTTGTTTGAAATATGATTAACCCTTGGAAAAGAAATTGGTTCCATACCAATCGCATGAAAACAATCCTAATCCATCCAGAGAAATAATGAGAATGGTATCACAACAAAATATCTCTATTGTAGAATAAGTAACAATAAGGGTTATTGACATTGCTGAATGAGAATATCATTAAAATATCATTAAATAAATTTTGAAAAAAAATAACCCATTCATTTTAAAAAATAACTTATTATAGAAACTAAAAATTCACTTATTTCAGTTCTAGTGGTTTTCAAGGCAATGTTGTTCCTTGCGATGATGATAGAAAGTAAGAGGCTGAGGACGATGACAATTCTGAGACCGAGGATGTGGACAATGACAAGGAAGATGGAGAGGAAGAGGCCAAGATGGCGGATAAGGGTGAGGATGAGGATGGGAATGACCCTGAGGATGAGGTTGAGGATGAGTACGGGGGCAGGGATAAGGATGAGGATGAGGCTGATGATGGTGGTTGTGATAGTGATAGTGATGACGATGAGGGAAAAATTGATATGTAACATTTTTTTATTAATATTACTGACATTTTATGTATTCTAATTTTTTGTGAGTGAATATATGTGTGATTAGGTAAGTAATATTTTTCTTGTATCCTTATTTATTTATGTATAATTGGATTCTAGGAATTCTATTTTTACATGGTATCAAATATATTTCACAATTATCTTTTTACATACACTGAAACTCTTAGATGAAGAAATTGAGATTATTCATTGTCATTATACCACTTCTTAGTCATCTTTATCTAATTCATTATCTTTTGATGCTTTATATTATAGGACATCATTTTTTTATCTTGTCTCATTCATAGATCATGTTATACTTGAAAGTATCAAATTATATATATTGACTATATTTATTAACATGAATGAGTATTTAAATTGGGGGATTTAAAATTTATTTAAAAAATAAACATTTTCCAACATAAATTGTAAGACAACTATAATATACTCAATTATATAAGGAGAACCTAGCCCTTATAAAGAAATCATGATTACCTTATTCATAGGAAACCCAAGGAAATTCCTAAAGAAATCGAGCACTCGATCTTGCACCTATCAAGAATTTATCTTACAACCAAACCATACACCCATGCTCCTCTCAACATAGTATTATTCCATTCATGTACCTAGATCAATAATAAAACTCCATCATCTAACCATAAAAAAATGAGGATCAACCAACCTATATTATCTAACTATAACCTTCTACTCTAATAGACATAACTAGTAGCCTACCTAGAGAACCTTATAATCACTCTAGAGAGAGCCTAAATACCATCCCACACTATAATCACCACTATCAACTTGACTCATTAAAATGTATTTGACCAAACAACACCTCTCATGCACAACTCACACCTGGGAACTCATACCTAGATCCCATCATAAGGCACCTCATACCCAAACCTACACTTTAAATGGTTTTCAAACACTAGGATAATAACTATAATTTTGGTTACATTACCATGAATGAAATCAAAACCCCCACTATAGGAGTGTCCTTGTTCCTCGATCATTATATCAAGATCATGTCCACCATATCCAATGACCTATCTATTATTTAGTGTGACCATGGTGTGAGGAACCTAAATAAATTCTATAGATAATGAGGGTCACGCCCTCAAACCACCAATTGTACACTGACCACTATATACCTTACCTTATACTACACCTCAAGATCCACCTCAAAAGTTATCATTGTCGCATGCCACTCCTCCCAATATATTCAAAAACACTTAAAAAAATAATGAAACTATTTCTCTTGGAAAATACGTTCCAAGGCCCTGTGTTGAGTAAATTATCTAACACAACCTGATTCATTTCCAATATATTCTCTAACATGGAGGTATATTTCAAATTCTCATTCAATAATTATATAAAAAATTCACATGAAATTACATTAAGAACATCATCCATAAAACTATTTATATTAAACCACATTATAATCTATAAAGGGTATATTAAACCCCTATATATTAAACCACACTGTAATGTGGGTTTTCGCTCCCCAAAAATTGGGAACTATCCCAATAATCCCTTGGAACTTTATTATCAATCTTTATATACTACCTATAAACTATATTATAATTTTATCTCTAATAAGACACCATTGCTGAAAAAATTTACTAGTACAAATCAATATAATTCCATCCATTCAAATTGAATAATGATCATATAAATATGTTTTCATAAATTTTCCAAATGTGGGTAATAAAATAACATCACTATCTGTATCATATTTTCAAGTGTTGTGTTTATGGAGATGTTTGTTTTCTATTGGGTGTATTGGTGTTATTCTGAATTGGTGTTATTCTTATTTTTTTATAGTGTACTACAATTGCATTGGTGCTATTCTGATGGAATAATATTTGGATAATATTTGTCTTCATTGGTGTTATTATGAATTATATATAGTGTATTGAAATTACAGGTAATTGGGTCATAATTTCACATGTAATTGTAGGTAATTACCAGTAATTCTGAAATCTGAATTATTAATTCTGAATTCTATAAAGGTAATTATTGTAGGTAATTGCATAGGGGGAGGATACATCATACTACTAGAATTTCAACAACTATATTCCAAGGGTTTAAAACCCATTGGTATAGATGCGATAACCGAATTTATAGCAACAGTTTATAGAAAACCATTGGTAAATGTCTATTCCAATAGTTTGTAAACCGTTTGTATAGACCTAAAAACTCATTCTTTACCAATGGTTTACATCAAAACATTGGTAAAAGTATATAACAATGGTTCATAAACCATTTATATATATATAAGGTGAGTTATATTGCAACGATATCAAACCATTGTAACAAGTTATACCAACATTTACTACAAACCATTGGTATAATGTGCTTTTGAGTACCATATACAAATGACTGTTGAATAACCATGGGAATATTTCTATCCCCATGCCCCAGTAACCAATGGTTTGGAAAACTATTGGTATAGGTTATACCAGCAGTTTTACATCCTATGCCAACAGTTTTAAACCATTTGTATATCATATGTTTCCAGCAGTTGTTAACAAAATATCCTCTTGATAAAAGTGAAAGATAAGTATGAGGGTTATCTCTAATAACACATACTAGGTTTCAAAATAGGAGAACATAGGTGGTAATTGAATATTTGAACATAGAATAAAATCATAAATAATTATGAAGAGTGATTGAGGTCATTGATCACAAAAAAGTGAATGATCAATGGAAAGTTAAGGGCCTCAAAACTAAATTTTTGATAATTTAAAATACCATATGATTCATGTAATATAAATTTAATAGGTTAATATATTTTTTCAATATCCTTTTCCTAAATTTGAGGAATTAACATTCCATATAGACTAAGAATCTAAGGAAATATACTTACTTGATGAGTATAATTTCATCCTTTTATCAATTTCCACAACAATTTCATGTTTTTTCCCAAATGATGAGTATTCATGATAATGTTTTCATGCATGAGGCACTAAAACAAAATTTTAAAGACCACATAACCATAAAATGAATAATCAAGTTATTCCAACTATATTTAGACATTAACCAAAACTAATATGGTTAGCACATGGTGCAATAATTTCCAAAATGGGTAAAACTTCATATGTTACATTAATATTAAAAATTTAATAGAAATAATAAAATTTAAAAACAAAATAATTCCATGAATGAATTACCATACATCCCAAATAACATAAACAACATCAATATTAAAGTTTTTTTAACAAAAAATATTACCTCACACATTTTAGCAGACATGAACAAAAATATGTCAATATTATTTTGAAACAACATTAATCACCATGTCACCAAATAACTCTTAAATCCCATGTGAATCTATATGATAAAACTTATTTTCCCATAATTACCTCAATATCCAAGATCCTATAATCCCTAAAGGTTATAAATACCTTAAAACTTATTTTTGAAAAAATTTAAATCCATACTTCAAGTTAAACGAAATCTTTAAATATACTTCAACATAATCAAATGTATCCTAAAAGTTCATTAATCACTTTAATAAATCATTGGGGTGTCTAATAATTTTAACTTATGATAATAATTAAGATTATAGACTTATGAAAATATACATAACTCTTAAGATAACCTCACATAAAAAACATCATAATAACCAAAGTTATCTAAATGAACCTTTAATACCAACTATAACTATCTTGAACCCACACTCCCGGAACAAGTGATGAAAACATAAACTTTACAATTTTGGATTTGATACTAATGGAGGTGACCAAAATTTGGCCATCCAAAACCTACAATATCAAAAGGAAATATTGGATTATTTATATTCTCAAGGACATCATAGATTTTTGGTGAATTAAAAAAACTATTATATATAAAATACCTATGAATTCAAGATAATATATTTCCCACTATAAACATATTTTCATATTCCATTTTAGGTCATTAATATAACCTATATGAAAAAATTCTAGAAATAATTCATTCAATATCATACTTGATAACCTGGGTAAAAAGAAACATAAAAAGGGTGAGCTCAAATGCTTAGAAGGGATAAACATAATCATTAAAAATTGACTATTATCAGTTATTATAATAATAGAATACAGTTATGGTGATATAATATGAGTGCATGATAAAATCATAAAATAACTCAAACTTATCAATACCTAAATAATAAATCATGAATCATAGAATAAGGCTTTAAAAAGGAAAGAGTCATAAGAATAAATAATCATGAGATATTTGATATTAATACCGATCGAATGAAAAATTATAAACTCATTGAAAGTGTAGATGATTTTTTTCAGTATCTTGGAACACCATCTTCATAGAACACTTAAAAAAGCCTTACATAACCCTTACAAATGGAATAAACTTATGGTTGGATTCTAATACAATTCTATAGATAAAATAATCATTACCCAATGAATTTGAGTTCTATCTGGGTGCACCCATCATGTAATCTATGTTGGGATCACCTAGTGCTATCTGGGTACACCCAAAATAAAATCTATAACTAGATAACCTAGTTATATTTGGGTGCACCCATCATATGAGATATAACGGGCTTAACCAAAACTATATAGGCACCCACATTATATATATTATGTAAGAACCACAAATAAAGTACATATATCTTAGATATCATTATAAAAAATATAAAACAACAACTATTCATTTAATTACTTGATTAAACCATATAAAATAAATGGGTTCTATAATAATATATTTGAAACATGATTAATCTGTAGAAAAGAAATAGGGTCTATAATAATCTATTTGAAATAATCTTAATCCATCCAGATAAATAATTAAGATGGTATCCTAAGAAAATATACCCATTGGAACATAAGTAACAACAAGGGTTATTAACATTGATGAAAGGTAATATCATTAAAATATAATAAATAAAATTATTAGGAAAATAAACTTTTCATTTTGAGAAAACTTATTTTAAAAACTAAAAATTCAAAAAAAAAAATTGTGAACATACAATTATTTTAAAACAAACTTGGAAATATATAAAGTATGTTTTAAAAATAATTTAAAACATTTCTTGAGGAAAATATCGTTTCCATTTTGAAAAAAACTTTTTAAAACATAAAATATTTTTAAAATAATTTTCTTTGAAGATAACCTTGAAAACTTATAAAGAGATATTAAATGAAAATGAAGGTTTAAGACTCTATTTATGTCATACAACTTAAATCAAATATTCCCTTCACATTTTCAGTAAAATCCAAACATGAATTATTTGAAAAAAACATGAATATTCCATTATTTTTTTGTAAAAATTAAAACATGGGTAAAAATATATTTAATAAATCATTTTAATAATTCTAAAAAAAATTGAAATAATTTTTCTAAAACATGGTTTTAGAAGAAAAAGGTGTTTTTGACCAAAGAGAAAAGTAAATAAGATTTTTATTAAAAAATATCAATTATTTTAAATACCAAAGAGTGAAAAAAGGAATTGTTACTTCAAAATATCATGAATAAATAGATGATAATAAAAATTATAATAATCCTTGAGAGGTAGATCATAAGATTTCAACATTGGAGACTTAATCATAAAAAATATCAATAAACAATGAGATTGTAACATAATAATCTTACCAATTTGATAAATTTGAATCATAATGCCCAAGAAAGGATAACATTAAATTAAACTAAAAATAACCTTATAATAAATAAATTCATGATATTACATGTAAAATGGGATTCATATACACCTCATAAAAGAAGATAGGTGCACAACATGACATAAGTTTCAAAGAGGAAAATTGAGGAAAAAATCAATTATAATGATTATATCATTGAAGTGGGGATTAATAAATGAATTAATTATTTATATAAAATGTAAATAAACATAAAAAATTGTAAATATAAAAAAATAATGTAATTACATTACACACATAATCTTAGAATGATATAATCAAGGAAGTGTATGTTTAACCCAATGAATAGAAATTGAGTTACGAATCCCATAAATCACACTTCTTTTTGGTTGAACATGATTTAACATCCTTTATAGTGGTTTTAGAACTTTTTTTATTAACTTATTAAATAAACAAATTAATATTTATAATTTCATATATGATCCTTTTAAAACATCTTATCACCTGATCATTAGTAATATTTCATTATTTTCATTGTTTTAGGTGTTAGTTTCCTTATTTTACCATTCATGATTTTTTATGAAAGTTCTAGTTATTATGCATATAGTTTAGTTATATAATCTCAAAAATAATAATAATTTTAAAATAATTATCTTATTTATAAATCAATTATACTTCTAAGACTAATTACAAAATATGGTTTTGAAAAACGAATTACATTATGATCATGGAGACAGTAGGTCATACGTATGCATGAGTAACGTTTCCATTTTTCAATGATAATTATGGAATAAAGGTAATAAACATTTCACCACTCAATAATGATAATAATATCAAAAATAAAATATTACTTATAATTATATATATATCGTCCATTTGGTGTGGTGATGAAAATAAAGAGTCACATCACTTCGTGAAGGCAGTTGTCCAAATGTACATGAACAACGTTATCATATTTCAGTGAGTGAAAAGTTAAGAAATCATATTATATATTATCTTTTAATATTGATAAGTATATAATTAATTTCATAATTATTTCATGTATATCATATATATTTATTAAATTTATCCTAATTAGTTTATGTGTAAAGTGTTTGTAAAAATGAATCACATTGATGCGTCAGGCGGAAGTCCTCCGTACACACAAGTAACATTATTGTATCCCATAAAGAATGGAAAGTAAAAAAATTTATATATGATATAATAAATTATAGGTATAATTATTTTAAAAATACCATATATATAATTTATAAAAATAATCATACCAAATATTGAGAGGTGGTAATGAAAAAAATGAATGACAACATTTCGTGAGGCAGTAGTTTTCCGTACACACGAATGCTGATTTCATAACCCATTTTATGGAAGCAAAGAAAGATTTTGGTTTATACTTTTATATAATAACATATACTTATATTTAATATAATGAGGTTATTATATAATAATGGTTTAATAATAATTAAAGGAGGTGGAGGAAAAAATAAAATAAAAACACTCATTGAAGAACGTTACCTCTTCTTTGGATAACTTCTTTTGGTTTTCAACAAATGCCTTAATTGGTTGATTTTATGATTAAAATAAGACTTATAGGATGTTATTAAGTAATTTTTGAAGTTATTTGGGAAATTATTGGCATATAAAATATTTTTAATGTGTAAATAGGGGAGGATAGAGGGTGTACTTTTATAAGTTAGGTGAGTGACACACTTGTAATTGTTTAAAAAGAATGAATTCTAACCATGTTTTTTCATGTCACAAGGATGATATAATGGTACATTATAGATCCTATAAGTAATAAGGTATAAATAATGTCATAAAATATATTTTAGAGAAGTTTTTATGTCATTTTAACCCTTAATTTTTTTGTTTATCATGGGGTAAATCTATTTTTACTTTAATCATGATAATTATTTATAACTATTATCACTGTTAATTTGGGTAAAAAATTAAGTTGAAATTATTAGATAATATAAATTATTTTTATTCCAAATATGAAACCCATTTTTCAAAATTTATCTAACTCAAGTGGTAAAATTTAATTTAAAATTAATCCCATGAAAATGATGAGAAAGTGGGTTTTCAAAGAGAAAATGTTCAAATGATTACAATGTTTATATATCCAATTACAATATAAAATTGATTAAAATTACCTAATTAGTATTAATAGATATATAACTGATCTAATTTTACCTTAAAATAAATTTAAAATATAATTCAACATTATAAATAACTTAAATCAAAATGCAGTTTCAATAAAAATTCAGTATTTTTCACTATTCATCAAAAATTAATATTTTCAAGAAGTTCTAAAAAAATAAACACTAAAATAATTTTGATAGGATCATTTAAAAAATAATTTTTATTTTTCAAAATAAATTTTATAAAAATTTAAAAAAAAATCCGCAGAGGCGATGAAAAAAGCGGGTTTTCGAGAAGTGTATTTTTTCAAGCACAATGTGATTTTATATTAAATCTATGTCTAATAATAATATCTCTATATATAAAAAATAAAATTTAATTATTTATAATCTATAAATTTTATTTAAATAGTTCTTAATTAGGGTTTATTATAATTAATTATAATGAAGAAAAATTATGTGTTTTAAAATAGTTTTTTAGAAAAATCCCATTTTTATACCAAAAAACAAACTCATAATAAAATAAAATATAATGAATATTAAAATTTAATTAAGTGGATTAAATATAAATAAATAATACTTATTTTATTTTAAATAATATTCAAAAATAATGTTACTTTGATATTACTTAATTTATCTAAAACAAATGACATTTTTACAAAAAATTAGTATATTTCACTATTCAGAAAAAATCAATATTTTCCAAAAATTACAAAAATTTCAACCGAATTAAAATTTGATATGATTATTTCAAAAATTAAGTTAATTTTATAAAAAAAAATTTCTAAAAGTTTCAAGAATTAATTATAATATTTTTTCATGGAAAGAAATAAAAAAAATTTATGAAGAAAACATATTTTTAAAGAATAAAATCACTTTACTAAAAATTGATTGATTATTTTCTAAAAATTTCCCAATAATTTATATTTATTAAGAAATATAAATAAATAAATAAATAAATATATATCATAATTTAGTTAATAATATTCATACCCTCTAATTTAATGGATATCTTATAACATTTATATATATCGTGGGTTGTTTAAGCTCAGCATTGTGTGCTCAATGTGATATTTAATGTAAAAACTTTAGGGACGTGTGTACCGAAAAATATATTTTAGATTAAATTTATTTAAAAATAAATATATTATAAAGTGTCATGGAGTTACATTCTCATCTAATATTAGTGTTTCATTTTTTATTCTATTTAATAAAAGTTTCTTCTTTTAAAATCATAAGATGTTACATTTTCCCGACACCTCAATTCCTTTTTGGTCATGGGATAATGAATACTAAATGAGAGTGTGGAGTTTTCTAAACTATGGAGACACACACTACTATTGTCCCCTCTTTTATAAAATAGGGATATATGGGAGTGTTCCACTATGATAAGGCTAGTGTAGGCTAGTCAGGTGGGTTGTTTTGGAACACAACGCATGCTAGAAGGTTGGTCCATTGAGTGTAGTCTAAGACATTTCATATTAGGGATACCACATTAGATCTCATGAAACATTCAATTTCTTGGTCGGTTAATTATTTATGGGAGTTTTATCTAGTAATTATTTGTATCATGTCCTTTATTTTCATTTGTATGGTTCCTTTATATATATATATTTCTTATGAGGTATGGTTCCTCCTTGATATGCTCGACCCATGTGAGTGTTCTAGGTTGTTTCTGTTGGAAATATTTAGTTTTCAAATATATTTGAAACCCCATTTTGGAATTAAAGGCTCTTGTGTGAGTAATTTATGTGTATTTAAATATGGTTAATGTGTTTTGAATTTGGATATTTTAATGTTTTAAAGTGACCATTTCGATTTAGATAAAAAATGAGTTGTTTTCTAGAAATGGTAATGGTGTTCATGGTGTTGAAAATACTTATTCCAATGGATTTTTTAAATGTGTGAATTCTTGTTTTGAAAATAGATAGTAATATTTTGAAATATTATCAGGGAATTGTTTTGGTTTCCATAAATGTATATATGTAAATATGACTTTCTAGAATTATTGTCAATATAGAATTGATTAATTTTTTTAAATCAATATTGCATAGTTTTGGAAGGTTATGGTTACTTAATGGTATTTTTATCTCACCACTATATATTTTAGGTTATAGGTTTCTATTTTTACTTAGTTTTGTTTTTCTTTGCCGAGGTGAGGTGAGTTGGGTGGTGGTGGAAACTGGAGGTTGCACGTAGATGTTTGTTCTCAGATCGATTTGGGTTTTAATTTTCTTTCTTATTGATTCTATTTTTTTCATTCGTTATAGTATCTATTATTTATGTATGTGAAAATGGGTTGGATCCTCATAGTTGGTTGTGACATATTTGGCCTATTTATTTATTTTGGCTCCTAAATTTATTTATTTCACTCTCTTTTATCTCTTATTTGGGTAAAATAATTCCCAAAATGATTCATGTGATATCCAGAATCTATTTTTTAGACCATGGGGATCTAGAACACCCATCAAGGCTTATGGTGAATTGGGTTGGGTTCTAGGATGGATATAATCCTAGGTTGGTTCGTTACATGATCCTTTTACCTGATCAATTTTACCTCAAGAAATCATCACCCAATCGATCCCTTCTCCCTTGACTGATCCTCACAGACATATCCATTTAGTTCCTCTATCCCCCATAAAATCACACCCACCCCCTTCATTGTGTGTTCCTCCCCTCCTATATCCCCATCATCATGCATTCCTCCTCTATTTAGTGTTACATACAAACCCTTTTCCCTTTTCAAGTGGACCACGTAGAGTTCTATAGCCGAAACCTTATATAAGAAGGACCCACATGAGTTGACCCCTTTCTCATTTTATAAACCCTAAACCTCTCACTCCTACCCCTTAATCTTAGTTCATAATCCAATCATGTGTATTATAGTTTCCTTTATTTGTGTTTAAATGTCTTATAACTACTCATAAGTTCTATTTCATTTATTTTTTTATTTTTATTTAGGATATTGTTTTGTCCTTAGTGTATTTTTATAGTATTCCCTGGTAATCATGGAATAATATGAGGCCATAGAAAAGTGTTTCAGGATGTGAATTTTGGCTTAATTGTTACACATTTTTTTGAATCCATAATATTCTAGTAAATTACATATTGCGCCATAATTTACTATAGTTAGAAATATCTATAGTTATAAATCCTCTAATTTTAATGATCTCATAGTCAAATAAGGATATATTTTTTTGAATATGTGATTGAAGGATATTACACCAAATTGTATGTGTCACATTATAATTATATAGATTGAAAAATATTTAGAATGTTTGAATGATTTTATAACATGAAAATATTGGATTCATTTTTTTGGGATTAATTCAAACTTAATGGATGTATTTCACAGTCAATGAACAACCATCATGTTATATTTGAAGAGGGTAATTTTGGAAATATCAAAATGAAGATGTTAAGACTAGGATAATAATATTTATTGAAGAGAAGTAAAAAAAATTATTAAATACTAGAGGCTGTTTTTTAATATATTGAGAAATTTTATTAATTATCTAAATAGATTTTAATCATAATTAAATATACAAATATTTTCAAAAAGACAATATCTTAATAGAAAACACCAAATATGGTTGGTGTATTAATTAATTTGATATTCATTTTGAAAGAAATGTGCATCATCAATTTTTGATTCTATTATTTTGAGAAGTTTTAGGATAAAAAGATAGTGGACCATGGTTTGATTATGATCCTTATTGAAATATTTTAGTTATATATAGTGAGAAGTGATTTTTGGTACTCTAGCATATCACTATGTGTATTATCCTTTGATGTATCCCTTTGTAGTAAGCTTTGTATATATATCATGTTACAATATTTATTTTCTATATTTCATATAATTTATATATGTGTATAGTCTTGATAAGTATAAACAATACAAAATGTCACAAGACATGATTTTTTCCATGAATCTAAAGAAAAAATTGTAGTGGTTGATAAACATTTTTTGGAAATCTTTTTTCTCTCCCACCTATAATATAATTATCTTGTCATGCACCTTTGGATATATTTATTTTATTATTTTTTCAAAAAAATTACTTTAATATTGATGAATTAAGATTGAAATCTACATCATTCCTTATGTAATATGATTTTTTTACATTTACACTAACATTTTAATTCATTTCCTATATATTGGGATAAATAATGGAATACAAATTGAGAAAAAATTCCATTATAAGATGAATAATTTCAATTAATTTTGAATTCATAAATAAAATGTATATTTACACAATAAAAAATCAAATGAGTACATTTATTTACCTAAAAACATTAATATTTTCCACTGTATAACCTAGAAATTAAATAATAATACTTTATAGAACAATAATATTCACATATGATGGGTCTCAGAGTGCACATTAAAATATTATTAGAATATTTTTTTCAACTTTTAAATTAAGTATAACAAAATAACCAGGAATTATGAGTTTACCTATTCATACTAATAAATCATTAATACTATACTCAAGTATTTTATTGACATGTTTACTAACTAAAATAATTTTTTGGTGGGTTTAAAGTATTTAATATCCAAATAATTAATTTTTTATACTGATTTTTTAATGAACTATACAAGATAATGATCAATCCACATACCTAGATACCATTGACCTCGATGATGTTCCATGAAATGTCAATGACTGGTGACTAAAACCAAGGATTTACACACCATTTTAGAGATTATTTTTCTCCAAACATAAAAAATTACCTAAATGATAAATAAAAACTAAAAAAATTGGCTAAGTCATATATGTATATAATAATCACCAAAAGATTCCAACAACAAACAAATCTCCCCAATAGGGACCCAATAATTGAAGAACAATATCTTTTTTTATAGAAAAATATAAATTATGTAATGCATATGAACTTTTTTTAACTCAAGAACATATGATATTTCAAGGAGTGTGTACATATACGGTTGAGTATAATATCCTAATAAGATATTAAAACAATATATACTTACACCGAATTCATTAACACAACAATATGTATTTGTAAAATAGATTGAATTTTTTATATTAAATAGAATGTATTATAACATATTTTATAAAAATGAATTAATAAATACTACAGATTATGAATAGAAAATTGACTATAAATTAATATTAACATATAATATATTGTTTTATGATCTATTTAGGATATTTATTATGAATTTTTTAGAAACATGTTATTGATTATTAATTTTTATCTCATGAAAAAATACCTATCATTTTATGTAATTTTATAGATTATTTATTTAATTTATAATTATTTTCATTAGAATGGATAAAAGTTGTTTGTAAAACATTGATTGGATCACTGATGAGTTTCATAAAGATTTATGATATATTTTTTACTTTTCATTCAATAATGATTCAGATAGAGGATGTATTTGATGCCCATGTTATGATTTTATTGGAATATAATGGTTAACTAATGAGGAAGTGTGTTACCATATCACTAAAAATGGTTTCTAAAAAAATATCATATAAAGTATGAAAATGGAGAAAAATGTCCACTGGAGAATGAAATTGATTTCTCCTAAAATGATTGGTACAAAAAAATTGATTTTTAAATGATTTATATTTTTTCTTAAGCTAACTCCTTATATAGATAAGTGTAATATGAAATGAATATTGGAACATAATTTTTGTCTATTTATTATAATTATGATGTTGATCATGTCAGAAATATAATAAAATATATTAATACTCCAGTATATTATCCATGTGAAAAAAGAGATTGTTTAAGTTCTTAATGTTATTATATCTTGTAAAAGAAATGTAAAAATTTAATAATACTTAATTTGGCCCCTTCCTTTCATTAATTAAGTAATTACTACCTAATGGTGCATGAATCAAGAAAATAATTATATGGAATCAAAGTTTTTTGAAAAATTAGAAATCTACTAAGATCTATGATTTTCCTAATGATTGTTGTATGTTCTAGAAAAAAATGCAGAGTTGAGTCAGTAAAAAAAGTGTGAAACATTAAGGTAGAATACTAATAAATATGTAACTCAATCATACATTTTAGATAAATTTATGTGACACTTTAATTTAATTCATAGTCTTAAAAAAATTATGTTAGAAAAAATGGAATGAAATATGAGATGGAATGGAGAAAAAAGGAATATGGATAATGATGAAATAAAACATCCTACATATAGGATAGATTAGAAGAAATTTGATAGGTTATATCCAAAATTTTCAATTGACCCAAAAAATATTTTATTGTATTTTATTTGATGGTTTCAACCCATTTTTCTAGATACATAACACACATAGTACTTGGACTATTTTTATTCACATTTAAAACTCTCTATCATGGATATTCATGAAGAATCCATTTATTATCATGAGTATATTTATATGTGGACCCATTTATCTTGGAAATGATGCTGAAATATAGTTGAAACCATAAATAGAAGTGTTAAAGGGGATTTATATTATTGGTGTGTAAGCATGATATGCATTTAGGAAGGAGTATTTAATGTTTTATGCAACCTAATTATCGAAAAAATGGTTCCCCTTCTTACATAATGAAGTTTGGTTGGAGTAAGAAATGGAAATTATCCAACCCTATTTTTAAGAAAAATATATGTTCTTATAGATTAAATCATTAATGAACTTAAACTTCATAGTAATTGATAATTTCTACTCATAGATCGTCCATATAGAAAAAATCAGAGATAGTTCAATATTTCCATAGAGATATATGAAGCATATAAAACAATATTGGGAAATGATATTATTAAATAAATTTATAGTTCAAATTATATTCCAGGAAAGATTAAATAAAATTATAGAAATAAAATAAATGTTAATATGAATTCCTATAGAAATTAGGGAAAAATATTTATATTATTTAAGTTTTTGTATTAGTCATTAAATTTATTTCATCAGTTCTTGATGTAATTAATATTGATAATTTTTTGTGAAATGTACCTTGACACTATTAAATTTCAAGGAAATAATAAAATAAAATTTGTGGTCACATAATGATTTATTGTATTGGGATATAATAGTAAGACTTCATCCCAAGTTAATTGGAAATAATAAATCGAAAGTCCCCTTTTTATATTTTTTGATGAATAATGTATTAAAAAAATTCCTTCAGATCTTGTAAATTTTGAAGGTACTGAATGTTTATTCAAGTAATATATCAAAAAGGTTGAAAAATCATGTTATGAAACTAAAATCACATAAAATACACGACTATAATGTCTTTTTATATGAGTTTATTTCCATTTCCATTCAAAATTTACTTTCATATAATGTTAAAGTTGTTTTGATTATGTAATTTGATATTTATTGAGACCTTTATTATAAAATATTGAGTTTGAGTCTCATTTTGAAATCATTGATAGATGCACTGATTATTCTTTATGATTTATAGAAAATTTCCACGCCATCAGTTTTCACATGTATGTTACATATGAAAATTCTCCTTCCCACAAATATTCTTTTTTTTTGGTCCTATTTCAATTCATTGGATGTATCCAATAGAAAAAATTATGTACACATTGAAATATTATGTGATAAATAAATATCATACTAAAGTCTCTATAGTGAAAGACTATTTAACCTATTAATTCTTGTATTTCTATTCATCATTATTTTCTAAGATAACTATGAGGTCAAATCGATTAATGAGAACTGAAGAGGAGAAATATGATCCCATTGAGCCTATATTTTCTTCACTACCCTAAATATGGGAAATATCTAGATCATATTTATTTTGTAATTTGATTAGGGAAGAGTGAGAAATAGCTCATCATATAGTATTATTCAACCATGGTGTGATTTATGATTATCTCATGTAACTAAACTAATAAATATTCTTTTTTTTTTAAATGTGATTTTTTATAGCTTTTGAATTTTTAATTCTTTCATATTTTTAGACAATATTTAGAAAATATAAAAATTATACCTTTTTATTTATTGATTAAGAGGAAGAAACTATTTTAAAAAAATAATTTACATCTTGGTTAATGTCAAAGTTAATAGATTTATTTTTTTACATAATTTAATTAGAGTTATTAGTTTAATATTCAATTTTAGTATCTTTTAGGTTTTATGTTTACTAATTAATGGTGTACTGGTTGAGATAAGGCCATTTCTGTTTAGTCCAAACAACATAGTACATAATTTTAAGGTAATGGTTTTCAATGGATTTAAAATCATTATAAATAGATGAAAACCAAAAATTGAAATATATAATGATGGTGTCACTATAAGAACCACAACAGATTGTTATGAAAGAGTTTTAGAAAAGTGAATTTGATTAGAAAATATATCATATTTGAGGTGTCAAAAGAATTATTTTAGTATTTTACAATTTACATGGTCATGTTGTAATGATGAAATGCTAGTGGTTTGATTTAATGACATGAAAAACATTCCTATAGGCAATTATAGATTTGAGTAATGGATATAAAATTTTATCTCCGTACTGATGATCCTTATATTCTTTCATCACAAGTTAGGAATTTTTTTTATATAACTGACTTGTTAAAAAAATTGTTATTTTTGATGTCATTCCAAGATATATTTTTGATGAAGTTATGGATAATAGTGATGTTGTTGATGAACATATCATTATTTATTTGAATATTACATTTTATGACATAGGTGATTCAATTATTAGAACACATCAAGAAAAAAAATTGCGAAAAGGAGCAAATAGAGTTGAAAAAATTATAGGTATTTAATTGACATTATTGCAATATTGCACATGATTTTTAAATAAAATAATACATGATATAAAATTAATTATTTTAATTACATTGTAAAAATTCAAAATGATTTTTCATTGTGGTAACTGAATATGAAAATGTAATAAAATTATTATTTTTAAGTTGATATATTACAACATTGATAGTATTTTTCATCTTGTCTACTATTTTTGAAGTCAACCAATTGTATTATTTAACATTTTCATTATTTCTATTTATCTGATAATACTATTTAAAATTTATAGGATAGTATGCCTTATTATGAAGATGTTAGAAGGAGAATATTTCAGAGAAATGGACAATGAATTATATATTTAGGCATGTCTCCTATGATCACCAATGTAAGTAATTTTTATGTTTAAATATTATGTTATTTCATATTATTTTTTTGTTATCATTTGTTTAATTTTATCCCCTGTTATTTTAGGCTAATTCAACTAGGAGATGATTTGATTATAATTTATAGCCTAACAACATGGCTAGGGTACCAGTATGAATGATTATACAGTTTAACCTACCACTATACTGATTTATTCAATATGAGGTTATCTTCTTTAGACCCTCCTCATGAAACTTCACTCACCAGGAGGTCATACTTTGAATATTTCATCTACTTATTTCTTATACCCACATTTTCCATATCCCTTTTCTACCACACCTATATAGGATGGTAGTTCTCAAACTCCCATACCACCTTATTATCCATTCCCACTATCACCTATATAGGGTACTGATCCACCATATATCCCACCACCAAATCCATATCCACTTTCATATTTATAGGGATATCCACAAGGTTTATTTTACCTCCACCAATACATTTATATTGATTGAATATAAAGATTACTCCTACAATAGACAACCCACCTCCCACAGAGGACACTCTCCCTCCTCCAAATGTAGAACTCTAGGGGACAATAGATCCACCATCTACCTGTATGTGTTTAAATATTATTAATGGTTATTAATGATAAATTTATATATATTATATTTCTTTACTAATTATTTTTCATGATTATCTACATCCTCTATCATATTACAAGGTCGAACAGAAATGAGAGAGGTCTGGAACCGACACACATAGATAATGGTTTAACACAATGAGGATGATGTTATCATTGTAAAAATGGTAAATAATGTAAATGTTTTATAGGTACACTTTCTAAACACAATAATATCATTACAATTGAAATAATAACATGAAGGGATGTTGGAGACCAAATAAATGAAAATTCATGGGTAGATATTTGGGAAATTAATATTAATCAACTTATATATATATATATATATATATTATTTTATAATATTATATTAATAAGTATTTTTTCCAATGTATCTCCAATATAATTTTCTTAATGACGAAAATACCAGAGCCATAAGTTTAATGGTTTTTGGTGAAATTTGGGGAGAATATTAGTATGAATTTTATGTTAGTTGGAAAGAGAGAGAAGATACTGATCATGAATAAATAGCAATTATTCCTAATTTACCAATATCACAATAGAGAGACATGATCTTGTATTGGAAGAGTACAAAGTTTAAGGTATTAGTTATATATAAATATATAATAATTTATTTATTTGAAAATTATTTTTAAAGTATAAATTACTTATTTAATTGATATTAATGCACTTATATAATCTATTTTTTATTGGATAAATCTAACAAAAATAAAAGAAATAAATGAAAAAAGAAATACATACAAAATATTGGACATAATTATCTCCTAGATTATGATAAAGTACATGTAATTTAATATTTAATATATTAAACTTTATTTTCTTGAAATTTAGATTTATCACCTTTAAATATTTTTTGGTGTGTCAAATTGGAATGTTTTTTAATAGTTTTATGTTTTTGGAAACAACCATTATTATTCTCATATTTTTTCATTATCATGTATATCTCCACATTATTTTTTTATTTATCAAAATAGGATCATAACATATCCTTTAAAATTTTCTTTACACAAGAGATTATCAATTATTAGACAACATTTCTATATTGTATCCTTTTAATCACATGAAAAATTCCTCTATAGAAGATTATAATTAAAAAAATAAAAAATATCCATCTGTGCACTCCTTCTACATCCAGATGTGTTGATGACAATCCTTCTAATTTTACTCATGAGCCTCCAAATGAAATGAACCAGATGTGTCGCTGAGTTATTATGTCTAGAATAATATTTCTTATTCTCTAAATATTTTATGTTTTAATATCCTACACCTCATCTCCATTATTTCTCTTATTATGAATCTAATACTTCAATTCTATATCTTCACCATAAGATCTTCTATAAGAAATATTTTTCAATACATATGACTCGATGAATTTTCATCAATATTGTACCTCACACCTTGTTATTTAATGCTCAATGAAAATTATAGCTTCCCATCAAAATTTTAGTCCAGTAAAAAATTCCTCTATAAATATAATAATATCTTTGGTTATTACTCAAAAATATTCCCATTCAAAAAGGAACATTTCATTTATTTCTTTTATATTTCAGTTTATTAATATTGAATTATTTAACTATGACATGATGTTATTAAATGAATTAATCCATAGATTATGGTTTATTATCACCCTCTAAATCTCTAAATATTATAGAATGATATTTCTAAAACTTTTATTCATTATTATTTACTGTGTATTGAATCCCTGTGTCTACCAATATTCATAAAGGTAGTGATACTTTAATAAGCCTATCATCATCTCAACATTATAACATGGTTATACCATATATTATAATTACTATTATTGGTATTGTGACCCAAAAATACTTATTCTATTCTCAAATAATCATTTATTCTACTCACACTAACCTAATTATAGAGCTACTTGTCACCTAGTGCAGACCTTACTTTGATTAGATGAAAAGGAGTTGGCCATTTTTAACAAAATCTCACATACAGAACTAGTAATTCCATAGATAAAAATCTATAATTAAACGAAATTAACAATCCAATCTTCTTCCAAAGAAAAAATACATTTCCAATCCTCTTTATTAACTTTTTTACAAACTCTAACATCCAAACTAAAAATATATTAGAAACTATAATACCTCTTAATATAATCTCCAACTTCTACGCCAAGGTTTCATTCTTCAAAATAGCCAAAGGATAACTTCCTTTATATGGTAACCATTTAATTATTTATACACTAATCCTTTAAAACCATATATGTAACTAATACTATAATTTATCAACCAATTCAATATATATTGAAAAAAATATCAAACATACATGCTTATGGTTGCAACGTTCTCCTCCCATGGGATTTTTTTGAAATATATTATAAAATCCATTCACATATTTTATAGCATGTCTTATTTACCCAACTTTGTTAAAAAAATAAAAAGTTTCTTCACACATTTATATATATATTATCATTATCTCTCCCTTTGTTTTTCACTAGATTTTTCAAATGAAATCATCATCTTATCATTCCATCATGAATTCTAGAATAACAGAGTATATCATCCCATATCGTATTTATTTTAAAAACCCATTTCAATCAATATGTTTATGATCATGGAAATATTTTTTTATATCATCCATCCTTTATTGAAATATCTACCTCAAATACACTTTCATTTTATTGGATCACTATTTTCAAAAAATTCTGATGATTAAAGTTACTAATTTTTAACGATCCTTTAAAAAACCCCATAATAAAATTAAGTTATAACTCAATATAGATAACACAAGTTATTGTTAACTACATAAATGAGGACTATATAACTTAGTAATTTTCATTAAACAAATTTAGATAATAAAATTCCTTCAATAATACACAACCTATAGAATAGTGACAACTTCTCATTTGAAAACAGAATAACTAGTTCAACTTCAATCCATTAGACTAGAAAATAGAATTAGTTATCTTATTTTATAGATATGAGATCATAATATGAAAGAGAAATAATAAAATAATAAATAAAATATAGATAATAAAAAAACAAAACATAATTAAAAAATTATTAAAACAATGAAGAAATATTAAAAGTATCATAAAATGATAAAATAGATGATAGAAATACTAGTATAAATATAAATTATTGATAAAATAGTAAAATAAAAATGATTTGAAAATTCTTAATGGGTGGTAATACCATAATGAGTTTTGTATCCACTAGACATACCATAGAGTGAAAAGGGAATTTTAGTTATGGTTCATTCTATAATTTATAGATAATTAAATTATTTTAGAGTACTCACTTGGTAGATTTGGGTCTATGTGGTAGCATCAGGGAGACTCCTCTATCCATTTTTAATAAATTCTTTTTACATTACTCTATCTTATGTGTAGGATGTAAACTTCATTGCATGGAGTTTGACTCTAATTCAACTTAGGTTCTTCTCCTATCATCATGTAAATAGTGTGTATAAGGCATGGTAGAAATGTGATGTAGTGGGATAGATAGTGGGTTGTGACCTTAGTTTATTGTATGATAAATAAGAGGCTTTACATTTGGGTTGGAAATAATTTTCTATATGTAAATAAAACATAGATTATGTCATACTACAAGGATTTAAGAGCTTCCTCTAAACTATAAATTTTATCAAATATTTTCATGTCGTAATAATAATAACCCTTCATAGATCCACCTAATCATAAACCAACAATACTATTTTATTTAAATATATACATTATTATAAAAAAGGGATGTATAAATATACATACATTCACTATATTGTATTGAAAAATCGTTGAGATTTTTTATAGGGTAACATAAAAAATATCCAAACCACCATGAAAATTATTCCAAGCAATAAATAGTCATGAAACTAGTAACAACCAACCAAATTCAAATAAAATAGCTATAATTACCAATAAAGAATTGATATAAATTATGCTACTAAAAACCCAAAAAGTGGTGGATCATATTGTAGTGCACTGAAAACCAATAACAAAACTACATTGAAAATGCATAGAATATCCACATGAACTATTACTCAAGTAAACTTTTATGAAATCAAACATTTGAGATTATAATGGTTGGTATACTTCCATGTCTCAACAAATATTCATGTGAATTTATCCTATGACGATGAATTGATTTTTCCTATATTTAGATATAATCACACTTTATTTCACATTCTCAATTCTAGATAAATATACCAATATGATCATTTGGTTGATCAATCTATTTGGAATATAGTAGGGAAAAACTGTATCAAAAGTCTAAGTGTTCTTTTTTGAATTGTAATAAATCTTTCACATGTGCATCCCAAAATAACAATAATCCTACATTGGGTGCATCATGGAATCCAATATCTATAATTGAATCCAATATTGTTTTATTTATTTGTTTTACTAGAAAATTTAACTAAATATCATGATTATTGTTCCACTCTTTAACATGTTTTATACAAGAAAGAAAAAGAGTGATGATATGGTGGTAACTAGAAACACCCAAGAAATGATTGTAAGTATATTGAAATTATATTATTTAGACTAAATTTAATTCTTTATATCATTTCATAATTCTAACCTATGTTTTATATCACTAAATAGATTGATTTGGAGGAGTTTGAACAAAAGTAACCATACAAGTTAGGCCCAAAGGATCATTTACAACTTGTATTAGGAGATGAACATCATGGAAGGGTACATCGTTGACCTGGGAAGAAGACTACTGTACCATCTAGATACTGATCTTCCATTAGAGTTTCTTTTAGTACCAATTATATTATGGTCACATAATAACAAATGAATTTCATAATCAAACAATACAATAGAAAAAAAATTCAAAAAATAGAAGAATATACTCAGAATCAAAAGAATATTAATGAACATATGATGAAATATATTTTTTTTTTCTTTCTTCCACACTTCCACCAAAGGGTGTTGCTGCAATTGATTATTTTTTTATTATGATTAATTCTATTTATTAGGATTTATATGATCCATCAACTAATTTTTTTTAGATACATATGTCGATGTTGATTCCAATGATGATGGTGGTCATAGTGGTGTGAGAGGAGTTGGTGATGCTGGCATTTCTGTAGGAGATGTTGATGTGGGTTTTTATAGTTTAGGTGATACTGATATTAAATGTCATTTATGATGTAAACTATATTATTAGTATGTAGTTTGAATTTTATTATGTATTTTCATTTTATTATGGTGGTATTGATATTTTATTTTTTGTATTGTTTTTATGTAAAGTGTATTCTAGTGTATTTTGATGATTTATTGAATTGTATTTTTTGTTAAGTGATTTATTTAACTATGTGCTTATTTTGTTTTTATAGGATTTCTTGATAAAATTAAATTTTTCTATCACTGGAATAATGATATATTCCCATGGTCTTAAACCATGGAAATAATCCTAGAGACATAGACATGAATCAAGGAAATATGTCTATTTCTATGAGTTAAACAATGGATTTATACGTTAAACAATTGACCATGGACATAAGAAGTATCCACAGAAGAAAACCATGATAATATACCTATTTCCATGTGTATAACTATGGATATAGGTTTATTTCTATGATAATAGAAACCATGACCAGCTAAAATATAGCTATTACCTTTAGCCATGGTTTATATATCTATACCCATGGGTTTTAAATGTAGTTATATGTGTATTTTCTAGTAGTGAGTGTCCCTAAAATACTATAAACAGTAGCTATGTCAGGTCCAAAAGGGTCAGAGATACCCTGGGGGGGGGGGGTGAATCGGGATATGGATATTCTTTTCTCAATTATTTTTTCCCAATATATCTTGACCTCTTTATTATAATGGTCACTTTATTCACTTATGTGTTAATACTAATCTTATCCTTTTATTCTTTATCTGATAATGATGCTTTGAATGTAATCTAGGAAAGAAAGAAAAAGGACACATAAATTTTGTAACATCTTATTACCTTGATCGGGTAAGTTTTTCCCTCTCTCTAAGTTCCCTTTTGGTTCAAACTCTTTAGAAGTTGTTTTTTGGATTTTCTACAGGATGTAGAATAGTTACACATAGTGTAACTATATTACATTCCATGTAATGGTTGTTGGGTTCAAGTCATGAAATGTTATATCACACAATGAAGGGTAACACATCTTAACCGGGTCTTACATGACATGACTTATAAAAAGGTCGGTTTTTAAGCCGGTGTGATGGGTTTTTCCGCATACTTATCCAGCATGGAATTCAAGACATGACCAGGGGTTACACATCATGACTCAACCTACATCTAGTTTTAAAACACATGTTTTGTAGTTTTTCTCGACCCTTTCTTTCCAGACACCTTCACCCTCGACCAATGGTCCTTCCTAGGTGATTCTCAAAGACTCATTTCCTTCCAGATTGACTCGTGTAGTGCCAGATCTTTATTGTGTTTTGTGGTTCATCTCTCTAGGTAAGTTTTATTTCCTTTACTTAATTTACCTTGATCACGGTATCACTATTGAGTGATTTCTTTGGATCTTTTGGTCTAATGTTGGTGATTATTATGGTTTTCTTCTAGATCCTATGTGTGATCTCATTTTGGAGGCCTTTTCTTCCATTGGTCATAGTATGATGGTCATTTGTCATTGAGGTATGTGTGTTTCCTCTCTTCTACTGACCCATTTTCTTCAAAATTGAATCAATCTTGACGTGGATCTAATTTTAGGGCATTTGTTGATGTTTTTGGGTCTCATTGTCGATGTATTTCATTAGGGGCATGTGTGACCTCAGTTTTGAGGTAGGTGGTTCCGTATCAATCTTATAATAATGAACCTGATTGTTTTTATTTATAAACTATTTTTTATATTTAAATTATCATGGTTTTTGTGTGTGTGTTGAAAATCATTTTTAGTGAAAAATGGGTTTCTCATATTTTTGATAAATGGAGAGAAAATGGGAATTTTTAAGCATTGAAATAAAAACTATAAAATGGGTTTCAAAGCATTGAAATGATTTATGAAAAAGAGCACATGGGTTACCTTGGGTACTTAGGTGGAAGTTTGATCTTGGGGACATCATCCATTGTTTTTTGATTATCAAGTAGGTTTGTCTTGGGTATTTCTTATGTTTCCTAGACTTGTTATTCTAGGGGACTGATATTGACATTTTGGGGGGTTTACTCATGCGGTATTCCATCGCTTCCTAGGCCTATTTTCTCAAATAATATTTGTGCACTTGATTGATTGTAGTATGATTAGTCTATGTCCTAGACATTTAGTATTATTTGGTGTTGTGATACTTATACTTATATTTTTTATTTCTTGGATTTTTGAGTTAGTCTTGATATGCATGTTAATGCTCGTAAAAATGGTATGGAAAATGTGCTTTGAAATTGATATACCTACTTTTGTTTAGAACTATGGAAAAAGGGAAATGTTTACTTTGTTTTATATAATTTTTTTTACTTATTATCATTCCATTATTTTACTTAAAATGAGTATATATGAATTGTTATATTGATATTGGTTATGGAACACTTGGGTGGGATCATACTAAGCTTGTTAGCTTAAACCTTGCGCACCTCTTCAGCAGTGCATAGATCTTTTTTTTGTCTTACAGTGTAGGAAAATTCAAGGCACCACAATAAGGCAGTGGAGTTCGTGTCAGCTGTTTGGGTATATGGTGGTGAGATGGTGGTAGTTCATCCATACCATCATTTGGTGTAGCTATGTGGTTTTTATTTCATTGTTTTTGGACTTATATTGGAGTTTTTTGATACTTTTGTTGTTATCTATTTCTGCTATTTCTTTACAGTTATGGAATATGTATTCATTAGTCTTCCACTATTTCTTTATTACTTTATATATATATATATATACGCCATGTGGTTTTTTATGTTGGGAGAAATCTTTCCCTCGGTTATAGTGTTCGATGCTCAGGTGCTTGTTGCCAGCCCATGGGGATCAGGAACACCCTTCGGGTATGTGAAGGAATAGGTTGGGTACCGGGTTTAAGAGAAACCTGAGTTGGTTCATCATAGTTTGGTATCAAAGGAGGTATTTTATCAAGATTACTTGTCTTGGGACATCTGTTAGACTAGAGATAGGATTATAGAGACTTGAGAGGTATCTTGCGATAAGTTCTTAGCCAACTCTTTTCGTAATGAGACTCACATTTCCATGGGATGTTGGGATATTCATCTATAGTGTTGGTTTTTGTTTGAAAAAATCTCAATTTTTTCTTATGGGGTTTCTTGTTTGAGCTAAAATTTTCTTTATTTTATAATCATTCTTATGTATTCGTGTGCAAAATTATACCTCTGAGTCATCTATCACAAGTTCCTTAGAAAGGTGTAGCCGATTCTCCTGAAGGGAACCCACCTATAGATCACAATCTCATAAAGATGATCATACATGAAGTTCGTGTTATTGATCAAGATGTACCAAAAGTTCATAAAATTATTTTTTAGGTACAATCAGGAGTTGGAGGAGAGATCGATCGATCATGGGAGTTCTTTCATAGCCAACACCCTTTAAAAGATTGACAGAACCTCAAGAGACGGAGGACTGGCTGGATAGGATCGATCAAATATTCAACTTTCTGGAGACACTTGATAATATCAGGGTGAAGTGTGCAGTGTTAAGACTCAATGGTTCCAAAAAGTAATGGTGGTATTCTATAGTCCAATAAGATAGATGCATTTGTTCAGATTTGAAGGGTTTCAAAACCCTTCTCTTTCAAAAATAATTCCAAAGTTGATGATGCTGGAAAAGTCTCTAAAATTCATGTCTTTACAATAGGTAGAGTGTTCTGTGTTAGCATACACTAATCATTTTGCTGAGATTGTTCATTTTTATCCTAACATGGTGAATAATGACCAACAGAAGGCTAATAAGTACCTATAAGGTTTGTGATAATATATCATATTGAAGGTGTTTATAATGAATATTTCCACCTATGCAGATATCGTAGACTGAGCTATGATGGAAGAAATGAATTTGGAAGGCAAGGTTGGATTTTCAACCTATTCTCTTCCATTGGGTGGCATTTTCACTGGCGCACATGGGAATAAGTGGAAGTGGAAAGATCATCGTAGGATTAGTGGAGGTGGGTCTCAGTAGTGAGACTCCTCTACACCATTTTTCATAGATGTAAGTGTGCCTCTGAATTTCTATTAGTGCGACAAGGTAGGATGCACCAGACATTCTTTTCCTATGTCTACAAAAACATAAAATAGTGGTGGATGTGTTCTTCATATAAAATGGTTATGTTAGACAATGACTACACCTCATTATGGTCAGGGTTTGTTGGCATCAAAGGATACTCTAGTGTAATCAGAAGCTTCAAAGACTATAGGGCACCAACCACAATCCTTAGGAGTGAATCATTTTCATGCAGTAGATGTGTTTCTAGTAGAATTTAATGTAAGTCAGGAAATAGTGAGAGGTACTATCCTTATTTCATCTTCAGTTGTAATTGATTGATTTGATATGGGTGCCTCCCACTTGTTTATATCTACATGTTTTATTGATATGATTAAAATTCCAACATAACTTATGTTCTTTACAACGAAGTTAGTAACACCTCTTGGTATGAGGAAAGAGTAGGGGTTGAGGTTTTTTTCTTGTTCATTAGCGATAGCTAATACGGAGTTGGTCTAGGATTTTCTCATTCTTGATCTGGATTAATTTGACATAATCATCATTGTGGATTGACATTTCACTCATCAACTAGAGGTTGATTGTTATTATCAGCATGTTTTATTTCTTGCTGCCAATGGGATCTATCATTGGTTTTATGGGTAGTGGGACCTGAGGTCAAGTCACATTGGACTTTCCCAAAAAGAGATCAGGATTTTGTTTTTTGTTGTTGCATTTGAGCCTGATTAAGTCTCACCTATCATTAATTTTTCCATTTTTGTTTGATACATTCCTTATTTTTTCCTAGAAGACTTCTCTAGTATTCCTCCATAGAAATAGGTAAAATATATGATTGATCTGGTGGCAGGTATGTTGTCGATATTGATACCTTCTTATCATATAGAAACAGCGAAGCTGAAAGAGATCGAGATTCTGTTCGATGACCTTTTGGAAAAGGTTTTATTTCACCCTAGTATTTCTCCCTAGGCAGCCCCTATTCTCTTTGCTAAGAAATTAGATGGTTCACTTCATTTACGTGTGGACTATCGAATGTTGGACTGAGTGACACTTAAGAACAAATATTATTTTCCTCGTGTGGATTATCTGTTTGATCATTTAAAGGGTGAAAAGTGATTTTCAAATATTGATCATCGGTTAGGTTATCATCAGCTCATAGTTTGGGAGTATAATATAATCAAGACACCCTTAAAGAGAAGGTATGGAAATTATAAATATCATATCATGAATTTTGGTATGACTAATGATCCTATAGATTTCATGGATTTGATGAATCATATGTTCCATCAATATATTGAAACTTTTATGGTATTTTTTCTGGATGATATTTTGGTTTATTTAAAATCCAAGAGAGATAATGAGCACCATATGAGTTTGGTTCTACAAATTATGAGAAATCACCATTTGAATGGAAAGCTTTCAAAATTTAGTTTCAGGATTCAAGAAGTGAAGTTTTTAGGGAACATAATTTCTAATCATGGATTATCAGTTGATATAGAGAAGGTAAAGGTTGTTTTTTCATAGAAGGAACCATGGAGTGCCTTTGAGATATGAAACTTCATCGTTCTTGCTGGATACTACTAATAGTTTTCCAAGTACTTCTCTAAGATGGTGTCGCCTTTGAATACTATTACCAGAAAAGTGTTGAAATTTACTTGGGATGAAAATTGTAAGACTTATTTTGATGAAATGAAAATTCTTCTGACCTTGTCTCCTATTCTAATCTTGAGTGTTGGTTTGAGATGTGTACTTATATAGGATGATTATGTGGTATCTTATGGATCTCATCAGATCATACATCATGAGAATAATTACTCCACTCATGATTTAGATATCTTTGTAGTCATGTATTCACTTAAGTGTTGGAAACACTATCTTTTTGGGGAATGGTTCTTGGTTTTATCTAATCATAAGAGTCTGAGTTATATATTTTCTCAGAAGGACTTGTATCTTAGTCAGAGATAATGGGTAGAATACCTTTTTATGTTTGAATTAGATATCACCTACACCCTAGGAAAGGAAAACATTGTTGCATATGCTCTTAGAAGGAAAATACCAACACAGACGATTCTGAAATTCAAGGAAGAGTGAAAAATTATGGGAATTTTCACTCAGTTGCATCTAGATGCTCAGAAGATGTTTCAAGCATGGTTCTGACCAGTGTTTAGTTATCATCATCTCTCATGGAGTCTATCATACAGAATCATTAGTAGGATGATGAGTTTCAGAAGACTCAAGAAAGCCTTTACGGTGGGGATACCATTTCTGGTTGGTCTCTTTCTTCATATGGTATGAATCACTTTGGAAAAATCATTTTCATCCCAGTATCCATGAGGATTACATTCTTGTTTGATTGTCACATCTCTTAGTGGGTCCTATATCCAGGCACTACGAAGATGTATTGTGACATAAAGTGGAAATTCTGGTGGCCAGTTATGAAGCATGCCATCATGGAATTTGTGTCTCACTATTACACCTACCAATAGATAAAGGCAGAGCACTTGAAACCTTATGGGTTGCTTCATCCTCTTCTAGTGCCAGTTTGTAAATGGGAAGAGGTATCCATGATTTTTTTTTGGATTACCACGAACTCTCTAAGGGAATAATGCTATATGGGTGATTTTTTATCGGTTGGTGAAGTCTACTCATTTCATTCTGACCAAAGACACTACTATGGTTGAAGATCTGGGTAAGTTGTATGTACAGGAGATCATGAGGTTACATGGGAGTCTTTCTACCATTGTTTCAGACAGGGATCCTAGGTTTACCTCATGGTTCTGAAGGAGTGTTCAAGATGAAATGGGAACATAGATCAAGTTGATCACAAAATACCATCCATAGACAGACGTTCATACAATGCGTGTAATTCAGATCCAGGAGGATATGTTTCGTATCTATTTCTTGGATTTTGATGGATCATGGGATAGTCATCTGAGACTGGTTGAGTTTTTTATAACAACAGTTATCAGTTGTCAATTAGAATGGATCCCTTTAAGAATTTTTATGGTTTCCATTTCATATTTCCTCTTTATTGGGAAAAGGTGGGTGAAGTATCTTTAGTCGGACCATGTTGGTTCATGAAACATCCGCGAAGATTCAAGACGTGTGATGATGTTTGGTTATAGCCTAGAGTTGAAAGAAATCATATGCGGATCAACAATGTTGACCTTTGGAGTTTTATTTAGGTGACTAGGCCTTCTTGAAATTTTCTCCTTGTTTGGTTCATCGTCATCTTGAATAATGGGGAAATTTGGCTCCTAGATATGTTGGACCATTTAAGATCACTTGACAGATTAGATAGGTTGCTTATCGGTTAACATTGTCAATTTAGTTTATAGGCATTCATTATGTTTTCCATGTATCTCAGCTCCAGAAGTATCACCCTAATCCTATTCACATTCTGAGTTGAGATGAAATTGAGTTAGATCCAGATTCTTCTATTTTGGAGAAACCATTTGTGATCATTCAGTCTCAGATAAATGTCTTTTGTGGGAAGTCAATTCCATTGGTTAGAGTTTTGTTGTAGCACAAATCAGATTCTCATGATACTTGGGAACAAGAATCGTCATTGAGGGAGAAGTGTCCTCATCTTTTTCAGAGGATTACATCTTCCACATGACTTCATGGGGATGTAAATTCTTTATGTAGGAGAGTTTGTAACATTCTATTACCACGATCAGGTTATTTTTCCCTCTCTCCAAGATCCCTTTTGGTTTAAAGTCTTTTCAAGTTGTTTTTTGGATTTTCTATAGGCTGTAGAATAGTTACACGTCATGTAACTATGTTACACACCATGTAATGGTTGTTGGGTACAAGTCTAGAAAGCAGAGATCATGCGGTGAAGTGTTACACTTCGTGACCGTGGCTTACATGACGTGACTTATAAAAAGGTCAGTTTTATGTTGAGGCGATGTGTTTTTTGGAATACTATTCCAGTGTGGACTTCACAACGTGACCAGGGTTACACTTCATGACTTATCCCATGTCCAATTTTAAAACACACATTTGGAAGTTTTTCTCATCCCTTTCTTCCTAAACTCTTTAACCCTTGACCAACGGTCTCTATTAGGTGATTTTTAGAGACTCATTTCCTTCCGGATCATTTTGTGTGGTGTCTGATCTACAGTGTGTTTTGTGGTGCATCTCTTTGGGTCAATTGCCTTTTTTCCCCTTATTTTCCTTTGATCATGATATCACTATAAGGTGACATATTTGGATCCATTGGTCTAAGGTTGGTGATTTTTCTTGGTTTCTTATATATTTTGATGTGTGATCTTGTTCTGGAGGCCTTTTCTTTTGTTGGTCTTGGTGTTGTGGGCATTCAACTTTGAGGTATGTGGGTTTCCTCCCCTCCACCAACCAATTGTATTCTAAACTGAATAAATCTTGATTTGGATCTAATTCCAAGAACTTCATTGATGTTTTTGGGTTTCTTTGTTGGTTGATTCCATTACGGGCATGTGCGAACTGAGTTTTAAGGTAGGTGGTTATCTCTCTAGCCTCTGATAATGAACCTGATTGTTTTCCTTTATAAACTATTTTGTATATTGAAATTTTCATGGTTTTTTTTCATGTGTTGAAATGGGTTTTTAGTGAAAAATGGTTTTTCCCTAGTTATTGATAAATGGATAGAAAATGGGTATTTTCGAGCATTGAAATGGAAATTGTTAAATGGCTTTGAAATAGTTTTCAAATAATTTAAATGATTTGTGAAAAAAAGCACATGGTTTACCTAGGGCACTTAGGTGAAATCTTTAGCTTTGGGCCATCTTCCATTATTTTTTGACTAACAAGGTGGGTTGTCTTGGAGATTTCCTCTATTTCCTAGGCCCATTGTTATTGGGGATCAATATTGAAATTTTTGGGGTTTTACTCATGGGGTATTCATCTTCTTCCTAGCCTATGTTCTAGGATCATATTTATGCACTTGATTGATTGTGGTATGAGTAGTTTGCGGCCTGGACCTGTAGTATTCCTTGGTTTTGAGATACCTGTGCTTTTATTTTTTATTTCTTATCTTTCTAAGTTATCCTTGATATGCATGTTTATACTTGTGAAAAATGATATAGAAAATGTGATTTGAAATTGATATACCTACTTTTATTTAGAACTATGGAAAAAGGGAAATGTTTACCATGTTTTCTATAGAACTGATTTACTTCTTATCATGCAATGTTTTTAACTTAAAATGAACATATAGTAATTATTATATAGAGACTGGTTATGGAACACCTGGGTGGGATCCTACTGATCTTGTTAGCTCACACCCTGTGCACTTATTCAGCAGTGCGTAGACCTTTGTTTGTCTTTGAGTTCAGGGAAAGGCAAGGTGCCAAAATGAGGTGGTGGGGTTCTTGTTATCTGATTGGGTAGCTGGTGGTGATAGGGTGGGAGTTTTTCCATACCATAGTTTGGAGTAGCTATGTGGTTTTTAGTCCTTTTCTGTTGTACTTGTATTATATTTTTTTGGCTACTTTTGATGTTGTTTGTTTCCATTGTTTCCTTTAAGTTATGGAATATATATTTATTAGTCTTATGATATTCTTTTCTAATAAATATATATATATATATATGTATGTATTCCATGTGGTTTTTTAGGTAGGGTGAAATCATTCCCTGTGTTCTGTTGTTCAATGCTCGGGTGATTTTCGCCAGCCTATGGGGATCAGGAATTCCCTTCAGGTATGTGACAGAATGAGTCAGATGTTGGGTTTTAGGGAAACCTAGGTTGGTTCTTCATATATTTTTACTTGGTTCACCCTCACCGGGATACGTCCAAGGAGAATACAAAGGTGATGTGCCGATTGTACAAAATTAACTAATGCTCGCTATCAAAAAATGATGGTTTAGGATAGATATCACCTATAACTGATCTCACTACCTTTATAAAGTTTAGGGTCTTCTCACTGTATTCCCATGGGTCACTCCCTATATCTCTTTCTTTGGATCACTATCGGTGGAAGGAATCACCATCTTCCTATTCATTTTCTCACTACTCTTAGAAGGAAGTTACCCAAAGTTTATGCACTTTTAGGCCCCTTCATTTTTATGAATTAACACATCCTTAACTATATATATATGCTCTATTGATGTTATGCTTTCACCCATAGATGAAACCCACTTTTCCACGTACTGTTAGTTAGCATAAATTGCTTTGGTGAACTGTTTATGTCCCTTCGAAAACAAACTGATTCCTCTACGGACTACGATGCACCGAGTAGAACATATGATTCACATACCACCTCTCTTATGTAGACTACCTCCACTTACAAATATTATCTTCCTTCTGCAAATCATCCATAATTTTTGGACTATCTTCACTTCCACGTACCGCCTCTACTTCTGCAGACTTTCTTATTCCGCGAACTGCTTGTTCTGTGGACTTTCTTCTTCCACAAACTTCTTATTCTGTGGACCACTTCTTCCTTTGCAAGATACAATGCCCCCAAAAAAACCCATTCCATGAACTAAATTTGTAGAACACTTTTCCTTTCATGTAATCCTCTCCACGAATCTCTTCTCCTTCATAAACTCTCCCATGAACTCTTTTGAACATAGATAAATTTCATCCCTGAGAAAATATGTTTTCAAATAAAAAACACTCTAAGTAATATTAGGATTAATGGTCCTTATATAGGAAAATAGATCTGAAAAATCCACTAATCCGTTTTACTTAGGTTTTCAATGTGGTACAAACTTCACCGCGTATAGTGCATCTCTCGCAAACCGCAATCATCCCACATACCATTTTCTCTACGCAGCCCACATAACGTCTTTTTTCCTTCACAGAGGAAAATTTCTTATGATAATGAATCACTTCAAGGATCCATAAATCATTTCCTCACTTCCAAAATTGACGATCCATCCCATGTACCACAAGCCTTAATTTTCCCTATGTGGTCTATGTACTGTGCTTCAATGTCTGCATAGCACTGCTATGAGGAAATATTCACTTTGTTGATTTCCTCATCATTTTGTATACCTCATATGTGGTCCAAAAATTGTCCTTCATGGTATGCAAACTATGTACTCTGATGCGGAAAATCTTCCTTTGAAAAAAAAACTCCCACTTTTGAGGCCCACAATTTTTGCAAACACTGGGAAACTACACCACCTTAAAAACCTACTTCATAAAACACCAACCATACTCATTCGCAATCATATGGATTTTTCAACAAGTGCAATCAAACCTAAAAAACTAATAGGACATCTTCAAGGATTTTTTCCAAAAATACCCCCTTTAGGTTTGTTTACAAGTCTTCATAATTTGATACCTCGTTGAAGCTCCTTCCATATTCTGCTGGCACTCGATTCTTGTGATTAAGATAACGATTAAGGATTTACTCAATATATACTCTAAGCCCACATGAGCCATGATTTTAGTGAGAAAAAATAGTATAATTAAAATTTCATTAATGAATCACTTCATTCAATTCCAAAACCAAACTTCTTCTTTCATCACAATCCTCAGCTATCATTATATATAATCTTTTATCGGTCACTTCTAGAATCATCATATTTAATACTCTCCCTATATCACTACTCCACCTGTCATCTTCTCCCTTGTCTTGATTAAGACATATTCTCCATTTTGACATCCACAATCCCCCCCTCCACCTTGAACAAACTCGAAGGCCACTTCACTATTTTCTATAACAGGGTAAAGAACACATATCAGTATATTAGGGGAAAACACACTATACTTAGGGAAAAGGGTATCCCACATCCACACTTTCTCAAGTATATGGAGTCAACTAAACTCTAAGAGCCAGTTTATACTGTTCAAACTCTTCTTTGGGTAAGCAATTTGTCAGAATTTATGCAACCTGTTGTTTTACTAGCACATACTCCAACTTCAAAATCCCTTGATCCACCCTCTCCTTGAAAAAATTATACTTGATTTCAATGGTATTTGTCCTTGAGTGATGGACTGTATTTTTTCTAATATTTATAGCACTTGAATTATCACAATATATTCTGATCAGAGACTTTACTTTTACTCCCATATCATCAAGTTTTTGCTTCCTCCATAATAACTATGTGCATACTTGAGTAGCCATAATATATTTAGCTTCTACGGTGCTCAAATAAATGAAATATTTTTTCTTTATTATCTAATAAATACATAAAGAATCATGATAGAATGAACCACCCGATGTTGATTTTCTATCATCTGTTGAACCAACCCAATCTATATCTATGTATCCCAATAACTTATACTAAGATTTTTCATTATACATCAAACTGAAATCCACCATGCCCTTGATATACGAAAGTATTATTTTTTCACTACAAGCATGTGGATTTACTTGGGATTTATTTGATACTATTCTACTTGACATGTGGAAAAAAACAATATCTGTTCATTTTGATGTCAAGTACAATAATCTTCCAATGATCATCCTATATTCAGTAACATTAACTGCATTTCCATTATCATCGGTTGAAAATTTCATCTGGGTATCTAGTAGAGTCTTCATATCCTTGGAATTATCCATTAAAAATGTCCTCAGAACCTACATGGAATATTTATATTTCGAAATGAATGTTCCATTCTATCTGTGTGTTACCTTTAAACCAAATAAAAACATCAGTTCACTAATCATTGACATTTAAAACTCACTTTTCCTGAATTTAGAAAATTGTCTACATTGTGCTTCATTTGTTCCATCAAAAATTATTTCATCAACATGAAATAGAACCACCATCCTTTAATTACTATCATTATTGACATACATATTGTAATCAACTACACTACACTGAAAACCGAGCTTCTTCAAAAAATTGATCTCTTCTTGAATACTGTTCTCTTGTTTCCTACTTCAAACCATAAAGTTTCTTTCTCATCCAAAAAACTCTATTCTCATCTTTATGAATAAAAAAAACCATCTGGCTACTCAATATAAATGTCTTCTTCCCTAACCCTATTCAAAAATTCTGACTTTACATCCATCTGGAAAACCTTGAACTTTATTTGCACTGTTATGTCCAAGAATTGTCTTTATCCTTGAAATATGTGAAAATATTTCATCAAAATCGATACCCTCTATCTGGTAGTACCCTTTGCACACTATTCATTCTTAGTTTTGAATTACCATGCCATATTCATTTTTTTTTCAAAAGACCCATTTAGTCATGATGACATTCTTATCTGTTGGCCTCAAAATAATATCCCATGTCTCATTCTTCTCAATTTTTTCATACTCTTCATTTATATCCTGACCCCAGTTCCCATCTCCAGCTACTTTATCAAAAAATTCATGGCTCTACCTATGATAGGATGTATGCCTCCAATAATGACATTATACTTCATGCCTGAAATGGCACTACTAGATCTCCAATGACGTTATGCCTGTCAATTTCAGCTAGACTCTTTGGTTTTCATGAAAATATATATTTTAATTCTTCATGCTCATCATTTTTATCTTCATCTAAATCATCATTTTACACTTCTACGTTCCCTAAGTTTCTTACCTCCTCATTATTGCCCTAAGTGAACTATTCACTATCCTCTTAAATATTATGTTCATTCTCTAAGATAGTGACATCATTGCTTTCAACTACTTTGGTAGGTTCATGTTTAAACATTGTTGATATTCTCTCACATCCTCTTGGTATATTAAAAATAGTCAACTAATATCATATTTTTAGAAAAAATAGATAATCACGAATGTTTTTGCTTCTCCCCCAATCATCCTTCCTTATTTCAAATAGCATAAACATTTTTCTTCTCCTACATCACTTCTTCACATGTAACACTTAGTAATGAGACATCAACAAAATTACTAAGCCTATGGAGTCAAAACTTAGTGTAGGAAACAAGAGATAAAGTCAATAATACCATCAATATCCAATGCACTCAATTACTTCCATACATATTAAGAAACCATAGATCATTAAACACTTTAAATGAATTCATCTAGATATATTCATCAGCTCTGGTAACTGATTTGAATCAATTGACATTATAGAGAACATCACATCACCACTTTTTATCTTTTGATTCGACTTACCCTTGGATCATATATCCCCTAAAAACAAAAAATAATTGAACATCGATTAATAGAATTTTTATACACAGGGATATGGGATCCACTAGAATCATCAAGAATAAGATTTTGGTTGATCCTGATTGATCAACACTTTGATGCTTTCTTACAAAGAACTATACTATTTTTGTGCATGTTCCAACTGCCCAGATAATTTCAAATGTTATGGCCATATGACTAAGAATTATTTACCCACATGCTATTTATTCTTCTGATATGTGGGTTCTGTTGGTTTTTTCTTTTTCACAATTAGGGGTTTATGTATACCGGTACCAATTTATTTCATTGATGCTCCACCCGAATTCCATTTTTCAGGGCTCTTTCTCTGAGAAAGAATCTCTCTAATAGCATTCTCATCTAGATTATTCTCCCATTAGAGGGATCATTCTATTGCCTTAAATTTTCACCTTGTATCATGGCATGTGGGTTTCTCAAGAAATTATTTATTCAGTTTTCTCTTATCAGTTACCCAATTCAAATTACTCAAATGTCTTTTAAGTGATTCCTTCACTGAATGTACATTCTTCTATCTTAAAAATGGAGTAAATCCTCCCCTTGTATTACAAGTTTGTTCATATTAATTAATAAAAATATTTTTTTAATGAAACCTAGGTTTTGAATGATACCCCTTTTATTGATTTTCTTGTGTATCCCCTGAGACTTTAAAACTATTTTTTGACTTATCATTTTGACTTATAATATAGGATTTCTTATTATACACCACTAGAGTTGGGGATCTCCTTTAGAGTTCCTTTTTCTTCCCTACTTTGTTCTTGATACAATATCTTGCTAAATGGCCATGATTAGAACATATAAAACATATCCCATTAAAAACATACCTCATGTCATAATTTCTCCATCGAGATGTTGATACCGATTGAGTTTTTCTTCTGACATTGAGATCATATGAATCTTGACACATACTCATGGTCTATCTTATTCTTCCATAATATTATAATTTCATGGATACCTTTTTGTGAGAGACTATTATTTCATATTTGTCATCATATTTAGAAATATTTCTATTTTAATAGCATGAAATATAATCTAAAGCCTCTGAAAAAAATGATGTATGACCATAAATCCCACAGAAATAGTACATGCTATCATTACTTTCTATAAAAACATTTTTTCTGTATGTTTCTAGTATATATATGATTTTTCCTATTTTTATAACAATTCAAAACTCTTATCTTGTCATGAATGGGAGAGGGTTCATCATATCCAATACCAGTTTTCCCAAATTGTATGACCCTCAAAATGAGAAAATATGTTATTTTTTCTCCTCCAAAATATCATATTTTCTTTTAATTTCAAAATCACCTACCAAAGGATAATAAAATAGTAAATATAAAGAATCCTTCAATTTAAGATTACCTTTGGGATTATATTTCTCCACTTATTTATTTACTAATTATATCTCTTCTACTAGTTATTAAATCTTCATATACCTTGATTGAAGTTGAGCATTATGTTATCTCTTGATATTCTTCCCAATACTCATCTCATCTTCCAATTCCTGGGTGATATTATCCCAAATATCACTTTGCTCCTTTATTTTAAATTTTTCTTGAGTAATAGAATTAGTAAAGCATGCATTATCTTGTAGTATCCTTCTTTTCTCTTGAAATAGTTCAGATATCCATTTAACAAGATCATCATTCCTAGATTTGAGATTATGAATTTATTCTGAGTTTATATTCTTCCCCTTATCATTATATTTGAGTTTTCTTATCATTGTAGACATATTTTTCAGTTCTTTGTCTTGGGAATCATTCTTCTCCCCTAGATATATAACTAATTATAGAAGTCTTTTATTTAAACATTTCAACTTGCTGACTTCAATTTCTTTTCTTTGGATCTGGATATTATTTGATTTATTTTATTTATCAAATTTCTAATCCAATTTCTTTATTTGTGGAAAAAAATACACTTTTGGTATTCCTTAAATTTCTTCATTAGCAGTAGTACCAAAATCACTTGGAATATAAGGTTCTCCACTAATTCCTTTAGAATCATTGAATGAGTGAATAATTTCACTATTGGATTCATCTAGTCCATTCTTTAGTACATTGTTTGTTTCCTTCAACTAAATTATTCTCTTTCTGTAGAAACTTACACATTGAGGAATTTCACCAGGCTTCTTGTTCTTTGAAGTTCTTCCCATTGCCATGAAAAACCATGATAAGAAGAGACTGAAAATTTAACTTCAACAATAAACTGAACCAAGTCAAAGAAAAAAATATAATAAAAGAAACCTACCCTCTGATACCAATTATTAGGTCTAATGTGGACCTAGATACCCTAAGGGTGGGGGGGGGGGTGAATCAGGGTATATATATTATTTTTTAAATTATTTCTACCCCAATAGACCTTAACCTCTTTATTATAGGGTTCAATTTGTTTTCACATAAGTGTTAATGATTATCTTATCCTTTCTTTATTTATCTGATGATTATGATTTGAATGTAATGTAAGAAAAAAAGAATAAGGACACAATTAATTTTACTTGGTTTTCCCTCATTGGTCTACATTCAAAGAGAATACAACGAAAATGTACCGATTATACCAAATTAACTAAGGATCACTTCAAATAATGATGGTTTGGGGTAGATCTTGTCTAATCACCACATTTACAAGGTTTGGGGTCTGCTCATTTCATTACCAAGGATCACTCGCTGTGTCTATTTCTCTGGATCACTATTGGTGGAAAGGATCACCGCCTTCATCTTCCTTCACTCGCTGCTATTTATAGGGATCCAACCACAGTTTATGGACTTGTAAGACCCTTCATTTTCATGAAATAACACATACTCAATTGTATATAGATGCTCTGTTGAAGTTATGTTTTCACCCATAGATGAAATAAACATTTTCTCATAGTTGTTAGTTAGGGGAAATTAATTTTCGCAAAATTTTTATGTCACATAATGAACAACCTGATTATTCTGTGAACTATATTGCACCGCATAGAATTTATGATTCACAGAAAACATATCCTATACAGAATACCTCTAATTACATGTAGCGTCTTTCTTCTGTAGACCGTCTCAACTTCGCGGACTCTCTCCGCTTCCTTTTACCACCTCATCTTCTGCAAACTTTCTTCTTCCATGATTTTTTTGTTTTGTGGAATTCCTTCATCTGTGAACTACTTCTTACATGGACCACTTCTTCTTTTGTGGGCTACAGTTCCCCATAAATCCCCTTCTATGAACTAAATTTGTGGAAAAAATTTCCTTTTATGGAATCCTCCTCGTGAATCTCTTCTCTTTCGTATACTCTCTCATGAACTCTTTCAGACTTATCTAAATTTCTTCTCAAAGTGAAGATGTTTTCTAATGAAAAAAACTATGTGTAATACTGATATTTGCAGTCCTTATATAGGAAAATATGTTAATCCTCTTTACTTAAGTCTTCAATGTGGTACATCCTTCACCGTGTATAGTGCATCTCCAACAAACCGATTGCACACCTTGAGGGATTTCTTACCAACAAGTTATAACCAAGCCCATTAAATTCATTATTCATCTCATCAATCAGTCTTGATAATAAATCTCATCCCCGAGATTAGTCTCGCATTCATAATGGTTTTCATCATGAGTGACTTTGAGAAAATTATCCTTCTCACTTTCTTTATTAGAAATAAGATTTGGTTTCCTATGTTCTATATAGGTACTAGTAGATATAGTTGACATGGTTGTTGTAAAATAAGTGTAATACTTAAAATGAATCTTATTTGATGGAAAAATTGTGAATCCATCATTATTGACTTTCTTTTTACCACTTGATAATGTATCCTTGAAAGAGGCACCTCTACTGTCATTACCCTTAATAGAGTTTAAGTCTTCTTATATGTCATGGAAATAAGACCAATTCCAATTTATTATAAAATAATTAATTCGTTTAACACCATGAAGTTCAACATGAACAAGATAATAATCCTTTTGACCCTCCATAGTAAGCATATAATCAATCCCTAATCAAAGAAGAGGGTAGATTTGACATTTTTTTCTTAAATCCTCTATATTTAGTTTAACCTAACCATAATCAACAACTTGATAAAAAGAACCATCATCTTTATTTTCATATGTATTAGTATTATCATAAAGATCATCATCCTCTACCTATCAATACCTCTTTTAGATAGATATTTCTTCACTTTACCTAACTGACCCATATCCTTAACATTTATGGAATTTCCAAGGTTCAAATTGTTTTATTGATCAATGAGTCGATTGGCTGGAGAAGGAATAAGTGGGTGATCATGTGTCACCCTTAAAGACCTATTAAAAAAGGACTTGTTATCACTTTTCCTAACATACTCTATATTCTCCAATAGTATTCCCATGTTCAAATTGTATTGATCGTCTATATGTTCATCATTAGTCTAGGAAATAACTTTAGGGTGGACTAATATCTCTACCTCCTTCTCCCCAATATGGTTATACAATCCAACTGACCTCTCTACACTGAATGGATACAACTAACAAGGTATACCATTAATAGAAAACTTACCCTCTTAATTATTGTATGAACTCTATTTATTATAATTCACTGATCACTTAGAGAAAACTAGGTTATTCATTTAATTATTATATGTATGTCAAAAAATAGAGCAACTAGGGTAGAATACATGTAATTTTTCATATTTAATTCGTTAGGAAATATCATAATTATTCATTGAAATAGAATCTATTTCAATCAGTTTCCTACTAATATGACTCTCAATCAAGACTCAAAAATAGAAACAAAAATGAACTTGTATAGTATTTATATTCATCCTAATTGGGATTCCAATTGAGGAAGTTATGACATAGATGATGTGAGGTTGAAACATGACATAATTGATACATTTAATTATAAAATAAACCTAGGATATTCTTATCATAAAATATGTTAAAGTTAAAATATCATTCCTAAATCTAAAGGATGCGAGACTTGATGAACACTAAAATAACCCCCCATGCTTTACTTTTTAGGTGTTTCGAAGGGTAGATCATATAGAAGAAACCACTTCTAATCGATAGAAACCTACAATTAGTAAATCCCTAGATATATGAAATCTTAATTAATCGGTATTCAATATTTCATGTATTTACCCCTTTTGGAAGAGCAACATTAGTGACAATAAAATTATTTCACATCTTGAAACATTTTCTAATAGACTCTGGATTTTTCAAAAAATTCTCTATAGATCCGTTCTTGAAAACTATACCCCCATGTTTAAAAGAAGAAATAAATCCTAAAAGTATTGTTATATAAAATTAGGTATAACTTCAGGTTTTCCACCATCCCATACTAATTAATCATTATACTTCAAGGATGATGAGTTCTAGTGGAGTGATCCATCCAATAAAGCATCAACACCCAAATCTAGAGCATGAGTAAATTCTATAAAAAAAATCAATACCCTAACCTATAGGATCTTTATCTAGATCTCCATATCCAACTTCTCCCATATTTCTCATAAAATAGTAATAATAATAATAATAATAATAATAATAATAATAATAATCCATGACAACTTGAGGCATGAGTTGGAAGACCAAATCATGATCCCCAGAATTTTATTAAAGGAAACTAATTTATAGAGAAATCACATTGTGAAAATATCCTGCACCACCATAGAAATAAGATATGACAAGATATTTTTGACAAAAAAATATTAGAATCATGAAATAGACAGTGAAAAGATCACACAAGTAGCCAATCAATACGATCCCCAACCTACATTCCCCTCATTATCCTACCTCCATCATCTAATATTCATCCATTATTCATCATGATGCTTCTCAGCTTTAAGAGTCAACCTTCACTTCAAAATAAATTGCATAAAGAACAAATCCACACTATACTCTTCCAGTATTCAAAATAAATAAAACATTATCATCACATCTAAGGATTTATACTAAAAATTTTAGAAAACTTTTACTGTTCAATTATATATAAGTGTGTTCATCCTCTGATTTCACATTTATAGGTCCAAGAACTATCATCCTTAATAAAAAATGTTATATAGTATATCGGTGATATATGGAGGCTCATATATCCCATTATCAAAGAACATATATATTAATACACCTAAAATACCCCAAACAACAATGTAAAAGGCAGGTTGAAAAATATTCTTCACTTGACTAAAAACTACACATCAAAGAAAAATTAGCTACTGTGTATCAAAGACAGAGTCCACAAAAAATCATTTCAAGAAAAAATCTTGATATTTCAATGTCATTAATTAGTAAGCAGTTATAGTGAAAATCTTGTTGAGTCAATAAGGTTTTCCTTATGACTTTTCCATTCCTTCTTGTTTTGAAAATAACAAACACCTTGTACTTAAGAAAATCTATATTTTACTTCTCTAAGGAAAATTTCCTTCCTTAAGTAAATTTACCCTAACCTATATTTCCTTATACATATCAATATTTTCCTTAAGTATAAAAATCAGATTCATACCCAAAACCTCGGAATCATATCATGCTAAGATATTAAGCATTATTTTTTAGGATCCGAATTTTGGATACGAACTCTAATAAAGTTCCACTCCAAATTCTGGATACGAACTATAATAAAGTTCCATTCCGAATTCTAGATACAAACTCTAATAAAGTTCCACTCCAAATTCTAGATACAAACACTAATAAATTTCCATTCCAAATTCTTGATACGAACTCTAAAAAGGTTCAACTCTGAACTTTTACTAGTTTGACTCCGAACTTTTACTAGTTCGACTCTGAACTTTTATGAGTTCGACTCCAAACATTTACCAGTTCGACTATGAACTTTTATAATTTCAACTCCGAACTTTTATGAGTTCCACTCTGAACTTTTATGAGTTCTAATACAAAATTTTACTAGTTCAACTCCGAAATTTTATGAGTTTGACTCTGAACTTTTACTAGCTCGACTCAGAACTTCTACAAGTTCGACTCCAAATTCTGTATGTTCAGATTCTGAACTCTGATGAAACTAGACTCCGAATTTCCTTAGAAATTCAGACTCTGGATTTCTACAGAATTCAGGTTCTGAATTCCTATAAAGCAGAATACGAATATCCTTTTATTATAGACTCAGAATTCCATTTTGGTTAGACACCGAACTTTGATTTGCTTACATTCCAAACTTTAGTTTTTCTTATGCTTACACTCATTTCATTATAAAACAATGTCATTCCTTTAGTTACACATGTTTTGTTATAAAATGATGTCATCCATTCTGTTTCTAACTAACTATTGGTTTAGTGACATGTGTATAGGTCCCTAAGAAATTTAAGGAAAATATGACAGTTGGAGGAGGGATCCAATCATTTGAGCTTCGCCTATAAATAGGAGCTCATTTGAAAAGAAGCAATAACTTTGACATTGATCTCGGACTAAGTTCTGTTGAAGTGATTTCTAGAAGAGAAGCTCTTATTAACTCTCAAGCTTCGTGCAAAAATTTTGAACGACTTGTTCAAACATTGCCTTGTGTATATTGCTTCATGTGACTCCAAATGTGGGTGATTACATTCGAGGGATTCTGGGGATAGGAAGATAGAGGTTCCGACTACCTTGAAGTTCGAGGGTTTCCTTACTGAGGAAGACAGAGGTTCCAACAACCTTGAAGTTGAGGTCTTGCGAGGATAGCAAGACAGAGACTCTGATCTTCACATAGAGGGATTAACCTAGTGTGGGTAAGATAGACTTTCTTGAATGTATAAATCAAGGGACCTTTATCCAAGGTTGTTGGATACCCTTCTCTTTGGGTTAAAAGTGTTATCATTTGTTACTTGTAGTTTTACTAATTGTTTTTCCCCTGCATTGTGTATTCTAAGGAAAATATAATCTTCTTATATTTCCTTACACTTGTACTCTGATTAATTTAGATTCTATACGCTTTAAGGTAGAATCTCAAATTGTAAAATTTTGTTAAGTTTCAATTTCCAGATCCATATTTCCAGAACCAGTTTTTCGGAATCACTTTCCAGATTTAAGCAAGTGTATATAACTAGAAGTTTTTAAATTCAAACTTTGTCCCAATATTTCATTGGTGTTAGAGGTGTTGTGAATTTTTTTAGTTTAACTTTGTTAAACTTAGATCTTTCCTTGTTTAAGGAAATTTTTAAAGTGTACAATTCACCCCCACTCTTGTATATTGATCATCTACATCGTTATTTCGATCCTACAATTGGTATCAGAGCAGGTTTATGAAATACTTATACTCACATATAAGTTTTTCTTGCTCAGTTTTTCATTGTTCTATATTTTCCTTACTTAGGAATATTCTCCTTGAATCCAATATTTTGTTATTAACAAGTTTTTGTGCAGAAAGATTTTTTTAAGATGGCAGGTTTAAATATTGGTTCCATCGACAACCTAAATCTTACAAGACCACCAATTTTTGATGGCAATTATTATGAATACTGGAGATATCGAATGAAGAATTTTGTTATCAATACTGGGTTAGATAAATTTGTTGTGCTTACTGGAGGTTATAAAATTCTTGATAAGGTAGTTAGTGCTTTCACAGACCAAGGGAAGCATGATTATCAATTAAACTATAAGGTATGCAATACTCTACTATATTCAATGACTAGGAACATATGTAGCCAAATTTCTTCATGTGAAATAGCTAACTATATATGGAAAAAACTTGAAGTTACACATTTTGGTATATCTAAAGTGATTGAGACAAGAAGAGCTATGTTGAGAGCAGAATACCATGGTTTTTAACTTTCCTTATGGAGAACCTATTTTTAAAGTACAAGAAAGATTTATGACTATCGTAAACAGCTTACAATCTATGGGAGAGAAAGGTCTAGATAATAAAGCTCTTGTGGATAAGATTATAGATATTATGTCCAATGAGTGAGAATCAAAGAGAACATTTATTGATGAGAATATAAAGGTCACTCAAATTTCCTTAGATGATCTATTTAGAACTCTTCTTCAACATGAAACAATAATGAAGAGAGATGCTGACAACATCAAATAGAAGAATGGGAATGGTACTGTTTCTTTTACTACAACATCAAATCACATGAAATCAAAGACTCCTGAGAGAGTAACTAGATCCAATTCTAAGAATGTTACTATCCAATCTGAATCTAGTGAGAGTGAAGTCTTAGAGAATGAGTTAGCAAATATTTCTCGAAGAATAAACAAGATAGATGGTCAAATAAATTTCAAATCCAGGTATAAAAAGAAGGAAAGGAAAGATAAGAAATATTCAGAGGTCACATGCTATGAATGCAATATAAGTGGACACATACATCTTGATTTTCCTATGCTTAAAAAGAAAGAAAGAAAAGAGAGGAATTCTGAAAGGAATAGGAAGAAGTTCTATAATGCTAAAGCTAAGAAAAGTCTGAAAGCTAATACTACTTGGAGTGCTAGATGTGGAGACTCTTTAGAAAGTGAATCTTTAGAATATGATTCATTAGCTCATAAGAATATGAGATTCATTTCTAATACTTCTTTCCCACATACATGTCTTATGGCCAAGGTACGCTCTGCCGAGGCTTTAACAAATTTATCTCTTGATAAGAATTAATATTCCGAAAATAGTACTTCTAATGAAGATACTTCATCCTTAGAAAATGAAGAACCTTCATATGAAGAAGTATCTATATTTTCCAAGTTACTTGAAGCAAAAAATTGTAAAATTTCTAAGAAGTTAGACAAGGAAAATACTAGGGAAGAAGTTCTTACAAAAGAGATTTTAGATCTTTCTTCAGATCTTAAAGATAAAGAAGAGCTTTTAGAAAAACATTCTAAATACCTTTAGAAAGCAAATTCTGATAAGGAAGAACTTTCTAATGATCTTAAGAATTTTATTTCAAAAATAATTTTTTTTTGTGGAAAAATCTAAATCTAAGGAAATGATTCCCGAGGATAGGCATTTAGTCATTAGACTAAATTCTGAAATATTTTCTCTTAAGAATCTTCTTGAAAATTTTACTTCTGGGAAGGAAAATTTTTACAAGATGTATTCTCAAATTAAACCTCACAGAAACACTACTGGAGTAGGTTATACCCACCAAAAACCAGTTTTCAAAAACAACTATTTTGTTCCTTCTAGATCCCCTTTTTTCACTAAGTTTCAAAGTGGTGGCATTGGAAGAAAAATTATTCTTTGAATAGAGTTCAATATCTTGGGTTTCATAAAGAATATTTCTCTAAACAAATTTGGATACCCAAAATTTTGTTATCTGAAAATCTCAGATCTAAACAAGTTTGGATTCCAAAAGTCTAATTCTTTTCTTATTTTAAAGAAGATAAAGGAAGTACCAACAACAATAAATGGTACATGGATAGTGGATGTTCCTAGCATATTACTGGTAACAAAAACTATTTCAAAAATATTATCAAGACGAAAGGAGGGAAAGTAACTTTCAGAGATAATGCTCAGGGAGAAATTGTTGGTATAGGTAATATTTTTCTTCATGGTAAAACTTTGATTTCAAATGTTTTGTTTGTTAAGGGTCTTAAGAACAACCTAATTAGCATAAGTCAATTATGTGATGAAGGATACCTTGTGAATTTTAGGAATGATATGTTCTTAGTACACAATTCTAAGGAAAAATTTATTCTTTCTACCGACAGGAAAGAAAATGTTTACACTTTGAACATAGAAGACCTTAGGATCCAAGACTTAACTTGCCTAAGTGCAATGGAAGACCATTCTTGGTTATGGAATAGAAGGCTAGGTCACTGTAACCTTAGAAACTTATGTAAACTCTCTAAGAAAAAATTAGTTAAGGATCTACCAGAGCTTAGATTTGATTCTTCTAAATTTTGTGATCCTTATTGATATGGCGAGAAACATAAATCTATTTTTAAATAAATTGGTGATGTTTCAAAAACTGATGCATTACAGTTGGTGCACATGGATCTTTTTGGTCTAATACAAACTGGAAGCATTTGAGGCAAATACTATGTGTTTGTTCTAGTTGATGATTACACTAGATTTACATGGGTGTATTTTCTAACAAAGAAGTCTGAAGCTTTTTCGTATTTCAAAAGTTTTAGAGACCAAGTTAAAAATGAGAAAAACCTTCCACTGAAAACTATTCATAGTGATCATGGAGGAGAATTTAAAAATACAGATTTTGAAACTTTTTGTAGTAGAAAAGGTATTACTCACAAATTTTCAGCACCTAGAACTCCTCAACAAAATGGTGTAGTTGAAAGAAGAAATAGAATTCTTCAAGAGATAACAAGAACCATGTTGAGTGAATATTCTATAGCTAGACATTTCTGGGGTGAAGCTGTAAGTACTGCTTGTTATACTATAAATTGAGTTTTGATTAGACCTTTTCTTAAAAAAACTCCTTATGAGTTATGGAATGGTAGAAAACCTAGACTTTCCTACTTCAAGGTATTTGGTTACAAGGTATTCATTCTGAATAATAAATATAATCTACACAAATTTTCACCAAAATCTGATGAAGGAATTTTCTTAGGTAACTCCACAACTTCTAAGACTTATAGAGTTTTCAATAAAAACACTTGTACTGTTGAGGAAACAGTACATGTAAAATTTGATGAATCTGATCCTTTTGTTTTTAAACCATCTCAACCTACATCTTCAGATGTGTTTTCAAAAACTGATTATCAATCTTTGATAGAAGATCCTTCTGATAAGGAAAATGTTCAATAAGATACTTCTGAAACATTTACCCCAGAAGACTTTCTACCCTATGTTGATGGACAAGTTTTACAAAACCCAAGTCAGGTGTTTCTTAAGAATCATCCCAGTGATAGTATCATTTGTGATGTAAATAAACCTGTAAAGACTAGAAGATCCTTGAGGAATGAAGTATAAAATCTAGAATTTATTTCCCAATTAGAACTAAAAAGCACTGATGAAGCTTTAGGTGATGATGATTGGATTAAAGCCATGCAAGATGAGCTAAATGAATTCGAAAGGAATAAAGTCTGGACCTTGGTTAAAAGACCTAAGGAAACTTCTGTTATTGGAGTAAATTGGGTCTTCAGAAATAAGTGTTATAAAAATGGAGTCATTGTAAGAAATAAAGCTAGACTAGTTGCTAAAGGCTATAATCAGCAAGAGGTAATAGACTATGAAGAAACCTATGCTCTAGTAGCTAGACTTGAATCTATTAGTATTCTACTTGCCTTTGCAGCATTATTTAATTTTAAACTTTTCCAAATGGATGTGAAATGTTCTTTCCTTAATGGTTATGTTCATGAAGAAGTTTTTGTTGAAAAACCTCCTGGCTTTGAAGATACAAAACATCCTGATCATGTTTTTAGACTTACGAAATCTTTTTATGGTCTTAAACAAGCCCCACGAGCTTGGTATGATAGACTTACATGATTTTTGATTCAAAATAACTATGTTAAGGAAAATTCATATCCAACCCTTTTTATAAAGAAAGATAAGAAAAATGTTTTCATTGTTTAAATATATGTTGATGAAATCATATTTAGTTCAACTCAGCAATCTTTAACTGATTCCTTTGCGGATCTAATGAAATATGAGTTTGAAATGAGTATGATGGGTGAGTTAACATTTTTCCTTGGATTTCAAATTTCTCAAAAACTAGAAGGAATCTACATATCCCAACATAAGTATATTAAAGACCATTTTAAAAAGTATGGTTATGACAACACTAAGAGTATAAGTACTCCTATTGGTACCTCAAACACACTTGATCTTGATGAAGCTGGGAAACCAGTAGATCAAACATCTTTTAGAGGTATGATAATAATTCTACTTTACTTGACAACTAGTCAACCATACTTGATGTTTTCCATATTATTATGTGCAAGATATCAATCCAATCCTAAGGACTCTCATTTAAAGACAGTGAAAAGAATTTTTCGCTACTTAAAGGGAACCATGGATCTTGGATTATTTTATACTTATGGAAATGATTTCTTTTTAAAGAGTTTTTTAGATACTGACTTTGGTGGATGTAAAATGGATATAAATAGTACATCTGGAACTTGTCATTTCTTAGGAGATTCATTAGTTTATTGGTCATGAAAGAAGCAACATTTTGTAGCACTCTCCACTACTGAAGCTAAATATGTAGCAGCTGGAAGTTGTTGTGCTCAAGTGTTGTGGATGCAACACACACTCACAGACTATGGCTTGAGTTTTACTAAGACTCAAATTTTGTGTGATAACATAAGTTCCATTGCCCTTAGTAAAAACCCTGCACATTAATCCCATGAAAAGCACATAGATATTAGACATGACTTTCTTAGGGATCACACACTTAAAGGAGATATCATTCTTCAGTTTATCGGAACGCAAGATCAACTTGCTGATATTTTCACAAAATCTTTACCCTCCAATAGATTTTAATACATTAAATAGATGTTAGGAATGATAACTGTCAGGTAATCCTTCTTCATTAACTTCTTGTTGAACAATTCTCCTTACATTAATAAACTCTTTTTCATAGGGGGATTACATTTTCTTGATAGCATAATAAAAATTTTCGTAGTCATTTTTTTAGGCTTGTGTAATCAAAATTTTCAAAGTCAGTTTTTCAAACTTTTGTAACTAAAATTTTCATCATGAAGTTTTCAGAACTAGAAATTTTTGTAATGATGTTTTTAGAACTGAAATTTTCATAATGGGAATTTTTGGAACTGGAACTTTCGTATTGAGATTTTTTATACTCATAATTTTCGTACTGAAATTTTTAGTACTCATAATTTTCGTACTGAAATTTTTCGTACTCATAATTTTCCTACTGGAATTTTTCGTACTCATACTTTTCATACTGAAGTTTTGGTACTCATAGTCTTTTCACCTTTATGTTTTTCATAGTTAGTTTTTCATAGTCAAATTTTTTTTCTTCAAGAAGAATATCACATATTACGAATAAACATCCTAGAAAATCCGAAAGGTATGATTTCCTTACTTAAGTTTTCGTAGTCATATTTTTCCTGCTAGTATTTTACTATGAGTTTTAAAATTTCTCGGATTCTAGTTTTCTTAAATCTGATTTTTTTTTCTTAAAACCTCAAAAGATTGTATTCAGGATTTTTTTGCGGGTATGTTTTCAACCGTCAGATCAGATCCAAGGGTTTTTCAACCGTTAGATGGTTTTTTAGAAGTTCAAAGGTTAACTCCATCGCCTATATAAAGGGGACCCCCAAGTGTCGTCCCACATAAGTTTTTCAAAGCTCTCACTTCTCGAAGCTCTGCCTCTCTTCTTAAGGCCTTTCCAATCTTCGTCAAAGCTCGTTCCAAATCTTCCAGAACTCTCTATTCTGAATGTTTTCTGAAGCAACTTCTCAGGATATATCAACTAGAAACCAATATCAAAGTGGTTAGTTTACAATGAGAGATTAGTGCATCTTAGTTTCTACAAGTATGATTATCTTATATCTAATAATGTCAAATTGAATGGCTGAGAGGAGGTTTTCTTATCAATGATAGAGAAATAGGATCTGATTTATATAGATTTTCTTTTTGAGTTCTGTGAGTCTCTTTCCTTCCATGAGGAATATGGCAGAGAGTTTTTTTCTTTCATGTATTATGGGAAGAATTACAAATTATCTTACACCAAGGATGCAAGCTTGGTGGGTTTATCTTATGAAGGAGAAGCTGATTTTTGTTCACATAAGATTCTAGATGACCAAGGACGTTTCAACAAAGTTAAGGAATTGAAATTCCTTGGACTTAAATATTCCAAGACAGCTAATATTGTTCATCTCTCTTCAAATAATTGGATTCTACAGCTGTGGGTACAAGGTTTTCTCTTACCAAGAAGGGGTGACAAGGATAATCTCATGAAGAGTGACATTTACATCCTAGATTTATTGGTAAATCTAAGTAAAATAAATTTGATGATGCATGTTTTGATTACAGTTTAAAATATTAAAGAAGGGAATCTGAAATCTCAGATCATAATGTATCCGACCTTGATTTCTAAACATATCATCGGATGTCTTGATTCTTTTAAAGTTGTTTTCACTTCCATGAAAAGAAATTGCAAGGTAATTCTAGTTAGTGATGATACATTAAAGAGGATGAAAAATGGGTTTTTTTTATGAATCTGGAGAATTCTATCCTTTACCAGAGGAAGAGGATGAGACCATTCCAGAAAATGTGGAAAAAGATGAACCAGTGAAGAAAGTTACTATGAAGAGGAAGCTTAAGGAAATGGTTGCTGAAGAAAAACCCCCCAGAGCTAAGGAAACCCAGTCCTCACCTCCCAAGTCGAAGAAACAAAAATCCTACCCAGATAAAGCGGCTGCTAATTGGAGGGAAGACAAGGAGAAGAGAAAAGAAGGGGATCCACAGTTCAGATTGGACCCTGCTGAGGCTAAGGCCTTAAGAGAAAAAGCTGCGAATGAGTTAGAAAATCAAGAAAAAGAAAATAAATTGAAGAAAAAGATGTTAGAAGAAGAGATTGTTCAATCTCTTTTGAAAGCAACTGAAATAGATTCTGAGCAGATTCCGGTTCTAGAAACTTTACTTACCGAACCATTACCAGAGACTCCAGTAAATAACTATATCACTCTGAAAAAGTCTAAGGGTAAAAAGGTTTTTGAAGAAGTAGAAAAAGAAGCTGGTGTAAAAATAGAGGAAGAAGTTGTTGAAGAAGAAGAAGAATAAGAAGGAAGTGATGATCTAGATGACTTGATCAAACAAGTAGATGATTATCAAGAAAAAGATGAATCTACAAAATTAGTCACTCCGGGAAAGGGAGATGATAAAGAATGTAGGAAGGATGATTATAAGCAAGAGGAAGAGAAAGAAAATGTTTTATATGATGAGGAAGAATCCTATGAGATGAATTTTCTTGAGGAAGGAGCAGAAAAGGAAAAAATTGATAAAGACCAGATTGTTCAACTATTAGAGAGTGAGGAAAAATCTCCTAAGGAGGAATACATTCCGAAAACAGATAAAGGTAAGCAAGTGCTCATGGAAACACCAAAAAAAGATGTCATTATAAAGAAAGAAGTTGGTGGTTCATCTAGAAGGAATCTAGTGTAGGTTGAGGAAGAGAAATCTCCATGAAAGGTATCTAATTCGGAGTCATCAGCACACGGTCATGACTTTGTTGTTGAGTCTCTGAAAAAGTTGGTGGAAACCATTCCGATATTTCATACTATAGACTCTAGATGCCAGATGCTGCAACATAGCGTGAATCAGAAGTCAGAATCCTTATCTATGATGATGAATAAGTGTGTGAAGATTGAATCTGACCATATAAATTTCCTTATAAATTATGATGTACACAAGAAATCATGTAGAAAAATCAATTTGTGGTCTAAGAAAATTTAAGAAGAAGTGGATGAGTTTGATCATTTTTAGAATGATGTAAAATATTCGTTTGACACCAAGGATAACAAGAGTAAGAATCTTCAAGATGAGCTGATAATTGAACAAAGTTCTCAGAATCAATAAGTGAAAGACATGAATGATAAGGATAACTCACTTGCTAAAAATTTTATAAGGGATAGAGATCTCTAGATTGATCTTGAAAAAAGACTGGTAAAGAAACATGAGTGACTGAAGATGTAGGAAAAGGACATGAAGGCTCAGACAAAAGTTTTGAATGCTCAAGATGAAAGAATAAAAACTTTGGAGAAGCAAGCTGAGGAGGATAAAAAAGACTTGAAGAAGCTGAAAATATTGTTGAAGAAGCTTATTCCGAAGGAAAAGGAGGACAAATAGAAAAATCTGATATTTTTTTTCCTTTGTCTTTCCTTGTAATTTTTTTTCAACTCTAATGAAATTTTGGGTGGTTGTATATTGTGTTGTTATATAATAATGTTTTAGGTACCTTATTTCTTTTCTATTCCTTTAAATTCTTTTTGAAAATCACAAAGGTGGAGAAGAAAAAATAACTACTTAAAAGGGGAGAAAGAAAAATTTAAAATGGAGAAGGAAACATTTATAAGTGAAGATATCCTTAAAGTAAGGGGGAGTTTCTCATTACGATGTTTTTCATTCCCATGATAATGAAAAATCCACTCCGAAAATTCATAATACAATCCTAAGAGTTTCAATGCCTACGAGGGAGTTAGTTGTATTCATCATCATCCATGAACAAAGGGAGATAAGTTTTAATTTCAAAGTCTAATGAAATTTCTCAAAGTCCTTATAATCTTTTTCGTAAGGTTGTTTGTGCTTTCCAAAAAGGGAGATATTATTGAGTCAATAAGGTTTTCCTTATTAATTTTCCCTTCTTTCTTGTTTTAAAAATCACAAACACCTTATACTTAAGCAAATCTATATTTTACTTCTCTAAGGAAAATTTCATTCCTTAAGGAAATTTACCCTAACCTATATTTCCTTATACATATCAATATTTTTCTTAAGTATAAAAATCGGATTCATACCCAAAACCTCAGAATCATATAATGCTAAGATATGAAGCATTCTATTTTAGGATCTGAATTTTGGATATAAACTCTAATAAAGTTCAATTTTGAATTCTGGATACGAACTCTAATAAAGTTCCATTCCGAATTCTAGATACGAACTCTAATAAAGTTCCACTCTAAATTCTAGATATGAACTCTAATAAAGTTCCATTCCGAATTTTGGATACAAACTCTAACAAAGTTCAACTCTGAACTTTTACTAGTTCGATTCCGAACTTTTATGAGTTCGACTTCAAACTTTTACCAGTTCGACTCCAAACTTTTATGAGTTCGACTCCAAACTTTTATGAGTTCAACTCTGAACTTCTATGAGTTCGACTCCACACTTTTATGTGTTCGAATCCTAACTTTTACTAGTTCAACTCTGAAATTTTATGAGTTTTACTCCTAACTTTTATGAGTTCGACTCTGAACTATTACTAGCTCGACTCCGAAATTTTACAAGTTCAACTCTGAACTTCTACAAGTTCTACTCCAAATTCTATAAGTTCAGATTCTGAACTCTGATGAAACCAGACTTCGAATTTCCTTAGAAATTCAGACTCTGGATTTCTACAGAATTCAGGTTACGAATTCCTATAAAGTAGAATCAGAATATCCTTTTATTATAGACTCCGAATTCCATTTTGGTTAGACTCCAAACTTTTATTTGCTTACATTCTGAACTTTAGTTTTTCTTATACTTACACTCATTTCATTATAAAATGATGTCATGCCTTCAGTTACACATTTTTTGTTATAAAAAGATGTCGTCCATTCTATTTCTAACTAACCATTGGTTTAGTGATATGTTTATAGGTCCCTCCAAAATTTAAGGAAAATATGACCGTTGGAGGAGGGAGCCAATCGTTGGAGATTCACATATAAATAGGAGCTCATTTGAAAAGAAGCGATAACTTTGACATTGATCTTGGACTAAGATCTGTTGAAGTGATTTCTAGATAGAGAGGCTCTTATTAACTCTCAAGCTTCGTGCATAAAGTTTGAATGACTTGTTCAAATTTTTCCTTGTGCATATTGCTTTGTGCGACTCTGAATGTTGGTGATTACATTTGAGGGATTCCAGGGATATGAAGACAGAGGTGCCAACTACCTTGAAGTTCGAGGGATTCCTTGCTGAGGAAGACAGAGGTTCCAACTACCTTGAAGTTGAGGGATTGTGAGGATAGCAAGACAGAGACTCCGATCTTCGTATTGAGGGATTACCCTAGTGTGGGTAAGACAGACTTGCTTGAAAGTATAAATCAAGGGACCTTTATCCAAGGTTGTTGGATACACTTCTCTTTGGGTTAAAAGTGTTATTGTTTGTTACTTGTAGTTTTACTACTTGTTTTTCCACTACATTGTGTATTTTAAGGAAAGTAGAATCTTCTTATATTTCCTTACACTTGTACTCTGATTAATTTAGATTCTATATGCTTTAAGCTAGAATATCATATTGTAAACTTTGCTTAAGTTTCAATTTCTGGATCCATATTTCTGGAACTAGTTTTTCAGAATCACTTTCCATATTTAATCAAGTGCATAGAACTAGAAGTTTGTAACTTCATACTTTGTCCCAATCTTTCATTGGTGTTAGAGGTTTTGTGAATTTGCTTAGTTTAACTTTGTTAAACATAGATCTTTCTTTGTTTAAGGATAATTTTAAAGTGTAAAATTCACCCCCCCCCCTCTTGTATATTGAGAATCTACATCATTATTTTGATCATACAAATCACATTGTTAAAACCATCTCAAAAATCTATTAAAAAACAGCACTTATTACCACAGTCAAAAGCTAACTCATAGGTTAAGATGGATAAAAATAGAGTGTATCTTTCTTTAAAAAAAAGTATCATAACAAACTCTCATGTTAAAGAAACATGAAAATGAAAATAGAATTATTCCTAAATAAGGTGTAGATAATCAAAATTATAATTTTTATCATGTTCATATTCCATAATATCAAACATATACTCTCTAATATTTAGTCAATCATTCACATTTATTTCCCCATTTTAATATCTATTAAAAGTTTTCATTTCTTATTCCTCTACATAGGTGTAGGATTCTTCCTTAAAAAAATCATTAATAACATGAGTATAGTTCTTAAGATTATTTATATATTCCTAATCCTCTTCATCTGGGTATAATAATGGATCCTTAATAACTTTTGTCTAGGGAGGGATGATTTTTTCACATAAAATAAATTACTTGAGGATATATTGACAAATTTTCTCTATAATTTAGAGTAATATTTATATTTTTTAGACTTTATAATATGCGTATTAATAAATAAATTTTACTTAACCATTGTCTCCTTACCTTTTTTAACACTCAAGTGAAATAAATCATATTCAATATAACATTCTTGTTCATGTGCATCTTGAGTGGATTCACTAGAATCAGAGTGAATCTCTTGAGCCTACTTCTATGTTATGGGAATCAATTTTAAGATATTAGTAAAATCTATGAAATACAACTCAATCTCATTTATAGATTTATTTTTTATATTCTAAATGATATATTGTTTTTCATTTTTAGCATCCATAAATCTAGAATAATCTTTATCCCTTGCACTCAAAGGTTGAGTCTACTTAGAATGATGAACTGAGTACCAAATGACATCTTGATCAGTAGGTTCTATATAATCTTCCTTAAGTCCATACATAGAAGTTTCATAAGCTCTATAGGGTCTAGTATAAGAAACATCCTTCCACTTTTCAATCCATACTAGTTTCAACCTAATGTGAGGTTGTGAAATAGGTTTCTTTGAGATCATCTTACCACATGAAACTATGGTATAACCAAATTTAAAACAAGAAATGTAATAATTATGAAGGTTTTCATTTGTAAAAATTCTTAAAAATCTATTCTTTCCATTTTAAATCTAGATGACTGAAGTAATCAACTTAGAAATGAACACATATGAGAAAATTCCTTTCACAGAGGGTATCAAGAGCTTAAAGATGACTTAATCAATCATCAAAGGTAATCCAATAAGGTTGGATATAGTTAATGGGGAATCTTAATTAAGTAGGTTTAGATGTAAATCTTTGAATCCTAACCAAATAGGGACTACAAGAGTTTCAAAATCCTTTTTAAAGACAATATTCAATTTCATCATCTTCATACAACATCCTAAAAAAAATTCCCTGAGATCAACATCTATAATAATACTATTTCAAGAAAAAATGGTTTAGAATAACTCAAGAGTTAAGAAGTCTAAAATTAATTTAATTTAATACAATATATTTAAAATAAATTATAATAAACATAATCAAAGGGTATCGATTGGTGAACATACTGATTAACACATAGTGAATTTCCATAATAAGAATGTCTATATCTTTCATCGAGAAAGAAACAACGGGTTTCCACTTATGATGAAAAGAAGAAAGGGAAACATGATATGGTTCTTCAATTTAATCACACATGTTTTGTATCATAGAAACCACATATATAAAGGTTTTATTAGGTTTTATAATTAAATTTCTTCAAATATCACCTCATGGAAGAATTTCTTCAATGTGTTGTAGATGGTCTAATATGGTATCAAATATGGATCATAGACCCATTCCCATCAAATTTTACTAAAAAAATAAGGAAGAGTTAGAATAAGAAAATCTTAGATACAATTTTACATATCACCCTAAAATTAGATAAATATGAAGGAATAAAAAAATAATCAAGTAAGTACTAGAAGGAATTCAAATATTCCACCACATTCTTAGACAAGGAATAAAACACCATGTTTACCTCCCTATATATGTGACTAACATAAAATTTAACTCTACCTAATTAATCCAAAATGGATTCCCATTTAGTTATTATCTTCAAAGGAAACATTGTTGACTGATTCCTAAAAATAATAACTACTAGAGTAGAATCAATCGCACTCCACAAATTACCCCATCCAAAATTCCAAGCATACTTGACTACATGAATCACAACTCAAAGATAAAATTCAAGAGAAATGAAAGTTCTAAGGAATTTTTGTAAACATACCATGATAAATGCCCCATTGGTTTTAAAATTTTCACCATATCATATATGGAAAAGTTCACCATGAGTAGACCTATCCAAATTAACCTTAATTCATGATGGATGTATAGTAATCAACCTAACATATTTAGGAGAAGTGGGTTTTCAAGGGACACATTTAATACCCATAAGTTTAATGATATCAAGTTCATTAATAGAGTTATTTATACATCTATTTTTTAGATTTTAATCCATTTGAATATCATTAAATATACAAACAATAATTCATCAAAATTTAGGCTAAAATCTATCAAACCTATGGTCATTTAATTCCATCCATGTATAGTGAAAGACAACAACAAAAATTATCAGTTGAGATTCTTCACCTGTGAGATAATATCATGATTTAATAATAAATTAATGAATTCATTCAGGATTCCATTATTATTAAATGTTTAATGAAAGATATGTTCTCCCTTCTATTATATCATATTCTAAAAGGGGAATTCCAAAAAATATATACTGGATGGTTTCACCATTTTATATTCAGAACAATTAATAAGATGGGGAATTCCATCCATCTGACTAGAGTCTATATTATTTTAGAATTTGATTGATCCATAACTTCTAAATTAGAACCTTCCTTGTTATAAGTATGAACAGATTACTAAAAAAATTATTCCAATGATGTAAATATTTACTAAAAAAAATAAATCAATAAAATATATTTTTATTGAGAGATATAAGTCTGGATAGATTCCATAAAATAACATCTTATTCCCTGTAATTGAAGGAGTTAATTTTATTCCTTGTATCCGAATGAACATCCTAATCTATTCCATATGAGAAAGATCATGATAAATTTAAATATTAATCTTGTAGGTAAGTGACTAAAAAATTTCATAAATTAGAGATAATATCTAGGGGGAATTCCAAAATTTAATACTTGAATATTTATTGGGAACCTGTTGAGTATCACTTGTAATTTCCTTATAAGAATCTATAATAGTAGGATAAAATTAAGATCCCAAGAAGATTCAGTTTCTCTTGTATAGACAATCAATGATTAGTGTCCTAATAAAATCATTATACTTGTTTATAGTTTTTCAACTTTCATGTATAAGTGGTCACCATAGAATGAATGGAGATCCTAATATTTTTAATTCCAACCCCCCCATGGTAACTTTCTTAGAGAATTTTTTCTAGGAAACTATGCCAAATTTATTATAATAGATGGAACCCAACTAAATAAAGTTGTTTATTTTAGTTCCCAAGAACTTGATAATGCCCATAAACCATTTATATACCTGAAAGTAATACAAAAATATAATGTTAATAACAAATTTTACAAGGAAAATTTTACCCACTCATGATAGGGTATTCTCTTTTAAAATGAAAGTTATGAGGTTGGAAATTCCTTCTAAATATATTGGTTTAAATGTACCTAAGAAGATATGTATTAGAAGATAAGTGAATTGTATCTCCCATCGCATGACATGAAAAATATTATTAATATAACCTTTTCTATAATTAGAGAGGACTTTCTCAAAAATTAACATGGATTTACTCTAAGAAATAACCTGTCTAGAATCCTTTTCATAATGAGAGAATATTGTCTTAATGGAATCCATGTATTCATTATCAGTCTCATTGAATAAGAAGATTTCATCAACATAAAGTCGATGGAAAATAAGCCAATGGTTACTAATATCCTTTATGGGGGTGAGTTATTTCCTTTGAACTACTTGAAGAAGTAATAAACAAATATTGTAAACAATCCAGCCAAATAAGAGAGATGATAGGGGGTAACCCTATCTTACTCCTCCAAAGAAACTAAAAATCCTTTAGGTGATCCATTGATAAAAAATAATATCCTATAACTCCTTAACAAATAGTGAATTATTATTATTATTATTATTATAGAAGGTTTTAGAGGTTTAAATCAAGGTAAACAACACATATCCCAAGGGATGCAAGGATTGGAAATACCCCATCCAATATTTGAATCACTCTATATAAATCCAATTACATTTATTAGCCTGAAGACCATTGAAATTGGTATTCACCTCATGTTAACATTACTAATGATCATGATTATGATGATGACTATGTTGATTGAATATGACACAACCATGGATTTGGATACTCAAACCCAAAGCCCCAAAAATTTATTAATAAATGTAAAAAATGAGGGAGAGCACAGAGGGAAGTTATATGGTATAATTACCTAATGAACGACACATCCAAAGACCATATAATTACATGTGGAACATGTCTATAAAAAATCACACCATTATAAGTGCTTAAATAATGTTTTATAATCCTCTCTATTAATACTTTTAAATATCATATTTTTTTGGTTTAATTCCTCTACTTTAAGGATCACCCCCATTTTCTAGGAGTCGATCTCTCTTCCATTACTTAGATGGTTTTCAAAATATAGTATTTCATATGTATTGTATAGTTTTAACTCATTAGTGGAATATTTATAACCATCATCAAGGACCATAGAGTACACCCTTCTAGGTATATTTTATTACTTTGAGTCATTTCTAGTAGGTTTGCGGTCAGGTGGGCATGGATCCCTTTTAAGTGAATGATCACCGTAATTATATGGTCATTGAGGATACTTCACATATGTGTTCACCCCTCTATAGAATCATGTGTTACCATAGTCATTAGAGTGGTGGTATCCAAAGTAATCACTTCCTTACCACTATAATCATTGGTCATTTACTATATAAGAATAGGTGGTTGATTATAGTCATATTTTAATGAAAACGGCATGGGAGGACTATTCCTTTAGTTTTTGTATCCACCCTTATTAAATAATTCATGGTAAAGAAAGTTAAATTTATGTGCTTTAATAGATTATATCATAGAGAATAATTCAATTCCTGACTAGAAATTATAAGGCCTCAGTAGGTTCCCATTTCCAAGGACATATTTTGATGAATCATCCCTATTTAACAATTTGGTAGGCCAGATAGAGAAACCAGTGCCCATTGATGTCTGAGTTTTAGCCTCACTTGTTTCTCTAGGAAAGTCCTGCATGTCCAAATTTGTGTTTCTAGTGTTTAGTCTTTTTTAAAAAGTACCCTCGTCTAATTTTATCCTCCAAGTATCTGGGGGATTCTAGCCAGTTGTGATGTTGTTAGGATTTTCTTAAAATATTTACATATATTCCCTTGGATATATAACTTATCAAAAACATGTTATTTATGTTATATCCCTTATTTATTGTTGACCATATTTGGTCTAGGATAAGACTCATTGTAAGAAACTTAAGTGGACTCCACCCGATCTTTAAGAGACATCATAGAAGCTATGCCAGAATGAATAGATTTCTTAACACTTATTCCATCATCAGTCCTCCTTCCAGGTTGATTGGAATCAATAGGATCCAAACTAGTGAAATTTAATGTAAATACATCATAATTTATGGAGGAGGAACTAGTAGGTGTTTTAATATTTTCCTTTTAATTAGGATGAGCCTTCCTACCCTAGAGTTAAATAGACCCAACATAGTCAATTTGATTCTTACCTTTGAGAGAAATTACTAACATAAAATGATATTCCTACACATTATCCTGATCAGCTTCATGTTCACTATCTGAAGTCCATAAATTATCATTCCCAACAATCATATAATGTGTCTCATGGATAGTGTAGGTACCATCCTTGATTTCCCTTACATCCCTTAAAGAATTATTCTCATCAGAACTAAGTTCCACTTCTTGAAAATATTCATGAACAGAAATTCCAAGATGCACATTATCATTATTATTCCTCAATTGAGGGTACCCCTTTATGTTTTTTCACAACAAAAGGATCTATTAATACTAGATTATCTCCATTATAGAGAGGCTATAAAGATTATTGTTCATTAAGTCCATACTAGTAGGCCTTGTTAAAATCATTTACCCCTACAACTTCCTCACACCTCATTTTTTACTTATAATATAGGCCACCTTCATCCACTTGCTTGTATTTATTAGTTCCCTTCATCTTGTTATATATTCCATGAAAAAATCTATGACTGTCCTGATCCTATACCATATTCATAGGATCCCAAACTTCATCAGGATTCTTTCCAATCACTTTCATCTTAGCATTTACACCTTTCACTAGTGGGACATTAAACATACAATGATCAACTAGGTTACCATGTTTCTTACAGTTGGATCATTTCATACCCCTAAAACATATTTCCCATAAATTAACAATATAGAAACAATTGAATAAAAATTATGGAACATGACCGTATTAAATTGAGAGATCAAATAAGAATTAGTCATCCAATAAAAAAATATTTTCAATGAGTGGAGATAAAAGATAAAAATCAATGAGAATTCCTAAAAAATGACAAAATATAATAAGATGAGTCTCCTTATAGAAATTAATGGGAGTTCCAATATTAGGGTAAACATCCCAAAGTATATTGGGGTCCCAAAAAAATCAATTCAAGCCTTTGAATTTGATCCAAGATTAGGTAGATGAATTATTAACTTGATAAAAATCAAACCATTGATCTTATCCTTGAAAAATAAATGTACCTCTATTAAGGGATATATTAAAAAATACCCAAGATTTTAGTTTTAGTTCCTATAAATAGAAGATGATATGGAAAAAATACATACCAATTAAAGCAATGTTCTATTTTTAAAATCCCAAAAACCGAAGAAGGTGACTCATTAAATCTTCATGCTTCCAAGAATTAGAGTTTATTTGTCAAGAAAACCATAAAATAATGGATTTATTACAACCTTTAATTTTATACCTAAAAAAATTAGGGCTTGATTCTACAATATCCAAAGTGATATTCCCCCTAATATTATGTGAGAACTCTAAATCTGATTGACAATTAAAGAAAAATATATAACTGAGATGCTTCTCAGCCAAGGGAGGTTGATTGGCTTTATATTAGTTAATTATTTCACTGGGCTAGTAGATGTATGATCACAGTTCAAATACCCTAATTTTAGGGCCTCTTTCACTAAAACTTCATCCATACCTTCCTTTTCTTCTTCAATCTTCATTAAGGGAAAAAATAGATCGCGTGGATAAAAATAACACTTTGGATCAAAACCCATTGGGAAAGAACCCTAATTCGCATGAGTTAAAAACCAATGGCCCCAAGAAATTTATTAAGTAAATGGAAATAACCACAACTATATAACATGAGGATAATAATAATAATAATAATAACAATAATAATAATAATAATAATCATAAAAATAATATTAATCAAATACACCTTGAACATTGAGTATAGAAATCCAAAATCATGGTTCTTTATTGAAATAAATTAAAATTAGTACCTGGAGAGATAATATCATAATGGAAAAATGGCATAAAATTGGACCAAAAATCCAAGTATAAAGCTACCAAAAAACAACTGACATGATTGAGTAAGAATCCCCCCAAATCCAGTTGAACAAAATTATTCATCCATTAGAATGAGTTTGGACACCACCCCAACCTCTTGGTTGGTATCCCCTCATCTAAGATTTGGAATTTTTCCATGTTTTATTATCATCAACTTGAAATCAAAAAATTTCATAAATTTGGGTAGGACCCTCAAGGGCCTGAGGATCCTATTCCTTAGGTAGACCAAACTCTATGAGATTGTCTTAAGAATAGAGCAACTCCTTGGAACTGTTGGCGCTTTCTCAGTCCCTTACTATTTAGCATATAATGTATCAAGGTATTTTATAGTCATAGTGATTGAAGTTTTTCCTTTAAATCTAATTAGTCCATGATTCTTATCACATTACTCTAGGAAATATTCCCTAATACTTGATATATTCTGATTATTAAGCATGATGAATACATTCTATTTTCTATAACTAGTATGAGTATATAAAATGATTTTTTATGTGTTATTATATGTATACTGGTGACTCATATCAACCAGTACTAGTGGTACCAAAACATGTATTTATTTCTTCATTGAGGAATTGGCTTCACCATCCATTCCTAGATCATTTGGTCCCATAGTAGCACCACCACTGCTAACAGTATTCATAATCTATAAGGTAGGTTATGTGACTAAAACATCCATTCATTTGGATGTTTTTACCAATATTCCTTAAATATTAAATTCCTCAGGTGATTCCATATACTTTGGAGTGATCAAATATACCTTTATATCTTGATGATCTCCAAGTACAAAATTTATTCTCTACCCCTTCCTCACTAGGTTTTACACATCCAGTCTTTCCAGATTCTAACAGATTGGGTGGAAAATAAAATCCAAATACCTTTTTTTATTATCCTTATAATAATGGGATATTAATACCATATTATTTATCATAGGTTAGTCAAGTTTTTTAGATAGATTACACACATGAGAAGGTGTTACTACCATAGCATGAGTGCCCACATGAGCTAACTTCCCATGAATAGAGGTTTAAACCATAATGTTTGATATTTCTTATTGAGAAAATACTTCTCTCTTTAAAAGATTGGTTTTATAGTACTAGAATTAATGGATTTATCCTTAGTGACTTAAATATAAGAAGGTAAAATATTGGATTTACCCTTTCTACCACAATAATTAAGGTAAAGTTATTCTTAGAGATTAACCTCATCTAGTTCAAAATCACTCTTAGAGAACCAAAAATAAAGAGGGATATTGTAACAATCAATATCGTTTCTAAATAAAATAGAAATATCATTTCCATAAATAGTGTTCAACTTATCATTGATCTTATAAAACATTTTAAGTTCCCTTTTTTATCCTTTTCCTTCACAAATATCTTGGAAGTATTGTCTCTAGGTTCACTTTCTTCTTGATTTGAGAAGGAAAATTACAAATTAGAGTCTTCTTCTTGAGGATCACATGATCTATATGATCCCTTACTAGGATCCATATGAATCCATAAAGAAGATTATTTTTAGTATATATCTCTAACTTGATCATCTCTCAAGGTTTAATTAGTAGAACCTTTCACACCCTTAGTATCATAATTTACCTTCCTACATCTTTCAGTATTGTATCCATTCAACCCATAGGATATAAAGATAGATATTTTATGAAATTTGGAATATTTTTTCCTATATTATGGAATATTATGTATAAATTAGGTGTTTTTTCATATTAAAAAATAAAATCAAACCAATATTCAACAATAGTTAACACCACAGGTTTAATCAAGTGAGTTCTAATATCAACCTCTAATAGTCATATTTAAAAATTAAAATACCTTTCCTTTTAAATTTTCTTATACATATTTATAGGGACTCCAATTTTCAAAGTAATTTCCAAAAAACTTTTTGGATTCCATAATAACCATCTTAGTCCTATAATTCTAACCAAGTTCTGGAAAATAAATTTTTTAACAGTCAGCAGATTAAAGAAGTAGTTAGGGTCTTGATTCTAGAGAAATCCAAGATTCAAATTCTACAGGCCATACCCCTATTTTTCATAATTTAAAGCCTATGTTGGGAAGACTATACGGAAAAAACCTTTTCCTAGCGATATAATTCTACAGTTGTTGAATCCCCAAATATCAAGTAGATGTTTCATAATCTCAAAAATTCTTTATTGATTCTCATTATATTACAATGATAAATGTGTAATAATAAAATTATTACATTATTGAACCATTTGGGAAATAATTCTATGGTTTGATTCAATGAAGATATGTCCCCTTTATTTATTATCTTATTATATAGAAGATTACAACCATTTGGTAACCCCTCAAATGATATTTGATTTTAGTTAGAACACATTGATTAGAGACAACTATGAGTGAATCATATACTTATAACTTTTATTTTTCATAATCATCTATGAGGGATTCATCCATTACCCGAACTCCTAAAACTAGATAGATGTTCAAATTATTTCCAATGAACAAAAACATTATTGACTTGGAAAGTATCAATTTACTAATTCCCACCATGATCTATGAAAAATATATGTAATTTTCATACTTAGGGTTTCATGTTCAAAGAAAGTGGAATAACACCACCCAAGAGAACAATAGAAACAAAAAATCCAAATAAAAAATCCAACAATTATAAACAAGATTTTATATTTTTTTGGTGTTGAATTCCCCTACCCCAAAAGCCACCCCTAGAAGTCAGGTGTCATTATCTCCTCCCTTGAGGATCATGTCATGATGTTGTTAGATCATCCATATTGATTTCCTAGCCCCACTCACACTGATCACCAATATATTTATCCATTTTAGATCTAATATGGGATTAGTTTCCTCCTTCATAAACACCATCTCCAATGATGATTGAGTTTGGGATAGTGTCCCTAAGTGGTTCCTTTTTAACTTCCATTTCAATAAGAAGAACCTTCTGGAGAGGCTCCCTATCTGGATCTGTAGGTGAATTATTGAGAGTGTATGAAGATAGAGTAGCCTATCCTAAATTAGAATAATGTGCGAGAATATATTTATTTGGATCCAAACTAGGGAATTCCTACATGTTGGATCTTTGATCCACAATATTTTAAGTTATATCCACAACAGGTAGTTCCTTAGGATCATGGTAATATACAACATTATTACATGAGGTATCCATAGAATAAATATCATACTTTCCTTACTTTATATATATGATTATATCATCATTGATTGTAAAGTTAATTTTAACCCAAATAGATTTAACATTCAAAAATATCATGGGATATGTATCCCCAAATTCAATAACCATACCAATATATGGTAGGACTTCAACAAATTCCCCATCATTGGGAAACAAAAACAAAAAAAACAACAACAAAAAAGACAACAACAAAAATAATAATAACCAAATATGGACTCAAAAAATGATTTTGGAGATCCAAACTCAGGGTTCTTTTATTAAAATAAAACAAAACCAGTTCAAAGAGTAATGGATTGTGAGAAATAGTTAAAAATTGTTAGCATAAAGATACAAATAGAAAGATTAAAAAAACAAAATAAACAAATTTGAGTAATAATCCTTCCTAATCTAGCTGAATAAAATTATTAAATCATCCGAATGAGATTGGCCACCACCCTGACTTCTCAGGTGGTGGAACATCTTACAGGATTGGGGATTTTCTATTATTTTTCATCATCAACATGAGGGAGAAAATTTTCATCTAGTTGGGTAGGAACCTCATGGGCTCATGTATCTTATTCTTTGTGTGAACCCAAGCCCACTAATACAGTCATTAATATATATATACTCCTTAGAACTATTGGAGACTACCCAATCCCTTGATTTTTACCATCTTATAGATAAAGATCTTTGTCATAAATAGTGTTTGAGGATGATAAATTAACCCAAATGAATCCATGGTCCTTTTCACATCCCTCCAGGAAAGATTCCCTATTACTTGATCTATTCATGTTGTCAAGATTTATAAATATAATTTGTTTTCCAGAACCAATATGAGTATCTAACAAGAAATTTTGTATTTATTTCTTTCCTATATACAAATTACTCTCATAATTCAGCACCCTTGATGTCCATAACACATTAAAATAGGATCACATCACTTTAAATTCAAGAAAAATTAGGCCACACCATGGAAAAATTATACTTTTACATAATTTTTAATTTATTTATATTTCATATAAAAAAATATTTTATAACCAAACAACCAAAATCGTCTCAAAAGAAAACACTTTTTTCAAATTATAGAAAAAACTTTCTTACACCTTGAAAAACAAGTTAAAATATAATAAAAACTCAATAAAAATTTAAAAAAACATAACATGGTCTCAAACCATTTAAATAATAACTTTTTAGTCAAAATAATTATTTTTTAGACAACTTACTTCAAGTAAAACTTCTTATTCAAAAAAGGAAAATCACAAAAAAAATATCATCTAAATAAATAATTTTCTCCTAGTAAATATATCATCAAGAGGATTCCATACATCAACACTAATTTATCTTTACATAAATTTATTTTTAAAATTCAATATTCATAACTTTTCAAATCCAAATTTAAACCAATAATAAACAAAAAAATGAAATACATAATATCTTAAAATTTTCTATTTCACGTCCAAAAAGTAAAAAATTTCAAATAAATTTCCTTGAAATCGTGGTTTCAAGAATTTATATCAAACATTTAATACCAAACAAAAAAATATTTGTATTTTTATGAAAAAAAATCATTTTATAAATATCACACCCAATAAATATTTACACATAAACTCACTCATTTATCTCAAAATCCTTATGATATAAATGAGAATACAACATTCATTCATTACTAATCAAAGCATAAAAATTATAAAAAATAATGACTATTTTTTAACCATTAATTTATGATATCACCTAGTCCTTTCATCAAATCAAAAAAGTAAACATCACTAAGCATCTCTACAATAACACAAAACAAATCATTATAGACTGAAACAAAAGTTTTTTAAAATTTACTTTCAAAAAGGGATCCATATTACACATCTTATATAAACATAATAATGATCTAATATATTATCCCTTCTCATTTATTTTTATATCAACCATTTTATTAACATTTAATTGAATACTTATAAAAAATAATGCTTAAAATAATTAAAGAATACTTAAAATTTTTCGAAACTCTTAATATTCTTCTTACAAAACCTCTTATCCGTATTGATCATCATGATTTTAGTTATAAATATAGATAAATGAGGAATAAATATCATTTAATACATGTTTTTTAAAAATTTAACAAATAAATTCCATCTAATAAGTTCTCTAATTCCTTATTTCGTGTTATTAGACTCAACCAAAAAACTAACTTTATTAAGAAAAAATGCTCATGATATAAAACATTAAGTCATGATATCATATAATAAAATATATCATCAATGGAACCTAAATACTGGTACTACAAAAAAAATTAACATGTCATTCATTTTATTATTTCTTATTAATTTTAAAAAAGTCATTTCATAAAATCACTTTAAAATTATTGCCTATTTAATTTTACAAAATCCATAATTTTTTTATTCTTTTAAACTTATAAAACTTTAAAGTTAAATTATCTAACATATTCCAAGACATATTACAACATTGAAATTTAATTTTTAACTTCAAAAATATTACAAAACAATCCACTTAAATACCACGAAAAAAATATATCAATGAAAATAAACACATTCAATGGAATTTTCATAATTACTTTCTATTTAAATTAAGATGATTTCATAATTAATAAAGGTTAAAAATAAAATCATTACCTATTATAGAATAAAATTAATAAAAATTAAAATTTAATTAAAATAACATCACCACATTAAACAACTATTTTCAATATGCTCTTACACCTATGCTCATTTCAAGTCAGTGCTGACCTATTTTCCCAAGGAAGGAGACCACTTGGGTTTTCCAAATGAGGCATTTAGAAAACATGTTGGCTGAGAGGAAGGTAGTTTGGGATCATTATACATTTTTGGGAACCATTTAATACTACAAGATTCTCTTATAGATTGAAGATATATTTGTGAATCCTTTATTAAATCCCAAATATGAGATATGTCTCTCGTGAATTAACAATAAATTATATATAATGTGTTGATTTTAGAATAATCTATATGTATATTAGGTTCTTCATCAGCCAATACATATATATGTATTCAAGGTTCTCAATTAATGGTACCCTTTTTAAATAATATTAGAGATTATTATGTCAATTTTTCTTGAGATTCTAGTTTTAAGCCGCTCAGTGGGGTGCTCTAGAGTTTATCTTCATCTAGGAAGATGGGAGGTATTTTGATTATAGGATCAAGACCATGAGATTGGATTCCTATGAATCATCATGAAATTATTAAAACCCCATGTACTTTAGTGTCACTTAATGGGATACACAATACCTCTTAAGGTCATGTGATGAGGACCAGACCATGCAGTTTAACATCATGTGGAAAAGATGGTTATAAAAAAGGTTCATAGTCAAGGTTGGTATGGGACTTACACCAAAGAAGCCCGAAGGACCTGGAAAGGATATGGTTTCCTAGGTGGGTACATGATCTTATTTGGAATGTATCCCAATAAGTATGGTGGTGAAAATAGGCATGAAAGGGATATGATCCTCTAAGTCATATGTGAAACAAATGAGGATATGGGTCGAAGAACATTAGGGTGAATTTGGGGTGTCAAGTTTGGACCCCAGGGAGGATTCCCATATATCCCATTTGGATATGAATCAAATCCCATGTAATTTGGTAGGTTGGGGCATAAACTTATGTTGGAGTCCCATTTTTATCATTAGGAATATATCTTTTTGTGTTAGTGAAAACATGGTTAGGGATTATACTAAATAGGAGGCCCATTGGTGTGATCATACAAATGTCATGATTGCCACTAACCTCCAATTCTAAACAATTCATGCTCTATGTAAGAAACCATAGGAAGTAGGTATATAAAATTAAACAATTTCAATCATCTACTGGTGGATAAGTCTAGCATTATGATAAAGATAATGGGAATTGATGTGCCGATCTCCTCTTTTATTTTCATAGTCATGCCAAGGTTATGAGAGTGAGAAAGGGATCTTGTTCCCATTTCAATTATTTTTTTCATAACAAGTATTAGGACTTACACACATATATGAATGTGGTCCACAATAATGGATAGGTTCTTACTCTAGGAGGGATGTCATACTCTTAATTTCAGAGAATATGAGAGTAGGATCCAACACTAGACCTCATCAAATGGGAAGTCAAGTGTTTACCCTCACTCACTAAAATGAGGAGGTCCCTATAACTACCAATGATATTGGAATCCTCATCACAACCAAAATTTATGATTGAGAACACAACAAGGATTCCCCACATTAGGTAGGTTATCAATATGACCTCATTTACCATAGATATATATGACAAAGAGGTAATTCTAGTGTGAACTATACTATAATAATACATATCTAGAGGCTTTGAAGGAGGTATTATAATTATAGTTTGTGAAGGGTACCATTTGTGACGTAACACTTTATGAGAGAGGTTAACTGAGAGGGTTTTTTAATAGTTCATGGAGGGGATGATATAATACCATACACTAAACGGAAGGGTACTAAGAATGAATAACTCCATCTCACATATTTTTTGTTATATGGGATTGTGGTCCAAAAAGATTCCATGTGTATGTAGTTCATGGAATGATGGTTTTTAAAGGAATTTGCTATGCGGATGGATTTCCATAAAGGAATTTTTCTATGTGGACCCCTAAAGTTCTATATGTACAAATTCTCTATTTTACTTTGTGATATACAATAAAATATTACCTGATAAAATCACTTTCTAGGACTGTATATCTCAGTTTCCATTCTTCTCTTGCACACCATATCACTTATAGGAATTACACCCCGCATCAGTCCCTATGAGGTGTTTTTATTGGGGTATGAAAGTAAAAATATTTCTAGGCTGATTGAAAAAAAACCAACTCTAATGACTGGTTTTTTTTTGGTATGCCTCCTCACCCCACAAATGAAAATTCATTTAGTGGGGAGAAGGGTGATGAATTTCCCTTCAAAGAAAAATTCATTTACAGGGGCCTAGAAAAGATGCATCACCCTGCAAATCAATTTTCATTTTTGGGGGTCATGGAAAAGACATCTCACTCCACAAATATATTTTCATTTGTGAGGGACAAAAAGTAACACCTCAACCCATAAACAATTTTTTTTGTGAGTGATAATAAATTCATACCTCGCATTAAAAAATAAATTTCATTTTCGGGGGTTCTATGTGAAGTTTCAATACGGAGGTGCTACTTGTATAGTGAGCATTCTATGTGGAAGGCAAGATTACTTTGTGTCTCTTTTGCAACTCTCGGTACTTTACCACTTCGATCTTCATGAAATAGATTTATTGATTTTTATCTAAACATTCCAAAATGCATAAAATATTTTTGATATTCTTTGTTAACTTTTCCATACCCAATAAAATTCCCCTAGTTGGAATGGGGTCTAATCAGCATGAAAAAGAGTCCATTGTGAGGAAGAAATATGTCTGTTTAAATGCTTTGAGAGAGACTTTTCCATGTGAATGTAGACCTGAATAAGGTCCCATTCCTATAAAAGGTTTCAAACTCATATCATTTTTTACTTTGTGAATCAAGTGCATTGTGGTCGGTCTGAGCTTTCCCATGTAGTATATCTCTTCACATAGCATTTTGTTTACATATGTCCATTCCTATATAATAAAAAATATCATCTAAAAATTTGTATTTTTTCACTAATAGATTATTATTCTTTGTGGTCAAATTATTATTTTATGGTCAAATTATTCTTTTACTACAATAAATTGTTCTGCATAAAAGCTGAGTTGACTTTTGGTCTTTATAGAGGATATAAGGTTTATTAGACTTTTTGTTTTTTTGCTTTGATGAATCTAAAACATTTTAGATGATTTTTATTATCACAGGGATAAAATGGATTTTAGGAAAAGACCAATTTCTAGTATGGTGATTGCTTCAACCTCAATTTGGAGAAGAGTTTCTATTACCGAGAACATCAAAATTGATCCTCAAAATTATGCCATTTTTCAAGAGGGTATTCTAAAAATCCTCCATTTTCTAGAGCTTCTAGAATATAAATTATCTAAAAAATTAACCATGTACAACTTTGGGCTTCAATATGACGCTCCAATTCCACCATCGAATCAAAATATTCCATTTTCTTGGTTTGAGGGTTCCTTAGATCATGTTTAAGTGAAGATTTATTCTGTGGAATACATCATTTATGAATTGGGTCAAGAGAGGGAGTCCACTATGAAGGATTATTCATGGAATTTAATTAGTCATTATAATCATGATATTTCCTTTTAGTCTACTACTCAAAATTTTCTATCCATTTTAACCTCTCATAAGGTGATCCCAATGGAGGGTGGGGTTCCATTTAGTATTTGCGATATGGAGGGATTTTTTATGATGATCGTCCTAGACATTATGTGTGTGCTATAATTGTATATAATTTTTGAAGAGGATGGAGTCTATCAACTTATATCAAGTGGAATGGATTTTTTAGTTTATGTTTTATTCCCTAATCCTGATATTTTCTAAATTAACCGTCCATTGGTGTTTGAGAACTAGTAATTTCCACCTACTACATGGAGAAGTCAAAATCAGCTTGTGGAATGTCTACCAATTATTGGGAATTCCCATTCTTGGTAACATGTATGATGAGTTACTTCCTATGGATAACACTTGGGAAGATACCAAACATGTTTCTCTTTTATAAAGAGACTTATTTATCATGGAAGAGAAATCACTAGGTCATCCCTTTCTCACTCATTGACTTATTCCCTTTAGGGACTGGTTAAAGCTATTTTTTCAAGCTAGTTGTATGAAGCCAGAGGTTTGGCACACCAAGACCCATACAACTCAATAATGTCAATGTGTTATAGGTTCATACTATTATAATCTTGAGGAAGTAAAAAACACTATATGGGGATATAGGATCTAACCAAACATATCACCAGATTTTGGGTTGGTAAGAATTTTCACCATGTTTTTGTGTGGATGGATATTTCTATCTAATGACACTTATGTTAGTGTCAGGGTCTTCTCTATGACGATGGAGGATATGTTGGAAGAGGAACAACCCATTAACCTAGTTGTACCTACCCTTGATTATATTTACAAGTTATTAGGTCATATACTAGAGGGAAGATTCCCACATCTCCTTAGAGGAACATTTCAATTTTTATATGGTCGGGTAGCAAAACACATTTGATGTTACAAATATCAGTATACCGTGATTACCCCTCATTCTATATTTTTTCCCACACTTATTAAAATCACTTTAATTCATCCAAAATATCTAAACATAAAAAATTATATTGAGTTGTTAACGTATCCAACTTGGGTTTCTTTAATTTCTTATCTGACGCCTTCTAGAGTGGTGGTAGATATTGGTGGAGGGACATTGAAAGAATGCTTCTACATCATATCATTATGAGATGGGATTATATATTCTTGGGTAAATGGGGTGACCATTTTTTGAGACTTATTATCCCTATAGGTTGGAATAACAATTTGGATGTCTGTAATAAGTTGCATCTATAACCATCGTCAGGCTTAAAAGGGAATCACACCCAGTCATTCTTTGCTAACTATAGCTGATGATGATTCCTGAAAAATATGTCATGTTAATTTATTTACCTTATGAGAAAGGTCCAACCAAATTTTCATGGGTTTATGCCAAAACTTTTGTGGAATAATCTCCATATGGAATGTTCAGGAAACTGTTCTAATGGGTTCATAAACCATTGGTTTCTTTGAGTTCCTTATTTTTCATACTTTCCTCACCAATTTATATGGGAGAAATACGTATTTACTAACATTTCATGTACTTTGGGAGAGTTTTTAATTAAAGATACCCTCTTTTTGTGAGTGGTTGAAACCCAATATTTTTTACTAAACCTAGTGGTAGTCTTACTGACATTGGTCTTAATATGATAATGTTGGGAATTCTATTGATCGACATAAAATTTTCTAGTTTAGTCCCTAAAATTAACTAGTAAGAAGTGATGGAGGAATTTCACCCAATTACATCGTAATTTGAAGAAAGAATATATTTAGGAAATGAGATCATGGATTATATAACCGTAGAAGTGGGTGAAAAGGATACAGATCCCTATGCTTTCATCAAACATTAGGTTATGCAAAAGTTGTCATAGCACTAGGTTTACACTATCAACATAGAGATTCCTTTAGAGAATATTATTGACAAAGTGGATATCCATTGAGATATTTTCCTTGGATTAGGCATTTTTGGGTTTAATTATATACGCTTTCATGTCCTTGTTCATCAAGTTATCATTTCTCGGATTAGTTTTCCACTTGTGAATGTGATCTCGTCTAGATTAATCTTTTAAATTGTCAAACAGAAGCATTAAAGGATACTTCTACTGAGCTTCATCACCCAAATGATGAGGAAGCACAACTTCACTTTTGGATTTTTTAAGACATTAGATATGTGAGAATATTATTATTTCATGGCTAGAATAAAGGCATAGTAGTCATCGAAAAACATGGGGCTAGAACCTATCAAAAAAAATTGGGAGCTAAATGCCTTCATAGAAAAAATGTGTCAATTAGTAGAATCTAATGCAAGGTAGAGAACCAGTATCGAGTAGTCCATTAAAATCTCTCATCAAACATTATATGATCTATTCAATAAATATGATCAAATATCATTGTATCCACTTCATTTTATACCCATTTCTGAATATTTTCAATGCGAGACATCAACATTTGGATTCTCCTATTTATCATTAATATATGAAATTAAAAGAGTTTTTTTCTTATTTTCCTATCTCTTTATTCCAGATTTCCATTGAGATTTTAACAGTAATACTAGTGTTGGAAATTGTCTTCTCAAATGTACATATATTAGTTTATTTTACTTGAAATAAGTAGAATCAGAAAATGATCTAAATGTTTCTTAGATCATATGACCTAGAGAGTTGAGACTCGTCCTCATCCTAGGTTTCCATTCTCATGTTTTCAACCTAATGAATTTTACATATATTTTCATTTGAATATTAGGGTCTTGAAATAATTACCAATTCAACTAATATTTTAGGTTCAATAACTTTGACCCGTAGTTGTGAGGGTAATAATCTCAAACTAGGTTTGTAGTCCTAAAATATAAAACTCTTTATATAAATACGACTCATGTGCAAGGATAAGGGAATTTTATTCTTAGTACTTGTCTATAAATAAAAGAACATGTTTAGAATATTATATGTAGATCAAAATAATACATAAAAAATGATTGATTAATATTGATAGGAACAAATGGTTTTCATTCCTGAGTCTTCTACATAGATCAATCTATCATGTAGTAAAGAAAGAGGTCATAAAGAATGGGCCATGAAGAAAAGTTTATTATATTATAAAAATAAATATGAAACTCAATTTTCTAATAAAAGTGAATTTTTGGTCCCTCTATGCTCACATGAGTTATTCATAGAATGAGAAATAAGAGAAAACTTGGGAAATCATTTAAATCTATAAGATTTCACTTGGTAGGGAATATGTGATGGCATTTTTTCCTTAATTGGATTTCATGGAAGTACAAAATTGATGTCAATAAAATCTTAACATTCTGAATGATTCCCATAAATAATGAATCCTTCATAAAGGATGATACCCCTATATATATTGAATTATTATATAGGGAAAGGGAATTTTCATATTTCATTCTGGTATGGGATTAGAATAATGCGATTCTCAAAATCCAGTACTAGGTAACTTTTTAGGGATCTAGATCTCATATAGGTAACATTTTATATAGAATTGACCATGTTCTACACAGTTTAATGTCTTTATACAAGAACTTAGGTGTTCTAAAGTTTAGAGGTCTTGTGATGATGACCTTGTATTATAGTTTAATTCCATATAAATTGGATGAGTGTCACACAGTTTAATGTTATTATGATAAGGAAATTGTTGCATAATTTAGTGTCATGTTGTGGGGATGTGTGATTGTTTCTCTTAAGGTCACATGTATTTGAACAAAATATTAAATATTTTCCATTCTATAGTGATTTGAATTAGAAAGTTCCATTATCCTTTGGGAATGAATATATAGGGTTAAAAACTATAATATGGGGGCTTCCAGATTAGAAAAGTGATATGGGAAAAATATACTAGGAATGACCACAAATCATGTTTGAAAGGAATTTTACAGTATAATGATATCATAGAATATGGATGTTGAGTAGGTCTTTCATAAGGATGAATATGACTCTGATTGATAGAAATTTTAAGGGTGACGTATACAGAGACAAACTGGGGCATGTTATGTATAGTCAAAACAAAGGTTTCCTCCTAAATATGACTTTAAACTACTGATAGACAAGGGAAGATTATGAAGTTTCATATTTTCTAAGATACAGAGTCTTATTTTTATAAGAAATTTATCTGAATATGGAAGGAGCATTTCATATCAAAATAACCCAATAATTAGGAAAACGTAACCTACATAGGTCTAACCCATGTGTAACAATAGTGATTTTTTGTGTGACTAGGATCGATACATAGGGTCTAGGAATCATTACGTATCTCTTCAAAGTGAGAATCAATCTTTACATAGTTCTAGAAATATTCCTCAAATTGATTGAAATTTTGTGGGAGTGGGGGAATTTTTCTTTGAATAAAGGATCACAAGAGGGGTGAGATCCATAATAGACCCTCTTATAAAGATCTAACTTATACATAGAAGAGTGGGGTATTTTAATATTATGTTTAGGATATACTAGGATGTAGGATTCATATTTTTCTATATATCCCATCAAAGATAGAATCAAACCACAAATATTTCTTGATATAGGGGTGGTTGGAGACCAACACAAAAACACAGTGGTCCTCTCGAGTAAGGTTTATATACATCATGTGAGAGATTTCAACTATGAAGTTTAACTTTATATGGAAATGAAATTTGGTGTTCCTTTTATGGTAGTGCATCTAGGAACATGTTAACTCTGATGTAAGCTAATATACCTTGATTATGTGTGGAAGCCTTTAAAAAAATATTAATACCACTTGATCTATTCTCAATAGGATAAATAAGGAGTGGAAAAGGTTTCTCTAACCACACATGAGTGATTAAAATTAATGACATGGACCTCTTGTATCATGTGGTGGATGGCCCAAGATATATGATATAGGCATCACTACATATCTCATAGAGGTTAGAATTAATCCCTATATAGTTCCTAGAAACTGTGTAACTTAAAGGATGATGGTTACCCAATGTCATGGGAACAATGAGTGATATAAGACTTACCAAATCTTTGATGTTCAAACATGTTTAAGACATGAGGAAGGAAATTATAAACCAAGATCTTGGAGTTTATTAGATTAAGAGATATTACATGGGATAAGTTTTCAATGAGTGAGCATGTTCATGTTTGAAAAGAGGTTTACCACACAATGTTTTTTGGGCTTAAAGAGATATAAAAGGTCTCTTCTAAGGACAAATATTCATCTAGTTGACAGGAATTTTAAGGGTTCCATATACAGAGCCAAAATTGGGCATTTTATGTATTTTAAAACAATATTTTCCTCAAGAATATAAACTTATATTACTAATGGAAAAGGAAACTTATGGAGATTTGAGTTTTCCCAGGACAAGGATTGTGATTTATCGAAGGAATGTGTCCAAAAATAGAGGAATCACTTCATAATCATTGGAAATGGTGTTTGGAGTTCCCTATAAATATCTAAATCACATGTAGGGAAGGGGGATTTTTTTTAGATAATGGGATCCAAAAGAAGGGGACCCAAATTGATATTTCCTTTATGGTATAGGGTTATATTCCAGAGGAAAGGGACACATGTTCATTATTTATTATGGTTGGGCATAGGTTAAGGGATGCAAGTTACTACATATCATGTATAAATAAGAATAAAGCCACACATATTTATTTTATGAAATCTATTTATGATGGTCAAACACACACACACACACATATATATATATATATATATATATTATGTTGTGGGAGGACCCATGATCGAAGATACTGGTGTCACTATATATCATGTGATGGTAGGAATCAAACCACACATAGTTCTTGATTGGTGTTGTGGTGGGATACCAACACCAAGGATTATTATACACTCAATCATGAACCAAAATGTTATAAAATTTTACATCATTCAACAAAGACATCAACCATGTATTTTTAAGTCACGAGGTAGGGATATTGTTGTACAGTTTAATGTATTTTGACTAGGATGAAATATGTTCATTTTAAGGTCATGGAAATAAGACCAATGATATTATATAGTTTAACATAGTGAAGTAAAGACAAAGGTAAATTGTGTAGTTTAACATGTTATGGCTAGGATGAAGATTTTTCCATCCCATATTTATCATATGAGGAATCTCAATTTTACACGGGATAAGGATACAGTTTGTTATCATGTTCTGAGGACACATGTATTGTGGAATACACCTATATAAGAGGCCCATATTTCTTTAACAATGAGGATATTCTCATATCATGTAAAAGTAAATGTTTAGTATTTGGATTACAACTAGGTGAGTTCCCATAATAGCATTTTGGGGTGATAACACTGCAGGTAACAGATAGTTTTGTGGAGAATATACAACTGGGCTTAAAGAAAAAAGGTATATGTGTCACTTTATATCCCATGAGAATTTTAATCAAGTCACATGTAGTTCAAGAATGAAGGTGTGGTAGGATACGAGCACCAAAGTTTGTGATCTTCACAAGTATAAACTGAAATGTTATGCAATTTAACATTGTAAAATAAAGGTGAAGAATGGAAACCATAAAATTTACCATCATATGATCAGGATAAAGGTTTTTTTCACCTACAGAGGATTCTTATGTTCTGGGACCATGAGTAGAATCTAAACTCATTGTAATTTAGAGGTTTAGTTAGAGATAACACCTAGAAGGATACCTATGTTCTGATTTATCACATGAATTATTTCTTGAGAAATATTTTGTTGGTAGAGGGTGTAGTGTGTTCCCCATCCATTTTCATTATTGTATAAGATATATTGGGATATAATTTAGGTATTATATATGTTTATTTCTAATTTTGTTCAATCTTTTGGGGTTTCTTCCCTGGTATCATTGGATTCTTCATAACCAAAACCAATTCTCCCTGAAGGAACAAACAAAGATGATATTTCTTGTTTAAGGTTTATGATATGTGATTTTGGTATATTTAAAAATGATATAGGGTATACAAAATTTTCTCATCAAGTCTCTATAACTCATCAAACAAATTCGGTAATTTTTCATCATTTGAGAGTTTTTCGCATATAGCTATTCAGAGTGAGGTAAATTAGACCTCGATGGGTAGAACTGCTTATATTCCATAAAACAATGAATACTGGGTTTCTTGAGTAATAGTGTGTGTTGTGGTTTAGTAGTCTAATAATGCATGAATAATATTTTTAGTCCAAGATTTATTTTCTTCATCCACCATTTTTAGGAGAATGTTTGATATAGTTTTGTTGAAAGCCTCTATATATCCATTTGCTGCTACATGGTAGCAGGAAGAATGGTTGGATTTGATTTTTTACTCATGGTACAACTTTTTCAATTTTGAAGAATGTAATTTGGTTTCATTTTCCATCAGTATTGTGTTTGTGACACCAAATCTAGTGATGATTTTTGAATTTATAAAATTGATGATACATTTGGTTCAGACTTCATTAGAAGGCATCACCTCAACCCATTTAGAGAATAAGTCATTAATAGTAAGTATATACATGAAATTACTCACTATAGATGGATTGTATGAACTTATGAGATCCATCCCCCATATATAAAATGTCCAATAGTACTTAGTCCTATGCAAAAACTCTTGGGGATGATGGATAAAGATGAAATTCACCTAGAAGGAATGAGATTTTTTGAAAAAATTGTTTTCAATCTTATATTTTTGGGGGAAATAAATATCCACATCTATTAATTTGGGGAGAAATATTGGTTTTTAACTAATGGTAACCACAAGTTATAGAAATAACTTATTTCATAATGGTAGTCATCTCCTCTCCATCAATGAAACTGAGGAGAATTCCATCGAAGATTCACTTATATAGAACCTTATGATTACTCATGACATCATAAAAGATAAAATTGAATGTCCATTATAGAATCTATTCTTCTTTATATTTATCTGGATAAAGGGACCCATTTTGGAGATATTTCTTGATGGATTTCATCCACCCATTTGCAACATTACCTGGTTTAGGTGTAGAAATGATCTCGTTAATCTCTTCCATGACACATTGAAGAAATGAAAATATTTTCTTATGATGGGTGATGTTAATGAATATTTAATCCCAATTAGGTTCTTCCAAGGAAGAAACAACATTTACTACACATATTCCTAAGTGTTTTGTGAATATGGGACATGATTTAGCATTGGCTCATAGGGGAATTATTCCATCAACCCTTAAACATAATTAAGCATGGGGATCATCTATTATTTTCTAATGGTGTAATCCTTGTTTATCTTTTTAATTTCCAACTTGAAATCACCTTTAATTCTTAAATGAGTCACATGTATTTTTAAATTTCACTTTAAACCTCTGATGAGGGCTTGGTATTCGACCTCATTATTGGTGCATCCTTATGAAATCAGAAAAGGCGTAGGGTAGAATTGACTTTTTTGGTGAAATGAAAATAATTTCAAAACTGAATTTATTAGTCTTAGGGTATTCTATTCTATTTTTGGAAGGTCTTATGGATGCACCATCAAATTACATTTCCCACATTTCGGTTGAATCCTAAATGGAAAAGATTTCCTCATCTGGCAATTCGGTTCTCATCGACACTTCTTCCATATATGGATGTTATGGAAACAAATTTTCTAAGGTCTGGCCTTTTATCACCTCATGTGATATGAAACAGATGTATAAATATTGTGTAATGTATTCCCATCATGTTAAACATCTATTAATTGTGGTTTTATTTAGGATATATTTGAGCATTTAAATTAAATAGATCAAATGGAACTTGTGGTGTTTTGGGTAATACCTTAATTTCAAAATTGTGAAAATCAATGATAAATAGTTCTTATCTATAATTGAATACCAAGTCTCAGTTTTGAGCATGGTGAAAATAAGATAATAAATAATTTTTTCACTACCAACAACATTTTCCAACATAATTAAATCACTCAATGACTATTCTAGATCCATAACATATAGGATGATCGACTTTCTTTCATATAGTGGCATCAACAATGGTGGGATCAATAGATATTTCATGAGGTTGTTTAATGATTATTGATAGTCATTAGTTTACTAGAATACAACCCCTTTCATCATCAATCTGGTGAAGGGAAAACACTTTCCTACAAGGTTTTCTATGAATCATTGAATATATGCAAGGTTTCATTGTAGTCCTCTTGACTCTTTTATGTTTTGAGGAGGTGACATACCTAGAATTTGTTTATTCTTATTAGGGTAAACATTGATGAATGATGGAATATGATGAAGATGATAAATTTTATTGACGTAATATTAAAATAACACTTCATGTGATTCATCAAGAGATTCTATTGTCATAGTTTTTCAAAGATAATTTTTAAATGGGAAGGGTGATCAGAAATTTGATGATAATTTACTAAAAAAAATCATCAACACAACACTTGAATAATTTTACTAAGAAGTATTTAAATATATGATACATAGAATGTTGATGTGTAGCTCTAACATTATTTAAATTGAAAGGTATCACCCTATAGTAGAATACCTCATGGGTTCTCTAAAGTAACTAACTTCTTTATCTTTTGGATCTATTTAGATTTAATTATACCCTGAATAGACATCCATAAAGTAAAGGGATGGATATATTTCTATTACATCAATCAGATTTTCTGTGATTGGAACTGATAATTAAAATTTCATAAAATGTCATTTGGGGTCTCTAAAATTGAATAAAACCCAAATTTTCCCATTATTTTTTTTTTTGAAAATGACTATGTTGGAAAACCAATTTGGATATTGTACTTCCAAAATGATGTTGGATTTGATGAACTTGTCAAATTCATCTTTGACCTTGTAACCATGAGTCATATGTGTTCTTATGGATGCATTCTTATTACTAAAATGGTCTTCTGGTATACCCAGTTGATGGGTAGTGATATCAGGATCTATTCCTAGATTCTCTTTACAATTCCAGGAAAACACATATTGATACTGATTTAGGAAGGAGGTGTAAATTTCATGTTCATCAAGGGGTATAGATACACTGATCAAATTTAGTTTTGAATCTTCCTATATACCTATATTTATCTGTCATAGTTCATCAATAGTGGTAGAGACTCATTCCTTGAATACTAGAGGAGTGTCTTTGTGGTCATTTTCTTCCCCTTATTCCTTTACCTCTATTTCTTCCTCTATGTTCATGTCAAAATAGATGACAGACAGAGGGGAATCATTTAGGTTAAGGGAAAGGTCAGTTTCTGGGGAGATATCTTTCAACAGTGATATCATGACTTCTATAGGTTCAATGGATGAAGTGGTGGACTGATAAAGTTCTAAGGATAAGTTTAGAGAATTTCCATATGAGATACCATTTCCAATATAGAAATTAAAGATTTACTCAATACCCTCATGTTCAACTGATGTGGTTGATATCATGGAGACTGGTGATTATGTCTCTAAATCTGAGATGATGTCTTGAACATGAATGATGGGTGATGCATTCATCATTGATATCTCTGAATATATTATCTAAGATCATTTATAAACCATTCAGAGTAGTAACCCTAGTGACACCATTAGTTGACGGTTTATTATCTTCTATTCTATAGAATCATGCACTAATATATTGAGATTCACAAGACTCAAATAAATATTTATCACTATTTATTGTCCCAATCATCTCATTGCGATTGTATTTGAATAATTGATGGTTTTATGAAGGTATTGTTTCATGCTATTACAACCAAGTCCTTCACAGCATGACATTGAAAGTTGTATCATTCCAAATGACTACGAATTTAGAATTAGACACTAGATCTTTGAACTGGGCTCAGATCATGATGTGGATGAGCTGTTTCTATTAACTTTTATCATAACCCTAAAGTGTTAGAGGAGAAGGGTAAAAATCATCTTCAGTGTCTCCCATTCGGCAAATCATCATGACATGAATGAGGTTGACTCTTGAGCTATTTTTAATGAATGATCGATGGGTTTCATTGTCATCCAATCTTTCATATATGTACATGGGTCTAAATTTTCCTAGTATAACATCATATCTTTCTTCCTCAGAGAAGGAAATAACTACATTACATATCATAGTGTTGATATATATTGGGAAAAAATACCTCAAGGTAACATTGAATCATTTTTTGATTGATTGTGTTTGTTGACAAAGCAGGTTTCCATGGTGAATTGTCAAGTTCCAGAGATGTTGTTGACAATCCATGTTGACAAAGAACCATGACAAAGTAATGGATTATTTGGAGGTGGTATAAAATAAAAAACACAAGGTGGTTCCATTTCCCAATGTTTTTTAAATTTTGGTGGTCCAAAATTTGGATTTTTGTGAGCATAATGAAAATTGGATCTCCTTGATGATCTTATTTAAATATGGAAAAGGCATGAGTTTCTTGAAGATAGGCCTCGTGATTTGGATTTTTTAAAGACCAAGAAAATTGTTGACGATGATTCTTCGTTATTACGACGTGATTCGTGAACATAAGAGTCGAAGATCATTGTGGTGGCAAAGGGAATTACGAGGGGAGATTTTTGGCGAAGGCACAAAGGAATTAACGGGATGATCTGCGATTATGAAGAGCTCCGTGAACGGAAAATTGTCTTGATGCTTCACGATTTTGAGAAAATTTTGGCAGAAATTTTGAAGCTTTTTTATTTGTGATGGCGTGGCGCTGAATTCACACAGAAAGTTGTAGGGTTGGTGGAATCACCTATAAATAGGCCTTGACCCCCTCGAGATAAGTAGAGAGTTTTAGAAGAAAATATTTTTCTCTTGGCTTGCGAAGGTGGTTTGCGAAGGCAGTTTGTTTCGTGAAAGAAGACCTTCACGAAGACTAATCTAGCTCTGTGAAAGTTATGAGCTCCGCGTTGGCTTAGTGAGATTCATGAGGGAAGTAGCTCTGCGACGACTTGAGATTCGCAAGATTTCTTCACGAGAGTGCTTCATGAAAAGGAAGAAGCTTCACTAAGGCTTGTTTGAGATTCAAAAAATTGGGAGCCTCGTGAAGTAGGGTGCTTTGCGAAGGTATTTCCAAAGGAATCTCCTCATATTCAAAGGCAAAGGGGTATTCATCTGTGGATGAAATTTGGACATCAACAGAGCATCTATAAATAGTTTAGGATGCATGTATTCATGAACATGAAGGTAACTATAGGTCTATAAACTGTGAGTGGATACCTTCCTAGTGCAGCGAGTAAAGGAAGATGAAGAAGGTTATCCTTTCTACCGAAAGTAAGCCAAAGAGATATAAATAGGGAGTGACCTTTGGAAAATTAGTGAGTTGAACCTAAAAATTGTAAAGGTAGTGAGCCTGGGAATATAATTGATCTAGCCTGAACCTTATTGGTAGTGAGCTTTAGTAGATTTGGTGCAGCGGCACATCGCTGTTGTATGCTCCATGGACGTAGCCGAGTGAGGGTGATCCAAGTAAAAATCTCTATATCTGTCCGCTTGCTTCCCTGTATTGAATTCAAAGCATCATCACTAGATAAAGAATAAAATAATTGATCATAATAAACAAACAAGTGCAAAAAAAGTGACCATTGTAATAAAAAGGTCAAGATCCAGTGGGGCATGAAGTATTTTAGAAAAGAATATCCATACCCGGATTCACCCCCCTCTCAGGGTATATAGGCCCCTATTGGTCCTAAAAATATATACAAGGTATACCTCAATGACGAAAACATTGTCTTATAATTCTTGAGAGCACAACAGAGCCTCTACAAGTGACTCCCACTGATCCTCTGACAAATTGAGGGGATCCAGAATTGAAAACTTTGTCTAAACTACGGAAAATTTCTTCTAGAAGTCATACTTTTGTACTAAGGGTCTATATTTACTTGTGGAAATCTATTTCTTGAAAGCAATTTTTGGAGCTGACATTCCTGGGGAAGATTTTTCAACTGGTTGAGAATATGTGGAGGGAATTTTTTCTACTATTAAATAGGGCCTCCTTGGCCTACCCACTTTTCTAGGATGGTCAATTTTTCGTATATTCATTAATTGTTCTTTCAAAATTATTGGTTCTGAATGATATATATTACATGTGGAGGTATCTTCCCACTCCTACTAATATTTTTAAAGGTCTTTCCCATGGGTGTCATCATCATATATGGATATATCAAAGATGCGATGACATATTTTATTCAGCCATGGTTGTACCTCCCTATGTTTTCTTGGATCCTAAGGACTTGATTTATATCTCCCCAATTTATCATTAGAAACTCAGGTTCATAATAATTCCCATCATAGAATAATATTTCCATTAAATTAATGACATTAATAGATCTAAATATTATTTCTTCATCTGATGAGGACTTCATTTGGTGGGTTGGTGTCTTTTTCACTATTCGGTGGGGCGACACCCATTGTACCATTTGGTAGGGTGGCACCGGTTCTCTTTGGATTTAAGGAATCAAGAAAAAGTGAGTCAAATATAACTTTGTCCTAGGCATATGATTATCTTATTTTGTTTGTTTCCTGCACTTCTGAACATTTCATTTCTTAAAATATTGACCTTTGGTAGGTTGTGAGGTTGATGGAGTAATTTGTGTTGTAGTATAATTGAATGGGTTCATAGTTGGATTCTTTAACTATGATCAATGAATAGAATGATTTTGGTTGATCATATTTAGAGTTATCTAATTGCTGAAATTTTGTGCACCTTTGTTGGTGACATCCTTCCATTCACCATCTTATTCTAGAATAGCGGTGGAAACACATGATACTTGTGCTAGTATTTTTCTCAGTTTCACCTACCTAGAATCAACCATCGTTTTAATGAAATCTTAGAAAAAAATAAATCCCAAATGGAGTGCCCCAACATTTGATAAAAGGGTAAATTATTCAGTAAATCTTCAAGAAAGACAAGATCATGCATTCTAGGTTCTAGTATGGTCAAAAGGATGTTTCCCACGGCTTCTAAGAAGTATCCATGAACTTGATAATATTAGAAGGAGTAAAATATAATTTTCTATTTTCCAATATGGTAGAGTTTGGGCTTTATTCATTCATCTTGATGAGAATTTTTCCTGCTGTTGATTTCATAGAGGGTTTGTTGCATGATAAGGTGTAGGCTTCATAGCAGTGTTCGGTACCAGAGTTAGTTTTAAAGTGATAGTTGAAGTTTATTATTTATATGCCCTATTTCCCTAAACAACTGATACTGGTCTAGATTTTTATTTTGTCTAAAAGATGGAGTCTTCCAATCTTTGGGAAACTAAAAAAAAGTATTTGAACCCACCCTTGTATTTGATGGAAATTATTGGTGTTCAAAACTCATCATAATTTTTTTTAAAGATACCCAAAAAATATTCATTTTGAAATTGAAAATTCACAGAGTAAGTTAGATCCTTCCATATGAAAATGAATTATGAGACTCTCTATTTTTCTCATTGTTTTCAGTTCAAGAATTGCAAGACTATTGTCTTTCTCAGCATTGATCTTAACTAGTAAAGAAATTGATGAAATAGGTCTTCCCATCCTTTGATTAACCATAAAGGTAAGATAGTGTGTCATATAAATTCTGCTCATTACAAGGCTTTTATAAAAAACCAAAGTTTAGTGGCTTATTATTGCAACAAAGTTCCCATCATGGGGCTACACCAAGATACATAATGAGTCAAATGATGGTCTACATCTCCTAAACCATCAAATTTTGTAAATATAGATTTTAAAAATTAGGTGGGGGAAGAGTAACATATACCCATTCAAGGTAAGGTTTTTTATGGTTTCACTAGTGCACATTTCCCTTACATAGCTTCTAGTTGGGATATCAATGATTCAATAGTGTCTATCAGTCTTGTTGGAATGGATAACTAAGTAGAAGCTGGAGTAGAGGGAACAATAGGCTAAACCAAATGTGTTGGTCCAATCTGCACTTGTTCTTGAGCTGGCCAATTATAACATGTCTGACATTGGTCTGACAGTTTGGCCAACAGAGGGAAGTCTTATTATTCAGATATCACTGGTTCCAAATAGATTATTTGTCTCAATCCTATATTGAGAAGATATTGTGAACCTAATTTTTCCATTATTAAAATATATTTTTGTCCAGTGATATCAACTGAAGGAGTGAAATGATGTTTTTTTGGAAGAATATATCCATCAAAAATATAACCTATGAGTAGTTCAACATTAAGCCTTTTCAATTCCCTCATTTCTATCTCATACTGATTCATTATTTCATAGATTGTGAGGGGTAGGTATGACAACCCTGCTTTTTTATTACAACTTAAACATGCTTTATTACATAAAAATTCACTTGATACAACAAAGAAGATCGAGAGGTTTAGTGTCTTTGGGGCTTAGGATCATTACATAAAAACTTTAAACATGAAATACAACATCCTTATTGAAAACTTCCTTTACATTACCACTACATTCCTTCGTACTTAGCATTGCATGGGATAACCTGAGGACATGCATAAGAAAAGGGTGAGCTATAAAGCCCAGTAAGGGAGTACACAATGAATAACATGAGGAGTACAATACATGTTAGGCAATAGGCATATCAATAGATCATAAGAGAGACATGAACATAAAGGCATGATAAAGCATGATAATCATAACATGGAAATGTGGCAACAACACTTAACATTGAATTAGCATGAGCCAAGGCTCATTGCACATGGAGCATGAGTAAACCCTCATTGCACTTGAAGCACGAGTAAACCCTCGTTGCACTTGAATTAGCATGATTCAACACTCATTGCACATGACGTATCATGATACTATACTTTACCCAATGCATTGGAGCGCTATCAGGGCGCACCCTTCTTAAACATTTCATTTCATGCATAAGTGTGCCACATGGATCATAAAACATGGATTCATAAAACATAATCATTTATTCCACGATAAAGGAATGTGGAATTCATACATGAAACTTTACAATCAATAAGTAAACGTGCATAAAGGTGAATACCCTTGATGGAGAAATGGGCATGGTATTCACTACACAATGGCTTAGAAAATCGGTGTGATTTCGGCAGCGTAACGGCGTGACATAAGAATTCATAAAAAAAAGCTGATGAGAGAGAAAGGGGTTCCTCATCATATTTACATGTAATGGACAGTAAGAAGGTCATATAGATACATGTCCCAACAATTGAAAAGGAATTTAGATTCATGATACAAAAGTATTGCTTGAATATAGAAGAGGAGAAAAAGGTTCCTTTCGGAATTTCGGCATAGTAACGGGTGTACATGGGAGGCATTTAATGAGAGAGAAAGGGGTCTCCCATCATTCAAACAATAATAGGGCAGTATGGGAGAGGTGCGAAACCATACCCCAACATTCATAAATGAAATTAAAAGGAAAATACAACTTAAAGAAAATTGACAAAAATGAGAAAGGAAGAAAAACCCTTACTTGGAAGTGTGCTTCCAAAGGCTAGAGAGAGGCTTGTGAGAGGCTTCTTGGGAGCTTGGGGCACCTTGAGAGGATTCTAGGGAGAGTAGGGCAGAGGTTGGACGAACTTCAAGGGCTTTGGGTGAGGAGGAAGTGGGAGCTTGGGTGGGTTTATATAGGAAAGGTGAGAGAATTCTTTATTATTTAGGTTTGGGACCCCTTATATTAAAATAATCCAAACCACAAACCATCCCATGGTATTTGCCCATGGTTTCTGGAAAAGGAAATAGGAAAACAATATTTTACAAGGCCAAGGTCCGAACTTATTAAAAAATTAGGGTTGCTTATGTGGAGGTGAGTCACACTCCCATGGAAATTAATTTAAAAAGGCAAAGTGTTGAATAAGTCTTGAGGGCTCCATTAATGCTTTGAAAAGTGAGTCAAACAAACCGAAAACCTCATTATTTTAATGATAAAACACATATTGGCCGAACATAAGGATTATGGTATTTTATTACATCACCATTGGGTCATTATGATGTCATAAAACACATTATATATTTAAATGGTATTTAATTTTTACCCAAAAATTTGACTGTCTCATAAAATTATGAAAAATTCACCGTTGGATAATTTCGACGTCCTGATTCCAAAAATAATATTTATTTTATCTAAATAATTTTATAAATATGTGAATTTTCACTTTTAAAATAAAAACCTACATTTATAAAAAATTCACGGGTTTTGACAGAAATGGCTTTCAAACCTTAATAAAAATTTTAATTGCATTCATAAAATTATAAGATCATTTATATTTAATAAAAATTAATTTAATATTAATAATAATATTTTATTAAAATATTATTTAATTCAAAAATCCTTTAATTTAATAAAATATAATTCTTAATTAAATAATAACTAAAAACATCATTTGTACTTTAAAAACTAATTACAATGCATCAAAAATGACTAGAAATTATATTCATTATTATATACAAAAATAATGTACATGAACATGGTGCTACTTATTTGTTACATAACCCCTTAAAATAGCCGCATAAGACCTAAGGGTAAGGTGTGCGATGGTGACAGACTCTTGGGGTTGCTCGGATAACATCGCTCGAGTGGTAATCTCTATCAACTTCCATTTTTCCCGAAGACGATCACGTTCGAGCTTGAATTGATGAAGCTCAGCTTGGGCTTGGTCAAGGGCAAAGCCCAAAGACGCCACCTCCTTTCTGAGCTCCGACAAATGGGCTTCGTAAGGGGCAATTCTACTGGATGAGGCCATCGCTCATTTGTCTGAGTAGAAAATTGGTTCGTTAAATACTTATATTTAAACTACCCAGATGATCACTGTTCAACGGCTATAAAAGTAACGGTCACAAATCTTAACGTAAAACTTAAAGAAGTTGACATCTTATAAAAACATTTTTCATAAAGAAACATTTAACCGGATCAAGAGGGATTTTCCATTAATGAAACTTTGGGTCGTTACAACATTCCCCCCTTAAGAAATTTCGCCCTCGAAATTTTCCTTTTCCCACACTAAAACAAATGTGGGTAACTTAGCTTCATCATATCCTCCGACTCCCAAGTTGCTTCTTCAAACTTGTGGTTTCTCCACAACACCTTGACGAGGGGCATTGTCTTATTTCGTAGAACTTTTTCTCTACGATCTAAGATCTTCACTGATTGCTCCTCATAAGAAAGATCGTCTTCTAATTGTACCACCTCGGAAGAGAGTACATGTGAAGGGTCTGGTATGTACTTTCTTAAGAGGGATACATGGAAGACATCATGCACCTTGGCCATAGTAGGTGGAAGTTCTAGTCGATAGGCCACAGCCCCAACACGATCAAGAATCTCGAAGGGGCCGATGTACCTTGGACTTAACTTCCCTTTCTTTCCAAACCTCATGACCTTCTTCCACGGAGATATGCGTAAAAACACCATGTCTCCGACTTTAAACTCAAGGTCTCGTCGACGATTATCTGCATAACTCTTCTGTCGACTTTGGGCTGCCTTGATATGCTGCTGAATGGTTTTCACCTTCTCTACCATTTCTTCGACCATTTCTGGTCCAAGCAGCTTACGTTCACCGACCTCATCCCAACATGCCGGTGTTCTGCACCTTTTCCCATATAGGGCTTCATATGGTGCCATTTGGATGCTCGAGTGGAAACTATTATTATAAGAGAACTCAACTAGAGGAAGATGTTGATCCCATCCTCCTTTAAAGTCCATTGAGCATGCTCTCAACATATCCTCAAGTGTTTGGATAGTCCGCTCGGATTGGCCATCAGTTTGAGGATGATAGGCCGTACTGAAGTTCAGTTCAGTATTCAGAGCATGTTGAAGACTCTTCCAAAACTTAGAGGTAAATCTTGGATCTCGGTCAGACACAATAGATAGTGGTACTCCATGCAACCATACCACTTCCCTGATATAAATCTGTGCCAATTGATCCAAAGAGAAATCCTCTCGAATAGCAATGAAGTGTGCAGTCTTTGTAAGACGATCCACAATAACCCAGATTGCATTGTTGCTTTTGGATGTCCTTGGAAGTCCAGTGACGAAGTCCATGGTGATGTTCTCCCATTTCCATTCTGGTATGGGCAATGGTTGCATCATCCCCTTAGACTTCTGCCTCTCTGCCTTCACTTGCTGACACACCAGGCACTTTGATGTATATTCGGCGATCTCCTTCTTCATATTATCCCACCAAAAGTTTTCTCGGAGATCTCGATACATCTTTGTGCTCCCTGGGTGAATAGAGAAATTTGAACTATGTGCATCATCCAAAAGTTCCTTCTTCAGCTCCGAACTTGATGGGACACATAGTCTTTTCCCAAACTGCACAATTCCTTCTTCATTAACATTAAACTCTGAGGATTTTCCCTTTTTGATAGCTTCCACTTTTTCTTGGATTCTCACATCATCCTTTTGAGCATCCTTTAACCTTTCCAAAAGAGATGGTTGAGCAATCATTTGTGAAAGGATTGATGATGTTCCCTTCTTTATGATTCCCACGTCCATCTTCATCAAGTCTAAGAAGATTGGATCCTTCTCAATTCTCATCATTGATAGGATTGCTGGATCCTTTCTACATAGGGCATCCGCCACCTTGTTCGCCTTCCCAGGGTGGTAATGTATTGAACAGTCATAATCCTTTATGAGCTCTATCCATCTTCTCTGGCGCATATTAAGCTCTTTCTGTGTGAATATATATTTAAGACTCTTGTGGTCAGTATATATCTCACATTTCTCTCCATAGAGATAATGCCGCCATATTTTCAAGGCAAAGATCACCGCTGCCAACTCCAGATCATGCGTTGGATAGTTTCGCTCATGGATTTTCAACTGCCTTGAGGCATAGGATATCACTTTATCATTCTGCATCAGCACACATCCTAAGCCCTTCTTTGAAGCATCACTGAATACCACAAAAATCTCCCCACTTGTGGGTAAAGTGAGCACGGGTGCAGTGATAAGCCTCCTTTTCAACTCCTTGAAGCTTTCTTCGCATTCATCACTCCAAGCAAACTTTACTCCCTTTCGAGTTAGCTTGGTAAGAGGGTTGGACAATCGTGAGAAGTTTCTCACAAATCGTCGATAATATCCAGCTAACCCCAAGAAGCTACGGATGTCAGTTACCGATGTTGGCCTCGGCCATCCCTCAATTGCATCTGTTTTGGAGGGGTCCACAGATATCCCATTGCTTGTGATGATATGGCCCAAGAATGAGACCTCCTTCAACCAGAACTCACACTTGTTGTACTTGGCATAGAGCTTCTCCTTGCGCAAAGTCTCCAGTACAGTTCTTAAATGCTCCTCATGGTCCTCCTTGGTTTTGGAGTATATTAGAATATCATCTATAAAGACTACCACAAATTTATCTAGGTAATATCTAAAGACTCTATTCATCAAGTCCATGAATATTGCTGGAGCATTGGTGAGTCCAAAAGGCATTACTATGAATTCATAGTGCCCGTACCTTGTACGAAAAGCAGTCTTGGGGATATCTTCCTTCTTCACCCTTACTTGATAATATCTCGACCGCAAGTCGACCTTGGAGAAGTATTGTGCTCCACGCAGCTGATCAAACAAGTCATCGATTCTTGGGAGAGGATACTTGTTCTTTATCGTGATTTTGTTAAGTTCACGATAATCGATGCAAAGCCGCATTGACCCATCCTTCTTCTTGACGAAGAGGACTGGTGCACCCCATGGTGATGCACTTGGGCGTATAAACCCTTTATCCAGATTCTCCTGTAGTTGTTTCTTCAGTTCTTCAAGCTCAACCACATCCATTCTATATGGAGTCTTGGATATTGGTAGCGCCCCAGGTATAAGTTCAATTGAGAACTCAACATCTCTTCTTGGAGGAAGACCAGGAAGTTCCTCGGGAAATACTTCAGCGAATTCCCTCACAATAGGCATTTCTTCAAGGGTGGTTTCTTCCTTGGACTCAATCATCTGAGCCAGATATGCGTGCTCATAAGGTAGTAATATCCATGCTTAAGATGATGGAGCTAAAGGAGATTCATCTTCCTCCTGACACTTGTAAAGAATCGGGGGTCGATTCTCCATATGGAGTGTGATTTCCCTCTCCCGACAATTTATGTTGGCTCTATATAAGGAAATCCAATCCATGCCAAGAATTGCATCAAATTCCACCAAAGGGAGTATGACGAGGTTCGCTGGGAAATTCAATCCACAGATTATAACAGGGGAGGACTTATACTCATGGGATGCAATGATTGCCCCATTTGCCGTACTCACTGACATCTTTACTTCCATGATTTGTGGTGGTGCATGGATTATTCTACTAAACTTTTGAGATATAAAAGAATGCGTAGAACCTGAATCAAAAAGTACGTTTGCTATTCTTGAATGAATAACTAGCGTACCTGTCACCACTTCGTTGTCGGGGTTCACTTCGGCAGAAGTGATGGCAAAAGCTCTTCCTTACTGTCTTGGAGGTTGTTGATTGCCTCCGATAACCCTTGGATTAGGGCACTGATTCGCAAAATGACCCGGTTCTTTGCATTTGAAGCATTGAACAACGCGTTGAGGTTCGAACGGAGCGTTCCTCCCCTCCGTCGCAGCCGCGGGTCCTTCTTGCTGACAGTTAACAGCTAGGTGCCCTTCTCTTCCACACTTGAAGCATTTTCTTGTCCCCCTAAGGCAATTTCCAGGGTGCTTCTTTCCACACTTTTGGCAAGTGGGGTGCTGGAATTTCTTAGCGCCGTTGGATTTATCCATCGGACCACCAGCATTGAAGTCCACCTTCCGCTTCTTGTCCCCATGATACCCCTGTGATTCTACGATCTCCATTTCAACCTTGAGGGCACATCGGACAATTTCCTCATAGCTGTCGAAGTCACGGATCGCTAATGCTTTCCGCAAGCTAGGCTTCAGCCCACCAAAAAAGCGGTCAACCTTGCATTCGGGGGTAACGACAAAGCCGGAAGCGTATCGTGCAAGCCTTGTGAAGTTTGCCTCGTACGCTCCCACAGATTCCTCATCTTTCTGCTTGAGGGAAAGGAAGTCCCTTTCCATCTTAAGACGGAGGGTGCGTGGAAAATATTTATCGAAAAACATCTTCCGGAATACCTTCCATTCCAAAGCCTCGATCTCCTCCTCAGGCTTCGTATTTTTGATCAACGTCCACCATTGATCAGCTTCACCCCCCATACGATAAGCCGCCAGGAGAACCTTCTCTTTTTCAGAGCATTGGAGGATGGAGAATATCTTTTCAATGGAGTTGATCCATTGTTCAGCAATCGTGGGATCGGATGATCCACTAAAAGTAGGAGGCCTTTGTCTCATGAAGCTTTCAATAGTGACTTGTTCTTTCTTAGGGGGGGTTGAACGTTCCTCTTGACCAGTGTTTCTATTCAAAACATGAGTTAGCTGAGAGAGAAGCGTGACAAAGTTCGCGATTCCCGCTCCCATTGGATTGGGCATCTCATTGGTACAATCATCACACTGATCTTCACAACGGTTGTTAGCCCGAGTTCTCCTATTACCGGCCATTGGCTGGAATAAAAGGAAAGTTAGGGGTAACACATAGAGGGTAATCCAAAGACAAAAGTTGATGACTTATAAATAAACTTTAATCTCTTCAACTCATGAGTCTATAGGATTCAATCCAGGCTTTTCATGATCTTCCTTCTAACATATATTCTTAGGGGCATCTTTCCCTTAATAAGGGTTCATACTAAGATTGTGAATTTATCAAAACATATCCCACGGGAGTGTCGTAACCAAGAGTGCAGCAAGGCCCGTTGTCGTGCACCAGTTCCCGTTCGAGTCTAGCTCAAAGCGGTGTTTTCGGGTTTTACCCCTAGGATACATCTGTGCCAGAGCCGCCTCTACCTGCTCGTATCCAGACAGGGATGTATTTGTTTGATAAAACACTTACTTAGTATTTACCAAAACTTAGGGATGTTTTTATTATGATTAGTCTTGTATCTAAGGCTTTACTAGGGTTTCCTAATCCCAAAAATAACTAAACCTATCCTCTGATACCAACTATGACAACTCTGCTTTTTTATTACAACTTAAACATGCTTTATTACATAAAACTTCACTTGATACAACAAAGAAGATCGAGAGGTTTAGTGTCTTTGGGGCTTAGGATCATTACATAAAAACTTTAAACATGAAATACAACATCCTTATTGAAAACTTCCTTTACATGACCACTACATTCCTTCGTACTTAGCATTGCATGAGATAACCTGAGGACATGCATAAGAAAAGGGTGAGCTATAAAGCCCAGTAAGGGAGTACACAATGAATAACATGAGGAGTACAATACATGTTAGGCAATAGGCATATCAATAGATAATAATAGAGACATGAACATAAAGGCATGATAAAGCATGATAATCATAACATGGAAATGTGGCAACAACACTTAACATTGAATTAGCATGAGCCAAGGCTCATTGCACATGGAGCATGAGTAAACACTCATTTCACTTGAAGCACGAGTAAACCCTCGTTGCACTTGAATTAGCATGAGTCAACACTCATTGCACATGACGTATCATGATACTATACTTTACCCAATGCATTGGAGCGCTATCAGGGCGCACCCTTCTTAAACATTTCATTTCATGCATAAGTGTGCCACATGGATCATAAAACATGGATTCATAAAACATAATCATTTATTCCACGATAAAGGAATGTGGAATTCATACATGAAACTTTACAATCAATAAGTAAACGTGCATAAAGGTGAATACCCTTGATGGAGAAATGGGCATGGTATTCACTACACAATGGCTTAGAAAATCGGTGTGATTTCTGCAGCGTAACGGCGTGACATAAGAATTCATAAAAAAAAGATGATGAGAGAGAAAGGGGTTCCTCATCATATTTACATGTAATGGACAGTAAGAAGGTCATATAGATACATGTCCCAACAATTTAAAAGGAATTTAGATTCATGATACAAAAGTATTGCTTGAATATAGAAGAGGAGAAAAAGGTTCCTTTCGGAATTTCGGCATAGTAACGGGTGTACATGGGAGGCATTTAATGAGAGAGAAAGGGGTCTCCCATCATTCAAACAATAATAGGGCAGTATGGGAGAGGTGCGAAACCATACCCCAACATTCATAAATGAAATTAAAAGGGCAATACAACTTAAAGAAAATTGACAAAAATGAGAAAGGAAGAAAAACCCTTACTTGGAAGTGTGCTTCCAAAGGCTAGAGAGAGGCTTGTGAGAGGCTTCTTGGGAGCTTGGGGCACCTTGAGAGGATTCTAGGGAGAGTAGGGCAGAGGTTGGACGAACTTCAAGGGCTTTGGGTGAGGAGGAAGTGGGAGCTTGGGTGGGTTTATATAGGAAAGGTGAGAGAATTCTTTATTATTTAGGTTTGGGACCCCTTATATTAAAATAATCCAAACCACAAACCATCCCATGGTATTTGCCCATGGTTTCTGGAAAAGGAAAGAGGAAAACAATATTTTACAAGGCCAAGGTCCGAACTTATTAAAAAATTAGGGTTTCTTATGTGGAGGTGAGTCACACTCCCATGGAAATTAATTTAAAAAGGCAAAGTGTTGAATAAGTCTTGAGGGCTCCATTAATGCTTTGAAAAGTGAGTCAAACAAACCGAAAACCTCATTATTTTAATGATAAAACACATATTGGCCGAACATAAGGATTATGGTATTTTATTACATCACCATTGGGTCATTATGATGTCATAAAACACATTATATATTTAAATGGTATTTAATTTTTACCCAAAAATTTGACTGTCTCATAAAATTATGAAAAATTCACCGTTGGATAATTTCGACGTCCTGATTCCAAAAATAATATTTATTTTATCTAAATAATTTTCTAAATATGTGAATTTTCACTTTTAAAATAAAAACCTACATTTATAAAAAATTCACGGGTTTTGACAGAAATGGCTTTCAAACCTTAATAAAAATTTTAATTGCATTCATAAAATTATAAGATCATTTATATTTAATAAAAATTAATTTAATATTAATAATAATATTTTATTAAAATATTATTTAATTCAAAAATCCTTTAATTTAATAAAATATAATTCTTAATTAAATAATAACTAAAAACATCATTTGTACTTTAAAAACTAATTACAATGCATCAAAAATGACTAGAAATTATATTCATTATTATATACAAAAATAATGTACATGAACATGGTGCTACTTATTTGTTACATAACCCCTTAAAATAGCCGCATAAGACCTAAGGGTAAGGTGTGCGATGGTGACAGACTCTTGGGGTTGCTCGGATAACATCGCTCGAGTGGTAATCTCTATCAACTTCCATTTTTCCCGAAGACGATCACGTTCGAGCTTGACTTGATGAAGCTCAGCTTGGGCTTGGTCAAGGGCAAAGCCCAAAGACGCCACCTCCTTTCCGAGCTCCGACAAATGGGCTTCGTAAGGGGCAATTCTACTGGATGAGGCCATCGCTCATTTGTCTGAGTAGAAAATTGGTTCGTTAAATACTTATATTTAAACTACCCAGATGATCACTATTCAACGGCTATAAAAGTAACGGTCACAAATCTTAACGTAAAACTTAAAGAAGTTGACATCTTATAAAAACATTTTTCATAAAGAAACATTTAACTGGATCAAGAGGGATTTTCCATTAATGAAACATTGGGTCGTTACAGTAGGGAACCCTTAGGTAATAGGTGGTATTGAACTATGACCTTATCATTTTATTTAGCTGATAGGTATTCAGGTTGGAATAAAACATTCAAAGTTTTCCCAAATTTTGGTTAATATTCTGATCTCTAGTACACACATATTCTTTTGAAATTTAAGTATATACTATATTTCAAATGAAAATATCCTTATATTTTTCTCCCACATTAGCCTAATGTTCTATAGTATTATCCGATGTGATGATAAAATTTACTAACATGAACTGCATTTTGAGCACTTCATAAGTCTCTAAAAATTGGGATAAGTGGTTTCTTTGAGAGAATATACCAGAATAGGTGTGATTATTGGGAGTTTTTGTTCTCCTAAAATGATGTTTTTGCTTACGGGCCATTAGGTGAATTCCTATTTTCTTTCAGGGATCCCGTCAAAGATATCTAGTGAAGGGTAACCTAAAGGGAACCTCTAGATAATTTTGGTGTCTTTGTCTAGGAAGAAGAAATTACATCATGAGATAGGATGAACTGGGAAGATCTATTTTGTGGAACTTCCCCCAACCAAGAAAATAATCACTTTCATTAAGGTTTATGTAAAAATTCCACCATCCTGGTGGGATGGGGGTGCTCCCATTACAATTCTTCAATGTTTTGGGCCTGATTTTTTAGTCTCTAATGTTGTGTTTAAAATGTACCCAACCCTATGGGTTGGGTTTGTTCTTGTATTTATGAGGCTTCAACTATTTTGGCTACTCTTATAATTTTTTTGAGTTTTTTCCATACATATTTTAGGTGAATTAAATGACCTTCACCAAAGCTATCTTCTACCAAAGAATTTTTCACTATCTATCGATTGACTTCCCTTAAGTGGGAGGTTTTCTTAACATTTTTAGATACTTGATGAAAGATTATTTTGATGGATCACTCTCTTCTGGACCAACACCCTTGAGAGATATTGTGGGCTAGTACATACTAAGAAGACCATCTAATATAAGCACAATTTGTTTCTCAAAACCTACCTGGGGTAATGAAATTACATGATGTCACATTTGGAAGTCTTTTCTAATCGGGGAGTTAGGTGAAGTGAAACACCCCATGTCTACCCCATCCTCTAACATGAAAACCTTATGAGGCATCGATGAATAACTAATTTGATTATTTTAGCATATTTAGACATGTGCACTTAAGGGATCCTTAATGATTTCTCAATTTAAGATGTCAGGAAGCTAGGAGGTGTGCCATGCCTATTTGGTTATTCATATCTTCTTTTACCTTAAAATGATTTGGGTATTCATCATAAGGAAATACGTTTTTTCAACTGATGAAGAGTGGTCCATATATTTAGGTGTATTTCATGAACACAATCATCTGGTAGTGCCTCTACAATGCTGAAATGAGGAGTGACTAAAGAACTGAACATTAATGGTATATTATCCTTCACCAATTGTCTCATCATGAGAAATATGTCTCATTCATCTTTTGGGGGAGTTTACCCATCCTGATTTGACCATAGTGAATGTTTCCCCACTTATTTATTATAAAGTGTGGGGTCAGTAGGGATGTACTCTATTGCATTATAAGGACGACGATCCAAGGAGGGTTCAGAGAATGACCATTTCCTTGGGTTGTATTATGGTTGAGAAAGAATGTATCTTGCAAATTATGAGTCATTTGGCATGAATGGACTCCTTTTCTCAAGTTACTCATGATATGATGGATTTTATAAAGTTGATTTTTCAAGGGGTGGACCTTATTGAAAAAATTAAATGTAATTGCTGGGAGGACCTTCACAATGACTGCCATCACGGGGAGGACTAACATCATGACTTGATGTATGATTACAGGGATAAAGTATTCAATGTTTACATTGGGTAGTACATTCAAGGTGCATGGAATCAAGGGGAGTAAATTATTAATATTTCATCTTTTATCCATGTGGAGGGATACTGAAACACTCATCAAGAGAGGGGATATCATGATCGATCATATTATAGACATGAAGCGATCCTTCATGATAAGATTTCTAGGGAGGATCTTTAGAACAACTGATAGCCAAATTATGGGAATCCAATACTATATCATTAATTTAGTGACAGAGTAGTAGAATCTTGAGTCCCCAGAGATATATGTATTAATGCTTCAAGGAAACTAAGATTCAGTATAATAGGGTCATAAACCATCTCTTTATTTACCAATCATCTTTAGTGAGGATTATTTTTATATTTCTTCCTCTAAGAGATTGGATCCACATGTTATGGGTGATAGATTTCATATATGGAAAGTTTCTTTATTATCTTTAGTTTCACTATTGGGATTTACAGACAGGTTTATTTAATTTTGGTATGGATATGTGTCTGCCTTACAGTGGCCATTGGGATGGACCGATGATCTCTATTTGGAATGAGAATTTGGGCCCGATCTGGTTGTCCATTTATCATGCAATGGTCATGAACCTCTTGGAAGAGAGTAGGTATATAGGTCTTCTCCATAGGGACTCTCAAATTATTCTAGTGAGTCGCATAAAATTTAGAGGTGGGGTTACAGGCCTGACTCCTAATCATTACTGATGATATCCCTATATCCTATAAAACTTATAGAATGTGAACAGAAATAAATGCATTTCCCTCCATCATTGATAGGATGTAAGGAGTTACTTATTTAGCTGGAATGAGAATGTATTCCCACTATGTTTCTAGATATGGGATTTATTCTTTCTTTTTTACTCCATTTATTACTTGGGTATGATGAAAATAATTAGGTGTGGAGGAATATGTATGGGTTCTCCCTCTATATTTATCTAGGGTATGCTGACTAGTTTCTCTAGGTTCCACCAAACTGTGTTGGAAGACTTAATGGGTACAGGAAGGTGTGTGGACCTACTTATGGGTTTACACCATATTTAATTAGTGATCTACTCTAGATTTTGTCGAACAATGCTAATAGTCTTGGCGAGTATGGGCTAGTTTTTGTACCTTATCGTGGTTTTCTATGATATTTGACTGACATGCCTCTCTAGAAGGAATAAAGTTGTGTTCATATTCCATGTTCCATAGTTTCTACCCACAACTATCTTCCCTATGTTCCTAGGATTGGGTGACTTGGGCCATAATCTTGTGGAAAATACCCCCATTATGTTAAGTGTTTGTTATAGCACAATGTTAGTGATAGTGGATACTGGAAGGAACCCTTTAGAGGGACCTTTTTGAAACCTGGATGAGGCCATCAGCGATCTCTTGAACATGCTCCCTATAGTGAGAGAAGAAATTGTTGAATAATTCTAGGATAGGTTCGCAAAATAATTTGATAATATAACCAATTCCTTATATTTTAGGACAACCATACTTCATTAAGCAGACAATTAGTGGAGATTCATGAGTTGATGGAAATTTTGAGCTACCTCTAAGATTAGAATAGTACTATTTTAAGGGTGCCCCCAAATAGGCACATTTGAGACCCAATGTTGAAGCTGTTGGGTCAGTGATAGTGTCTTATGATTTGATGAGGATACAATAGAAGAAGAAAAAGTTATAATTTTTTAAAATTATTCCATTAGGTTAGATTTAAGGGGGTTCTTATCAAGAGTTCTTCTAATTCAAATTACATACCCAAAAAATCATATCCTATAAAAGTGTCATTTTAATAAATGAATACATGCATAATTAATTGTTTTGGATTCATATTTTGGTCTCCTTTCATTTTTATTAAGGGTACTAACATGTGGGTGACACAATCATATTTTGGTTATGGATTCAAATATGGTTCTCCATTTTTAGTTTTTGATTCACCCCCATACACACGCTCATTTTGAATTAATGTAGACATGATTTCACAAGGTAGGTGTCCACTTGAATTTCTCCAATGAGGCCTTTGGAAAACTCATTAGATGAGAGGATGGGAGGTCAGTCTCATCACACATTTTTGGGGGAAACTATTTCTTACTTTGGGAATCTATTATAGAATTATAATGTACTCATGAATCCTTTATTAGATACCAAATATGTGAGAGGTATCCCTTGAATTAACAATCAATTATTTAGCATGTGTTGATTTAAAAATTATCTATATATATCCAAGTATCTTCATCAAGAAAGATAGTTGTATGTATCTGAGGTTCTCCATTTATGGTACCCTTTTACAAGTGAATTAAATATTCTTAAGTTGTTTATTATCGAGATGTTGGTTTTAAGCTACTTGGTGGGGTTATATAATTTTTATCTTCATACAAGAATATGGGATATGTTTTAATGGTGGGATTATGCCCATGATATGAGATTCATATGTATCATCACAACAGGATTTTGAACCCATGTAGTTTGGTGACACTTAATAGGACACAACATACCATTTAAGGTCATTTTATGAGGACCAAACCATGTAGTTTAATTTAATATAGAAACTATGTCTAGGGAAAAGGTGCCTTGTCATGTTTGGTGTGTGAATTACACTAAAGCGGACTAATGGACCTAGAAGTTATATGGTATCCCAAGTGGGGACATGATCTTATTAGAAATATATCCTAGTAAGTATGGTGATGAAAAGAGGCCTATAAGGGATATGACCCTTTGAGTAAGATTTGAACCTAATAGGAATATAGCCCATAGAACATTATGGTAAATTTTGGGTGTTGGATTTGGACCTTAGGAATACTTCCTATATATCCCATTTGGACAGGAATCAAATCTCACGTAGTTTGGTAGGTTTGGTCTTACACCTAAGGAGGAGGCCCATTTTTATCATCAAGAATATGGAATTTTGAGGCGGTGAAATCATGGCAGGGATTATACCTAATAGGAGGCCTATTGGGGTGATTGTTCAAATTTTATGAATTCCACTAACCTCTAATCCCACATGAGTCTTTCTCTATGTGAGAAACAAGAAGAAGAAGATTTGGAAAACCACATGATATCCTTTGTTTACTGGTGGATGAGACTGGGTTATGGGAGAGAGAAATGGAATTAATTTTCCCATATCATATTTTATTTCATAACCAAAATTAGGTTATGGATGAGATAAAGGGATCTGGATCCCATTTCCTCTCTTGTTTTCATAACTAGGACCGAGAATTATGCACCTAGATGGATGTGGCCCGCTAAAAAGGCTATGGGATTACTCCAGGAGAGATGTTATACTCTCAAATATTAAGATGATGGGGGGGGAGGATTGATCATAATCCCTCATCAAACAGTAAATCAAGTGGTTACCATTAATATATGAAACTAGTAGGACCTTGGAACTACATTTTAGGTTTGGATCCTTGTTTCTGCAGTAATTTTTTATTGATAACTTTATGGGGATTCCCCCCTTTAGGTAGGTTGAAAGTAGGACCTCATTTATCATAGGAATAAATGACGGAGAGGGAACACTGGTGTTCCCTATACTCTAATAATACATATATGGTGGCTTTGGTGGAGTTATTGGATTAACAATTCATGAAGAGGCCCATTTGAGATTCAACGCTTCACATGAAAGGTTAACTAAGAGGGTTGTTTGAATAGTGTGTAAAGGGGGTGAGATAAGGCCAAATGCTATGCAGAAGGGTACTGAGACTGAAATATGCATCCCATATATTGTTTTTATACAAGATGTTGGTCCTCAAATATTATATCCATATACAGTTTGTGGAATTATGGATCTCAATGGACTTTACTATGAAAATGGATGTTCGAAAAGAGATTTTTCTATGCAGACTGCTACTTTACTATGCAGGCCAATTCCATCCTTTACTTTTTCATATGTGGTAAAATATTACCTAATGAAGTAACTTTCTTATATAGTCCCTCTCTATTTATATTCATCTCTCGCACACCATAACATGCATAAGAATTTCACCCCTCATCAGTCCTTGTGAGGGGATTTTATAAGGGTACATAAGAAACTGTTCTTCTAGGTTTATCAGAAGAAAAATGAATACCCATGATTGATTTAGTTTTTGGGTTGGATAGTCACCCTAAAAAGGAAAATTCATTTGTAGGGTGGGCGACACATTTTCCCACAAAGATAAATTCATTTGTGGGATCTTTCAAAAGATCCTAACCCTATGAAGTGATTTACATTTACAGGGGTCAAAAAGTCACACCTTTCCCTACAAATGAATTTTCATTTGAAGAGATTCTATGAAAAAGGATCTATATGGAGGAATTATGTCGAGGAACTATTTAGAGGTGCTACTCACATAGTGATCATGATATTTTGATGGTGGTATTACTTTTAGGATTCATTATGGATCTTGGTACTTTACCATTTCAATCTTAATAAAATATCTCAATTGATTTTTATCTAACCATTCAGAAATTAATAAAATCCTTCTGATATTCCATGAAAACTTTTCTCAAACCAACAAAAATAATAATAAAATCAACACAATCACAAATAAACATAGAAAAAAATCAACAGAATCATGTATTAAAAAAATAATATGAATTTCATAATTTTATTAAAAATTATATCATATATTTAATCCATATCTAATCACAAGTAAAATTAACGATGATTCATTTACTACACCTATGTTACGATCCTAAAATCAATACATCTATACTTAATCACATCTAGAAAACTATTAGGGTCCTTACATTAGATCTTAGGGGCCATTTTATGTATTATCAATTTTCCTAGGCCTACATCACATGTTAATCTCATATGATATTACTTCCCTACTAGAAAAATGAAATCCTTATTAATGAGATTAGAATAAAGATTTAAATTATATACATGGAATTAAAAATTGTTCATCCAAGACAATTTTCTTTATTACAAGTAATCATGTGTATAGATATTTTCATTAGAACTATATGATGCATGTTATAACCTAACTATAAACTACAGTCAATATTTAATCACTCAAGTTAGTTATCATACAATCATATTCAATATGTTAGAATTAATTGAATACCACAAGCTATGTTGAGTTATTTGGAATGTCATATTAGACTCTAACACATCTAAAACCATTTTAATCACTTTTGAAAACTGAATAAAAAAACTTATAGCAACTCCAAAATACATCCTAAATAAGAAAATAATTTTGATACCACTCAGTCACTACAATACTCTAATTGAACCCCTTTTGAGTTGACATGGAAATTGTATGTGACCCTATATTAATCCTATCCATTTTTCTTTTTTTGTTTTAAAGCATTCATAAATTACTATATCTTCCAATATCGTATATTTTAACCACTAAATATCTCAAATAAACTTAAATCAATCTTACATTCATTATACAATTACATTGATGAGTCACATGATATAAAATTTAAAATATCATTTTTAGTCGAATCAAAACAAGTCCTTATTTATTTAAACCATTATTTTAGAGATTTAAAATTCCATTCAAAAATAAAAATTAATAAATATATGTTCAAGAATTCACACAAGGTTTTTTAAAGAAAACTCGTCATTAAAACCCAACTATAAATACCTTTATACCCCAAAACATTCATTAAAACAATACATAGAAATATATAAAAAGTAAATTTTTTTCATCAATGGAAATCTACCATTGATAATAATGGGAAATAATAATATTATACCAAAATTACTCAATTAATATCAACCAAAAACATAACTTTAAAATTTAACCATAATAAAATATTTATTTAAGAAAGGATAAAATCACAATAAAATGAAAACCAAACTCAGGGCATGACCCATTTTCTTAATTCAATTAGGGGAACGATTCAAACCTTTAAGAAATAACTAAAAATGTACAATGATCATATAAACCTTGTCATTGTTATGTTATTATTTCACTAATTTTATTTTATAGCTCTAGTATTGATTTATATCTATTTGACCAGGTTTCATAAAATTGTATAAAAATAGCTTTCATATTTATAGATATGATTTAATTAATGTTATAATGTTTAATTATTTTAGAGTGGGGAATTAATTTTAAATAAGGTAATAAATTTTATTTATTATATTATAAAAATCCATGGATATACCCATATTTTATATTTTTTGTTTTAGTTTATTATCATAAAATTATTAAAAAATAATTATTTAATTATTGGTATTTATTAGATCAATAATTTTTGTGTTTCATAATTTTAGAGTGAAGAAAAGTATATCATTTTTAATATAAAATATTGTAATCATTACGAAAATTATAGAATTTCGGTCTCATACTCTAAAATATTTTATTATACACCGCTTAAGATATAAATTTTAATTATGTATAAAAATATGTGTTAGAAATATTAGGATTTATAATTTTATAATATAAATTTTTATAATACTTCTTCTAGTATATTTTTTGAATTTTTATTTGAAATTAAAAAATAAACTTTTTTTGGAAAGATAGATTTTCTAATGAAGTTAAATTATTTATTTTTATTAATATAATAATTTTTTTAAATATGAGGTTAAATATTATGATGTATACATTAACCACATAAATTTTTAGAGAAATTGGTTTAATATATTTTCAAAATTTTGATTCATAATTCCGAAACATGAAACTGTTTTTTGAAATGATTAATTTTTCTATATAAATTAAATAATATATTTAAATTGATATATTAAACCAAAAATTTTAAATAAATATATTTAATTTATATTATTATATTTAGTATTAAATTCCATAATTTAAATATTTATATATTTTTTCTTAATATTTAATGAAAAAAAATTGAGGAGTTTTTTTTTGTATTATAGGTGATGATGAGATTCTATATAAGTTATTTTTCTCTTTTATTCTTATTTAAAATATATGAGATTATTATTTATTTTATTATTTTATAAATTCATGTATCTATGTAAAATTTTTATGATATTTTTGATTTTATTATTAAAGGTTTAAATAATTTCGTTGATTAAGTTAATGACGTAGGTCATTTACTAGGTTTGGATATCGTTCTATTGTGATTTCATCCTTACCATAATAAATATTTGATTTTTGTTCCATCTAGAAGTTATGTTTGAGATTTATCTTGATTGAGTGGTTTTGATTTAATATTATACTTCTCCAAAAAAATAGCGATGAATTTATATTGATGAAAATTAAAAATTGTTATATATTTCCAAGGTTTGTTTTAAAGAAAATCATGGGGTATAAGGGTGTGTTTGGTTATGTTTAAAAATGGTTTTTTATTGAAAAAATAGTCTCATAAATTATTGAGTATTTACATGTTTCAAAATCATTTTTAATGGAAATTATAAATTTTTAGAATACTTATTTTCATTGATAACATCTTTTTTAGAATTAATAAAAATCGATTCTTAAAAAATTATCATGTAACTCAACAATGTTATTTTATAATGATTATAAGTGAAATTTATGAATATTTGATATATGAATTGTATATTATAAATGATATTAGGACATATAATAACTAGTAAATTATCAGAAAGTAAATGGAATAATATATGATATTAGTTTGCAATGAATGAATTAAGGTATGGATTAAGGAAATGGTATCACTTTTTGTTGAATGAATTTAAGCTTAAAAATTAATTTTTTATTTTTATATTTTGAATATATGATGGTCCATTGAACATATGAAATATTATTATATTAATTTAGTAATTTTATTTATTTTTTTTGTGTGAGTTTTTTTATATTTTAGTATTGGTTAGATAATGAGGTTGTGTGACGTGAGGACCAATATATGAACTAGGAATGATGATAGATGGTATTAGTAGGTTGTAAGATATATAAAACCAAAATCCAATAACCCAGATCCTATGTATACTTTATTAAATTAAGATAAGATACAAGGTATCTCATCCAAATGTACCAATCAATTTAATAGTCCTGAAGAACTAGATACATACGTGGTTCCCATATTATATTGGAAATATAAAATATATAGCATAAGAACCATTCTCACATACATGATATTGTTCATAATATCCTCCTTCATTATATATGGAAAGGAAAAAAATAAAAGGTGATCTTGGAATATCATTAAAGGTTATGTACATCTAAAGCTACCATGAGTAAATAAAGTATAATAAACATGGAAAGCTAAATAGCTAATAACATAATCCATTTAATCAGTAAATAAACATTAAATGAATCAAATTATAGTATCAACTTAGTAATCTCATGGATAATAATTATTGAATTTTCAATGAAATAAATTCTTAATATTGGATTTATTGATCTCAAACATCGTGATATCTTTATTTTTTAGGCCTTATGCCAAATACCCATTTAATAAGGTTATCCAACTGGTTTGTCTCACAAGACCTGTCTATACATTGATCATATATCTTAATTAATCCCCACCCATCACTATATGTCTAATCCATTCCTCATATACTGAATGATCAATTTAATTCATAAACAAATAACCAAAAAATATCTATATTGAGTAAAGGAAAAATAATATCATGATTTCCCCAGTCAATTGAATAAATTTCATAGTAAAACATCATATATATATAAATGGCGTATGATTTTAGAAATAATTATATACATGATACAAAGAATATAAAAATTTAAGAAAAATATCATTTCTAATGTAAAAAGATCAAAAGAAAGTGATTGTTTCAAGATAATTTTGATGACTAAAAAATTTATCAAGAGATGAGAGATGACTGTTAGTTCATCATAAAAGTAGATTTTATAGTAAAATGAAGTATTTTAAATAATATAAAAAAATGAAAGTGAAACATTTAGAATAATTTTACATAATTTAGCATTCTATGTAAAACCATTGAAATCTTATAGAGGATTCTAAATATTGTAAAATAGTTATGGATTGGGTAAAATCCTTTAAAACCATATACGTTAAAAAGAAGCATTCATTTGGACTTTTTATAAAGATAAAAAAATGAAACTTTAAAAAAATATTAGAATGATTCTTTTCAAACCATGTAAAAAGTAAAGGACAAAATAAAATTTACTTAAAAAATCATTTGCGTAAATAAAAAGGACTTTTGTAAAATAATTTTGAAAAATATGGACATAAATGAAAAATAAACCTGATCAAAAGAGAAATCGAGCTGAATTTTTTATTAACCATTTAATTATTTTATTCAAGTTTTATAGAGAGGGATATTTGGTAGGAAATATATAAAATTATTAAATATCCCTAGTATAAGAAAATATATGGTTATAATATTCCTTTAATGAAAATAAGAGAACCCTAAAAATGATATGAAAATAAATTATTACCTCTTTGGAAACTTTTAAATTATAACCCATTCAAAGAGTAAAATTTAATTAAAAATTTAATCATCATTAATAAATAGATATCCAATTTAAATACATCAAAGTGGTAGTATATAAAACACATAAAAATAAATTGGTACCTGATACCAAATTTGTCTTAATGGAGTTGAAATTGAGACAAATCCCATTATAAAGATCATATCATTAAAGTGATAATTAATCAGTGAATTGACTACATGTATAAAATATAAATCCATAAAAAATTGAAATAAAAATTAATACAATCATAGGTTATTTCACACATAATCATGGCATAACATAGTCAATAAAGTATAAGTGTAATTCAATGAATGTAAATTGATTTCAGAAACCCTTACCTTGAGTTTGACTTACCTCATAAGTGATATAACATCATGTATAGTAAATTTAAATTTATTATAGTTATATAAAAGAGTCATTTAAATACTTATAAAAATCATCTATGATCCTCTTATAACATTTTCTAACCCAATTATTAATAATTACTTATTAAAATATTATTTTTTTTCAAGTGTTAATAGTTTCAATTTTCATGAGAAGTTTGGTTCAACGGTTGTGGTCCTTGTACTTTTATTATGGTTTCATAATATCCATAATATCATATATATTAATTATATATATATGGTAATTAATAAATGGTAGAGATAGAAAAATTAATTACACCATTCATTGAGATGGTAGGTCGTACATAACCATGAACATTATTTTCACTTTTTAACATATGAGATGAAATAAAGGTAAATTATAATTTAAATTTATAGAATCATTTTTATATCAGATATATAATATATATTAATTAAATATATCCTAATAAAAATACTTGTAAATTTTAAATGGAAAAATGACTCACATCACTTCGTGGAGGTGGTAGTCCACACATACGCATAGGTGACATTATTGTTTTCCAATGGATTGGAAGGTAAGAATATAGATATTATATTTTAATTATAGAATAATTAATATGAAATAAATATAATATATATATATATATATTCATTAGTTTCATATTTATATCCATCCAAGTAAAATGGTGATGAAAACTGAATTACATCATTATATGGAGAAGGTAAGTCGTACATATACACGAGTGATGTTTTTTTCTTTTTATAAGATGTAAAAGGGGTAGAACCATAATTATAAAAAAAAAAAATTATGATACTATAGTCCTTAATTTATAATGTATTCTATATATTTTTATTAGGTATAAAATGAAATAAAATCTAATGTACTTGGTTAAGAGTTGTACCTCTTCATTGATAAACCTCTTTTGAATTACACCTTAACCCTTGAAGGGATGATGTTTTGGCAAGACCAGAAGCAATTGTTAGTGAGGAAGGAAGTTATAAAGTTATTACGGTAGGTATTGGATGATATAGAAGGCTACAAATGTTTGAATAAGTAAGGAGATGAGGTGCCCTTTTATAAGTGAGGGGAGGGGCACTCTTGAAATTACTTAAAGTATTAAATTAATATAAACTAATATTTATAATAAATTTATTCAAAATTGGAATATTTAGAATATAGTATGATTATAAGTTTAAATATCCTAGTAACATAAAATTTATTTAAGTCTACATTATGTTTTAACCCTCGTCTTTTTGTCTAAACCCTTGTTCTTCCTTTTTATAACTACAAACTATCAATGTTTTATAATATTTAAGGTTAAATAATGTTACCATAAGAAGAAAAGTGACCCATGAATAGAAATTTATTGATATATTAAAACATATCTCATTAAATTGTAAAATTACAGGAATTTTATGAATTTTAAATCATTTAATGACCTATTTTATAGTATAAAATTCTATTAATTTCATTTTTGAAAATACAAGCAATATTATAGTATAAACGTGTCTAAATCATGAAAAATGGTCCCAAATAGATAGTTATTATAATATATTGAATATATGGTCTCAATATAATCATCCAAAATAATTTAGATATATTTATATATCATTCTAAAACTTCTCTTTTGGTTTAACCCCTTGGTTAACAAATGTTAACCTTAATCTTGGTAATTTTTTGAATAAAGATAAATTAATTATATAAATAAATAAAAGTGTCCTTCTAAAAATATGGAAATTAGGATCTAAAATTTGTAATCAATTTTTTCACATTAAATTTCTACAAATTTTATAAATTACATTTAATATTATAACATAGAACACATGAAAATAATTTTTAGAAAAATAACATATCTAAGAGTAAAAATAATTTAACCATGAAAGAAAGTTTTAAATTGGTTTCCATGATTTTTTTAAAATAAAAGAAGGAATTTTTTTAAACTTTTTTATGAAATCAAAACTTAATGTAATATTCCAACAATTCAATTAATTTAAATGAAAAAAATAGTTTTTTTATTCGATTACAACATAACTTATCTTTTATAAAATAGAATATTGTGTTCCAGAATTAAAAATAATGTTTAAAAATACATTATTTAGATCCTTACACATATATTTAATCTAAAAACACTCATAAAATGTGATAAATAAAATTTTTAAGTAAATTTTAATGTTTACCTCATAGTTTTAACCTAGTTTTAACTCTTTTACCCTTACTAAAGTGACAAATATTTACCATGGTCCCAATTTATAATTATCTAAAATTAAGTTAAGACGATTACATTATATTAATTTTTATGATTTTAAATATTAAATCTATTATATTAAATTAAATTCATAAAATTTGTATAATTTAATTTAAAAGTGAACCCACAAAATGCAATGAAAAGCAGGTTTCTACAAAAAATGTCCTCTTAAGTGTAAAAATGTTTTTATAAAAAAAATAAAAAATTAAATGGATTCCAATGATATTAATTAGATTAATAAAAATTTAAATAGACTAAAATTACTTTTAAACCATTTTAAAATAAAATTTAAAATTTAAAATTCTTGAAAAAATGTAATTTTAAATAAAAATAATATTTTCTACTATTCATTGAAAAAGTAATCTTTTCTGAAAAATAACAAAATTTAATATTAAGTTAATTTTAATATACTGAATAAAAAATGATATTAATTTTTTTAAAAAAAATTGTAATACTATTAGATTGTATTTATAATATTCAGACATAATACTTCATAAAAACTATTTTTGAAGAAAAAATATTTTGAAACCTAGAATCACTTTACTAAAAACAAAATAAAACGTATTTATTAAACATTAATTTATGAATTCTAATTATATAAAACCATTTAACATATTTTTTATAATTTATTTATCACTTTTATAAGGATTATTTTAACCCCTATGTTAGAAAATCTATGTTTAAATAATATTTTTATAATATATCTAAATTTTCTTAAAGATCGGTGTTGCGTGTTTAGTAAGATATCAATCTTATTATTCTTTTAAACTAATTTTTGTTGTTGTTACATTTCCTTATTTTATTGTATTTTTGAGTTATATTTTTCATTTTATTTCAGTAATGGGTTATATGACATTCACTATTTCTACACAACCATCATCTAAATGTAGTTTTCTTAGGTGTAACTCAACTCACACTCAACAAAGGAGTTAGTGTGATGGTGAAAAATTAAATATAGTTTTCCCTACCTATGGATGTTGTTATTATGTGGATATATGGTGGAGATACTCATTGTGATTATGTCATTAGGTTGATTTCCTTTCTGATGCAATTATAAGGTTAAGGTGATCTTGATGATTAGGGCTTGAGGTTGATGTCCTTCTTGATGTGAGGTGACAAGGTTAGTGGTAATTGGTTTTTAAGTGTCGTATTTTATAAAATTTTATTTATAGTATGTATTATAATATATATGATTATTATTTAGGGAGTTTAATTTTATTGAGATAGGTTATAGACTCTTTTTATAATGTGATCATGTATCAATTTCATTATTTATGCAATGGATATTTCATATGCTTATTTGACACTGGCATTAGAGTTTTTGGATAATAAAATTTTAATTATAGTTGTATTTTCATCAAAAATTATATATAAATTTTTCCAAGGTTTATAGGTTCATACAGGGGATCAATATTTACTTTATTATCTCATGGTAATGGTGGACATAACATACACCATTAGAGTTTCCACTATCTTCTTTAAAAGTTATTATTTAATATATTATGAATTTGGATTTATTTTAAATAAAATAAAATATATGAAATTACAATAACTTTTGGTTTTATATATTTTATATTTCTTTTATTCTATCGATAATGGGTGTTTACTAGTAGTTTTACTAGTTAGTGTTGGCCGGATAGGCATTGCTTAATTACTCAAGAGGGGGGTGAATTGAGTTTTTTTAAATCACATTAAAAGGAAGACAATTTAAAAACATAAAAAATATCCCATTATTATTTATCAAATATATAGTAAAAATATATAATAATTTGTACACAAGTGATATATATTAGTTTAGGTCAACAGTATCCCCCGGTTCACTCCACCAACAGTTTAAGGATTGGTTTGATTATAATAATATTATACTTATTAATATTTCTAAAAAATATAATTTATCTCATAATTTATACCAATCATAAAACTTTTACATAAGGATTTATAACTTCATTTATCTTGGACATATGGCTTCAAAAATTCTTAAAATTAATCAACCTTAATGTTAATAACTTATGAAAAAATTATTTTGAACTTTTAAATGATTTATCTCTACACTTAAATAGAAATAATTAGTAAAAAAATTGAGGGTTTTTGTGATCATTAAAACATATGATAAGATGGGATATATTGGAACAACATTAGTGTATCAAAAAATACAAACATTTTTATGATAAAAAACCCATTAAACTTATGGAATAAGATTTCATATATTTTTAATAGTTATAGTTTAAAATTAGAATATTTTAATAAGGTACAAATTAATATTTCAGAATATAACATGTGATTAATATTTCTTGTTTATTACTTCTCCCCCTTTTTGTGAGATAAAAAATAATGCTAAAAGAATAAATATAACATATTTAATATATAACACTAAATTTCATAATAGAAAGAATATTTTACTAAATTGAATGAAAATTTGGAATTTACATATATACATAAGGAAAAAAGTTAATAACCCTATATATTAAGAAATTGTAGTAACATGTAAAGTAAGATGAACCATAAAATGTAGGAAAATATAAATTCACTAAATTTTGTTGAATACATAATGACATCATAGGGAGAAAAATATTAGATAACCATATAATAAAGAAACATCATTCCTTTAGCTTAGGATGGGTCTGATCTAATGGTTTAGGTAAAGGGTTATGAGTGGCTTATGGGGTAGGTTTAAGAGTAGTAACAAAAGATGTAGTAGGATTAAATTTAGTGCCTAGATTAAGAGGTGAAACTTTAAAGAGATAAGGATTGGGTATTATAGAAATCTTCTCAAAACAAGTAGCACCAAGAATAAGTTTTTCTATAAGATTCCAATCTACTAAAGAAAAAATATGATCCAAAAAATATTCTAATATTCTCTTTAGTAACCTTAAAAACATTAGAGTACACCAACTTAGGATGTATAGGTCTTGAGACAAAGATTTTACCGAGTTGGCACTAGGTAAGGTTAGCAGCTTGAGATTAAGAATCATAGTACAATGTTATGGGACCAAATCAATCTTCTTACATTTTTCTAGAGTATTGATATCTATTTAATGGAAAATATCTAATAGAATTTCCAATTAAAATTTCAAAATAGGATTTTCCAACTATATTGAGTCTTCTCATTAGCTCATAATTAGATTTATAAAGAAACATTGTATATCCCCTATTTAGGGAAAAGTTGTAACTTTTACTAATTTCCAAATGATTAGTTCTATGGGTTATTAAGAATATATGTAACATTTTATCAAATTATTTGACCTTATCATTTATTGTAACATTCTATTCAATAAAAATCTTAAATAAGTTAATAATTTATTCAAAAAAAACTATTGATCAACAAGAGATTCAAGTTTTGGTTGGGTGATGAGTACAAGATCATCCTATCTTATCTTAGAATCTAATGAATTCTCTAATATATCTAAACAATATTTTATATAAATAGATAATTTGTCTTATTCATGGAAGTATATAGAAGGAATCTTATTTTTAAAATGTTTTTGATACACAGAATAGATCTACATAATTTTCAGTACAATGGATTTATTTTACCAGATTTAAAATAAAGCGCAAGCATGAGCTTTTCGTATGTGTATAATTTCATATTTAGATAATATAATAATGATAATAATCTCCTTAATAATATCATAATATTTTATGCTTTCAGTAATCCTGGATAAATCAACCTGATACATAAAATATACAATCTTCTTTTTAAAATGTTCTAGGTGAGAGACTGAAAAACTAGTAGAGAAATTGAGTGTTTCTCCAAAGAAACTAAAAATTACTTTCCCTTAAAGGAATATTTTAGAATCTTAGAACTCCTAGGAAGTGTATCATAAAATAATGTTCCTAGTGTGGGAATAACTAGAGTATCAAAATTCTAATTTATGTGATACAAATTTATAGTTGTAAAATGAAAATTTTCATTCATGATAGTTTCCCATCCTTTCAAAAACTTGATAACATTTCTATTCTTAGCTGCATATTCATTTCTTTGAAGAATTATATTTTGTTTAAACTATTATAGGGTATCTATAGTGTCCACCTCAAATTATAGATATTAAATCCTTTCACTTAATATATAGAAATCAGAAGAAACTATTTTAAACTCATCTATTATATTTTTTGTTTCATTCAAGACTAATTTATAAATTCCAAATTAATAATATGGAAATAATCTAGTAAGTATATACTAAGCTCTCACCAACCCTTATAACTCATAAATATCCGAATTATAGATAGGATTTAATGGGGTGGGAGAAATCCATTTTAGGAATTTTAATTGAGACACCACAATGCTCTTTAATGTATAAAAATATATCTTTGAAATAGAAATATCCTTCACACCTCTCAGATCTTCTTGAAATTTTTCAAATTCCCACTTAGAAACTGAATTTTTCTAATATTCCATAAATTAATCCTTTAAATTTGACACTTAATTCAAGACCTAAATAAAATCACCAATATTAATAGTTTGAAAATTTTTATTCAAATAAAATTGTGACTTTATCATTTTCATCATCTTGTCCAAATATGACATATAAACTGGGCTATCTTTCAATTACTTTAACTATATCTTCAATGATTAAACATCCTCCATGGGTAAATACGAACTACCTGTGTAAATGTTTTTAAGGTTCCATAGAAAATAAGATTATACATACAACATATCCATCATCTTATATAAATTGATCTTAGAGATTGATTTCTCCATTATTCTCTATTAATCGCCCTTATACGATTTAAACTCATCCTTGAGCTCATTAATGTAAAATTTATAAATTTCATACTCATTAAACACTTATACAAAAATTTTAAAGCCATTAATTTCAAACTCTAAATTATTCTTAATTTGATTAACTAACTATACACCATACTCATTTTTAGAACTAAAATACGGTAATTTCTCAATGTTACCAACTGAACGTAGCTCAATAAATTTTTCCTTACTTCCTGAAGATGGAAGATTCTCAGATATATAACTTTATTGAATCTATTTACCTGATAATAATTAAAACTACCACTTACTAAGTCCTCCAGATACCCTCTATCCATTTCAAACTTTTAAAACTCATATGTGACTATAGGAGATGTGTTCTATGAGACACTTTATTCTATTTCAACTTCATTAATTATCTCCACATTGGATCCAAGTACATGTATATGGTTTACTATAGAATCATCTAGTTTCTCTCTAGAAGGAACATCATTGTGACCATTGAATTCTTAAGGTTCAACTTCAACACTAACACCAGGTCATTCTCGGCTTTCCCTAGTAGGATCCCCATCAAAAGAAGTATAATCCTGAGGATTTTCTTGGAAATATTTCTCCACCTAGGCTATAATATGTTTATCATATTCATCATATACTATATAATTATTATCACATTATTTCATGACATCTAAATCATTCTTTGAGTAATCCAAAAACAATTTCATGTTCTTTATAAAGCCTTTATATGTGGTACTATATTCTTTACATTTAATCACTTTATCATTAGTTACATCAGCATCATTCCACTTATAGATCATATTCAGCATTCTTCCCTAAAGCTGAAACTTAATCCTCTACTTAGGTTGAAGAAAATTATATATATAATGTATCATATACTAAGGAAAGTCTGCCTTCGCATTATTTAACAAAAAATACATCATATTAATGTCCTGAATTTTTTTTCTTGAAATCATTGTCTATATTAGTGATGATATTCTTAATGAACTTTGTGAGGTCCTGACAGTCAGGCTCTAAGTCCTTTTGAGATTTTTTCTCAATGGTAGGATTTTCAAATGAGGATTGCATCAAAACGGAATACTTAATTACATCATCCAAATTTAAAGAGTGGTTATAGTGATACTTACCACCATGGGGAAAATATAAAATTTTCATTTTCCCTTAGAAAATAGTAAAGTCCTTCCCATTTACTTTTGATTATACAACATCTCTATTTTGAGTAAATAAAAACTAATCATTTTCATAAAACCCTCTTACTAAAATTTAAAACATGGATATAGTATTTTAATAATAAAATATCCAATAAATGTTTTTAGAAATGATAAATATTTTTAGTTTGATACACATTTTATGTACCACTCAATATTAGAATCACTCCCTGGAAGAACTCTTTGATCTTTTCTAATTTGATTATATTTATTTTAACTTCTATCATATTCATCAATATATCTCTTGATTTCACTATTCTTATGATAGATTCAATTTTCCCAGAATGTGTCTTAAGGTTTGGATTTAGGTGAAATAGAGAGTGTGTTATGATGTTCAAGAAAAAAGTTATTTTTATCCAAGAGACAGGTTGACTTCAAAATTATTACATAAAAAGAGAAATTCCTCTTGTCACTTTCATCGATGGGTAATTCAAGGATATAAAATAGAAATTATAAACGGAGTAGTCAAAGGCTTTAAGGAATAAATAAAATTAATTTAAATAGTAAAAACATCTTGAAAGAAGATAAATAGTTTTTCTTAGCCAAATCATAATATGTTCACATAAACTCAAACATTTATATTTTAATTTTAATAAAATCAAATCTACCAGTTGATAGGTGATTTATAAATATATTTGAAATCTATTTTTCAATATAAATAAATTCTAAATAGATATCACCCTTCTATGATTGATATCTTAATAAATGATGAATTAGGTAAATGGGTTTGGTTATTTAATGAATTATTGAATTTGTTGAAATGTTTATAGAAGAAGTGTTATCAAATTTGATTGTAACATGACAAAAATTAAATCCAAAATCTACCTGGGTGTGTTTAATCTACAACACTTGTGCATTAAAACTATAAGTTTCTATGTACTCATTTTAAATAGTTGATAATGCAACCAACTATTTCTTCTTACTAGACCATGAAATACAATAATTTTATAGAAAGTGGTAGGTTTTGGGTGTACTTTTTTTATCTAATATTCAACCTCTAATGTCCATAATAGAATATAAAAATAAATGAAACTCAGATGTTTTAAAAAAATATAGGGATAATGAAATTATTCTTTTATAAAATAATAAAATCATTTAAATAATTATCAAATGATACACTTTTGGGTTTTATTGAAATCTAACACAAATACATACTTAAAACATGATATCTAGTCTACTTGTAATTATATAATGAAAACTCCTAATTTTTTATCTACATAGCTTGTTGCCCAAAAATTTCCTAGTTTCATACAAATCAATATTAATATTAGAACTCATAGGAGTTGAATAAGTATTACCATTTTCAAGTTTGACCTTTTTAATTAAATCAAAAATTTATTTACTTTTATCGAAAACATATCAAAAATATTTTTTCTAATTTGAAATACAAGAAATAAATTTAAATATACCATCATACTACTTTCAAATTATTTATTCCTATTATTTGAAAACATATTACATAACATTTGATCTATAATAATAAAAATTATATCATCAAAATAAATTTGATTTAGAAGGTGTCTTTTTTTGAGTATTTTATAAAAAAAATTGGTCTCTAGGAAACCCACTATAAAACGATATGATATAATAAATAAACTCAATATTTCATACTGAGCTTTAGGTATTTGTTCAAGACCATATACAGATTTAGTAAGTTTGAAAATTGAATTTGGAAAATGAGGGTTTTAAAATCCAAAAGGTTGTTCAACATAAAATTCTTCCATTAAAAATCTATTTAAAAATTAATATTTTTAATCTATCCAAAATAATTAAAAATTCATATAAGATAAATGTGCTAAAAATATTCTAATATATCCTAACGGATAAATAAGGGAAATGGTGAAGATATGGTTTTTCATTATTTTTTAAATACGTTCATATTGTTAACCTAACTATTGTAGTATAATAGTACCCTAGGTTGTCTCCCAGTGATACTTCTCTATAGAAGTATCTCTATAAATTTTTATTATTACTATTTTTTATGTTTTCAATTTTGTTTGAGGGGATTAATCTTAATAAAAAGGAGTATAATTTATTTATAAATCGCAAGGAAATTGTAAATAGAAACAAAACAACAAATACCAAATTGAAACAGGTAGTGGTGAATTGAACAGGAAGAAGAAGCGGTAGCCTATGTAGAAATTCTAATGGAATAATCTGTTCTGATTATTTTAAATGAATCTCAAAGTTATAAATATCTAAAAGAATATATTAAAATATCTAATAATAATTCTCATTTACTTCATTAAATTGAATTCTAAAACCAAAATCTTAGTTGTAGATTACCTTTACATAAGATATGATTGATGCACTCAATGATTGTCAATTACAATGACACTATAAAAAACAATATACTCACAATATTCGATCAAGGATTGGGAAATTTAAATAGTGAGAATCTATATCAAACTCCTACTCATCTTAAACTGATGATCCATATTTAGAGATAATTTTAATGTAATTGGAAATGTTTCATTCTCATAATATAAGAAAAATAATAAAAATGTGACATAAAAATTAAACTTCAATCAGTGATATAATTTCAAAGTGTAATAATCTGATGAGAATTAAATTTGTGAAATAAAAGAGTTGAAAACTCCAAAAAAATGTCACTATGAGAATCCACTAGCTTCAGCCACAATAGATTTAGTCATTCTATTAGCATCAGAAGTATCATCATCACTCCAAAATATCTCCTAGTTCTTCCCCCATGATCACCACTCTAGATGTGTTCATTTTTTCCCATTTTTTCCTTTATTTTCTAGCTAGGTATTTTCCTACAAAAACAATATCTTCATTTGGTGAAAGATTTATAAAATAAATAGTTCTCTAACCTTGATTCATTGACTCCGTTACTTTAGAAAACTCTCTCTCTTCCTGAGATTCATACACTTTTGAGGATATAGAAACAGTTTTAGCAAATCACTATTTTTAAGTTGTTATTTTTGTTATTTTTCTTCATTCCAAAAACTTGTTGACATGTGTCAAACCTGTATTAAACTAACCTATGTGCATATCCATTCAACCCCTATAACTTCTACATTAACAATGAATTTTCAATTGATCTGAACTTATTGAGGTGTTGAAACAAACATGTTTGTTAAACACATTTCATGCATGATTCGAACTTCATCACCCCACCACCTACCCAAATTTAGCTTCCAACATCAGTTACATTTATGGAAATTAATGATCACATGGTGTGAATCATTTCTTATCTCTAAAATTTTTGGGATCTAAAACCTTAAGAACTCTTAAACATCATAAAAAACTTGTAGAAAATCAGTATCGGTGAACATAAAACTCTACATAAAGATAAAATTGAAAAAAAGTTCTTCAGATTTTGAGAATCATTTATAGAAAATAACTTCTTTGATGAAAAATCAACATGGATTTTTAAATTATAATATTTATTGGATTATCTAAGGTGGTTACCTTATCTTAGTTCATAGATTTTTATCCTCAGTCGAGTGAATTCAGTATTTTAAAATATTCATAAAATCCAATTAATTTCATCTTCGAACATTCAGCCAGTTTCGAGATTACCCATAATCAATTTCAATAATTGTTCTCATAATCATCCTCAATTGATCCTTCTACTAAAAATAAATCATGTAAAGATATTATTCTTTGAACTAGTTTCATCACATTCTATGTCTTAGATCTATCATCACGAGTTTTGTTTAGGTTCTTAGTGGATTCACCAAACTCGTTTACGCTTGGAAAAAATATTCTTCTTCAATTAAGCTCAATTTTACTTAATTATCTTATATGGTAGTGGAACATATTATGTTTGATGATAAAAATCCTCTTTGATTATTATATATTCATGTTAGGGATCAGACACATTGACCACACTGACTTTTTTAATCCTCAAACTCAAGGATATCCTTTGAGTAAATATCAATTTGATTCATGCTTCTTGAAGTGGTTTCTGATCAGCTTCATGTTTGGGTAATAACTACATAAGATTAATAACCTTAAGTAGAGAGGATTTATGACCATTTATGTTACACCTATAAGGTAATTCTCTTATATGTGCATCTATTTATTTTACTTCCATGGCATTTACTATTTATCTTACACACTCTGACCTTTGTGAGATAAATTATTTTATCTCCATCCCTTCAAAAAAATTATTCTATGCATGTGGTAGGGATTTATATCATATATATGTAGTGATTATTAAAATAAACATATACGTTACACTGTAAATAAAAATTATGGAATTAAAAATTATAAAAATAAAAATATATATAAATGAAAAAAAACAAGTGATCTTATTTAAAAATTTCCAATAGAAAGAACACTAAATTGAATAAATTTAAAATCAAATAAATTAAAAAATAAATAGAAACACTAATTAAAAATTTGGTAGAAAAATAAAAAATAAAACATGTGAAAAATACAATATATCAAAAATTAATAAAAAAATTAATAATTGATAGTTGAAATAAAACCTAAAAATAAAATATTTAAAAGTTTAAATAATGAATAAAAAAATGTAAAACATAAAAACACACCAAATTAAAAAATAATTCAATTATTTATTATTTAAATAAAAAAATAAACAAAAAATATAATTATCCACATTGAAAAATAATAATTTTACATTTCCAATAACAATTTAAGAAAATAAAAACATCAACAAAAATTCATCAACTTTTTAATAATAAATAATTATAAGAACATTTCTATATAAAACACATTAATTTACCATAATTGATATGGTAAAAATGCATTAGAAAAGACAACATAAAATTTTCCCAAATGAAGAATTTTCTTATCCTCAAGAAAAAAATTGACCAAATTTCAGTGACTAAAAAATTAATATTTAAATTGAAATATTTAAAGGACACTATGAATTTATTTTCATAAATATTTTTCTTCACATATTATATCAAGAAACAAAGTGTGAATTCCCTCTTAGAATGAATTCTCTTAGTGTGAAATTGATTATGGTTTTAAAAAGAATATTATAAATTAAAAATTATAAAGTGAATTTAATAAACTGAAATTATCATTCAAATGTAAGTCTAAAAATCTATTTACATCCATAAGAAGAGATAAAAATATTTTAAGGAGTCATAAAAAATAGACACACTTTTGAATGCGGTGGGGTGAAAATTTATTGGTATAGTAAATAACCAATCCAAAAGTTAATGAATAAATAATTAAAAGATAGAGAATAATTATTTCATCCTATATTAGGATTTTCATTTCCTAATCCATTTTAATGAAATATTATGATTTAAATCCAAAATAAAAATTCCAAATAAAATAGTGATTGTATAATTTTTTTCCAAAATTATAATAAAAATTAATCTACTCAAAAGTGTCATCAAAACCATCAATTTAAATAAACATTTTTACCCACAGAATAAATTCTATGTTTTATAGAAAAAATAAAAATTTTGAAAAATTTAATGGGGATTTAATTGCTTTATATTTTGGTATTTTCATCGCATTCGAAGGCATTTTCTCCAAACTAAAAATCTGTAATTTTTTACAATATTAAATTAAAGGTGGGGAAACATGGGAATTAAATTTTAAATTTCAAAAAATATTTAGAAATTCATAATATTAGAATCATGTATGAAGGGTCACAAGAATGTTCAAAGTATTTTTTTCCACACAACACAAATAATTTACAACACACAGCTTGCACAAAAGTGTTTCCTACTAGTTACCACTTCAAAAATTTGTCCCAAAAGTTAAACTTTTTTACTAGTACATGTTCAAGAATGTGAGAAAATAATTTACAAAAAATTAGATAATATTTATCACTAATACACAATAATAAAAAATAAAACTAATAGTAGTAACCATAATGTTTCATCAAAAAAGTCAACATGAAAACAATTCCTTAATTTCAATTTTTTGTATCTCTAAACAGGGTCTAAATTTGAAGCATAAAATAGATTTAATTAAGAATAAATATAAGTAGAATTTAAACTAAAAACTTCCCGAAATAAGAAGTTCTATATTCCTTTTCATAAACTCAAACACACCCCTTATTTCTACTAATTCAAAGACCCATCAGTTAATCAGATTTAAGATCCTAAATATGAAAGCGTTTGACATTAAAGAACAAAAAATAAATCCATGTTTAATAAAACCATATTTTAAGAAAATAAAGGAGGTTTGATTTAATATTCATCAGTTTTTAGCCTCTCTTAATCAATATAGAATATAAATCATCAACTCTAGAAATTAGAGATCAAACCACAGTATATTCTTCATGGTTAAAAAGCTTAATTTATTCACTAGAAATGAAAAATTAGAAACAAAAATAAAATCCTAATAGTACACAAGGATATTTATTTCCCCAAATATTATTCTAAATACAAATAAATATAAATATAAGAAACAAAATAGATTGTTCAATGATATTATGATTCTAAAAAATTAAATCCCCCTTAGGAGGTTCCATAATACTTTCCAGAAATAGTTTAATCTTATTTCCATTATCATTGAATGGAAAATCCATACCAAGATATCTATTATGTATAACACCATATGGGAAAACATGAGTTAAAATAAAAAAACCATCCCATTTGGAATGAAATTTACCTGGGAAAATCTTCAACCTAGATTTATACTATAACACTTTATATCCGATTTAAGATTCTCTTTTCAAAATACCCATTTCATGAAAAAACATTGTTTCCTTCTTAAAAATCATCAAATTTTCATAGGAATTATTAATTATTTTTTACAACTCTCAAAAACAATTATTCTTCTCTTTTACTGCTTTAAAAAGATTCAAATTACATGATTTTTCAGCCCAAAATTCTTTATTCTCTAACTCCATGGGTAAATGAAAAGATCTTCCAAAAACTATCCTCTAAGGTGAAATCCCTAATATAGTCTTATGAGAAGTCCTATACACTCACAAAGAATCCTCAATACTTAATCTCCAATATTTCATGTTTGGGTTTATTTTTTTAAAAAATATTCTTAATATCACCATTCAACACTTTAACTATACCATTCATTTTAGGGTGGTAGGGTGTAGAATCTTTATTAAAAACACCATATAATTTCAATGATTTTTCCTAAGTACTATTATATAAATATATTCCTTGGTCTATGAGAATTACTTTAGCATCCAAAATCAATAAAATAGATTCTTCTTGACAATTTGGGACAAAAATCTAGCATCAGTAGTCCTAGTGGGAACAACTTTAATATACTTTGACACATAGTCTACAACATGTATAATGTTTTAATATTCAAAGGAATTAGAGAATCCTACCATAAAATAAATTCCCCAAACATCAAATTCATAACAAAACAATAAGTATTATTGTTTCATATTATTTCTTTAATAATATTTTCTTTGTAATAGAAAATATTTTCAAGTCCTAGAGAACTCATAAGAATCATTGAAAATGGTAGGCCAAAACAGACCTAATACAATACTTTTATAGTAGTTATCTATGGACCAAAGTGAAATCAATATCTCAAACCATGGTATAAATTAATCACTGAAGAAATATAAAAAAACTGGATAAATTTTCTAATAATCTAGTAAATTCCATAATTCCTCAAGTGAGGATCACCACAAACATATTTACTTGAATCACTAATCAATTTAGTAGATTTATTTTTGTAAAACTAGTGGGGAACAAGTTTATCATCTAAGTACTTCACAATGTTTTGAAGTTACGGTCTCTTTTCCATGGAAAAAAAATATAATCACTTCCATAATAGAAAAAATCTAAAATTTTTAATATATGATTTTCTAGAGAAAAAAACTCAGTAGGTATACTACTTAAATGAGTATCTATTGTGTTATAAATTTCATTCTTATCTTGAATCTCTATTCTAAGATACTTAAGCAATAAGATCCATATAACATGCCTTAGTTTCGATTATTTCTTTTTAATGAGGTATTTAATGGTATAATGGTTATTAATAACCATAACTTTAGACTCCAAGTGATATCTTCTTTACTTATCAAGGTAAAAAACAATATTTAACAATTACTTTTCTTTTATGGAGTGATTTTAGCAGGAAAAATCTAGAGTCCTAGAATCATAGGCAATGTCATGTGATTTTCTCTCCATGTTCTTCCCAAGAACATCCCCTAAAGACAATTATAAATAATCAATCATCAGCTAAATAGGAAATTCTTAATTAAGTGGTTCAATAATTGGTGGAGACACTATTTTTTGTATTATTTCATTAAAGTATTCCTTAAAAATACCATAAAAAGGAATTTCATTTTGAAGAAGTCTTATCAAAGGAAAATTAATTTAGATAAATCCTTTTATGTACATCTTATATAATCTATTATGACCAAGAGAATATCTAACATCCTTTACTATCTTAAAAAAATTCAATGAAGAGATAATTTCAACCTGGGAATTTTTTCATTAAATTCCATTCGTAGACACTTCGAGACCAAGCACAATACCATTCTAAACTATAAATTTCATTTATCAAATTTTAAAACAATTTTATTATCAATAAACACTCTAATAGAAACCCTTAATATTCTCATATAGATCTCAAGAGATGGACCATACACTGTAAAATATTCCATAAAACTGTCATTAATTTCTCAAGAAATTCAGAAAAAATGCTAAGAATGCATAATAGAAAGGTGGAATAGGAATTACATAGTACAAATAGAATTCTTAGACAAGAAAATGTATTGAAAGGGAATGTGAAATTGTTTATAATAGTACTCAAGATATATGTGGATTTTGATGTTTCATAAAAACCATCTAGGAAGTAATAATGGGATTAACAAAAAAACCATTCAAGGATTTGATCAAGAAAAATCATAAAAAAATAGTCCTTTATAGTCACTAATTTAATCCTCCTATAATAAACACATATGCTCCATTTTTTAAGAAATCAAGCTGGAAATTACTATACAAATTCATTCTTAACAACTGTAAATAATTAATTTTTATGTATAGTATGAACTAGACTTACACATCAAAATCAAAAATAGGTTAAATTATACCCACATATAATATGGTGGTCACCTATTGTTTAACCTCTTATAGAAGGGTAGGACTCAATCTCCCCTAAAATCTTCTAACAGATTTAGAATTTTCATTTATGATAATCCTATGCATACACACCAATGGAATAATTTATAGTAAATCATCTAAATAACAACCTATATCCTTATTATTATTATTAATAACCTCTAAAAGTTGGTTTTATTGTTCACTAGATAACCCAATTTTAATTATAAAATTTAATATTGGGTTATCCTCCAAGAAATCAAATTTTAAATTTTTAGGAAATGTTTTAACTTCAAGAGTTGGTGGGTTATCCTCTTTGGAAAAAAATATTTTCTATGGGTTCTTTGACTTGAATTTCAGCCACTAAAACCCATTAAGAATAAAAAAAATATAAATTCATTTACTAGTAGTTTAGTTATTTTTAAGCAATGAAAATGTTTCATCCACAAAAGAAAATTTAGATGCAAGTTAATATACATACGGTGACTGTAAAATGATACTTTGAGAGGATTGTTTTGTTAAAAATAGTTGATTCACAAGGAAATTTTCTCTAAGAAAAAAATATTATCCCTAGTTCTATCATTATATATATAATCTAATTTATTTTTTTCAATTTCAAGTTTAATTTCACATATATATTTAGAATTTCGACCAGTATTACATGTTCTATGAAACTTTAAAAAATAATTTATTTCACTATCATTTTTAGAAAAGTTTCATCCTTATTAGGTTTGAAAATTAAAAATAGCATGAAATTTATTCAAAAACATACTTGCTTTCAGTATATTAATAATAAATTTCAAATTTTCTAGTAGACTCATTTTCAGAAGAATGTTTATTTTCCAATGAATTCTTTGGTTGGTCATATTGAATAAAATTAGGAAATAAATATATAGAAAACCAGTCAATAATTTTAAATTGGTGTGAATAATGGTCCTCCATAGGTTGTTTCATTGATTCAAAGACATGAAAAATTGAACATATTTTCTCCAAATTCTAAAGACAAAGTCCCATTATTAACATTGATTATTGTCTTAGAAGTTATCAAGAATGGTCTTCCTAATATCATTGGTGCATGTAAACCAAATAAACATTCCTACATGTGTAAAAAAAATAGTCATTAGGGAAAACAAGATATTTTACCCTTAACAACACATATTTAATGACTCCAACTATCTTAACTAATATCCTTTTAGCTTACTAGATAAAAAGACCAAATTTTTTAGGCTCTCCAACTTAAATGGATGAAATAGAAAAATAAGGCATAACATTTATGAAGGATATTAAATATAACATATCATATTTAAATTGATGACTTCAAATAATATAGGGGATATATAATGTACTTTGATCCTTGCATTTCACAACGAGGGAATGTTAGATCATAGAAGAAACATTTCTTCCCAAATTAACTTTCTTACCACCCTTGAACTTCATTTTATGGGTGTATATCTCATTATGAAATTTAGCATAAAGAGGGATCTATTTCACAACATATAACAAATGGATAATAACTTGGAATTTCTTACAAGTTTCAAGCATTTCAATTTCCATTTTAGTTTCAACATTATTCTTGAAAGGAGGGATTTCCAAAGGATAAGGTGGAAACTCCATGTACATTTTCAGGACATATTCATATTTATTTTTCCCTTTGGAAGATCCCATTAGATTTATAAAGTCCATATAGATTATTTTGTGATATATTTATTTCTTTTTATTTTTTTTCTTATTCTATTGGTTTTTGGATATTAAGATCTTTTATAGTTTCATCGGGTATTAATATAGTGTCAGAAGGTATTTTTATCACCCCATCATGTGATTTTCCATTTGTTTCATAATTATATCTATCTTTTTAAAGTTATTGTTAATTATATTTATTTGGGGGGTTTTTAATTTTATCCCCACTTCTATGAATAATTACACAAACTTTCTCTCTTCCTCTTTGGTTCAATTTATATTATGATTAAAAAGTACCACTAATTTGATTTTTCAAACCACTAATTTTAGCTTCCATCTGAACCATTTGAGATACCATATTTTGTAGTAAAAATTTTTATTATTTAGAAATATGTTTTTTTCTTTTTAGCCATCAACTAAATATGTTCTTAATTATTTTTATGTCCTTATTTTTTCTTATTTTCTTAATTTTGAATGTTTTTGTAACTAACACCAGTTTGATTTTTATAATCATTTCGATTTTAACTATTCCTTTCATTAAAATTTTGGGGCTAGTAATTTTTGTTTGGTTGATAATTAGTCCCAATACTATTATTATATTAGTTATTATAGCCTTGTCTGAAAAATTGATTAGATTGTAAAGTCCTAGATAGAAAATTATGGTTGGGAAATTGGTTGTTTGGGTTTTTGTAAAAGGGTTTTCTATGAAATATTCAATTAAAACGTTCAAAACTCTCTTTAAAGTAAGGATAGAGATCATTTAAATGAATAGTATAAGAAAAAAAATTATTGTGTATTTGAATGAGATAAAATGATTTTGGTTGAAATTGTGAAGAGATAGAGTTTGTCATCATTTGTCTCATCATACTAGAAATATCACTCAGTTGTCTCTCTGTATGTCTATTTTTAGAATTTGAAATAGAATCTCCCATAACTATTTTTACATGAAAAAGTACCCTTTTACTGAATAATTATAAAATATGGGCCATGTTTGAAATGATATTCCAAGAATCTATGGGTTTTTTTATCAAGAAGCTCTTATCCTATCGCAACATCTATCATGCTTCTATCCATCATGACTAAAAATTGGTAAAATTTTTTTGGATATGTAGCTAGTTGGAAATTTGGTTGTGATGGATTCTAGAACATAGTTTTTTAACATATACCAATACTCATGTAAAATTTCCCCTTTTATCTTCCTAATACAAAAAATGTCTTTTTTAGTGAGGCAAAACTAGAATCCAAGAAGAATTTCTCTAGAAATATCTTCTTGAGTTGGAGCCAAATTTCTTTCGAGGTGGACTAGGAGTGGTAGTACCACTCCTTAGCCACCCCATCTAAATAAAAATGGAATAACCTCATTTTTATTTTATAATTAAGAAACCATTGAGGTTTTATGGTGATGTACACCATATAAAACTCTTGAAAATGATTGTACGGGTCCTCACCCAACAGCCTAAGGAATTTGGGAAGACAATGTATAAATCACAATCTATGTTTGAATCATAGGGATATTTTTAGATATCCTAAATAGTTCAACTAACTCTCAAAATCATAAGCAAAAATCTTCATCAAGGTTCTCTGTTTAGTCATGTTATCTCAGTTCATAAAATGTATTATTTTTATAAAATATTATACTGGTGTTTCTTTTTGTGTTTTTCAAAATTTTCTGGATTTTAAATTTCTAGGACTTGTTTTTTTTCTACAGTTTTAGTTCTAAGATTATAATAATTTTCATTTTTTGAATTTTCAATGTTTTTATTGGACATAAAAAAGATTTTCTAAGACTATTTTATACCTTATTTACATTTTTTTAAAGAAATTATAATATAATTATTTTTTTAAGACTTCTTATAATCCTCCCTGAAAACAAAACCAATTGGATATATGGGTTTTTTATCTCTCTTAAAAATTCTAATTTAACTAATATAGTACAATATCACCCTTGTTTTTCTCTCAACGAGACTTCCCTCTATGAGTATCTTTTTAACTTTTTATTATTAGTATTATTTTTTGTTTTTAATTATTTTTTTAGGGGATTAATTTTTTTAAAGTAATTTGATCTAATTATAAAGATAAAAATAATTTTAAATAGAAAAAAATATAGACCAAATTGAAACAAGAAGTATTTATTTGAACATGAAGAAGCATCTACAGCCTCTATAGAAGTTATTATAGATTAACCTTTCCTCATCATTTTAAATAAAATTCAGAACTATAAACCCCTTAATGAATATATTGAAATATTTAATATTTCATCACATTATGTTTATAAAATTTATGTATACAACTAAAATATTAGATGTATAATCTCTATTCATAAGAGTCGGTTAATTAAATCAGTGATTTCTAAGTATAAAGACACTATCGACACTTGTTGTCATTATAATCTTTGATCAAGGATTGAGAGATATAAATAGTGAGAATCTACTTCAAACGGTTACTTAGATTGAACTAACAAAATGCATTAAAATAGAATCACACACCAATAATAAATGTTTTTTTCTTGGAATGGAATAAAGTGAATCAATTAAGTGATAGAATAATTAAACTTCAATTAGTGATGAAATTTCAAAGATCAATATTCTGGAGAGAATTACCATTATGAAAAAAAATATATGAAAAATCATAAAAATTTTACTATGATAATACACCAAATTCAAACACAAAAAAATTATATTGACATAACTGAGGTGCAGAAGATATCTTTAATCTCTATTTTCATCCTTATTTGAAGTAGTGGCAGCACTTCTGAAGATCTCCTAGTTCTGATCTCATGATCACTACATTAAATGTGTGTTTTTCTCTCATAAATTACTTTATTTTCTATCCTGGTATCATCCTACAAAAAACCATCTTTTTTTGGATATAGACAAAAAAAATTAATCTATTCCCTAACCTTTAGTCGCTAACTCATATTCTTTAGTAAACTCTATCTTTATCATATTATGACAATAATCGGGTTTAAGTAATAGTTCCTATAAAAAACATTTTTTAAGTTGTTATTATTATTATTTCCTTCTTTCCAACATATTATTGACTCATTTAAACCCTTCATTCAACTAGTTGTGTCATTGAAATGAACAACCTTGTTAAAAAATCATGCACATTTCGAACTTCATCACCCCATATCTTATCCAAATTGTACTTCCATCTTCCGTTCATTATAAGAAAATGAATGAGAACCAGGTGTGAATTTTTTTCCCATATCTAAAAATAGTATGATAAAAAACATTAATATACCTCTATAATCATACCAATCCTATATTAAACTACTACCGACAAACACAAAAAATCTGCATCATCTTAAAATTATGCAAAACAGTTCTTCAGATTCCAAGATTATGTCATAGATGGATACTTTATTGATAAAAATTCATCTTGAATCTTTAAATTAAATAATTTTTTAGATAATATAGGGAGGTGAACTGGTATCATTTATCATATTTCTATCCTTATCCAAACAAAACCAGGCTTAAAAATATTCATTAAATCAGAGTAATATCATCTTCAAACCTTTACTCAACATTGAGATTACCCAGAATCAATTTCAATTAATGTTCATGGACTCATCTTCAATTAATTTGTGATGATTAAATGAACTAATTCTATTCATTAAATACACATTTATGTAAAATTTGTAGGTTTATCCCCATAAACCTACAAATTGATGAGAGCCATTAGAGATCATTGGAGGAACTCTGTTGGAACAAGACAACTGAATCGAGGTTCCATAATTGTTGTGTAGTGGAATTAGAAGTTCTCACCAATGATAATAATGTATCTTTTCTCGTCATCAGTGATCAATACAAATCAAGGTAGGATCTCGTTTTTCTTGGATTTAGTCCTATTTTATGATTTCTAATATGAATGTGAATAAATCAACTAATAAATTGATTTTAGGATCATATATATTGTGGGTAAATGTTATATTTATCTAAGAATTAAAGGAAATTTACTTGTGATTATTTATTTATATCTTCATTCCTTTTTCTAAGGGAAACAATTCAATGCCTACACTAACATTGCCTAAGATTCATTCCTCGTGTTTTTTATTATGCTTTTTTTCCACATATCTTCATTCATCATAGGAAAATTTCTTGTCATGTGGTTTGAAAAATATTGATAAATAAAATTTTGTGCACCTATTTCTTGGTGAAACAATTTGATATCATAGATCTGGGCTTAGTACAACATAGAGATTGTGAGAATATGGAAGTTTAAATAGATTGAATGGATTTGGGATACCTGATATCATTTTGTTCATACCACAAAATTTTTTGACCTATGATGATGTTTTCTAAATAGATTAAAATTATAGAATCTAGTTTTCAATGATAGAAAGGCTCGTCCAATGATTTTACTTTTGTTTCTAGCTGAAGGCATGAATGGATCAATAATCAGAAGTACAAATTAATCCACAGGATCTAGATCTATAATAATAGATAAATTCTATAGTCATGGTATTTATTGTAAATCTACACACATTGTGGGATCCTCACAGTGATATATAGGGTTTTTTGATCAATTTAAGTAACACATGGTGTGTGACCATTTTACATGATATGTGACCCTATCACATGGTGTGTGACTCTTCCAGTTTGTCATGACATGTACCTCAGAGGATACACAGACATGACCATGAGTACATGGGCATGGACATGCCGTGTACTCAGACACAAACATGGATAATCCATGTGTACATGGTAATATACATGTACTTGGACAAGGTCGTAAGTATAGAGACAAAAAATGTCATGTACTTTAACACAAACATGGGAATGATCTGTTTACATGGGAATGACTCATTTCTAAAGGTACACATCGTGTACTCCTAGTACTTTTCATTTACTCCTTCGAGAAGGCTTAGATCCCTTGTCCTCGTCATCTTAGAAAAGTTTGATTAGGGTGTGTTCCCTATATCAATTCCCTGAGGGTTAGTATGTAATTGTATCCTACACATAAGATAGTGATACCTTCTGTAATAAATCTTCGATAGAATTGTTGGAAACCTTCAATGAGGCATGGATTGATATCATCTAACATTATTTCCCTAGGTGGAGTTCTTAGTATCATCATGACTAACACTATGCTGGAACTGATCATATACTTTGATAGTTATTCCATATTGAGTTTTTAGTATACCCCATGGACTTGGGTGTCATTCTCAACTATGTATCATATCACTTCTTACTTCTAGAATATCCTTCCTATGATGAGACCTAACATTAATGGCCTCTCAAATGAACATCATTAGGGTTATCTGACTCATAGAGTTTTTTCTCCAAGATGAGTGCTATTATGAACCTTAGAATGCAAATTATAGGCTAGTATTATGGTTGTGACTTTACCTTAAGACCATGTGTCATTGTTGAGTATATCTAGTTATTATTGGTATACGTGATGTAGACATATACCTGTGTAGAGCTTACTATTATTCTTGTTGTTATATCCTTTGTGGTTTTATGGTGTCCTACTAGGTACTATTATTCTCAGCCTATCATGGGATTTTCTTGAATGTGTTATGTATTGTGTAGATGATCGACCTTTTGATGGAGTCCAATAGGGACTAAGACCATATGGTGATTAGTGATCTAGATAGATTGAGGTGACTTCCCATGGTTATCTTGACTGTAGTCCCCATCTATACATTTAGGTTGGACTTGTTTTCAGAATCTTGGTGGTGGGTATGTGTTTTTTCCTATTTAATTTCCATTTACTTGTTATTATACTTCAATTATGGGATTTAGATGTATTAATTCATGGTTTGTCATTTATTTTGAATTTATTCGTGGTATGGGATTGGATGTGTGTGTGTGTGTACAGGTACTTTAGGCTAAGTCCTCCCATTTTAGTGATATGCCTTCTTGGAACTAGTCTCATGCCCCTGCACTATTGGGGGTGGTCTTGAGGAGTTACAACATGGGCCCCATTGGGATGTTTCATGACAGTGTGGTATCAAAGGATTCAGTTCTACCTTAGGACTAGAGTCTATGACATTGGTTTGTGGAAGTAGTGATAAGTGTTTTGATGTCATAATTTAGGATAGGGACTCCAGTGTTGGTGCGGTGACTGATGTATCCATACACCAAGACTCAGATCACCTACCATTCAACTTGGTACATGAGAACACTATTTGAAAAGAAAACAATGGTGCATGCATCATATAGGAATGAGTTGTGGTTTCCATGTCCTTCTTGAGTTATACCTCCATATATACTGATTGATTGAGGTATATCATGTTTATTTTAGGATTCCTCTATGACATATTCTATCTAGGATTCAACATCAGGATCAGGAGGATGGTCCCATCAGTGATGATAGATTGATTCATGGGCCTATTCTAGAGGTGCTACCTCCAATTGGTACACCAGTTATACCACCTCCTGTAGAGTAGTATATGGTACCCGTAGTACTAGTAGATCAGGTGTGAGGGATGAGTTCAATTCACGAGTTTCAAGGACAGTGACTATAACAAACCGAGATTTTATGAGAATTATTCTTTTTAATTTCTTTGATTTCTTTTGTTGTACGCTACACCAAGATTATCTTGCGCTATACGCAACACCTTATTAGCTTGCAGTTTATGCAACACTATTATTGGATCGTATTACACACAATTTCAAGTTCGTTTGATAGTAGTTATTCTACACAACATATATTATATATATATATATGTTCAATGTATAAATGTAATATGGTTGGATTCTGTTATACGCAACAACAAAGGTTTCTTTCACTACACGCAACCCTAACTTGGCTTGCATTACTCGCAATTGCAACCTTCCTCGATAGCGTGTGTTGTATGCAATACCGGGTTTCACTAAACAACGATATATGGTTATAATATTATTATAAATTATCCTTAATGAATAGTAGTAAATACATTTTGAATTTTATGACATTATAATTCATCTTAAACATTTTATAGAACATGGTATGAGAACAAAATAAATTTTTCGGGTAAAATAAGTATTTTTCAAATAAATGTAGTTTTGTCGCCTTTTGATGGCACACTCATTTTAAATATAATTTTTGACAAGTATATAAGTTAAATTTTACAAAATAAACATCTTATTTTTAATCATCATATAAAAATTTACATTGGATAAAGTTTTGATATTTTTCTGATAACTTTCATATTTTAATGAATAGTAAAAACACGCTATATTTTAATTAAAAAAACTTTTTTCATCATTATAATTTATATGTTTAAATTATAATATTTAATGGTTTTAAAGTATAAATATAATATATTTTTACCATTTAATATAATATATTTCATTATCATTGATTTTACATTGAATTCATAGGTAAAATCATTTCAATCTTTTGCAATATTTTAACTTTTAAAACTCATTTTCTTAACAATGGGATTATTTTTAAATTAATTTCTGCAACTTTGGTGTATTGAATTTAGAAAAATGGATTCCATATTTGGAATCAGTGGGTCCAAATTATGTTAATAGACTACTTTTTATTTTTGGGCATTATGAATAGTAACTACAGTAAATTTTATTTACCATAATAAAAGGTAAATCGGGTAATTAAGGGTAAATATAATATTATAAAATTACCCTAAAACTTGTATTAATATAATTGTATGCTTATATTTTGTACTAAGGCATATTTGGGTCTAAATGTAATCCATTGGAACCCACTTGGAGGTGATTAAGACCTTTAGTTTATTTTATTTAAAGGAAAGTGAAATATGTCTCACCCAACTTTAATAATTAAAGTATTTTTAATATAAGTTAATACAGAATATAAATTCGGTTATAAATACTCATTTTAAATATAAAATGTTTTTATTTATCATGGTAATTTATTTATAATTTTTAAGAGATATTTAATTAACTTAATAGCTTATACATTAATGATGCAGAAATTATTTATTTAGTGAAAAATAAGTAATATAGTTTTTATTGAAATAATAATACCCATTAAAAGGCTCAAAAACCTGACCAAAACTTATTGGTAGTGTATATATACACCATAAGCATCCAATGACCAAATATTTGACCGTTTGGAGTCTTATAAAAGTGATTATGACACTTATATTATATTACTTTAAATGATGTCAAAGTTGTCACCTTCATAATTTAATAAATATAAAATTTTAAAAGTTGGGTGTTTTAGAATATAAATACGACTAAAAGTATTATTATGAAATATATTAGATTTGTATTCATCCTAGTATTTTATTTTTAAGTTTTATACTACAAATAAGTATATTTAATAATTATAAAAAAATGTTTTAGAAATTATTTTATTAAGAGAAGTATCAAATAAATTGTTTTACAAATAGTAAAATAAATTTTATATGAACTATTTAATGTGCTCCACTAATTTTCTAGATGAATATGACTTGTTAGGAAACTATTAAATATTTTATTTCTAATATATCCTTTGTGTGGATTTTATTTAAATTCAAATAAATGAATAGTGTTAAAATTGACACTATTGTTATTTTATAAAAATAACATATTATTAAATTGGTTAAAAATCAAAAACAAAATATTTAAAAATTATAAATTGAAATTTATATAGTCTAGAATGTCATAAAGTATCTAATATGGAAAATTAACACCACATAAGTTATTATTTATACCTATTTAAAATTTAGAATTTTATTACCACAAATAAAATTAAATAGATTAAATAAGGATAAATAAAAATGATAAGGTTTAAAATAAGATAAAAACATGTATAAATTTTTTTGGTTGAGGATATTACAACCCTATATCATATAATATTATAATTGTGTAATATTTGGTGTTTTTTATGTGGGTTTTGAATTTATATTAAACTAATATTTTTGAGGATTCCAAAGGTGTCCCTCTCCATCCTTATAAAAGGGCACCTCCTCCATCTCATCTTTACACAACTTTGAGCCTTCAAGCATGGAACACCCCTTCCATTTCCCTTTTCAACTTCCCTATAAATATTCTAGAGGTCATGTTCTTCTTCAAAGACCAATTTTAGTGCCCTAAGAGGAGGTTTCAAAGAGGCGTGTCGAAGAAGAGGTAATATCCATTACCGATTCTTTCAAATTTCATTCTTCTTCAACTTCTTCTTATTTAGTTGTTTCATTACGAAGTAATAACATCAGTATTAATTATATACTGATATGTTATTATAAATATGAAACAACCCCATTTCACCTTCTATCCATCCTACGGAAAACGAAATCACCGCTCGTGCGTACGTACGGAATACCGTCTCCACGCCGTGGTGTAATCTATTTTTCCACCACCACCTTAATTGGATGGGTATAATGGTGTAAAGAATAACTACATATGATTAGTATAACATCATACTGGTTATATTATATTATATCATCCACTCTAATTCCATTCAATAAATATGGTAATGATATCATCGCTCGTGCGTACGTACGGATTATCATCTCCACGATGCGATGAGATTCATTTTCCATGTTAACAATTCAAGAATGATTATAAAGTATATATAATAAGTAATCATGAAATATATGACAAAATAATTCTACTGTATTTATGTATATATATATATATATATATATATTTCATCTACTTAATTCCATTCAAGTCAATAAGGAAAGGAAAATAATGGTTATGCATACGTACGGCCTACCGTCTCCATGAACACTATATTTCATTTCATTCATCTATCTATTATATATATATATACTGAATATATATGATATATAAATCATGATTTACATTCTATAAGTAATTAAATCATGATATAAGTAATAATAATATCAAGAACAACAAATCAAAACACGTACGATAAATAAAACGATTTTACCCAAAACGCTGCTTTAACATGTAACTTACAAAAGAATGGGTAATATAAAGTCATAAGTGAACCATATATGATATCATAACAATGAATATGATTCTTTAATAAGTCAATTGCATTATTTAAATCATTATACAGGAGGTTCAGATACATACGAAGCATATCGGACATAAGGTAGGGGATAATTTTGCAATCTCATTTTTATCCGAGATTGGTTATACGTAAGTATTTACTGGGGTTATATTTTTCATCCATGTCCATAAATTTTTTTTCATAAAGTGTTTAATATTATTCCATGAAATTTTAAAGTCATTCTTACTCCTCTTTTAATTTTACATTGTGTTATGGAAGGAATCTTTCTTTTGTTTACCATACGAGAAACTTTTTGACTTTTTATGGAAAAATTACAAGGAGAATTATTTTTAAATTATACGACATGAATGGATTTTTTACAGTTTCATAACGCCTTATTTTAATGAATATTACTCTATAATATTTCATTACTATATACAAAAAAATTCTTTTCTTTTAAAATTTCATGGCATTTTGTGAAAAGAAAATTATTTTGAAGAAGAAATGATATTTTCCTCAAGAATTCATTTCAAGTGTTTTATCAAAACCATTTTCCATATAAGATGACATTATTTCATATGTGTGTGTTTCAAAGTATAATGTCTCTATTATTTAAATGGTTTCACTTTTCTTCTGATGAAATGATATCCATTTGTTTTATATGTATTATGTTATGATGGGATGATGTTTATGAAACCCATTTTATTCTTTGGGTTATGATGAATGATTTATGTTTATGTTGTGGCACACGTAAGAATGATTTAATTATGAGATGGGTGGGACCTATAACTCCCTCCAATGAATAGGGTAAATATTTATATCTCATGATATAGACATGGCTGGAAAGGTAAGTTAATCTGGTTCAGTGATACAGGACAGGAACGAGGAGTGAACTCGATTTAGAAAGGGACTTTGTCCACTAATATAGTCTTGGCAGTAATTCCTTAGCTACTATGGAAATAATATCATGTGATTAATGGTTTTACACAATTACATGTTTTATTTCCATGCTATTTTATCATGATTGATGTTCCTTTATGATATATTCCTTACGTACTTCCAATATTTATGTCTTTGCTCAAGATTATGATGTTTAGATTTTATGTTCATGTTTTTGCATTCAAATGTTTATGGATTGTTTTATGTTCTCTATTCTTTCCTTTACTAAGCATTTGAGATCACCATTTTTATGTTTTTTTCCCCAGGATAAAAAAGAAAGGTTTTATGTAAGAAAAAAAGGGAGATCTTTATGGGAGATGTTGAAGATATTCCACCAATATTAGAAGATTAAGTTCCAAGTTTCCAAAAACACTAAACTATTACGGTCCTTCAGTGTTGGTTCTTGTTATGTATTAAGTATTCTGAAAAATTTATGTAATGTCCATGTACGTCAAACTTTGGGTCTTTATAGTTGGTATCAGAGGAAAGATTTAGTTAACCTTCGGAAACTAGGATGCAAAAACATTAGTGAGATCCCTAAAGATATTTCTATGGTATGTCTAGGGATGTACCTAAGGTTAAGTATAAGTATAGTTTATAGTCCTAGAATTATGGTAAAAATATTAGAATTAACCATAAGATGTTATATATTGAAGGTAATCCCCCTTTATTTTGTTGTTTTCCCTAGCATGATTTTTTCCTCTCACACTATTCTTTTTGGGTTTTAGTCAATGTCTAGAACCCGAAGGAACTGTATTAATGATGAATGCAATGGGAAATGAAATGATTGTACCCTTGAGCAACCAAATGTTATGGGAGATGGAATGAAAAATCTTGTAGCCATTCTCACACAACTTTCTCAAGCTAGGAATCATGCTGGACTTCCAAACGAGCAAAGGAAGGAGCAACATTCTGTTGAATCCTTCATGAGTCAGTGTCCACCTTCTTTCAGTGGGTCTTCTGATCCACTTGTTGCGGAACAATGGATCAGAACCATTGAAAAGATGTTTTCCATACTTATATGTTAGGAACATGAAAAAGTCATTCTAGCTATTTACCAATTAAATGGTGAAGTAGATCAATGGTGGACTCTAATTAAGAATACGAGGCCCCGAGATGAAATTGAATCAATTGAATGGGATGAGTTCAATAACTTATTTTTCAATTAGTAATTCCCTTGTATTCTTCTAACAAATATGGAAAAGTATTTCCTTGAGCTTAAGAAAAAGGATGATGAATCTTTTGGTATATACTAAGTGAATTTTACAAGGCTTGCAAGGTATGCATCTGGCTTTATCATACAACCAGAAAGTAAAGTTGATCAATTCTTCAGTGGCTTAAAACCAAGTCTTCAAAGGGAATTAGCTATAAAAGACTTCAGTAGCTATGAAGAAATTGTGCGTTGTGCTATCAAGGTAGAAATGGAAGTTGGAGTTACATATCAATCTCATGGTTTTGACAAGAAACAAAATATGGAGTTCAAGGATAAATCTCAGAATAATGGTGAAAGGAAGATGAATGTTTCTTTATGCTCAAAGTGTGGAAAGAAGCATGGTAGAGATGGTCATAAAGGGACTAGAAAATGTTTTAAGTGTGGAAAAGAATGTCATCGATCATCTGAGTGTCGAAGTAATGGAAAAAAGGTTTCTAATGATGTGAATAAAGAAAATACCGCAGATAACGCACCACCAACACTTCAATGCTTCATGTGTAAGGAGATGGGGCATTATGTTAATCAATTCCCTAATCCAAGTGTTGATGATGATCAATGTGAGAAACCTCTTAAGGAAAAGGATAAAGGGAAGTCACATGCGATCAATATTTTTGATGTTGAGTATGACAATGATGTTGTGTAATGATTAAGTGTTTATGTTATGGGATTTCAAAATAGTATCATGGAATCTCATTTATGGCATCATGGAATTCTGGAATATCTATGTATTGGTTTTCAATAATTATATGGTACTAGTAACCATGAAAAGTGATTGAAATATTTTTGGAAAGGAGACGATATGCGCATAATGAAGTGATAAATAAAAATGAAATGAGCTCATGACTGATATAAGGACAAATTTATATCATGGTTTGAGTATATTGAAATATTTGGGATTTTGGTATTTCGAAAGTGTTAAATTTTGACAACATTCATGTTTTCAATAAGGGTCAATGGGTATTCATTTTTCAAGAGAATACATGATTAAGGTATTCACATGTTTGTAATTTGACCAACAAGATATATCGTATGATATATGGGGGATAAATTATGGTATTTAAATGATTGATAGATGACATTTCTAGTAATTGTTTTCATTATACTATGAGCATGGACAGAAGTATTTTGGATAAGTCTAAAGATTGGAATGGATTATGTTGGACATAAGTCAGTACTGTTTAAGGCTAGAACTTTTTTCGATATTATTTATGGAATGTTATAATAATGTAGTTTTAGAAAAAGGACAACCTGTAGGACGGGTGACAACTCATTGCATCGGACAAGGCTGTGGGAATCGAACCCACAACCGAAGTGCGACAGGCCTTTATTGCCTACCACTGGCCTACAGGAAGTACCCGATTAGTATAAACAATTTTTATTATATTAAGCGGTATGATATATGAAGTATAAGTCCATTTTAGGAACCATATATGATTAATCTCACTATATATGGACTTATTTATATTTAATAACTTTTGTTATCCTTTTGTTTGAGATAGATGGAATGACCTATCATTCTATCGCATGATCTACTAACACTTCTTGGAAATGATCTTGAAAACAAAATTTTTTTGTCCTAGTGTCCTTATATCCAATGAATCAGATGGTACCTTAAATCATCAAAAATTTATGGCTTTGTGATTGTTGGCTCTTTCATAGCCATGTTCTCTACCACTCTCCATCAGAACTTGATGGTTATATTTCTCTTCCATATCCATATTTTCACATATGTTCTCATATGTGGAAACCCATTGATTAGTTAATTTGGGTAACCGTTATGTTTCATACTTTAGTTTTTAAATTTAAGTTTTTGTATTCCATTTTACAATGTGGGTTTCAATTAAAGAAACTTTCAAGTTGAAAACCATTTATAACCCCAATGAATTTTGAGGGAGAAATTCATTTTAAGGGGGGTAGAATGTAACAAACCGATATTTTATGAGAATTATTCTTTTTAATTTCTTTGATGTCATTTTTTTTACGCTACACCAAGATTATATTGAGCTATACGCAACACCGTATTAGCTTGCAGTATACGCAACACTATTCTTGGATCGTGTCACATACAATTTCAAGTTCGTTTGATAGTAGTTATTCTACGCAACATTGAGTGTATATATATATATATATATTTATTCAATGTATAAATGAAATATGGTTGGATTCAGTTATACACAACAACAAAGGTGTCTTGCACTACACGTAACCCTGACTTGGCTTGCATTACACGCAATTGCAACCATCCTCGATAGCGTGTGTTGTACGCAATACCGGGTTTCACTAAACAACGATATATGGTTATAATATTATTATAAACTAGCTGTTATGAATATTAGTAAATACATTTTTAATTTTATGACATTATAATTCATCTTACACATTTTATAGAACATGGTATGAGAACAAAATAAATTTTTCGGGTGAAATAAGTATTTTTAAAAAAATGCAGTTTTGCCGCCTTTTGATGGCGCACCCATTTTAAATATAATTTTTGACAAGTTTATAAGTTAAATTTCACAAAAATAAACTTCTTATTTTGAATCAGGATACAAAAATTTACATTGGATAAAGTTTTGATATTTTTCTGATAACTTTCATATTTTAATGAATAGTAAAAACACGCTATATTTTAATTAAAAACAACTTTTTCCATCGTAATAATTTATATGGTTAAATTATAATATTTAATAGTTTTAAATTATAAATAGAATATATTTTTACCATTTAATATAATGTGTGTCATTAGCATTGATTTTACATTGAATTCATAGGTAAAATCATTTCAATATTTTGCAATATTTTAACTTTTAAACTCGTTTTCTTAACAACGGGATTATTTTTAAATTAATTTTTTCAACTTTTGTGTATTGAATTTAGAAAAATGGATTCCATGTTTGGAATCAGTGTGTCCAAATTATGTTAATAGGCTACTTTTTATTTTTGTGCATTATGAATAGTAACTATGGTAAATTTTATTTACTATAGTAAAAGGTAAATCAGGTAATTAAGGGTAAATATAATATTATAAAATTACCCTAACACTTGTCTTAATATAATTGGATGCTTATATTTTGTCCTAAGGCATATTTGGGTTGAAATGAAATCCATTGGAACCCACTTGGAGGTGATTAAGACCTTTAGTTTATTTTATTTAAAGGAAAGTGAAATATGTCTCACCCAACTTTAATAATTAAAGTTTTTTTAATATAAGTTTATACAGAATATAAATTCAGTAATAAATAATAATTTGAAAGATAAATTTTTTTTCTTTGTCATGGTAATTTATTTATAATTTTTAAGAGATATTTAATTACCTTAATATCTTATACATTAATGATGCAGAAATTATTTATTTAGTGAAAAATAAGTAATATAGTTTTTATTGAAATAATAATACCCATTAAAATGCTCACAAACCTGAAAAAAACCTATTTTTAGTGTATATATACACCATAATCATCCAACGAAAGAATATATGACCATTTGAAGACTAATAAAAGTGATGACAACACTTATATTATTTTATTTTAAATTATGTCAAAGTTGACACCTTCATAATTTAGTAAATATAACATTTTAAAATTGGGTGTTTTAGAATATAAATCCTACTAAAAGTATTAATATAAAATATATAAGATTTATCTTCATCCTAGTATTTTATTTTATTTTTTATGCAACAAATAAGTATATTTAATAATTATACAAAAATGTTGTAGAAATTATTTTATTAAGAGAAGTATCAAATAAATGGTTTTACAAAAAGTAAAATAAATATTATATGAACTACTTAATGTTATAAATAATTTTATAGATGAATATGACATTTTAGGAACCTATTAAAAATTTTATTTTGAATATATCCTCTGTGTGGATTTTATTAAAATTCAAATAAATGAATAGTGTCAAAAATGACACTATTGTTATTTTATAAAAATAACATATTATTAAATTGTTTAAAAATCACAAAAATATTTAAAAATTATAAATTGAAATTTATATAGTCTAAAATTTCATAAAGTATCCAATTATGGAAAATTAACAACACATAAGTGATTATTTATAACCATTTAAAATTTAGAATTTTGTTACCACAAATAAAATTAAATAGATTAAATTAGGATAAATCAAAATGATAAGGTTTAAAATAAGATCAAAACTTGTCTAAATTTAATTGGTTGATTAGATTACAACCCTATACCATCTAATCTTCGAACTGAGTCATTTTTTGAGGTTTTTATGTGGGTTTTGAATTTATATTAAACTAATATTTTTTAGGATTCCAAAGGTGCCCCTCTCCTCCCTTATAATAGGGCACCTCCTCCCTCTCATCTTTACACAACTTTGAGCCTTCAAGCTCAGACAACCCCTCCCCATTTCCCTTCTCAACTTCCATAGAAATATTATATTGATCCTGTTCTTCTTCAAAGACCAATTTTAGTGCCCTAAGAGGAGGTTTCAAATAGGCGTGTCGAAGAAGAGGTAATATCCGTTACCGATTCTTTCAAATTTATTTCTTCTTAAACTTCTTATTCTTTAGTTGTTTCATTATAAAGTAATAACATCAGTATTATTTATATACTTATATTTTATTATAAATATGAAACAACCCCATTTCACCTTTTATCCATCCTACAGAAAATGAAATCACCGCGCGTGCGTACGTACGGAATACCGTCTCTACGCCGTGGTGTAATCTATTTTTCCACCACCACCTTACTTGGATGGGTATAATGGTGTAAAGAATAACTATATATGATTATAATAACATCATACTTATTCTAAGATATTATATCATCCACTCCAATTCCATTCAATAAATATGGGAACGATATCATCGCTCCTACATACGTATGGATTACCGTCTCCACGACGCGATGAGACTCATTTTCCATGTTAACAATTCAAGAATGATTATAAAGTTTATATAATAAGTAATCATGAAATATATAACATAATAATGATACTATATTTATGTATATATATATATATGTATGTCATCTACTTAATTTTATTCAAGTCGATAAGGAAAGGAAAACAGTGTTCATGCGTACATACGACCTACCGTCTCCATGAATGGTGTATTTCATTTCATTCATCTATCTATTATATATATATATATACTGAATATATATGATATATAAATCATTATTTACTTTCTGTAAGAAATTAAATCCTGATATAAGTAATAATAATATCAAGAACAACAAATTGAAACATGTATGATAAATAAAACGATTTTACCCAAAACGCAGCTTTAACATGGAACTTACAAAAGAACCGGTAATATAAAGTCATAAGTGAACTATATATGATATCATAACAATGAATATGAATCTTTAATAAGTCAATGACATTATTTAAATCATTATACAAGAGGTTCAGATACATATGAAGCATATCGGACATAAGGTAAGGGATAATTTTGTAATCTCATTTTTATCTGAGATTGGTTATACGTAAGTATTTACTGGGGTTATATTTTTCATTCATGTCCATAAAAATGTTTTTCATAAAGTGTTTAATATTATTCCATGAATTTTTAAAGTCATTATTACCCATCTTTTAATTTTACATTGTGTTATGGAAGGAATCATTCTTTTGTTTACCATACGAGAAACTTTTTAACTTTTTCCGGAAAAAGTACAAGGAGAATGTTTTCTTAACTTATACGGAATGAATGGATTTTTTACGGTTTCATAACACCTTATTTTCATGAAGAATACTCTATAAGATTTTATGAATATTTTCATCAAAATCCTTTTCTTTTAAAATTTCATGGCATTTTGTGAAAAGAAAATGATTTTGAAGAAGAAAGGATATTTTCCTCGAGAATTAATTTCAAGTGTTTTATCAAAACCATTTTCCATATAAGATGACATTATTTCATATGTGTATGTTTCAAAGTATTATCTCTCTATTATTTACATGGTTTCACTTTTCTTATGATGAAATGATATCCATTTGTTTTATATAGATTATGTTATGATGGGATGATGTCTATGAAACCCATTTTATTCTTTGGGTTATGATGAATGATTTATGTTTATGTTGTGGAACACGTAAGAATGATTTCATTATGAGATGGGTGGGACCTATAACTCCCTCCAATGCATTGGGTAAAGATTTATATCTCATGAGATAGACATGGCTAGAACGGTAAGTTAATCCGGTTTAGTGATACAGGACTGGAACAGGGAGTGAACTCGATTTAGAAAGGGACGTTCTCCACTAAGATAGTCTTGGAAGCAATGCCTTGGCTACTATGGAAATCATATCATGTGCTTAATGGTTTTCCACAATTACATGTTTTATTCCCATGCTATTTTATCATGATTGATTTTCCTTTATGATATATGCCTTACGTACTTCCAAGATTTATGTCTTTGCTCAAGATTATGATGTTTAGATATTATGTTCAAGTTTTTGCATTCAAATTTTTATGGATTGTTTTATGTTCTCTATGATTTCCCTTACTGAGCATTTGAGCTCACCCTTTTTATGTTTTCTTTTCCCCAGGATAAAAATAAAGGTTTTAGGTAAGAAAAAAGGGAGATCTTTATGGGATATGTTGAAGATCTTCCACCAAGATTAGAAGATTAAGTTCCATGTTTAGAAAGACACTAAACTATTACGGTCCTTGAGTGTTGGTTCTTGTTATGTATTAAGTATTCCGAAAAGTAATGTAATGTCCATGTACGTCAAGCTTTGGGTATCTACAGTGACCTGTTAGTTTCAGAGGTGAGCTCGGCCATAGAACTACTAAGAAATAATCCTTTAATAGCGTTAAAAATTCCATCTATCAGTGCTTATAAGTGCTGAGCATTATAACAAGGTTAAAAATCCTTATATTTTATTATCACTGATAAATGAATCCTTTATCAATACTTCTATAAGCACTAATAAAGGGACATGATATAGTGTGTTGCAACGACACATTTTTTCACTTGTGCAGTGTGTTGTGACAGCACACCACGACACTAAAAACTCCACAAAATCAAAAAAATCAAGTATGAATAAAAAATTAAAATGAAATTAAATTTACAACACAAATACAAGAGAAAACAACATTATATAAATTTCAAAAATTGGTGTATTCAATTAAATAATTACAAATTATTAGATATATTCAAAAATGGTATTCTTCCTTTGTCTTTTGATCCTAATCCCTAATTGAGAAAAAATACACCTATATAATAAAATTACTCTTATTTTAGTAATACTATAAAGAAATAAATTAAAAAAAGTGTAAATTTCATACTAAACTTTGATTATTCCATGAACATTGTGTATCATATTGAGTTTCATTTGATTATTTCACATAACACCATTTATTGTTTGTCATCAAGTATTATCTCTATCAAAATTTACTAAATAAGTATAAGAGAAAAATGATTGGGAAATTAATTAATTAATGGAAGATAAAATGGTGAGAAAACAATCGAGGTTATTTTTTCTCAGTTTTGGTAATGTGATTTATTTTTTAAACAAAAATTAAACTTATATATTGAAAATATGAACTTGGAGTCATACTTGTCACATCGTATATAATATTGAGGTATGAATGATTTCTATACAGCTCAATTAACTTATAGATGTAGTTAGGGTCTTGTAATAGTGGTTAAGGAAACCCCATAATCCTGAATCAAACATGGTTCTATCCTTAACAACCTCATAATTTCAAGACTTATTGGTGGTGGGACATGTTTAGCGAATGGGGGATACATCAGGAGGTGAGAATGGGGTTGGGTTCATTAAGGAAGGGATACGACAGGTGATCTGGGAGGTGGTCAACTATTGGTGATGGGAAATAGATGTGACAGATGGTGTGATAGGGAATGGCTTTCAATGATGGGCTGGCGGTAGAGATTCATCAGTAAAGATAGTGTGATGGTGTGGAGATGTGGTGAGATGGATGGAAGACTTCACAACAGTATGGTGGGCTTCATCTGGGAGAAAATCAGTTAGGTTAGGATACTTCACAAAGAAATAGTGTAGTTGAGATGGAAGAATTCATGGTTTCTCAATGGTGACTTCATCAAAAATAATGTGGATCAGATCCTAGGTGTCTTCCAAGATGAGGTCATAGTAAGGATAAATCACAATCAAAGCTCTCATATTTGGATGATTGAGAGGGTACGACTTTGTCATCAGTACCAATAACATACAGTCATGCATTGGTATTTTTAGATGAGTAGATTTGAAGGAAATTTATATGTTTCAAAAAATAATTAGTAACATCTAGGTTGGGGATTACAATTGGGTATTTGGTTCTTGGGAATGAAATGGCTAGGTATTTAAGGCTTAGTTCCTCTAGGTCTACAGACTATGTAAAGGATACCCCTCAACCTATAAAAGTGGATTATCAAAATTAATAAAAATATATAAATCCTTGGAACATTTATGAAAATGGAATATGGATAATTTTCCTAAAGTACCAAAACAATCTAAATGTGTTTCATCGATTTTGAGTAAGTCACTTGTATTTTTTACTAAAATGTCATCTTAAACTGGAAACATGCACTTTGACTCATACCAGTAACATCATGTGTCAGTTTGATGTGATATTGATTCCTACAAGTCAAAAATTACATATGAATCATTTTTATAAATAATCAAGACAATTCAAGCATGTTTTCTCTTTTTTTAGTGAGTGATACTTTTTTGTCTAAAATGTCAATTTTAAACTCATAACAGACACATTGAGTCATACTGGGATCATCATGTGTCATAATGATGTGTTTCTGATTCATACACATCAAAAATGAATTATCGATCATTTTACTAAAGTATAAAAACTATATGAATGTGTTTTCTCTGTTCTGAGTAAGTCAGTTGTCCTTTTTACTAAAATTGATGTCAATTTTAAATAAAAAGATGCACTTGGAGTCATAACAGTCACATCATGCATCATATTGAGGTTTAGATGATTTCTACACATAAAAATGACTTATGGATTATTTTACTAAAGTATAAAAATAATATAAATTTGTTTTTTCGGTTTTGAGTAGGTTAGTTGTCCTTTTTACTAAAATTGATGTTAATTTTAAATAAAAAGATGCACTTTGAGTCATACTAGTCACAAAAAGTGTCTAATTAAGGTTTAAATGATTCATACACATCTCAAATGTCTTATAGATCATTTTTATAATGTATAAATACAATATTAATGTGTTTAATTGGTTTTGAGTATGTCACTAGATTTTTTACTAAAATATCATATTAAACTGGAAACACACACTTTGATTCATACTGATCACATAGAATATGAGTTTGACATGAGACCAATTATTACATATCAAAATTAAATTATGAATATATGTCCAAAATTATCAAGAAAATTTGATCATTTTTTATCATTTTTTAATAAGTGACACTTTTGAACTAAACTATCAATTTTAAATTGATAATAAACACATTAAGTCATACCAATAATAGCGTGTATTAGATTGAGATGAGGTCGAATCATACACATAAAAATTTTCTTATGGATCATTTCCATAAATTATAAAAAAAATCAAATTCGTTTTCTTAGTTTTGAGTAATTCATTAGACGTTTTTACAAAAATTGATGTGGATTTTAAATAAAAAGACACACTTAGAGACATACCAGTCACACCATTCATCAGATTGAGGTTAAGATGATTTATAAATGTCTTAAATAACTTATTTATAAATAAAATATTGTATAAAACCAATATGAATGTGTTTCATTGGATTTTAGTGCATCACATGCTTTTTTACTAAAATGTCATTTTAAACTAGTAACATGCACTTTGATTCATACTGGTCACATATTGTGTTGGTTTGATGTGACACTAATTACTACATTTCACAAATGATAATGAATCTATTTCCTAAATTATAAAGAAATTTTGAGCGTGTATTCTCTATTTTTAATGAGTGACATTTTTTGAACTAAACTATCAATTTTAAACTAATAATGGAAACATTGAGTCATACTGGGCACATCGTGTATCAGATTGAGGTGATACAGATTCCTACACATCAGAAATAACCTATGAATTGTTTCCCTAATGTATAAAATAAAATTTGAATGTGTTTTATTGGTTTTGACTAGGTCATTTTTCCTTTACTAAAATTGATGTCAATTTTAAATAGAAAGATGCACTTGGAGTCATAGTTGTTTCAACATGCATCAAATTGAGGTAAGGATGATTACTACACATCCCAAATAACTTGTATTATCTTCCAAAAGTATAAAAACAATCATAATATTTTTTCTCAGTTTTTTGTATATTAATTATCCTTTTTACTAAAATTAATGTCAATTTTAAATAAAAAGAATCACTTGGAGTCATACTTGTCACACCATGAGTTGGATTGATTTGTGATTGATTTTTATATGTGATACAGTCTCAAAAATATCCTAACATCCAATGTTAACATGATTTCCATTTTATTTATATGTCGAACTACCAATACCGCATATTTAATCAATGTTCTTAACCGAAAAACCTTTCTCATTATTGAAATCCAGAAGAGAAACGGAAGCTCATGTTCCCATTATATCAAGAGAATTCATCATGATAGTCACATTATAAACCTCTACTCTTTTTTATTTCATCAAAGAAAAATGTTTTTAGGCTAACGACATCGAATTAATATGAAATTTTGAAAGTTTGACAAAGAAAATAAATTAAAATGGAAAGTTTTGTAACATTATAAGAAAGGAAATTTTTATCTTTTTGTGACTTATTTTAGATAGTTGAAAGAAAAATATGACTTCCCAAAAGATCTATGAAAAAAAATAAGTATTAGATAAAATTGATAAGGAAATTATCTTATAAATAGTAGATAAAATTATAAAAAAAATAATTAAATAATTAATATGAATTCACCTTTTGTTGATGGTTTTATGAAATCTTGATGCATTTACTTATTTTCATTATCTCAACTACATACTCGAAGTTCAATCACTCATAATCATGAGAAACTTTAAAAAAACCACCCCAACTCGAACAAAAAAATCCACATGTACAAGAAAACAATTATTATATGAGTAATAACAAAAGGAAATATATTAAACACAAATATGAAATAATAAATTAATTCTATTTGAATATTATTGACCATAGGGATATGCCGACAATAAAGAAAGAATGATGATAAAAAATGCAAATTGATCTCTACAAACAATCAATCAATGAGTGAAGAGGATGAAGAGAAAATAATATACATTGGATTGAATCTTTTAATAATCTAATAGAAAGTAGATATATCCTATTGGGTTCATAAAATATCCATTTTGTATAATAAATAAATAAATAAACATAAGATATTCATTATCAAAGGTGAAAGTTAAAGATAATTCTAATAAGGGAAACTCAACATTTGATTGTTTCAATGAATTTAAATATTATTTAAGGAAATTTTTTAATTGAATTTAGGAAAATAACTAATCCAATATGGTAGGTTTTATCCTATGAATTCATCCAAAGGTAAAAGTTACAGACAATTATCATCCCCATCAGCTCATCTTCCAAATAGTTATCAATATATTTTTTTTATTTGGAACTCATCCTCCATTTCTAGTGAACATGCACCTATGTTGCCCTAAATTATAAAAGAAATATTCATCCATAATATTTATATTGTTAATATTGGTACAAGAAACATAAAAGAGAAGGAGGATGAGTTAAAAGAAACAAATTGGAATAATAACTCTTCGAGAGACAAAACTGATGAGGATGATAGTTTTACTCTGTCGTGTTCACTAAAAGGTGTAATGCCTCCCATTTGTGAGAATTACATGGATGGTAATCATAGATTACTAAGAGTAGAATAAAAAGAAAATGTTAAATAATGATTTATTTTTAGATGGATTCAAGTAAAACATGCATAGTGTTAATTAGATGTGTGATGAAAAAAATGAAGTGATATTTATGAATTATTAATTAGTGGGTTATCATTTCAAAGATGGCTATATTTTTACAAAGGTCTAGAAAACTAGCTGATCCATTTTTTGATTTGAGTTTGGAAAAAATTTATGGTCTTTTTTTTAAGAATAAATTGATTTGTGGTTGTGAAAAATTGATCATAGTAGATAATGTGACAATTAAATAATGACTTAAAAAGGGTCGGTTGAGAAGTTTTTATGATTCCAATTTAAAATTTATACATATTTTTTACTAATTATAATGCGTAGATTGTTAATAATTAAAATAATGCTGAAACAAAAGAGGAGATTAATATTGAATTGAGTAGTATAGGGTGAACACACGGGGTTGAGGTAGACTCAAAAAAATAAATTTATGGTGAGTAAAATGAATAAGTATTGTCAACTGTAACAAATAAAAGAAAGGATGAAATAAATGAATAAAATTCCATTAGTGATCGGACAGTTTCATTGAAAACTAAAAAGAGTAAGACTCTAAAAAGCCACATTTTTTCCAAGTAGAGACTAAATTATTTGCAGAGGCTAAAAAAGGTGATAATTTGGTCAAATATATTCATGAAGAGTTTGATCCAAATAATAAAAATATGACATGTGAAATTTTATAGGTTTGAAAGACAAAAAGTTTATTAGAAACAAGTGGGTGTTCAATAATAATATCATTGACTATGGGAAAGTGGCTCAAAATAATGAATGGATATTGTGAAAGGGGAACTCCTAGATCAAAGTAATTTATTTTGATGATAAATTTACTCCTATAAGGTGGTTGGAAACTATTTTAATTTTATTTTCCATTATAAATTAAATTTAGTTAAAAGTATATTAAATGGATGTCATATTTTTGTTACTAAATAGAGTTCTTAATGGGGAGTATACACTGAGAAACTATATGGGTTAATTATGGATGAAAATGAGAGAAATGTTTTCCATTTAAAGAATTATTTATATAAGATAAATAAATCAGTGAGGACTTGGTATTTATGTTTGGATCAATACCTATGAAAGACTGGTTTTTATAAAGGTAGAGTTGATCACAGCCTATGACTCAAGAAGAAAAATGAACAAATGATGTTGGTACTCATATATTTCAAAGATATAATATTTGGGGATTTGAAAAAGAACAATGAAATTTTTTTGTGGATCATATGAGGTAAGATATCGATATTTATATGATTAATGAAAATTTTACTTGGTTTATAACAGAATCATGGAAATCATAGCACATTAATTTCTCAATCAAAATAGGAAAAAGTGTATCCCAAGTGATTTTCAATGGAATATTCCAAACCCATGAAAACACTGACATCTATATGGAAGAATTTTTTCAATGGTGAAGATTAAAAAGTGGTATAAGTTTTGTAATATAGGTATTGGGATCCTATTATACCCCAAAAAAACAAGAACCAACATTGGGTTTGATATATTTTAAGTCACACAGTACCAATGGTGTCCTAAAAAGAGTTACATGCTATTGAGGAAGACGATGCTTCAACATATATAAAAAAGTGAAAATGTGAGTTGTTTTTTATAGGATAGTGCAATTAGATTTTTTCAGATATACAGATGTGGGACAAGAAGGTTTAGTGTAAAACTAAGTAAAAGTAGAGATATCAAAAAACATGTATTTTCTTTGAGCCATGGTTTCGTTCGACCCTTGAATCATTCAAGCCTTGGACTTCAACCTTGGAATAGTTAGAGCATTGATTCTAGCCTAGATTCAATCTCAGATTCAACAATGAGGAGTGACATTAGTAGGTGGATTTTGTGGAGAGCTTTGAATATCATGAACTAGTTCACAATGGTTAGGGTTCTTAAAATAGATCAAGACACTTTTATCAGCACTTCTCAAATAGCACAGATAAAGATCACATTTATCAGCCCTAAGTTAATAATCACTAACAAAAGGAATCTTTATGAGAATTTTTTAGCACTGGTAAAGATAAAGATTTATCAGCACTAAACAAGAAGTGATAAAATCTATCTTTATCAATGCTAAAATGTTAACGCTGATAAAGATTGATTTTATCATCACTGATAAATCTTTATCCTTATGAGTGTTAAAAAAGTGCTAATAAATAACTATAATACTTTTAAAAAAAATATTAATACTTTTTTAAAAAAAAAATATATAATTATAATTATTATAATTATACTTTTTATAAAATTACAATTTTCTAATTTTTTTAATATATAATTTTTTATTTATAATTATATAAATAATTTTAAAAAAAATAATAATTATATCATTATAAATATTTATATAATTATATATATATATATATAATAAATAAATATAAATATAATAAATAATTTCATTATTTAAATAAATTTATTATTTTTTTATAATTATTTAATTATATATAATTAATTATTTATAATTATATAAATAATTATTAAAAAAATATTATTTTTATAATTATAAATGTATAAAAATAGTAAATATAAATTTATAAATATATTTATTTATAAATATTTTTTTAAAAATATGTTTTAACATTGTTAATAATTATTTAATCTTAAGTTCAGGCATGTTAAAAATGAGTAAAATTGAATAATTAAAAATTTGTACACTAACAATATTGAAAATTATGATATATTTGATTAATTAAATATAAATCACTAAAAAATGGATATATATTGAAATAAAGATGAATACATATTGAAAATATTAAAATATAATAAATAAATAAATATAAAATAAATAATATAAATTCATTAAATTTACAAAAAATAATTTTTTGTGTCTGTTGTATATAAAAATGAATTAATATTATGTATATGTGAAATAAATATAATACATCATATCTACGTTAAATTGAAAAATCAAATGACATTCAATTATGTCCATTACTCAATGAAATTAGTTAGTATTTTTAATTCATATTAATTTTTAATTATAAAAAATTATTCACTTGATATATAACTATTTAATGTAAATAATAAATATTTTTTATTATATAAATAACATTTATATACATTCATATTTATTTATTTATATTTAATATATACTATTTATTAACATTACCAATAATTATTTAATTAATAAAATGTTTAATATTTTTACCAATTTAATTATTTTTAATTTTAATTTGTTTAATTTTAATTTTATATATGTCTATATATTTAAAAATTGCTATTAATTAGTATTTATAATTTATATATAGCATAATCAATTTATTCATTTTTTTCAATAATTATTTAATTAATAATATTATTAATATTTTTAAATAAAATCAATTTTTATTTATTTAATTATTTTATTTTATTCAAACTTTTATCAGTGCTAAAAAAGCTGATAAATGAGTCCTTTATGGGAAATAAAAATAAAGTACTGATAAAGGTTACCTTATATCAGCACTAAAAAAAGTGCTGATAAAGGGTGTCCTTTATCAGTGCTAAAAATAAATCAATCATAAATGGCACCCTTTATAAGTGTTAAAAAATGTGCAGATAAAGGGATCCATTTATTAGCTCTAGAAAAAATCATTGATAAAAGGTACACTTTATCAGTGTTTTTTTCTAGTTTTGAAAAATACCAACACTGTTAAAATCCTTCTTTATAGTAGTGTAGGTGGCTAATGAATGGCCTGAGGTGGTGACATGAGTTTTATGTCTTGTTCGGACACCGACATATCAGATGGTTGTTCTAGCTGTGATCCTTCTCTATAGATCTGGAGGGCGATGGTGTGGTTTAGTGACCAAGTCGTATGAAGAGGGGACTCTAGTATAGTCGAAGTTTGATAACCTTTTCATAGAGGAGTTCTCTCCACCAACATTGAGAGTTGTATGCATATAGGAGCTTCTAAAATTTTAGTGGGGAAACACAACAATGGAAAAATATTCATTGAGTTTCACAAACCTCTCTGGGTACTTGATAGATATGATTCATGATCAGTTCTTCTCTACTCTAAATTTTGAGCGAGGACCATATAGATACATCCAATCTATAATTATACCTCTATGAATTCCTACCTATGCTAAGGTTCTACAGTGAGCTTTGGTGGTTGAGATATTTCAGGATGAGTAGACGCAGGCAGTGGTTGTTAGAAGTGGGAACATAGGAGCAGACACTTTAGTAGTATGGAGATGACATTATTCCCAAGGTCTTAAACATATGAGTAATTTCAGGAAGATCTCCCCGAAAATAGGGTCTACAGTTTATGTCTCACAGGATGGGTCCAGTCATCCCAGGGAGAGGCAGTGCTACTCATGTGATGGCATGGCATATCGTGTAAGAGATTGTCTGATCCACTGTAAAGATGACAGGGAGACCATGGATGTTCCACCAAGGTAGAGACAGCAGTTGAAGAAGACAGGTTCATCAGGAGGTGGAAGTGGTATAGGATTTGGGAAGAGTGGCTAGAGGTGGTGGACACTTTGACTTGTTACCACCAGCAACCCTAGGTGGTTCGCTATAGGCTCATGAAGCTGGAGGACAGGGGTGGGGGTATCTGAAGGTGGTTGAAGCTTATGACCCGTAGGCTAGGGGGTAATTCATGGTATAATTTTTTTATACCTTACCTTTAGTACTTAGATAAATATGTTCTAGTAATTCCTTTATTTCCACTTATTTGGTTTGAGACTTAGAGATTTTGGTTGATCCATTGGATTAACCCTTGAACTTAGAGACTTCTACTATAGATTACTCAATGATCACACACTTGTAATGAAAATTTGACGTGACTCTTTGAGGAAATAGTTTCTATTTGTATCTCTTTATAGCAACGATAAGTCCTTATGACTCCATTTTAGGTATAGATTAGCTATATAGAGCTCATTCCCAAATCAACTTTTTCAGACGGATGATGCGGTGTGTCCACAAAAATGTGACTATGTTTTAATTTATGGATAAAATGTAAAACCATGTACCATAGGATAGAGTCATGTATAGTAGCTTCATCCAATTACTCAACAATTAGATATAATAATCCATGGTGTAATGGATGTTATGAGTTTCCAGTTCCCTATAGTGGTGGTGGAATATGAGGACTTATTTCTAGAAACAATTTCTAGGATTACCTCCCCTCTGATAGAGAGACATATATATTTATCTATACTCATTTATGACCCTGATATATGTTCCATCATATAATATGGATTCAGAAGAGATTCATCAGTTGAGGGTGCGTTTGGAGGACTTGTAGAGGAAGAGATTTGTTAGAACCATCGTTTGACCCTGGGATGCCCCAGTCTTGTTTGTTATGAATGAGGATAGGATATTGTGGTTGTGTATGAATTAACATAGCCTAAAATTGGTTATGATAAAGAGAAATTTTACAATACCGAGAATTGATGACCTCTTTGATCAGTTGAGAGGGGTGCGATGGTTATTGAAGGTTGACCTTAGGCCACACTATCACCAGTAGTGAGTACGAGAAAATGATATATCAAAGATGCAATTTAGATGTCACTGTGGTCACTATAAGTAGTCGAAGATTCTTTTTGGTGTGATTGAAACCCAAGTAGTGTTCATGGGACTCATGAACTGGATTTTTCATCCCTTCTTGGACCATTTCATGGTAGTCTTCATCGATGATATCCTAGTGTGCTTGGAATCTGAGGAAGAGCACATAAAACACTTGAGTATGGTTCTATACATACTCTGAGAGTACCAAGTTTATGGGAAGTTCTTAAATCACTAATTCTAGATTCTGTAATTTCACTTTCTAGGGTATGTTATCTTATTAGATAGTGTGGTAGTGGACCTGGAAAAGGTCGAGGCAGTTTTAGCTTTGGTGTCAACCACAATCTTGATGGAGGTACAGAGATTCCTTAGGTTAGAAGGCTATTATTGGAGATTCATACCTAACTTCTCTAGGATATCATTCCCCATAAAAACTTCAACCTAAATGGGGTATCCTTTTATGTGGAAAAAGAGGTGAAGTAGGATTTTAAGTAGTTGAGGTAGATATGGAAGAGCGCTCCAATCTTTAGATTTTCAGAGGAGGGTTTTAAGTATGCAATGTTATATGATGCATCAGGAACCAGTATTTGTTGTGTTCTAATAAATAGGGAGGATTTTATTTCCTATGGTTCATGTATGTTGTGATAACATGATCATAACTATGTGACCCAAGATATTGAGTTAATGACAGAAGTCTTTTCACTAAATATCTAGAATCACTACTAAATGGGTGATAATTTTATCATGTATTATGACCACAAGAGTCTCAAATATATCTTATCTCATAAGGATCTTAACATTAAATAGAGGTTATGGATATAGTTATTCTAGGATCATGACTTTGATATTTCTTATACACTTGGGAAGGGAAATGTTGTAGAATATTCTCTCAGCAGGAGATCTTGTTCGCATTTTCCGAGTGACGTGTCAGAGTAGTTGTCCTCATTGTAGTTATCCTTTGTGGATGGATATAGAGCATCTTACCTATAGTATATGGCTATTAACCCTCCTATTTTACAGCTAGTTAGGGATTCACATCATTGGGATGCCGACTATGAGATAGTACGTACATAGTTATACACCAAACATGATCCTAATGGATTTTTTGAAAGTGGGGAGCATATTGTTCTTTTTAGAGGATGTCGATGGTACTATAGATGTTGCAAGATGAGGTTAAAATAGAGTTTCATATATCTCATTTAGTAGTACATATAAGTGTGAAAAATATATACTAGGTCATCCATCATCGGTTTTGGTGGTCATGAATGAATAAGGGAGTTGCAGATTTTATCTTTTGATGCCTTACTTGTAAGCACAAGAATTCTAAGCACGAAGTTCTAGCAGGTTTAGCTCAACACTTTGAGATAACATAGTGTAAGTGGGATGAAATATAAATGGACTTCATGATGGTGTTACCATGTATGTCAAGGGGACACGATGCTATCTTGTTGATTATAAAATGACTCACTAAGTCGGCCCACTTCCAATATATCCAAGAGCAGAGTTCTGTAGAGATCTTTGGATTCCTCAACGTGCAGAAGATGGTTTAACTCCATGGTGTTTCCTCGATGATCAGTTATGACCATGATACTCACTCCAAATATCGTCTATGGAAGGTATTGTAGGAATAATTTAGGAATAATTTGTGTTTGAGCATGGATTTTTACCCTATAATGGTGACCATGCTGAGAAAACCATTCAAGTTATGGAGGGCATGCTCTGAGATTGCATGTTGGACTTTGGTCTTAGTTATAATGATGACCTACCCTTGGTGTAGTTAGTATACACCAATAGTTACCATTACACCATTGGTATGCCACCATTATAGGCCTTGTACAGGTGACCCTTAAAATTACCACTTTTTTGGACCAACCCAAGGGAGTCAACACTTATGGGAATATAGTTGGTATGAGCCACTACTGAGGAGGTGAAGATCATCCATGAGAAGAATAATACTACACAAATCCATTAGAAGTCCAATATGGAACAACTATAGAGGCCTTTGTAGTTTGAGGCGGGAGACCATGTGTTTCTATCGGTTTCACCTCAATTTGGATTATGAAGATTTAAATGGGGTGTAAATCTATCTTTGAGGTTCATTGGCCCTTTCTAGATACGGTGTAGAGTTGGTGAGGTGGTGTATCTCATAGCTATAACTCCACAATTTGATCAGGTACATGACGTCCTACATGTTTCATAGCTGAGGAGGTATGTGAACAATCTATCATATGTTATTGAATGGGTATAAATAGACAATGATGATGGGGTTAACATTTTTGAGCACCCGGTAGAGATCAAGGATCAGTAACTGTTGATCCTTCATGGAAAATTGATTCCATTGGTTTATTTCCAGTATAAAAATGGTAATCTTTTGAAGAGTACCTGGGAGTTTGAGTCCTATATTCAAGATCATGACCCACATATTTTTCTATAGCCAATTATTTTAGATTTTTTGGTATCTAAAGACTCAAGTTGGGGAGAATGGAATGACTCGATTTTTCTATGTATTATTTTTTGGGTATTACATTCATTATTTTAGATACCAGGTTCTGAGACGGTGTGAGATTCCAAGTCCATGTGTGCTCATAATAAATGTTTGAAATATATTAAATATATTCAATAGCACATGCATGCAGTTTTCTTGAAATATTAGAATAAATTCTAAATGGGGGACCAGATCAAAAATCATAGGGAACTATTGAGTTTATAATTTGATTTTTACCTTAGGTGAGACATAACCTTTTTCATCATGGGTTATTCATTGAAAATTCATCGTAAGCATGGATAAAAAATAAATTATTAAAATTATTTTATTTAATTCATGATGACACAACAACCTAATAATCTTCTTTAAATACAAGCTTATAGAAAATTTTTAGGGTTAGATTCACAACCCTAAAAATTAACAAGATCCATTAGAGTTCAATGAAGGAACTTTGTTGGTGAATGAAAATCGGAACAAGCATCCACCATCAATGTGAAATGGAATTTTATAATCTCACCAATAATTATAAAACATCTTCATTATTCATCAACGATCGACAAAAATATAGTTAGGATTTGGTTTTTCTTATAGTTATACCCATTTTATTATTCCTACAATGAACACGAATCAATAAACTAATGAATTTATTCACGGATTGTGTGTACTGAAGGTGTGTATTAGATTTATTTGTGAATTGGGGGAAATTACTTTATGATGATTTATTTATATATATTTTTCATAATTCTAATGGAAGATAATTGAGGCCAACATGAAAATTGGATGAGGTTCACTCCTCATGTTTGGGATTGTGATTTTCCCAATATCTTCATTCACCATGAGAAAATTTCTTGGCTCATAGTTCGAAAAATACCTAGAAATTGAAAAACAAATCACCAGTTTCTTGGCGTTAAGATTTAATATCATAGTTCTGGGCTTGTTATGACATGGATATTGTGTGATAATGGAAGCAATATAAGATTATATGGATTTTTGATACCTGATATCATGTTCTTTGGAACATGATGATGGTTGACATGATAGATCATATTTTGAATGGATTAAAAGGTCAGAATATGATGTTTGATGACAAAAAGGCTCAACTAATGTTATTTCTTGGTTTTCAGTATGGGGATGAACTGATTAATGACTAAAAGTACAAAAAATAGCATAGGATTCATATCTGAAATTATGGAGAAATTATGCATTAGATTGAGTGTATTACAGAGCTACACACTGTGTGGGATGCTCAAAATGGAGGTTAGGGTTTCCAGGTGAAGTTAAGTATCACACGGTGTATGACCTTATCATGCATAATGTGACACTTCTCAGTTATCTTGGTGTGTACCTTCGAGGGTAAACAAACATGAACATGAGTAAAAAGTAGGGACACACCATGTACTCTAACACAAACACATCCAGGCCAGGTGTACATGGGAATATCCATGTACATGGACATGGTCAAAAGTACATGATCACTAGAACGTTGTGTACTTTGACACATACATGGTAATGGGTCATTTACATGGGCAAGACCCAATACCATAGTTACACACCATATACTGATAGTTCATGCCACATACTCCTTAAAAGAAGTATTAGAGCCCTTATCCTCTTCTTCTTGGAAAGGTTTCATTACAGTGTTTCCCCTATACCCCATGAGGGTTAGTATGGAATCACATACTACACATTGGATAGTGATCCCTTAAGAATTAATTCTTAGATAGGGTTGTTGGAATCCTTATGTGAGGAATGAAGTGATATCCTATATAATTTATTTACCTAAGTGTAGTTATTGGTATCCTCGTAACCAATACTACTTGTGTCACAGTCCTCTACTTGAGAGGTTATTTGAGATTGAGTTGTTAGTATACCACCATGGAATTGGGTGTGATCCTCATCTGTGTATCTTACCTCTTCATACTTCCAGTGTATCCTTCCTATGATAAGACCCAATGATCATGACATCTCGAACAGACATCATCAGTGTTATCTGACTCATGGAGTGTGTTCAATTAGATGACTATTATGTGGAACCTTCGAGTAGGAATCCTAGGATGGTATTATGGTTATTAATTTACCTTGAGATCATGTTTCATTGTTGAGTATATATGTATATTCTTATTATATGTGTTATAGACATATGTCTATGTAGAGTTGACTGTTATTTTTGTTGTTATGTTCTTTGTGGTTTCAGGGTGTCCTGTTGGGTATTGTTATACTCACCCATGCATGAGATTTTTCCACATGTGTCATGTCTTGTGCAGACAATCGACCTTTTGATGAAGTCCTAGAGGGACCAGGATAAGGTAGTTCTTAGTGAGCCTGAAAAACCAAAGTGTGTTCCTTATGTTATCTTGAAAAAAGTACTCGTTTATACTTTCAAGTTGGAATTGTTTTCAGACACTTTGTAGTGGACTTTTATTTAGACCTTTTTTATACTTTTTATTTACTTTTTTTCATACTCTAGTTCTGGGATTTAGATGAATTCATGCATGGTTTATGAGTTATTTTACATTTCATCATTTTATGGGCTTGGAGATGCATGGGTGTATAGGTACTTTAGACTAAGACATACTATGTTAGTGATATTACTACTTAGTGATAGTCACCAACCCCTAGAATATTGGATATCGGATTGGGGAGTCACGGAACATGATCCATTGGGATGGGTCATGACACTAACTATTAAATTTTTTGAAATAATGTTTTGCAGAAAACCAGAAGTTTCTTTATTCCATTGAAAATATTTTCTTCTATTTCCATATATTATTTTAAATGTTTTAAGTCACCAACCAAATATGGTAAAACATCGTGAAAAATATAATAAAATAATAAATTTATAAAATTAACAACATAAAATATTGGCTTAAAATACGATATTTTTAATGGAAATAATCATTTGAAAATATGTAGTGGTTATGGTCATGATAGTCACAAAAATTAATGCTAAAACATAATAATCACATTCAAAATTTTCTATTTTAATATGAAATTATAGTTATGAAGCAACACTTTGAAAATTAGAGACAATATATCTATATAAAAGAAAAAATAAGTGTCAACTACTATAAAAGTTATCCACTTATATTGCGACATAATTATTTTCATTTAGATTTTTAATCTTTAAGTAAATCATATTAGACACTATCCATGACCTATTTTATTTTCATTTCATAATTAATAAATGTATGTAACATGAAATATTTAAGGATAAATAGCTAATAGAATAAAATAAAACTTATTAATTCATCAAATCTTGAAAATTTTCCTAAACCTTGCCTAGTAAAGAGAATAAAATATATTCTTTGGATTCATGTGTGAATAATACAAAAAACAAATAGTGTCCACTAAAATATGAAAATTTTATCATGAATGAAATTATAATGAATAAAAGTTCCTAATTATACAAGTATTCTTACTTGTCAAGGAATTGAAGAAACTAAAAATTAATATATTTATTTTCTTATCTTTATGATATATATTTAACTTTGTAAGTCTTCCTTGGGTATTTTATAAATGTTGAAATGTATTTTGGATCCATAAAACTATAAACTAAAGTGTATTCATTTTGTATGAAAAAAGAGTTCATATACCTAATTAGTTAGGTAATAAATTAAATCTTTCTAAATTTTATTTACATAATGAAAGGTAAATTGAAATTAAAATTTATTAACATGGAAAATAATTGCAACATGGGTGTAGAGAGATCCTTTCCAATAAAAACATATAATATGACTTCTTTAAATATTACTAAAATATATTATCTTCAAAATAAGTTTTTATTTATCAAAAAATCATAAAAATTTTCTAACATAAAATAATTTGCATATAATTTGGATAAAATTTGGAAAACTATAGAAGTATTTGATTGATCTAGTTCCTAAAACATTTATTTTTTTACAATGATTATTTAGATTTAAGATAATACTATATAAAATAAATGTAATAAAACATTAAAATCAATTTTAAATCAAAATTGAATAAATTTTTTAATAATAACTCATGCCTCATATTTAAAATGATGGAAGTTATAGTGGCTAGAGTAAAAACTAACCCATACTCTATCCAACTATGGCCACCTCCTCGGTTGGAAATAGCATTGGAGTAGTTGGATAAATAATTTCAAATATAAGATTATGATATAAATAATTCCCTAGAATATATATGAGTACATATTCTATAATATGTAAATAGGGATCCTCATCATGATACTCATAGTATATAGTTGAGTTTGAAGAGAGCAGTGAAAGATATATATAAGAAGGCTATGTCTATCTTGTTATTTCCACAAAAATAGACTCTATAAATGATTAAATTTTTCCATGAATTAACCAATTAATACCTTTAATATCAAACTTAATGGAATATTTGTTTTCCCTTGTAGTTAGCTTCTCTTAATTCCATATTAGACATCTAAATAATTCTGATACTAATACTTACCTCATTTCCACTTACATAGATCAAGTGATCTTATCTATATAAAGTAATCATAAAACTTTTCATCTAAACCTCAGTGATAAAGATATATTGAATATATTTACACAAAAGGGTTTCTTTAAATAATATTTATAAAAGTTATAATTGAGTGATGAGTTTATAAAACCTTAATATTTAAGAAAAATAATAATTAATTTCTTACAATATTATCAGTTACTTATTCGGATGGATGAATAAAAAACTTCTTTCTTATAATTATTTACCATTACCATTTTTATAGTGATTTGTGAGATATAGTGGATAAAACTAATCATCTTCAGATCCCTTTGTATATTTATATCTTAATTATTAAAACATTTCATTAATTATTTTTTCTTAAGTAAATAATTCCCTCCACCTGATAAAGTATGAGGGTTTAATTTTTTTGACATGATATTGTATTTTAATATATTAGATGGATGTTATATAATATTGAATTAATAATTCATTAATTAATAAATAAATAATATTAAAATTTAATTTTAGAAACAAAAATTACCCTAAAAAAGGTTTCCTCCTATTATTGGGTGATAGAATTCTTCCATGTCACTATATCTAATTTTTTTGGAGGAATAGATTTTTATTCTTTTTCATCTTTAAAATATAAAGTAATGTTTTATTTTAAATCCCTACATATAATTTTTACAAAATTCATACACCTTTTTTAACTACTTTAATATTGGTAAAGTTGAATTACATCTTTAATTGAATAGATCAAATGTTAGTAATATGAAATATATAATATTTGGAGCTTTGGAAAAAAAATTAGTCGATATTTTTTATCATTACGTACTCCCACAAATTTTGTTTCATCATTTAGTAAAAACTCCTTAAATCAAGATATAATATTTTAATATTACCTCAGCTCTATATGGCTATGAAACTCCTAAAATATTTCATATTTGGGATTATTGGGTTGTTTTTATCATCAAATTCAATTGGAAATATATTCTTTTTTCTGGAGTAATTATTTTGGTAAATTTGTAATCTCACATTTACTAACATTGGGTATCATCTTCTATGGAGAATAAGAAAACTTCATAATAGTATTATCACCACTAGTACTACAAATAATTTTAACAAACATAAGTTTAATTTAATTAAATAATTTAATTACTATAAATATAAGTAAATATATATAAATAGATATTCACATACCTCGATAAATATTCCTCTTCCCCTATGTCCATCATTTACAAAAATTCATTCCTCTTTAATACAATTATATATACTTATATTTTATTGGAATTAAAATGATTTTGCATAGTGAAAATGTTGATAATTCCTAATAGAAATTAAATTATATTTATTCTATAAAATATAAAAACTAAATAAAGTAAAATTCCTAAAAATGATAAATACAAATAAATTTTAATGTAAAAAATAAACGATTTCATGCCTCTTCAACTAAAAACGTGTAATTAATAATAGTGAATATAAAAATTTATAATTTTTTTATAAATGATCAACATCTATAGATTTAAATATCCAAGTCAAAAAGCAATGTTTTGTTTGTGTAAGCTTCAAAAAAAATAACCATTTTAATGAATAATTAAGAAAATAAATGAGTATTTTCACATATCCTTTTTATATGACCATTTCTTATAAAAAATGATGTGTTGATATCACCATCATAATTATCCTTATGTAATTATGTTATAGATGTGGAAATAACATTCCTTGTAAAAATAACATAACACTAATCATTAGATGTGTTGATAAAATAAAATATCTTTTTTTCATGTATCACCATGATAAATGTTTCCTATTTTCAACTAAATATTTTCAAATAAATAGGTGTAAATATATTCTTTATTTTTCACACAAATTTTTACTATTCACCTAGTTAAACTTAAACATCGAAACTCATGATTTAATATCATAAATTTTATATATATCTTTAACAACTCCAAAATATGGTGTTGATGTGTAAATTGATCATTAATATTTATTACAATTTTAAATAGTCCTATTATTGTATAAATTGTTTTGTAAAAATTTTTAACCATTAATGTCAAAAAACCATGTGATCATATTAATATATATTCCACCAGCTAACCAATTCAAGGTTTCTGATGTAGGTAAATTAGTGATGATTTTATATTTAAACAGTGAAACCAATGTATTTTTATTCTCATTCATCAACCACTTTTCATTTATTTTTAGATATCATATTTTTAATATAGTAATATGTGATGATATATATATCATTAAATCTCACATGGGTTGTTCAAATTTTATAAATTTTTTTGTATTAGTACTTCAGAAGAAAATAAATTTCATTTTAATACAATGATCCCCTAACTATTTATATTAAAACTAGTTATAAATGTATAGAGAGGTTTATATGATCCACTTACAAAAATTATTCAGTGAAAAACTCAACCAACTAATTTGATATATATTATTGAATAACATAGGCCTTTATTGAATGAATATTTTTAATTTATACCTTAAAAATTGTCATATATCATTCAAAAGGATACATAAAATTTAAATACACAAGACCACATAACCTTACCTTGTATACCAAATGAATCACTAGATGAACCATTATATCAAAAAATTGAATAAAAATTCTAATTCAATTGAAAAATTATTAGGATAGATTTATTATCCAATGAAATTAATAAATTTGTATCTAAAACTTTACTATAAATGAAAATGAAAGAGTATCACAATATGCTGATGGAATTTTTGAAAATAATCATCAATATTACATATAGTAAAACCAATAGTATTTTTTTCAATTCATTAAAATCATGATATTTTATTCCTATCAACTTCAAATCCTTTTACAACACTAAATTTTTTAAATTTTAAGAATACTCACTTGGTACTTTATTACCATAAAGAAATTGAAATAAACATATCACATTTAACTCTTTCTTAATATGGAATAAGATAGATGTAAATATGTTCATTTTCATTTCATAGTGGTAGATAACTCTAAATGTATTTCTAAAGATATTAATTTTCATATTTCATGAAATATATAATTTTTATTTAATTTTATAACAAAAAAAGTTTCAATAAAACTGTGGAATATATTTTTCTTAAAATACATAGCATCAATATTATGTTTTATCTCTAAAAATATCTAACATGGTATATTGATTAATATTGATCATTTCATACATTTTTTTTGATGATGTTAACATTAAATATTTATTAATGTGTCATAAATGATTTTTACCTTGTCATATTATCCATTGATTAAAAAATATTATGAGGGAAATCATACTCATGTCAACTATTAAATACCTTTATTAATCTTTAATATGTTTTATCTATTCACAAAAATCCTTGAACACCAAGGTACACTGTATTTCTCCCATTATATAATTGATGTTATGAAGTCCCTTCCTCGTAAATTGGACAATATTTATGTCACTTAACACTGTATCTTGATTACTTTTCAAATGAAATAAATTTGATTATAGTAAACATCACCATAATAAGAAAAAAACACTATTTATTATATACAGCAAACACTTTAACACCTAAAACAAATATAAATATTAAATCATCAACGAATGGTGATATATAATCTTCAAAATCATTTTCAGGAGGTCTTGGTTGAAAAAATCATCATTCTCATCATAACATATTTTTTTCAAATATATATGTGGGGATAGGTTGTAAATTACCAAAATTAAAAATCCTGAACAATGTTGGATACTAAGGCTCTGTTATAGATTCATTTACTCTATGAATAGTCTCATTTTTATATTTATACATACATTTAAAAATCATGAAATTATTAACCAAATAACTTCTATTATTATAAATTAGCATAATGATAGATGTTTTCATCAAATATTCGATCATATGAATTCTACATCAACCCATTTGAATCATTTGAATTTGAAAATAAATTCTTCAAATTAGGATCATTTATAGGATACCATATTTTCTTAGTAATAGTTTTGGTGATAATCATTAGGAATAAATCATATTTGGATCTCGCATCCATTTAATATCATGATTTACCTTATTAAAGTAATTTTTATAAACCTTAATATTCCTTTCTATGAAGCTCATAATAATTGGGGAAGCAGGTATTTTATTCTACATCAATCCCATTAAAAGTCACGAACAAACCCAAGATACCCTAAATCTGACCACCTGATATAGCCTATGGAAATTCCTAAAGTTAATTCCCAATCCCCCTAGGCTTGTAACTAGTGCATGATAATTAAAGAATCACATAGGGGGGATTATTTCTCAAATTTAACATAATAAGATACACAACAAAAACATTCCAATAATCTATAAGGGTAAGTTTGTAGATCATATATCCACGAAAAAAACTACACATTTCCAAATATTTCAAACAAACTAAGAAAGGAACAACTCAAAATAAACGTATATCCAAATATATATTACAAGAAAGATATAAACAAAATGAATAAAGGTCTAGGAATATAATGTATCTTAGGTGGATGATATAGATGCATTATAATAAAAATTTTAAAAATAAAATACCAAAAGGGAATAATGATATCATCATATACCATGGTTAGGTTCCAACGTAATCACCATGATTTTACCATGAGATACTTGAGGAACATAATTCCATATGAGGACCGATCTAAAGACATGAACCAGAACATAACCTGAAATATATATAGGTGTGTTAAAAATCCTTATAGGTATCTTCACCAAAGAAAATTCATAATATTTAAAACTAAAAGCCATTATTTCTAGTTTGAAAATATATCTATAAAATTAATCATTCCATTTTACTTTAAAAAATCACTTGTAGCCACCTAAGAAATTAATTTTTCTTCAAATCAATTATTTAACCATTTAAAATAAGGTTAATAATTTAAATATTTTAGGAGGATAAGGAAAATTAAATAAAGGAAATACATTCAAGATAAAACCTTATAATAACTATGTTTCATAAAAATAAAGAAGGATAACCCATGTTTTCAATTAATTTAAATTATAAACAAAATAATAAAACAAAAACTCTAAAGTATACACTTATGAAAACAAAAATAAAAAAATAAAAGAAACCCATATAAAAGATAATAAATGAATAAAAATAAGTAATAATAACATCCACTAAAATAAGTGTAATAAAACATAAACTTTAAAAGATAATAATAATATAAGTGTGAAGTAAAGGTTAAAAACATCATAGACAATAAAAGAAAATCTACAGAAATTGAACCACAATCATGCTAGTGTCCCTAATAACTAAAATAAAGGGAACCTACGACCCTCTACAATCTCCGGGATTAAAAAATCATAACCACCTATGCTCAATTTCTAGGTAGAGTACTATTAATTTATAGAGAAAGAGGCCTACCATGAATATTATATTTTAGCTTTAAAATAATAAAATTACACTTAAAATTTAGTTTTAATATTTTCATAAAACTTTAATTGATATATTTATGTAAGGTTAAAACGTAAAATTCATTTCAACTATCTTATTAAACACTCTTTATTAATTACAAGATAAAATTTTACCATTTTAAACTAATTTTCAATTTTAATGTTTCAAAAAAAATCAATGAAATATTCTAAATTAACCATAGAATCTTATTTAAATGGGATTATTTTCCATGAAAGACTTTTACAAATGGTTTGGTGGACCATGTTATAAATATGAAAAGTAAACTGAGAGTTCAATAGAACCATATGCATAGTCACCACACTATTTTCCAAAAAAACATAGCCATCGAGCACTTCTCTCGTTTTCATCAAAAAATATGAAAAACCAAAAAATATAATCATTATAAAAAGAATGATAAAAATATGAGATACCTAACCTGACATCCCATGCTAACACAAGGTTCAGAATGAGTAAAAATATTCTATAATCTTCATAGACCAACCTATCATGTTTTGACATTCCTATCTCTATTTTAATATTATTCCTCAAATAAAAAAGGGAACTCTAATATAAATCTCTCATGAAATAACTCAGGATACCCCTAATATGGTAACCCGAGCTAGCACATTGTAGTTCTTAAAGAGAATACCATATATCCATGGGATGTAAACAAGTTCATAGGCATCAATGAATCACACTGGGGAATGTTTTCACATAATGAATACAAGAATTAATAGAATTGAAACCTTCAAAAAATCTATAATGACTCCTACGTAGGTTGTATATCCATTAAATCTAATTAAGTCGTTTCAAAAATATGAAACAAACCAAATAATCTATAGATCAAAATAAACTTCAAACCACATATATGTAAAATGTATCATATTAAATAGATCGAGGGAATGTATAGAAATACAAGGAAGTTGAGATGACCAAAACATATGTGGTATAATAAAAAAAGAAAATCTAAAATACCCAAAGGGAATAAAGACATCCTCATGACCTATAGTCATGGTTCAATATCATCACCAGCTCGCACCATGAGTGAATTTAGGAACATAATCCCATAGGGAGAGTGGTTAAAAGAATCGAACAAGAAAAAAACCTGAAATGTATATAGGCATGTGTAAAAATCCCACTAAGTATCCTTCTACACCCCATGTATACTATTTAAAAATAAAAACATTTTATACTAGTTTAGAAATAAATATTTGAAACAAATGTTTCCATTTTACTTAAAACAAATCACAAGCAGTATACTTATAGATTAATTACATTAAAAAACAAATATTTTACCATTTAAACAAGAATAAAGTGTTCAAATATTTTTAGAAGAAAATTAAATTTAAATAAATGAAATTATTTGTATATAAAAATAACCATTTTTTAGAAAAATAAATATTTATGGGACACTTTTTAACTTAATTTCAACTATAAATAAAATATTAAAACAAATAAATTTACCTTGTACACATATTATAAATAAAAGTAAATAGTAATAGTAGTAAACCATGTAATAAAGAATGAATGATAGAATGTGAGTAGTGATAACATACCCTAAAAAAGTTTATGAGAACATTAGTAGTAAAAGAATCAAAAATTAAAATAGTAAACTTAAAGGAAACGACATCATAAATAATAAAATAAAAGAAAATAAAATGGAACCATGGTCATGGGATTTTCCTTAAGAACAATATTCATGTAACCCTAAGACCATATACAATCTCAATGATCAATCAAATCATAACCAACTATATTTAATAAATAGGGAGTGTAGTCTTAATGATAAGTAGATAAGGCCACCCCAGAAAGTGGAACTGTAATACATATCATAGAGATGTTTAATTAGTGTTATTTCATATTCCAAAGCTAGGTATGCCACACAAAGTATATAATTAACATCCAAGTGTTCCCCACCCAAATTCACAGGTTCCTATGATCATAAAAAATGAGGCAATCGTATAATCCAAAATCAAACCCGTAAAATATCTACAATATATAAGATTCCTCTCACATCTACTTCAAGACCTCCTTACCCAATAAACCTTATTCTTATCAACTATTTCATGCATGATGCAACCATTAATCAGGACTTGATACCACTTGAGAACATAAATTATAAAATCTATTAATTTGTTTTTACAAATGGGTCTTGAATCTTTAAAAAAAGGTATAAAATATGTAAATATACTTTTTAAAACCAAACATAATCGAAAAATTTTAAATAAAACATTTAAAAAAAATAAACTTAATTACACAATAAACATAATTAAGAAACTAATTAAGTACTCAAAACATCATTTTACAATCAATAAATATCATAAATATCAGATCATATGAAAACATAATAAGATAAAAAATCAGGAAAAAAACGATCACTAAAAAAATATCTCCCTAAAAATCTCCATTTCATTTTAAAACCAAATTTAAGTCATGAGTTATTAATCTTAGAAAATATTTCAAAGTTTTTTTATCACTAACATCCTTTTAAAACATGAATTTTATCAAGTAAAACCTTGATACTTTTAATCAAACACCTTAAGGATTTTATAAATAAATTTTTACTTCACATAGACTAAATGAAAATAAATTCCCATTTGTATGAAATTAAAATCAATGGAACTAGGATAAATATATACACATTACTCAACCCTTATTAAATCTAAATCATATCATAAAGAAAATTTGTAAAGTAATCAATCTATTTCTGTTTAAAGAAAAATTCAAGGGAAAACCTAACTCAAACCAATAGAAACATGTTTCCTTTAATTAAAATAACTAAAAGTGGTCTCAACATGATATTTATAATCCATATAAATGAAAACCATAAGTTATAACAATTCCCACCCATCTAGGGTTTTCCCGCCATAGATGCATAAGAAAGATGATTATTCACTGAATTATTTTAATATTTATTATAAATATATATATATATATATATATATTATGAATGTGCATCATTATTCATAAACACAATTTTAGTGCATTTTACACTTTGAACATCATTTCACATCATGATTGTAAGTCCTTCTTAAAATGCACTATTACATGGTAAATTTTTTAACACCATATAAAATACCCAACGGTCTTGATTTTATTTTCATATATAATTTTCAGGTTTCTAATTACATTGATAATAATTTATAATTTTTGAGTACTTGAAGATTCACATTGGAAGACCACCAAAGTGGGCCTTAAACAAACAATATTTTGGGTAAAGTGAACTAGACAAAAGCCTAATAAAACTACTATAGAGGCCAACATACAAGCCCAATAATTCTGAAAATTGAACTTAATATAGAGTAAATAAAGGGGGGCATTCCATAAAATAGTGATAAAAGATAATTCAGATGTTTTAATGGAGTTCTAGGTGGCCCAAGTTGAAAATTAAATTCTGGACCATATTCTATATTCTATAAAAACATTCCACCATTTTGATCATATCTTGAAAAATAATTCATTTGGAGTTAAATTTTACTGTATATTTGGAGAAATATGAGGATCTATTTTCTTGTTCTATGTACCACTCTAATTCATCCATCTATAAAGTCATTTTGGCGCCTCTGTTTGGTGAATACAAGTTGGATTCCACTTCGGGTCAAGGGTGAAGAAGTCCACTCTCCCTTACTTTCCACCACCCTAGGCCTACCATACTCAAGTGGGATTCTTTGTACTGTTTATAGTTTGACCCAAGTCTTAAAATATTCCTATTTAAGGTAGTGGTGGTGAAGTATTTGGGAATACTTTGTTTATTTTCAAGTATAATGTTATGTTGCCATTTTGTATTACCATGTTTGTGATTTAATATCTATGTTGTTCTAGTTCACCTTAGTTTCTTAATAAAAGTTCTTATTATCATTTTATTATATTATAATTAATATCATATTGATAATTTTTCATTAATTTATGAATTTTTTTACACCAAAACTTTTGAAACTTATTACACAACAGTGGAGTGTTCGTTATTTTGTTGTTTTTTGTAACACTCCAAGTAAATAAAGAATATGACATTTTTATATTTATCCCTATTTGTTAATAAAATGTTAATATTTATTTAAAGGGAACTCTATGATCGATGGCTTACCCAATACGCAAAAACGAGTTCCTTTGAAATCTTACGTTGCACTATAATAATAAAATAATTTTATTTTAAATGGTAGTTAACACCTAGTCGTTGTAATGAAGGGAATGAACAGAACTAACTACAAAATGATTATATATGTTTGTCAAATATTTTTACTTTTTTCAATAAATGTTAGAGGATTAAAAATGCGAATGAATCCAATTTTAAGTGTAAACATTCTAATATTCTTTAAAAGGTCGATTAATCGCCTTTTGATGGTGAACCTCTTTTAAATACACTTCTTGAAAATTTTATGTGTTATATTTGACAAAATAAAATTCTTCTTTAGAATCTGGACATCAAAATTTACTTTGTGTAAATTTTTGGTATTTTTCCAATAAAGTTCATTTTTTAATGAATAGTGAAAATTGTTGTATTTTAATTCAAAACCTCTTTTTAATCTAATTTATTTATATGATTAGATTATCTTTTGAATTGTTTTTAAAGTGAAATTAGAATATATTTTTACCATTTAATCCAATAGTGGTCATTGGATTTAATTTCACTTTGAAATTGGACTTAAACTAGTGTCAATCTTTTAATAGATATTGTTTCTTAAAAACACGCTATTTGTTTTGACAGCGGGAATTAATTATTAAATTAATTAATTCAACTTTTATGTTTTGAATTTTTTAAAATAGACATCATTTTTGATTTCTGAATATCAAATATAGCTTAGGGTAAATTTTTGGTATTTTTCTGAAAAACTTCAATTTTTGATGAATAGTGAAACCATTAAGTGGTAGTTAAAGAAACTGATTCTTTGTTTAAATGAAACTTTACCACTTATATGATTTTATTTTCAAAAATCCGACATAAATAGTTGTCATTAGGAAGTAAAATGTGGTTCAATAAGATTAAAATAATTTTTGGAAAATAGTAACTTTTAAGTTTTATTAATCACGATTAAAGGTAATTAGTGTAATTTAAGGTAAAAATAATGTTTTAATAATACGAAATGACCTAGAAAAATGTACTAACCTTATTGGATGTGTCATGGAAGACCACAAAAATCCATGGGTCAACTTGGGGACCCCATGGAGCCACTTTGGTAGGAAAATGACATTAATACCTTTTTATTTAAAGTTAAAATTAAAATGTCACAAACATGTATTGTTTTACTAAAACAATTTTTACATGGGGTTATAAAAGTCATATTTTTGACTATAAATATTCATTAGAAATATAAAAAAATTTCTTACATCATGATTTTTTTTTTATAATTTTTTGACATTAAATAAATTAAATTATTTATGACACCATGATGATGGAGCGATTACCTCATTATTTAACGATTTAAATAAAATGAAAATATAATGTAAAATATAAGACCTACACATGTACAAAAACCTATTGTATGGTTTTATTTTGAACCCTTATCACCTTATCCTGGAAATATATAATTTCGGGACCTTTAAAATCCAAAAAGCATTTTATAATAAAGTAGAAGTTTATAACTTTCCAAGAGCGCCCCTCCTCTCCTCTTATAAAAGGCCCCCACCTCTACCACCTTACCCACACCTCTCAAACCTTTTTCATGGACAAAACCTGCCCATTTCATCTCTCCACATACCTATATTAATAATTGAAGCCTCAAATTGGTCAGAATCCTTTCCAAGGAAGCCTTTGAGCTCAAATCAAAAAGAGTTACCCGATTTAAAGGTAATGTCTTCACTTGTGTTCTTTTGTTTTATTTTTCTTCTCGAACCCCCTAAACTCTTTTTATTTATTTATTTTGTGACAAAAACAGTATATTCAATATACTAGGATGTTTTTTCAATGAGTATTCAAGCTACACTAACACACACCTCCGTCTAATGGTTAAAGAACATACTATTTCCGTGGATGGAGAATTACTGCATCATGAAGCGATGATTGTTCTATCTTCTCATAACACCTCTCATGGTGGCCATTATGATGGAACTATATTTATTTATGATATATATTATATTTATTTCCTTTCTATTCTTCTGTATTTTATATTTAATACATACCTTTATTCTTTGCATGTTGTGCAAATACGATAATTTCATTTGAGGAAGTGTGGACTACCGCCCCCTCAAGTGATGTGACTCGTTCATGCAATACATGGAATGTATAAAGAATTAAATTGATGAACTTATTTGATCTATATAAAATATATATTATAATGGAATTATAATATATATATATATATATCTCATCTAGTTTTAATTCCATTAATGTGCCAAAGAAATGAAAGTAGCGTTCATGCGTACGTACGGCTTACCGTCTCCAAGAATGGTACATTTCATTTCTTATCTCCAAATGTTATGTACTATTATAAGTACATATATATAATGGATATATATGTCATATATTACATATAAATTATGGATATAATTCTGGAATTATAATATCTATATCTCTCTTTTAGATTTAATTCCATTAATATGACAAAAAAATGAAAGTAGCGTTCATGCGTACATACGGCCTACCATCTCCATGAACGATGCATTTCATTTTTTATCTCCAAATGTTATGGAACGGTATAAAATGAATATATAATGGATATATATGATATTTAAATCGTTTATAATATTCTGGAGATGATGTACCTATAACTTCATGGAAAATTCTTTTCCAACAAGCTCAATTTTGAGTCATGTACCGAACATCGACAAAAATGTTTGATATGAAATCACATTATTAACCAATTATTATAACATTATAATATGTGATATGAACTGAATAATAATATTTAATAGAGGTCCTTAAGCAATTATAAATTGACCAAAGTTTATTATTCAGGAATATAAAGAAACGAACAAGACAAGTCGGACTTGAGGTAAGGGATCCAACCTCTCTCTTTCTTTTTAAGTACTCTCTTTTATGTCATTTCTTTTAAGCTCATATTTCCTATGTTTGGGGATGTTATTTTATATTCCTCATACTATAATTTTTATTTTAATATTATTATATACCCTATTTGATCTCATAAATCCATTTTTGGAAGTTTTAAGTGGCGTTGTTAGGCTGTCGAGTTTTTGTAAGGGATTTTTCATCTCACTTTTATTCTCGTGACATTTATGCTATGTTTGCGACTATTTCCTTTGAGTGGTGTATGTACTGCCCATTATTATACTATTTTTGTAGTATAATTTCATTTATTGGTATTTACATCTTCATTGTATGACCCTTCTTCCATGGGGTGTACGTTTCGAAAGTTACCCAACTTGGTAAGGGGACCTTTCACCCTCTTCTTCTTTAAAAAGACTTCTTTTGTTATATCTTTAAAATTACATATTCTTATGTTGGGATATGTTCTCATATATCATTATTTATGTAAATTTAATGTACAAGTGATAGATACCCTTTTTATCTCTCATCAACTCATTTTATGAATTTTGAAGTGACGCCGTTAGGCTGTCGAATTTTTGCAAGGGAACTTCTTAACCCAATTTTGATTCTTTGGGGTAAACTTGTACTCCTTGAATATGTCGTTATATGAATATGTGTGAATGAACTCTGATTGTTTTACACCTAATATCCACTTATATTTGGTTTATTTTTTTTCCCACATAATTATGTAATTGATTTATCCTTAATCTAAGGATACCGTCTTTGTAAGGGACTTCGTCTCAATCTGTTTTCATTGAGGCATATTTTGTTCTAATACAAGACTTTCTTTTATACGTTGTATAAAAAACATTTGAATTTTTCTTTTATTAAAAAGGAATATTTTCTATACAAAGAGTTTTACTAAATGACAAAAAGTATGTTTCTTTTTAACGTACGCGGTGACAACGACCTTTTCCACCACCGTGAGTATTATTTGGACTTTGGCTTCCTAAACAAGTCGTAATCTTATTAAAAGTAAATAAAAACCATATACTGTTTTATGTATTTTGGTATTGAAAATGGTTTTTATAAATTATTTGTAATTTCAATATATTTATGTGATATATTGTGATTGAAATGTGGGAATGTTTTCTTTCCATTATATTTGTTTTATGTCTTATGATTTTATAATGGTACTTGGACATTTGATGGGTGGTTACATGATAAACCATATGACGGGTGGTGCCGTGAATACCAAGACGGGTGGTTGCGTTATAACCTCCAATGCATTGGGTATGGAAGTTGTCCGTATGGATATTCCATTAAGTATGTGTGGAAGTCAACTGTATGGTTATTCCATTTAAGTATGTTTATGTCCCAAGTTACCTTTATATGTTATGTGTTATTTATATAGGTTTTATGGTAATATTTTGATTACAAGAGGTTAAGTAATGATCTTTTATTCAGTGAAGAGTTTTTACTACTTCATAAAGGTGAAAAGTATTACTTTGATAAAGTATACATGGTTTACTTATTGTTTTGAAAAACTAACCGTTTTCCTTCTTTGTGTATCCTTTACTGGGATTTTTATAATCATCCCAAGTTTTTTTTAAATGTTTTTCACAGGACATAAAGTTGAATAGGGTCAAGGATGGGATCAATGAAATGCCAGGATGTCTAAAACATGTAACTAGACATGTTTCTTTTTAAGAGTTTTTATTTTATGGAAACTTAGTAGAAGTGTCTACTTGGTAATCTTTTGAGATGTAATAGTTATGTCCTAATTCTCTAAAACTCTAAACCTAAAAAGATCCTCAATGTGAATTATTCATTTAATTAAATATTAAGTAAGGTTTAAGGTCGGGACCTTATAGTTAGTATCAAAGGTCAGTTTAGATAACTTTAGAGGTTAGGGTATTCTCTAAGCATAAGTGACATTACCGTAATGGTTAGGATTTAAGAAAGATTCCTAGTTTTAGATAAAGTGAATGAGTAAGTATATCTTAGTGTTTATCTTCCTCATTAGTACATGATGGTTTTGTTGATATACTCACACTAACATTTCTATTTTTAGTAAATGGATGGATCTAGTAGGCACCAAAGTGACAATGGGTTTGAAGGAAACTTTGGTGGTTCTCTGATTAAGAGACTGGATGAAATAGGGGATTCAATATGGAATCTCGTGGTTGTTCTAAACCAACTATCAAGAATTCATGATCAACCAATTGAACCTTGGTGAGTTCTCTAATGCATCAGGTACGAGATGACTAACTCAATGTAGAATTTCAGGTAATAATTATAAAGGTAACCATTAGGGTTTATATGATCCTTACTTTTGAGGTAATTATGGGTTACTATATGTTATGATGTAATATGAACTACATGAGATAAACTTGAGGTTAAATTATGTTATGGTTATTTTTGAAGATTTTATCATTTTTTGGGGAATGTTATAGGAATTATATAGTTTTGGAAAAAGGAAAACACGCAGACCGTGTGACAACACATCGCGTCAGACAAAGCTGTGAGAATCGAACCCACAACCAATGTGCGACTGGTATTTATGGCCTACCACTGGACTACGTGAAGTCCCTGGTTAGTATGACTTATTCTTTTTAGTTATATGATTTAATGAATTAAGAGTAAGTTGATTTTGGGTTATCTATGGAAATTATTAACCTATCATGGAGGATATGTGATTAGGTTAATTACTTTTCAATATGAGACTTTAAGAGCAACCGATGTTATTTTGAGATAAGTGTTAATTTGTACCTTGGAAGACTATGTGATTAAATCCTTCAAATATTTGGGTTTCAATCTTAGTTTGGTTTACTTTGAAGAATTTTATGGACAAATTTTTTATCGAATGGTCTTCGTTGAACTTTGGGTTTTATTGGACAAATTTTGGAGATTAAGAATAGATTTTCTTTTTATAAAGGGTTATCCTTTTCTAGATTATCTGATCTTGTTCTAACAATTTTGGTTTTGTTAAGGTTCTAAAGACATGGGAAATATATAGTTCTCTTTTGTGAATTAGGTGATTTTATATAATTTGATTATATTACTCTTAATGTGAGCAAGTCTTCCTAAATACTCATCATTTTGGGAAAGTATGAGTTTGTGTAAGAAATCTAGTAAAAGTTGAATGACAACATGACAAGTAAGTATGTTTCCTTAAGATCAAAAATAAATTCCTCAATGAAAAGTAACTTAAAAAAATTGTCTATTAACTTTTCTTACTGGGGAATCAAATACCGTTTAACCCACCATAAGTTTGTGATTTTCTTATGGTTAACTTTCTCCTAAACATGTTTTCTATCACTCTCCCTAAGAATATGACCCTTTTCTTTTTCTTCTGTATCCATGTTCTCCTACATGGAATCATAGTATGGGTTAACTTGGGTAACCTCTGTACTTCTCTTTATTTCTTTTAAAGTGATTGTTTTACCGACTCTTGCTCCGATGTGGGACTTTCAATGATGTTTCTGAGCCCAATTTTAAAATTGCGAGGACGCAATTCCCAAAAGGGGGGAAGGATGTAACACCCCAGGTAAATAAAGAATATGACATTTTTATATTTATCCCTATTTGTGAATAAAATGTTAATATTAATTTAAAGGTAACTCTATGCTTGATGGCTTACCCAATACGCAACAACGAATTCCTTTGAAATCTTACGTTGCACTATAATAATAAAATAATTTTATTTTAAATGGTAGTTAACACCTAGCCGTTGTAATGAAAGGAATGAATAGAACTAACTAAAAAATGATTATATATGTTTGTCAAATATTTTTACTTTTTTCAATAAATGTTAGAGGATTAAAAATGCGAATGGATCCAATTTTAAGCGTAAACATTCTAATATTCTTTAAAAGGTCGATTAACTGCCTTTGATGGCGAACCTCTTTTAAATATACTTTTTGAAAATTTTATGTGTTATATTTGACAAAATAAAATTCTTCTTTAGAATCTGGACATCAAAATTTACTTTGTGTAAATTTTTGGTATTTTTCCAATAAAGTTCATATTTTAATGAATAGTGAAAAATGTTGTATTTTAATTCAAAACCTCTTTTTAATCTAATTTATTTATATGATTATATTATCTTTTGAATTGGTTTTAAAGTGAAATTAGAATATATTTTTACCATTTAATCCAATAGTGGTCATTGGAATTAATTTCACTTTGAAATTGGACTTAAACTAGTGTCAATCTTTTAATAGATATTGTTTCTTAAAAACACGCTATTTGTTTTGACAGCGGGAATTAATTATTAAATTAATTAATTAAACTTTTATGTTTTGAATTTTTTAAAATAGACATCATTTTTGAATTCAGAATATCAAATATAGCTTAGGGTAAATTTTTGGTATTTTTCTGAAAAATTTCAATTTTTGATGAATAGTGAAACCACTAAGTGGTAGTTAATGAAACTGATTTTTCGTTTAAATGAAACTTTACCACTTTTGTGATTTGATTTTAAAAAATCCAACATAAATTTTTGTCATTAATAATTAAAATGTGGTTCAATAAGATTAAAATAATTTTTGGTGAATAGTAACTGTTAAGTTTTATTAATCGCGATTAAAGGTAATTAGTGTAATTTAAGGTAAAAATAATGTTTTAATAATATGAAATGACCTAGAAACAAGTCCTATTATTTGATGTGTCATTTCCGACCAATACAATCCATGGGTCAACTTGGGGACCCCATGGAGCCACTTTAGTAGGAAAATGACATTAATACCTTTTTATTTAAAGTTAAAATTAAAATGTCACAAACATGTATTGTTTTACTAAAATATTTTTTACATGGGGTTATACAAGTCATATTTTTTACTATAAATATTAATTAAAAATTAAAAAAAAAATCCTACATCATGATATTTTTTTTATAATTTTTAGACATTAAATAAATTAAATTATTTATGACACCATGATGATGCAGCGATTACCTCATTATTTAATTATTTAAATAAAATGAAAATATAATGTAAAATATAAGACCTACACATGTAAAAAACCTATTGGATGGATGGATTTCGAACCATTATCACCTTATCCTCTAAATATATAATTTTGGGACCTTTAAAATCCGAAAAGCATTTTATAATAAAGTAAAAGTTTATAACTTTCCAAGAGTGCCCCTCCTCTCCTCTTATAAAAGGCCCCCACCTCTACCACCTTACCCACACCTCTCAAGCCTTTGGCTCAGCCAAACCCTACCCATTTCATCTCTCCACATCCCTATCTTAATAATTTAATCCTCACTTTGGGCATAATCCTTTCCAAGGAAGCCTTTGAGCTCAAATCAAAAAGAGTTACCCAATTTAAAGGTAATGTCTTCACTTGTGTTCTTTTGTTTTATTTTGATTCTCCAACCCCCTAAACTCTTTTTATTTATTTATTTTGTAACAAAAACAATATCTTAAGTATACTAGTATGTTTTTATAAGTATGATTCTAACTACACTAACACACACCTCCATCTAATGGTTAAAGAACATACTGTTTCCGTGGATGGCGAATTACTGCCTCACGAAGCGATGATTGTTCTATCTTCTCATACCACCTCTCATGGTGGCCATTATGATGGAACTATATTTATTTATGATATATATTATATTTTTTTCCTCTCTATTCTTCTGTATTTTATATTTAATACATACCATTATGCTTTGCATGTTGTGAAAATGCGATAATTTCATTTGAGGAAGTGTGGACTACCTCCCCCTCAAGTGATGTGACTCGTTCATGTAATACATGGAATGTATAAAGAATGAAATTGATGAACTTATGTGATCTATATAAAATATATATTATACTGTAATTATAATATATATATATCTCATCTAATTTTAATTCCATTAATGTGCCAAAGAAGTGAAAGTAGCGTTCATGTGTACATACGGCTTACCGTCTCCATGAACGGTACATTTCATTTCTTATCTCCAAATGTTATGTACTTGTCACGACCCGTCCTCGGGGCCCGTGCCATGACTACCCCAAGCCCGCCTTCCATAGGCCAGGGGCTGGCGACTAGCACCAAAGGCGTAAAATCCCGACAACTGGGAAGGCATTGCCTTTATAAAAGAAAACAAGCACCACAGAGTACAAGCGGAAGTAAAACACTAAGTACAAAAGAAGAGCTGAAAAGTAAAAAGGGGCCGGAAATACAAGCCCAACTGTAAAGTACAACTCGAAAGGGAAAACAGCGACTGAAAAGTAAAGCTGCTACGCCGAGATGTCCACTGGAAATCCCACCTGAAGGGTGGGTACAGATAGCTCCTCTGCTCCTCGGGTCCCGCCATCCGCTCCGAGTATGTCCCGCCCAGTGGTCCACCTCCGGTTACCGCCTCGTCGAATAGTCCACCTCCAGGTACCGTCCAGTCCTCGCACCTTCGGCTTCTGTCAGCACTGTCCGTCGTCTGCAACCAACACAACGAGGTGCGGGCATAGCCCGTGCAGGGGTGAGTATAACGATACTCAGTAGGGACCCCGAGACCCTCAAGGTCTCACTAAAACCAACAAGGATAACCACAAGAAGATCACAACAGATGAACTCTACTTAGGTATATGCCCATACATATACCTAAGTTATCAAGTAACCCATCTCAGTCATGAGGAAGCACAAGGATCATGAGATCAACGGATAACCACTACCCAGGTATATGCCCATACATATACCTAAGTTATCAAGAAACCCATCTCAATCCTGAGGAAACACAAAGGTCAAAAGTCTCAGCTCAAACCAGGATTTTCATTATCGAAACCGTAACTGCTGAAGAGCTCCGTCTCTAGAGTGTACAGTGGTCCTGTCACGACTCCGAGGCTGCCGCTCACTAACCTAGGACTGCTGAAGTACTCCTCCTGTCGAGTACTGCGGGTTTGCGGCCAACTACCTGGCGCTCCGTCCGCTGAGGGTCTGTCGCCAAATACCGGGCGCTACCCAGATAGCCTACTGAGGTACTCCTCCTGTCGAGTACCGCGGGTCTGCTGCCAACTACCAGGCGCTCCGTCCGTCGTGGGTCTGCCGCCAAGTACCGGGCGCTCCGTCCACTGGGCTAGTCGACTCACTCCAAGTCGAGTCGGTCAAGCAGTCGTCAGGTCTCAGCAGGCTACACGGTCTCTGTACTCTGCACGCTCGTCTCCGGGAGGGTCCGCTCCACGAGCTACTGGTCGATACTCCAAGTATCACAAAGTCCCACGAAGAAGTGTCTCAAAGGTCCGTCTCGTCAGAGGGGTCTCAACGCAACAGACGGCGCGTCGATCGGACGCCCGGTCTGTGAGTTATTAGCCTTTTCGTTCCAGGGGCCCGGTTGGTTTCGAGTGCGAACCAATCCCGGCCGTATCTCAACTGTACCCCGAACTCCCATAGGGTATACTCATAGGGACCGTTACTAAACGTAAACACCAACGCCGCTGACGGTTCGTCAAACGGACGTCCTGTCTGAAAGATATCAGCTTTCCCGTTCCAGGGGCCCGGTTGGATTTCGGGTACAATCCAACCCGGCCATACTCCGTCTGCATCCAAAACTCGGGCGGAGTATGTCAAAAGTTCCGTCTCATCAAGAGGAAGTCAACGAAACAGATGGCGCGTCAATCGGACGCCCGGTTTGTGAGTTATTGGCTTTTTCGTCTCCGGGGCCCGGTTGGTTTTTAAGGCAAAACCAACCCGACCGTACTCCACCTGCGTCCAAACCTCGGGCGGAGTATGCCAAAAGATCCGTCTCACTAAGAGGAACACAACGCGACTGACGGCGCGTCAATCGGACGTCCGTAGCTCAAGATATGAGCGTTTCCGCTCCGAAGGCCCGGTTGGTTTCGTGAACGAACCAACCCGGCCGAACTCAAAGTTAACCGAAACCTTGAGTGCGATATACCGAAACGACCGTCTCGATCCAAGGATCGCGTTGCCGCAGACGGTTCGTCATTCGGAGGTCCGAGGCTCAAGTTATGAGCCAAAACCCGAATCTGGTTCGAAACGGGGGGGGTCCGGGTCCGGGCCGACCCGGCCCGACCCCCCCCCCCCCCCCCCCGGGGGCGGCGCGGCGGTGGCGCGGCGGCGCGGCGGCGGCGGGCCGCGGTGGCGGCGGCGGCGGCGGGCCGCGGTGGCGGCGGCGGCGGGCCGCGATGGCGGCGGCGGGCCGCGGCGCACGCGGGGGCTAAGCCCCGCGGTTCTGGACAAGGCGGCACGGCCTTGTGCCGTGCCTTTGAAACAAACGGCCCCCACGTGGGGGCCGATTTAAAAAAAAAGACCGGGGGGCTGTTGCCCCCCCTTACATGGAACCGCCCCCCTCATTATGAGGGGGGTTTTAAAGAACCGGCCGGGGAATTAAATTCCCCGGTTTTAAGTCATCCGGCCGGCTAGCTGGCCGGTCGGTTTTTACCAACGGGACTGGAAATTCCGGTCCCGCCTTTGACTTCCGACGCCGGTGGCCCGGCCGCCGGTCTCCTCTTCCGCCGCGGCCCGGAACCGGCTGCGGTCTTCTCGTCCCGCCGCGGCCCGGAACCGGCCGCGGTGTTCGTCGTCCGGCGCGGTGCGACGGCACCGCGCCCCTTTCGTCGTGCCATGAATCCTTTCAACGCGGCGCGACGGCGTCGCGTTCTTGAAGATTCTCCTCGGCGTAGCGCGACGGCGTTGCGTAAATTATAAGCACGATCATCCGCGTGGTGCGACGGCACCACGCCATTGCTTCCACCCGCATGAATAAAACAAGAACGATGGAGGGGGGTTCGGCCGTGTTCGTGCGGTCCGGCCCCCCTCACGTTAAAATAATCACTTAATAAAAATATTTCAAAGCCTCACGTAGACATGCGATCCACGAGTAAGTAATGAAATAATTTAAGAATTAAACAACAACCCCTACCTCGGGTTTAAGATTCGAAGAATTGTCTACGTCCCGCGGAAGACGGCGTCGCGGAGGTCGGGCGTCGCGGTCGTCGTTCGTCAAATCCGTTGACGAAGTGTTATGCCCGAAGAGACACGACGTTGGCGGATCTTCGTTTGCCGACGAAGAAGGTCCGAGGAGAAAGAAGGGGTTCGAAGATACCGAGTCGCCGAGTCGATGATCCTTGACGAAGTGTTGTCGTTCTTCGTTGAGGATGAAGACGTTCTTCACCGGAGAAGATGAAGTTCTTCAAGAGACTTAGAGCTCTCTCCTCCAATCCTCAACACAACCAAACTAACCCCCAAAAATAAAATAAGCTAATCTTATTTTATTAAGTCATTCTATGAGTTTCAAAAATTCAAAAACTTAAATCCATTAATTGGATTAGTGTGTTGGCATGATTAAAGTGAGGAGAGGGAAAGTCACCCAATTAATGGAAAGTTTAAAGGTTAAGATGAGTTACACATCTTAAGTGGGGGGGTTTAGAGGAGTTAGGGAAGGTGAGGGGTTGGGCTCGTGTGGGCCCCACCCCACCTTTATTCTCTCAAGGGTAGTTAACAACAAGGAGGTCCCACCCAACTTCCACACATAGGTTTAAACAAGTAAAAATAAAATTGTTCATCACAATTTTATTTAACTCAAACTAAAAACTCCAAAACGTAACTTTCAACCCGCAACAAACGCAACTCCCGAAAAGGTCTCATTAAGCGAATATCGGCGCTGCGAGTTCATCGGTGCCCTCAGATTTCAATTCCGAGCACCGGATCAAAAGTTAGGAATTCCCGCTCGTTCGTTCACTGAACGTACCCGAGCCAAACTTCGGAAATTAATTCCGGGCACTCCGGGCCTCGGAATCAGGTGCCGTCTGAAACTGCGCTCTTGTAAAATTCTAAAGAAAATTAAGAAAAAAATTTCCCTTGAATTTTACGGGTCTTTACATTACTCCCACCTCAGGGCTTTACGTCCCCGTAAAGATACAACAAAAACTAGGGAAACAAATGAGGGTACTGAGCACGCATCTGAGCCTCCCGCTCCCATGTGCTCTCCTGGAGATTCCCGTGCTGCCATCTGATGCGCACAAGAGGAATCGATCGCCCACGCAGGACCCGCTCCTGTCGATCCTCTTTCTCCACCGGGACCTCCGTAAAAGTCGCCCCATCGTCAACGTCAAGCTCTCCATGGTCAATGATGTGCGTCGGGTCGTGCACGTATCTCCTCAGCTGAGATACGTGGAAGACGTCGTGCACCCGGTGCAGCTGAGGTGGTAGATCCAGGCGATAAGCAACCTCACCAATCTTGCTGAGAAACTGAAAGGGTCCGATGAATCGCGGAGATAACTTGCCGCCTCGGCCAAATCTCTGAATACCACGTCGAGGTGAGACCCGTAAGAAGACGTGGTCACCATCCTCGAACTCTAGTGGTCTCCGCCTCCTGCCAGCATATGACTTCTGCCGGCTCTGAGCTGTCCTCATCCGCTCCTGGATGACCTGGACCTTCTCTGGTTCCACAAGAGCTGCAAGATTTCTTCTTTGCCGATAAGAGAAATCTGGTCTCATCCCCTGGATGAACCACATTCTTTGCCTAAAACAGTCAATCCTAACATGGATGATACTAATCCATTCCAAGGATGACGTCGTAAGGCCTCGACGCTACTACTAAGAGATTCAACCGTTACTCTCGCCTCCAAGGGTTGAGTCACACTGTCGGCATCAGTGTGTGGTAACTGGGTCTCTTCCAGAAGATGTCTCACAAGTGAGGGTCAAGTCAACAGCCAAAACTGGAACCTCTTAGTAACATCACGAAAGAGGACAGGAACGAAAATATCATAAAGGTATGCGTCTTTTATTATTGCAGCTCATAATACAAGACGCTACACAAAAGCAACAAAGAACCAGAAGTACTAAGGACGTATCCACTAGTTCTGCTCCTGTCCATCAGCTCCCAGAGCTCCATGATCGAAGGCCTCGGCTGCCTGAAGCTGAGCTCTCCCCTGCGGTCGGGGTGGTCCTCCTGGTGGTGGTGGTGGAAGAGCCTCAAAGCGTCGCCCACCACCAGCTGCTCGTCCAGCTCCTCTGCCTCGTCCGCCTCCTCCCTGCGGACCGCCACGGTCGAACCTCTGCCTCTGCCTGGGAGGTTCTTCACTTAACTGTTGATCATCAGCATGGTGGGTCGGACAGTCACGAGCCATGTGACCAATCCCGCCACAGGAGTAACACTTCCCACTCTCGGCACGCCTGGCTCTGACTCCACCCCGGCTTCCCCGTACAACTGAGCCTGAGTCGTGCGGTCGGCCACCGGTAGGTCTGGTCTGCCTGGAACCCTGAGTCATCCGTCGGCTACCTGCTGCAGATGACTCTGCCACGTGCCGCCCTGCGGTGAGTTGCTGTGCTGGTGTAGACTCAGCAAGGAAACTCTCGATCAGAAGTGCCCGCTCCAGTACTCCTGTCTGAGTCGGTATGCTGAGGGAGATCAGCGATGCCCTTATCTCGTGTCTCAAACCCTGCTCGAAGGTCCGGGCCCAGAAGAAGGGGTCCTGTACCATGTCTGTCGAGTACCGAGAAAGGTCGGTGAACCTCGCCGCGTACTGAGCGACCGTCATGCTGCCCTGCCGCAGCTGTAGAAGCTCCTGGATGCGCACCGCTCGGAGGGTGGTCGGGACGAACTCAGAGCGGAAGAGGCTCTCAAAGTCCGTCCAAAGAAGAGATGCCTCATCGTGCACCTGGAGCATCAGGCTCCACCATCGTCCTGCTGCTGCGTGTAGTAGGCTCGCAGCGAGGATCACCATGAGGTCTGCTGGTGTCCTCACTAGCCTAAACACTCGAACTACTGCCTCCAGCCAGTCCTCTGCTGCCTGGGGATCCGTCTCCCCGCGAAACCTGGGCGGTCGCTGGCGCTGAAACTCATGCAGTGCGCTGAGGCGACGTGCATCGTCAGCGGCTGCTGCTGGAAGCATCGGGGGCTCGGCGGGTAAAGCTACCGCCGGTGCCACTACTGGAAAAGGGCCCTGCACCGAGGCCTCGTCGCTCGGTGGGCTGTCGTCTCGCTCGACTCTCGGAACCCTAGCTGGCTGCCGTCGTGGGGCCATCCTGAAAGAAACGAAGTAACACGATCAAACGATTATACCTGGTGAGCTGACCTGGTTTGAGCTGTTTTAAGGGGAAAAACTTTTGAAAACACACACGCAATCAATGTTTTCGTGCATTAAGTCGGAAATCAGAGGTCAGGGTCCTGGTGTACGGATACGTCGGCCGCCGCACCAACACTGGACTCCCTGGACTGATATCCACTCTCAATACGCTAAACATTATTGCTTCACATAGAAAAGATCAGAGTTCACGGTAGAACCGAACTCCTCTGATACCAATTTGTCACGACCCGTCCTCGGGGCCCGTGCCGTGACTACCCCAAGCCCGCCTTCCATAGGCCAGGGGCCGGCGACTAGCACCAAAGGCGTAAAATCCCGACAACTGGGAAGACATTGCCTTTATAAAAGAAAACAAGCACCACAGAGTACAAGCGGAAGTAAAACACTAAGTACAAAAGAAGAGCTGAAAAGTAAAAAGGGGCCGGAAATACAAGCCCAACTGTAAAGTACAACTCGAAAGGGAAAACAGCGACTGAAAAGTAAAGCTGCTACGCCGAGATGTCCACTGGAAATCCCACCTGAAGGGTGGGTACAGATAGCTCCTCTGCTCCTCGGGTCCCGCCATCCGCTCCGAGTATGTCCCGCCCAGTGGTCCACCTCCGGTTACCGCCTCGTCGAATAGTCCACCTCCAGGTACCGTCCAGTCCTCGCACCTTCGGCTTCTGTCAGCACTGTCCGTCGTCTGCAACCAACACAACGAGGTGCGGGCATAGCCCGTGCAGGGGTGAGTATAACGATACTCAGTAGGGACCCCGAGACCCTCAAGGTCTCACTAAAACCAACAAGGATAACCACAAGAAGATCACAATAGATGAACTCTACTTAGGTATATGCCCATACATATACCTAAGTTATCAAGTAACCCATCTCAGTCATGAGGAAGCACAAGGATCATGAGATCAACGGATAACCACTACCCAGGTATATGCCCATACATATACCTAAGTTATCAAGAAACCCATCTCAATCCTGAGGAAACACAAAGGTCAAAAGTCTCAGCTCAAACCAGGATTTTCATTATCGAAACCGTAACTGCTGAAGAGCTCCGTCTCTAGAGTGTACAGTGGTCCTGTCACGACTCCGAGGCTGCCGCTCACTAACCTAGGACTGCTGAAGTACTCCTCCTGTCGAGTACTACGGGTTTGCGGCCAACTACCTGGCGCTCCGTCCGCTGAGGGTCTGTCGCCAAATACCGGGCGCTACCCAGATAGCCTACTAAGGTACTCCTCCTGTCGAGTACCGCGGGTCTGCTGCCAACTACCAGGCGCTCCGTCCGCCGTGGGTCTGCCGCCAAGTACCGGGCGCTCCGTCCACTGGGCTAGTCGACTCACTCCAAGTCGAGTCGGTCAAGCAGTCGTCAGGTCTCAGCCGGCTACACGGTCTCCGTACTCTGCACGCTCGTCTCCGGGAGGGTCCGCTCCACGAGCTACTGGTCGATACTCCAAGTATCACAAAGTCCCACGAAGAAGTGTCTCAAAGGTCCGTCTCGTCACAGGGGTCTCAACGCAACAGACGGCGCGTCGATCGGACGCCCGGTCTGTGAGTTATTAGCCTTTTCGTCCCAGGGGCCCGGTTGGTTTCGAGTGCGAACCAATCCCGGCCGTATCTCAACTGTACCCCGAACTCCCATAGGGTATACTCATAGGGACCGTTACTAAACGTAAACACCAACGCCGCTGACGGTTCGTCAAACGGACGTCCTGTCTGAAAGATATCAGCTTTCCCGTTCCAGGGGCCCGGTTGGATTTCGGGTACAATCCAACCCGGCCATACTCCGTCTGCATCCAAAACTCGGGCGGAGTATGTCAAAAGTTCCGTCTCATCAAGAGGAAGTCAACGAAACAGACGGCGCGTCAATCGGACGCCCGGTTTGTGAGTTATTGGCTTTTTCGTCTCCGGGGCCCGGTTGGTTTTTAAGGCAAAACCAACCCGACCGTACTCCACCTGCGTCCAAACCTCGGGCGGAGTATGCCAAAAGATCTGTCTCACTAAGAGGAACACAACGCGACTGACGGCGCGTCAATCGGACGTCCGTAGCTCAAAATATGAGCGTTTCCGCTCCGAAGGCCCGGTTGGTTTCGTGAACGAACCAACCCGACCGAACTCAAAGTTAACCGAAACCTTGAGTGCGATATACCGAAACGACCGTCTCGATCCAAGGATCGTGTTGCCGCAGACGGTTCGTCATTCGGAGGTCCGAGGCTCAAGTTATGAGCCAAAAACCGAATCTGGTTCGAAACGGGGGGGGGGTCCGGGTCCGGGCCGACCCGGCCCGACCCCCCCCCCCCCCACCCCCCCGGGGGCGGCGCGGCGCGGCGGCGGCGGCGGCGGCGGGCCGCGGCGGCGGCGGCGGGCCGCGGTGGCGGCGGCGGCGGCGGGCCGCGGTGGTGGCGGCGGCGGGCCGCGATGGCGGCGGCGGGCCGCGGCGCACGCGGGGGCTAAGCCCCGCGGTTCTGGACAAGGCGGCACGGCCTTGTGCCGTGCCTTTGAAACAAACGGCCCCCACGTGGGGGCCGATTTAAAAAAAAAGACCGGGGGGCTGTTGCCCCCCCTTACATGGAACCGCCCCCCTCATTATGAGGGGGGTTTTAAAGAACCGGCCGGGGAATTAAATTCCCCGGTTTTAAGTCATCCGGCCGGCTAGCTGGCCGGCCGGTTTTTACCAACGGGACCGGAAATTCCGGTCCCGCCTTTGACTTCCGACGCCGGCGGCCCGGCCGCCGGTCTCCTCTTCCGCCGCGGCCCGGAACCGGCCGCGGTCTTCTCGTCCCGCCGCGGCCCGGAACCGGCCGCGGTGTTCGTCGTCCGGCGCGGTGCGACGGCACCGCGCCCCTTTCGCCGTGCCATGAATCCTTTCAACGCGGCGCGACGACGTCGCGTTCTTGAAGATTCTCCTCGGCGTAGCGCGACGGCGTTGCGTAAATTATAAGCACGATCATCCGCGTGGTGCGACGGCACCACGCCATTGCTTCCACCCGCATGAATAAAACAAGAACGATGGAGGGGGGTTCGGCCGTGTTCGTGCGGTCCGGCCCCCCTCACGTTAAAATAATCACTTAATAAAAATATTTCAAAGCCTCACGTAGACATGCGATCCACGAGTAAGTAATGAAATAATTTAAGAATTAAACAACAACCCCTACCTCGGGTTTAAGATTCAAAGAATCGTCTACGTCCCGCGGAAGACGGCGTCGCGGAGGTCGGGCGTCGCGGTCGTCGTTCGTCAAATCCGTTGACGAAGTGTTATGCCCGAAGAGACACGACGTTGGCGGATCTTCGTTTGCCGACGAAGAAGGTCCGAGGAGAAAGAAGGGGTTCGAAGATACCGAGTCGTCGATTCAATGATCCTTGACGAAGTGTTGTCGTTCTTCGTTGAGGATGAAGACGTTCTTCGCCGGAGAAGATGAAGTTCTTCAAGAGACTTAGAGCTCTCTCCTCCAATCCTCAACACAACCAAACTAACCCCCAAAAATAAAATAAGCTAATCTTATTTTATTAAGTCATTCTATGAGTTTCAAAAATTCAAAAACTTAAATCCATTAATTGGATTAGTGTGTTGGCATGATTAAAGTGAGGAGAGGGAAAGTCACCCAATTAATGGAAAGTTTAAAGGTTAAGATGAGTTACACATCTTAAGTGGGGGGGTTTAGAGGAGTTAGGGAAGGTGAGGGGTTGGGCTCGTGTGGGACCCACCCCACCTTTATTCTCTCAAGGGTAGTTAACAACAAGGAGGTCCCACCCAACTTCCACACATAGGTTTAAACAAGTAAAAATAAAATTGTTCATCACAATTTTATTTAACTCAAACTAAAAACTCCAAAACGTAACTTTCAACCCGCAACAAACGCAACTCCCGAAAAGGTCTCATTAAGCGAATATCGGCGCTGCGAGTTCATCAGTGCCCTCGGATTTCAATTCCGAGCACCGGATCAAAAGTTAGGAATTCCCGCTCGTTCGTTCACTGAACGTACCCGAGCCAAACTTCGGAAATTAATTCCGGGCACTCTGGGCCTCGGAATCAGGTGCCGTCTGAAACCGCGCTCTTGTAAAATTCTAAAGAAAATTAAGAAAAAAATTTCCCTTGAATTTTACGGGTCTTTACAGTACTATTATAAGTACATATATATAATGGATATATATTTCATATATTACATATAAATTATGGATATAATTCTGAAATTATAATATATATATCTCTTTTATATTTAATTCCATTAATATGACAAAAAAAGGAAAGTAGTGTTCATGCGTACGTACGGCCTACCGTCTCCATGAACGGTGATTTTCATTTTTTATCTTCAAATGTTATGTAACAGTATAAAATGAATATATAATGGATATATATGATATTTAAATAATTTATAATATTCTGGAGATGATGTACCTATAACTTCAGGGAAAATTCTTTTCCAACAAGCTCAATTTTGACTCATGTACCGAACATCGACAAAAATGTCTGATATGAACTCACATTATTAACCAATTATTATAACATTATAATATTTGATATTAACTGAATAATAATATTTAAAAGAGGTCCTTAATCAATTATAAATTGACCAAAGTTTATTATTCAGGAATATAAAGAAATGAACAAGACAAGTCGAACTTGAGGTAAGGGATTCAACCTCTCTCTTTCTTTTTAAGTACTCTCTTTTATGTCATTTATTTTAATCTCATATTTCTTATGTTTGGGGATGTTATTTTATATTCCTCATACTGTAATTTTTATGTTCATATTATGAGAGACCCTATTTTATCTCATAAATCCATTTTTGGAAGTTTTAAGTGGCAACGTTAGGCTGTCGAGTTTTCGTAAGGGATTTTTCATTTCACTTTTATTACCGTGAAATTTATTCTATGTTTGACACTATTTCCTTTTAGTGGTGTATGTATTTCCCATTATTATACTATTTTTGTAGTATAATTTCATTTATGGGTATTTACATCTTCATTGTATGACCCTTCTTCCATGGGGTGTACGTTTCGAAAGTTATCCAACTTGGTAAGGAGACCTTTCACCCTCCTCTTCTTTAAAAAGAATTATTTTGTTATGTCTTTTAAATTACATATTATTATGTTAGTATATGTTCTCATATATCCTTATTGCTGTAAATTTCATGTACAAGTGATAGATACCCTTTTTATCTCTCATCAACTCATCTTCTGAATTTTGATGTGACGCCGTTAGGCTGTCGATTTTTTTCAAGGGAATTTCTTAACCCAATTTTGATTCTTTGGGGTAAACTTTTACTCCTTGAATATGTCATTCTAGGAATATGTGTGAATGACCTATAATTTTTTTACACCTAATATCCACTTATATTTGGTGTATTCATTTGTCACACATAATTATGTAATTGAGTTATCCTTAATCTAAGGATACCGTCTTTGTAAGGGACTTCGTCTCAATCTGTTTTCAATGAGGCATATTTTGTTCAAATACAAGACTTTATTTTATACGCTGTATAAAAAACCTTTGACTTTTACTTTTATTCAAAAGGAATCTTTTCTATACAATGATTTTTACTAAATGACAAAAAGTATGTTTCTTTTTAACGTACGCGGTGACAATGACCTTTTCCGCTGCCGCGAGTATTATTTGGACTTTGGCTTCCTCAACAAGCCGTAATGTTATTAAAAGTAAATAAAACCCATATAATATTTTATTTATTTTGGTATTGAAAATGGTTTTTATAAAGTATTTGTAATTTCAATATATTTAATTGATATATTGTGATCGAAATGTGGGAATGTTTTCTTTCCATTATATTTGTTTTATGTCTTATGATTTTATAATGGTACTTGGACATTTGACGGGTGGTTACATGATAAACCATATGACAGGTGGTTCCGTGAATACCAACATGGGTGGTTACGTTATAAACTCTAATGCATTGGGTATGGAAGTTAGTCGTATGGATATTCCATTAAGTATATGTGGAAGTCGACCGTATGGTTATTCCATTTAAGTATGTTTATGTCCCAAGTTACCTTTATATTTTATGTGTTCTTTATATGGGTTTTATGGTAATATTTTGGTTAAACGAGGGTAAGTAATGATCTTTTATTCAGTGAAGAGTTTTTACTACTTCATAAAGGTGAAAATTATTACTTTGATAAAGTGTACATGGTTTACTTGTTGTTTTGAAAAACAAACAGTTTTCCTTCTTTGTGTATCCTTTACTGGGATTTTTATGCTCATCCCAAGTTTTTTTTGAAATGTTTTTCACAGGACATAAAGTTGAATAGGTTCATGGATGGGATCAAAGAAATGTCAGGCTGTCTAAAACATGGAAGTAGACATGTTTCTTTTTAAGAGTTTTTATTTTATGGAAACTTAGTAGAAGTGTCTACTTTGTAATCTTTTGAGATGTAATAGTTATGTCCTAGTTCTCTAAAACTCTAAACCTGAAAAGATCCTCAATGTTAATTATTCATTAAATACAATATTAAGTAAGGTTTAAGGCCAGGGCCTTATATTTTTACTTCTTCAATTCCGCCCTCATGAGTCTACTTCCTGCTTTCATTGATAGAATAGAATCAATGGAGGGATAAAAACTTTTATGTATTTATCCAAGGGAGTATCAATGGGCTAGATTGGACATTATTTATCAGTCCATTAATTTCTAATCACATCTTTTAATTGATATTTTTTTGAAGATTTTAAAAATTCTTCATCCTTGTTGAATTTTAAGGCCACACACTTCAAGTGACAATACAAACCATTACCATATATTTCTCACAAATATAATCCTCTAATTGTATATTTGATTAGTATTATGGTGTTTTGATATTAATCCAATAAGTGATTAAGTTGTTTGATCTTCTTATAAACCCATCTTAAATATAAGAAATTGAAATCGTTAAAAAGGAATTCATCCAATCCACCCCCAAGTGATACCCTATGATCAACTCATTATCTTAATTTGAATTAAATTAGGTATCTTAGAGTTAATTTAAACCATCTTAAAACAAACTCAATTTGGCCACTTTATATCCAAAAATCCATTTCTTTTGATATTTTATTTATAGGTTCTTCTTAGGTATCTAAGGATTAGATAGCCCAATCTACATTGCAAGTGACTTCCTAACCCTTATAACTTGGGTAAATTTGGGTGAGACCAAAATAAAGAAAAAGAAACTATAAGTGAGGAAGATATAGAGGATAATGAGAAAAGAAATAGAATATAACCTTGGTGAAACCCCTTGGAATCAAGAAGAGAGTCCAATAAATATATGGGGTAGGGGATAATCAATCCAAAGGTTCTCCTCGATTGGATTGAGCAAAATAAAGGGAGAATTAATTTTTGTTTTAAGAAATTAATGTAAAAGTGGGTATTTTATAATATTAAATTTTGGATCAGGGAATGTCATAGCATGAAACTTTTTCGTGGTATAATTTCCTTCACTCATTGCATGGTCATAGTGTGTCAACCCATTTCATGGTATGAAAACTGTCCCAACATAACTGAGGTAATTATTCATAGATGAATTTCATAGTATGATGAATCAATTAACAGTGTCATGACATAAAATCTAGAAATATCTGGAATTGTATAATGGTTGGTCATGGAAGGACCTCCTCATGTCAAAGAATAACTAAGTGCATTCTACACTAAAAAATTCTCGGTACCCTAAAAACTCATTAGAGACCAATAAAAATAGAAAACTTGGGTAAAAAACTAATAAATAAAATAAAATCCTCATGTATGTTACGTTATGGTGTGTAATCATACTTAATATGTTTTTTCATCATCATTGGATTTGAGAAGCTAATTTCCTTTTGAAAGTAAATACATTAAAATTTCATGTAGTTTAGTGAAGCTATTTATGCTCTAAATATTTCATTATTTTATGTTGACTAACATCAGAACTACTTAAAACACTAAGAATATTGGTTTTTCATCCTCTCTATAAAATTATTCAAAAATTTGTTTTCTATGGTTTCAATGCCTACATCATGAGTTAATTCATCAAAAATATTGTATGTGTTATAAAGGTCATATTCATCAATATTAGATCTCAAATTAGTTTTCATTTCACCATGCTAGATCGAGTGTTTATAACTATGACTCAGACCATAGTAAATTAGATGGTCTTTGATTTATCTAGACCTTAATTTTCTCTTATCCAAGAACTTTAAAAACAGATGGAAAAAATGTCTATGATTTCGATTTTCAAATTATCAAATTACAATAAATTATCAATCCTTTTCTCATATTCAACACATTTTCTCCATGAATTGATCTAATTATGATACATTAATTATATAAAACAATATTTTATATTAAAAATACATTTAAATACTCAATCATATATATATATAAACATATATGACAAATATATAAATTTAAAACATATATATTGAATTATATATAAAAATATATACCTATAAATATATATATATATAAGTAAATAAAATTATAAATTTAACCTATATAAATATTAATTTTAATAATAAATATAAATTTTTCTTAAGAAACCATCACCTAAAACAAAAAATTCAAAATTTCACAATAAAAAATAAAAAAAAAATATTCCATAATAAATAATATGAATATTTTTTTCATCCTATTAATATAACTAAACCAAATAATTCTTTAGAATAAAAAAATAATTAAAAAAGGAAAGAAGTTGGAAAAAATATAAAATAGAGATAACTGAAATGGAATATGATGGCTGCTTAGGGGAGAATTAGGGAAGAGGGTGAAAGAAAGGGGTTTAGGGAACTAGAAGGTGTCTTGTCACACATCAGAGTAACTTTTGTTAATTAATTTATTTTAATATTGGTTTTATATGCAATTTTTAAATGATAGGTATGAAATTTTCATGATATTAAAATATTTTCTAGTCACAGGGTTTTTGCACAACTAGTGCATGATTTTTTCTTGTTAAGTAGTAACAATGTGGACTTATATTACATGAGGAGTAACCTAATTTAATTTTAGTTCATGTTTAGGAGTAATAATGTAGATTAATAATATTTATGGTCTTAACCATGTGTCCTTATCATACATACGAGTAACCTCACATAGTTAGTAAACAATTGGTGGAAACCATGTGGATTAATATTATATGGGTTGAATTTATATTTAGTATCTTGTATATGGTTGGTGAATAATTTGGTGAACCATTTTTCCAAACCATGTTATAGTTCCAAGGTGAATCAATGTATTTCACATAGCTGATGCATGGTTTGGTAAATAGTGTAGCAAAACCATGAAAAATTGCCACATTCTTAATTTTTAGAAATTATAGAAATACCCCTATTGATTTTGAACCCATTTTTGGGTTTCTTTATCCATAATTTTCATGTATCAGCAAAGATTATCTCTATTTGAGTTCCTCACTTCCTCACTATGGTTTTTCGATCATTGAATTTATAATCTATCAAGGTTTTATTAAGCGAATATTCTTTTTCATCCTACTCTATTCTTTATCTTCCTTCTCTATTATTATTCTTTCTTATTCCTTTCCTTGTGATTCCATGGTGTTAAAATCTTTTATTAATGTTTTATAAACCTTGGATATCATAATTTTTAATTGGTCAAGATTGCTAATTTTTTATCCTCTTACCTTCTCTAAAGGTTTCATTTCCTCTATGTAAGACCTAGGTAAGTGTATCTATGAAGTCTCCTTTTAGCTGACATATCATTTGTGTGTACTATTTCGAAAAAAAATTACTTCTAAAATTAGGATTTTATATTCTAATATTTATTATATTAAAAATTTATCTCATGTTTATTTGTTTCTCAATTCTAATAAATGTATTTATAATGTTTCATAAGACATATAAACCTAGAACAAATTTTTATGCCTGCTAAGTGTTTATAAAAATATATGAAAGTAATTATCAATATAAATTTATAAATTTATATTATTTATGATTTCTTTATAGTTTTAAAAACATTTTATTCTATAAATTTAAGGATGGATTCATAAATTAAAATGTTTTTTAGGAAATATTAATTTTTTATTCAATTTTAATATCCGTTGTTATATTTTTATGATGATAGTTTTTTAATTGGATTTGTATTATTACATGTTATATCTATAGATATTATTGGTTATATAAAATTTAATTTTTTGTTATCATTATTTGGTTGAAAATTTAAGGCCCATTTTGAAAAAATGAATGTTGAATTGATTGGATGGAAATTTTTTGATATATAGAAACAATATAAAAATGAATTATGGCCTTTTGATATTGGATGTGCTTCGTGAAAAAATTAGGTAGTAAGATAGAAACCTAGTATGAGTAACTTTTAGGTATTGATGACACTTTACCTAATATTAATTGTATTATATATTAGGTATTAATTTCACTCTTCCAGCTCAACACTCAATTATATAATTAGTTATAAAGCCACTCTAGATTAAGATTTAACCTACTAGTTTATGATTCCACTCTATCTGGTGTCTTATATATAGTTTTAAGTAAACTTGGATTTCAATATAGATTGGTATAAAGGAACTCAAGTTTCTATACCATAGTTATCTAGGTCAAATTTTGTTTGGTTTGGTTGTGATTTGCCTCATTTTAACCTAATAATTTTTATATGATATATGTTACTTGAATTTATTTTTCATATTTATGATCCTCAGTTATGTTCATTATTCTAGTATTTTTTATCATTAGATATTGATATTATGTAATTATTTAATTAATTATTCTTTAGATATTGATTCTCCTCAATTATGTTCGTTGTAATTTTATTTTTTATCATTAGATATTGAAATTATGTTACCATATTTATCATGTATAATTTCACAATATTAAGATAATTTATCATGACTTCTTTACTTTTTATATGATTATTGTTTCTTATATAGGAATTAATATGGTTTTTTCTTCTAGATTACGTGGATATATATTATTTATCCATGATTACTATTATACTTATCAACATTATGTCGTCAGATATTGTTTATTTTTTAGCATTTTTATTTAGATATCAAATTATATTGAGAAACTAAGGGTAATAAATGAGTTTTTTATTAATTCTATCATTTTCATGAAGTAAAGTTATCACTTAAATTTTTACTAAAAATAGTTTTCTAAATGGATTTACAAGAAATAATTACCTATATTCCAAATTTATTTCCTACTTTTATGAAAAGAGGTGATGAGGTGTGTAGATATTTTTATACTTTCATAAATTTTAAAAATAAATTTTTATAAAATCATATTTTAAACTAGAATTTATTTTATATAATCTTATATTTGTGTTAACCCACTATACATGTTTATATAACATTTTACACACACACTTTGGTGTTTATATAGATATTAATCTTTCACATAGGCATTCGATTCATGGTATCATGTGGAATGGTATGATCGTTAATCCTTATGAGGAGTAACTTGGGATGTGTAGGCTACCATGGGTCCCATGGTAATGATTTTTTGGTGGTTTATGTATAGGGTTCTTTGAGGTATGTTCATGCATCAATAACTTTAGTCATAATTTTAATTTTGGTTTCTCTTATATTGGTTTTTTTCCTTCTCTTCCACAATGTGTTTTACTTAAAAGTGAGTTTGATTGTTTATAACAATTATACCTTCCTTAGTTTTATTTAGTATTGGTAACTGATTACTTCACATTGAATGATAGTAATAATTATTGACACCTCATACTAGATTTATGAGAAGAATACATTATAAAAATATATTTTTTTGGGTGAATTCATTCCCAATTTATAATATTCAGTGCCATTAGATCTTGTCTCCAACCTGTGGTGATCTTGAACACACTTCAGGACATATCACTAGACAAATTAGGTATCGGTTCAAGATAGTTTGAGTTTCTTCATGAAAAAATGGCATCGCATCCCTCTTATTATTTGGGTAGAAATTGTATATCAAATATATGATCATTGGAAATAAATATAAAGTCTACTGGTAGGTTCCTGATCACTACTCATGACAATACTTGACTTACCATAGGTATTCAGGTTATTAGTCCTAGAAAATAGTATTTTTTCCACTTGTTGTTATAATATTTTCATTTAAATCGATGTTAGAAAATTTTATATTGAATTTATAAGGTTTATTATCTGTTTTTACTAGTTTTGGTATCACACCTTGACCCCAAATTTACTATTCTATTTTTTTATTTTTGAGTTTCTTTTATTCCTCAATATTATTAGGTATAATTTAAATGAAATTTGTAAATTTTGGCTATAGAATGAATGTTTCATGGTTAGGATCATGGTTAGTAATAACTGTGTTGAAACTGTATTATATAGCTGCAATTTTTAAAAGATTCAACCAAATGGTTGGTGCATGGTTAGTCCAACCTAAAATGAAACCATGAAAAGTTACCAAGTAATTATAAACTTGATTTTTCCTATATATACCCCATATATTTTTGACCAAAATCCTACCACATCCTCTCTAATTTAGTGTTTATGGCCTAAGGGGATCCTCTAATTTTATTTCTCATTCCCCATGGATATTTCAAGTGATTTATTAAATATTTTGGAGTGAATACTCAACATAATATATTTTAGATTTCATACCTTCTATTTATTTATTCCTTTTTATATCTAAATCTTACCCTATTATGGTATTGGTGACCAAGGTTTGTATCTAGATCGATGTTTTTACTAGTGTTTCCTTATCTATTGGTTTCCTCTTGATATTTTAGGGCTCTTCTGGTTTGGATGAGGTGGGTTAAAACTTTACTTTGAAAAAGTTAAAGGATTAATGGTATATGGTCCCTTGTATATATAATTGAATTTAGTAGTGTAATTTCTTATTGATTTTAATTCTAATTTTGGGTGTTTTAAAAGTGATATAAACTATATATATAATATTTATAAATGGAAGTCATTTATAATTTGATTTCATCAAATATTAATAGATTTTCACTTTAGTTTTATGTATAAAACCGATTTTGAAAATCTATGCACGCTAAGTGTTCTTATAAATGCTCAGTTATCTCTTTGATATAGTTTTTAGAATATTAAGGGTGTTTCAGTTTTTAAAATAAATAAAATGGTTTATCTAAAAATAAATGGATATGTTTGGTATTTATAAAGGAGGGTATGCACCTTAAGTTTTGGAAGTAAGGATGGAATTTTCATTTTATGTTTTGAATGAATGTTTTTTAACAATATATTATTAAAAAGAATCATGAGGCCCTAATGAAACTTTAATAATGTTTTGTTTATAAAATGAAAACCCCCTAGAATATTCCTCATGTGTTTTCAAATTAAATTAACATTAGATTTTACGTATGTGGTAGTTCTTAATGAAGGGAATTACGTATTTTGTGTGAGATTTTATGAAATTGGTCATGTCTCTAATGACGGTGTCAGAGGTGAGGGTGTGGATTGTTTACAAATGATATTATATATACATATATATTTCTTTTAAATTATTTCTCAACATACATCAATTTTAAATTCATGGGGAACTATGGGTGTCTAGGTGGGAAGTCTAGGTACACATGTGACACTAGTTTAGAATCATGTTCTGACTAGTTTCCCAAAGATAAATTATATTCTACTTATGGTATTTGAACCTCGGTAAGGAAATCGAGGGAAATAATGGGTGTTAGGGAAGGATTTTATCTAGAACCAGACCTATTTAGTAGTTGTATATCCTTTTACTATATTTCCTAATAACTCTTCGGCTCCTATGATAACTGTTTTTATGTGTATTATATTTTCTATTTTCTTGTAAACTTATTTTTAAAAGGATATTAGTTGTATACATGATTATTCTTAAAAAGGATTTCATTATATCACCAGAAACTATTATTTGAAAAAAAATCAATAATCAATTCAGTAAATATATTTTTTGATGGTAGAAAGGTAACATTGTTTTGAAATACATTAGCACAATATTTATTTTGAAAAAAATGGAAAACCTACATTGTAATTTTTTTTCAAACTAGCCTGAAATATTTTTAGATTTTAAAGGGTATGTATAGATTGGTAGGTGTTTTTAAACTAGGATATATAGATATTATTATAATCATTAAAATTTTTTAGGTTATTCTAGGTTTTTGTGGTAAATATATGGGTTTTGGTTCATGTTGGGATCAAAATGAGTGAATGTTTTTCACTCAACATGTGGGATATATTTTTTCTGTATTTTATTTTTGTATCTTTGATGTATCGCCCTTTCAATATTTTTATTCCCTATTTTAGATTAGTTAGTCCATATTAATTTTGGTATATTATCTTGTTTTGTTTCAATTTATTGGAATTTTTTACTATCAAGTGAAATATTTATTATATATTATGACTTATTTGGATTTTATTATTAATTACACTTATTTATTTGAATGGTGTTGAAAATAAATGTATTAAATGGTCATGTTGGACTTATGGGTGGATTTACTTAGCATATTAATTATTCAACAAGAAAAATCATTCCCACCATACCCTATTTTATTCACTTGGCACATGTCACCAGCCTGAGAAGATCAAGAATACCTCTCAGGCCTTATTACAAGCAGGCTTGTGTTCCTAGGTTAGGGTTAAACAGGGATGAATTTTGAAAAAAATATTATAATAGAGTAGGTACTTGAGAAGGCCTAGGTTATAGAGTCTCCATTAAAATTTTTGGTTTATGGTAGACTAGAAATAGGATCTTTATAATTCCCATGTTATATCATGATTAGCTTCTTGTTCACCAATTATTCAAGATGATTCTCCAGTTATTAGGGTTTTTTGGGATGTTTTTGTCTGGAATTCGGTCATATTACATGGATTTTCTTCAAATTATTTTTATTTATTTGAGTATTTGTTTTTTATATTGAGAATTAAAGAGATATTTTGATAGGCTCCAAGCATTGGATTCATAATTGGAATGAATTCATAGGGTGAACAGTTACTACACATGGTTTGAATATCAATTCACATACCATGTTGATCCATCTAGATAGCTTCTAGTGTGATTCTCGTAGTTGTAACAAGGTCATCTAAATCATGTGTCCAAACTGTTTGTAGTTATTAATTCTTAAAATAATTTTCCTTTTGAGTTGGTAATCCCTTAACCATTCTTGCTATTTTTGGGATGATTTTATAACATTTAATATGTATTATGTATGATACTTTTGTTACTTTAAATATAATTTCCAAAAAAACTTGGGTTTCTTTCAAAATGTGATGGAGTTTATAAGTTAATTTTGAATAACTTCTTAAATTGTAGAATTTAAAAGAAAATTGGTTCTTATAAATGTTTAATTTGATAAAAAAAATTAATTTAGTAAGGTATTTTGATAGTGTTTCAATGAAAATTTGAATGAAATTCAATCCAATGATTTTGAAAAAATATGTGAATTGGAAGTGTTTAAAAGTGGGTTATGTAAAGTATAACAAAAAATATTTTAAATGAAACATCATGTTATTAATTAGATAAATATTTTATAAATAATAAAATTTGATTATTTAGGAATGATATGATATTTTATTACATAGTTAAATTTTGAAGGATGAATATGATTTTGATATTTCTATTTGTTTCTCAAAATTTACTCTTTTGTTTTATTTGGTTTTGAGGTAATATGGAATAAGAGAATTTTTTATAGTGTATTTTAAGATTGAATTATAAATTTTTTTTGGAGGATTTTTAATTTATGATAAATTTGTATTATGTTTTTTGTTTCTTTCTTCTAGAGTACGCCCCCATATATTCCTAATGGATTTACAAGATCAAGTTGTAAGTGACCTCCCATTAGTATTCCATTTGATTGATCAAGTATCATCTTAGTCAATTGATTCTTACGCTATTTTTATAGATCCTAGAGTTCTCCTCCTCTAGTTTAATATTAGTATTTCATTCAATAGTTCAAGTTTTTTATTCTTAATCATTTTCATAGTCAAACAGATTAATAGAAAACTGAGGAATAGTTTTAGATTATCGAGAGGATATTCATCGAGCTCAATATTTTTTATACTCTTAAGCTAATGTTTTGTACCTTCATGTTAAATGGAATGAGTTGATAGTAGTGTAAGTCAATAGTATAGAGAATTAAATATAGGTAACATTCTTGGGAATGATTTAAGTCACTCTTTGTTAATAAATTTTTCTCTGATTCCATGGGAATACCGAAGGTAATGGAATTATATGGCCTCCAGTATGGTGATAGATCAATGTTGGAATATTACTATCAATTTTATGAGTTGGTTTCATGACTTCTTGGACTATATATATAAGATACCTTTAATTCTCGATACATTGATAGGGGTATTCATACAAATATTATGAAAATAATTTTTTCTCCTATCCATAACACTTATAAAAATATAGAAAATAATACCATGATAATTGAGGCCAAGATGGATGGGATTCTAGAATATATTGATATTTCACCCAACCATTGGAGTGGGGAAAGAAGATTTAGTAAAGGGGAAGGTAATAGATCTAATTCTAGATAATCTGAAATAAGTATTAGGTGTCCACCCAGATCTTTCACATTAGTTTCATGTAGAATAAAGTCTTAAGTTTTCCATTAGTGTAGGAAGGCAGGGAATAAGAAGCCTTAATTTTCAAATACTCCCTAGTATTTTCATACATATATTAATCTATAAAGGTTTTATCAGGGAGTTTCTTATAAGATATGTTGGGATAAACCCTATCTAGTAGATTATCTTAATTTTAACCCATTGAACCTAGTGCTAAATAATAATCTATTTAATGTTTTACACTATTTTATTTTATATTTTCCTATTTTCTTTTTCTAGTAATTTATTGTAACCTATTTTCTATAAGATATTTAATTAATTGGGATGTTAATTTTTATGGATTTATTAAAAAAAATTAATATAAATTTATTATAAATGTATCTTAATTTTTGGTGATTTTATATGGGGGATATTGTGGTGTGTTCCCCTTATATTTGGTTTTGAGTCCTTAAGTTTCATTATAATTCATATATCTTCTTAAAATTTGATGCTTGTGTATAGTGATTTGGATTTTATTTTTCTGTTTTTATGTTTTAAAAAAAATTAGTTTTTTTAGTCCTAAAGGTTGGGGTTTAATGAGAATTAATAATATAGTATGATATCTCCATATAATAACCACTTGATGAGACTCATGTTCCCTCTTATTTTATTTTCTTATAGGGCTAGTCTGTTGTCTCTTCTCTTCCTAGCCTTATTTTTTATTGTCTATCTATGGATAACAGAACATGTTAGAGTTTCTCCTTGAGATTTTTTCATTCCATAATAGTTTTATTAATATTATTCATGATCAGGTCTAGGTGATCCTTGTTTTTTAGATCTCTTTTGAGATTGATATCATTTCCACTTCATTGTACATTGATTCTATAATTGTGAAGCACATGTATGTCAGTCTATAGTCTTTTAAGATGAATTTTTCTCAAGGATTTGTTTTTTGGGGTATAAAAAATTAATTTTAGTGTATTTATCTATTTATTCAGGGATAATACTTTTAGTTTTATAGTTTTTCATATTTGGGGTTATGTCTTTGTAGGATAGTTGGACCTTGGGTCCTTGTATTGGTCAACTGATACTTATAGTTATTTATGGGGGAAGAAAGAATTCTGGTGGGGTAATTGTCACAACCTAACCCCAAATTTTACTATTTTATTTTACTTATTATTTAATACTATTTTCACCTCACTCATCATAGGTGTAATTTCCTTGAAATTTTGATATTCTGATCATAAAGTTCATGTCACATGGTTATACACATAGTTAGTACTAACTGTGTAATAATTATGTGCAATTTCTATAGTTTTTAACATATATAACCATGTGGTTGACACAAGATTAGTAAAACCATTTACTCTACCCATTATTCATGCTCAAGGACCACCATTGTGGCTCACATAGTTGTATTAGTGTTTGTCTATTTGTGTGGACAGACCATGCGGAGTGCCCAAGTCATTAAAAAATCAAATTTTCCATTTATCCCCATATTTAGTTTTCAACCCAAATCACACCCCTACTCTACCATTCAATGAGGATGGTCTAAGAGTATCACCCCATCAATTTTTCTATCCCAATAGGGATTTCAAGTGACTTCATCAGGATTTGGGTGTGAATCTTCATGGTAGTCTTTTTTAACTTTCCTCCTTACTATATTCTTTCATTTTCCCCTCTTATTCTTACCCTGTTGTGTTCTTGATGACATAATGTTTTATCTAGATCAAATTTTAAGGAAATATTTCTTGTATTTTGGTTTCCTCTTGATATTTAAGTTCTCTTTTTTACTTTGTGGCCAAATAGCATTTTTTTTAGAAAAAATATGAAGGATTAATTTTGGGTGGTCTTTTGTATAGATCATTTAATTTATAACAATAATTGATTATTGTTTTCAATGAACATTTTGGGTGTTTTAAATATTTATATCAAGTATAAATAATATTTTTTATAAAAAAGATTTTTTCTCTCTTTGGATTTCATCAAATTTTAATGGTGTTTTAATTTTTTATGTATAAAACCTATTTTAGAAATCCATACATTCCAATTGTTTTTGTGAATTCATAGTTTTCTCTTTGAAGTCATTTCTTCAATTACAAAGGGTATTTTGGTTTCTAAAACAAATAAATGGGGTTATAACAAAATAAATGGGAAGGCTTAGTATTTATAATAGAGGGTATGTCCGTCAAGAATTGGAGGTTTAAATTTCATTTACATGTTTGGTTTTGAAAGAATATTCAATAAATTTATTTTATAATAAATAATTAGGAGGCTAGAATAGAAATTTCATAATTATTTACTTAGAAAATTAAAATCTCTGGTGACATGCCCCATGTGTTTTAAAATTTAATGGATATTAGATTCTATGTATGTTATGGTGCCCAATGAAAGGGATTACGTATTTTATGTGTGATTTGATAGAATTGGGGTTATTAATAAATTTAGTGTTAAAGGTGTGAGTGTGTATTTCTTTTAAATGATATGCTATGATGTGATATATATATATATATATATATCATTGAAATTATTTCCTATCTCACCACCATTTTAGATTCACAGGTGACCATAGGTTTCTAGGTGGGGAATTCTAGTTACACGTGTGCATTAACATAGATTTTTTTTCTAACTAGTTTCCTTGATATAGATTATATTTTTATTAAGGGAATTTTCACTCGGTTAGGCCAATGAAGGAAATATCAGGTGTTAAGTAAGGTTATTGTTATATAATTTTAATGTTTTTTAGTATTTGTATATCCTTGTCCAATATTTCCTAAATAGCTACTAGGATCCTTTGATAATTGTTTTGTGTGTGTTATATTTTTTATTTTTAATGTATCTTTAATTTCATATGGATACTATTTGTATAATATTATATTATTAACCGTGTTTTAATTATATCATTGTACAATTATATTTAAAAACAATTATAATGATTTCTTCTCAAAAAGTGACTTATTCATGTTAGAAAGGAAGTAGTTTTTTTAATGATGTTAGCATGTTACTTGTATTTAAAATTAATGGTAAACCTAGCATATATATTTATTTTCAAAGTAACATGAAATATTTTTAATTTTATATGGTATCCATGGATTAGTTAGTGGTTGAAAACTAGGTTTTATAGATCATTACTATCAAAATTAAAATTTATCAGGTTCTACTGAGTTGTTGATCATGATATCTAGGTTTTGGTTCTTGTTGGGAGGGTATTCGATTAACGTTTTCCACTCCACATGTGGGGATAATTTTTTCCCTTGGTTTGTTTTATCTTAGTATCTTTGATGTATCCCCCTTTATTGATTTCCACTTTACACTCCATTCCCTAATTTATTTTAGATAGTTTGTAACACACAAATATTTTAATATATGATTACATTTAAAATAATTCAATTTGTTTGATATCTACCTACACACACATCTCCAAACATAAACGAAACCACGATATTATAAAAAAAATTATAAATATTTATGTATATCCATTAAAACGAAACTGTTGAATTAACGGTAATAAATAAAAGTAAATAAATTATAAAATATTTATAGAAAGAAAAAATTATAATTTTAATATGAATTAAATTCCATTGGTTTACCTATAATGGCCATTCAGATCATTTACTATGTAGAAAAGTAGTTCTCTAAGAATTTTCCTTTTACATGGTGTGCATTTTTATTTCAAGAAATATATTATTAATGATGATAAATTATATTTATTATTTATAATTGGTTAACACCAATTTAGTTAGTAAATGATATGAAATAATAATAACAACATTAAATTTTTTAAAATATCATTTTCCAATAAAAACTATTTTTTATTATATTTTATGAATTGATACAAAAATTAAATTTATAAATTTATAAATTTAATTTTAAAAACAATTATTGATTTCATAATAAAAATATTATTTTTATATGTATTTTTTTTATTTTTATGAAATAATTATTTTTGTGAATAATGAAAAAATAATGATTTTGCAAAAAAACTATCACTTTTATGAAATAATTATATTATAAGAATGGATTAAACAATTTTTAAATTTTTTATATAATTATATATATATATATATAATTAAAATAAATCATTTAAAATTAATATTGTTTTTATATAAAACCCTAGTATATCGTTTTGGAAACATAAGAATACAGCATTGTTAAAACACTATTTTTATACAAAATATATATATATATATATATTTAAATTTAAAAGTTAATGTTAAATTATTTAGAAATTGAATTGTATTAAATATATATTATATTTATTTTCATATCATCCAATTTTGGTAATATGGTTTATTTTATATTTTTAGTAAAAGATAATTTACTTAGTTAAAAACTAGTTACCAAGGTAAAAAAGAAAAAAGGTAAAAATAAAAAATTAAGAACAAATGACTTAAAAAATGTTTATAAATGTTTTTAAATACATGGTTGTGGATTTATCAACCTATTATCACCACAAAATCCATTATTTCTAAAATTTTTAGTCTTTTACCCTTGAATAATGTAATGATATCCTTAAAAATTAAAGGGTGTTCTCAAATGTTCCCTTTTCTTCAAATATAAAATAGGGAACATCTACCAATTCATGGAACACCTATTAATTATAATTAATTCTAAAACATCTAAAATATATCTCCTATTATAATCATATCTTGAGTTTATAATCCTATGGTCTCAATTAATTATCCTAATCCCTTTATTTCTAATGATACTTTCAAGAGAAACTTCATAGTTTCAAAGTAAATATTGTGTAATCCTTATAATTTTATTCATAATATTTCCCTTCCAAAACTATCCTTAACATAGTAATATGATAGCCTCAATATCTTTATTATAATTATGTGTTATTATATTAAAGTAGAAAAAATTATCTATTAATTTACATCTATTTATAAAAACAAAAGAACATTAAATGTATGTTGTGAGGACTACCACCTCTATGAAGTAAAATTTTTCATTTTTCATTTATATTTTATTTATTTATAAAAAAAATTAAAATATGATTAAAAAAATTAAAAAACCTTAATAATATCATTATTTTTTTGTTTTAATGAAATTATATATTTCCTTAACCATACTCATCCATCGAGATATAGTGTGAATATGTTTGGGTTAGTTTAAACAAAAACATTAATAATGTTATTAAACATTATCAGGTATAACTATGGGAAAATAAATACTAATTTTATTATAAGATAATAAAAAATTAAATATTTATTTTTATTCTAGAGTGGTTATACTATGTATTTAAATTATTATTAAAATACCAACTGTGGTCGCTAAAATTACAAAAATAATTCTATATTGATTCAATTTTCATGAATACATAAGAAAAAACTATATAATAAATAAATTGAATAAGATATTAAATGGTCCATAATAAATTAATTATATAATAATAGTTCCTGATAAGGTATCTAATAAACATAATTTGATTATTCCAGAACCTAGGCATGTACACATAATGAATCTGGATAAGGTAAATGTTTTTTATCTCAAATACCACTATTTAAGACATGTTTTGTATTATGAAATTAATTTCATTTATGTGGTGTATATAATTCATATTTGTGATATATTATCCTGAATTATATTTTAATAATGGTGTTTTAGATTCAATTACAATCCCTCTCTTTCATGGTGTTTTGATTAAAATGTCACTCAAGATCCAAGGGTTCTTTATCTCAAACATTAATTACTTGAGACATGATTATGTTATGTGACATGTTTTCCATTAAATAGTGTATTAAAATCCCAAGGATGAATCTTTATCATATATATATTTTATTCATGGGAAATAATAATCCAAATTATTTAATTTCATTCAATGGATTTTCACTCAGTTGTTACCTGAGTTGTAATACTTTGTGGTAACTCAATTTTCATTCATTGAGTTAAGATCTTGTTTCTTATTTTTATTTCATATAATTTGGGTAGATTATATATGTTTATATTATTATGTATTTTTTACATTATTAAAATTTCCACCACATAAAACCCATTTTGGAAATATTTCTTACATCAAGGAGTAGATTTCCCATAATGGATATTGATAACTTGAGTCTCATTTTATTGAGTTATATTCTTTCATCATGAACTTATTCATTAAATTATTGGTTTACCCCACAATAATATTTTATTATATGGTATTTTATAATCATATTTTTATAAATTATGTTTTAATAAAAATATTTTTTATTACACTTTTTACAATTGGGGTTTTCAATAATGATAATTTTTAAGTATTAAAAAGGTCCCTTTTATAATAAAATATTTTATATTTATCTCCAAATTTCATATAAAAAAAATTATCTCATTTTAAAGGCTCCATTATTATAGATAATTTTTAAAATTAAATGTTTTTAAAATATTTAACATCACCTTTTCAAAATTAATATTTGAAATCAACAGGTAAATTTATATTTTATGCCAATGTAAAAAAAATTTCTAAAATATCTTTTATGTTTTCTATTCCATTTAAATTAAAATTTTAAAATTTATTTACCTTAATTGGGTTTAGCTTTCATGATTTTTCATCTAATAAATATATTTATTATTTTATTTATTTATCTCATGGTACAAAATATTTTGATTCTTGATCCATTATTTTGGGATATCATTAAAAGAATTATTTTTACACGATTTTTTTTATTTATGAAAACATCTTTCTATGTTCTATATGTTTCTCCAGGTGGGAGAGAATTTCCTTAAGTAATTTTACTATATTTTAGCATATGTTGATGGAGGGAGGCGGTGACATAGGAATGACATAAGATGTAGGCATGCAGTGATGCAGGCATGACACCAGGCTAGCAACGTAGGCAGTATGATGCAGGTACGATACACTAGGCCTCCAGGCCATTTAGTTGGAATTTGGGCCATGTAATGGGATTCATTCCCACTCAGACTTTGATCCACATTCTAAATAAGCAAGGATTTATGTGTGGTCTATCCCTAGGTGGTATTTTGTTCCTTTCTATCCGATATGTGTGGTGTGTGTCTGTTTAATGTAATTGTACCCCCAAGAACCTAATATATATATATATATACACACACACACACATACATTAACCTATATGGTATGAACATCCCATTTTATAAAATTTATATTGGATGATGTTAACCTAGAAATAATGTTTCTTTAAATGTTGGGAAAGTATTGAAATTCTTGATTATTACTGACTACAAAGACAGGTTTATTATTTATTGACATTATGTATTTTTCATTATAAAAATATTCATGTTTTATTTAAACAAAGGTTCTTTGGGTAATTTTATGAAATTTCATTATGATTATTATGGTAAATACATTGGAAATAATTAATTTAAATGTGGTTCATGACATTATATATTCTCCCAATTCATCAACAGGCCTCATAAAACAAAACATATTGGGATTTAGTGTATAACTCTCTCTATATTGGTATAGTATCTTAGTGTAGGTCCGTGATAACATGTTTTGTTATGTGATATTATAGATTCCAACTGTATGATATTTTTAATTAATATTATCCATGTTTTTATTTATTTTCTCGTATATAAAATGTACTCAGTTTTAGTTTATTACTTAATTTTTCAGATTATTTATTCTATTCACAATTTTTTACCATGATTATGTTTCTGATAGCTTTAATTATATTTTTACCACAATAAGAGTTTGGAAAACCCACTTTTTATGTATTAATTTCTCATGTAATATTTGAGCGTGTAAATTCGAGAGATCAAATGGAACATATGGTGTTTCAAGTAATACCTTAATTTCTAAATTGTGAAAATCAATGGTAAATAGTTCTTATCTAAATTTGAATACCAAGTCTCAGTATCAAGTAGGATGAAAATAATATAATAAATAATATTTTCACTACCAACATAATTTTCCTACATAAGTAAATCACCCAATGACCATTCTAGATCCATCTCATATAGGATAAGTGACTTTCCTTCATCTGATTACATCAACACTTGTGGGATAAAGAGATATTTCATGAGGTTGTTGAATGATTCTTGATAGTCATCAGTCTACTAGAACAAAACCCCTTTCATCATGGATCTGGTGAAGGTAAAACACTTTCCTATAAGGCTTTCTATGAATCATTGAATATAGCCAAGGTGTCATTTTAGTCCTCATGACTCTTTGAGGTTTTGGGGAGGTGACATACCTAGAATTTTATAATTCTTCTTAAGGTAAACATTGATTAATGGTGGTGTATGATGAAGATGATAAATTTTATCGAAGTAATAATGAAAACACATTTCATGGGATTCATATTTAGATTGTGTTGTCATAGTTTCTTGAAGATAATTTTTAAATAGGATGGGTGATAAAAAATTTGATGATACTTTACTAAAAAATCATTGACATAACACTTGGATAATTTTACTAAGAAGTATTTAAAGATATGATACATGGCATGTTGATGTATAGTGCCAACATTATTTAACTTGAAAGGTATCACCCTATAGAAAAATACATCATGGGTTACCTGAAGGAACTAACTTCTTTATCTTTTGGAGCCATTTAGATTTAATTATGCCATGAAAATACATCTATAAAGTAAAGGGATAGATATATAGCTATTACATCAATCATATTTTCTATGATCAGAACCAGGGATTTAACTTTCATACAATGTCATTTGAGGTCTCTAAAATTTAAGAAACTATAATTTTCCCATTATGTTTATTTAAAATGACTATGTTGGAAAGTTAATTTGGGTGTTGGACATCCTAAATAATGTTGGATTTGATAACCTTTTCAACATCATCTTCGACCTTGGAATCATGATTCATATTTGTTCTTGTGGATTTATTCTTGTTGCTAAAATGGTCTTTTAGAATACCCAGTTGATCGGTACCCATATCAGGATCCATTCTTGGGATCCCTTTGCAATTCCATGAAAACAAATATTGATATTTCTTTAAGAAGGAGGTGTAAATTTCATGTTCATCAAGGGGTATAGATACACTGATTAACTTTATTTGTGAATCATCCTTTATACTTATATTTTTTCTATCATAGTTCATCAATAGTGGTAGAGAATCATTCCTTGAATACTGGAGGAGTGTCTCTGATGTCATTTTCTTCCTCTTATTTATTTCCCTCTATTTTTTCTTTCATGTTCATGTCTCTGATATCATGAAGACCGATGATCATGTCACAAAATATGGGATGATTTTTTGGCCCTGAGTGATGGGTGAAACATATTGATCATTGATGTCTCTGAATATATTATCTAAGTTCATTTAAAAACCATTTAGAGTAGTAACCCTAGTGACACCATCAGTTAAGGGTTTATTCCCTTCTCTTCTGTAGAATCATACATCAATATATTGAGATTCATAAGACTCAAATATATATTTTTCTCTTTGTATTTTTCCAATATTTTCATTTCAATTGTATTTGAGTCATTTATGGTTTTATGAAGGGATGGTTTCATGTTGTTGCAACCAAGGCCCTCCCAGCAATACATTGAAGGTTGTATCATTCCAGATGACTAAAAATTTAGAATTAGACACTAGATCCCTAAACAGGGCTCTGATTTTAATGTGTATGAGGGTTTTCTATTCACTTTTATCATACCCCTAAAGTGTTATATCATAAGGGAAAAAATAATCTTCAGTGTCTCCTAGTCGGCGAAGTATCTTTACAAGATTTAGGTTGACTCTCAAGCCATTATCAATGAATGGTTGATGGGTTTCATTGTCATATAATCTTTTAGATATATACAATAGCCTAATTTTTCATAGTATAAAATCATATCTTTCTTCCACAGTGAAGGATATAACTATATTACATTCCATAGTGTTAATATCTATAAGGTATACCTCGACGGCAACAACATTAGCTTTTAATTCTTGAGGGCACAATAGATCCACTACAAGTGACTCCCACAGATCATTTGATAGATTGAGGGGATGGAGAATTTAATCTTTTTTAGAACTATGTAAAATTGCTTCTGGATGTCACACTTTTGTACTAAGGGTCTATATTTCCCTATGGGGAACTGTTCCTTGAAAGGCATTTTTGGAGCTGAAGTTCCTGAGGAAGATTTTTTAGCTAGATGATAATATGGGGAGGGAATTTTTTTTCTACTATTAAATTGGGCTTCCTTGGCCTACCCACTTTCCTAGGATGGTCAGTTTGTTTTTTATTCATCAATAGATATTCTAAAATGATTGGTTTTGAATGATATGTCACACATGTGGAGGTATCATCCTACTCCTCCTAGGATTTTTAAAGATATTTCCCATGGGTTTCATCATCCTATATGGGCCTATCAAAGATAAGATGACATTTTTTATTCGGCCACAGTTATACCTCCCTGTGTTTTATTTGATCCTACGGCCTTGGTTCATATCTCCCCAATTTTTCATGGGAAACTCAGGTTCATAATAATGGTCATCATAAAATAAGAGTTCCATTAAATGGATGACATTAATGGATCTGAAGATTAATTATTCATCTAATGAGGACTCTATTTGGTGGTTTGGAGTCTGTTTCAGTGTTTGGTTGGGCGAAACCCATTATACCATTTGGTAGGGTGGAACCCATTCTCTTTGGACTAAAGGCATAAAGTCCAAGTGATTCAAAGTTAACTTTTTCCTAGGTATAGTATTATCTTCTTGTGTTTCTTTCCTAAACTTATGGACATTTCATTTCATATAATATTTAACTTTGTAAGGTTGTGGGGTTGACAAAGTCGGTTATGCTATAGTATATGTGAATGGGTTAATAGTTGGATGCTTCAATTATGCTCAAAGAATAGAATGATTTTGGTTGATAGTATTTAGAGTTATTCAATCACTAAACTTTTGTGCACCTTTGCTGGTGACTTCCTTCCATTCACCATCTTCTTCGAGAATAGTAATAGAAACACATGCTACTTGTGCTAGTATTTTACTGAGTTTCACCTACCTAGCATCAACCATCATTTTCAAGACATCATAGAAAAAAATCACGTATGGTGTGCCCTAACGTTTGATGGAAGGTAAATTATTCATAAAATATTAAAGAAAGACTTGATCAGGCCTTCTAAGTTATGGAAGGGTCAAAAGAATGTTTTCCAAGGCTACTAAGAAGTATCAAAGAACATGATCATCTCATAAGGAGTAAAATATAATTTTCTATTCTTCAATATAGTATATTTTGGGCTCTATTATTTCATATTGATGATTGTTTTTTTCTATTATTGATTTCATAAAGGGTTTGCTGAATGATAAGGTGTAGGCTTCAAAGTAGTAGTCAGTACAAGGACTAGTTTTAAAGTGGCAGTTGTAGTTTCTTCTTTATATGTCCTCTTTCCCTAAACTACTGGTATTGGTGTGGATTTCAATTTTTTCCATAAGATGGACTCTTCCAATCTTTGTGAAACTAAAAAAACTCTCAGTTTCCACTCATATATTTTATTGAAAATGATTGGTGTTCAAAAATCATCATAGAATTTTTGTTTGAAGATACCCAACAAATATTCATTTTGAAATTGAAAATTCACAGAGTAAGTAAGATCCTCCCATATGGATTTGAATTATAAGACTCTCTCATTTTCTCACTGTTTTCAGTTCAAGAAGTCGAGGGCTATTGTATTTCTCATGATTGAGCTTAACTATTAAATAAATTTTTGAAAGAGGACTTCCCATCCTTTGATTGACCTTAAAGGTGAGCTAATGTGTCATATGAAGGCTGTTCATTATAGGGCTTATATAAAAAACCAAAATTCGGTGGATTCTTATTACAACAACTTTGCATTATGGGTCCGCACCTAGATACATAATGTTTCAAATGATGGTCTAGATCTCCTAAAATATAAAATGTTGGAAACTTAGGATTTTAAAAATTAGGTGGGGGAAGAGTCGCATATACCCATTTGGGGTAAGGTTATTTTTTCTGGTTTCACTGGTGCACATTTCCCTTTCATATCCTATAGCTAGGCTATCAATGATTCAATAGTTTCAATCAGTCTTGTTGTAATGGAAAAATAAGTAGGAGCTAGAGTAGGGGGTACAACAGGCTAAACCAAATGTTTTGGTCTAATATGCACTTATTCTTGATCTGGCTAGTTATAACATGACTTACATTGGTTTGACTATTTGGCCAAAAGAGGGAAGTATTATTATTCATATATCACTAGTTCCAAATAGATTAGTTTTCTCACTCCTATATTTATAGGACATTGTAAACCTACTTTTTCATTATGAAAATATCTTTTGGTTGAGTGATATTAGTTAAAGGAGTGAAATGAGGTTTTTTGGAAAAATATATCGAGCAGAAATATGACCTATGAGTAGTTAAACATTAATACTTTTCAATTCCCTCATTTCTATCTCATACTGATTCATTCTTTCCTAAAGTGTGAGGGATAGGACACCCTTGGGTAACAGGTGGTATTGAACCATGAACTTATCATTTTATTCAGTTTATCGACATTGAGGTTGGAATGAAACATTCAAAGGTTTCCCAAATTTCGGTTAATAATATGATTTCTATTACACACATCTTCTTTATAAATTTTAGTGTAGACTGTATTTCAAATGGACATGTCCTCATATTTTTATCCCACATTAGCTTCATATTCTATAGTATTATCATAAGTGATAATTAAATTTACTAACTCGAACTATATTGTTAGAACTTCATCAGTCTATAAATATTGGGATAAGTGGTTTCTCAAGGAGAATATACCAGAATAGATGTGATTCCTTGGAGAATTTGTGCTCTTAAAAGGATTTTTCTTCATACATCCATCAAGAGAATTCATTTTTTCCTTTAGGGATCCCTTCGATGCTCTCTATTAAAGGATAACCTTAAGGGAACCTCTAGAAAATTTTGGTGTCTATATCCTGGAAAAAGAAATTACATCATGATACGGGATGAACTGGGAAGATAGATTTTGTGGAACTTCCCCCAACCAAGAAAATAATCACTTTAGTTGAGGTTGAGGTAAAAATTCCCCTAGCTTGGTGGGATGGGGGTGATCTTATTCTACTTATGTAATGTTTTGGGCCTGGTTTTTTAGTCTTAATGGTTGTGTTTAAAATTTACCCAACCCTATGGGTTGGCGTTGTTCTTGTATTTCTAAGGCTTCAACTATTGTGGTTGCTCTTGTAATTTTTTGGAATTTTTTCCACAAATTGTTTAGGTGCATTAAATAAACTTGACCCCATCCATATGCTTCAAAAACATTTTCACTATATGTTGATTGTCTTCCTTTAAGAAGGAGGTTTGCTCATCATTTCTAGATACTTGATGCAAGACTCTTTTGATGGACCACTCTTTCTAGACCAACATCCCTAAGAGATCTAGTGGGCTAGTACATAATGATCATACCATCTACTATGAGCATAGTTTTTTTCTCAAAACCTACCTAGGGTAATGAAATTACATGATGTCACTTTTCAAAGGTTTTTTTGATCAAGGATTGAGGTGAAGTGAAACACCCCATGTTCTTCTCATCCTTTAATATGAACACATTATGGGGAATCGATGATAAACTGATGCAATTATTTTAGCACATTTAGACATGTGCATTAAATGTCTCCTTATTTCTCTCTCGAGTTAGGATTTCATGAAGCTATGAGGTCTGCTAAGTCAATTTGGAAGTTCATCTCTTCTATTACCTTAACATTATTTGGGTATTCATCATAAGTACTTTTTTTCAATTTATGAAGAGTGGTCCATATATTTAGGTGTATTTCATGCACACAATCATACAGTAGTTCCTTTGGAATTATAAAATGATGAGTGACTAAAGGACATAAAATTACTGTTATATTATCCTTCACTAATTGTCTCCTCATGAGAAATATCTCTCATTCATATTTTGGGATAGTTTACTCGACATGATCTGACCAAAGTGGATATTTTTTCACTTCATTATTATACATAGTGGGGTCAGTATGGATTTCTTCTATTTAATTATAAGGAAGGAGATCCAAGGAGAGTTTAGAGAATGACCATTTCCTTGGGATGTATTATGGTAGAGAAAGAATGTATCTTCTAAATGATTAAGCATTTGGAATGAATGGATTCTTTTTCCCAAGTTTCCTATGAAAAGATATATTTTATAAATTTTATTTTTCAAGGGGTAGACCTTCTTGAAAAATAAAATGTAATTTCTGGGAGGACCTTTGCAACGACTGCCATCATGGGGAGGACTACCATCATGACTTGATGTATGACTATAAGAAGAAAGTATTCAATGTATACCTTGGGTAGGACATTTAGGGTGGATGGCATCAAGGGGAGAAAATTATTAATATTTGATCTTCTATCCATATGGAGGGATACCAAAACACTCATCAAGATATTGGATCTTGTGATCAATCATATTATAGACATGAAGTGAGCCTTCATGATAAGATGTCTAAGGAGGATATTTAGAACTAATGATAGCCAAATTATGGGGAGGAACTTCAAAAATGCCTATAAAGTCTCCTTAATTTAGTGATGATGTAGTATAATCTTGATCCACCATAGATATATGTATGAGTACTTCAAGGACACCAACATTTAGTATAGTAGGGTCGTGGACCATCTCTTCATCTATTAATCATCTTTGGTGAGGCTTCTTTTTAGATGTCTTCCTCTAAGTGATTGGATCCACATGTTGTGGGTGATATCTTTCATATATGGAATGTTTCTTGATTATCTCTAGTTTCACTATTGGGATTTGCATACATGTTTCGTTAATTTTGGCAAGTATACGTGTCTACCTTGCAGTGGCTATTGGGATAGATTGATGATCTCCAGTAGGAATAAGAATTTGGGCCTGAGATAGTTATCCATTTACCACGAAATGGTCATGAACCTCTTGTAAGATAGTAGGGATATACATCTTCTCCATAGGGACTCTCAAATTATTCTACTAAGTCACATCAAATGTAGAGGTGGGGTTGTGTTCCTGACTCCTACTCATCACTGATGCTATCACTATATCCTATAAAAATTATAGAATGTGAACAAGAATAAATTCATGTCCCCCCATTATTGAGAGGATATAAGGGGTAACTTATTTAGCTAGAATGGGAATGAATTCCTACTATGTTGTTGGAGAAGGGATTTATTATTTCTCTTATACTCCATTTATTACTTGGGTATACTGAAAATAATTAAGTGTAGAGGCAGATATGTGGGTTCTCGCTTTGTCTGTATCCAGGTTCTACTGGCTAGTTTCTCTATGTGCCACCAAATTGTGTTGGAAGGCTTGATGGGTGCAGGAAGGTGTGTCCACCTGCTCAGGTGTTTCCATCATATTTAATTGGTGATCTTCTTTGGATGTTGTCGAACAATACTGATAGGCTTGGCTAGTATGGGCTGGTTTTTGTACCATCTCATGGTTTTCCATGATACATGACTGGTAGGCTTCTCTAGAGGGAATATAGGTGTGTCTATATTCCATGTTCCATAGTCTCTACCCTCAACTATCTTTCTTATGTGTTCGGGATTGGGTGACTTGGGCTATAATCCTAAGGACAACATCCCCATTATGCTAAGGGTTTATTGTATCATTACATTGGTGGTAGTGGATGCTGGAAAGAACCCTTCATAGGGACCCCTATGCTATCTGGATGAGGCCATCAGTGATCTCTTGATCAGCCTCCCTAAGGTGAGGGAGTAATTTGTTGAAGAATTCTGGGATAGGTTCCCTAAATGATTTGATACAACAACTAATGACATATAATTCGGGACAAATATACTTAATTGAGTGGAAAACAGGTGGGGCTTCATGAGTTGAATGACTTGTTGAACTACCTCTATGATTGGGATGGTACCATTTTGATAGTTCCCCTAAAAAGGCACATTTTGAGACCCGATGTTGAAATTTTTGGGTCAGTGATAGTTTCCTTTGATTTGATGAGGACACAACAGCAGATGAAAAAGTTCATATTGGTTAAAAGTATTCCATTATGGTAGATTGAAGGGGGTTCTTATCAAGAGTGTTTGTAATACAAATGACATACCCAAAAAACAATACCCTATAAAAGTATCATTTTAATAAATTAATACATGCATAATTAATTATTTTGGATCCATTTTTTGGTCTCTTCTCATTTTTCATTAAGGGAGATAACATGTGTGTGACACAATCATATTTAGGTTAAGGATTCAAATCAGTTTTTCCATTTTTATTTTTTGATGCACCCCCATACTCATGCTCGTTTCAAGTTAATGTTGACTTGATTTCCAAAGATAGGTGGCCACTTGGATTTCTCTAATGAAGCCTTTGGAAAAATCATTGGCAGAGAGGATGGGAGGTCAGTCTCATCACACATTTTTTGGGGAAACTTTTTCCTAATTAGGGACTCTATTATAGATTTAATATGTATTCATGAATCCTTTATTAAATCCCAAATATGTGATATGTATCCAGTGAATTAATAATCAATTATTTAGCATGTTCTTATTTCAAAATTATCTATATATATATCTATATATATATATATATATATATATATATATATATGAGTATCTTCATCAAGAAATACAGTTGTATGTATCTAAGGTTCTCCATTTATGGTACAATTTTACAAGTGAATTAAATATTCTTAAGTTTTTTATTATCGAGATGTTGGTTTTAGGATACTCATTAGGGTTATAAAATGTTTATCTTTATACAAGAAGATGGGATTTTTTTTAATGTTTGGGTCATTCCCATGAGATGGGATTCCTATGTATCCTCGCAAAAGGATTCTGAACTCATGTAGTTCAGTGCCACTTAATAGGACAAATCATACCATTTAAGGTCATGGGATGAGGACCAAACCATGTAGTTTAATGTAACACAGAAACGATGTCTAGGAAAAAGGTTCCATGTCATGTTTGGTGTGTGAATTACACTAAAAAGGACCAATAAAATAGAAGGTATATGGTATCCTAGGTGGGTATATGATCTTATTAGGAATGTAGCCAAATAAGTATGGTGATGAAAAGGGGCCTAGAAGGGATATAACCCTTCGAGTTAGATGTGACCCTACTAGGGATATATCCCATAGAACATTATGGTAAATTTTGGGTGTTGTATTTGGACCTTAGGGAGACTTCCTATGTATCCCATTTGGTGAGGAATCAAATCCCATGTAGTTTAGTAGGTTTGGGCTTACACCTAGGGAGGAAGACCATTTTCTTCATTTGGAATATGGCCTTTTGAGGTGGTGAAATCATGGTAGGGTATTATACCTAATAAGAGGCCCATTTGTGTGATCGTGTAGATATCATGAATTCCACTAACCTCTAATCCCACATGAATCATGATCTATGTAAGAAACCAGAGGAAGAAGATCTATAAAACCACACAATATCCTTTGTCTACTAGTGGATGAGGCTTGTTTATGGGAGAGATAAATGGAATTAATTTTCCCATATCCTATTATATTGCATAACCAAGCTTAGTTTATGGATGAGATAAAGGGATCTGGATCCCATTTCCTCTCTTTTTTTCATAACTAGTATTGGGGATTATGCACCTATATAGATGTGTCCTACAAGAAAGGATAGGGGATTACTCCTTGAGGTATATCATACTCCCGATTATAGAGATGATGAGGGGAGGATTCATCATAATCCCTCATCAAAAACTAAATTAAGTGGTTCCCATTAATATATCAAACTGGTAGGACCCTAGAACTACATTTGAGGTTCAGATCCTTGTTTCCATAACAATGTTTTATTGATAACATTATGTGAATTCCCCTTATTAGGTAGGTTTCAAGATGGAGAGGGAGCACTGGTGTTCTCTATAATCTGATCATACATATATGGAGTCTTTGGAGGATTTCATGGCTTAACAATTCATAAAGGGGACCATTTGAAACTCAATGCTTCACATGAGAGGTTAATCGAAAGGGTTATTTGAACAGTTTATAAAGGGGGTGAGATAAGTCCAAACATTGTGTGGAAGGGTACCGAGACTGAAAGACTCCTCCCATATATTGTGTCTATACAAGATAGTAGTCCTAAAATATTATATCCTTATGCATTTTGTTTAATTATGGTTTTTAATGGACTTTACTATGAAAATGGATGTCCGAAAAGAGATTTTTTTATGCTGACTGATACTTTACTATGTAGGCATATTCCATCCTTTACATTTTCATATGTAGTAAAATATTACCTAATTAAATCACTTTCTTGGATTATCCCTCTCTATTTCAATTCAACTCTCAGACACCATATCATGCATAAGAATTCCACCCCTCATCAGTCCTTATGAAGGGATTTTATAGGGGTACATAAGTAACTGTTATTATAGGTTTATCATAAGAAAAACCACTACCCATCATTGATTTGGTTTTTAGGTGGGATAGTCCCCCCAAAAAGGAAAATTCATTTGTGGGGGGGTGACATATTTCCCTACAAAGATAAATTCATTTTTGGGAGCTTTAAAAAGACCCTCACCTTATAAAGTGATTTTAATTTACGGAGGTCAAAAAGTCAGACCTCACCCTACAAATGAATTTTCATTTATAGAAGGCCAAAAAGTCACACCTCACCTCAAAAATGAATTTTCATTTGTAGGGATTATATGAAAAGTCTCTGTAAGGAGGCACAATATGAAGGCACTATGTGGAAGAGCAACTCACAAAGTGATCATGGTATGTGGATGGTTGTATTACTTTTAGGCTCCATTGTGGCTCTTGGTACTTTAAAATTTTAATCTTCATGAAATAGATCAATTGATTTTTATCTAACCATTCAAAAATTAATAAAATACTTCTGATATTCCATGAAAACTTTTCTAGAAACAAAATAATAATTATAAAATCAACACAATCACAAATCAACATAGAAAAAATTCAACATAATCATGTATTAATAAAAGCATATTAATGTCATAATTTTATTGAAAATTATATCATATATTGAATCTACATCTAATCACAAGTAAAATTAATGGTGATTCATTTATTACACTAATTTTATGAACCTAAAATAAATATATCCATACTTAATCACATCTAGTAAACTATCAGGGTCCTTACATTGGATCGTAGGGGGACTTTTATGTATTATCAGGTTTCCTAGGCCTATATCACACGTTAATCTCAAATGATATTATTTTCCTGCCAAACAAATGAAATCGTTACTGATTTTATTATAATGGAGATTTAAATTATATCCTTGGAATTAACAATTGTTCATCCTAGACCATTTTATTTATTACAAGAAAGAATGTGCATTGATCTTGTCTTGATAACCATATGATTCGTGTTTTAACCTCACTATAAACTACAATCAATATTTAATTACTCAAGTTAGTTGGAATACAATCATATTCAATATGTTGGAATGAATTGAATGCCACAACCTATGTTGAGTTTTTTGGAACATTATATTAGACTCTAACACATCTAAAACCATTACAATAATTTTCATAAATCGAATAAAACAAACTATAGCAACTCCAAAATACATCCTAAACCAGACAATAATTTTGATACCACTCAATCACTACCCAATTCTAATTGAGCCCTTTTTGAGTTGACACTGAAACTGTATGTGACCCCATATTAATCCTATCAATTTTTCTTTTTTAGTTTCAAAGCATTCACCAATTATTATATGTTCCAAAATCATATATTTTAACCACTAAAAATCTCAAATAATCTTAAATCACAATTATATTCATTATAAAATAACATAGATGAGTCACATGATATAAAATTTAAAATATCATTTATAGTTTAATAAAAACAATTCCTTATTTATTTAAACCAATATTTTAGAACATTATAATTCCCTTCAAAAATAAAAAGTAATAAATATATACTCAAACATTCAAATAAGTTTTTTTAAAGAAAACCCATCGTTAAAACCAAACTATACAGACCTTTATACCTCAAAATATTAATTAAAATGATACATATAATTATATAAAAATTAAATATTTTTATAAATAGAAATCTACCATTAAAAATAATTGGAAAGACTAATATTATACCAAAATAAATCAATTAATATCAACCACAAACATAACCTAAAAATGTAACCATAATAAAATATTTTTTTAAGTAAGGATGAAATCACAATAGAATGAAAACCAAACCCATGGCATGAACCATGTTATTAATTCAATTAGAAAATTGATTCAAACCCTTAAGAAATAACTAAAATTGTACAATGATCATCTAAACCTTTTTATTATTATGTTATTATTTCACTGATTTTATTTGTATAGCTCTAGTATTTTTTTATTTCTATTTGATCAGGTTTCATAAAATTGTATAAAAATAGGTTTCATATTTATAGATGTGATTCAATAAATTTTATAATGTTTAATTATTTTAGAGTGTGAAATGAATTTTAAATAAGGAATTAAATTTTATTTATCATATTATAAAAATCAATGGATATACCCATATTTGATATTTTTTCATTTTAGTTTCTTTTCATAAAATTATAGAAAATAATTATTTAATTATTGGTATTTATTTGACAAATAATTTTTTTGTTTCATAATTTTTGAGTGAGGAAAAGTATGTCATTTTTAATATAAAATATTGTATTCATTACTAAAATTATGGAATTTTAGTCTCCTACTCTGAAATATTTTAGTGTGCACCGCTTAAGATGTAAATTTTAATTAAGTGTAAAAATATGTATTAAAAACATTAGGATGTTTATTTTGATCATATAAATTTTTAGAATACTTGGTCTATTATATTTTTTGAATTGTTATTTAAAATTGAAAAAAATATACTTTGTTTTAGAAAGAAATATTTTCCAATGAAATTAAATTATTTATTTTTATTAATATACTGATTTTTTTAAAATATGAGGTTAAATATGATGATTTCTACTTTAAATACATAAATTTTTAGAGAAATTGGTTTAATATATTTTCAAAATTTTGATTCATAATTCAGAAAAATGAAACTATTTTTTGAAATGATTGATATTTCTATAGAAATTCAATAATTTATTTCTTTTAATATATCAAAACAAATTTGTTAAATAAATATATTTCATTTCTATTATGATATTTAGTATTAAATTCCATAATTTAAATATTTATATATTTTTTGTTAGTATTTAATGAAAAAAATTGAGGAGTTTTTATGTATTATACGTGATGATGAGATTCAATATAAGTTATTTTCACTTTTATTTTTCTTTAAAATATATGAGATAATTATTTATTGTGGTATTTTTTAAATTCATGGATCTATTTAAACTTTGTATGATATTTTTATATTTTTTTGTTTATTAAATGTTTAAAAAATTCCATTGGTTAAGTTAATGACATTGGTCATTTACTAGGTTTGGATATTATTCTATTGTGATTTAATCCTTACCATAATAAATATTTGATTTTTGCTCCATCTAGAAGTTATGTTTGAAGTTTATCTTGATTGAGTGGTTTTTATTTAATATTATACTTATACAAAAAACAATTAGTGATGAATTTCTATTGATAAAAATTGAAAATTGTTATATATTTCCGATTTTTGTTTTAAATAAAATCATGGGATATAAGTGTGTGTTTGGTTATGTTTCAAAATAGAGTTTTATTGAAAAAATAATTTCATAAATTCTTGAGTATTTACATGTTTCCTCATCATTTTTAATGGAAATTATAATGTTTTAGAACACTTATTTTGATGAATAACATATTATTTAGAGTGAATAATAAGTGGTTCTTAAAAAAATTATCATGTAACTCGACAATGTTATTTTATGATGATTATAATTACGATTTATGATAATTTTATTTATAAAGTGGATAATATAAATGATATCAGAAAATATAATAACTAGTAAATTATTATAAATTAAATGGAATAATATATGAGATTATTTTGCGATGAATTAATTAAGGGATGGATTAAAGAGATGGTATCGATTTTTGATGAGTGAATATAAGTTTAATAATTAATTTTTTATTTATATATTTGGAATTTATGATGTTACATTGAAAATATTAAATAATATTATAGTAACGTAGTAATTTTATTTAATTTTGTTTGTGGGATTTTTTTGTATATTCTATTATGTGGTTATATAATGAGGTTTTGTAACGTGAGGACCGATATATGTGTTGGTAATGATGATAGATGGTATTAGTAGGTTGTGAGCTATAGAAAACAAAACTATAGTAACCTAGATCCTATTTATATTTTCTTACATTGGAATAAGATACAAATGATCTCATCCTGAAGTACCAATCAATTTAATAGTCCCTAAGAACTATATATATACATGGTTCCCATATTATATTGGAAATATAAAACACAAGTCATAAGAAACATTATTGCATACATGATATTGTTCATAATATCCTCCTTTATATTATAGGGAATAGAAAAAAATTTAAAGGTGATATGAGAATCTCGTTAATGGTTATGTACATATAAGGCTATCATGAGTAAATAATGTGTAATAAACCAGAAAATGTAAATATCTAATAACAGACTCCATTTAATCAATAAATGAACATGAAATGAATCCAAGTATAGTATCAATTTAATGAAATCATGGATAACAATAACTGAGTTCTCATTGAAATAAATTTTTATTGTTGGATTTCGTGATCTGAAACATCGTGATATCTTTATTTTTAATGCCTTATTCCAAATACTCATTTAATAAGGCTATCCAACTAGTTTGTCTCACAAGGATTTTCTATACATTGATCATCTATCTTAATTGAGCTCCACCCGTCACTGTATGTCCAATTCATTTTTCATATAATAAATGATCAATTTAATTCATAAATAATATGCCCAAAAATATCTATATTGAGTAAAGGACATAGAATATCATAATTTCCTTAGTTAATAAAATAACTTTCATAGTAAAACACCATATTTAGAAATGGTATTCAATTTTAGAAATAATTATATCCATGATAAAAGTAATATAAAAATTTAATAGAAATATACTTTCTAATGAAAATAATCACAAGAAAGTGATTGTTTCAATATAATTTTAATGACTAAAAAATATATCAAGAGATTATATATGACCATTAGTTCATCAGAAAAGTATATTTTATAGTAAAATGAAGTATTTTAAAGAATATAAGAAAATTAAAGTGAAATATTAAAAAAATCATAAATTAGTTTTCTATGTAAAACCGTTGAAATATTATATAGGATGTCAAATAGTGTAAAATAGTTATGGTTTGGGGAAAATCCTTTAAAACCATATATGTTAAAAAGAATCATTGTTTTGGACTTTTTATAAAGATAATAAAAAATTAAACTTTTATAAAATATTAGAATGATTCTTTTCAAACCTTGTAAAAAGTAAAGGCCAAAATAAAATTTACTTAAAAATCGTTTGGGAAAATAAAAAGGACTTTTTTAAAATAATTTTGAAAAATATGGACATAAAAGAAAAATAAACAGGATAAAAAGATAAATAAGTATGAATTTTCTTTAAAACATTTAATTACTTGATTCAGGTTTGATAGATATGAAAATTTGGAAGGCAATATGTAAAATTATTAAATATCCCTTAGAAAATAAAATATATGATTATAATATTCCTTTAATGAAAATAAGAGAAACCCTAAAAATGATATTAAAATAAATTATTACCTATTTGGAAACTTTTAAATTGTAACCCATTGAAATAGTAAAATTTAATTAAAAACTTAATCATAATTAAAAATAGATATCAATTTTAAATGCATAGAATTTGTAGCATATAAAACACATAAAAATAAATTGGTGCATGATACCAAATGTGACTCGATGGGGTTGAAATTGAGAAAAAATACCTTCCAAATATCATATCATTAAAGTGATAATTTATCAATGAATTGATTACATGTATCAAATGTAAATAAATAAAAAATTTCAATAAAAATTAATACAATCAGTTGTTATTTCACACATAATCATGGCATAACATAGTCAATGAAGTAGAAGTGTAACCCAATGAATGTAAATTGATTTCAGAAAACCCTTACTTCGAGTTCAACTTACCTCACAAGTGATCTACAATCATGTATAATAAATTTAAACATATTATAATAATATAAAATTGTCATTTAAAAAATTATACCATCATCTATGATCCTTTTATAACATTATGAAACCTAATTATTAATAATTATTTATTAAAATCATCTATTTTATATTATTAACTGTTTCATTTCTTTCATAAGAAATTTGGTTTAGTGGTTGTGGTCCTTTTACTTTGATTATAGTTACATAATATCTATAATATCATATATATTTATTATATATATATAGTCATTAATAAATGGTAGAGATAGAAAAATTAATTACACCATTCATTGAGATGGTAGTTCGTACGTAATCATGAACATTATTTTCACTTTTTAACAAGTGGGATGAAATAAAGGTAAATAATAATTTAAATTTATATAATAATTTTTATATCATATATATAATATATATTCATTAAATATATCCTAATTAAAATCCGTGTAAATTAGAAATGAAAAATGACTCACATCACTTCGCGGAGGTGGTAGTCCACACATACGCATGAGCGACATTATTGTTTTCCAACAGATTAGAAGGTAAGAAGGTATATATCATATTATAATTATAGAAGAATTATTATGATATAAATATAATATATATATTCATTATTTCCATATTTATATACATCCAAGTTAAATGGTGATGAAAAACGAATTACACTATTATTTGGATACGGTAATTCGTACATATGCATGAGTGATGTTTTTTCTTTTCATTAGATATAAAAGTGGTGGAATAATAATTATAATAATAAATTAGTATATTTTTTATACTATATTAATTAATTTATAATGTATTCTATATATTTATTTTAGGTATAAAAATAAATAAAATCTAATGTACTTGGTTAAGAGTTGTACCTCTTCATTAAGAAACCTCTTTTGAATTACAGCTTAAGCCTTGAAGGGGTGATGTTTTGGCATGACCAGAAGATCTTGTAAATAAGGAAGGAAGCTACAAAGTTATTATGGTAGATATTTGTTGATCTATAAGGCTAAAAAGGTGTGAATAAGTGAGGAGAATAGGTTCCTTTTTACAAGTGAGGGGAGGGGCACTCTTAGAATTACTTAAAGTATTAAATTAATATAAACTAATTTTTATAATAAAGTGACTCAAAATTGAAATATTTAGAATATAAGATGATTATAAGCTTAACTATATTCATAAAATAAAATTTAATTAAGTCTATGTGATCTTTTAACCCTTATATCATAGTCTAAACCATAGTTCTTCCTTTTTAAAATTACATTATATAAAAGTTTTATACAATTTATGGTTAAATAATGTTACCATAAGAAGAAAAGTGACTCATGAATGGAATATTATTGATATATTAAACCATATCCCATTAAATTGGACAAATATATGAATTTTCTTAATTTTAAATCATTTAATGAACTATTTTATATTATAAAATTCCATTAATGTCATTTTTATAAATGCATGCAATATTATAGTATAAAATGTGTATAAATCGTGAAAATGGTCCCAAAGAGACATGTATTATAATATAATAAATATATGGTCTCAATATAATCATCCAAAATAATTTATATAGATTTATATATAATTCTAAACCTTATATTTTGGTTTAACCCCTTGGTTAACCAATGTTAACCTTAAGCTTGGTAATTTTTTTTATAATGATAACTTAATTATATAAAAAAAATAAAAGTGTCCTAAATTTTTTTGAAATTTGGATTAAAATTTTGGAATCAATTTTTTCACACTAAATTTCTATAAATGTTAAAAATTATATTTAATATAATAACCTAGAACACGTGAAAATAATTTTTATAAAAAAACTAATTCGAATGTAAAAATAATTTAACCATTAATTGAAGTATTAAATTAGTTTCCATAATTTTTTTGTTCAAATAAAAAGAATAAACGTTTTTATACTTTTTGATAAAATAAAAACTGAATGTAATCCTTTAACCATTCCATTAATTTAAAAGACTCAAAAATAGTTTTTAATTTGAATAAAATATAACATATCTTTCATAAAAGAAAATATTGTGTTCCAAAATTAAAAATAATGTTTTAAAATACATTATTTAACTTCTTAAACATATATTTAATCTAAAAACACTCATCCAATATGATAAAGAAAATTTTTTAAGAAATTTTAAGGTTTTACCTCATAATTTTAACCTAGTTTTACATATTTTAACCTTACTGAAGTGAAAAATATTTACCATAGAACCTATTTATAGTTTTAAAAAATTAAGTTGAACCGATTAAATTATATTAATTTTTATGATTCCAAATATTAAATCAATTTTATCAAATTAAATTCATAAAATTGGTATAATTTAATTTAAAATTGAACCCACAAAATGTGATGAAAAGCGGTTTTCAAGAAAAAATGTCTTCTTAAGTGTAAAAATGTTTTTATATAAAAATAAAAACTTAAATGGATTCCAATTATATTAATTGGATTAATAATAATTTAAATGAACTAAAATTACTTTTAAAACATTTTAAAACAAAATTTAACAACTTAAATTCTTGAAAAAAAAATATAATTTTAAATAAAAACAATTTTTTCTAACATTCACTGGAAAACTAATCTTTTCAGAAAAATACTAAAATCTAATCCTAAGTTAAAAATGATAAGGAAATTAAATAAGTATTAGATAAAAATTATAAGGAAATTAACCTATAAATAGTAGATAAAATTTTGAAAAAAAATAATTAAATAATTAATATGAATTCACCTTTTATTGTTGGTTGTATGAAATATTGATGCATTTACTTATTATCATTATCTCAACTACATACTCGAAGTTCAATCCCTCATGAGCATGAGCAACTTCAAAAAAAACCACCCTAACTCGAAAAAAATCCATATGTATAAGAAAAAAATTATTATATGATTAATAATAAAAGGAAATATATTAAACAAAAATATAAAACAATAAATTAATTCAATGTGAATATTATTGACCATAGGGTTATGCCGACAGTAAAGCAAGAATGATGATAAAAAATGAAAATTGATCTCTACAAACAATCAATCAACGAGTGAAAAGGATGAAGAGAAAATAATATACCTTGGAATGAATCTTTGAATGATCTAATACAAAGTAGATATATCCTATTGGGTTCATAAAATATTCATTTTGTATAATAAATAAAAATATAAACATAAGATATTCATTATCGAAGGTGAAAGTTAAAGATAATTCTAATAAGGGAAACTCAACATTTGATTATTTCAAAGAATTTAAATATTATTTGAAGAAAATTTTTAATTTAATTTAAGAAAATAATTAATCCAATATGGTAGGTTTTATCCTCTTAATTCATCCAAAGGTAAAAGTTACAGACAATTATCATCCCCATCAGCTCATCTTCCAAATAGTTATCAATGTAGTTTTTTGTTTGGAACTAATCCTCCATTTCTTGTGAACATGCACCTATGTTGCCCTAAATAATAAAATAAATATTCATACATAATATTTATATTGTTAAGATTAGTACAAGACATACAAAATAGATGGAGTATGAGTCAAAAGAAACAAATTTTAATAATAACTGTTTATAGCATCCCGTCTTTTTATAACATAACTTTTCATTCCATTACACGGAACTGAGGATCTTTAAGGTTTAGTGTCTTGGAAACAAGGAACATAAAACATGAAACAAAAAAAACATTCTTCTTAAACACTTGAAAGGCTTCTCCTCATGTTCACCCTAGGCTCATTACTTCATCTCATAACCTGGGGACACACATCAAAAGGAAGGGTGAGCAGAAGGCCCAGCAAGGGAAACAAGTGAAACATTTTACATATGAACTTGAGATACATCAATAAAGTCATGAAAAGAACCTTAATGCATGAAAATGAAATCATGAGGCATATCATAATAAAAATAAAACTTTTTCATAACTTGAAGATGTGGCTACAACATTTAATATTGACAATCGTTTCGTTTCACCAAGGTCCATCCCCAAGGTGTCGTTAAAAATTACCAAGGTTATTCACCAAGGCGTCGTTAAAAATTACCAAGGTTATTCACCAAGGCGTCGTTAAAATGGTCATCTCTAGAGATTAAGTCTTTACCCAATGCATTGGAGCGCTATCAGGGCGCACCCTTAAATTTGCCTTTATTATCATGTGAGCCACATATATCATCATCAACATTTCATAAATAACCCATATAGCATAAAATAAATGGGTTTCATTTCATAATCATAACGTTTTAAAAACTGCTTTAAAGATATGATCTTTACGTTACTTTAAACCCACGGAAAGGGAAGCGGGTATCATGTATGTAAATCCCAGAATTTAAAATAGAACATTTTAATACATATGTGAATACCATTGTAGAAATAAGAGCTTTGAGTATTCACTTTATAACATAAAATAATTTTGAGAAAAGAGAGAGGCATTTTGAGACGAAAATTCTGCAGCATAACGGCTATGTTACAAGGTTTTAGAAAACATTGAAAAGAGAGGGGACATGGGTCAAACATTCATAAATGACCCATAAAACAGTAGAGGGACAAAATATAAGAGATTTAAGAACATGGTAATGAAATTTGAAAATATACCATATGAAACGAAGAACATGAAAGGAAGAAAAAAAAAATATTTCTCTTGTGAGAATTCGGCAGCCTAACGGCGTCACTTAAACTTCAAAAAAATTGAATTGACAAGGTCAAATAGGGTCTCTCATCATATGAACATAAGAGTCCAGTATGATAGATATAGAGATCATACCCCAACATAATAGAAAGTAACTTGAATGAATTGACATGAAAGTAGAACTTCCAAATGAGAATGGTGAAGAACCACTTAAAAATTCGGCAGCCTAACGGCGCCACTTAAACTTCAACAAAATACTGAATTGAAGAGATCAAATGGGGTCTATCATCATATGAACATAAGAGTCCAGTATGATATATATAGAGATCATACCCCAACATAACAAAAATGAACTTGAATGAATTGACATGAAAGTAGAACTTCAAAACGAGAAGGGTGAAGAACCACTTAAAATTTCGGCAGCCTAACGGCGCCACTTAAAACTTCAAAATACTGAATTGAAGCGATCAAATGGGATCTCTCATCATGTGATCATAAAAGACCAGTATGATAAGTATAGAGATCATACCCCAACATAATAAAAATGAACTTGAAAGACTTGACATGAAAGTAGAACTTTGAAAAAGAGAGAGGTGAATGAATCCCTTGAAAATTCGGCAGCCTAACGGCGCCACTTAAACTTTCTTAAAACGAAATGATGAGAGTAAGTGGGGGTCTTTCATCATATGAACATAAAAAAGGGCAGTAAGAGGAGTATAAAAGAACATCCTCCAAAATAAGAACATGGAGCATAAAAGGAATGACATAAAAGAGATCACTTGAAAAGAAAGAGAGGGGTCGGATCCCTTACCTTAAAATGTAACTCTTAAACCTCAAAGGTTGGGACCTTGAGGGCTTGGGGGCACCTTGGGAGGACTCCTTGGGAGGTAATGAGACCAGAAATTCGTTGGGAATGAGTGGGGAGTCGAATGGATGAGAGGAGGGCTTGGTATTTATAGGGAAAGGGAGGGGACAAGGAATTAATGGCCAAGGGACACCTCACATGTGCTTTTCTCAAACCCATGTGCTCTCCCTTGTCATTTATCATGGAGTTAGGCCACATGGGGCCCCCAAAACAATAATTCATCACCCTTGGCCGGCCAACCCTCAAAAGATCTCATGACATCATCATGACACCATTATGATGTCATTAAACATACCGAAACCCTAAAACTGTATTTTTACTATTCACTAAAAATTCAACCTTCTCAGAATAACCCCAAAATTTCACCTTAACCAAATATCAATGCTCTGATTTCAAAAATGAAATCCATTTTATAAAAATAATTTTCTAAATATTTTTAATTTAATTTTTAAATAAAAACACTATTCATCGAAAATTCACTTTTTTCAGAAAAATCCCCAAAAATTACCATAACATAATATCGATGCTCTGAGTTCAAAAATGAAGTCATTTTTATAAAAATAATTTTCTAATTATTTTTAATTAAATTTTTAATTAAAAAACACTATTCACCCGAAAAAAACTAATACTTGAATAATAAGTAATGAAACTGTTATTTAACTATTTTATTGAATCACATTACTTAATCAAGGTGCCTAGATTATTTTAAAACTTTCTTTAAGTGAGATTACTAATCCATTTGGTCATATTACTAATCCTAATCATAAAATCACTATTCATAATTTACTATTCATCAAAAATCATGTTGATCTTATTAGACTCTAAATCTCGTACTGAACATAATTGTAGAAGACCATTTTTCGAAAATCATTACACATTTTTAATTATTTAAGGTTTACACAACCATTTTTAAAATATCCTTTTTCTAAAATTCATCAAAAATATGCATACAATATTTATCCGGTCATTTGAAAATTCATAAACATCATCATAAGAAGAAATCCAAATTTTTATTTAAAAAAAAGATTACACAAGGCAATTACGGTCTCGTTACATAACCCCTTATAATACCAGCATAGGACCTAAGAGTAAGGTGTGCTAGGGTGATAGAATTTTGGGGCGGCTCAGTCAACATTGCCCGAGTAGTAATTTCTATCAGTTTGAACTTCTCGCGAAGGCGATTCCGTTCTAGCTTCACATGATGAAGTTCGGCTTGGATTTGGTCCAGAGCAAAGCCCAATGGTGCTACCTCCTTCCCAATCTCTGTTAGATGGGCTTCGATCGGCCCAAGGCTACTAGGTGAGGCCATCAAATCTTCTTTCTATAATAATTAACCAAGATTACTTAAATTTAGAGACAATAATCAAAACATTTTGTTCACGGTGGTCATATTGACCGATGGTCATATAACACTCAAAAACCAATGGTCTCATTTTATTTATAATCATTTTTATAAAATAAAACATTTTTTTGAGTATAAAAAATAACACATGAAATTAGGAAACAAGATTTATTCAAAATTTCGGGTCGTTACACTGTTTGAGAGACAAAACTGATGAGGTTGATAGTTTTACTCTGTCGTGTTCTCTAAAAGGGTTAATGCCTCACATTTGTGAGAATTACATGGATGTTAATCATATATTACTAATATTAGAACTTAAAGGAAATGTTAAATAATGATTTATTTTTAGAAGGATTAAATTAAAACATATATAGTGTTAATTAGATGTGTGATGAAAAAAATGAAGTGATATTTATGAATTATTAATGATTAGGTTATCATTTCAAAGATGGAAATATTTTTACAAAGGTATAGAAAACTAGCAGAACCATTTTTTTATTTGAGTTTGGTAAAAATTTATGGTCTTTTTTTTAAAGAATAAATTGATTTGTGGTTGTGAAAAATTGATCATAGTAGATAATGTGACAATTAAATAATGACTTAAAAAGGGTGGGTTGAGAAGTTTTTATGATTCTAATATAAAATTTATACATATTTTTTACTAATTATAATGGGAAGATTGTTAATAATTAAAATAATGATGAAACAATAGAGGAAATTAATGTTGAATTGAGTAGTATAGGGGGGAACACACGGGGTTGAGGTAGACTAAAAAAAATACATTTATGGTGAGTAAAATGAATAAGGATTTTCAACTATAACAAATAAAAGAAAGTATGAAATCAATGAATAAAATTTCATTGGTGATCGGACAGTTTCATTGAAAAATCAAAGGAGTAAGACTCTAAAAAACCACATTTTTTCCAAGTAGAGACTAAATCATTTGGAGAGGCTAAAAAAGGTGATAATTTGATAAAATATATTCATGAAGAGTTTGATCCAAATAAGAACAATATGACATGTAAAATTTTCCAGGGTTGAAAGACAAAAATGTTATTAGAAACAAGTGGGTGTTCAATAATAATCTCATTGACTATGGAAAAGTGGCTCAAAATAATGAATGGATATTGTGCAAGGGGAACTCCTAGATCAAAAGAATTTATTTTTATGATAAATTTACTCCCATAAGGTGGTTGGAAACTATTTTAATTTTATTTTCCATTTTAGTTTAAATTTAGTTAAAAGTATATTAATTAGATGTCATATTTTTGTTCCTAAATAGAGTTATTAATGGGGATTATACATTAAGAAACTAGATGGGTTAATTATGGATGAAATGTGAGAAATGTTTTCCATTTAAATAATTATTTATATAAGATAAATAAATCACTAAGGACTTGGTATTTATGGTTTTATCAATACCTATGAAAGATTGGTTTTTATAAAGGTAGAGTTTATCACAACCTATGAATCAAGAAGGAAAATGAACAAAGGATGTTGTTACTCATATATGTCAAAGAGATAATATTTGAGGATTTGAAAAAGAACAATGCACTTTTTTGTAGATCATATGAGGTGCGATATCGATATTTATATGATTAATGAAAATTTTACTTGGTTTATAAGAGAATCATGGAAATCATAGCACATTAATTTCTCAATCAAAATAGGAAAAAGTGGTTCCCAAGTGATTTTTAGTGGAATATTCCAAACCAATGACAACACTAACATCTATATAGAAGAATTTTTCCAATGGTGGAGATTAAAAAGCGGTATATGTCTTGTAATATAGGTATTAGATGCCTATTATACCCCAAAAAATAAGAACCAACATCGGGATTGATATATTTCAAGTCACACAGTACCAATGGTGTCCTAAAAAGAGTTATATGCTATCGAGGAAGACGATGCATCAAGATATATAAAAACGTGAAAATGTGAGTTGTTTTATTACAGGATAGTACAATTATATTTTTTCATATATACATATGTGGGACAAGAAGGTTCAGTGGAAAACTGAGGGAAATTAGAGATATCAAAAAACATGTATTTTATTTGACCCATGGTTTCGTTTGACCCTTGAATCATTCAAGCCTTGGATTTGAGCCTTGGAATAGTTGGAGCATTGATTCTAGCCTAGATTCAATCTTGGATTCAACAATGAGGAGTGACATTAGTAGGTGGCTTTTGTGGAGAGCTTTTAATATCATGAACTAGTTCGCAATGGTTAGGTTTCTTAAAATAGATCAAGACACTTTTATTAGCACTTCTAAAAAAGCACGAATAAAGATCACATTTATAAGCCCTAAGTTATTAATCACTAACAAAAGAAATCTTTATGAACATTTTTTAGCACTGATAAAGATAAAGATTTATCATCACTAAACAAGAACTGATAAAATCTATCTTTATCAATGCTAAAATTTTAACGCTGATAAATATTGATTTTATCATCGCTGATAAATCTTTATCCTTCAGAGTGCTAAAAAAGTGCTAATAAATAACTATAATACTTTTTTAAAAAAATATTAACACTTTTTAAAAATATATATATAATTATAATTCTTATAATTATACTTTTTATAAAATTATAATTTTCTAATTTTTTTAATATATAATTATTTATTTATAATTATTTAAATAATTTTCCAAAAAATAATAATTATATGATTATAACTATTTATATAATGATATATATATAATAAATAAATATAAATATAGTAAATATATTCATTATTTAAATAAATTTATTATTTTTTATAGTTATTTAAATATATATAATTATTTATTTATAATTATGTAAAAAAATTTAAAAAAATATTATTTTTTTATAATTATAAATGTATAAAAATATTAAATATAAATTTATAAATATTTTTATTTATAAATATTTTTTTACAAATATGTTTTAACATTATTAATAATTATTTAATCTTAAGTTCATGCATGTTAAAAACGAGAAAAATTGAATAATTAAAAATTTGTACACTTTAATAATATTGAAAAATTTTATATGTTTGATTAATTAAATATAAATCACTAAAAAATGGATATATATTGAAATAAATATGAATACATATAGAAAATATTAAAATATAATAAATAAATATATATAAAATAAATAATATAAATTCATTAAATTTCCAAAAAATAATTGTTTGTGTGTTTTGTATATAAAAATGAATTAATATTATGTATATGTGAAATAAATATAATACATCAGATCTATGTTAAATTGAAAAATCAAACGATATTCAATTATGTCCATTACTCGATGAAATTAGTTAGTATTTTTAATTCATATTAATTTTTAATTATAAAAAATTATTCACCTGATATATAACTATTTAGTGTCGATAATAAAGGTTTTTTATTATATAAATAACATTTATATACATTCATATATATTTATTTATATTTAATATATACTATTTAATAACATTACCAATAATTATTTAATTAATAAAATGTTTGATATTTTTACCAATTTAATTATTTTTAATTTTTATTTGTTTAATTTTAATTTTATATATTTATATATATTCAAAATTTACTATTAATTAGTATTTATAATTTATATATAGTATAATCAATTTATTCATTTTTTTCAATAATTATTTAATTAATAATTTTTTTAATATTTTTTAAATAAAATCAATTTTTATTTATTTTATAATTTTATTTTATTCAAACTTTTATCAGTGCTAAAAGGAACTAATAAATGAGTTCTTTATGGGAACTAAAAATAAAATGCTGATAAAGGTTACCTTATATCTGCGCTAAAAATAAAGTGCTGATAAAGGGTGTCCTTTATCAGTGCTAAAAATAAATCACTGATAAAGGGAACCCTTTATCAGTGCTAAAAAATGTGCGGATAAAGGGATCCATTTATCAGCTCTAGAAAAAAACATTGATAAAAGGTACACTTTATCAGTGCTTTTTTCTAGTTTTGAAAAATACCAACACTGTTAAAATCCTTATTTACAGTAGTGTAGGTGGATAAGGACTGTCCTGAGGTGGTGACATGAGTTTTATGTCTTGTTTAGACACCGACATATCAGATGGTTATTCTAGCTGTGATCCTTCTCTATGGATCTGCAGGGCGATGGTGTGGTTTAGTAACCAAGTCATATGAAGAGGGGACTCTAGTATATTCAGAGTTTGATAACCTTTTCATAGAGGAGTTCTCTCCACCAACATTGAGAGTTGTATGCATATAGGGGCTTCTAAAATTTTAGTGGGGAAACACAACAATGGCTAAATATTCATTGAGTTTCACAAACCTCTCTGGGTACTTGATAGATATGATTCATGATCAGTTCTTCTCTGCTCTAAATTTGGAGTGAGGACCATATAGATACATCCAATCTATAATTATGCCTCTATGCATTCCTACCTACGCTAAGGTGCTACAGTGAGCTTTGGTGGTTGAGAGCTTTCAGGATGAGTAGACACGGACAGTGGTTGTTGGAAGTGGGAACATAGGATCAGATACTTTAGTAGTATGGAGATGACGTTAGTCCCAAAGACTTAAACATATGAGTAATTTCAAGAAGATATCCCTGGACATAGGGTCTGCAGTTTATGTCTCACAGGATGGGTCCAGTCAGCCCAGGGAGAGGAGGTGTTACTCATGTGATGGCATGGCATATCGTGTAAGAGATTGTCTGATCCACCGTAAGGATGACAGGGAGACCATGGATGTTCTACCAAGTTAGAGACAGTGGTAGAAGAAGGCAGGTTCATCAGGAGGTGGAAGTGGTATAGGAGTTGGGAAGAGTGGCTAGAGGTGGTAGACGCTTCAACTTGTTACAACCACCAACCCTAGGTGGGTCGTTATAGGCTCATGAAGCTGGAGGAAAGGGGTGGGGGTATCTGGAGGTGGTTAAAGCTTATGACACGTAGGCTAGGGGGTAATTCAAGGTATAATTTTTTTCTACCTTAACTTTAGTACTTATAGAAATATGTTCTAGTCATTCCTTTATTTCCACTTATCTGGTTTGAGACTTAGAGATTTTGGTTGATCCATTGGATCAACCCTTGCACTTGGAGACTCCTACTAGAGATTACTAAATGATCACACACTTGTAATGAAAATGTGACGTGACTCTTTGAGGCAAGAGTTTCTATTTGGATCTCTTTATAGAAATGATAAGGCCTTATGACTTCATTTTAGGTATAGAGTAACTATATAGTGCTCATGCCCAAATCGAATTTTTCAGACGGATGATGCGGTGTTTCCACAACAATGTGACTATGTTTTACTTTATGGATAAAATGTAAAACCATGTACCATAGTATAGAGTCATTTATATTAGTCTTTATCCAATTACTCAACAATTAGATATAATAATCCATGGTGTAGTGAATGTTATGAGTTTCCAGTTCCCTACAGTGGTGGTGGAATATGAGGACTTATTTCTAGAAAAATGTTCTAGGATTACCTCCCCTCTGATATAAAGAAATATATATTTATATATACTCATTTATGACCCTGATATATGTTCCATAATATCATATAGATTCAGAAGAGCTTCATTAGTTGAGGGTGCAATTGGAGGACTTGTAGAGGAAGGGATTTGTTAGAACCATCGTTTGACCCTAGGATGCCCCTATCTTGTTTGTTAAGAATGAGGATAGGATCTTGCGGTTGTGTATGAATTAACATCACCTAAAATAGGTAATGATAAAGAAAAATTTTCCAATACCGAGAATTAATGACCTATTTGATCAGTTGAGAGGGGTGTGATGGTTATCGAAGGTTAACCTTAGGCCACACTATCACCAGTAGCGAGTACAAGAAAAGGATATATCAAAGATGAAATTTAGATTTCACTGTGGTCACTATGAGTAGTTTAAGATTCCATTTGGTGTGATTAACACCCTAGTAGTGTTCATGGGACTCATGAACTAGATTTTTCATCACTTCTTGGACCATTTCATGGTAGTCTTCATCGATGATATCCTAGTGTACTTGGAATTTGAGGAAGAGCACATAAAACACTTGATGATGGTTCTAGACATACTTTGAGAGTACCAATTTTATGGAAAGTTCTTAAATCACTAATTCTAGATTCTGTAATTTCACTCTCTAGGGTATGTTATCTTATTAGATAGTGTAGTAGTGGACCTGGAAAAGGTCGAGGCAGTGTTAGCTTTGGTTCCACCCGCAATCTTGATGGAGGTACAGAGCTTTCTTGGGTTAGAAGTATATTATAGGAGATTCATACCTGACTTCTCTAGGATATCATTCTCCATGACATATTCAACCTAAATGGGGTAGCCTTTTGTGTGGAAAAAGAGGTGAATTAGGATTTTAAGTAGTTGAGGTAGATATTGAAGAGCGCTCCAATCTTTAGATTTTCGGAGGAGGGTTTTGAGTATGAAATGTTATATGATGCATCAGGAACCAATATTTCTTGTGTTCTAATAAAGAGGGTGGAGGTTATTTCCTATGGTTCATGTATGTCGTGATAACATGATCATAACTATGTGACCCAAGATATTGAGTTAATGACAGAAGTCTTTGCACTAAATATCTAGCATCACTACTGAATGGGTGATAATTTTATCATGTATTATGACCACAAGAGTCTCAATTATATCTTATCTTAGAAGGATATTAACTTTAAATATAGGTTATGGATATATTTATTCTAGGATCATGACTTTGATATTACTTATACACTTGGAAAGGGAAATTTTGTAAAATATTCTCTTAGTAGAAGATCTTGTTTACATTTTCTGAGCGACGTGTCAGTGTAGTTATCCTCATTGTAGTTATCATTTGTGTATGGATATAGATCATCTTACCTATAGTATATGGCTATTAACCCTCCTATTTTACAGCGAGTAAGGGATTCACATCATTGGGATGCCGACTATGAGACCCTACGTACATAGATATACACCAAACATGATCCTAATGGATTTTTTGAAAGTGGGGAGCATATTGTTCTTTTCAGAGGATGTCGATGGTACCAGAGATGTTGTAGGATGAGGTTAAAATATAGTTTCATATATCTCATTTAGTAGTACATATAAGTGTGAAAAACATATACTAGGGAATCCATCATCAGTTTTGGTGGTCATGAATGAATAAGGGAGTTGCAGATTTTATCTCTTGATGCCTTACTTGTCAGCACGTGAATTCTAAGCACCAAGTTCCAGTAGGTTTAGCTCAACACTTTTAGATGACATAGTGTAAGTGGGATAAAATATAAATGGATTTCATTATGGTGTTACCATATATGTCAAGGGGACATGATTCTATCTGGTTGATTATAAAATGACTCACCAAGTCGGCCCACTTCCAAGATATCCAAGAGCAGAGTTCTGTAGAGATCTTGGAATGCCTCAACATGCAGAAGATATTTTATCTCCATGGTGTTCCCTTGATGATCATTTGTGACCATGATACTCACTCCAAATATCGTCTATGGAAGGTATTATAGGAATATTTTAGGAATAATTTGTGTTTGAGTATGGATTTTTACCCTAGAATGGTGATCAGGCTGAGCAAACCATTCATGTTATGGAGGGCATGCTCCGAGATTGTATGTTGGACTTTGGTCTTAGTTAGAATGATGACCTACCCTTGGTGTAGTTAGCATACACCAATAGTTACCATTACACCATTGGTATGCCACCATTATAGGCCTTGTACAGGTGACCCTTAAAATTACCACTTTTTTGGACAAACCCAAGGGAGTCAACACTTATGGGAATAGATTTGGTGTGAGCCCCTACTGAGGTGGTGAAGATCATACAGGAGAAGAAGAATACTACACAAATATATTAGAAGTCCAATACGGAAAAACTATATAGGCCTTTGGAGTTTGAGGTGGGAGACTATGTGTTTCTATGCGTTTAACCTCAATTTGGATTTTGGAGATTTAAATGGGATGGAAAGCTATCTTTTAGGTTCATTGGCTCTTTCTAGATACAGTGTAGAGTTAGCGAGGTGGCGTACTCCTTAGCTCTAACACCACAATTTGATCGGGTACATTACGTTTTACATGTGTCACAGCTGAGGAGGTATGTGAACAATCTATCATATGTTATGGAATGGGCAGACCTAGACAATGAGGTTGGGGTTAGCATTTTTGAGCACCTAGTAGAGATCAAGGATTGGTAACAACTGATCCTTCATGGGAAATTGATTCCATTGGTATATTTCTAGTAGAAAATGGTAATCTTCTGGAGAGTACCTGGGAGTTTGATTCCTAGATTCAAGATCATTACCCACATATTTTTATATGGCTAATTATTTTGGATTTTTGGGATCTAAAGACTCAATGTGGGTAGAATGGAATGGCTCAATTTTTTATGTATTATCTTTTGGGTATTACATTCATTATTTTAGATACCAGGTTCTAAGACGGTGTGAGATTCCAATTCCATGTGTGCTCATAATAAATGTTTTAAATATATTAAATATATTCAATAGCACACGCATGCAGTTTTCCTAAAAAATTAGAATAAATTCTAAATGGGGGACCATATCAAAAATTATTGGGATCTTTTGAGTTTATAACGTGAGTTTTACCTTAGGCAAGACATAACCTTTTTCATCATGGGTTATTTGTTGAAAATTCATCGTAGGCATGGATAAAAAATAAATTATTAAAATTATTTTATTTAATTCATGATGAGACAACAACCTAATAATGTTCTTTAAATACAAGCTTATAGAAAATTTTTAGGGTTAGATATATAACCCTAAAAATTATAAGATCCATTAGAGTGTAATGAATGAACTTTGTTAGTGAACGACAATTGGATCAAGCTTCCACCATCAATGTTCAATGGAATTGTAGAATCTCATCAACAACTATAAAACATCTTCATTATTCATCAACGATCGACACAAATAGAGTTAGGATTTTGTTTTTCTTATATTTATCCCCATTTTTTGATTCCTACAATGAACACGAATCAATAAACTAATGAATTTATTCACAGATTGTGTGTATTGAGGGTGTGCATTAGATTTATTTGTTAATTGGGGGAAATTACTTTATGATGATTTATTTATATATATTTTTCATCATTTTAATAGAAAATAATTGAGGCCAACATGAAAATTGGATGAGGTTCACTCCTCATGTTTGGGATTGTGATTTTCCCCATATCTTCATTCACCATAAGAAACTTTCTCAGATAATAGTTCAAAAAATACCTATAAATTGAAAAAAAATCACCAGTTTCTTGGTGCAAAGATTTGATATCATAGGTCTAGGCTTGGTACGACATGGATATTGTGTGATGATGGAAGGGGTATAAGATTATATGGATTTTTGATATTTGATATCATGTTCTTTGGCACATAATTATGGTTGACATGATATATCATATTTCAAATGGATTAAAAGGTCAGAATATGATGTTTGATGATGAAAAGGCTCAACTAATGTTATCTCTTGGTTTTAAGTATGGGGATGACCTTATTAATGACTAGAGGTACAGAAAATAGTATAAGATTCATATATGAAATTATGGTGAAATTATGCATTACATTGAGTGTATTACAGAGCTACACACTGTGTGGGATGCTCAAAATGGAGGCTAGGGTTTCCATGTGTAGTTAAGTATCACACAGTGTATGACCTTATCACACATAATGTGAAACTTCTCAGTTATCTTGGTGTGTACCTTCGAGGGTAAACAAACATGACCAGGAGTACAAAGTAGGGACACACCATGTACTCTAACACAAACACATCCAGGCCAGGTGTACATGGGAATAGCCATGTACATGGACATGGTCAGAAGTACATGATCACTAGAATGTTGTGTACTTTGACACATATATAGTAATGGGTCTATTACATGGGCAAGACCCAATACCATAGGTACACACCATATTCTGATAGTTCATGCCACACACTTCTTAAAAGAAGTATTAGATCCCTTATCCTCTTCTTCTTGGAAAAGTTTCGTTACGGTGTTTCCTCTATACCCCATGAGGGTTAGTATGGAATCACATACTACAAATTGTATAGTGATCCCTTAAGCATGAATTCTTAGATAGAGTTGTTGGAATTCTTATGTGAGGAATGGAGTGATATCCTCTATAATTTATTTACCTAATTGTAGTTATTGGTATCGTCGTAACCAATACTACTTGCATGACAATCCTCTACTTAAAAGGTTATTTGAGATTGAGTTGTTAGTATAACCCCATGGAATTGGGTGTGATCCTCATCTGTGTATCTTATCTCTTCATAATTCCAACGTATCCTTCCAATGATAAGACCCAATGATCATGACATCTCGAATAGAAATCATCAGTGTTATATGACTCATGGATTGTGTTCACTTAGATGATTGGTATGCGGAACCTTCGAGTAGGAATCCTAGGCTGGTATTATGGTTGTTAATTTACCTTGAGACCATGTTTCATTATTGATTATATCTGTATGTTCTTATTATATGTGTTATAGACATATTCCTATGTAGAGTTGGCTATTATTTTTATTGTTATGTTCTTTGTGGTTTCAGGGTGTCCTGCTGGGTATTTTTATACTCACCCATGCATGGGATTTTTCCACATGTGTCATGTCTTGTACAGACAATCGACCTTTTGATGAAGTCCTAGAGGGACCAGGATAAGGCAGTTCTTAGTGACTCGGAAAATCCAAGTTGTGTTCCTTCTGTTGTCTTGAAAAAAGTCATCGTTTATACTTTCAAGTTGGAATTGTTTTCAGACACTTTGTAGTGGACTTTTATTTGGTTCTTTTTTATACTTTTCATTTACTTGTTTTCATACTCTAGTTCTAGGATTTAAATGTATTCATGCATGGTTTATGAGTTATTTTACATTTAATCATTGTATGGGCTTTGAGATGCATGGGTGTATAGGTACTTTAGGCTAATACATCCTATGTTAGTGATATTCATACTTATTGATAGTCACAAACCCCAAGAATATTGGATATAGGATTGGGGAGTCACGGAACATGATCCATTAGGATGGGTCGTGAAACTATGTATTAAATTTTTTGAAATAACGTTTTGTAGAAAAACTTAATTTTCTTAATTCCATTGAAAACATTTTCTTCTATTTCCATATATTATTTTAAATGTTTTAAGTCACCAACCAAATATGGTAAAACATCATGAAAAATATATTAAAATAATAAATTTATAAAATTAACAACACAAAATATTGGCTTAAAATAGGATATTTTTAATGGAAATAATCATGTGAAAATATATAGTGGTTATGGTCATGATAATCACACAAATTAATGCTAAAACATAATAATCACATTTAAAATTTTCTCTTTTAAGATGAAATTATAGTTATGAAACAACACTTTGAAAATTAGAGACAATATATCTATATAAAAGAAAAAATAAGTGTCAATTACTATAAAAGTTATCCACTTATATTGGGACATAATTATTTTAATTTAGATTTTTAATCTTCAAGTAAACCCTATTAGATACTATCCATGACCTGTTTCATTTTCATTTCTTAATTAATAAATGTATGTAACATGAAATATTTAAGATTAAATAACTAATTGAATAAAATAAAACTTATTGATTCATCAAATCTTGAAAAATTTTCTGAAGCTCACCTAGTAAAGAGAATAAAAAATATGCTTTGGATTCATGTGTGAATAATAAAAAAAACAAATAGTGTCCAATAAAATATTAAAATTTTAGCATTAATGAAATTATAATGAATAACAGTTCCTAATTATGCAAGTATTCTTACTTGTCAAGGAATTGAAGAAACAAAAAATTAATATATTTATTTTCTTATCTTTAATATATATATTTAACTTTGTAAGTCTTACTTGGGTATTTTATAAATGTTGAAATGTATTTTGGATCCATAAAACCATAAACTAAAGTGTTTTCATTTTGTATGAAAAAAAGAGTTCATATACCTAATTAGGTAGGTAATAAATTAAATCTTTCTAAATTTTATTTACATAATGAAAGGTAAATTGAAATTAAAATTTATTAACATGGAAAATAATTGCAACATGGGTGTAGAGAGATCCTTTCCAATAAAAAATATAATATGACTTCTTTAAATATTAATAAAATATATTATCTTTAACATATGTTTTTACTCATCAAAAAATAATAAATGTTTTCTAACATAAAATAATTTGCATATAATTTGGATAAAATTTTGGAAACTATAGAAGTATTTGATTGATCTAGTTCCCAAAACATTTAATTTTTTACAATGATTCTTTAGATTTCAGATAATACTATATAAAATAAATGTAATAAAACATTAAAATCAATTTTAAATCAAAATTGAATAAAATTTTTAATAATAACTCATGCCTCATATTTAAAATGATGAATGTTATAGTGGCCAGAATAAAAACTAACCCATACTCTATCCAACTATGGCCACCTCCTCAGTAGGAAATAACATTGGAGTAGTTGGATCAATAATTTAAAATATAATATTATGATGTAAATAATTCCCAAGAATATATATGATTCCATATTCTATAATATATAAATGGGTATCATCATCATGAAACTCGAAGTATATAGTTGAGTTTGAATAGAGCGGTGAAGTATCTATATAAGAAGGATATGTCTATCTTGTTATTTCTACAAAAATAGACTCTATAAATGATTAAATTTTTTCATGAATTAACCAATTAATACCTTTAATATCAAAATTAATGGAATATTTTGTTCCCTTGTAGTTATCTTCTCTTAATTCCATATTGTACATCTAAATAATTCTGATACTAATACTTAACTCATTTTCACTTACATAGATCAAGTGATCTTATCTACATAAATTAATCGTAAAATTTTCCATCTAAACATCAATGATAAAGGTATCTTGAATATATTTACCCAAAAGGGTTTCTTTAAATAATATATATAAAAGTTACACTTGAGTGATGAGTTTAAAAAACCATAATATTTAAGAAAAATAATAATTAATTTCTTACAATATTATCAGTTACTTATTCCGATGGATGAATAAAAAAACTTATTTCTTATAATTATTTACCATTACCATTTTTATGGTGATTTGGGGGATATAGTGGATAAAACTAATCATCTTCAGATCCCTTTGTAGATTTATATCTTAATTATTAAAAATTTTCATTAATCATTTTTTTCTTAAGTAAAGCATTCCCTCTACATGATAAAGTATGAGGGTTTAATTTTTTTGAATTGATCTTGTATTTAAATATATTAGATGGATGTTATATAATATTAAATTAATATTTCATTAATTAATAAATAAATAATATTAAAATTTAATTTTAGAAACAAAAATTACCCTAAAATAAAGGTTTCCACCTATTATTGGGTGATAGAATTCTTCAATGTCTCTATATCTAAAAAACATTTTGGAGGCATATATTTTTATTCTTTTTCAGCTTTAAAATATAAAGTAATGTTTGATTTTAAATCCCTCCATATAATTTTAACAAAATTAATACACCTCTTTTTAACTACTTTAATATTATTAAAGTTTAACTACATATTTAATTGAATAGATCAAATGTTAGTCATATGAAATATATAATATTTTGATCTTTGGAAAAAAATAAATTAGTCGATATTTTTTATCATTACACACTCCCACAAATTTTGTTTCATCATCTAGTAAAACCTCCTTCAATCAAGATAGAATATTTTAATATCATCTCAGCTCTATATGGCTATGAAGCTCCTAAACTATTTCATATTTGGGATTATTGGGTTATTTTTATCAACAAATTCAATTGGAAATGTGTTCTTCTTTTCTGGAGTAATTTTTTTGGTAAATGTGTAATCCCACATTTATTAACATTGGGTATCATCTTCTATGGAGAATAAGAAAACTTCATAATAGTATTATCACCACTAGTACTAAAAATAATTTTAACAAACATAAGTTTAATTTCATTAAATAATTTAATTACTATAAATATAAGTAAATATATATAAATATATATTCGCATACCTTGATAAATGTTCCTCTTCCCCTATGTCCATCATTTACATAAATTCATTCCTATTTAATACAATTCTATATACTTATATTTTATTGGAATTAAAATGATTTTTAATAGTGAAAATTTTTATAATTCTTATTAGAAATTAAATTATATTTATTCTATAAAATATTAAAACAAAATAAAGTAAAATTCCTAAAAATGATGAATACAAATAAATTTTAACATAAAAAAACGATTCCATTCCTCTTCAACCAAAACGTGTAATTAATACTAGTGAATATAAAAATTTATAAATTATTTTTATAAATGATCAACATCTATAGATTTAAATATCTAAGTAAAAAAAGCAGTTTTTGTTTGTGTAAGTTTCAAAAAAATAGCCATTTTAATGAATAATTAAGATAATAAATGAGTATTTTCCCATATCCTTTTTATATGGCCATTTATTATAAAAAAGGATGTGTTGATATCACCATCATAATTATCCTTATGAAATTATGTTATAGATGTGGAAATAACATTCCTTGAAAAAATAACAGAACACAAATCATTAGATGTGTTGATAAAATAAAATATCTTTTTTCATGTATCACTATGATAAATGTTTCCTATTTTCAACTAAATATTTTCAAATAAATAGGTGTAAATATATAATTGTCATTTTTTACACAATTTTTACTATTAACCTAGTTACACTTAAACATCGGAACTCATGATTTAGTATCATAAATTTTATATATATCCTCAACAACTCCAAAATATGGTGTTGATGTGTAAATTGATCATTCATATTTATTAAAATTTTAAATAGTCCTCTTATTGTCTAAATTTTTTTGTAAAATTTTTTAACCATTAATGTAAAAAAACCATGTGATCATATTAATATATATTCCACCATCTAACCAATTCATGGTTTCCGATGTGGTTGAATCAGTGATTATTTTATATTTAATCAATGAAACAAATGTATTTTTATTCTCATTCATCAACCACTTTTCATTTATTTTTAGATATCATATTTTTAATATAGTAATATGTGATGATATATATATCATTAAATCTCACATGGGTTGTTCAAATTTTTTAAAAAAAAATTGTATTAGTACTTTAGAAGAAAATAAATTTCATTTTAATACATTGATACCCTAACCTTTGCTATTAAAACTAGTTATAAAAGTATAGGGAAGTTTATATGATCCACTTACAAAAATTATTCAGTGAAAAACTCAACCAACTAATTTGATATATATTCTTGAAAAACATAGGCCTTTATTGAATTAATATTTTTAATTTGTACCTTAAAAAGTGTCATATATCATTCAAAAGGATACATCAAATTTAAATACACAGGACCACATAACCTTACCTATTATGCCAAATTAATCCCTAGATAAACCATTATATCAAAAAAAATTGAATAAAAATTATAATTCAATTGAAAAATTATTAGGATAGATTTATCATCCAATTAAATTAATAAATTTGTATCTTAAACTTTACTGTAAATGAAAATGAAAAATTATCACAATATTCTGATGGAATTTTTTGACAAGAATCAGTAATATTACATATAGTGAAACCGATAGTATTTATTTTTTAAATTCATTAAAATCATGATATTTTATTCCTATCAACTTCAAATCCTTTTACTACACTAAATTTTTCAAATTTTAAGAATACTCACTTGGTACTTTATTACCATAAAGAAATTGAAATAAACATATCACATTTAACTCTTTCTTAATATGTGATAAGATAGATGTAAATATGTTCATTTTTATTTTATATTGGGAGATAACTCTAAATGTGTTTCTAAAGATATTAATTTTAATATTTCATGAAATATATCATTTTTATTTAATTTTATAACAAAAAAAGTTTCAATAAAACTGTTGAATATATTTTTCTTAATATACATAAAATCGATATTATGTTTTATCTCTAAAAATATCTAACATGGTAGATTGATTAATATTGATCACTTCATACATTTTTTTATGATGTTAACATTCGATATTCATTAATGTGTCATCGATGATTTTTACGTTGTCATATTATCCAATGATTAAAAAATATTATGAGGGAAATCATACTCATGTCAACTATTAAATACCATTATTAATCTTTAATATGTTTTATCTTTTCACAAAAATCTTTGAATACTTAGTTAAAATGTATTTCTCCCATTCTATAATTGATGTTATGAAGTCCCTTCCTCATAAATTGATCAATATTTATGTCACTTAACACTGTATCTTGATTACTTTCCATATGAAATAAATTTGATTATAGTAAAAATCACCATAATAAAAAAATACTCTTTATTATATATATAAAATAGTTTAACACCTAAAACCAATATAAATATTAAATCATAAACCAATGGTGATATATAATCTTCAAAATCATTTTCATGAGGTCTTGATTGAAAAAATCATCATTCTCATCATAACATATTTTTTTCATATATATATATGTGGGGATAGGTTTAAATTACCAAAATTAAAAATCCTGAACAATGTTGGATACTAAGTCTTTGTTATAGATTCATTTACTCTCTGAATAGTCTCATTTTTATATTTATACATACATTTAAAAAATCATGAAATTTTTAACCAAATAACTTCTATTATTCTAAATTAGTAGAGTGATATATGTTTTCCTCAAATATTAGATCATATGAATTCTACCTCAACCACTTTGAATCATTTGAATTTGTAAATAAATTCTTCAAATTAGGATCATTTATAGGATACCATATTTCCTTAGCAATAGTTTTGGTGCTCATCATTAGGCATAAATCATATTTGGATCTCGCATCCATTTAATATCATGATTTACCTTATTCAATTAATTTTTATAAACCTAAATATTCCTTTCTATGAAGCTCATAATAATTGGGGAAGTAAGTATTTTCTTCCACATTAATCCCATTAAAATTCATGAACCAACCCAAGATACACTAAATTTGGCCACCTGATATAGCCTATGTAAATTCCTAAAGTTAATTCCCAATCCCCATAGGCTTGTAACTAGTGCATGATAATTAAATAATCACATAGGGGGGATTATTTCTCAAATTTAAAACAATAAGATACACAACAAAAACATTCCAATAATCTATAAGGGTAGTTTTGTAGATTATAGGTCCAAGAAGAAAACTAAACATTTCCAAATATTTCAAACAAAATAAGAAAGGAACAACTCAAAATAAACATATATACAAATATATATAACATAAAAGATATAAACAAAATAAATAAAGGTCTAGGAATATAAGGTATCTGAGATGGATGACATAGATGCAGTATAATAAAAAATTTAAAAATAAAATACTGAAAGAGAATAATGATATCATCATATACCATGGTCATGTTCCAACGTAATCACCAATATTGTACCATGAGATACTTGAGGAACATAATTACATAGGAGGACTGATCTAAAGACATGAACTAGAACATAACCGGAAATATATATAGGTGTGTTAAAATCCTAGTAGGTATCTTCCCCATAGCAAATTCATAATATTTAAAACTAAAAACCATTATTTCTAGTTTGAAAATAAATCTATAAAATTAATCATTCCATTTTACTTAAAAAATCACTTGTAGCCACCTAAAAAATTCATTCTTGTCCAAATCAATTATTTAACCATTTAAATTAACGTTAATATTTGAAATATTTTTCGAGGATAAGGAAAATTAAATAAAGTAAATCCTTTAAAGAAAAAACCTTCTAATAACTATGTTTTAATAAAATAAAGAAGGATAACCCATGTTTTCAATTAATTTAAATTATAAACAAAATAATAAAACAAAAACTCAAAAGTATACACTTATGAAAACTAAAATAAAAAAAATAGAATAAACCCATATAAAAGATAATAAATGAATAAATATAAGTAATAATAATATCCACTAAAATAAGTGTAATAAAAAATAAACTTTAAATGATAATAATAATATAAGTGTGAAGTAAAGGTTGAAAACATCATATACAATAATAGAAAATCTATAGAAATTGAACCACAATCATGAGAGTTTCGCTAATAACTAACATCAAGGGAACCTATGACCCTCTACAATCTTAGGGATTGAAAAAATCATAACCAACTATGCTCAATTTCTAGGTAGAGAACTATTAATTCTTAGAGGAAGATGTCAACCCATAATATTATATTTTATCTTTAAAATAATAAAATTACACTTAAAAATTAGGTTTAATATTTTCATAAAACTTTAATTGATATGATTAGGTATGTTTAAAACATAAAATTCATTTCAACCATCTTATTAAACACTCTTTATTAATTACAAGATAAAATTTTACCATTTTAAACTAATTTTTAATTTTAATGTTTCAAAAAAATCAATGAAATATTATGAATACATCATAAAATCTTATTTAAATGGGATTATTTTCCATGAAAGACTTTTCCAAATGGTTTGGTGGACCATGTTCTAAATATGAAAAGTAAACTGAGAGTTCAATAGAACCATATGCATAGTCACCACACTATTTTCCAAAAAAAAACTTAGTCATCGAGCACTTCTCTCATTTTCATCACAAAATATGAAAAACCAAAAAATATAATCATTATAAAAAGAATGATAAAAATATGAGATACCTAACCTGACATCCCATGCTAACACAAGGTTCAGAATGAGTAAAAAGATTCTATAATCTTTTTAGACCAACATATCATGTTTTGAAAGTCCTATCTCCATTTTAATATTATTCCTCAAATAAAAAAGGGAACTATAATATAAATCTCTCATGAAATTACTCAGGATACCCCTAATATGGGAACCCGAGCTAGCACATGGTAGTTATTGAAGAGAATTTCATATATCTAGGGGATGTAAACAAGTTCATAGGCATCAATGAATCACACTGGGGAATGAATTCACATAATGAATAGAAAAATTAATATAATAGAAACCTTCAAGAAATCTATAATGACTCCTATGTAGGTTGTATATCCATGAAATCTAATTAAATAGTTTCAAAAATATGAATCAAACCAAATAATCTATAGATCAAAATATACTTCCAACCACATATATGTAAAATGTATTATATGAAATCAATCAAGGGAATGTCTAGAAATACAAGGAAGTTGAGATGACCAAAATATATGTGGTATAATAAATAAATAAAATCTAAAATACCCAAAGGGAATAAAGACCTCCTCTTGACCTATATTCATGGTTCAATATCATCACTATCTCACACCATGAGTGACTTGAGGAACATAATCCCATAGGGGTAGTGGTTAAAAGAAACGAACAAGAAAAAAACCTGAAATGTATATAGACATGTGTAAAAATCCCACTAAGTATCCATCCACACCCCATGTATACTATTTAAAAATAAAAACTATTTATACTAGTTTAGAAATATATATTTGAAATAAATGTTTCCATTTTACTTAAAACAAATCACATGTAGTATAATTATAGATTAATTTCATTAAAAAAATATTTTACCATTTAAACAAGAATCAAGTGTTGAAATATTTTTAGAAGAAAATTAAATTTAAATAAATGAAACTATTTTTATATAAAATTAACCATTTTTTAGAAAAATAAATATTTTTGTGCCACTTTTTAACTTAATTTCAACTATAAAGAAAATAATAAAACAAATAAATTTACCTTGTACACATATTATAAATAAAATTAAATAGTAATAGTAGTAACCCAAGTAAATTAGAATTAATGATAGAATGTAATTAGTGATAACATACCCTAAAAATGTGTATGATAACATTAGTAGTAAAAGAATCAAAAATTAAAATAGTAAACTTAAAGGAAATGACATCATAAATAATAAAATAAAAGCAAATAAAATGGAACCATGGTCATGGTATTTTCCTTAAAAACAATATTCATGTAAACCTAGGACCATATACCATATCAATGATCAATCAAATCATAACCAACTATATTTAATAAATAGGGAGTGTAGTCTCAATGATAAGTAGATAAGGCCACCCCAGAAAGTGGAATCGTAATACATATCATAGAGATGTTCAATTATTGTTATTTCATATTCCAAAGCTAGGTATGCCACACCATGTATATAATTAACATCCAAGTGTTCCCCACCCAAATTCACAGGTTCCTATGATCATAAAAAATGAGGCAATTGTATAATCCAAAATCAAACCCGTAAAATATCTACAATATATAAGATAACCCACAACTATACTTCAAGACCTCCTTACCCAAGAAACCTTCTTTTTATCAAATATTTCATGCATGATGCAACCATTAATCTCAAAATATCTATAAAAATGATGAAAAAAACATTTACATTAATTGTCAATCAGGGCTTGATACCACTTAAGAACATAAATTATCAAATACATTATATGTTTTTTACAAATGGGACTTGAATCTTTAAAACAAGGTATAAAACATGTAAATATACTTTTTAGAACCAAACATCATCGAAACTTTTTAAATAAAACATTTAAAAAAATAAACTTAATTACACCACAAACATAATAAAGAAACTAATTAAATACTAAAAAAATCATTTAACAATCAACAAATATAATAAACATCAGACCATATGAAAACATAATAAGATAAAAAACCAGTAAAAAATGATCACTAATAAAATATCTCCCTAAAAATCCCCATTTCATTTTAAAACCAAATTTAAGTCATGAGTTATTAATCTTAGAAAATATTTAAAAGTTTTTTTATCACTAACATCCTTTTAAAACATGAATTTTATTAAGTAAAACCTTGATACTTTTAATCAAACACCTTAAGGATTTTAGAAATAAATTTTTACTTCACATAGACTAAATGAAAATAAATTCCCATTTCTATGAAATTAAAATAAATGGAACTAGGATAAATATATACACATTACTCAAACATTATTAAATCTAAATCATATCTTAAAGGAATTTTGTAAAGTAATCAATCTATTTCTGTTTAAAGAAAAATTCAAGGGAAAACCTAACTAAAACCAATAGAAACATGTTTATTTTAATGAAAATCACTAAAAGTGGTCTCAATATGATATTTATAATTCCTATAAATGAAAACCAAAAGTTATAACAATTCCCACCCATCTAGGGTTTTCCCACCATAGATGCATAAGAAAGATGATTATTCACTGAATTATTTTAATATTTATTATATATATATATATTATTCATGTGCATCATTATTCATAAACACCATTTTAGTGCATTTTACACTTTGAACATCATTTCACATCATGATTGTAAGTCCTTCTTAAAATGCACTATTACATGGTAAATTTTTTAACACCATATAAAATACCAAAAGGTCATGATTTTATTTTCATATTTAATTTTCAGGTTTCTAATTACATTGATAACAATTTAGACTTTTTGAGTACTTGAAGATTCACATTGGAAGACCACCAAATTGGGCCTTAAAAAACAACATTTTGGGCAAAGTGAACTGGATAGAAGCCCATAAAAAACTATAGAGGCCAACATCCAAGCTCAATAATTCTGAAAATTGAACTTAATATTGATTAAATAAATGGTTACATTTCATAAAACAGAGATAAAAGATAATTATGATGTTTTAATGGAGTTCGAGGTGTCCCAAGTTGAAAATGAAATTCTAGACCATATTCTATAGTCTAGAAAAATATTCCACCATTTTGATCATATCTCAAAAAATATTTCACTTGGAATTAAATTTTATTGTATATTTGGAGACATCTAAGGATCTATTTTCTTCTTCTATGGACCAGTCAAATTTTTCCATCTATAAAGTCATTTTGGCGCCTCTGTTTGGTGAATGCAAGATGGATTCCACTTCGGGTCAAGGGTGAAGAAGTCCACTCTCCCTTACTTTCCACCACCCTAGGCCTACCATACTCAAGTGGTATTCTTTGTACTATTGATAGTTTGACCCAAGTCTTAAAAAAAATTTATTTAAGGTAGTGATGGTGAATTATTTGGGAATACTTTGTTTATTTTTCAAGTATAATGTTGTTCTTCCATTTTGTATTGCCATGTTTGTGTTTTCACATGTAAGTTGTTCTAGTTCACCTTAGTTTCTTAATAAAAGTTATTGTTATCATTTTATTATATTATAATTAATATCAAATTGATAATTTTTCCTTATTGTGTGAATTTATCCACACCAAAACTTTTGAAACTTATTACACAACAGTGGAGTGTTCGTTATTTTGTTGTTTTTACATCATCAATTCTGCCCTCATGAGTCTACTTCCCACTTTCATTGATAGAATAGAATCAATGGAGGTATAAAAATTTTATGTGTTTATCCAAGGGAGTATCAAGGGGATATATTGGACACCATTTATCACTCCATTAATTTCTAATCACATCTTTTAATTGATATTTTTATTTGATGATTTTAAAAATTCTTTATCCTTGTTGAATTTTAAGGCCACACACTTCAAGTGATAATACAAACCATTACCATATATTTCTCAAAAATATAATCCTCTAAGTGTATAGGTGACTAGTATTATGGTGTTTTGATATTAATCCAATAAGTGATGAAGTTGTTTGATCTTCTTATAAACCCATCTTAAATATAAGAAATTGAAATCGTTAAAAAGGAATTCATCCAATCCACCCCCAAGTGATAACCTATGATCAACTCATTATCTTAATTTAAATTCAATTAGGTATCTTATAGTTAATTTAAACCATCTCAAAAAAACTCAATTTGGCCACTTTATATCCAAAAATCCATTTTTTTATTGTGTATTTGTAGGTTCTTCTTAGGTCTCTAAGGATTCAATAACCTAGCTACACTGCAAGTGACTTTCTAACCCTTAGAACTTGGGTTAATTTGTGTGAGACCAAAATAAAGAAAAATAAACTATAATGGAAGAAGAAATAGAGGATAATGAGAAAATAAAGAGAATATAACCTTAGTGAAACCATTTGGAATCAAGAAGAGAGTCCAATAAATCTATGGGGTAAGGGATAATCAATCCAAAGGTTCTCCTCAATTGGATCGAGAAAAATAGAGGAAGAATTAATTTGGGTTTTAAGAAATTAATGTAAAAGAGGGTATTTTATAAGATTAAATTTTGGATCAGGGAATGTCATAGCATGAAACCTTTTCGTGGTATAATTTCCTTCACACATTACATGGTTATTGTGTGTCAACCCATTTCATGGTATTAAAAACATCCCAACATAACTGAGGTAATTATTCATAGATGAATTTCATAGTATGATGAATCATGTCAGAGTGTGATTACATACCATCTAGAAATATTTGGAATTGTATAATGGTTGGTCATGGAAGGACCTCCTCAAGTCAAAGAATAACTAAGTGCATTCTACACTGCAAAACTCATTAGATACCAATAAAAATAGAAAACTTGGGTAAAAACCTAATAAATAAAATTAAATCCTCATGTATGTTATGTTATGGTGTGAAATCATACTTAATATTTTTTTCATCATCATTGGATTCGAGAAGCTCATTGACTTCAGAAATTAAATACTTTAAAATTTCATGTAGTTTAGTGAAACTATGTATGCTCTAAATATTTCATTATTTTATGTTTAATAACATCAAAACTACTTAAAACACTTCAGTTTTGTTACAACCTAAGAAGATTGGTTTTTCATCCTCTCTATAAAATTATTCAACAATTTTTTTTTCAATAGTTTCACGGCCTACATCATGAGTTAATTCATAAAAAATATTGTATGTGTCATACTGGTCATCTTCATCGATATCAGATCTCAAGTTATTTTTCTTTTCACCATTCTAGAACAATTTTTTATAACTATGACTCAGACCATAGTAAATTAGATGGTATTTTATTTATCTAGACCTTAATTTTCTCTTATCCGAGAACTTTATGCATAGATGGAAAAAAATGTCTATGATTTCAATATTCAAATGGTCAAATTACATGAAATAATCAATCCTTTTCTAATATTCAACACATTTCTCCATGAATTGATCTAATTATTATCCTTTAATTATATAAAACAATATTTCATATTAAAAATAAATTTAAATATTCAATCATATATATATATAAACATATATGACAAATATATAAATTTAAAACATATATATTGAATTATATATAAACATGTATACCTATAAAGAGATATATATATATATATAAGTAAATAAAATTATAAATTCAACCTATATAAATATTAATTTTAATAATAAATCTAAATATTTCTTAAGAAACCATCACCTAAAACCAAAAATTTAAAATTTCACAATAAAAGAAATATTCCATAATAAATAATATGAATATTTTTTCATCCTATTAATATTACTAAACCAAATAATTCTTTAGAATTAAAAAATCATTAAAAAGGGAAAAAGTTTGAACAAATATAAAATAGAGATAACTGAAATGGAATATGATGGCCGCTTGGGGGAGAATTAGGGAAGAGGGTGAAAGTAAGGGGTTTAGGGAACTGGAAGGTGTCTTGTCACACATCAGAGTAACTTTTGTGAATTAATTTATTTAAATATTGGTTTTATATGCAATTTTTAAAGGATAGGTATGAAATTTTCATGATATTAAAATATTTCCTAGTCACAGGGTTTTCGCACAACTAGTGCATGATTTTTTCTTGTGAAGTAGTAACCATGTGGACTTATATAACATAAGGAGTAACCCACGTTAATTTTAGTGCATGTTTAGGAGTAATAATCTAGATTAATAATATTTAGGGTCTTAACTGTGTGTCCTTATCATATATACGAGTAACCTCACATAGTTAGTAAACAATTGGTGGAAACCATGTGAATTAATATTATATGGGTTGAAGTTATATTTAATATCCTGTATATGGTTGGTGAATAATTTGGTGAACCATTTTTCCAAACCATGTTATAGTTCCAAGGTGACTCAATGTATTTCACATATATGATGCATGGTTTGGTAAATAGTGTAACAAAACCATGAAAACTTGCCTCATTCTTAATTTTTTGAAATCATTGAAATACCCTTATTGATTTTGAACCCATTTTTTGGTTTCCTTATCCATAATTTTCATGTATCAGCTAAGAGTATCTCTATTTGAGTTCCTCACTTCCTCGCTATGGTTTTTCGATCATTGAATTTATAATCTCTCAATGTTTTATTAGGAGAATCTTAATTTTAATCCTACTCTCTTCATTATCTTCCTTCTCTACTATTCTTCTTTCTTCTTCCTTTCCTTGTGAGTCTATGGTGTTAAAATATTTTCTTAATGTTTTATTAACCTTGGATTTCATAATGTTTAATTGGTCAAGATTTCTGATTTTTTTCTCCTCTTACCTTCTCTAAAGGTTTCATGTCCTCTATGGAAGACCTATGTAAGTGTATCTATGAAGTCTCCTTTTAGCTGACATATCATTTGTGTGTACTATTTTGAAAAAAAATATACTTCTAAAATTAGGATTTTATATTCTAATATTTATTATATTAAAAATTTATCTCATGTTTCATTGTTTCTCAATTCTAATAAATGTATTTTTAATGATTTCTAAGACATATAAACCTAGTACAAATTTTTATGCCTGCTAAGTGTTTATAAAAATATATGAAATTAATTATCAATATAAATTAATAAATATATATTATTTATGATTTATTTATAGTTTTAAAAATAGTTTATCCTATAAATTTAAGGATGGATTCATAAATTAATTTTTTTTTTAAGAAATATTATCTTTTTATTCAATTTTAATATCCTTTGTTATATTTTTATGATGATAGTTTTTTAATTGGATTTTTATTATTACATGTGATATTTATAGAGATTATTGGTTATATAAAATTTAATGTTTTTTTATCATTATTTGGTTGAAAATTTAAGGCCCATTTTGAAAATAATGAATGTTGAATTGATTGGATGGAAATTCTTTGATATATAGAAACAACATAAAAATGAATTATGGCCTTTTGATATTGGATGTGATTCATGAAAACCTTAGGTAGTAATATAGGAACCTAGTATGAGTAACCTTTAGGTATTTATGACACTCCACCCAATCTTAATTTTCTTATATATTAGGTATTAATGTCACTCTTCCATCTCAACACTCAATTATATAATTAGTTATAAATCCACTCTAGATTGAGATTTAACCTACTAGTTTATGATTCTACTCTATCTGGTGTCTTATATGTAGTTTTATTTAACTTGTATTTGAATATAGATTGGTATAAAGGAACTCAAATTTCTATATAATAGTTATCTAGGTCAAATTTCGTTAGGTTTGGTTGTTATTTTCCTCATTTTAACCTATTAAGTTTTATATGATATATGTTACTTGAATTTATTTTTTATATTGACGCTCCTCAGTTATGTTCATTATTCTTGTATTTTTTATCATTATATATTGATATTATGTAATTATTTAATCAATTATTCTTTATATATTTATTATCCTCAAATATTTTCTTTGTTATTTTATTTTTTATCATTAGATATTGAAATTATGTTACCATATTTATCATGTATAATTTCACAATATTAATATCATTTATCATGCCTTCTTTAATTTTTATATGATTGTTGCTTCTTATATAAAAACTAATATGGTTTTTTCTTCTATATTATGTGGATATATATTTTTTATCCATGATTACTATTATACTTATCAACATTATGTCGTCAGATATTGTTTATTTTTTAGCGTTTTTATTTAGATGTAAAATTATATTGAGAAACTAAGGGTAATAAATGAGTTTTTATATTAATTATATCATTCTCATGAAGTAAAGTTATCACTTAAAGTTTTCCTAAAAATAGTTTTCCAAATGGATTTACAAGAAATAATGACCTATATTACAAATTTATTTCCTAGTTTTATGAAAAGAGGTGATGAGGTGTGGAGATATTTTTATACTTTCATAAATTTTAAAAATAAATTTTTATAAAATCATATTTTAAACTAGAATTTATTTCATAGAATCTTATATTTGTGTTAACCCACTAGACATGTTTATATAACATCCTATACACACTTTGGTGTTTATATAGATATTATTCCTTCACATAGGCATTCGAGACATGGTATCATGTGGAATGGTATGATCGTTGATCCTTATGAGGAGTAACTTGGGATGTGTAGGCTACCATGTGTCCCATGGTAATGATTGTGTGGTGGTTTATGTATGGGGTTCTTTGAGGGATGTTCATGCATAAATAACTTTAGTCATAATTTTAATTTTGGTTTCTATTATATTGGTTTTTTTCCTTCTCTACCTCAAAGTGTTTTACTTAATAGTGAGTTTGATTGTTTATAAAAATTATACCTTCCTTAGTTTTCTTTAGTATTGGAAACTTATTACTTCACATTGAATGATAGTAATAATTATTAACACCTCATACTATATTTATGATAAGAATCCATTTTAAAAATATCTATTTTTGAGGGTGAATTCATTCCCAATTTATAATATTTGGTGCCATTAGATCTTATCTCCAACCTGTGGTGATCTCGAAAACACTTCAGGAAATATCACTAGCCAAATCATGTATCGGTTCAAGATAGGTTGAGTTACTTGATGAAAAATGGCATTGTATACCTCTTATTATTTGGGTAGAAATTGTATATCAAATATAGGATCATTGGAACTAAATATAAAGTCTACTAGTAAGCGCCTGATCACTACTCATGAAAAGACTTGACTTATCATAGGTATTTGGGTTGTTAGTCCTAGAAAATAGTATTTTTTCCAATTGTTTTTATAATATCTTCAATTGAATCGATGTTATTAAATTTTATATTGAATTTATAAGGTTTATTATGTGGTTTTACTAGTTTTGGTATCACACCTTGACCCCAAATTTACTATTCTATTTTTTTTATTTTTGAGTTTCTTTTATTCCTCAATATTATTAGGTGGAATTTAAATGAAATTTATAAATTTTGGCTATAGAATTCATGTTTTATGGTTAGTATCATGGTTAGTAATAACTGTGTGGAAACCGTATTATATAGCTGCAATTTTTAAAAGATTCAACCAAATGGTTGGTGCATGGTTAGTCCAACCTAAAATGAAACCATGCAAAGTTACCAGGTAATTATAAACTTGATTTTTCCTATATATACCCTATATATTTTTGACCCAAATCATGCCCCATTATCTCTAATTTAGTGTTTATGGCATAAGGGGATCCTCTAATTTTATTTCTCATTCCCCATGGAGATTTCAAGTGATTTCTTAAATATTTTTGAGTGAATACTCAACATAATATCTTTTATATTTCATCCCTTCTATTTAGTTATTACTTTTTCTATCTAACTCTTACCCTATTATGGTCTTGGTGATATAGGGTTGTATCTAGATCAATGTTTTTACTAGTTTATCCTTATCTTTTGGTTTACTCTTGATATTTTAGGGCTCTTCTGGTTTGGTTGAGGTGGGTTATAACTTTACTTTGAAAAAGTTAAAGGATTAATGGTATATGGCCCCTTGTATAGATCATTGAATTTAGTAGTGTAATTTCTTATTGATTTTAATTCTAATTTTGGGTGTTTTAAAAGTGATATAAACTATATATATAATTTTTATAAAATGGGATTCATTTCTAATTTGATTTCATCAAATATTAACTGATTTTCACTTTAGTTTTATGTATAAAACCAATTTTAAAAATCTATTCATGCTAAGTGTTTTTATAAATGCTCATTTATCTCTTTGATATAGTTTTTAGACTATTAAGGGTGTTTCAGTTTTTAAAATAAATAAAAGGGATTGTCTAAAAATAAATGGATATGTTTGGTATTTATAAAAAAGGGTATGCACCTGAAGTTTTGGAAGTAATGATAGCATTTTCATTTTATGTTTTGAATGAATGTTTTTTAACAATATATTATTATAAAGAATCATGAGGCCCTAATGAAACTTTAATAATGTTTTATTTATAAAATAAAAACCCCCTAGAATATTCCTCATGTGTTTTCAAATTTAATTAACATTAGATTTTATGTATGTGGTAGTTCTTAATGAAGGGGATTACATATTTTGTGTGAGATTTGATGGAATTGGTCATGTCTCTAATGACGGTGTCAGAGGTGAGGGTGTGGATTGTTTACAAATGATATGATATATACATATATATTTCTTTGAAATTATTTCTTAACATACATCAAATTTAAATTCATGGGGAACTATGGGTGTCTATGTGAGAATTCTAGGTACACATGTGACACTAGTTTAGAATCATTTTCTGACTAGTTTCCCAAAGATAAATTATATTCTACTTATGGTATTTGAACCTAGGTAAGGAAATCGAGGGAAATAATGGGTGTTAGGGAAGGATTTTATCTAGAACCAAACCTATTTAGTAGTTGTATATCCTTTTACTAGATTTCCTAATAACTCTTGGGCTCCTATGATAACTATTTTTATGTGTATTATATTTTCTATTTTCTTGTAAACATATTTTTAAAAGGATATTAGTTTTATACCTGATTATTATTAAAAAGGATTTAATTATATCACCAAAAACTATTATTTGAAAAAAAATCAATAATCAATTTAGTAAATATATTTTTTGATGGTAGAAAGGAAACATTGTTTTTAAATACATTAACACATTATCTATTTTGAAAAAAATGGAAAACCTACTTTGTAATTTTTTTTCAAACTAGCCTGAAATATTTTTACATTTTAAATGGTATGAATAGATTAATAGGTGTTTTAAAATAGGATATATATAATTTATTATAATCATTCGATTTTTTTAGGTTATTCTAGGTTTTTGTGGTAAATATATGGTTTTTGGTTCATGTTGGGATCAAAATGAGTGAATATTTTTCACTCAACATGTGGGATATATTCTTTCTGTATTTTATTTTGGTATCATTGATATATCGCCCTTTATATATTTTTATTCCCTATTTTACTTTAGTTAGTCTATATTAATTTTGGGATATTGTCTTTTTTTGGTTCAATTTATTGGACTTTTTTACTGTCATGTGAAATATTTATTATATTTTATGCCTTATTTGGATTTTATTATTAATTATATCTATTTATTTGAATGGATTGGAAAATCAATGTATGAAATGGTCATGTTGGACTTATGGGTGGATTTACTTAGCATATTAATTATTCAACAAGAAAAATCATTCCCACCATACCCTATTTGATTCACTTGGCACATGTCACCAGCCTGAGAGAATCAAGAATACCTCTCAGGCCTTGTTACAAGCAAGCTCGTGTTATTAGGTATGGGTTAAATAGGGATGAATTTTGAAAAAATAGTATAATAGAGTAGGTACTTGAGAAGGCCTAGGTTATAGAGTCTCCCTTAAAATTTTGGGTTTATGGTAGATTAGAAATAGGATCTTTATAATTCTCATGTTATATCATGATTAGCTTCTTGTTCACCAATTATTCAAGATGATGCTTCAGTTAGTAGGGTTTTTTGGGATGTTTGTGTCTTAAATTCGGTCATATTACATGGATTGTCTTTAAATTATTTTTATTTATTTGAGTATTTGTTTTTTATATTGATAATTAAAGATATATTTTGATAGGATCCAAGCATTGGATTCATAATTGGAATGAATTCATAGGGTGCACAGTTACTACACGTGGTTTGAAAATCAATTCACATACTATGTTGATCCATCTAGATAGCTTCTAGTGAGATTATCATAGTTGTAACAAGTTCATCTAAATCATGTGTCCAAACTGTGTGTAGTTATTAATTCTTAAAAAAATATTCCTTTTGAGTTGGGAATCCCTTAACCAATCTTGCTATTTTTAGGATGATTTTATAACATTTATTATGGATTATGTATGATACTTTTGTTACATTAAATATAATTTCCAAAAAAACTTGGGTTGCTTTCAAAATGCGATGGAGTTTATAAGTTAATTTAGAATAACTTTTTAAATTGTAGAATTTAAAAGAAAATTGGGTCTTAAATATGTTTAATTTGATAAAAAAAATTAATTTAGTAAGGTATTTTGATATTGTTTCTATGAAATTTTGTATGAAATTAATCCTATGATTTTGAAAAAATATGTGAATTGGAAGTGTTTAAAAGTGGGTTATGCAAAGTCTAACAAAAAATATTTTAAATGAAACTTAATGTTATTAATTAGAAAAATCTTTTATAAATAATGAAATTTTATTTTTTAGGAATGATATTATATTTTATTACATCATTAAATTTTGAAGGATGAATATGATTTTTGATATTTCTATTTATTTCTCAAAATTTACTCTTTTGTTTTATTTGGTTTTGAGGTAATATAAAATAGGAGAATTTTTTATAGTGTATTATAAGATTTAATTATAAATTTTTTTTGAAGGATTTTTAATTTATGATAAATTTGTATTATTATTTTTTTTGTTTCTTTCTTCTAGAGTATGCCCCCATATAGTCCTAATGGATTTACAAGATCAGGTTGTAGGTAACCTCCCATCAGTATTCCATTTGGTTAATCAAGGATAACCTTATTCAATTGATTCTTACACTATTTATATATAGCCTAGAGTTCTCCTCCTCTAGTTAAATATTTGTATTTCATTTAATAATTCAAGTTTTTGATTATTAATCATTTTCATAGTCAAATAGATTAATAGAAAGCTGATGAATAGTTGTTGATTATCGAGAGTATATTCATCTAGCTCAAGATTTTTTATACTCTTAAGATAAAGTTTTTTACCGTCATATAAAATGGACTGCGTTGATAGTAGTGGAAGTCAACAGTATAGAGAATTAAACATAGTTATATTTCTTGGGAAGGCTTTAAGTCACTATTTGTTAAGAAATTTCTCTTTGATTCCATGGGAATACCAAAGGTAATGGAATTACATGGCCTCCAATATGGTGATAGATCAATATTGGAATATTACTATTAATTTTATGAGTTGGTGTCATGACTTCTAGGACTATATATGTAAGATACCTAGAATTATCGATACATTAATAGGGGAATTCAAACAAATATTATGAAAATCATTTTTTCTCCTAGCCATAACACTTATACAAATATAAAAAAGAAGACCATGATAATTGAGGCCAACATGGATGGGATTCCAGAATATATTGATATTTCACCCAACCATTGGAGTGGGGAAAGAAGATCTAGTAAAGGGGGAGGTAAGAGATCCAATTCTAGATAATCTGAAAGAAGTATTAGGTGTCCACCCAGATCTTTCACATTAGTTTCATGTAGAAGAAAGTCTTAAGTGTTTCGTTAGTGTAGGAAGGCAGAGAATAACAGGCCTTAATTTTCAAATACTCCCAAGTATTTTCATACTTATATTAATCTATAAAGGTTCTATCAGGGAGTTTCTTATAAGATATGTTGGGATAAACCCAATCTAGTAGATGATCTTAATTTTAACCCACTGAATCTAGTGCTAAATAATAATCCATTTAATGTTTTACACTATTTTATTTTATATTTTACTATTTTCTTTTTCTAGTAATTTATTGTAGCCTATTTTCTATAAGATATGAAATTACTTGAGACATGATTATGTTATGTGACATGTTTCCCATTAAATAGTGTATTAAAATCCCAAGGATGTATCTTTATCATATATATTTTTTATTCATGGGAAATAATAATCCAAATTATTTAATTTCATCCAATGGATTTTCACTCAGTTGTTACCTGAGTTGTAATACTTTCTGGTAACTTAATTTTCATTCATTGAGTTATGATCATGTTTCTTATTTTAATTTCATATAAGTTGGGTAGACTATATATGTTTATATTATTATGTATTTTTTACAATATTAAAACTTCCCCCACCTAAAACCCATTTTGGAAATATTTCTTACATCAAGGAGTGGATTTCCCATAAGGGATATTGATAACTCGAGTCTCATTTTATTGAGTTATATTATTTCATCATGAACTTATTCATTCAATTATTGGTTTATCCCACAATAATAATTTATTATATGGTATTTTATAATCATATTTTTCTAAATTATGTTTTAATAAAAATATTTTTTTATTACACTTTTTACAATTGGGGTTTTCAATAATGGTAATTTTTAAGTATTAAAAAGGTTCCTTTTATAATAAAATATTTTATATTTATCTTAAAATTTCGTATAAAAAAATTATATCATTTTCAAGGCTCCATTATTATAGAAATTTTTTAAAATTAAATGTTTTTAAAATATTTAACATCGCCATTTCAAAATTAATATTTGAAATAAACATGTAAATTTATATTTTATTCCAATGTTAAAAATGTTTTCTAAAATATCTTTTATGTTTTCCATTCCACTTAAATTAAAATTTTAAAATTTATTTACCCTAATTGGGTTTAGGTTTCATGATTTTTCATCTAATAAATATATTTATTATTTTAGGTATTGATCTCATGGTACAAAATATTTTGATTCTTGATCCATTATTTTGGGATATCATTAAAAGAATTCTTTTTACACGATTTTGTTTATTTATGAAAACATCTTTCTATGTTCTATATGTTTTTCCGGGTGGGAGAGAATTTACATAGGTACTTTTACTATATTTTATCATATGTTGATGGAGGGAGGCGGTGAAATGGAATGGAATAAGACGTAGGCAGGCAGTGATGTAGGCTTGACACTAGACTAGCAACCTAGGCAGTATGATGTCGGTACGTTACACTAGGCCTCCAGGACATTTAGTTGGAATTTGGGCCATGTAATGGGTTTCATTCCCACTCATCCTTTGGTCCACATTCTAAATAAATAAGGATTTATGGGTGGTCTAGGTGGAATGGTTTTCCTTTCTGTCCTTAATGTGTGGTGTGTGTCTGTTTAATGTAATTATACCCCCAAGAACCTAATACACACACACACACACTCATTAACCTATATGGTATGAACATCCCATTTAATAAAATTTATATTGGATTATCTTAACCTAGAAAGAATGTTTCTTTAAAGGTTGGGGAAGTATTGAAATTCTTGATTATTATTGACTATAAAGACATGTTTATTATTTATTCACATTCTGTATTTTTCATTATAAAAATATTCATGTGTTATTTAACCAGAGGTTCCTTGGGTAATTTTATGAAATGTCTTTCTGATTATTATGGTAAATACATTGGACTTAATTAATTTAAATGTGGTGCATGACATTATATATTCTCTCAATTCATCAACATGCCTCATAAAACAAAACATATTGGGATTTAGTGTATAACTCTCCCTATATTGGTATAGTATCTTATTGTAGGTCCGTGATAACATGTTTGGTTGTGTGATATTATAAATTCCAACTGTATGATATTTTTAATTAATATTATCCATGTTTTTATTTATTTTCTTGTATATAAAATGCACTGAGTTTCGGTTGATTACTTTATTTTTCAGATTATTTATTATATTCACATTTTTTTACCATGATTATGTTTTTGATATATTTAATTATATTTTTAACATATTAAGAGTTCAGAAACACCACTTTTTTATGTTTTCATTTCTCATGTTAAATTTGAGCGTGTCAATTCGAGAGATCAAATGGAACTTATGGTGTTTCAAGTAATACCTTAATTTCTGAATTGTGAAAATCAAAGGTAAAAAGTTCTTATATAAATTTGAATACCAAGTCTCAGTATCAAGCACGATGAAAATAAGATAATAAATACTTTTTTCACTACCAACATAATTTTCCTACATAAGGAAATCACCCAATGACCATTCTAGATCCATCTCATATAGGATAAGAGACTTTCCTTCGTCTGATGGCATCAACACTTGTGGGATAAAGAGATATTTCATGAGGCTGTTGAATGATTCTTGATAGTCATTAGTCTACTAGAACACAACCCATTTCATCATGGATCTGGTGAAGGTAAAATATTTTCCTATAAGGCTTTCTATGAATAATTTAATATAGTCAAGGTGTCATTTTATTCCTCATGACTCTTTGAGGTTTTGGAGAGGTGACATACCTAGAATTTTATAATTATTCTTAAGGTAAAATTTGATTAATGGTGGTGTATGATGAAGATGATAAATTTTATCGAAGTAATAATGAAGGCACATTTCATGGGATTCATATTTATATTGTGTTGTCATAGTTTCTTGAAGATAATTTTCAAATAGGAAGGGTGATAAGAAATTTGATGAGACTTTAGTAAAAAATCATCAACATAACACTTGAATAATTTTACTAGGAATTATTTAAAGATATGATGCATGGCATGTTGATGTATAGCACCAACATTATTTAAATTGAAAGGTATCTCCCGATATAAAAATACATCATGGGTTCCCTGAAGGAACTAACTTCTTTATCTTTTGGAGCCATTTAGATTTAATTATACCATGAAAATACATCTATAAAGAAAAGGGGTAGATATCTAGCTATTACATCAATCATTTTTTCTATGATCATAACCAGGGATTCAAATTTCATACAATGTCATTTGAGGTCTCTAAAATTGAAGAAAACATAATTTTCCCATTATTTTTATTTAAAATTAGAATGTTGGAAAGCCAATTTGGGTGTTGGACATCCTAAATGATGTTGGATTTGATAACGTTTTCAACTTCATCTTCGAACTTGGAATCATGATTCATATTTGTTCTTGTGGATTTATTCTTGTTGCTAAAATGGTCTTTTAGAATTCCCAGTTAATGGGTAGCCATATCAGGATCCATTCTTGGAATCTCTTTGAAATTCCATGAAAACACATATTGATATTTCTTTAAGAAGTAGGTGTAAATTTCATGTTCATCAAGGGGTATAGATACACTGATTAACTTTATTTGTGAATCCTCCTCTATACTTATATTTTTTCTGTCATAGTTCATCAACAGTGGTAGAGAATCATTCCTTGAATACTGGAGGAGTGTCTCTGAGGTCATTTTCTTCGTCTTATTTATTTCCCTATAATTTTTCCTTCATGTTCATGTGAGAATGTATAATAGATAGAGGGGAATCATTTAGGTAAATGGAAAGGTCAATTTCCTGAGAGATATCTTTCAATAGTGATATCGTTACTTATGTAGGTTCAATGGATGAAGTGGTGGACTACTAATGTTCTAAGGATAATTTTGGATAATTTCCATGTGAGATACCATTTCCAATGGAGGAATTAAAGATTTCTTCAACACCCTTAGGTTCAACTAACGTGGCAAATATCATGAAGACCGATGATCATGTCTCAAAATACGAGATGATGACTTGGACCTGAATGATGGGTGAAACATATTGATCATTGATGTCTCTGAATATATTATCAAAGTTCATTTAAAAATCATTTAGAGTAGTAACCCTAGTGACACCATCAGTTAAGGGTTTATTCCCTTCTCTTCTGTAGAATCTTGCATCAATATATTGAGATTCATAAGACTCAAATATATATTTTTCTCTATGTATTTTTTCAATATTTCCATTGCAATTGTATTTGAGTCATTGATGGTTTTATGAAGGGATAGTTTCATGTTGTTACAACCAAGGCCCTCCTAGAAATACATTGAAAGTTGTATCATTCCAGATGACTAAAAATTTATAATTAGACACTAGATCCCTAAACTGGGTTGTGATCTTAATGTGTATGAGGGTTTTCTATTCACTTTTATCATACCCCTAAAGTGTTATAGAATAAGGGAAAAAATAATCTTCAGTGTCTCCTAGTCGGCGAAGCATCCTGACAGGAATTAGGTTGACTCTCAAGCCATTATCAATGAATTCTCGATGGGTTTCATTGTCATCTAATCTTTTAGATATATACAATAGAATTATTGTTCATAGTATAAAATCATATCTTTCTTCCACAGTGAATGATATAACTATATTACATTACATAGTGTTAATATCTATAAGGTATACCTTGACGGCAACAACATTAGATTCTAATTCTTGAGGGCACAATAGATCCTCTACAAGTGACACCCATAGATCATTTGATAGATTGAGTGGATGGAGAATTTAATCTTTTTTAGAACTGTATAAAATTGCTTCTGGATGTCACACTTTTGTACTAAGGGTCTATATTTCCCTATGGGGAACTGTTCCTTGAAAGGCATTTTTGGAGCTGAAGTTCCTGAGGAATATTTTTTAGCTAGATGAGAATATGTGGAGGGAATTTTTTTCTACTATTAATTTGGGATATCTTGGCCTACCCACTTGATTAGGATGGTCAGTTTATTTCCTATTCATCGATAGGTCTTCCAAAATGATTGGTTTTGAATGATATGTCACACATGTGGAGGTATCTTCCTACTCCTCCTAATATTTTTAAAGGGATTTCCCATGGGTTTCATCATCATATATGGATCTATCAAAGATAAGATGACATATTTTATTCGGCCACAGTTGTACCTCCATGTGTTTTATTGGATCCTACGGCCTTGATTCATATCTCCCCGATTTTTTAAGGGAAACTCAGGTTCATAATAATGGTCATCATAAAATATGAGTTCCATTAAATGAATGACATTAATGGATCTGAAGATTAATTATTCACCTAATGAGGACTCTATTTGGTGGGTTGGAGTTTGTTTCAGTGTTTGGTTGGGAGACACCCATTATACCATTTGTTAGGGTGGAACCCATTATCTTTGGAATAAAGGCATAAAGGCCATGTGATTCAAAGATAACTTTGTCCTAGGTATAGGATTATCTTCTTGTGTTTCTTTCCTGAACTTATGAACATTTCATATCATATAATTTTTCACTTTGGAATGTTGTGGGGTTGACAAAGTCGGTTATGCTATAGTATATGTGAATGGGTTCATAGTTGGATGCTTTAATTATGCTCAGATAATAGAATGATTTTTGTTGATAGTATTTATAGTTATTCAATCACTAAAATTTTGTGCACCTTTGTTGGTGACTTCCTTTCATTCACCATCTTCTTCTAGAATAGTAATGGAAAAACATGCTACTTGTTCTAGTATTTTACTCAATTTCACCAACCTAGAATCAGCCATAATTTTCAAGACATCATAGAAAGAAATCACGTATGGTGTGCCCTAACATTTGATAAAAGGTAAATTATTCATAAAATATTAAATAAAGACTTGATCAGGCCTTCTAAGTTCTAGCAGGGTCAAAAGGATGTTTTATATGACTGCTAAGAAGTATCTAGGAACTTGATCATCTCATTAGGAGTAAAATATAATTTTATATTCTCCAATATAGTATATTTTGGACTCTATTCTTTCATATTGATGATTGTTTTGTTCTATTATTGATTTCATAGAGGGGTTACTGAATGATAAGGTGTAGGCTTCAAAGTAGTAGTCAGTACAAGGTCTAGTTTTAAAGTGTCAGTTTTAGTTTCTTCTTTATATGTCCTCTTTCCCTAAACTATTGGTACTAGTGTAGATTTCATTTTTTTCCACAAGATGGACTCTTCCAATCTTTGTGAAACTAAAAAAACTCGCAGTTTCCACCCGTATATTTTATGGGAATGATTGGTGTTCAAAAATAATCATAGAATTTTTGTTTGAAGATACCCAACAAATATTCATTTTGAAATTAAAAATTCACAGAGTAAGTAAGATCCTCCTATATGGATATGAATTATAAGGCTATCGCATTTTCTCACTGTTTTCAGTTCAAGAAGTCGAGGGCAATTGTATTTCTCATGATTTAGCTTAACTATTAAATAAATTTTTGAAAGAGGACTTCCCATCCTTTTATTGACCTTGAAGGTAAGCTAATGTGTCATATGAACGCTATTCATTATAGGGATTATATAAACAACAAAAATTTTGTGGATTCTTATTACAATAAACATCACATTATGGGGCCACACCTAGATACATAACATGTCAAATGATGGTCTAGATCTCTTAAACCATAAAATGTTGGAAACTTAGGATTTAAAAATTAGTTGGGTGAAGAGTCACATATACCCATTCAGGGTAGGGTTTTTTTCTGGTTTCAATGGTTCAAATTTCCCATCTATAGCCTATAGCTAGGGTATCAATGATTCAATAGTTTCAATCAGTCTTTTTGTAATGGAAAAATAAGTAGGATCTAGATTAGGGCCACAACATGCTAAACCAAATGTTTTGGTCCAATATGCACTTGTTCTTGATCTGGATAGTTATAACATGACTGACATTGGTTTGACTATTGGGCCAAAAGAGGGAAGTATTATTATTCGGATATCACTGGTTCCAAATTGATTATTTTTCTAACTCCTATATTTATAGGACATTGTGAACCTACTTTTTCATTATGAAAATATCTTTTTGTCGAGTGATATTAGTCAAAGGAGTGAAATGAGATTTTTTTGGAAAAATATATCCAGTAGAAATATGACCTATGAGTAGTTAAACATTAATACTTTTCAATTCCCTCATTTCTATCTCATACAGATTCATTCTTTCCTAAAGTTTGAGGGATAGAACACCCTTAGGTAACAGGTGGTATTGAACTATGACGTTATCATTTTATTTAGTTTATGGACATTGAGGTTGGAATGAAACATTCAAAGGTTTCACAAATTTTGGTTAATAATATGATTTCTATTACACACTTCTTCTTTATAAATTTTAGTGTAGACTTTATTTCAAATGGACATGTCCTCATATTTTTATCCCACATTAGCTTGATATTATATAGTATTATCATAAGTGATGATGAAATTTACTAACATGAACTGTATTGTGAGAACTTCATCAGTCTATAAATATTGGGATAAGTGGTTTCTCAAGGAGAATATACCATAATATATGTGATTCCTGGGAGAAGTTGTGCTCTTAAAAGGATGTTTTTTCATACATCCATCAAGAGAATCCATATTTTCCTTTAGGGATCCCTTCAAATCTCTCCATTAAAGGACAACCTTAAGGGAACCTCTGGAAAATTTTGGTGTCTATGTCCTGGAAAAATAAATTACATCATGATACGAGATGAATTGGGAAGATAGATTTTGGGGAAATTCCCCCAGCCAAGAAAACAATCACTTTAGTTGAGGTTGTGGTAAAAATTCCCCTAGCTTGGTGGGATGGGGGTGCTCTTATTCCACTTCTGTAATGTTTTTGGCCTAGTTTTTTAGTCTCAAAGGTTGTGTTTAAAATTTTCCCAACCCTATGGGTTGGTGTTGTTCTTGTATTTCTAAGGCTTCAACTATTGTGGCCTCTCTTGTAATTTTTTTTAATTTTTTCCACACATGGTTCGGGTGCATTAAATGAACTTTATCCCAGCCATATTTTTCAAATACATTTTCGCTATATGTCAATTGTCTTCCCTTAAGAAAGAGGTTTGCTCAGCATTTCTAGATACTTGATGCAAGACTCTTTTTATGGACCACTCTTTATAGACCAACATCCCTGAGAGATCTTGTGGGCTAGTACATAATGATCATACCATCTACTATGAGTATAGTTTTTTTCTCAAAACCATCCTAGGGTAATGAAATTACATGATGTCACTTTTGGAAGTCTTTTTTGATCAGGGATTGAGGTGAAGTGAAACAACCCATGTTCTTCTCATCCTATAATATGAACACCTTATGGGGAATCGATGATAAACTGATGTAATTATTTTAGCGCATTTAGAAATGTGCACTAAATGTATCCTTATTGATTTCTCGAGTTAGGATGTCATGAAGCTATGAGGTCTACTAAGTCAATTTGGCATTTCATTTCTTATATTACCTTAACATTATTTGGGTATTAATCATAAGTAAGTACTTTTTTTCAATTTATGAAGAGTGGTCCATATATTTAGGTGCATTTCATGCACACAATCATACAGTAGTTCCTTTAAAATTCTAAAATGAGGAGTGACTAAAGGAAATAATATTACTGGTATATTACCCTTAAATAATTGTCTCCTCATGAGAAATATCTCTCATTCATATTTTGGGATAGTTTACTCGACATGATCTGACCAAAGTGGATATTTTTTTACTTCATTATTATAAAAAGTGGGGTCAGTATGGATTTACTCTATTTCATTATAAGGAAGGCGATCCAAGGAGATTTCAGAGAATGACCATTTCCTTGGGCTGTATTATGGTAGAGAAAGAATGTAGCTTGTAAATGATCAAGAATTTGGCATGAATGGCCTCTTTTTCCCAAGTTTCCTATGATAAGATAGATTTTATAAATTTTATTTTTCAAGGGGTAGAACTTCTTGAAAAAATGAAATTTAATTTCTGGAAGGACCTTCACAACGACTACCATCAGGGGGAGTACTACCATCATGACTTGATGTATGACTATAAGAAGAAAGTATTCAATGTATACCTTGGGTAGAACATTTAGGGTGGATGGCATCAAGGGGAGAAAATTATTAATATTTGATCTTTTATCCGTGTGGAGGGATACCAAAACACTCATCAAGAGATTGTATGTCATGATCAATCATATTATAGACATGAAGTGAGCCTTCATGATAAGATTTCTAGGGAGGATATTTAGAACTAATGATAGCCAAATTATGGGGAGGAACTTCAAAAATTCCTATAAAGTCTCCTTAATTTAGTGATGGAGTAGTAGAATCTTGATCCACCATATATATATGTATGAGTGCTTCAAGGACACCAAAATTTAGTATAGAAGGTTCATGGACCATCTCTTCATCTACTAATCATCTTTAGTGAGGCTTATTTTTAGATGACTTCCTCTAGGTGATTGGATACACATGTTGTGGGTGATAGATTTCATATATGGAATGTTTCTTGATTATCTCTAGTTTCACTATTGGGATTTGCATATATGTTTCTTTAATTTTGGCAGGGATATGTGTCTACCTTGCAGTGGCTGTTAGGATAGATTGATGATCACCGGTAGGAATAAGAATTTGGGCCCTATATATTTATCCATTTACCATGAAATGGTCATGAACCTCTTGTAAGATAGTAGGGATATACATCTTCTCCATGGGGACTCTCAAATTATTTTGCTGAGTCACATCAAATGTAGAGGTGGGGTTGTGTGCCTGACTCTTAATCATCACCGATGCTATCACTATATCCTATAAAACATATAGAATGTGAACAAGAATAAATTCATGTCCCCCATCATTGAGAGGATATAAGTGGTAACTTATTTAGCTAGAACGGGAATGAATTTCCACTATGTTGTTGGAGAATGGATTTATTATTTCTCTTATACTCCATTTATTACTTGGGTATGCTGAAAATAATTAGGTGTGGAGGCAGATATGTGGGTTCTCCCTTTGTCTGTATCCAGGTTCTACTGGCTAGTTTCTCTAAGTGCCACCAAATTGTGTTGGAAGGCTTGATGGGTGCAGGAAGGTGTGTGCACCTGCTCAGGGTTTTCCATCATATTTAATTGGTGATCTTCTTTGGATGTTGTCGAACAATACTGATAGGCTTGGCTAGTATGGGCTGGTGTTTGTACCATCTCATGGTTTTCCATGATACTTTATTGGTAGGCTTCTCTAGAGGGAATAGAGGTGTGTACATATTCCATGTTCATAGTCTCTACCCTCAACTATCTTTCTTATGTGTTTAGGATTGGGTGACTTGGGATATAATCTGGAGGACAACACCCCCATTATGCTAAGGGTTTATTGTAGAATGACATTGGTGGTAGTGGATACTGGCAAGAACCCTTCATAGGGACCCCTATGCTATCTGTATGAGGCCAGAAATGATCTCTTGATTAGCCTCCCTAAGGTGAGAGAGGAATTTGTTGAAGCATTTTGGGATAGGTTCCCAAAATGATTTAATACAACAACTAATGACATCTACTTCAGGACGACCATACTTAATTGAGTGGACAACAGGTGGGGATTCATGAGTTAAATGACTTGTTGAACTACCTCTATGATTGGGATGTTACCATTTTGGTAGTTCCCCCAAAAAGGCACATTTGAGACCCGATGTTGAAATTTTTCGGTCAGTGATAGTTTCCTTTGATTTGATGAGGACACAACAGCAGATGAAAAAGTTCATATTGGTTAAAAATATTCCATTAGGTTGGATTGAAGGGGGTTATTATCAAGAGTGTCTATAATACAAATGACATACCCAAAAAACAATACCCTATAAAAGTAGCATTTTAATAAATGAATATATGCATAATTAATTTTTTGGATCCATTTTTTGGTCTCTGCTAATTTTTCATTAAGGGAGATAACATGTGGGTGACATAATCATATTTTGGTTAAGGATTCAAATCAGTTTTTTAATTTTTATTTTTTGATGCACCCACATACTCATGATTGTTTCGAGTTAATGTAGACCTGATTTCCAAAGACAGGTGCCCACTTGGATTTCTCTAATGAGGCCTTTGGAAAACTCATTGGCTGAGAGGATGGGAGGTCAATCTCATCACACATTTTTTGGGGAAACTATTTCCTAATTAGGGACTCTATTATATATTTAATATGTATTCATGAATCCTTTATTAAATCCTAAATATGTGATATTCCTACCTTGAATTAATAATCAATTATTTAGCATGTTCTGATATCAGAATTATCTATATATATATGAGGCTCTTCATCAATAAATACAGTTGTATGTATCTGAGGTTCTCCATTTATGTTACCATTTTACAAGTGAATTAAATATTCTTAAGTTTTTTATTATCGATATGTTGGTTTTAGGATACTCATTAGGGTTATAAAATGTTTATCTTTATACATGAATATGGGATTTTTTTAATGTTTGGATCATGACCATGAGATGGTATCCCTATGTATCCTCACAAAAGGATTCTGAACCCATGTAGTTCAGTGCCACTTAACAGGACACATCATACCATTTAAGGTCATGTAATGAGGACCAAACCATGTAGTTTAATGTAACATAGAAAGGATGTCTAGGGAAAAGGTTCCGTGTCATGTTTGATGTGTTAATTACATTAAAACGAACCAAAAAAATAGAAGGGATATGGTATCCTAGGTGGGGAAATGATCTTACTAAGAATGTAGCCAAATAAGGATGGTGATGAAAAGGGGCCTAGAAGGGATATGACCCTTCGAGTCAGATGTGACCCTACAGGGGATATATCCCATAGACCATTATGGTAAACTTTGGGTGTTGGATTTTGACCTTAGGGAGGCTTCCTATGTATCCCATTTGGTGAGGAATCAAATCCCACGTAGTTCAGTAGGTTTGGGCTTACACCTAGGGAGGAGGCCCATTTTCTTCATTTGGAATAAGGCCTTTTGAGGTGGTGAAATCATGGTAGGGGATTATACATAATAACAGGACCATTTGTGTAATCGTGTAGATTTAATGAATGATACTAACCTCTAATCCCACATGATTCATTCTCTATGTAAGAAACTAGAAAAAAGAAGATCTAGAAAACCACACAATATCCTTTGTCTACTAGTGGATGAGGCTAGTTTATGGGAGAGATACATGGAATTAATTTTCCCATATCTTATTTTATTGCATAACCAAGCTTAGATTACAAATGAGATAAATGGATCTGGATCCCATTTCCTCTCTTGTTTTCATAACCAGTATCGGGGATTATGCACCTATATAGATGTGGCCTACAAGAAAGGCTAGGGGTTTACTCCTGGAGGTATGTCATACTCCCGATTATAGAGATGATGAGGGGAGGATTAATCATAATCCCTCATCAAAAATTAAATTAAGTGGTTCCCATTAATATATGAAATTGATAGGACCCTAGAACTTCATTTGAGGTTCGGATCCTTATTTCCATAATAATGTTTTATTGAGAACATTATGAGAATTCCCCTTATTAGGTAGGTTTCAAGACGGAGAGGGAACACTGGTGTTCCCTATACTCTGATCATACATATATGAGAGATTTGGAAGATTTCTTGCCTTAACAATTCATAAAGAGGCCCATTTGACACTCAATGATTCACATGAGAGGTTAATCGAAAGGGTTATTTGAACAGTTTGTAAAGGGGGTGAGATAAGTCCAAACGTTATGCGGAAGGGTACCGAGACTGAAAGACTCATCCCACATATTGTTTCTATACAAAATAGTGGTCCTAAAATATTATATCCTTATACAGTTTGTGTAATAATGGTTATTAATGGACTTTACTATGAAAATGGATGTCTGAAAAGATATTTTTTTAGGCTGACTGTTACTTTACTATGTAGGCATATTCCATCCTTTACTTTTTCAAATGCGGTAAAATATTACCTAATTAAATCACGTTCTTGGATTATCCCTCTCAATTTCCATTCATATCTCAGACACCATATCATGCATAAGAATTCCACCCCTCATCAGTCCTTGTGAGGGGATTTTATAGGGGTATATAAGTAACTGTTATTATAGGTTTATCATAAGAAAAACCACTACCCATCATTGATTTGGTTTTTAGGTGGGATATTCCCCCAAAAAAGTAAAATTCATTTGTGGGGGGGTGACACATTTCCCTACAAAGATAAATTCATTTGTGGGAGCTTTCAAAAGACCCTCACCCTATAAAGTGATTTTCAATTATGGGGGTCAAAAATTCAGACCTCACCTTACAAATGAATTTTCATTTACAGAAGGCTAAAAAGTCACACCTCACCTCAAAAATGAATTATCATTTGTATGGATTATATGAAAAGTCTCTATAAGGAGGCATAATATGGAGGCACTATGTGGAAGCGCTAATCACAAAGTGATCATGCTATGTGGATGGTTGTATTACTTTTAGGCTCCATTGTGGCTCTTTGTACTTTAAAATTTTAATCTTCATGAAATAGATGAATTGATTTTTATCTAACCATTCAAAAATTAATAAAATCCTTCTGATATTCCATGAAAACTTTTCTAGAAACAAAATAATAATAATAAAATAAACACAATCACAAATCGGCATAGAAAAAATTAAACATAATCATATATTAATAAAAGAATATTAATGTCATAATTTTATTTAAAATTATATCATATAGTGAATCTACATATAATCACAAGTAAAATTAATGGTGATTCATTTATTACACAAATTTTATGAACCTAAAATCAATACATCTATAATTAATCACATCTAGTAAACTATCAAGGTCCTTACATTGGATCGTAGGGGGGCTTTTATTTATTATCATGTTTCCTAGGCCTATATAACATGTTAATCTTAAATGATATTATTTCCCTACCAAACAAATGAAATCCTTGATGATGTCATTATAATAGAGATTTATATTATATCCTTGGAATTAACAATTGTTCATCCAAGACCATTTTCTTTATTACAAGAAACCATGTGCATTGATCTTGTCTTGATAACTATATGATTCATTTTTTAACCTCACTATAAACTACAATAAATATTTAATTAATCAAGTTAGTTGGAATACAATCATATTAAATATGTTGGAATGAATTGAATTCCACAACCTATGTTGAGTTTTCTTTGAATGTTAGATTAGACTCTAACACATCTAAAACCATTTCAATAATTTTCATAAATCGAATAAAACAACTTATAGCAACTCCAAAATACATACTAAACAAGACAATAATTTTGATACCACTCAATCACTACCCAATTCTAATTGAACCCCTTTTGAGTTGACACTGAAACTGTATGTGACCCCATATTAATCCTATCCATTTTTCTTTTTTAATTTCAAAGCATTAACCAATTACTATATGTTCCAAAATCATATATTTTAACCACTAAAAATCTCAAATAATCTTAAATCACACTTATATTCATTATAAAATAACAAGGATGAGTCACATGATATAAAATTTAAAATATCATTTATAGTTTAATAAAAACAAGTACTTATTTATTTTAACCAATATTTTAGAACTTTATAATTCCCTTCAAAAATAAAAAGTAATAAATATATACTCAAACATTCACATAAGGTTTTTTAAAGAAAAACCATTGTTAAAACCCAACTATACACACCTTTATACCTCAAAATATTCATTAAAAAAATACATGTAATTATATAAAAATTAAATATTTTTATAAATATAAATCTACCATTAAAAATAATGGTAAAGACTAATATTATACCAAAATAAATCAATTAATATCAACCACAAACATAACTTACAAATGTACCCATAATCAAATATTTTTTTAAGTAAGGATGAAATCACAATAGAATGAAAACCAAAACCATGGTATGAACCATGTTATTAATTCAATTATAAAATTGATTCAAACCTTTAAGAAATAACTAAAATTGTACAATGATCATATAAACCTTTCTATTGTTATGTTATTATTTCACTGATTTTATTTTTATAGCTCTAGTATTTTTTATTTCTATTTGATCAGGTTTCATAAAATTGTATAAAAATAGGTTTCACATTTATAGATGTGATTCAATAAATTTTATAATGTTTAAATATTTTAGAGTGTGAAATGAATTTTAAATAAGAATTAAATTTTATTTATCATATTCTAAAAATCCATGGATATACCCATATTTGATATGTTTCATTTTAGTTTCTTTTCATAAAAGTATAAAAAATAATTATTTAATTATTGGTATTCATTTGATAAATAATTTTTTTGTTTCATAATTTTTGAGTAAAGAAAAGTATTTCATTTTTAATATAAAATAGTGTATTCATTACTAAAATTATGGAATTTCAGTCTCATACTCTGAAATATTTTAGTGTGCACCGCTTAAGATGTAAATTTTAATTAAGTATAAAAATATGTGTTAAAAACATTAGGATGTATAATTTTTTCATATAAATTTGTACAATACTTGATTTAGTATATTTTTTGAATTGTTATTTAAAATTAAAAAATATATACTTTCTTTTAGAAAGATATATTTTCCAATGAAATTAAATTATTTATTTTTATAAATATACTGATTTTTTTAAAATATGAGGTTAAATATGATGATGTCTACTTTAACTACATAAATTTTTAGAGAAATTGTTTTAATATATTTTCAAAATTTTGATTTATAATTCAGAAACATGAAACTATTTTTTGAAATGATTGATTTTTCTATATAAATTCAATAATTTATTTCACTTAATATATCAAACCAAAATTTTTAAATAAATATATTTCATTTCTATTATGATATTTAGAATTAAATTCCATAATTTAAAGATTTAAATATTCTTTGTTAATATTTAATAAAAAAAAATTGAGGAGTTTTTATGAATTATACGTGATGATGAGATTCAATATAAGTTTTTTTTCACTTTTATTTTTATTTAAAATATATGAGATAATTATTTATTGTGGTATTTTATAAATTCATGGATATATGTAAACTTTGTATGATATTTGTATATTTTTTTGTTTATTAAATGTTTAAAAAATACCATTGGTTAAGTTAATGATGTTGGTCATTTACTAGGTTTGGATATCATTCTATTGTGATTTCATCCTTACCATAATAAATATTTGATTTTTATTCCGTCTAGAAGTTATGTTTGAGGTTTATCTTGATTGAGTGGTTTTTATTTAATATTATACTTATACAAAAAACAATTAGTGATGAATTTCTATAGATGAAAATTAGAAATTGTTATATATTTCCAATGTTTATTTTAAAGAAAATCATGGGATATAAGTGTGTGTTTGGTTATGTTTCAAAATGGGTTTCTATTGAAAAAATAATTTCATAAATTCTTGAGTATTTACATGTTTCCTCATCATTTTTAATGGAAATTATAATATTTTAGAATGGTTATTTTTATGAATAACATCTTATTTAGAGTGAATAAAAAGTGATTCTTAAAAAAATTACCATGTAACTCAACGATGTTATTTTATGAGGATTATAATTAAGATTTATGATAATTTTATATACTAACTGGATAATATAAATGATATCATGAAATATAATAACTAGTAAATTATTATAAAGTAAATGGAATAATATATGAGATTATTTTGGGATGAATGAATTAAAGGATGGATTAAAGAGATGGTATCAATTTATTTTGAGTGAATATAAGTTTAATACTTAATTTTTTATTTATATATTTGGAATATATGATGTTACATTGAACATATTAAATAATATTATAGTAACGTAGTAATTTTATTTAATTTTGTTTGTGTGATTTTTTTGTATATTCTATTATGTGGTTATATAATGAGGTTTTGTGACGCGAGGACTGATATATGTGTTGGGAATGATGATAGATGGTATTAGTAGGTTGTGAGATATAGAAAATAAAACTATAGTAACCCAGATTCTATTTATACTTTCTTATATTGGGATAAGATACAAAGGATCTCATCCTAAAGTACCAATCAATTTAATAGTCCCTAAGAACTATATATATACATGGTTCCCATATTATATTGGAAATATAAAATACAAAGCATAAGAAACATTCTTGCATACACGATACTGTTCATAATATCCTCCTTTATAGCATAGGGAAAAGAAAAAAAAATTAAAGGTGATATGGGAATCTCATTAATGGTTTTGTATATATAAAGCTATCATGAGTAAATAATGTGTAATAAACAAGGAAATGTATATATCTAATAACACACTCTATTTAATCAATAAATGAACATGAAATGAATCCAAGTATAGTATAAATTTAATAAAATCATGGATAATAATAACTGAGTTCTCATTGAAATAAATTTTTAATGTTGGATTTCATGATCTGAAACATCGTGATATCTTTATTTTTAATGCCTTATTCCAAATAATCATTTAATAATGCTATCTAACTAGTTTATCTCACAAGGACTTTCTATACATTGATCATGTATCTTAATTGAGCTCCACCCATCACTCTATGTCCAATTCATTCCTCATATAATAATTGATCAATTTAATTCATAAATAATATGCCCAAAAATATCTATATTGAGTAAAGGAAATAGAATATCAAGATTTCCTCAGTTAATAAAATAACTTTCATAGTAAAACACCATATTTTGAAATGGTATTCAATTTTATAAATAATTATATCCATGATAAAAGTAATATAAAAATTTAATAGAAATATAATTTCTAATGAAAATTGATCACAAGAAAGTGATTATTTCAAGAGAATTTTAATGACTAAAAAATAGATCAATAGATGATAGATGACCATTATTTCATCATAAAAGTATATTTTATAGTAAAATTAAGTCTTTTAAAGAATATAAGAAAATTAAAGTGAAAAATTTTAAAAAAAATCATTAATTAGTTTTCTATGTAAAACCATTGAAATCTTATATAGGATGTTAAATAGTGTAAAATAGTTATAGTTTGGGGAAAATCCTCTAAAACCATATATGTTAAAAAGAATAATTCTTTTGGAATTTTTATAAAGATAATAAAAAATGAAACTTTCAGAAAATATTATAATGATTATTTTTAAACCTTGTAAAAAGTAAAGGCCAAAATAAAATTTACTTGAAAATCATTTGGGAAAATAAAAAGGACTTTTGTAAAATAATTTTGAAAAATATGGACATAAAAGAAAAATAAATAGGATAAAAAGATAAATAAGGCTGAATTTTCTTTAAAACATTTAATTACTTGATTCAAGTTTGATAGAGATGAAAATTTGGATGGCAATATGTAAAATTATTAAATATCCCTTAGATAAGAAAATATATGATTATAATATTCCTTTAATGAAAATAAGGGAAACCCTAAAAATGATATTAAAATAAATTATTACCTATTTGGAAACTTTTAAATTGTAACCCATTGAAAGAGTAAAATTTAAATAAAAAATTTAACACAATTAAAAAATTGATATCAATTTTAAATACATAGAATTTGTAGTATATAAAACACATAAAAATAAATTGGTGCATGATACCAAATGTGTCTCAATGGGGTTGAAATTGAGAAAAAAATACCTTCTAAATATCATCTCATTGAAGTGATAATTTATCAATGAATTTATTATATGTATCAAATGTAAATAAATTAAAATTTGAAATAAAAATTAATACAATCAGAGGTCATTTCACACATAATCATGGCATAACATAGTCAATTAAGTAGAACTGTAACCCAATGAATGTAAATTGATTTCAGAAACACCCTTACCTCGAGTTTGACTTACCTCATAAGTGATATAACATCATGTATAATAAATTTAAATTTATTATAATAATATAAAAGTGTCATTTAAATAATTATAACATCATCTGTGATCCTTTTATAACATTTCGAAACCTATTTATTGATAATTATTTATTAAAATCATCTATTTTCTATTGTTAAATGTTTCATTTTTCATAAGAAATTTTGTTTGGTGGTTGTGGTCCTTGTACTTTGATTATGGTTACATAATATCTATAATATCATATATATTTATTATATATATAGTCATTAATAAATAGTAGAGATAGAAAAATGAATTACACCATTCATGGAGATGGTAGTTCGTACGTAATCATGAACATTTTTTTCAATTTTTAACAAGTGGGATGAAATAAAGGTAAATAATAATTTAAATTTATATAGTAATTATTATATCATATATATAATATATATTCACTAAATATATCTTAATTAAAATCCATGTAAATTGGAAATGAAAAACGACTCACATCACTTCGCGGAGGTGGTAGTCCACACATACGCATGAGCAACATTATCGTTTTCCAACAGATTAGAAGGTAAGAAGGTGGATATCATATTATAATTATATAAGAATTATTATGATATAAATACAATATATATATTTATTATTTCCATATTTATATCCATCCAAGTAAAATGGTGATGAAAAACGAATTACACCGTTATTTGGAGACGGTAATTCGTACATATGCATGAGTGATGTTTTTGATTTTCATTGGATATAAAAGGGCTGGAATAATAATTATAATAACAAATTAGTATATTTTTTATACTATAATAATTAATTTATAATGTATTCTATATATTTATTTTATTTATAAAAATAAATAAAATCTAATGTACTTGGTTAATAGTTGTACCTCTTCATTGAGAAACCTCTTTTGAATTACAACTTAAGCCTTGAAGGGGTGATGTTTTGGAAAGACCAGAAGATCTTTTAAGTGAGGAAGGAAGTTATAAAGTTATTATAGTAGGTATTTGTTGATCTACAAGGCTAAAACTGTGTGAATAAGTGAGGAGAATAGGTTCCTTTTTACAATTGAGGGGAGGGGCACTCATAGAATTACTTAAAGTATTAAATTAATATAAACTAATTTTTATAATAAAGTGACTCAAAATTGAAAAATTTAGAATATATGATGATTATAATCTTAACTATATTGATAACATAAAATTTAATTAAGTCTATGTGATCTTTTAACCCTCATCACTTAGTCTAAACCATCGTTCTTCCTTTTTAAAATTACAATATATCAAAGTTTTATACAACTTATGGTTAAATAATGTTACCATAAGAAGAAAAGTGACCCATGAATGGAATATTAATGATATATTAAACCATATCCCATTAAATTGGAAAAATATAGAAATTTTATTAATTTTAAATCATTTAGTAAACTATTTTATATTATAAAATTCCATTAATGTCATTTTTGGAAATGCATGAAATATTATAGTATAAAATGTGTATAACTCGTGAAAAATGGTCCCAAAGAGACATGTATTAAATATAAAAATATATGGTCTCAGTATAATCATCCAAAATAATTTATATAAATTTATATATCATTATAAACCTTATATTTTGGTTTAACCCCTTGGTTAACCAATATTAACCTTAAGCTTGGTAATTTTTTTTATAATGATAACTTAATTATATAAAAAAAATAAAAGTGTCTTAAAAAATTTGGAAATTTCGATTTAAATTTTGGAACCAATTTTTTCACACTAAAATTCTATAAATGTTAAAAATTATATTTAATATAATAACCTAGAACACGTGAAAATAATTTTTAGAGAAATAACGGATTCGAGTGTAAAAAAAATTTAACAAATAAATAAAGTATTAAATTAGTTTCCATAATTTGTTTTGTTTAAATAAAAGAAGGAAGGTTTTTATAGTTTTTGATAAAATAAAAAGTGAATGTAATACTCTAACCATTCCATTAATTAAAATGACTCAAAAATAGTTTTTTAATTTGAATAAAATATAACATATCTTTCATAAAAGAAAATATTGTGTTCCAAATTTAAAAATAATGTTTTAAAATACATTATTTAACTTCTTAAACATATATTTAATCTAAAAACACTCATCCAATATGATAAAGAAATTTTTTAGGAAATTTTAAGGTTTTACCTCATAATTTTAACCTACTTTTATATATTTTACCCTTACTGAAGTGAAAAATATTTACCATAGAACCTATTTATAGTTTTAAAAAATTAAGTTGAACCAATTAAATTATATTAATTTTTATGATTACAAATATTAAATCAATTTCATAAAATTGAATTCATAAAAGTGGTATAATTTAATTTAAAATTGAACCCACAAAATGTGATGAAAAGTAGTTTTCAAGAAAAAAATGTCTTCTTAAGTGTAAAAATTTTTTTATACAAAAATAAAAAATTAAATGGATTCCAATGATATTAATTGGATTAATAATAATTTAAATAAACTAAAATTACTTTTAAACCATTTTAAAACAAAATTTAACAATTTAAATTCTTGAAAAAAAATATAATTTTAAATAAAAACAATTTTTTCTAACATTCACTGGAAAATTAATCTTTTCCGAAAAATACTAAAATCTAATCCAAAGTTAATTTTAATATACTGAATAAAAAATTATATTATTTTGTTAAATAAATTTTTTAATAGTGTTCGATTTTATTTATAATAATCACACATAACATTCCATAAAAATTATTTTTGAAGAAAACATATTTTGAAACTTAGAATCAATTTACTAAAAAAATAGCACTTGTTTATTATACATTAATATATGAATTTGATTTTTCTAAAAAATTAACATAATTTTTATAATTTTTTATTACTATTCATAAGGATAATTTTAACCCCTATGTTATAATTTTTATGTTTAAATAATATTTTTATAATATATCTCAGTTTTCTTAAAGATCAGTGTTGCATGTTAAGTAAGATATCAATATTATTATTCTTTTAAACTAATTTTTTTTGGCATTACATTTCCTTAGATTATTATATTTTTGAGATATATTTTTCATCTTATTTCAGGAATGGGTTAAATGATACTCACCATTTCTACACAACCACCATCTAAAGGTAGTTTTTTTAGGTGTAACCCAACTCACACTCAACAAAAGAGCTAGTGTGATGAGGAAAAATTAAATATAGTTTACCCTACCGATGGATGTTCTTATTATGTGGATATATGGTGGAGATATTCATGATGATTTTTTTATGAGGTTTATTTCCTTTTTGATGCATCTATAAGGTTAAAGTGATCTTAAGGATGAGGGTACGATGATAATGTCCTTCGTGATGTGAGGTGATAGGACCATCAGTGATAGGGTTAGTGGTATTTGGGTTTTAGCAGTAATATTATATAAAATTTTATTTATAATGTGTATTATAAAATATATAATTATTATTTAGGGAGTTTAATTGTACTGATATAGGTTAGAGACTTTTTTAGGACGTGATCATGTATCAACTTCATTATTTATGTAATAGAGATTTCTTGTGATTCTTTGACACCGAGATGAGAGTTTCTAAAGAATAACCTTTTAAGTATAATTATATTTTCATCCCAAAATATATATAATTTTTTCTCAAGTTTATAGGTTCATACTGGGGATCAATATATACATTATTATCTCATGGGAATGGTGTACATAGCATACACCATTGGAGTTTCCATTGTTTTCTTTAAAAGTTGTTAGTTAATCTATTATGAATTTGGATTTATTTTAAATACAATGAACTATATGGATTTAAAATATATTTTGGATTTATATATGTGGAATTTGTTTTATTCCATGGATAATGGGTGTTTACTAGTAGTTATATCAGTTAGTGTTGGCCTGATAGGCATTTCATAATTACTCAAGAGCGGGTGAATTTATTTTTTTAAAAAAAAAATCACCAGAAAAAGAAGCCTATTTAAAAGATTAAACAAATATATCCCACTCTTATTTATCATATATATAGTAAAAATATATAATAATTATTACAAAAGTGATATAATTAGTTCAGGTCACAAGTATCCCCTAGTTCACTCCACCAATAGTTTCTCAGTAAGCTTGGTTGTTTTCACTATGTAGGTCCTTTTCTTGAAGACCTCAATAATTGAGCGAAATAAACTAAAACTTGTTACAAAAGTAGAAAAGATCATTTAACTAGTATCTCTCATTAAAAAAATATCCTAATCTTTTAAACACTCATAAAAATTATTGTAAACTTTAAAAAAATAGATGTGTCAAAAGATTTTGGGTTTAGCACATAATTTCAAGAAGTCTGAAATTTGATTAAGAACTCCTATAGAGAATAAATGAAATTTTTGAAGTAGATATGAAGGATATTTGATTACTTTATATGTAACTAGAAATAAAACAAACTTAGTTTCTTTGTTTTTAGGTACAGAACAAGAATATATTTAAAAATAGAGTATACAAGCACTGTTTATATCTCAAATCATTATATTTTCACAATACTACTTACTTTTGTTTCTAAGATCATTACTTTAATTCAATTGTACAATAAAATAATATAATACTCAAATATTAATTATATTTTCCTTTTAATGTGACTTTCTTATAGAGATGTTAAGATGAAGGTGTTTATTTTGAGGTAGTTATGATATTTCTTTAGAACTGTATATATTTGTTGAAATGTTCCCCTTAATAATTCATCTTTAATTATTCTTACATATCTATTTTGGATAGAACTAAAGCATGATAATATATCTCTTAACATACTTCAATGATAATAAATCACATATAAATAGTAATAATTAAACTTAAAACTTAGTTAAAGATATCATGTGTCACTGGTCTTCAACCTTATAAGAATCATGATCGTAAGACTTCACTTGATCATATAAATTTACTGGTCATCTATAGACTTTATTAAAATACTATAACATTACCTAATCAAAAGAATTTATAGCATGATCATAGGTACTTGTATCTTACCTTTCTAATCAAATGAATTTTCTTATCATAATGATTTATTCTTACTATTAATATTTCTTTTGATAATAATGATTACTTATAATCATAAGGCCTTCCTATGATAGCCAAAATTTGATCATAAGTATTTATATGATTATAATAATTGAGTTTAAGGCTTGTTTTGATTTCAAGAATATATGACCTAGAAATATTTCTAAAAAATATAATTTATTTCTGAATTTATACCAATCATAAAGTTTTTACATAAGAATTTATAACTTCATTTATCTTATACATATATCTTCAACACTTCTTAAAATTAATCAACCTTAATGTTAAAAAATTATGAAAAAATTATTTTGAAATTTAAAATGAGTTATCTATACACTTAAATATAAATAATTAGTAAACAATTACGGTGTTTTTGTCATAAAAACTTATTATAAGATGGGATATATTGGAACAACATTAGTGTGTCAAAAAATACCCACCTTTTTATAATAAAAACCCCATGAAACTTATGGAATAAAATTTCATAAATTTTTAATATTTATAGTTTAAATTATAATATTTTAATAAGGTACAAATGAATATTTTTGAATATAACATGTGGGTAAAATTTTGTGTATATTCCTTCTCCCCCTTTTTGTGAGATCAAAAATAATGCTAAAAGAATGAATATAACATATTTAATATAGAACACAAAATTTTAGAATAGGAAGAATATATGAATGAAATGAATTAAAATTTTAAATTTAATTATATAAATAAGGAAATAAATGAATAAAATATATATATTAAGAAAATATAGTAACATGTAAAGTAATATGAACCATAGAATGTAGGAAAAGATTAATTCACTGAATTTTTTTGAATAAATAACAACATCATAGGAAGAAAAAATATTAGAAAATCATATAATAAAGAAATATCATTCCTTTAGCTCAAGATGGGTATAATATAATGGTTTAAGTAAAGGTTTATGATTAGCTTATGGGGTAGGTTTAAAAATAGGAACAGAAAATGTAGGAGGATTAACTTTAGTACCAGGATCAAGAGGTGAAACTTTAAAGATACTAGGATTTGGTATGATAGGAATCTTCTCAAAACTAGTAGCCCCAAGAACATTTTTTTCTATATGATTCCAATAAACTATGGAAAAAATATGATCCAAACTCTTATAATATTATCTTAACCAAATATGAAACTTTAGAGTACACCATCTTAGGATATATAGTTCTTTGGCACTAGGTAAGGTTAGCAGTTTGGGATTCAGGAACATGGTACAATGTTATGGGACCAAATCAATATTCATAAATTTTTATAGATTATTGATATCTATTTAAGGGAACATATCTGATAAAATTTTCAATTCACATTTCAAAATAGGATTTTCCAATTATATTGAGACTTCTCATTAGCTCATAATTAGACTTATAAAGAAACACTGTATATCCCCTATTTAGAGAAATGTTATAACTTTTCCCAATTTCTAAAAGATTAGTTCTATTGCTTATTAAGAATATATATACTATTTTATAAAAGTAATTGAACTTATCATTTATTTGAATAATCTATTCAAAAAATATCTTAAATAAGTTAAGAACTTATTAAGAAAAAAACTATTGAGAAACAAGAGATTCAGGTTCTGGCTGGGTGAAGAGTAGAATATCATCCACTCTTCCAATATAATATAATGAATTATTTGATATATATAAACAATATTCTATAGAAATAGATAACTTGTATTATTCATGGAAGTATCTAGAAGGAATATTATTTTGAAAAAGTTTTTGAGACACAGAATAGATCTAAATGATTTTCAGTATAATGGATTGATTTTCCCAGATTTCAAATAAATCTCTAGCAAGAGCTTCCTATATGTGTATAATTTCATGTTTATATAAGACTATAATGATAAAAAAACCCCTTAATAATATATTAATATTTTATTCTTTCACTCATCCTTGGTAAATTAACTTAATATATAAAATATACCATCTTCTTCTTAAAATATTTTAGTTGAGAGTCTGAAAAACAAGTAGAGAAAAAGAGTGTTTCTCATAAGAAACTAAAAATTACTTTACCTTAAAGGAATATTTTATAATATTAGAACTCCTAGGAAGTGTATCATAAAGTAATGGTCCTAGTTTGGGAATCACTAGAGTATAAAGAGTGTAATTTATCTCTTGTATATTTATAGCTGTAAAATGAAAGTTTTCATTTATGATAGTTTCCCATCCTTTCAAAAACCTGACAACATTTCTATTCTTAACTGAATATTCACTAATTTCAGGAATTATATCCTATTTAAACTATTTCAGGGTATCTATAATTATCACATAAAATTATATATATTAAATCCTTTTACTTAATATTTATAAATCAGAAGAAACTATTTTAAACTCATCTATATATTTTTATTTTCATTCAAGACTGATTTTTAAATTCCAAATTAAACATGTGGAAATTACCTAGGAAGTATATATTGAGCTCTCACCAACCCTTATAACTCATAAATATCCGACTTAGATATGGGATTTAATGGAGTAGAAGAAATCCATTTGATGAATTTGAATTCAAAGACCACAATGATCTTTAATGTATATAAATCTATCTTGGAAATAGAAATATCCTTCACACCTCTCAGATCTTCTTGAAATTAATCAAATTCCAACTTAGAAAATAAATTTTTCTAATATTCCATCAACCAATCCTTTCAATGTGAGACTTATTTCAAGACCTACATAAAATCACCTATCTTATTAGGTTGAAATTTTTTATTCAAATTAGATTGAAAATTTATCATTTTCATTATCTTGTACAACTCTAACTTATAAACATAGCTGTATTTCAATTAATTTAACTAACTCTTAAAATATTAAAATTCCTCCATGGATAAAGAAGAATTACTTGTTTGAATGTGTTAAAGGTTCTAAAGAAAATAATATTGTACATCCAAAATCTCCATTATCTTATAGAAATTGATCTTAGAGATTTATTTCTCTATTATTCTCTAAAAATCACCATTATATGATTTAATCTCATCCTTGAGCTCATTAATGTAAAATTTATAACTTTTAAACATATTTAACACTTCTACAAAAAAGTTCAATCCATTAATTTCAAACTCTAAATTATTTTTAATTTGATTAACTGATTGTACAATATACTCCTTTTTAGTATCAAAAGAAGGTAATTTCTTAGTGTTACTAACTAAACGTAGATCAATAAATTTTTCCTTATTTCTTAAAGATGGAAGGTTCTCATATATAACTTTATTTAATCCTCTTACCTAAGAGGCATTGAAACTCCCACTTACTGAGTCCTCCATATTCTCTCTAGCCATTTCAAACTTTTAAAATTCAGATGTAACTATAGGAGATGTGTTCACTGAGACACCTTATTCTATATAAGCTTAATTAATTATCTCCACATTGGATACAAGTATCTGTGTATGGTTCACTATAGAATCATCTAGCTTCTCTCTATAATGAACCTCATTGTGACCACTGAATTCTTAAGCCTCAACCTCAAGACCAACACGAGGTCTTTCTATGATTTCCCTAGTAGGATCCCCCTTAAAAGAAGTATCATTCTAAAGATTTTATTGGCAACATTTCTCCACCTAAGCTATAATAATGTTATCTTCTTCATCATATCTTCTAGGTTTATTTTCACATTCTTTCATGACATCCAAATCATTCTTAGAGTAATCCAAAAACAATTTCATGTCATTTAGAAATCATTTATAATGATATTTTTTACATTTAGTCACATTATCATAAATTATATCAACATCATTACACTTAAATATCAAATTCAACATTCTTCAATAAAGTTGAAACTTAAGCCTCTACTTAGGTTGAATAAAATTATATATATAATGTATTCTATACCAAGGAAAGTTCACCTTCACATTATTTAACAACAAATACATCATATTAATGTACTAAAAAAGTATTTTCTTGAATTCATTGGCTCTATTAGTGATGATAGTCTTAATGAACTTTGTGATGGACATACAGTCATGCTATAAGTCCTTTTGAGATTTTTTCTCTATAGTGGGATTTTTAAATTAGGATCCCATCAAAACTGAATGCATAATTACATTATCCAAGATTAAATAGTGGTTATAGTGATACCTACCACCATATGGGAAATGGAGAATTTGGGTTTCCCCTAAAAAAATGGTAAAGTCCGTCCCATTTACTTTTGACTATAAAAAATCTCTAATTTGAATAAAGAAAAACTGATCATTTTCATAAAACTATATTACTAAAATTTAAAACATGGATATAGTATTCTAATAATTAAAGAGCTATTAAATTTATTAAAAATGATAAATATTTTCAGTATGAGACTCATTTGATGTAGCCACCCAATATTAGAAGCTATCCCTAGTAGAAATCATTGATCTATTCCACTTGGATTATCATTCTTTGAACTTCTCGCGGCTCCATCATTAGCTCGCTTGATTTAACCATTATTGTGATAGATTCAAGTATACAAGAATGTAAGGCCTTAGGGTTTGGATTCCGGTGAAGGAGAGTGTGCTATGAGGTTCAAGAAATAAGTGGTTTTTATCCAAGAGACTGGTTTTCTTCAAAATTATTACTGAAAAAAGAGAAACCCTTCTTGTTACTTTCATCGATGTGGAATTCAAGGACATAAAATATAAATTATAAAACAAGTAGTCTAAGGCTTTAAATAATAAATAAAAAGAAATTTAAATAGTAAAAACATCTTGAAATAAGATAAATAGTATTACTTAACTGAATCATAATATGTTCACATAAACTCAAACATTTATATTTTAATTTTAATAAAATCTAATCTATCAGCTGATAGAGGATTTATAAATATATTTGAAATCTATTTTTCAATATAAATAAATTCTAAATAGATATCATTCATTTATGAGTGATACCATAATAAATGATTCAACTGGTAAATGTGTTGGATTATTTAATAAATTATTGGATTTGTTAAAATTTTGATAGAAGAAGTATTATCACATTTGATTAGAACATGGTCAGAATTGAATCAAAAATCTACCAGGGTGTGTTTAATACAAAACACTTGTGCTAAAAAACTATAAGTTTCTATGTGATCATTTTCAAAAGTTAATAATATAACCAAGTGTTTTTTCTTACTATAAAATGAAAATAAAAAATTTCATAGAAAGTGGTAGGTTTTGGATGTACTATTTTTATCTAATATTCAACCTCTAAAGTCAATATTAGAACATAAAACAAAATCAGACCCTGATATTTTTAAAAAAATATAGGGATAATGAAATTATTCTTTTATAAAATCATAAAATCATTTCAATAACTATAAAATGATACACTTTTGGGTTTATTTAAAATCTAACATAAATACACACTTAAAAAGATATATGGTCTACTTGTAGATATATAATGAAAACTCTTAATTTTTTATCTACATAGCTTATTTTCAAATGTTTTCCTGGGTTCATCCAAATCAAGATTAATATTATAACTCATTGGATTTGAATAATTCTTACCATTTTAATGTTTTAAAATTATAATTAAATCAAAAAATTATTTACTTTTATTGAAAACATATCCAAAATCTTTTTTATAATTTAAAATACAAGAAATAAATTTAAATCTCCCATAATACTAATTTTAAATTATTTATTCATAATATTTGAAAAATTATTACATAACATTTGATATATGATAATAAAAATTACATCATCAACATAAACTTGAACTAATAAGGTGTCCTTTTATGAAGATTTCATAAAAAGTGTGGGCTCTATTAAACCCACTATAAAACCATATGATATAATAAATAAACTCAATATTTCATATCGAGCTTTAGGTATTTGTTCAAGACCATACAAATCTTTGGTAAGTTTAAAAATAGAATTTGGAAAATGAGGGTATTCAAAGCTAAAAGGATGTTCAATATAAAATTCTCCCACTAAAAATAAATTTAAAAATTAATATTTAACATCTACTCAAAATAATTTAAAATTCATATAATATGAATGTGCTAAAAATATTCTAATATATCATAACCATGAAATATGAGAAATGGAGAAGACCTGATGTTTCAGTATTTTTTAAAACCCTCAAAATTTTAACATAACTATTACAGTATAATAGTACCCTAGGTTGTCTCCCAATGAGACTTCCCTATAGGAGTATCTCTATAAATTTTTATTATTACTATTTTTTTATGTTTTCAATTTTGTTTGATGGGATTACTATTAATATAAAGGAATATAATTTATTTATAAATATAAATGAAATTGTAAATAGAAACAAAATAACAAAGAACAAATTGAATCAAGTAGTGGTGAATTGAATAGGAATAAGAAGAGGTATCCTATGTATAAATTCTTAGGGAACAACCTGTTCTAATTATATTAAATGAATTTCAAAAATAAAACTCTATAAATGAATATAATAAAATATCTAATATTAATTCTCATTTGGTTCATTAAATTAAAGTCTAAAACCAAAATCTTGGTTGTAGATTACCTTTAAATAAGATATTATTGATGCACTCAATGATTTTCGAGTACAATGACACTATTGAAAACCACTGAACTCACAATATTCGATTGAGTATTGAGAAATTTAAATAATGAGAATCCATATCAAACTCCTAATAATCTTGAACAGATGAGACATGTTTACAGATCATTATAATCTAATTAGAAATGTTTCATTCTCATAATAGAAGAAAAGTAATAAAAAAGTGACAAAAGAATTAAACTTCAATCAGTGAAATCATGTCAAAGCACAATAATATGGTGAGAATTACAATTGCGAAATGAAAGAGTTGAAAACTCTTAAAAAATGTCACTATGAGAATCCACTAGCTTCAGACACAATAAATTTGGTCATAAATCACCAATTTTTAGTTGAAAGCTACGATATCCTTTTCTATTGGCATCATAAGTAGCATCATCTCTCCAGAATATCTCATGGTTATGCTCTCATGATCACTGCTCCAGATGTTTGTGTTTTTTCCCATTTTGTACTTTATTTTCTAGCTATGTATTTGCCTGCAAAAACACTATCTTGATTGGGTAAAATATATGTGAAATAATTACTTTCCTAACCTTGATTCATTTACTTTGTCACTTTAAGAAACTCTCTCTCTTCATCATATTCAGACACTACTCAGGATATAGTAACAGTTTTAGAAAATCGTTATTTTTTAAGTAGTTATTTTTAATATTTTTATTCATTCCAGAAACTTGTTGACAAGGGTCAACACTATATTCAAATATCCTTTGTACATACCCATTTAAACCATATAACTCCTACATTAAGAATGAATCTAAAATATATCTGAACTTGTTGAGTCATTGAAACAAACACCTTTATTAAACACATTTCATGCATGATTATAACTTCATCACCCCACCGCTTATCCAAATTGTACTTCCAGCATCAGTTACGTATAAGGAAATTAATGAGCACTTGGTGTGCATCGTTTTAATCTCTAAAATTGGTGGGATATAAAACCTTCAAAACCATCCATCATCATAAAAAAACTATATAAAATTAGTATCGGTGAACATAAAACTCTACATAAAGTTAAAATTGGACAAAAAAGATCTTCAGATTATAAGAATAATTTATAGAAAACTAATTCCTTAATGAATCATCAACATAGATTTTTAAATTAGAAGCTTCATTGAAATATCTATGAAGGTTACCTCCACTTAGTTCTTAGATGTTTATCCTCATTCATGTGAATTCAGTATTTTAAAATATTCATAAAATTGAATTGATTTCATCTGTGAACCTTTAGCCAATATCAAGATTACCCATAATCAATTTCAATCATTATTCTCAGACTCATCCCCACTCAATCATTTTACAAAAAATAAATCAGGGAAATATCTTCTTCTTTGAACTAGTTTCATCAAGTTCCATATCTTATCTCCATCATCATGAGCTTTGTTCTGGTTCTTAGTGGCTATGCCAAACTCTTTTAAGCATCTAAAAACATCATCATCCTCTATTAATCTCAATTTTACTTAATTATCTTCAATAAAAGTGGAACATCTTATATTTGATGCTCTGAATCCCCTTTTTTATTATTAGATCTTCATTTAAGGGATCAGACACATCAACCACACCGAATTTTTCAATCCTTAAACTTGAGGATATCCTTGGAGGAAACTTGAATTCGATTCATGCTTCTTGAAGTGGTTTTCGATCAACTTCATGTTTGCATAATAACTACATAAGATAAATTATCTTAAGTAGAGAGCAATTCCAACCATTTATGTTACACCTAAAAGGGAATTCTCTTATAGGTGCATCTATTTACTTCACTTACAGGGAATTTCCTATTTATCTTAAAAACTCTAACCTATGTGAGTTAAATTATTTTATCTTCATCCCTTCAAAAAAATTATCTTATGAATGTGGTTGGGATTTATCTCATGCAGATGTAGTGCTTCTTAAAATAAAATTATACCCTACACTGAAAATAAAAATTATGGAATTCAAAATTATAAAAATAAATGAATATATAAATAAAACAAAAAAACAAGTTATCTTAATTAAAAATTTTCTATAGAAAGAAAATTAAATTGAATAAATTGGAAACTAAATAAATGAATAAATAAATATAAACAATAATTAAAAATTTGGTAGAAAAATAAAAAATAAAACATGTGAAAAATATTATGTACCTAAAATAAATAAAAACATTAAAAATTAACATTTGAAATAAAACATAAAAATAAAATATTTAAAAGTTCAAATAATGAATAAATGAAATTTAAAACATAAAAACACACCTAATTAACAAATAATTCAATGACTTACTGTTTCAATAAAAAAAATAAACAAAAAAAATATAATTGTCCACATTGAAAAAATAATAATTTAACATTTCCAATAATAATTTAATAAAATAAAAAACATCAAAAAAAATAATCAACTAGTTAATAATAATTAATTATAAGAATATTTCTCTATAAAAACACATTAATTTACCATAATTGATGTGGTAAGAATGAATCATAAAATACGACATAAAATTCTCCCTCGTGAATTATTTTTTTATCCTCAAGCAAAAAATTGATCAAATTTCAGTGACTAAAAAATTAATATTGAAATGAAATATTTAAATTACACTAATAATTGATTTTTATAAATATTTTTCCTCATGGATTATATCAAGAAGCAAAGTGTGAGTTCCTCTCAGAATGGATTCTCTTAGTGTGAAATTGGTTAATTTTTTATAAAGAATGTTAGAAATTAAAAAATATAAAGTGAATTTAATAAACATCAATTTTCATTCAAATATAATTACAAAATTCTGTTTACATTCAATAGAACATATAAAAATAATTTATGGATTCATCAAAAATAGACACATTTTTTAATGCGGTGGAGTGAAAATTTATTAGTGTAGTAAATAACCAATCCAAAAGTTAATGAATAAATAATTAAGAGATAAATAATAATAATCTCCTCCTAGATTAAGATTTTAATTTCTTAAATCATTTGGATGTGATATTATTATTAAAATCCAAAATAGAAATTTCAAATAAAATAGTTATTCTATAACATTGTTTCAAAATTATAATAAAAATTGATCTCCTCAAAAGTGTCATCAAAACCATTAATTTAAATAAACATTTTCACCCACTAAAAAAATTATATGTTTTATATAAAAAATCACAATTTTGAAAAATGTATTGGGGTTTTTAATGGGTTTATATTGTTGTATTTTTAAAAAATTTAAAGACCTTTTCTTGCACTCTAAAACTCATCATTTTTTCCATTGTTAAATTAAAGGTGGAGAAACATAGGAATTCAATTTTGAATTTCAAAAAATATTTGTAAATTTAGAAGATTAGAATCATGTATGAATGGTAAAAATAATGTTTAAAGTATTTTTCAACACAACACAAATAATTTATAATACATAACTTGCACAAAAGTCTTTCCTACCAGTTACCACTTCAAAAATTCAGCTCAAAAGTTAAACATATATACTATTTCGTGTTCAATAATGTGTGAAAATAATTTACAAAAAAGTAGATTATATTCAAAACTAATACACAGTAATAAAAAAATAAAACTAATATCAGTAACCATCATGTTTCAACAAAAACTTTAACATGAAAACAATTCATTAATGTCAATTTTTTTCTATCTATAAATAGGGACCAAATTAGAAGCATAAAACAAATTTTATAAAGCATAAATTTGAGTGTAATTTAAACTAAAAACTTCCCTAAATAAAAATATTTATATTAATTTTTACACCCCTTATTTCCACTAAATCAAAGACCCTTTAGTTGATCACCTTTAAGATCTGAAATATGAAAAAATTTAACATTAAAGACCAAAAAATCAATCCATGTTTAATAAAATCATATTTTTAGAAAATAAGAGAGGTGTGATTTAATATTCATCATCATGTAGCCTCTATTAATTTATATTAAATATAAATCATCAACTCCAGAAATTGGAGATCATCCCATAATAGATTTTTCATGGTCAAAAGGCACAATTTATTTACTAGAAATGAACAATAAGAAACAAAACTAAAATCCTAAGAGAACTCAATGATAGTTCCTTCCAAAAAAATTATTCTAAAAAAAATAAATAGAAAGGGAAGAAATAACTTGTATTGTTCAATGATATTATGATTCTAACAAAATTAACGCCTCCTTCAGAGGTTCCTTAATACCTTCCCAAAATAGTTTGAGCCTGTGTCCATTATGAGTGAATGTAAAATCATTACCAAGATATATATTATGTATAACATCATATGGTAAAACATGGGTTACAATAAAAGAACCATCCCATTATGAATGAAATTTAACTAGGAAAATATTTGACCTAGAGTTGTACTATAACACTTTATCTCTGATCTAAAATTATTTATTCAAAATAATCATTTCATGAAAAAACATTGTTTATTTCTTAAAAATCACCAAAATTTTCATAGGCATTGTTAATTAATTTTTCCAACTCTAAAAAACAAAGAATCTTCTCTTTTATAGCGTTAAACAGATTCAAATTACATGATTTTTAATCCCAAAATGCTTTATTCTTTAACACTATGGGTAAATGAAAAACTCTTCCAAAAACTTTCCTCAATGGTGAAATCCCTAATATAGTCATATTGGAAGTCTTATACACCCACAAAGAATCCTAAATCCTTAATCTCCAATATTTCATGTTTGGATTAAAATTTTTCTTAAGAATATTTTTAATCTCACCATTCATCACTTTAACCATACCATTCATTTTAGGGTGGTTGGTTATAGAAACTTTATTAAAAACACTATATAATTTCCGTAATTCATCTTAATTACTATTATATAAATGTGTTCCTTGGTTTTTGAGAATTAATTAATCATCCAAAATCAATAAAATAGATTCTTCTTGACAATTTGGGACACAAATCTAGCATTAGTAGTCCTAGTGGGAACAACTTTTGTAATGTCCCTTGTTTTTAATCGGATGAAAAAGTACAGGAAATAAAAATTTTCTGTTAGTTGTGCAGTTTGGTTTTAAAAATGAGCATCAGAACTTTTTATTTCTGATAGTTGTCACTCTGATGTGTCTTTTAAATAAATTTTATTAAATTAATTAGATTAAAATTAAAATAGAAATTAATTAAATTAAGGGTTAAAGTCTTATTTAGAACCATGAAATATTTTATAATTATTTTTAGAGTTTGACGGTGTTTTAGTGTGGGATTCCAAGACCCACAGACTCTCAGTGATGATAAAATAAAAATATTAAATTTATTTTATTCGTACACATGTGTGTTTTTTTAAATTAAATAACTCTTAAGTGGTTCATTGTATGAGAAATATGAGACCACCAATAGGTCTGAGATGCTGGGTTTACCCTAGGTAGGGTATAACCTTGATGTACGTCGGGTTTTTAACATCCTCACACATGATAATACCATTATTATTTTTAATTAATTTATTATTATGAATTTTTTATTAATAAATAATTATTTTCTCACAAATTATGTGTCGTATGAGAAATATGAGACCGCCGTTATGTCTGAAAAATTGGGTTTACCCTAGGTAGGGTATATCCTTTTCAACTATCGAACGTTTGGTCATATCGCACTCGAAGATAATTTAACCGGGTTATAAATATTTTTTTGGGTAGTCAGAAATAATAATAATAATTTTATTATTATTATTATTAATATTTTTGAAAAAAAATGAAAATATAATTCCACAATTAATAAATTGTGTCGGGGGGAAAATAATAAATGCGCAGTGTACTAAATGTGATATTATTAATTGTTCGAATTAAATAAAAATGCACAATCAATATTAATTTAATAATTGTTATCCTTTTTTAATGGTTATTGTTTTTAAAATATTAATGGTGTCACTGTTGGGTTGAATTAAATAATTATTATTATAATTTTTTTTAATATTATTATATTAGGACACAAACATTGATATATATGTATATGATGTATATATATATAGTTATATATACATGTGCGGGTGTATATACATGAATGCTTTTAACTCATTGACCTAAATAAAGGTACAGACTGTTTAATCTTTTAATCTGAATCTTTAAAGCGAATCAGGGTGCGTGTCTGTGCACCCTATTGCAGGTCCCAGGCAGCAATTCGAATTAATTAAATAATTGTTCAGGATTTATGTAAGAAAATTTATATCGCGCCCTAGCGATGCATTCAGGCTAAAAAAATTAAAAGAGTTAAAAATAGAATAAAAATAATTTAAAGGAAATTAATGAAATCTAAAGAGGGATAAAAATAGATAATAAAATAGAAAATGTTGGAGAGAAATTAAAATAATAATTAAATTGGGGTAAATCCATTTTAATTAATTGTTCATGTATTCCAACATTTTATTTTTATTATTTTATTTATTTTTATTCATTAAATTTATTTTTCCTTTTTCCTTTTTCATTTTCCTTTCTTTTTTTCTTTCTTTTCTTCTCTTTTCCTCTCCTCCCTCTCACGTCGCACCTCCCCTCTCCCTAGGTGGCACACCACATTCTCCCATCTTTAGAAGACTATTTCACCTCCATTCGTCATTCGTGTTCTTCACCGTCAGGTGCACTTTAAACCTTAGAGAAAGTATAACCTTTCACGTTTTGAATCATATAGTTTTGTTGAGTATCCTGGGAGTAGTTCTTCGTGGAATGATTTTACCCAATTTTGGGGTTTCTCTAAAATATTCTATTTTTTCCATTTTAGTTCAAATCAAAGCCTATCGCAGATCATAGAATCATTTATGACTCTAAGGTAGGGTTTCTACTCACTTTCCCTCCATTTCATTGTGTTTTATAAAAATGCACGGTTGTGTCGTTCGTCAGTGCTTACCAACATTGTGCAAATTCACCCAATCTTTTTAATTTAATTATTTTGCCTAATTTTTGTAGTACTATTTATCATTAATTAAATTGTTTAAATTTTTTTAATGTGGTCAGACACCCCTTTGGGTGCGCTGACATGGCCAGTATAAATTTTTGCTAGCCTAGTCATTTAATTTAATTAACCGCGTGTGTTGTGCAACCTATTTTTGTTGTGTATAATTTATATAATTAATTTAGATTTATTAAGAACCTTAAATTGTTGGATATTTGGTATTTGTTTGAACTGATTTATTTATTTATTAAAAATTTCATTTATCTGCTTAGGTTGATATGGTATCTTTCCTAATTATGTTTTTACGCTGCAAGATTAAATTAATACCTTGTATTTCACGGGTGTATCTACTTATATTTAAAACTGCAATTATATATGCATGTTATGTCATATCTACTACTATGAAACTTTAATTAAATTCAGGTCAGGGATAGAATTTGGTTTCCGTATTAAGGGTCACGCTTAGACCCTCATTTCTTGACTGGTTACCACTATACATCAGGGGGCAGTGTCTTTGGCTTTACCGGACCAAGACTTCCTTGGTCTTTCTAATACTTATGAGTGACACCGGTTCTAAAAGTTCCCATTGAGGAAGGATCCATTTCCAATGTGGCTAAGCCAGCCTTGGATGATGTTAGACCCCTTTTTGCAAGATCGAAACACACTCATGGTAAATTCATGCCTCGGTCGATACTTGGCCTTTTGAAAGATTTCCTTGGACGGGCTCAGTGGTGTTGGATAATTTGAAAGATCTTCCGTAGTAATACCTTCAGGACGGTCTTGAACTACAACTCTCAACATGAACCTTAATAATGATTCCCTGAAGGTTTATATTAATTTATTTTTGAGTTTCTTGAAATTTGTGATATTTTTCAAGTATGTTGAAGCACACATAGTTGACACATGACTTCGACACCAACTTAAAGCACAATCTAGGGGGTATGCTTCTTACTTATTTTACCTTGATTTTCTAAGCTTTATATATATGTATATGTGCATTTTTCTTATAAGTACTCCTTTCAGACTTCCAATTAAGGCTGAAGCTACTGATTAGGGACGAGTGTCATTGGGAACCTGGGCCAGGATATTTATTTTATTTCACTTAGTTAATTATCTGCATTTATTATATAATGACACACTATGTTTTTTTACTGCATGAAATAGAAAGGCTTAGACATCGCGGGTGCCGGTCTACTAGGATTTTATCTCACACCCTTCTCAGGCGTTGTTGACACCCAAGTAGATTGTATGCTTGAATTTATTGATAAAGGGAAGCTTGCTGCTTCTGATGATTGATTGTTTCTTGCTGCTTATGATAGAGACTGGGGCAGAGGACTAATCCTTGCTCACAATGTAGTTTTCACACCATATGTATTTTCTTTTTAGTTGATAGTATGCTTGGGTTTCTATTTTCCGTGCTTTCAGTTTAGACATACATCAAAGCATGACATTATTTTGTGAGCTTCTGCACTTGATTCTTATTCAGTTGGATTATCCATATTGCTTCAGCTGCATTTTATTCATTTATATGTTTTCTCTATTTATTATTAATTATTTTTTACTTCCTCTGTGATGATTCTTATTACCTATGAGGTCATAGTATCCCCATGGACATTAAAAAGGCCCTCACTACTAGTCGGTAGCCTCTGGAATTTAGAGATATGCGCTTGAGGTCATGTAACCCACCAGTCTGGCCACCATCTTATAGGTGAGCTGGGTCGGGACGTTACAAAGTGGTATCAGAGGTGGTATTTTTCCTTCGTCTTACTTTTTTGGGTTGGTAGATAGGAGACTAGGAATTTTTCGGCGCTTGGTTAATAGTCATGCCTGGGACTGATCACCCTATATACGGGAAATGATCAAGTGGCCAAGGTTGGGATTGTTGTTCATGTTTTTTTATGTTACAATTGATATGATTTCACCTCGAGTTATTGGTGTAATTTCCACTACTTATGAATTTATGGAATTTATTATATTTTACCCTTGGTCTGTTAAGGTAAGGATAAATCATTGTATGCATCATAATAGGAATATAGGAATTCACATTCTATGCATAGTTTCATGCCATGTAGTTGCATTTTAGGCTGCTAGTTGATTCAAATTGTGTGCCCTGAATGCATACCATGCCTTGTATTTGTTTAGAATGCCTGTTTAGATACCATATCCCATTGATATATTTATCATGATGCCTATTTAATACCATGTTTTTCTTGTATCATGCTTCTATTCCTATTATTATGCCTTTTTTATTAAAATGTTATGCTTCTATGATTACAACATTTCTCTCTCTGTTAGCTTCTTGTAGTGACCTATTAGCTTGTTTTTTTATGTAATTGGTTGCTTTGCTAAAATTTATTGGTTTCCTTTGAATGGGAACCAAATTTCAAAAACAATAAAGTGTATAGTCACGTTTTAGGATGATATCCACCCATATATCTAGGCTCATATGTGTTTGATAATTTTATAATTTCAAATGAATTGGTTACTAAAAGAACAACTAGGACTAAGTAGGCTAGTTGGTGTGTGTTCTTTATGGGATAACCCGGTATGGGTGTTGTCACTCTTAATAATTAAAAAACTATTTTTTGGTTGCATTCTAATGAACCCAGGTCGACATTATGGGAACATTTTAGGCCTCCCTATCTACTTAAAATGATTTTATGTGATAGATTTTCTAATTAAGGATGAGATTTCAATTAATGTAAAAATTTTCAAAATGGAGTTTTATAAAACATTCTTGTTTTTCCATTGAGGTGTTGGTTAAGATTAAGTACCTTGTGTTTTGTTTTGAAAAAATAGTACTTTATATTTTGATTAAATCTTTCGATGATTAAAGATTAAATGTTTTTAAATATAAAGGTCTTGTATATGGGGCTTGTAGTGGTGTCCTCTATTTAAAACCTTTAGATAAGGATAGTTTGAGTTTATCCATGAGTTGCTTTGGAACAGAACCATTCGCATGTCATTGTACCTAGTTGGACCCCTTGATTAAAATGACACCCTTGTTCGGGTGGGTTTTCATGTTTTACTTGACTTTTGTTTTGGTATTGAGCATCGGGTAATGATCATTTCCATCAGGTTAGGCATGCCTTAGGAATGGTCAGTTGCTTTATAGGTCGTTAGAACCACTCTTCTCTGAAGCAATGGATGACTTGGTACGTCATCATCCGATTTAAAAATCATCTTAATTTTGTATCACCTTAGGGTATTATGCGTTCACATACGTGGTGCCTTCAAGTTCTTAATATTGTGACGAACCGGTTGAGTTCAGTGCAATCATCAAGTCTTGCACTGTTAAATATGTTTTGGGTCATCTCTGTAGTACAATGGATTTTGTGTTAAAGTAATCAAATTTATCCCAATTCTCATGATAAATTCTAGAGACTCAGGTGTTTTGACACACTAATCAGTTGGGTTAGGCTTTTATTCTAATTGTTTAAATGTTTTCCTTCCAGAAATCTTATAATCCACTTAGTGTACTTTTCTTTAAGTGACGATCATGTCCCCTATCTTTCCTTCTTCCTCGATAAAATAAGAGAGTATCGATCTTACACCATGATAAAGATTTATAATTTTTTGGTCTTTTTAGGGTGGTTTTCTCAGTGTTTCACGTTGATGTGTCGTTCTTATCAAGGCTTTGTTTAGTCTTGAATGACCCTCAGATTTTCATGTCAAAATTCTGTGGACAAACTCTTGTACACCAGTCATTTATTCTAATGTGAACACTAGGTGTATATCAATATGGTATAATTCAATGACTTGTTTTGTATATCTTCTTCTTGTACCAACATCTCACTCATAAACATGGTGTATGTACAACCTTACATTAGTTTCGTAAACTCATGTCATGTTGATCCGAGGTTACCCTGGACATGTTATCGGGTTCGGTGATTCCTAAATCAAGTAACGTTACCAGAAGTCAGGTATGGATTTATGTGGATGTGTTCATGGTGAATGTGAGATACCTTGGAAGAAGGCATCGTAATTCAGTTCATAAAATGCCATACATCTAAGCTGGGCACCTTCTGAAATGGTTGGTCAAAGTGGGTTGATTAGTTCTCTCTCTTGTTCAATGAAGTGGTCAGTGAAAAACCTTTGTCTAACATGTCGTTAGGTGAGAGGAGTGTGGTTTGGGTTGTTTAGGGATTTTCATGAAAAGCTATCTTAACATGGGATTCTAGGTCAATGGGAATCGACTGTTTTATCTGTTTTGGAAATCAAGCGAGAAGCATCGCTAGAACTCTTAAGGGTGTGTCTTGTATGAAATTATGATGGTGGAAGGTTTCATGATCTGGAATTTTCTTCTTTATAACTTTAAAACCTAAGGTGGGAAGTAAATTGGCCATAAGTTAATGAGATAACGACATGGTCATGTATTTAGCTAAACATGTTTGGATAGGTATTGTCTCGGTGTTTCAGTTGGAAAATGAGAGTTGAATCAGATCTTAATGTCTTATGTTCTAGTTTCCTAACCAATGTTTGAACGTGTGTTGAGCATTTAGAGATGCAACAAGACCTCTTGTATGAGACTTCATGACCCTGTAGATCGGATGAGAGATACGTTGTTCCTGAAGAATTCTCAGGGACGAGAAGTTCTAAAGTGAGAAGGTTGTAACATCCCATGTTTTGAATCGGATGAAAAGGCACAGAAAATAAAAAAAATATGTTAGCAGGGTAGGTTGGTTTTAAAACCGAGCATTATAACTTTTTATTTTTGATAGTTTACACTATGATGTGTCTTTTAATAAATTTATTAAATTAATTGGATTAAAATTAAAATAGAAATAAATTAAATGAAGGGTAAAAGTATTCTTTAGAACCTTAAAATATTCTATAAATATTTTTAGAGTTTAACGATGTGTCAGCGCGGGATTCCAAGACCCGCAGACTCTTGGAATTCATAGAATAAAAATATTAAATTAATTTTATTCATACATATGTGTGTTTTTTAATAAAAGGAAATAACTCTCAAACAGTGCGTCGTATGAGAAATCTGAGACCATTTTTAAGTCTGAAATGTCGGGTTTACCCTAGGTAGGGTATAACCTTGATGTGCATCGAGTGTTTAACACCCTCACACATAATAATACCATCCTTATTTTTAATTAATTTACTATTCCAAATTTTTAAATAATAAATAATTGTTTTCTCACAAAAAGAGCATCGTATGAGAAATCTGAGATGGTTGTTACATCCAGAACGTTGGGTTTACCCTAGGCAAGGCATAACCTTTGCGAGCATCGAACGTTTGGTCAGATCAAACATGAAGATAATTTAACTGGGTTATAAATATTTTTTGGGTAATTAGAAATAATAATAATAATTTTATTATTATTATTATTATTATTTGTTTTGAAAACAAAAAAGAAAATGTAATTCTATAATTAATAAATTGTGTCGCGCTTTAAATAATAACAGTGAAATGTAATAAATGTGATATTATTAATTGTTCGAATTAAATAAAAATTCACAATCAATATAAATTTAAAAACTGTTATATTTTTTTAATGGTTATTGTTTTTAAAATATTAATGGTGTCATTGATTAGTTGAATTAAATAATAATTATTTTAATTATTGTTAGTATTATTATATTAGGACAAAAACATTAATATATATGTATATGATGTATATATATATAGTTATGTATACATGTGAGAGTGTATATACATGAATATACAAATGTGTGTATATATATATAACACGTGTGTGTGTGTGTGTATTGGTGAATATTTATTATTGGGTCAGATAAAATATTATTAATTTCCCACATAAATACTTGTAACGCCTCGGCATAAATCAAGGTACATACCATTTAAGTTTTTAATTAAAATCTTTAAAGCGACTCAGGTCGTGCGTCTGCGCACCCTGTTGCAGGTCTCAGGCAGCTATTATAATTAATTAAATAATTACTTGGGCTTTATGTAAAATTTTTACCTCGCGCTCTAGCGAGGAGTTTAGGCTAAAAATAATTTAAAATAGTTACAAAGAGAATAAGAAGAATTTAAATTAAAATAATGGAATCTAAAGAGGGAAAAAAATAAATAATAAAATAGAAATGGTTGGATAGAAATAAATAATAATAATTAAGTTGGGGTAAACCCATTTTAATTAATGGTTCATTTATTCTACATTTTTATTTTTATTATTTTATTTATTTATCTCCTTTTTATTTATTTATTTCTTTTTCTTTTTTCCTTTTCTTTTCTTTATTTCTTTCTTTCTTTTCTCGTCTCTTCCTCTCCTCCCTCTCACGTCACACCTCCCCTCTCCCAAGGTGAAGCACCACCTTCTCCCCTCTATGGAAGACCACCGCACCTCTGTTAGTCATCCGTTTTCTTCACTATCAGGTTCTCTATAAACCTTAGGTAAATTCTAACCTTATTCATTTAGAATCATAGAGTTTCTTTGAGTATCCTGCACACAGTTCATTATGGAAGAATTTTACCGTATTTTGGAGTTTCTCTAAAATCTTTCGTTTTCTTCTGTTTTAGGTCAAATAAAAGCCTACTGTGGATCATAAAATAATTTAAAACTCTAAGATTGGGTGTTTACTCTCTTTCCATCCATTTCAATGTGATTTATAAAAATGCACGGTTCTGTTGTTCATCGGTGCCTACCGAATTTGAGAAAATTTACTCAATATTTTTAATTTAATTGTTTTTCCTAATTATTCCAGCCCTATTTATCATGAATTAAATAGTTTAAATTGTTTCAATGTGGTCGTACACCCCTTTGGGTGCGCCGATGTGGCCATTATATATTTACATTAGCCCAGGCATTTAATTTAATTAACTGCATGTGTTGCGCATCCTATTTTTGTTGTGTTTAATTTAAATAATTAATTTAGATTAATTATGAACCTTGAATTATTGGATATTGTGTAGTTTTTTTTCATGATTTATTTAATTATTAAAAAAATTTATTTATCTTCTTGTGCACTATGGAATCTTGCCTTGTCATTTTTTTATGTTGCAAGATTAAATTCATACCTTGTATTGCATGGGTGTATCTACTTAGATTTCAAACTACAATTATATATGCATATTATGTCATATCTACTACTGTGAAACTTTAATTATATTTAGGGTGGGAAAATAAGGTGAGTCACGTATTAAGGGTCACTCTTAGACCCTTCGTTCCTGACTGGTTAGCACTACGCGTCGGGGGGTGTCTTTGGCTTTTCCAGACCGAGACTTCCCTGGGATTTCTAATACTTATGAGTGACATCAGTTACAAAAGGGCCCATGAATAATGGATCTGTTGGAATTATAGATAAGCCATCCTCGAATGATTCTCAACCCCTTTTGTGAGATCAGAACGGACTCATGGTAAAGTCATTCCTCGAGCGATACTTCGTCTTTCGAAGGATTGCCTTAGACAGGCTCAGTGATATTAGATAAATTGAAGGATGTTTGGAAAAGATACCTTTAGGATAGTCTCGGACTCTAACTCTCAACTTGAACCTTAATAATGACACCCTAAAGGTTTATATTAATGACTCTTTGAGTCTCTTGAAATTTGTGATATTTTTCTGGTATGTTGAAGCACACCTGGTTGACACATGACTTAGACCCCAAGTTAAAGCACAAGCTTGGTGGTATGTCTCTTCCTTGTTTTACCTTTCCTTTATAGGCTTTCTATATATGTATATGTGCATTCTTCTTACAGGTACTCCTTTCAGACTTCCGGCTTAGGTTGAAGTAGGTGATTAGGGACAGGTGCCATTGGGAACCTGGGCTGAGTTATTTATTTTATTGCGCTTATTTAATTATCTGCATTTATTATATAATGACACACTTTATTTTATTACTATAAGAAATGGAAATTTTTAGAAACCATGGGTTCTAGCTTACTAGGATTTTATCTCACACCATGCTCAGGCGTCGTTGACACCTGAGTGGATTGTATGCTTGCAAGTATTGATAAATGGAAGCATGTTGCTTCCATTGCTTAATTGTTTTTTTCTGATTAGGATGGAGACTGGGGTAGAAGAATGAGCCTTGCTCGTGATGCAATTTTTACTCCTTGTTTCTTTTCTTTTTAGTTTATAGTATGCTTAACTTTTTATTTTCTATGCTTTTAGTTTAGAAAAACATCATAGAATGACATTATTTTGTGATCTTCTACACTTGATTCTTATTCAGCTGGATTATCCATATTGATTCTTCTACAGTTTATTCATTTATTTGCCTCTTATATTTATTATTAATTGTTACTTACTTATACTATGACAATACCTATTACCTATGAGGGCATAGTCTCCCCCACAGATATGAAAAATTCCATTGTTGTTAGTCGGTAACCTCTGGCATTCAGGGAGATGCACTTGAGGTCATGTAACCCACCAGTTCGGCCACCATCTTAGAGGTGAGCTGGGTCGGGATGTTATAATTTTAATCCAATTTTACACATAGTCTACAACAATTATAATGTTTTAATATTCAAAGGAATTAGGGAAACCTACCATAAAATCCATTACCCAAACATCAAAGACATAATAAAACAATAAATATTATTGTGATATATCATGTCTTTAATATATGTTTCCTTATAATAAAAAATATTTACAAGTCCTACAGAAGTCATAATAATAATTGAAAATAGTAGGCCAAAACAAACCTAATCTAGTACTTTTATAACAGTTCTCTATGGACCAAAGTGACATCTATATCTCAAACCACGGTAGAAATTAATCACTAAATAAATATTACAAAACCAAATACATTTTCTAATAATCTGGTAAAATCCCATATGCCATAAGTATGGATCATATCAAATGTATTTCCTTGACTCACTAATCGATTTAGAATCCTGCTTCTTGTAAAACTGGAGAGGAACAAGTTCAATAGCTAAGTAATTCACAATGTTTGGAAGATATGGTCTCTTGTCCATGGCCAAAAAATATAATCACTTCCATAACAAAAAATCTCTAATAGGTTAATTATATGATTTTCTAGGATAAAACTTAGTAGGTGTACAAATTAAATGATCATCTATAGTGTTCTAAATTCCATTCAGGCATTGTATATCTATTCCAAATTCCTTAAGCAATAAGATCCATACAACAAGCCTTAGTTTTGATTATTTCTTTTTTATGAGGTATCTAATGGTATAATGATCAGTAAAAGCCATAACTTTAGACTCCAAATGATATATTCTTAACTTATCAAGGTAAAAAACAATAGTTAACAATTACTTTACTATTGTGGAGTGATTTGAGTAGAAAAAATCTAGAGTCCTATAAGCATAGGTAATGTCATGTGATTTATTCTTAATGATCTTCCCAAGAACATCCCCTAAAAAAATTATAAAGAATCAATCATCATCTCAAAAGTAAATTTCTAATTAGGTGGTTCAATAATTTGTGGAGACACTATTTTTTGTATGAGTTTATTAAAGTCTTCCTTACACTTCCTATAAAAAAAGAATTTCATTATGAAGAAGTATTATCAAAGTAAAATTAATTTAGATAAATCCTTTTTGTACATCTTATAGAATCTAGTGTGACCAAGAAAAGATCTATCATCTTTTACTATCTTAGGAAAATTCAAGGAAGAGATAATTTCAACCTTATAATTTCCCACTCAAATTTCATTCCTAGACACTTCACGACAAAGAAAAATCCCATTCTCAATAATAAAATGTCATTTATCAAATTTTAAAACAATTTTAATCTCAATAAACTCTCTAATAAAAACCCATAATATTCTCATATAGATATAAAAGGATGGACCATACACTATAAAATATTCCATAAACACTATCATTTATTCTTCAAGAAATTCAAAAAAATTCTAAGCATGTATATTTGGAAGGCGAAAGAGGAATTACATAGTCCAAATAGCATTCACTGATATGAAAATATAATTAAAGGGAATGTGATATTTTTTTTATCACAGTACTCAGGAGATATGTGGATCTCAATGTTTCAGAAAAACCTTCTAGGAAGTAATAATGGGATTAACAAGCTAACCATTCAAGGATTTAATCAAGAAAAATCATGGTAAAATAGTCCTTTATAGTCACTAATTTTAGCCTCTTATAATCAACACATATGCACCATTTTTTAATAAATTAAGCCAGAAATAACTCTAAAAATTCATTCTTAACAACTTTAAATCCTTAATTTTTAAGTACAATTTGAACTGGACATACACATCAACTATCAAAAATAGGGTAAATTATACCCATGTATAATAAGGTAGTCACCTCTTGTTTAACCACTTATAGAAGGGTAGGACTCAATCTCCTCTAAAATCGTCTAACAGATTTGGAATTGTTATTTATGATAATCTTATGCATACACACCAAAGGACTAATTCCTAGTAAATCATCTAAATAATAGCCTATAGCCTTTTTATTCCTCTAAAATTTGTTTTTCTTATTCACAAGATAACCCAATTTTAATTATAAAATTTAATTTTGGGTTGTCTTCCATGTAATAAAATTTTAAATTTTTAGGAAAATTTTTAACATCAAGAGTGGGTGGGTTGTATTCTTTGAAAAAAAATATTTTATATGGGTTCTTTTAATTGAATTTCAGCCTCTAAACCCCCCTAAGAATAAAAAATTAGAAATTCATAGACTAGTAGTACAGTTATTTTTAAGTAATGAAAATGTTCGATCTAAAAAATAAAATTTAGATTCAAGTTAACATACATGAGGTGACTATAAAATGATATTTTGAGAATATTTTTTGTAACACCCCGAGCTTCCACGATACGCTTCTCATTCAATAATGCAATAGCTTGCATTGTACGCAACTTCGAGTTCTAAAACACCACGACTAATCAAAGTAGCCGTTATGAATAGTAATAACCGCTTTTTAAAATTATAGAAATTTTATATTTCAAAATGGACTTCATTTTTGTATTCGTAATATCGAAATTATCCAAATTTGAATTTTTTGTAATTTTCTTAGAACTTCCAATTTTTTATGAATAGTGAAAAATACTTAAAAACAACTTTTTTAAACAAAATAATTTATAGTGATAAATTATACTATTTAGTGGTTTTAAAGTATAATTAGAATATATTTTTACCATTTTGTCCAATGGTGGTCATTATAATTAATTTAACATTGAAATTGGACATAAACAATTGTCAATCTTTTGATATAAATTGTTTCTTAAAAACACGCTATTTGTTGTGACATCGGGAATTAATTATAAAATTAATTAATGAAACTTATATGTTTGGAATTTTGTAAAATAGACATCATTTTTGAATTCGGAATATCAATTATAGCTTAGGGTGAAATTTTGGCTTTGTTCTGAAAAACTTCAATTTTTGATGAATAGTGAAACCACTAAGTGGTAGTTAAATAACTGATTTTTCGTTTAAATGAAATATTACCACTTCTGTGATTTTATTTTCAAAAATTCGACATACATGGTTGTCATTAATAAGTAAAATGTGGTTCAATGAGATTAAAAAAAATTTGGTGAATAGTAACTTTTAAGTTCTTAATCGCGATTAGAGGTAATTAGTGTAGTTTAAGGTAAAGATAATGTTTTCATAATATGATATGAGATTTACACTTGTCATACTCCTATTGGATGAGTCATGGCCGACCAAGACAACCCATGGGTCAACTTCGGGACCCCATGGAGCCACTTTGGTTGGAAAATGACATTAATATATATTTATTTAATGTTAAAATTAAATTGACACAAACATGAGTTGTTTTACTAAAACAGTTTTTAAGTGGGGTTACAGAAGTCCAAATTTTGACTATAAATATTCATTAGAAATATAAAAAGATTTCATACATCATAGTATTTTTTTTATAATTTTTAGACATTAAATAAATTAAATTATTTATGACATCATGATGATGCAGCGATGACCTCATTATTTAACGATTTAAATAAAATGAGAAGATAATGTAAAATCTAAGGCTTACACTTGTCCAAAGCCTATTGGATGAGGATATTTCGAACCCTTATCACCTTATCCTCGAATTATATAATTTTGGGACCTTTAGAATCGGAAAAGCATTGTATAATAGAATAACATTTCATTACTTTCCAAGAGTGCCCCTCCTCTCCACTTATAAAAGGCCCCCACCTCTCCCACCTCATTTACACTTTCAAGCCATTTGGCTCGGCCAACCTCTTCCCAAATACTCTCCCAACTTCCCCCTCTTACTCCTAGAAGCCTAACTTTGGGCAGAACTCTTCCCAAGGAAGCCTTTGTCTCAAATCAAAAAGAGTTACCCGATTTTGAGGTAATGTCTTCCCTAATGTTGTTTTGTTTTATTTTTCTTCTCCAACCCCCTAAACTCTTTTTATTCATTTATTTTGTAACAACACCAGTATCCTCAATATACCAGGATGTTGTTATAAGAAGGATTCTAGCTACACTTACACACACCAACATCTAATGGTTAATGAACATACGGTTTCTGTGGATGGCGAATTTCTGCCTCACGAAACGATGATTGTTCAACACTCATATAACACCTTCAAAGGTGTCCATTAAGATGTCACTATTTTTATATATGATATATAATATGTTTAAGTTTTACTTATGCTTCTGTATTTCTCATTTATGGCATACTTTATGATTTCCATTATGGGTAAAATGCGATAATTTCATTTTAGGAAGTGCGGACTACCGCCCCCTCAAAGTGATTTGAATCGTTAATGCCATATGTGGGATGTATAAAGGATGGAGTAAATGATATTATATATGATATTATACTGGAACTATATTATACCTTTATATAATTATGATTTCATTCCATTAAATACGAAATAGAAATGAAAGTAGCGTTCATGCGTACGTACGGCTTACCGTCTCCATGAACGGTGCATTTCATTTCTTACCTCTAAATGTTACGTAATATTATAAATGAATGTATATAATGGATATATATGATATATATGACATCTAAATAATGAATATAATTCTGTAGATAATGGATATTCTACCACATAAACAACTTGTAATTATAAGAAGTTTATTGATTGACTCAAGTACCAAAGATAGACAAAACGACCGTTATTAACTTAAATAATTAAATAATGTTCATAACATGGTAATAAAGGATATAAAAGGAATAATGAACATGAAAAAGGTTCTTAAGTAAATATAAATTAACTCTAGTTTATTATTCAGGAGGTTAAAGAACGGTCGAGTCAGGACAGGACGCAAGGTAAGGGAATTTCTTAACCCAACTTCCATTCTTTGGGTTAATCTCCTACTTTCAAATTATGTCATGATATTATTATGTCCTATTTTGTATTTTTACGTTCTTTATGTGTACCTATAGTGAATACACATAATAGATCTATTATATTTTAAAATTGATCTTCTTATGGGACTTCGTCTCAATCTCCTTTCATTGAGGCATATTTTATTTTATACACAACTTTATTTTATACGGTGTATAAAACCCTTCGACTTTTACGATTATTCAAAAGGAATCTTTTTATACGAAGCGTTTTACTAAACGAAAAAAGTATAATGTTTTTCTTTCCGTACATATGTGGCGACAACGACTTCTCTGCCGCCGTGACCATTATTTGAGTTTCGTCTTCCTCTACAAGCCATCATTTTTTTTAATGAAAAATAAATACAAAGTTTTAACTTTCTTTTATTTTGGTATTGAAAATGGTTTTTAAAGAGTTTTTATTATATCAATGTGTTGTATTGATATCTTGTGATTGAAATGTGGAAATGTTATGTTTCCTTTATGCCTGTTTTATATGATACTATTATGTTATGGTTTATGATATGTTTAAAACTATTCATATGAGGAATGCATTGGACTCAATAAGTGACGGGTGGAGCCCGCTATAGCTCCTCGATGCATCGGCAGGTCTCATGAGACAAACTAGTGTCTTGGCCCGAGGCCTTGACAAAATCTTATTTGTGGTCTTGGCACGAGGCCTTGGCTACGTGGTTATGATAGTCTAGCATTATGCATTCCATCATTATGAAAGTGGTTATTGATATTGTATGTGATTATTCGACCAGTAGAATATCCATGTGAAGAAGTGAATGGCATTATCTCATTTTACTTTTTCCATATTATGTTGATGTTCAAGTTTAAAAGGATTTTGTTTTAGTTATACATTTCCTTAAATGTTAATGTTTATTTATGAAAGCTTCCGAAATATTGTTATCCTTACTGAGCATCTGAGCTCACCCCTTTCAATGTTTTAATATTTTCCAGGATGTGAAGAAGTATTTTATGAATGACCTGCAGGGATAGTCAGAAGAAAATATTAGTGTGGACTATGAAGACTTTGTTATTGTAGTTTTTCACTTTATTATGTAATGTAAGACTTATGAATGTATCTAGTGTTTCCAAGGCTACTAAACTAATCGGTCTTTCGAGACTTGATCTTTTGTGATCATGCCAATGTTACGAAGTAACGCACCGGCTCTGGGTAGCTGGGGTCGGGGCATTACAGTTGGTATCAGAGGAAGTTTAGTACAAACCTTGGAAGCTAGATGTAGATAAACTCTGATTAGAGAACATATCCCAAAGATAGACTTTGAGGATTAGTATAGAAGAACTTCCTAGAATTTTTTTATTGTAGAGATTTTGTGAGTTTTCCGAGCAATACATCTCTGTCTGGATACGAACAGGTAGAGGCGGCTCTGGAACAGATGTACCTAGGGGTAAAACCTGAAAACACCTCTTTGAGCTAGACTCGAATGGGAACTGGTGCACGACAACAGGCCTTGCTGCACTCTTGGTTACGACACTCCCAGGGGATATGCTTAGGATAATTCTCATTTTCTTTACAAACCACTACGAACGGTTATGAGTATATACTTCCTCAAATAAAACCTTTTTATGATTATGGATTATATCCATAAATAGTTCAATTTATGTTAAGTATTTTACAAGTATAGAATTATGTATTTTGATTCATAAACTAATCTAGTTTATGCCATTGTTTAGAAATGGCGCCTAGTGGAAGGAATGGAAACCGTATCAATGCACGCACTCCGTGTAGGGATTTCCCTCCTGCTCAAGATAATTATTGTGAATCTGGAGATACAACTAGTGCTGATCAACTTATTACCATACTGGGACAACTCACTCAGGTTATGAATAATAACCTTACTCGTATGGAGCACCCTGATCCGCAACGTGGAGGATCAATGTTAGACCGCTTCATGAGGCAACAACCACCAACATTTAATGGGGGTACAAATCCATTAGTAGCTGAGCAATGGATAAACTCCTTAGAGAAAATATTCCACGCCTTGGGGAGTAGTGAAAGGGAAAAGGTTATCATGGCAGTTTACCGCCTCACTGGAGATGCTGATCAATGGTGGTCATTGATTCAAAACACAAAGGAAGATGATGATGTATCAAATATGGAATGAAGGGAGTTCAAAGAGCTTTTCTTAGAAAAATACTTTCCTCGTGACCATCGAGCAGATATGGAAAGGCAATTTCTGAGTCTGAGGCAGAAGGAGGATGAGAATGTCGCAAAGTATGAGGCTAACTTTACAAGGTTAGCGAGGCATGCTTCCGATTATATACGTAACCCAAGGAGTAAGATTGATCGTTTCTTTGATGGGTTAAAACCATTTCTCCGTCGAACTTTAGTATCACAATCCTTCTCATCATACGAAGATATTGTCTCGTGTGCTATCAAGACAGAAAAGGAATTCTCTAAGTCTTATGACAACAAAGTAAAGAAAGAGAACAAGAGAACGGTGGAACAAGAGACAGATAAAGGGAAAAAGGGAAAGAAGGATTTTCCATTATGTGATAATTGTGGGAAGAATCACCCTGATACTTGCCTAAAAGGAATGGGAGTTTGTTATAAATGTGGAGAAAAGGGTCACCAGGATCGTGATTGTAAGGGAAAGAAAGAGGCTATCAAAGTTGAATGCTACAATTGTAGAGAAATGGGTCATTATGCAAATGAATGTCCTAAGCGTCAGGGAAACTTACCTCAGAAAAGGCCAAGGGATCAAGGACAATCTTATGATGTTACTACAGTTGAAGCAGAATAACTAATGTATTGGTGCTTTTGGACTCATGGATTATATTCTGGTTATTAGAATAATGTGATATATATATAAGGATTGTACTGTAGTACTTGTTGATTTCAGTAAGGTTTTAATATGATGAAGGTAATTATATTTTTAGTATGTGACAATAAGAGAAACTTTACTTTGTTTGGGGAATCTGATAAATTGATTTTCGAATTAAGAGACCTTTTAGAAAAAGTCTGGACAGAGGTATTTTGGATAACTATAAAGGTTGGAGTGGATTAAGTTGATCTTTGGATAGTATTGTTTAAGGTTAAAAAAAATTATGAAGATTATTTTTGGAATATTATAATACTATAGTTTTAGGAAAAGGACAACCTGCAGGGTGGGTAATAACCCGTCGCGTCGGACAAAGCTGCAGGAATCGAACCCACAACCATAGTGCGACAGGCCTTTATTTCCTACCACTAGCCTACAAGAAGTCCCTGGTTATTAAAAAATAATTTTACTAATCTAAATGGTATGTGTTAACATTTGGAACCTTATACAATTAGGATAAGTATAATATTTTTGAGTTCTATTATCTTTTTGAGTGAAAGATGAGTTGAAGGTTGAAACTCTAATTGTCAAGCATAAATATATATATACCTATCTCTTATTCAATGAATAAATTAATTCTTAAACTTTAGTAAAGGGATATTAAAACAAAAAAAATGTGTTATCCTAATACCTTATGTCTTGTTGAACTGATGATATTTTAAATCAACATAGATTGAAGGCTTTGAGGCCCTCAATTTGACAGTTGATTGTGATTGATGACCTCAATCACTCCCTACAAATATTTACATTTTTCCTCCAATTATATGTCGTTAATTGCCACCAATGTTCTCCTAATCGAGATCATAATTGGGTGGTGACTTTTTCATTTCCCTTTCCCTCTTATTAAGGCTAAATTTTATTAATCATATTTCCGATGTGGGATTTCCTCAAAGGTATTTTCTCTTTTGAACCTTTTACTTTCAAAGAAAAATTTCAAATTGTGAGGACGCAATTTATTGAAGGAGGGGAGAATGTAACACCCTGAGCTTCCACGATACGCTTCTCATTCAATAATGCAATAGCTTGAATTGTACGCAACTTCGAGTTCTAAAACACTGCGACTAATCAAAGTAGCCGTTATGAATAGTATTAACCACTTTTTAAAATTATAGAAATTTTATATTTCAAAATGGACTTCATTTTTGTTTTCTTAATATCGAAATTATCCAAATTTGAATTTTTTGTAATTTTCTGAGAACTTCCAATTTTTTATGAATAGTGAAAAATACTTAAAAACGACTTTTTTAAACAAAATAATTTATAGTGATAAATTATAATATTTAGTGGTTTTAAAGTATAATTAGAATATATTTTTACCATTTTGTCCAATGGTGGTCATTAGAATTAATTTAACATTGAAATTGGACATAAACAATTGCCAATCTTTTGATATAAATTGTTTCTTAAAAACACGCTATTTGTTGTGACAGCGGGAATTAATTATAAAATTAATTAATGAAACTTATATGTTTGGAATTTTGTAAAATAGACATCATTTTTGAATTCAGAATATCAATTATAGCTTAGGGTGAAATTTTGGCTTTGTTCTGAAAAACATCAATTTTGATGAATAGTGAAACCACTAAGTGGTAGTTAAATAACTGATTTTTCGTTTAAATGAAATATTACCACTTCTGTGATTTGATTTTCAAAAATCCGACATACATGGTCGTCATTAAGAAGTAAAATGTGGTTCAATGAGATTAAAATAATTTTTTGTGAATAGTAACTTTTAAGTTCTAAATCGCGATTATAGGTAATTAGTGTAGTTTAAGGTAAAGATAATGTTTTCATAATATGATATGAGCTTGAAACTTGTCTTACTCCTATTGGATGAGTCATGGCCGACCAAGACAACCTATGGGTCAACTTGGGGAACCCATGGAGCCACTTTGGTTGGAAAATGACATTAATATATATTTATTTAATGTTAAAATTAAATTGACACAAACATGAGTTGTTTTACTAAAAGAGTTTTTAAGTGGGGTTACACAAGTCCAAATTTTGACTATAAATATTCATTAGAAATCTAAAAAGATTTCCTAAATCATAGTATTTTTTTTATAATTTTTAGACATTAAATAAATTAAATTATTTATGACATCATGATGATGCAGCGATGACCTCATTATTTAACGATTTAAATAAAATGAGAAGATAATGTAAAATCCAAGGCTTACACTTGTCCAAAGCATATTGGATGAGGATATTTAGAACCCTTATCACCTTATCCTCGAATTATAAAAGTGTGGGACCTTTAAAATCGGAAAATTGTTGTATAATAGAATAACATTTCATTACTTTCCAAGAGTGCCCCTCCTCTCCACTTATAAAAGGCCCCCACCTCTCCCACCTCATTTACACTTTCAAGCCATTTGGATCGGCCAAAATCTTCCCAAATACTCTCCCAAATTCCCCCTCTTACTCCTAGAAGCCTCACTTTGGGACGAACTCTTCCCAAGGAAGCCTTTCTCTCAAATCAAAAAGAGTTACCCGATTTTGAGGTAATGTCTTCTCTAATGTTGTTTTGTTTTATTTTTCTTCTCCAACCCCCTAAACTCTTTTTATTCATTTCTTTTGTAACAACACCAGTATCCTCAATATACTAGGATGTTGTTATAAGAAGGATTCGAGCTACACTTACACACACCTACATCTAATGGTTAATGAACATACGGTTTTTGTGGATGGCGAATTTCTGCCTCACGAAACGATGATTGTTCAACACTCATATAACACCTTCAAAGGTGTCCATTAAGATGTCACTATTTTTATATATGATATATAATATGTTTACGTTTTACTTATGCTTCTGTATTTCTCATTTATGGCATACTTTATGATTTCCATTATGGGTAAAATGCGATAATTTCATTTTAGGAAGTGCGGACTACCGCCCCCTCAAAGTGATTTGAATCGTTAATGCCATATGTGGGATGTATAAAGGATGGAGTAAATGATATTATATATGATATTATACTGGAACTATATTATACCTTTATATAATTATGATTTCATTCCATTAAATACGAAATAGAAATGAAAGTAGCGTTCATGCGTACGTACGGCTTACCATCTCCATGAACGGTGCATTTCATTTCTTACCTCTAAATGTTACGTAATATTATAAATGAATGTATATAATGGATATATATGATATATATGACATCTAAATAATGAATATAATTCTGGAGATAATGGATATTCTACCACATAAACAACTTGTAACTATAAGAAGTTTATTGATTGACTCAAGTACCAAAGATCGACAAAACGACCGTTATTAACTTAAATAATTAAATAATGTTCATAACATGGTAATAAAGGATATAAAAGGAATAATGAACATGAAAAATGTTCTTAAGTAAATATAAATTAACTCTAGTTTATTATTCAGGAGGTTAAAGAACGGTCGAGTCAGGACAGGACGCAAGGTAAGGGAATTTCTTAACCCAACTTCCATTCTTTGGGTTAATCTCCTACTTTCAAATTATGTCATGATATTATTATGTCCTATTTTGTATTTTTACGTTATTTATGTGTACCTATAGTGAATACACATAATAGATCTATTATATTTTAAAATTGATCTTCTTATGGGACTTCGTCTCAATCTCCTTTCATTGAGGCATATTTTATTTTATACACAACTTTATTTTATACGGTGTATAAAACCCTTTGACTTTTACGATTATTCAAAAGGAATATTTTTATACGAAGCGTTTTACTAAATGACAAAAGGATAATGTTTTTCTTTCCGTACATATGTGGCGACAACGACTTCTCCGCCGCCGTGACCATTATTTGAGTTTCGTCTTCCTCTACAAGCCATCATTTTTTTTAATGAAAAATAAATACAAAGTTTTAACTTTCTTTTATTTTGGTATTGAAAATGGTTTTTAAAGAGTTTTTATTATATCAATGTGTTGTATTGATATCTTGTGATTAAAATGTGGAAATGTTATGTTTCCTTTATGCCTGTTTTATATGATACTATTATGTTATGGTTTATGATATGTTTAAAACTATTCATATGAGGAATGCATTGGACTCAATAAGTGACGGGTGGAGCCCGCTATAGCTCCTCGATGCATCGGCAGGTCTCATGAGACAAACTAGTGTCTTGGCTCGAGGCCTTGACAAAATCTTATTTGTGGTCTTGGAACGAGGCCTTGGCTACGTGGTTATGATAGTCTAGCATTATGCATTCCATCATTATGAAAGTGGTTATTGATATTGTATGTGATTATTCGAACAGTAGAATATCCATGTGAAGAAGTGAATGGCATTATCTCATTTTACTTTTTCCATATTATGTTGATGTTCAAGTTTAAAAGGATTTTGTTTTAGTTATACATTTCCTTAAATGTTAATGTTTATTTATGAAAGCTTCTGCAATATTGTTATCCTTACTGAGCATCTGAGCTCACCCCTTTCAATGTTTTAATATTTTCCAGGATGTGAAGAAGTATTTTATGAATGACCTGCAGGGATAGTCAAAAGAGGATATTAGTGTGGACTATGAAGACTTTGTTATTGTAGTTTTTCACTTTATGATGTAATGTAAGACTTATGAATGTATCTAGTGTTTCCAAGGCTACTAAACTAATCGGTCTTTCGAGACTTGATCTTTTGTGATCATGCCAATGTTACGAAGTAACGCACTGGCTCTGGGTAGCTGGGGTCGGGGCGTTACAGTTGGTATCAGAGGAAGTTTAGTACAAACCTTGGAAGCTAGATGTAGATAAACTCTGATTAGAGAACATATCCCAAAGATAGACTTTGAGGATTAGTATAGAAGAACTTCCTAAAATTTTTTTATTGTAGAGATTTTGTGAGTTTTCCGAGCAATACATCTCTGTCTGGATACGAACAGGTAGAGGCGGCTTTGGAACAGATGTACCTAGGGGTAAAACCTGAAAACACCGCTTTGAGCTAGACTCGAACGGGAACTGGTGCACGACAACAGGCCTTGCTGCACTCTTGGTTACGACACTCCCGGGGGATATGCTTAGGATAATTCTCATTTTCTTTACAAACCACTATGAACGGTTATGAGTATATACTTCCTCAAATAAAACCTTTTTATGATTATGGATTATATCCATAAATAGTTCAATTTATGTTAAGTATTTTACAAGTATAGAATTATGTATTTTGATTCATAAACTAATCTAGTTTATGCCATTGTTTAGAAATGGCGCCTAGTGGAAGGAATGGAAACCGTATCAATGCACGCACTCCGTGTAGGGATTTCCCTCCTGCTCAAGATAATTATTGTGAATCTGGAGATACAACTAGTGCTGATCAACTTATTACCATACTGGGACAACTCACTCAGGTTATGAATAATAACCTTACTCGTATGGAGAACCCTGATCCGCAACGTGGAGGATCAATGTTAGACCGCTTCATGAGGCAACAACCACCAACATTTAATGGGGGTACAAATCCATTAGTAGCTGAGCAATGGATAAACTCCTTAGAGAAAATATTCCACGCCTTGGGGAGTAGTGAAAGGGAAAAGGTTATCATGGCAGTTTACCGCCTCACTGGAGATGTTGATCAATGGTGGTCATTGATTCAAAACACAAAGGAAGATGATGATGTATCAAATATGGAATGAAGGGAGTTCAAAGAGCTTTTCTTAGAAAAATACTTTCCTCGTGACCATCGAGCAGATATGGAAAGGCAATTTCTGAGTCTGAGGTAGAAGGAGGATGAGAATGTCGCAAAGTATGAGGCTAACTTTACAAGGTTAGTGAGGCATGCTTCCGATTATATACGTAACCGAAGGAGTAAGATTGATCGTTTCTTTGATGGGTTAAAACCATTTCTCCATCGAGCTTTAGTATCACAATCCTTCTCATCATACGAAGATATTGTCTCGTGTGCTATCAAGACAGAAAAGGAATTCTCTAAGTCTTATGACAACAAAGTAAAGAAAGAGAAGAAGAGAACGGTGGAACAAGAGACAGATAAAGGGAAAAAGGTAAAGAAGGATTTTCCATTATGTGATAATTGTGGGAAGAATCACCCAGATACTTGCCTAAAAGGAATGGGAGTTTGTTATAAATGTGGAGAAAAGGGTCACCAGGCTCGTGATTGTAAGGGAAAGAAAGAGGCTATCAAAGTTGAATGCTACAATTGTAGAGAAATGGGTCATTATGCAAATGAATGTCCTAAGCGTCAGGAAAACTTACCTCAGAAAAGGCCAAGGGGTCAAGGACAATCTTATGCTGTTACTACAGTTGAAGCAGAATAACTAATGTATTGGTGCTTTTGGACTCATGGATTATATTCTGGTTATTAGAATAATGTGATATATATATAAGGATTGTACTGTAGTACTTGTTGATTTCAGTAAGGTTTTAATATGATGAAGGTAATTATATTTTTAGTATGTGACAATAAGAGAAACTTTACTTTGTTTGGGGAATCTGATAAATTGATTTTGGAATTAAGAGACCTTTTAGAAAAAGTCTGGACAGAGGTATTTTGGATAACTATAAAGGTTGGAGTGGATTAAGTTGATCTTTGGATAGTATTGTTTAAGGTTAAAAAAAATTATGAAGATTATTTTTGGAATATTATAATACTATAGTTTTAGGAAAAGGACAACCTGTAGGGTGGGGAATAACCCGTCGCGTCGGACAAAGCTGCAGGAATCGAACCCACAACCATAGTGCGACAGGCCTTTATTGCCTACCACTAGCCTACAGGAAGTCCCTGGTTATTAAAAAATAATTTTACTAATCTAAATGGTATGTGTTAACATTTGGAACCTTATATAATTAGGATAAGTATAATATTTTTGAGTTCTATTATCTTTTTGAGTGAAAGATGAGTTGAAGGTTGAAACTCTAATTGTCAAGCATAAATATATATATACCTATCTCTTATTCAATGAATAAATTAATTCTTAAACTTTAGTAAAGGGATATTAAAACAAAAAAAATGTGTTATCCTAATACCTTATGTCTTGTTGAACTGATGATATTTTAAATCAACATAGATTGAAGGCTTTGAGGCCCTCAATTTGACAGTTGATTGTGATTGATGACCTCAATCACTCCCTACAAATATTTACGTTTTTCCTCCAATTATATGTCGTTAATTTCCACCAATGTTCTCCTAATCGAGATCATAATTGGGTGGTGACTTTTTCATTTCCCTTTCCCTCTTATTAAGGCTAAATTTTATTAATCTTATTTCCGATGTGGGTTTTCCTCAAAGGTATTTTCTCTTTTGAACCTTTTACTTTCAAAGAAAAATTTCAAATTGTGAGGACGCAATTTATTGAAGGAGGGGAGAATGTAACACCCCGAGCTTCCACGATACGCTTCTCATTCAATAATGCAATAGCTTGCATTGTACGCAACTTCGAGTTCTAAAACACCGCGACTAATCAAAGTAGCCGTTATGAATAGTAATAACCACTTTTTAAAATTATAGAAATTTTATATTTCAAAATGGACTTCATTTTTGTTTTCTTAATATCGAAATTATCCAAATTTGAATTTTTTGTAATTTTCTGAGAACTTCCAATTTTTTATGAATAGTGAAAAATACTTAAAAACGACTTTTTTAAACAAAATAATTTATAGTGATAAATTATAATATTTAGTGGTTTTAAAGTATAATTAGAATATATTTTTACCATTTTTTCCAATGGTGGTCATTAGAATTAATTTAACATTGAAATTGGACATAAACAATTGCCAATCTTTTCATATAAATTGTTTCTTAAAAACACGCTATTTGTTGTGACAGCGGGAATTAATTATAAAATTAATTAATGAAACTTATATGTTTGGAATTTTGTAAAATAGACATCATTTTTGAATTCAGAATATCAATTATATCTTAGGGTGAAATTTTGGCTTTGTTCTGAAAAACATCAATTTTGATGAATAGTGAAACCACTAAGTGGTAGTTAAATAACTGATTTTTCGTTTAAATGAAATATTACCACTTCTGTGATTTGATTTTCAAAAATCCGACATACATGGTCGTCATTAAGAAGTAAAATGTGGTTCAATGAGATTAAAATAATTTTTTGTGAATAGTAACTTTTAAGTTCTAAATCGCGATTATAGGTAATTAGTGTAGTTTAAGGTAAAGATAATGTTTTCATAATATGATATGAGCTTGAAACTTGTCTTACTCCTATTGGATGAGTCATGGCCGACCAAGACAACCCATGGGTCAACTTGGGGAACCCATGGAGCCACTTTGGTTGGAAAATGACATTAATATATATTTATTTAATGTTAAAATTAAATTGACACAAACATGAGTTGTTTTACTAAAACAGTTTTTAAGTGGGTTTACACAAGTCCAAATTTTGACTATAAATATTCATTAGAAATCTAAAAAGATTTCCTAAATCATAGTATTTTTTTTATAATTTTTAGACATTAAATAAATTAAATTATTTATGACATCATGATGATGCAGCGATGACCTCATTATTTAACGATTTAAATAAAATGAGAAGATAATGTAAAATCCAAGGCTTACACTTGTCCAAAGCCTATTGGATGAGGATATTTAGAACCCTTATCACCTTAGCCTCGAATTATAAAAGTGTGGGACCTTTAAAATTGGAAAATCGTTGTATAATAGAATAACATTTCATTACTTTCCAAGAGTGCCCCTCCTCTCCACTTATAAAAGGCCCCCACCTCTCCCACCTCATTTACACTTTCAAGCCATTTGGCTCGGCCAAAATCTTCCCAAATACTCTCCCAAATTCCCCCTCTTACTCCTAGAAGCCTCACTTTGGGACGAACTCTTCCCAAGGAAGCCTTTTTCTCAAATCAAAAAGAGTTACCCGATTTTGAGGTAATGTCTTCTCTAATGTTGTTTTGTTTTATTTTTCTTCTCCAACCCCCTAAACTCTTTTTATTCATTTCTTTTGTAACAACACCAGTATCCTCAATATACTATGATGTTGTTATAAGAAGGATTCGAGCTACACTTACACACACCTACATCTAATGGTTAATGAACATACGGTTTTTGTGGATGGCGAATTTCTGCCTCACGAAACGATGATTGTTCAACACTCATATAACACCTTCAAAGGTGTCCATTAAGATGTCACTATTTTTATATATGATATATAATATGTTTATGTTTTACTTATGCTTCTTTATTTCTCATTTATGGCATACTTTATGATTTCCATTATGGGTAAAATGCGATAATTTCATTTTAGGAAGTGCGGACTACCGCCCCCTCAAAGTGATTTGAATCATTAATGCCATATGTGGGATGTATAAAGGATGGAGTAAATGATATTATATATGATATTATACTGGAACTATATTATACCTTTATATAATTATGATTTCATTCCATTAAATACGAAATAGAAATGAAAGTAGCGTTCATGCGTACGTACGGCTTACTGTCTCCATGAACGGTGCATTTCATTTCTTACCTCTAAATGTTATGTAATATTATAAATGAATGTATATACTGGATATATATGATATATATGACATCTAAATAATGAATATAATTCTGGAGATAATGGATATTCTACCACATAAACAACTTGTAATTATAATAAGTTTACTGATTGACTCAAGTACCAAAGATCGACAAAACGACCGTTATTAACTTAAATAATTAAATAATGTTCATAACATGGTAATAAGGGATATAAAAGGAATAATGAACATGAAAAAGGTTCTTAAGTAAATATAAATTAACTCTAGTTTATTATTCAGGAGGTTAAAGAACGGTCGAGTCAGGACAGGATGCAAGGTAAGGGAATTTCTTAACCCAACTTCCATTCTTTGGGTTAATCTCCTACTTTCAAATTATGTCATGATATTATTATGTCCTATTTTGTATTTTTACGTTATTTATGTGTACCTATAGTGAATACACATAATAGATCTATTATATTTTAAAACTGATCTTCTTATGGGACTTCATCTCAATCTCCTTTCATTGAGGCATATTTTATTTTATACACAACTTTATTTTATACAGTGTATAAAACCCTTTGACTTTTACGATTATTCAAAAGGAATCTTTTTATATGAAGCGTTTTACTAAACGAAAAAAGGAGAATGTTTTTCTTTCCGTACATATGCGGCGACAACGACTTCTCCGCCGCCGTGACCATTATTTGAGTTTCGACTTCCTCTACAAGCCATCATTTTTTTTAATGAAAAATAAAAACAAAGTTTTAACTTTATTTTATTTTGGTATTGAAAATGGTTTTTAAAGAGTTTTTATTATATCAATGTGTTGTATTGATATCTTGTGATTGAAATGTGGAAATGTTATGTTTCCTTTATGCCTGTTTTATGTGATACGATTATGTTATGGTTTATGATATGTTTAAAACTATTCATATGAGGAATGCATTGGACTCAATAAGTGACGGGTGGAGCCCGCTATAGCTCCTCAATGCATCGGCAGGTCTCATGAGACAAACTAGTATCTTGGCACGAGGCCTTGACAAAATCTTATTTGTGGTCTTGGCACGAGGCCTTTGCTACGTGGTTATGATAGTCTGGCATTATGCATTCCATCATTATGAAAGTGGTTATTGATATTGCATGTGATTATTCGACCCATAGAATATCCATGTGAAGAAGTGAATGGAATTATCTCATTTTACGTTTTCCATATTATGTTGATGTTCAAGTTTAAAAGGCTTTTGTTTTAGTTATACATTTCCTTAAATGTTAATGTTTATTTATGAAAGCTTCCGCAATATTGTTATCCTTACTGAGAATCTGAGCTCACCCCTTTCAATGTTTTAATATTTTCCAAGATGTGAAGAAGTATTTTATGAATGACCTGCAGGGATAGTCAGAAGAGGATATGAGTGTGGACTATGAAGACTTTGTTATTGTAGTTTTTCACTTTATGATGTAATGTAAGACTTATGAATGTATCTAGTGTTTCCAAGGCTACTAAACTAATCGATCTTTCAAGACTTGATCTTTTGTGATCATGACAATGTTACGAAGTAACACACTGGCTCTGGGTAGCTGGGGTCGGGGCGTTACATTTTTTGTTAAATATATCAGATTTAAAAGAAAATTTCTCCAAGAAAAAACTATTATCCCCAGTTCTATCATTATCAGTATAATCTAATTCAATTTTGGCAGTTTCAAGTTTAATTACACATATAAATTTATAATTTCCACCAGCATTACATGTTCTAAGAAACTTAGAAAAATACTTATTTATTTCACTATCGTTTTTAGAAAAAGTTTCATTCTTATTAGGTTCATAAATTCAAAAATAGCATGAAATTTATTCAAAAATAGAATTGGTTTCAAAATATTCACAATAAATTTCAAATTTTCTAGTAGACTCATTTTCAAAAGAAAGTTCATTTTCCAATGAATTCATTGGTTGGCCATATTGATTAAAATTAATAAATAAATATATAGAAAACTAGTAAATCATGTTAACTTGGTGTGCAGAATGGTCCTCCACAGGTTGTTTCATTAATTAAAATATATGAAAAATTAACCATATTTCCTCCAAACTCTAAAGACAAAGTCCATTTATGAACATTGATTATTGTCTTAGAAGTTATCAAAAATAGTCTTCCTAATACCAGAGGTGCATGTAAACTAAACAAACATTCCTCCATGTGTAACAAATAATAATCAGTAGGGAAAACAATATCTTTTACCCTTAACAACACATCTTTAATGACTAAAACTATCTTAACTAATCTTCTTTAAGATAACTAGATAAAAAGACCAAATTCTTGAGGCTCTCCAACTAAAATGGATGAAATGGAAAAAAAGGTATAACATTTATGGAGGCTCTTAAATCTAACATATCATCTTCAAACTGATGATTTCCAATAATATAGGGGATATAGAATGTACTTGTATCCTTGCATTTCACTTGGAGGGAATGTTAGATCATAGAATAAAAATTTCTTTCCAAATTAAAATTCTTACCTCCCTTGAACTTCATTTTATGGGTGTATATATCCTTAATAAATTTAGCATAATGGCAGATATATTTCACAGCATATAATAAAGGGATACTAAATTGGAATTTCATAAAAGTTTTAATAATTTCCTTTTCTATTTTAGTTTCAAAATTATTCTTAACAGGATGGCTTTCCAAAGGATAAGGTGGAAACTCCTTGTACATTTTCAGGTCATCTTTATATTTATTTTTCCTTTGTAATATTCCATTAGATTTATAAAGTCCATATAGATTCTTTTGAGAAATATTTATTTCTCTTTATTTGTTTTTTCTTTTTCTATTGGTGTTTGGAAAGTAGGTTCTTGTATAGTTTCATCAGGTTTTAATATAGTTTCAGGAGGTATTTTTATCACCTCTTCATGTGATTTTCCATTAGTTTTATAATTATATAGATCCTTTTCAAGTTATTTTTAATTATGGTTAGCTTGGGAATTTTAAATTTTAGTCCCACTTATATGAATAATTACTCTAACATTCTCTCTTCCTCTTGGGTTCAATTTATATTATGATTAAAAGTACCACTACTTTGATTTTTCAAACCACTAATTTTAGTTTCCATCTGAACCATTTGAGATACCATATTTTTTTGCAACAATTTTTATTGTCGATAAATATAGTATTTTTTATTTTTAACCGTCACCTCAATATATGATTAATTTCTTGGATTACCTTATTGTTTCTTATTTTCTTAATTTTTAATGTTTTTGTAATTACCACCAGTTTGATTTACATATTAATTTTTATTGTAACTGGGATTGTCATTGAAATTTTGGGGCTATTAATTCTTTTTTGGTAGATAATTAGGCCTAATACTATTATTATATTGGTTATTATAGCCTTGTTTGAAACTTTGATTTGATTGTAAAGGCCTAGATTGAACATTCTGGTTCGAAAATTGGTTATTTAGGTTATTGTAAAAGGGTTTTCTAGGAAATATTCAATTAAAACTTTCAAAAGTCTCTTGAAATTAATTATAATGATCATTTAAATGATTAGTATAAGAAAAAAAATTATAATGAATTCGAATGAGATAAAATGATTTTGGTTGAAATTGTGAATGGATAGAGTCAGACATCATTTGTCTCATCATACTAGAAATATCACAAAGTTGACTCTCTATATAGATATTTTTAGAATTGGAAATATAATCTCTCATAACTACTTTGACATGAATCAAAAACCTATTACTGAATAGCTATGAAATATTGTTCGTCTTTGAAATGATATTCTAATAATCTATGGGAGTTTTATCAAGAAGTTCTTATCATGTCGCAACATCAATCATGCTTCTATCCATCAACACTAAACCTTGGTAAAAATATTGTAAAATGAGCTGGTTAGAAATATGGTGGTGAAGGAAGATAAAATATAGTTTTTTTTAACATCTCCCAATACTCATGTAAAATTTCCCCTTTTATATTCCCAATAAAAAAATGTATTTTTTAGTGAGGAAAAACTAGAAACCAAGAAGAATTTCTCTAAGAATATCTTATTGAGTTGGTGACAAATCACTATAGAGGTGGATTGGGAGTAGTATTATCGCTCCTTAGCCACCCAATATAAAGAAAAAGGGAAGAACGTCATTTTTATTTGCTCATTAAGAAACCCTTGAGTTTTTATGGTGATGTACACCATATAAAACTCTTGAAAATGATTGTGTGGGTCCTCACCCAACATCTCAAAGAATTTGGGAAGATGATGTATCAAGAAAAATCTATGTTCGAATCCTAGGGATATTTTTAGATATCATAAATAGTTATACTAATTCTCAAAGTCATAAGAAACAATATCTTTCAAGGTTCTATGTTTAGTCGTATTATCTCAGTTCAGAAAATTTCCTATTTTTATAAAATTTTATCTTGGTGTTTCTTTTTGTTTTTTTCAAAGTTTTCTAGATTTTAAATTTCTAGGACTTGTTTTTTTTTCATAGTTTTATTTCTAAGATTATAATAATTTTCAGATTATGAATTTTCAATGTTTTTATTGGACATAAAACAAATTTTTTATAACTATTATATACCTTATTTACATTTTTTTAAAGAAATCATAATATGATAATTTTTTATTTTTTAAGACTCTTTAGAAGCCTCCCTGAAAACAACACTAATTGGATATATGGGTTCTGGTTGTTCTTACCACCCTTAAAAATTCTAGTATAACTACTACAGTATAATATCACCCTAGGTTGTCTCCCAATGAGACTTCCCTATATGAGTATCTTTTTAACTTTTTATTATTACTATTATTTTTTTATGTTTTTAATTATTTTTTAGGGGATTAATTTTTTTAATGTAATTTAATCTAATTATAAAGATCAAAAGAATTTTAAATAGACAAAAATTTATACTAAATTGAAACAAGTAGCGAAAAATTTAACAAGAAGAAGCAGATGTGGCTTCTGTAATAATTCTTATGGATCAACCTTTCCTCATCATTTTAAATAGAATTCACAGCTATAACCCCTTAATGAATATATTGAAATCTATAATATTTAATCACATTAAGTTTATTAAATTAAAGTCTACAACTAAAATCTCGGATGTATATTCCCTATTCACAAGAGTCAGTTAATGCACTTAGTGATTTCCAAGTATAATGACACTATCAACACTCGTTGTCATTATAATATTTGATCAAGGATTGAGAGATATAAATAGTGAGAATATACTTTAAACTCTTACTCATATTGAACTAACAATATGAATTCAAATATCATCACACGCCAATAATAAATTGTTTTTCTTGGAATGGAAGAAAGAGAATAAATGAAGTGATATAAGAATTAAACTTCAATCAGTGATCAAATTTCAAAGATCATTATTCTAGAGAGAATTAACATCATGAAATAAATACATTAAAATTTAGAAAAATTTCACCATGATAATAGACCAAATTCAACCACTAAAAATTTATCCTAAAATCATTAAGGTGTAGGAGAGAGCTTTGATCACTATTTCCATTCATTTTGGAAGTAGTGGCAGCACTCCCTAAGATCTCCTAGTTCTTCTCTCATGATCGCTAATTTAGATGTTTTTTTTTATCTCATCAATTAATTTATTTTATATCCTATTATCATCCTAAAAAAACATCTTTTTTGATATATAAATACAAATTAATTAGTTCCATGACCTTGAGTCACTAACTTTTCTACTTTAGTAAACTCTATCTTTATCAGATTCTAACAATACTCAGGTTGTAGTAATAGTTCCTATGAACTAAATTTTTTAAGTTGTTATTATTATTATTTCATTCTTTCCATCATCTTATTTACTAATGTCAACCCTTCATTCAACTATTTGTGGCATTGAAATTAACAACATTTTTAAGAAAATCATGCACATTTCGAACTTCATCACCCCATATCCGATCCAAACTATACTTCCAACTTATATTCCTTATATGAAAATTAAAAAGAACCTAGTGTGAATTTTTATCCATATCTACAAATAGTATGATAAAAAACATTAATATTCCTCCATCATCATAAAAACCCAGTAAAAAACTAGAACCATCAATCACAAAACTTTGTATCATCTTAAAATCATGAAAAATAGTTCTTTGGATTCTAGGATTCAGTCATATATGGATACTTTCTTGATGAAACTTCATCATGAATCTTTAAATTAAATGATTTTTTACATAATATAGGGAGGTGAACCTGGCTCATTTATCAGATTTTTATCCTCATCCAAATGAAATCGAGCTTAAAAAATATTCATAAAATCAAAGTAATTTCATCTTCAAACCTTTACTCAACATTGAGCTTAACCAGAATCATTTTCAATTATTGTTCATGGACTCATCTTCAATTAATCTGTGATGACACAGTGACATAATCCAATTATTTAAATACACATTTAAGTAAATAATTTAGGGTTATCCCTATAACCCAACAAATTGACGAGATCCATTAGAGATCGTTGGGGGAACTCTGTTGGCGGAGGGCAGCCGAATTGAGGTTCCACAGTTGTTTTGCAGTAGAATCAAAATATCTCGCCAACAATAATGATCCATATTTTTTCATCATCAGCGATAAATACAAATCAAGGTAGGATGTTTTTTTTCTTGTATTTATCCCTATTTTATGATTCCTAATATGAACGTCAATCAATCAACTAATGAATTTATTTAAGGATCATGTGTATTGTGGGTACATGTTATATTTATCTGAGAATTAGGGGAAAATTATTTTTGATTATTTATTTATATATTCTTTCATTTTTCTAATGGAAACATATTAATTCCAATACTAACATTGGATGATTTCAATTCCTCGTGTTTTTTATTATTATTTTATTCTACATATCTTCATTCATCGTGGGAAAATTCCTTGTCATGTTGTTCAAAAAATACAAATAAATCAAATGTTGTGAACCTGTTTCTTGGTGAAATTATTCGATATCGTAGATCTAGGCTCATTACAATATTGATATTGTGATAATATGGAAGTTTATATAGATTAAATGGATTTGGGATACCTGATATCATTTTTTTCAAAGAATGAAAATGTTTGAACTGTGAGGATGTTTTCTAAATAGATTCAAATTCCAGAATCTAGTGTTTAATGATAGAAAGTCTCATCCAATTATTTTATTTTATTTTTAGGACAGGGCATGGATGGATCAATAACTGGAGGTACATATGAATCTATAGGATCTAGATCTATAATTCTGTAGAAATTATATAGTCGTGGGATTTTTTTGGAAATTTATACACTATGTGGGATCCTCACAGTGATAGCTAGGGTTTTCTGATCAATTTAAGTAACATGTGTTCTGTGACCATTTTACATGAGATGTGACCCTATCACATGGTGTTTGACTCTTCCAGTTTTTCTTGACATGTACCTCAGAGGATACACATACACGACCATGATTACATGGGCATTAACATGTCGTGTACTCATACATAAAGATGGCTAGGCCAGGTGTACATGGGAATATCCATGTACTTGGACAAGGTCAAAAGTATAAAGGCACAGACACAGTGTGTAATTTGACATGAACATGGGAACGATCTGTTTACATATGAAGGACTCAGTTCCAAAGGGACACATCATGTACTCCTAGTGCATGTCGTGTACTCTTTCAAGAAGGCTTATATCCCTTGTCCTCATCATCTTGGATGAGTTTAATTGGGGTGTGTTCCCTATATCCATTCCCTGAGGGTTAGTATGTAATTATATCTTGTAGATAGGATAGTGATACCTTTAGTAATACTTCTTGGATAGAGTCATTAGAATCCTTCTATGAGGACTGGATTGAGAATTTATGTCATTTCTTTCCCTATGTGGAGTTCTTAGTATCGTCATGGCCAACACTATGTGGGAACCGGTCATATACTTAGAAGATTATTCTAGATTGAGTTTTTGGTCTACCCCATGGACTTCGGTGTGATCCTCAACTATGTATCATATCTCTTCAGACTTCCACCATATCCTTCCTATGATGAGACCAAACATGAATGGCCTCTCAAATGAACTTCATTAGTGTTATCTGACTCGTAGAGTGTTTTCTCCTAGACGAGTGCTATTAGGAACCTTATAACATGAATTCTAGGATGGTATTATGGTTGTGACTTTACCTTGAGACAGTGTGTCATTTTTGAGTATATCTAGATATTATTGTTATATGTGATGTAGACATATACCTATACAGAGATAACTATTATTCCGGTTGTTATATCCTTTGTGGTTTCATGGTGTCCTACTGGGTACTGTTATACTCACCCTAACACTGTCTTTTTTTAAATGTGTTATGTATTGTGTAGATGATTGACCTTTTGATGGAGTCTAAGAGGGACAAGGACCATATGGTGCTTAGTGATCCAGATATATTGAGGTTTGTTCCTATAGTTATCTTGACAGCAGTCCCCATCCATACTTTTAGGTTGGACTTGTTTTCAAAATCTTGGTGGTGGGAATGTATTTGGATCTATTTACTTTCCATTTACTTGTAATCATACTTCGGTTGTAGGATTTAGATGTATGCATGCATGGTTTATCATTTATTTTACATTTCTGTATGGTATGAGATTGGAAATGTGTGTGTGTGTGTGTACTTTAGGATAAGGCCTCCCATTTAAGTGATATGCCTTCTTTGAACTACTCTTCTGCCCCTGGACTATTGGGGGTGGTCTTGGGGAGTCAGAACATGGGCCCCATTGGGATGGGTCATAACAGAGTGGTATCGAAAGAGTGAGTTCTACCTTAGGAATATAGTCTATGATATTGGTTTTTGGAAATAGTGATAAGTGTTTTGATGTCATCTTTTAAGATAGGGACTCCAATGTTTTTTTGGTGACCGATGCATCCAAACACCGGGACTTTGATCACCTACCATTCAACTCTACACATGAGAACATGGGTTGCAAAGAAAACAGTGGTACATGCATCATACAGGAATGAGTTGTGGTTTCCATGTCCTTCTTAAGTTATACATCCAAATATACTGATTGATTTTGGTATATCTTGATTATTTCAGGATTCCTATATGACATATGCTAGCTAGGATTCAACATAAGGATTAGGAGGATGGTCCCATCAGTGATGGTAGATTGATTCAGGGGCCTGTTCTAGAGGTATTACCTCCAGGTGGTACACCGGCTATACCACCACATATAGAGAATTATATGGTACTCGTAGTACTAGTATATCAAGTTTTCATGATGATTTCACTTAACAAGTTTTAGTTACAGTGACACATCGGTTTATGAGGTGACCTCAACCCATAGCACTACTAAGAAAGAGGCCTTTAATAGGGTTAAAATGGACTCTATCAGTGCTAGAGAAGCGCTGACTATCGGAACAAGATTAAAAACCATTATCTTTTATTATAACTGATAAAATCCTCATTTATCAGCACTTCTATAAGCACTGATAAAGGGACATTCTATAGTGTGTTGAAACAAAAAAAAATTACCACCAGTGTAGTGTGTTGTGACAACACAAGATGGCACTAAAAACACCAAAAAATTATAAAAATAAAGTATGAATACAAAATTAAAATAAAATAAAATTTACTACAAAAATACAAGCAAAAACTATATTATAGACATTTAAAACATTGGTTTATAAAATTACATAAGTAAAAATTATTAGATACATTAAAAAATAGTATTCTTCCTTTGTCTTTTGAACCTAACCCCTGGTCAAGAAAAAAATGCACCCATATAAGAAAATTACTCTTGTGTTAGTAATAATATAAAGAAAGAAATTAATAAAAAAATTAATTTTAAACTAAAATTTGATTCATACCATGGATATTGTGTATCGTATTGAGTTTTGGTTGATTCTTTCATGTCACACCATTTCTTGTTCCTATTCAAGTAATATCTCTTTGAAAAATTAACTAAATAAGTATAAGATAAAAATGATAAGGAAATTAATTAATTAATGGAGGATAAAATGATGAGAAAACAATATAAGATCTTTTTTAGCAGTTTTTGAAATGTGATGCATGTTTTAAACTAAAATTACACTTATATGTTGAAAATATGCACTTGGAGTCATACTGGTCACATCATGCGTCAGATTGAGGTATTACTGATTCCTATACGTATCAATTGACTTGTAGATGCAGTTAGGGTCTTGGGATAGTGGTTAAGGAAACCCCATAATCCTTAATCAATCATGGTTATATCCTCGTCAGCCTCATAATTTCAAGATTTATTGGTGGCGGTACATGTTTAAAGAACATGGGCTTCTTCAGGAAGTGAGAATGGGGTCAGGTTCATTGAAGAAGGGATGTGAAATGTGATTTGGGTTGTGTTCAACTGTCGATGTTGGGAAGTAGAGGTGACGGATGGTGTGATAGGGTGTGTCTTTTGGTGATGGGATAACAGTAGGGATTCATCAGAAAATATAGTGTGATGGCGCGAAGATGTGGTGAGATAGATGGCAGGCTTCACGGCAGTATAGTGGGCTTCATCAAGGAGTAAATCAGTTGGGTCAGTAAACTGCACAAAGAAGTAGTGCGGTTGGGATGAAAGAATTCATGGTGGCACATTTCTGACTTAATCAAAAATAATTTGGATCAGATCCTAGGTGTTTTCTAATATGAGGTCATAGAAAGGATCAATCACCAACAATGCTCTAAGATTTGGATAATTGAAAGGGTATGGATTTTTCATCAGTACCAGTTCCATACAATTATGCATTGAGATATATAGGTGATTACATTAGTAGTAAAATGATGTGTTTCAAAAAATAATTATTAATAACTTGGATGGGGATTACAATTAGGTATTTATTCTTTGGGCCTGAAATGGATATATATATTTAAGACTTAGTGCCTCTGGGTCTACAGACTATGTAAAGGTTACCCCACAACCTATAAAAGTGGATTATAAAAATTGATAAAAATATATAAATCCTTATATCAATTACTAAAATGACTTATAGATAATTTTCCTAAAGTATCAAAATAATTTGAATGTGTTTCCTTGATTTTGATTATGTCACTTATCATTTTTACTAAAATGTCATCTTAAACTAGAAACACACACTTTGACTCATACTGGTAACATCATGTGTCAGTTTTATGTGATATTTATTCCTACAAGTCAAAAATGACTTATGAATCATTGTTATAAATTATCAAGACAATTCGAGCATGTTTTCTCTATTTTTAGTGAGTGATACTTTTTGAACTAAAAAGCCAATTTTAAACTGATAATGAACACATTGAGTCATACAGGGCACATCGTGTGTCAGAATGATGTGTGGATGATTCATAAACATAAAAAATTGGATTATGGGTCATTTTAATAAAGTATAAAAACAATCCGAATGTGTTTTCTTAGTTTTGAGTAGGTCAGTTGTCCTTTTACTAAAATTGATGTCAATTTTAAATAAAAATATGCACTTGGAGTCATATCGGTCACATCGTACATCATATTGAGTTTTATATAATTCCTACACATCAAAAATTACTTATGGCTTATTTTACTAAAGTATAAAAATAATATAAATGTTTTTTCTCTGTTTTGAGTAGGTCAGTTGTCCTTTTTTCTAAAATTAATGTTAATTTTAAATAAAAATATGTACTTTGAGTCATACTAGTCACACTGAGTGTCAGATTAAGATTTAGATGATTCCTACACATCCCTAATGTCTTATGGATAATTTTCCTAAAGTATCCATATAATATGAATTTGTTTAATTGGTTTTGAGTATGTCACTTTTATTTTTTTCTAAAATATCATATTAAACTAGAAACACGCACTTTGACTCATACCGATAACATAGCGTATGATTTTGAGATGATACCAATTCTTATAATTAAAAAATTAATTATGAATATATTTATTAAATTATCAAGAAAATCCGAGTATGTTTGCTCAATTTTTAGTGAGTGACACTTTTTGAACTAAACTATCGATTTTAAATTGATAACAAACACATTGAGTCATACCAAGAACATCATGTATCAAATTGATTTGAGGCTGACTCATTAACATAAAAATGTATTATGGATCATTTATCTAAACTATAAAACCAATACAAATTCAGTTTCTCAATTTTGAGTAGGTCAGTAGTCGTTTTTACTAAAATTAATGTCAAATTTAAATAAAAAGACACACAGAGAGACATATTGGTCACACTGTTCATCAGATTGAGGTTAAAATGATTCATAAATGTATTAAATGACTTATTTATCATTAAACTACAGTATAAAAACAATATTAATGTGTTTCATTAGTTTTGAGTATATCACATTCTTTTTTACTAAAATTTTATTTTGAACTGGAAACATGCACTTTGACTCATAATGGTCTCATCGTGTATTGGTTTGACATGACATTAATTCATACATATCAAAAATTATAATGAATTGATTTTATAAATTAAAAATAAAATTTGATTATATATTCTCTATTTTTAATGAGTAACATTTTTTGAACTAAACTGACATTTTTAAACTGATAATGGACACATTGAGTCATACCAGGCACATCATGTATCATATTGTGGTGAGACTGATTCCTACATGTCAAAAATGACCTATGGATTGTTTCCCTAATTTATCAAAACAATTTTATTGTGTTTTCTTGGTTTTGAGTAGGTCATTTTTCATTTTTACAAAAATTGATGTTGATTTTAAGTAGAAAGATTCACTTGGGGTTATAGCGGTTTCAACATGCATCAAATTGAGGTTAGGATGATTCCTACAAATCCCAAATTACATGGATCATTTTGATAAAGTATAAAATCAATCATAATATTTTTTTTCTTATTTTTGTTTATGTCATTTATTCTTTTTACAAAAAAAATGTCAATTTTAAATAAAAAGAAGCACTTGGTGTCATACTGGTCACACAGTGAGTCGGATTGAGGTGTGGTTGATTATTATATATCCTAGAGTATCAAAAATATCCCAACCTCCAATGTTAATAGGATTTAAATTTTATTTCTATGTCTAACTTCCAATATTGTATATTGAATCGATGTTCTTAACTGAAAAACCTTTCTCATTGTTGAGATCCAAAAGAGCAGAAGAAGCTCATGTGACCATTATATCAATATAATTCACCACAATAGTCACATAATATTCCTCTACTCTTTTTTATTTCATAAAAGAAAAATAAATGGCTAATAACATCGAATCAATATTTAATTTTGGTAATTTGACAAAGAAAGGCAATGAAAATGTAAAGCATTGTAACATTGGAAAAATGAAACATTTTATCTTTTTTTTGACTTTTTGCTGATAGTTGAAAGAAAAATATAACTTCCCAAAATATCTGTGAAAAAAAGTAAATAAGTATTCAATAAAAATGATAGCAAAATTAACTTACAAATAGTAAATAAAATGATGAAAAATAATTAAATAAGTAATATGAATTCACATTTTGTTAATGGTTGTATACATTTGTGAAGCATTTACTTATTTTAATTATCTCAAGTACAGAATCGAAGTCCAATCCCTCATGAGTATGAGAAATTTTAAACAAAACACCCCAAATAGAACAAAATAATCCACATGTATAAGAAAAAAATTATTATATGAGTAATACTAAAAGAAAATAAATTAAATAAAAATATAAAACAATACATTAATTCTATGTAAACATTATTGACCAAAGAGATATACCGATAGTAAATCAAGAATGATGATAAATAAATGCAAATTGATCTATCCAAATAATAAATCAACGAGTGAGGAGGATGAAGAGAAAATAATATACCTTGGATTGAATCTTTGAATCATCTAATAGAAAGTAGATATATCATGTTGGGTTTATAAAATATTCATTTTTATAATAAATAAATAAATAAATACACATAAGATATTCATTATCAAAGTTTAAAGTTAAATATAATTCTAATAATGGAAACTCAACATTTGATTATTTCAAAGAATTTTAGTATGCTTTGAAGAAAATGGGTAATTGAATTTGAGAAAAGAATTGCTCCAATATGGTAGGTATTATCCTCTAAATTTATCCAAATGTGAAAGTTATAGATAATTATAATCCACATCAACTCATCTTCTGAACATTTATCATTTCATTTTGTTGTTTGGAACTCATCCCCCATTTCTTGTGAACATGCAACTATGTTTCTTGAAATAATCAAAGAAATATTCATCCATACGATGAATAATTCTAAGAGTGGTATAAGAAACATAAAATTGATGGGGGTCAGTCACAAGAAAAAAATTAGAATAATAAAAATTCGGGAGATGAAACTCATGAGGATAATAGTTTTACTATATTGTGTTCTATAAAATGGGTAATTCATTGCATTTGTGAGAATTACATGGATAGTGATCAGTGATTCCTAAGGGTGGAATGAAAAAGAAATGTAAAAGAATGACCTAGTTTTAGATGGATTAAAGTAAAACATGCATAGTGTTTATTAGATGTGTGATGAAATAAATGAAGTGATTTTTATAAAGTATTACTGAGTGGGTTATCATTTCAAAGATGGATATATTTTTACAAAGTTATAGAAAACTAGCTGAACCATTTTTTGATTTGGGGTCGGTAAAAATTTATGGTATTTTTTTGAAATAGGAAATGGATTAGTGGTTGTGAAAAATTAATCATAATAGATAATGTGATAATTAAATTATGACTTAAGAAGGGTGGTTTGATAATTTTTTATGATGAAAAGATAAAATTTATAGATATTTTTTACTAATTAGAATGTGGATATTGTTAATAATTAAAATAATGATTAAAAAATATAGTAAATTAATGTTGAATTGAGTATTATAGGGGGGAACACATGGTTCTCAGGTAGACTCAAAAAAAGACATTAATAGTGGGGAAAATGAATAAGGATTATCAACTTTAAGAAATAAAATAAAGGTTGAAATCAGTGAATAAAATTTCATTGGTGATCGGACAGTTTCAGTGAAAACTGAAAGGAGTAAGGCTCGAAAAAACCACATTTTTTTCAATTAGATCCTAAATAATTTAGAGAGGCTAAAAAGGATGATAATTGGATAAAATATATGTATTAATAGTTTTATCTGAATAAGAACAATATGAAATGGGAAATTTTCTAGGGTTGAAGTAAAAAAATGTTATCAGAACCAAGTGGGTGTTCAATAATAAACTCATTGAATATGGAAAAGTGGCTCAAAATAATGAATAGATAATGTGAAAGGGGAACTCCTCGATCAAAGAAATTTATGTTTATGATAAATTTACTCCGATAAGGTGGTTGGAAACTATTTGAATTTTCTTTTCCATTTTATTGACAATTTAGTTAAAATTATATTAAATGGATATCAAATTTTTGTTCCTAAATAGAGTTCTTAAGGGTGGGTATACATTTAGAAACTAGATGGGTTTATTATGGATGAAAATGAGAGAAATATGTTCCATTTAAATAATTGTTTTTATAAGATAAAGAAATCACGGAGGACTTGGTATTTAAGGTTGGATCAATAACTAACAAATATTTGTTTTTAGAAAGGTAGAGTTGATCATGGCCTCTGCCTCAAGAAAGAGAATGACCAAAGGATGTTCATACTCATATATGTTAAAGACATAATATTTGAGGATTTAAAAAAGAACAATGAAATTTTTTTTGGATCATATGAGGTACGATATCAAGATTTCTATGATTAGTAAAAAATTACTTGGTTTATAGGTGAATCAAGGAAATAATAGCACATTAATTTCTCAATAAAAATATGAAAAAGAGGTTCCTGAGTGATTTTCAATGGAATATTCCAAACCAATTACAACACTAACAGATATATAGAAGATTTTTTCAAAATTTGAAGATTGAAAAGTGGTAGGTATAATGTAATATAGGTATGGGGAGCCTATTATACCGTACAAAAACATAAACCAACATTGTGTTTGATATATTTCAAGTTTCACAGAACCAACGTTGTCCTAAAAAGAGTTACATGTTATCGAGGAAGATGATACTTCAATATATCTATAAAATAGTGAAATGTGGTTTGTTATATTATAGGATAGTTTAGATGTATTTTTTCAGATATACAGATGCCTGACAAGAAAGATAAGTGGAAAACTGAGGGAAAGTAGAGATATCAAAAAACCTGGATTTCATTCGAGCCTTGGTTTTGTTTGACCCTTGAATAATTCAAGCCTTGTATTTGAGCCTTGGAAGAGTTGGAGCATTGATTCTAGCCTAGATTCAATCTTAGATACAAGAATGAGGAGTGACAGTTGCAGGTGGCTTCTATGGAGAGCTTCGAATATAATGAACTAGTTCATGATGGTTAGGGTTCTTAAAATAGATCAAGATACTTTTATCAGCACTTCCAAAAAAACTGATAAAGATCCCTTTTATCATCCCTAAGTTAATAATCACTGATAAAAGGAATCTTTATCAGCATTTTTTAGCACTGATAAAGATTAAGATTTATCGACACTAAACAAGAACTGATAAAATCTATCTTTATTTGTTCTAAAATGTTAAGGCTGATAAACATTGATTTTATCATAGCTCATAAATCTATTTCTTTATGAGAATTAAAAAAATTGCTAATATATAATTGTAATACTTTTTCTAAAAATATTAATAATTTTTAAAAACATATATATAATTATAATACTTACAATAATACTTTTTATAAAATAATAATTTTCTAATTATTTGAATGTATAATTATTTATTTATAATTATATAAATAATTTTTCTAAAAATAATAATTATATAATTATATATATTTTCATAATTATATATATATAATATATAAATATAAATATAGTAAATATATTTATTATTTAAATAAATTTATTATATTTTTATAATTATATAAAAATATATAATTATTTATTTATAATTATATAAATATTTTTAAAAAAAATATTATTTATTTGTTTATAATTTTAAATATATAAAAATAGTAAATATAAATTTATAAATTTATTTATTTATAATTTTTTTACAAATATTTTTTAACATTATTAATGAATATTTAATTTTAACGGCATGCATGTTAAAAATGAGTAAAATTGAATAATTAAATTTTGTACACTTTAAGAATATTGAAAAATAAGATAAGTTTGATTAATTAAATACAAATCACTAAAAAATGGTAATATATTGAAACAAAGATGAATACATATTGAAAATATTAAAACATAGTAAATATATATATATAAAATAAATAATATAAATTGATTAAATTACCAAAAAAATATTTGTTTGTGTGTGTTGTATATAAAAATGAATTAATATTACGTATATGTAAAATCAATGTAATACATGTGATCTATGTTAGATTAAGAAATCAAATGAAATTCAATTATGTCCATTACTCTATGCAATTAGTTAGTATTTTTAATTCATATTAATTTTTAATTATAAACCATTATTCACTTAATATATTACTATTTAATGTAAAGAATAAATATTTTGTAATATACAAATAATATTTATATATATCAATATATTTAATATATACTATTTATTGACATTACCAATAATTATTTAATTAATAAAATATTTAATATTTTTCTCAATTTACATATTTTTTTTATTTGTTTAATTTTAATTTTAAATGTATCTACATATTTAATATATACTATTAATTAGTATTTATAATTTATATATAGTATAATCAATTTATTCATTTTTTCAATAATTATTTAATTAATAATAATTTTAATAATTTTTTAATCAAATAATTTTTTATTTATTTCATTATTTAATTTTATTCAAACTTTTATAAGTGCTAAAAAGAGCTGATAAATGATTCCTTCGTGGGCGCCAAAAATAAAGCATTAAAAAGGGTTACCCTATATCAGTGATAAAAATAAAGTTCTGATAAAGGGTGTCCTTTATTGGCACTAAAAATAAATCACTAATAAAGGGCACCCTTTATCAGCCCTAAAAAATTTGCTGATAAAAGGATCCATTTATTAACTCTAGAAAAAACACTAATAAAAGGCACACTTTATCAGTGTTTTTTTCAAGTGTTGAAAAATACCAACATTGTTAAAAGCCTTATTTATAGTAGTGTAGGTTGATAAGGACTAGCCTGAGGTGGTGACATGAGTTTTATGTCTTGTACGAACATCGGCGGATCAGATGGTTGTTCTAGTAGTGATCCTTCTCTATGGATCTGTAGGGTGATGGTTTGTTTTAGTGACCAAGTTGTATGATGAGGGGAATCAAGTATGATCAGAGTTTGAGAAACTTTTCATAGAGGAGTTCTATCCACCAACATTGAGAGCTATTTGCATCGAGGAACATCTAAAACATCAGCGGGGCAACACAATAATGGCTGAATAATCATTAAGTTTCACAAACCTCTCTAGGTACTTGATAGATATGATTCTTGATCATTTCTTCCTAGCCTGAAAGTTTGAGTGAGGACTATGTAGAGACATCCAATCTAGAATTATACCTATGTGCATTCATACCTATTCTAAGGTGCAATAGTGAGCTTTTGTGGTTAAGAACTTCTTGGATGAGTAGACACAGACAGTGGTTGCCGGAATTGGGCACATAGAAGTGGATACTTCAGCAGTATAGATCTTATTTTATTCCCAAGGACTTGAACATATGAGGAATTTCAAGAAGATATCCCCGGACATAGGTTCTGTAGTTTAGGGATCACAAGATAGATTTAGTCAGCCCAAGGAGAGGTGGTGATACTCAAGTGATTCCATGGGATATCATGTAGGAGATTGTCTGACCCACCATAAAGATGACAGGGATACCATGGATGTTCCACCAAGGTAGAGTTAGTGGTAAAAGAATACAGTTCCATTAGGATGTGGATGTGGTAGAGGAGTTGTGAAGGGTAGCTAGAGGTGGTATACACTTCTACTTATTACCACCACCACCCCTAGGTGGTTCATGATAGTCTCATAGAGCTAGAGGACAGGGGTGGGGGTAGTTGTAGATGGTTGAAGCTTATGACCCATAGTCTTGGGGATGATTAAAGGAATTATTTTTTTTTCTTTTCTAAATTACCTTTAGTACTTATAGAAATAGGTTCTAGTCATTCCTTTATTTCCACTTATCTGGTTTGAGACTTAGAGATTTCGGTTGATCCATTGGATAGACCCTTGCACTTGGAGACTTCTACCAGAGATAACTCAATGATCACACAGTTATACTGATAATGTGACATTACTCTTGGAGGCAAGAGTTTCTATTGGGATCTCTTTATAGAAACGATAGTGCCTTATGACTTCATTTTAGGTATGGACTAGCTATCTATAGCTCATTTCCAGATCAACTATTTCAGGTGGATGATGTGGTGTGTCCATAATGATGGGACTATGTTTTGCTTTACGGATAAAATGGAAGACCATGTACCAAAGGATAGAGTCGTTTATATTAGGGTGCATCCAATTACTCAACAATTGGATATAATAATCCATGGTTCAGTTGATGTTATGAGTTTCCAATTCCCTACAGTGGTGGTGGAGTATGAGGACTTATTTCTAGAGGATGTTCTAGGCTTACCTCCCCTCTGAGAGATAGACTTCTACATTTATCTACATCCATTTATGACCCTGATATATATTCCATCATATCATATGAATTTATAAGAGCTTCATGAGCTGAGGGTGCAGTTAGAGGACTTTTAAAGGAAGGGATTTGTTATAACCACCGTTTGACCCTAGGATTCCCTAGTCTTGTTCATTAAGAATGAGGGAGGGAGCTTGTGGTTGTGTATGGATTAACATCGCCTAAAATAGGTGATGATAAAGGAAAAAATTTAAATAGCAAGAATTTATGACCTCTTTGACCATTTGAGAGGGGTGTGATGGTTATCGAAGGTTAACCCTAAGGCACACTATCCCCAGTAGCGAGTACGAGACAAGGATATACCAAAGTAAAAATTTAGATGTCACTATGGTCACTATAAGTAGTTTATGATGCCCTTTGGTGTGATGAACACCCTAGTAGTGTTCATGGGACTCATGGAATATATCTTTCATCCCTTCTTGGACCAGTTCATGGTAGTCTTCATCGATGATATCCCAGTGTACTCATCATATGAGGAGGAGCACATGATACACTTGATTATTGTTCTAAACATACTTTGAGAGCACCAAGTTTATGTGAAGATCTTAAAGAAAAAATTCTAGATTCAGGAATTTCACATTTTGAGGTATGTTACATCAGTATATAGTGTGGCAGTAGACCCGACAAAGGATGAGGCAGTGTTAGCTTTAGAGTCACCCACGATTCTGATGGAGGTGTAGAGCTTCCTTGGGTTTCAAGGCTATTATTGGAGATTGATACCTGAATTATCTATGATATAATTCCCTATGACATCTTCAATCCGAATGGGGTAGCCTTTTGTGTGGATGAAGAGGTGAAGTTGGATTTTCAGGAGTTGAGGTAGAGATTAAAGAGAGCTCCAATATTTAGATTTCCAGATGAGGGTTTTGAGTATGTAATGTTCTATTATTCATCAGGAACCAGTCTTGGTTGTGTTCTAATAAAGAGGTGGGAGATTATTTCCTATGGTTTATGTAAGTTGAGAGAACATGGTCAGAACTTTGTGACCCAAGATATTGAGTTAATGGTAGTAGTCTTTGCACTAAATATTTAGCATCACTACTGAATGGGTGAGAAGTTTATCATGTATTATGACAAAAAGTGTCTCAAGTATATCTTCTCTAAGAAAGATCTTAACTTGATATAGAGAAGATGGCTATAGTTCATCTAGGATCATGACTTTGAGATTGTTTATACACTTGGGAAGGGGAATGTGGTAGAAGATCCTCTCAGTAGGAGATCTTGTTCGTAGTTGCTGAGTAAGGTGTCAGGGTAGTTTTCCTCATTGTAGTTATATTTTTAGATATATATAGAGAAGCTTAACTAGAGTAGATAGCTATTACCCCTCCTGTTTTATAGTGAGTTACAGATTTAGATCTTGTGAATTCAAACTATTTGACCCTACATACTTAGATATACACCAAACATGATCCTGATGGATCTTTTGAAAGTAGGGAGCATATCGTTCTTTTTAGAGGAGGCTGATGATATTAGAGATGTTGTAGGAGGAGGTAAAAAGAGAGTTTCATACATATCCTTTGGTAGTACATCTAAGTGTTAAAAATATATACCAGGGCCTCCATCATCAATTTTGGTTGTCATCAATGAATAAGGCAGTTGTAAATTCAATATCTTGATGCCTTACTTGTCAGTATGTGAAGGATGAGAACCAAGTTCTAGAAGGTTTATCTCAATACCTTGAGGTGACATAGTAGAAGTGGGATGATATATCCATGGACTTTATAATGGTGTTACCATGTATGTCAAGGGGACATGATTCCATCTATTTGATCATAAAATAACTCACCAAGTCGGCCCACTTCCAAGATATCTGAGAGCAGAGTTTCTTAGAGATCTTGGGATGCCTCTACATGCAGGAGATAGTCTAATTCCATGGTGTTCCCTTAATGATCATTTATGACTATGATACTCACTCCAAATATTATATATAGAAGGTATTGTCGGAATATTTTAGGAATAATTTGTGTTTGAGTAAGGATTTTCACCCTAGAATGATGACCAGACTGAACAAATCATTCAGGTTATGGAGGAAATGATGCAAGATTTCATGTTGGACTTTGGTCTTAGTTAAAAGGTTGACCTTCCCTTGGTGTAGTTATCATACACCAATAGCTACCATTCCACCATCATTATTCCACCATTCTAGGCCTTGTACGAGTGACACTTCAGGTTACCACTTTTTTGGACCAACCCGAGAGAGTCAGAATTTATGGGAATATAGTTGGTGTGAGCCACTACTGAGGAGGTGAAGAGAATTCTGGAGTAGAAGAGGACTAAACATAGCCATTATAAGTCTAATATGGACCAACGATAGAGGCCTTTAGAGTTTTAAAAGGGAGACTATGTGTTTCTATGGGTTTCACTTCGATATGGATTATGGAGATTTAGATGGGGTGGAAAGATAACTCTGAGGTTCATTGGACCTTTCTAGATATCGTGTAGAGTTGACGAGGTGGCATACTTCTTAGCTCTAACACCGCAATTTGATCAGGTACATGATGTATTCCATGTGTCACGACTGAGGAGGTATGTGAACAATTTATCATATGTTATTTAATTAGGTGATCTAGACAACAGGGATAAGGTTAACATTGTTGAGCACCCGGTAGAGATCAAGGATCGGTAACATCAGATCCATTATAGTAAATTGATTCCTTTAGTTCGTGTCCAGTAGAAAAATAGGAATCTTTTGGAGAGAAACTGGGAGTGGGAGAACGAGATGCAAGATTAGTACCCACATATTTTTCTATAGCCAAATATTTTGGATTTTTGGGATCTAAATCCCCAAGGTGGGGAGAATGAAATGACTCTATTTTTTCATGTATTATTTTTTGGATATTGCATGAATTATTTTTGAGACCAGGTTCTGAGATGGTTTGTGATTCCAAGGCCCTGTGTGCTCATATTAAATGTTTGACATATATTAAATAAATTAAATATCACACACATTAAGTTTTATTGAAAATTGGAATAAATTCTAAATGGAGGACCATATCAAAAATAATAGGGAACTGTTGATTTTAGAACGTAAGTTTTACCTTAGGGGAGACATAACCTTTGTCAGTATGGGTTATTTGTTTAAAATTCTTTGTAGGAATGGATAAAAAATAAATTAATAAAATTAATTTATTTAATCCATGATGACACAAAAACATAATAATATTCTTTAAATAAATGTTTATGGAAAATTTTCATGGTTAGATGCATAACCCTAAAAATTAACATGAGTAATTAGAGAGAAATGGAAGATCTCTGTTGGTGAATGACAACTGGATCAAGCTTCCACCATCAATGTGCAATGGAATTATAGGATCTCACAAAATATTACAACACATATTCATTATTCATCAACAATCAACAAAAATAGTGTTAGGATGTTGTTTTTCTTATATTTATCCCCATTTTATGATTCCTATGAGGAACACGAATCAATCAACTAATGAATTTATTCACGGATTCTGTTTATTGTGGGTGTGCATTAGATTATCTATGAATTGAGGGAAATTTATTTATGATGATTTATTTATATATTTTTTCATCATTATAAAGGAAAATAATTGAGGCCAACATGAACATTGGCTAAGGTTCACTCCTCATGTTTGGGATTATGATTTTTTTTACATATCTTCGTTCATCGTGAGAAACTTTCTCAGCTAGTAGTTCAAAAAATACAAAGAAATTGAACATTTTTCACTAGTTTCTTGGCTTAATGATTTGATAACAAAGGTCTAGGCTCGGTATGACATGGATATTGTGCGATGATAGAATCATTAGTGTATTAGATAGATTTTTGATACCTGATATCATGTTCTTTGAAGCATGATAATGGTTGACATGATCGATCATATTTAAAATGGATTCAAAGGTTGGAATATGATGTTTGAGGATTAAAAGTCTCAACTGATGTTATTCCTTGGTTTCCAGCATGGGGATGACCTGATTGAAGAATATAGGTGCAGACAATGGCATAGGATCCATATCTAGAATTGTGGTGAAATTCTGCATTACATCGAGTGTATTGCAGATCTACACACTGTGTGGGATACTCACAAGGGTGACTAGGGTTTCCAGATAAAGTTAAGTATCACACAGTGTGTGACTTTATCACACATAATGTGACACTTATTAGTTTCCTCAGTGTGTACCTCAGAGGGTAAACAAACATGACCAAGAGTACAAACCAGGGACATGCCATTTACTTTGACACAAACACATCAATAACAGGTGTACATGGGAATAACCATATACTTGGACATGGTCAGAAATACATGGGCATTGGAACATCATGTACATTGAAACATACATGGTAATGGGTTTTTTTATATGGTAAGGACCTGATACCAAATTTACACACCGTATACTGATAGTTCGTGCGACACACTCTTTCAAAGAATGATTAGATCCCTTATCCTCTTCTGCTTGGACAAGTTTCTTTAAGGTGTGTACTATATACCCCATGAGTGTTATTATGAAATCACATCCTACACATTGTATAGTGATCCCTTAATCATGAATTCTTGGATAAAGTTGTTGTAATCCTTATGTGAGGACTGAAGTGAGATCCTCTATCATTTATTTCACTAAGTGGAGTTCTTAGTATCATCGTAACCAACACTACGTGAGTGAAAATACTCTACTTAGAAGGTTATTAGAGATTGAGTTGTTAGTATACTCCATGGAAATGGGTGTGATACTCATATATGTATCTTATCTCTTCATACTTCTAGCACATCCTTCCTATTATAAGACCCAATAAGCACGACCTCTTGAATGGACGTCATCAGTGTTATCTGGCTCATGGAGTGTGTTCTCCTAGATGACAGTTATGTGGAACCTTCTAGTAGAAATTCTAGGCTAGTATTATGGTTGTGACTTTACCTTGAGATCGTGTTTCATTGTTGAGTATATCTGTATATTCTTATTATATGTGTTATAGACATATGCCTATATAGAGTAGACTGTTATTCTTGTTGTTATGTTCTTTGTGGTTTTAGGGTGTCCTGATGGGTATTATTATTCACACCCATAAATGGTATTTTCCCACATGTTTCATGTCTTGTGTAGACAATTGACATTTTTATGAAGTCCTAGAGGGACCAGGATAAGGCAGTGCTTAGTGATCCAGACAAACCGAGGTGTGTTCCTATAGTTATCTTGACAGCAGACCCCATTTATACTTTCAAGTTGGAATTGTTTTCAGACTCTTGGTAGTGGACTTGTATGTGGACTTTATTTATACTTTTCATTTACTTCTTTTCATACTCTAGTTATTGGATTTAGATTTATTCATGCATGGTTTGTGATTTGTTTTACATTTCATCATTTTATGTTCTTGGAGATGCATGGGTGTATATGTACTTTAGGCTAAGACCTACCATGTTATTGATATTACTACTTGGTGTTAGCCACCAACCCTTAGCCTATTGGATATGAGATTGGAGAATTATGGAACATGATCTATTGGGATGGCTCGTGACTTTAAGTACTAAATTTTTTGAAATAATGTTTTTTAGGAAAACTGATTTTTTTATTCCATTGGAAATATTTTCTTCTATTTCCATGTATTATTTTAAATGTTTTAATTCACCAACCAAAGATGATAAAACATCCGGAAAAATATATTAAAAGAATAAATTTATAAAATTAACAACACAAAATATTTTCTTAAAATATGATATTTTTAATGAAAATAATCATCTGAAAATATGTGGTGGTTATGGTCATGATAATTACAAAAATTAATCCTAAAACATAATAATTACATTAAAAATTTTCTTTTTTAAGATGAAAGTGTAGTTATGGAACAACACTTTTAAAATTTGAGACAATATATATTTATAAAAGGAAAAATAAGTGCCAACGACTATAAAAGTTATCCACTTATATTGGGACATAATTATTTTCATTTAGATTTTTAATCTTCAAGTAAAACCTATTAGACATCATCCATGACCTATTTAATTTTCATTTATTAATTAATAAAATCTTGTAACATTAAATATTTAAGATTAAAGAACTAATATAATAAAATAAAGCTTATTAATTCATTAAAACCTGAAAAATTTCATGAAGCTCACCTAGTAAAGAGAATAAAAAATATACTTTGGATTCACGTGTAAATAATACACAAAACATAAAGTGTCCACTAAAATATAAAAAATTTAGCATAAATGAAATTATAATGATTAACATTTCATAATTATAAAAGTCTTATTACTTTTCAAGTAATTAAAGAAACTAAAAATAAATATATTTATTTTCCTATCTTTATGATATTTATTTAACTCTGTAAGTCTTCATTTGGTATTTTATAACCATTGAAATGTATTTTAGATCCATAAAACTATAAAATAATGTGTATTAATTTTGTATGAAAAAGTATTTCATATACCTAATTAGGTTAGTAATAAATTAAATTTCTCTAAATTTTATTTACTTAATGAAAGGTAAATTAAAATTAAAATTTACTAACACGGAAAAAAATTACAACATGGGTGTAGAGAGATACTTTCCAATAAAAACATATAAGATGAATTATTTAAATATTCCTAAAATATATTATATCCAATATATGTTAGTACTCATCAAAAACCCATAAAAATTGTCTAATAAAAAATAATTCACATATAATTTGGATAACATTTGAGAAACTATAGATGTATTTTAACATTCTAGTTCCCAAAAAAATTTATTTACAATAATTCTTTAAATTTATGATAATAATATATAATATAAATGTAATAAAACATTAAAATTAATCTTAAATCAAACTTTAATAATTTTTTTACTAATAAATCATACCTCATATGTCAAATGATGAAAGTTATAGTGGCCAGAGTAAAAACTAACCCATACTCTATCCAACTATGGCCACCTCCTCAGTACGGAATTACATTAGAGTAGTTGGATCAATGATTTAATATATAATATTATGATGAAAATAATTTCCTAGAATATATACGATTACATATTATATAATTTTTAAATGGGTACATAATCATGAAACTCATAATATATAGTTGAGTTTGAATGGAGTGGTGAAGGATCTATATAGGAAGGCTATTTAATATTTTTATTTCCACAAAAATAGACTCTATAAATGATTAAATTTTTTCATTAATTAAAAAATTAATACATTTAAACTCAACATTAATGAAATATTTTTTCCCTTGTAGTTATCTTATCTTAATTCCATACTTGGAAATCTAAAAAATTATGATACTAACATCGATCTCATATCCACTTACACAGATGAAGTGATCATATCTACATAAAGTAATCATAATAATTTTCATATAACCCTAAAAGATAAAGGTTTCTTGAATATATCTACCCAAATGTGTTTATTTAAATAATATTTATAAAAATTATACTTGATTGATGAGTTTATAAAACCTTAATATTTCAGAAAAATAATAATTAATTTCTTATAATCATATCAGTTACTTATTCTGATGGATGAATAAAAAACATTTTTTATAATAATTTACATTTACCCTTTTTAATGGTGATTTGGGGGATATAGTGGATAAAAATAATAATCTTGATATCCCCTTGTATATTTATATCTTAATTATTAAAACTTTTCATTAGTTAGTTTTCCTCAAGTAAAGCATTCCCTCCACGTGATAAAGTATGAGGGTTCAAATTTTTTAACTTGATCTTGTATTGAAATATCTTAGATGGATTTTATATAATATTAAATGAAAAATTCATTAATTAATTAATTAATAATATTAAAATTTAATTTTATAAAAAAATACCATAAAATAAAGGTTTCCTTCTATTGTTGGGTGATAGAATTATTCCATGTCTCTATATCTAAAAACCATTTTAGAGGTATGGATTTTATTCTTTATCATAATTAAAATATAAATTAAAATTTGATTTTAAATCCCTCTATATATGTTTTACAAAATGAATACACCTCTTATTAACTACTTTCATATTGGGAAAGTTGAATTACATCTTTATTGGAATAGATCAAATATTAGTCATATGAAATATATGATATTTGGAGCTTTGTAAAAAATAAATTAGTTGATATTTTTTGTCACTATGAACTCCCACAAATGTTTTTTTCATCATCTAGTCAACACTCCTTCAATCAAGATAGAATATTTTAATATTACCGCAACTCTGTATGGATATTAAACTCCTAAACTATTTCATATTTGGGATTATTGGGTTTTTTATCATCGAATTCAATTTGAAATTTATACATCTTTCCTTGAGTAAAGGTTTTTTTGGTAAATGTATAATCCCACATTTACTAAAATTGGGTATCATCTTCTATGGAGAAGAATAAAACTTCATAATAGTAGTATCACCAGTAGTACTACAAATAATTTTAACAAACATAAGTTTAATTTCATTAAATAATTTAATTTTTATAAATATAAATAAATATATATAAATAGATATACACATACCTTGATAAATGTTCCTTTTCACATGTGTCTGTAATTTACATAAATGTATTATAATTTAATACAATTCTATATACTAATATTTTATTAGAATGAAAATGATTTTTAATAGTGAAAATTTGGATCATTCCTAATATAAATTAAATTATATTTATTCTATAAAATATTAAAACTAAATAAAGGAACATTCCTAAAAACGATGAAGACAAAGAAATTTTAACATAAAAAGAATGATTTCATGCCTCTTCAACCAAAAAATTTGTAATTAGAACTGGTGAATATAAAATTTTATAAAACAATTGATGGATGTTCAACATCTATAGATTTAAATATCCAAGTCAAAAAGTAGTGTTTTATTTTTGTAAGTTAAAAAAATAATAAAAAATATCCATTTTTCTCAATAATTAAGAAAATAAATGAGTTTTTTTCATATCCTTTTTATGTGATAATTTATTATAGAAAAGGATCTATGGATATCACCATCATAATTATCCTTATGTAATTATTTTATAGATGAGGAAATAACATTCCTTGAAAAAAATAATAGAACGTTAATCATTAGATGTGTTAATAAAATAAAATATCTTTTTTTCATGTATCATAATGATAAATATTTCCTATTTTCAACTAAATGTTTTCAAATTAAGAGGTTTAAATATATAATCATCATTTTTAACATAATTTTTACTATTAACCTAGTTACACTTAGACATTAGAACTCATGATTTAGTATCATAAGTTTTATATATATCCTCAAAAACTCCAAAATATGATGTTGATGCATAAATTCATCATTCATATTTATTACTATTTTAAATAGTACTCTTGTTGTCTAATTGTTTTGGAAAAAATGTATAAACATTAATGTAAAAAAACATGTGATCACATTAATATATTTTCCCCCAGCTAACCAATTCAAGGTTTCTGATGTAGATGAATCAGTGATGATATTATATTTAAACAATGAAATAAATGTATTTTAATTCTCATTCATCAACCAATTTTAATTTATTTTTAGATATCAAACTTTAAATATAGTAATATGTGATGATATATATATATGGTTAAATATCATGTGGGTTGTTCAAATTTTATAAATTTTCTTATATCACTACTTTATAAGAAAATAAAGTTCATTTTAAGACATTGATCCCCTTACCTTCAGTATCAAAAACTAGTTATCAAAGAATAGGGAGGATAATATTCTCCACTTCAAAAAAATAGTCAGTGAAAAACTCAACCACCTAATTCGATATATATTTTTGAATAATAGAGTCCTTTGTTGAATGAATATTTTTAATATGTACCTTAAAAATTTTCATATATCATTCTAAAGGATACATCAAATTTAAATACACAGGAACACATAACCTTACCTATTATACCAAATGAATCACAAGATAAACCATTATATCAACAAAAATATTTAATAAAAACACTAATTCAATTGAAAAAATATTAGGATAGATTTATTATCCAATTAATTTATTAAATTTGGATCTAAAACTTTACTGTAAATGAAAATGAAAAAGTATCACAACATGATGATGGAATTTCTAATAAGAATTAATAATATTCTATACAGTGAACCCTATAGTATTTGTTTCATCAATACATTACAATCATGATATTTAATTTCTATTAACTACAAATCCTTTTAGGACACTAAATTTTTCACATTTTAAGAATACCCACTAGATACTTTATTACCATGAAGAAATTGAAATAAATCTATCACATTTTACTCTTTCTTAATATGCGATAAGATAGAGGTAAATATGTTCATTTTCATTTCATAGTGGGAGATAACTCTAAATTTATTCCCAAATATATTAATTTTAATATTGCAAGAAATATATCTTTTTTTATTTTATTTTATATCAAAAAAAAATTCAATAAAATTGTTGAATATATTTTTCTTAATATACATAGCACCAATATTATGTTTTATCTCTAAAAATATCTAACATTTTAGATTGGTTAATATTGATCATTTCATCCATTTATTTTTTTGATTATGTGCACATTATATCTTCGTTAATGTGTCATCGATTATTTTCACCTTGTCATAATATTCACCGATTAAAAAATATTATGAAGGAAATCATAATCTTGTAAACTATTTAATAACTTTATTAATATTTAATAGGGTTTATTTATTCCCAAAAATCTATGAAAACCTAGGTACACTATATTTATCCCATTCTATAATTGATTCTATGAAGTTCCTTCCTCATAAATTGGATAAGATTTATGTCTCTTAACATTGTATCTTTATTACTTTTCATATGCAGTAAATTTGATTATAGTAAACATCGCCATAATAAGAAAAATAAAATACTCTTTATTATATACATCAAACAATTTAACACCTAAAACCAATATAAATATTAAATCATCAACCAATGGTGACATATAATCTTTAAAATAATTTCCAGGAGGTCTTGGTTGAAAAAATCATCATTCTCATCATAACATATTTTTTGTCATATATATATGTAGGGATAGGTTGTAAATTACCATAATTACAATTCTTAAACAATATTAGATACTAAGGCTATTATTTAGATTCATTCACTCGATGAATATTCTCATTTTTATATTTATACATACATTTAAAAAATCATGAAATTAGTACCAAATCACTTCCATTATTCTAAATCAGCAGAGTGACAGATGTTTCTATTAAATATTTGATCATCTGAATTCTACCTCAAAAAATTTGAATCATTTGAATTTTAAAATAAATTATTCAAATTAGAATCGTTTATAGTATATTCTATTTCCTTAGCAATAGTTTTGGTATTCATCCTTAGGAATGAATCATATTTGGATCTCTCATCTATTTAATATCATGATTTACCTTATTTAGGTCATTTTGATAAACCTTAATATTCCTTTCTACGGAGCTCATTGTAATTGGGGAAGTAAGTATTTTTCTTTCACACTAGTCCCATTGGATGTCAAGAACCAATCCAAGATACCCTAAATCTGACCACCTAATCTAGCTTATGGAAATTCCTTAAGTTAATTCTCAGTCCCCATAGACTGGTAACTAGTGAATGGGAATTAAAGAATCACATAGGGTGACTTATTTCTTAAATTCAACACAGTAAGATACACAAAAAAATCAATAATTTAGAAGGGTAGGTTTCTAGATCATATGTTTAAAAAACATAACATTTCCAAATATTTGAAACAAACCAAGAAATGAGAAACCCAAAATAAACATATATCCAAATATATATGACATAGAAGATATAAAAAAATAATGAAATTTCTAGGAATATAAGGTATCTTAGATGGATGACATAGATTCAGTATAATAAAAATTTAAAAATAAAATACCAAAAGTGAAAAATGATATCATCATGTACCATGCTCATACTCCAACGTCATCACCAAGATCGTACCATGAGAGACTTGAGGAACATAATCTCACATGATGACCCATCTAAAGACATGAACCAGAACATAACCTAAAATATATATATGTGTGTTAAAGAATCTTGGTTGGTATCCTCCCCACAGTAAATGCATAATATTTAAAACAAAAAACCATTATTTCTATTTTTAAAATATATCTCCAAAAGTAATCATTCCATTTTACATAAAATAAATCACATGTATCCCCCAAATAAATCCATTCTTGTATAAATAAATTATTTACCCATTTAAACTAATGTTAATATTTGAAAGATTTTAGGAGTATAAGGAAAATTAAATAAAGTAAATCCTCTCAATAAAAAACCTTCTAATAACTATTTTTAATAAAAATAAATAAGGATAACCCATGTTTTAAATTAATTTAAATTATAAACAAAAGAATAAAACCAAAAACTCTAAAGTATACACATATGAAAACTAAAAGTAAAAAATATATAAGAAACCCATATAAAAGAGAATAAATGACTAAATATAATCATTAATAACATCCACTAAAATAAGTTTAATAAAACATAAACTTTGAAATATAATGATAATATAAGACTGAATCAAAATTTAAAAACATCATAGAAAATATATAGAAATTGAACCATCGTTTGGGGAGTGTCCCTAAGAATTAGCGTCAATGGAACCTAGGAACCTCTACCATCTTAGTGATTAAAAAAATCATAACTATCTATGATCAATCTCTAGGTAAAGTACTATAAATTCCTATAGGAAGAGGCCTACCAAGAAAGTGACACCCTAGTAAATATCACTAAGATATTTAGTTATTGTAGAATAGTTCAAAATAAGGTATGGTAAACCAGGCCAAGAAGTATTTTCTTGTAATTACCTACGCATGTTCATAGGATCACATTATCAACAAAAAGTTAAGTGGGTGTATAATAGAGAATCAATATTTTAAAAAATTAATAATTTATAAAACACCTCTCACTACCTCTCAAATCCATTCTGATCCATGTAACCTCATTTTTTATAAAAAATAGCATACTTGATGAAACCATAAATCTTAAAAAATAGTAAATTAGTATGACACCCAAACCATTTTTATAAACTTAAAAATTAGTCTTAATACCTCTTGAGAACATTAAAATTTTCCAATATGGCCCTAAAATATTTTAACCAAGGTTTAAAACAAATAAATATCCTTTTTTAAAACCAACCTGATCTAACACTTTGAACCAATAATTTTAAAAAAAATGAAATTTGATATCACAATTAACAAAAATAAAAAACTTATTAGGGACCCAAACCACCATTTTACACATCAATACATGCCATAAAAATAAAACCAAATAAAAAACATCATAATACAACAACCATAGAACACAAATATTCATCAACAATCAAATAAAACTTGAATATACCCAAAACCAACTTGAATTATTATGTTATTACCCTTATAAAAAATTTCAAATTAATTTTTTATCTTTTATATCCATCTAAAACATAAATTTTTTTAAGTAAATCCTAGAGCCATTTTATCCAATAACTAAAGGATTTTAGAAATCGGTTTCAACTAAACATTGTGAAATTCCTAATAAATTGCTTTTTGAATGTTTTAAAAATCAATAGAAATAGGAATAATATATAATAATTACTCAAAATTTATAAAATATAAACAATTAATTATTTGATATTTGGTAATAAAGAAAATTCTTTTTGTTAAAAGAGTAATGCATAGAGAAAACTACCAAAAAATAATAGAAACATTTTACATTGGATGAACATCACTATATGTGGTATCAAGATGAGATTCATAATAACTAAAAATCAAAAACACTAGTTAAAATTACCCCCATCCATCTTTGTTTTGACTAGCATGGCATCATGAGGGGTAAAGAGGAAGAAAATATAAGGAAGGAAGATGGAGAGTAGAAGGAGAAAATAAAGTGAGTATAACCTTATAGAAACACCATTGAACTATAAATAGGGGCCAATAAATCCATGGGTTGAGGGGAGGGTCATGAATAAGGTCATTTTTCTAGCTAAAGAAAAATGTGGGGTGTAAGAGACCTAATTTGATTTTAAGTTATTATGGGTTAGAGGGGTTTCCAAAAAATTTAATGTCTTTCAAGGGAACATTGTGGCATGACACTTTTGTTGAGACATTAAAACCTTCATACCTTGCATGGTCGCGGTGTGATTCCCAACGTTACAGTGTGACAACACTCCTTATAAATCTCAAGAAATTCTTCTTAGGGGCACATCATAGTGTAATGCATCATGTAACGATGTGATAGCCCACAATATATAAATCTCAAGATTTACAGAATTGTAGGTCATGGAACAACTTTCTTAGGTTATGACATGACTATATTTAGTCTTAATTATAGATTTCCAAAGACCTAAAAAACTCCTAGGAATCAAATAAATAATATAATATTGGGATAAACCCTAATAAGTAAAATAAATTACTCAAGAGGGTAAGGTTGGGGTGTGAAATATCTCACCACCATACCACTTTCTTCCCCCAAAATTTTATTGGATTGATATAAAATATTTGAAATGAATAATTCAAACCAAAAAGGAATAAATTATCACTATCAAACCTCTAAATAATATAAGAACAAAAAAATATAGTGAATAAAAACTGATCTCTAAAACTATAACAATTATCTCATTTTTTATAGGAAATTATCAAATTTTGATAGATAAATTAGGTATTCCTGTAATATAAGGGAAACACTAATATATTTTACTAATAAGATTCAGGTTTTCTGGAATAATAATATGGAAAAAACTTACATTTTAATCAAATAAATCCAAATAGGATACCCAATAAATGAAGTGTCCTTAATCTAATAGAATCAATCATTTATTTCTTTTAATAATTTCATGATTTAGAATAACGAAAATAAAAATCCATTTATCATCAATATAAAAGGATAGAACACAAGATAAGGGGATATGATAGAAAATTAAGAATAACACCATGACTAGTTCTATCAAGAAACTACTTAGATCTATTTTATAATACCTCAATTCACAGATCTCTCAAAAATGACTTAACCGATCACAAAGGTAATAGGTCATAAAAAAGTAAGCAAGGGTCCACTAATCAAGGGATATAAATATTAATTATAACATCATGGCCTTGTTGATTATTTCATCATAAAAATAAAAAATAAAATAAAACATTCTTATACTAAGTCCATGAACAAAGTCTATGAATGATAAATGAATACCATGTTAAGATTTCTTAGGTAAAGATATAAAATTAAAAAAGTTGTTCACCCTACCACTCCAACCAGAGTATGGTCAGGTCCAAAAACTGAAAGAAACTACACTCAATCCGTTAGATAAACCAATATAATAAAACACCAAGGTAAAAACACCACATTACCTATTGATACATTTCTTGGATGGGTACATTAAATAAAAAAAGAAAACACAAGACTCATTCAACATAATAAAAATTGTAAATCACTCTCAAACTAATATAAATATCAATTATAAACAACTATCTAAGAGAATAAATTACAAAATACCACTCAAGAAAATAAAAATTCTAAAAAATCTAAAAATTTACTTTTAAACAATTTAATATTATAATTTTGAATCACTCACTTACATTTTAAAATCCAAAAACTCCACTTGATAATTAATTTAAAACATAAATCATTGATATCAATAACACATTATACAACATCAAACTCATTTTTATCAAATTAATAAGTTTACTTTATAAATTTCAAAACCAAGATCTCAAAAATAAATATATGATTAAAAATACTAAAAAACACACAACTTCCCATTTGGAATTATTTTAAAATGAAACTTTGAATATTATATGTTAACTTTAAAATCATAAAATTACACACACAAAAATTAGTTTTAAAATTTTCATAAAACCTTACGTGAGATCATTATGTAATGTTAAAACAAAAAATTTATTTCAACCATCTTAGGAACCATTATTTATTAATTAAAAGATTAAATTTTACCATTTTAAACCAATTTTCAATTTTAATGTCTTAAAAAAATCAATGAAATATTGTAAATACATCATAAAATATTTTTTAAATGGGATTAGTTTCCATGAAAGACTTAGAAAAATGGTTTTTTGGACCATGTTCTAAATATAAAAGGGAAAGTGAGAGTTCTATATAACTATATACATATTCACCACTATTTTCTGAAAAAACAAAGCCATCGGTCACTTCTCCCATTTTCATCACAAAATAAGAAAAACCATAAAATATAATCATTATAAAAAGAATGTTAAAAATATGAGACACCTAACCTGACATCCCATTCTAACACAAGGTTCAGAATGAGTAAGAAGAATCTAGAATCTTCATAGACCAACCTATCAAAGTTTGATAGTCCTATCTCCATTTTACTATTATTCCTCAAATAAAAAAGGGAACCCTAATATAAATATCTCATGAACTAACTCAGGATACCCCTAATATGGGCACCCAATCTATCCTGTCACGACCCATCCTCGAGACCCGTGCTGTGACTACCCCAAGCCTGCCTCCCATAGGCCAGGGTCTGGAGACTAGCACCAAGGCGTAAATCCCGAAAAAAAAGGAGAAGGCATTGCCTTTATAAAGTAAACAAACACCACAAAGTAAGTAAACAAAAGTAAACACTAAGAAAAACTGGGTACAAAAAAGTAGTGTGGAAAAGTAAGTGGGCCAGAATAGAAACCCAAACTGGAAGTAAAGTACAACTGGAAAGGAAATACAGCAACTGAAAGTAAAGCAACAATGTCGATCCATCCACTGGAAGTCCCACCTAAAGGGTGGGTACAAATAGCCTCCTCAGCTCCTCAGGTCCAGTCGTCCGCTCCGTGTACGTCCCGCCCAGTGGTCCACCTCCAGGTACCGACTTTCTCCACAAGCCTCAACCACGATCAGCGATGTCCATCGTCTGCATCCAACACAATGTAGTTTGGGCATAGCCCGTGTAGGGGTGAGTATACGCTACTCAGTAGGGACCCCAAGACCCCCTAAGGTCTCCCAAAATCCACAAAGGGTAATCCATAAAGGAAAAATACAATCACGAAGTAACATCCAACACTACTTAGGTATATGCCCATACATATACCTAAGTCATCAATTCCAGTTTGGCTCTAACATCCGAGCCCAAGTTCGATCACATCCACACAGGATAACACAACACAATCCACATAGGAGAGCAAGTCAATCATATCAAAGATAATGATTGGAAGTCAAGACTCAGCTCACATAGGTATACCTCTTCGGTGATAGAGATGATCAGATATAGCCACTGATTCATCTAAGCTGGGACCCACATAGGATTCTAAACCAGCTACTCTTCCAGACCCACATAGGATAGCAAGAACAGAGTCAGACACTGCCAGACCCACGTAGGGTACAAGAATAGTAGTCATTTTTGTTGAACCCACATAGGATTTCAGTACGGTCTTCATCGCTGCCGAACCCACATAGGATTTCAGTGCAGTCTTCATCTCCATCGAACCCACATAGGATTTCAGTATGGTCTTCATTGTTGCCGAACCCACATAGGATTTCAGTGCAGTCTTCATCTCCATCGAACCCACATAGGATTTCAGTACAGTCTTCATCGTCACAGTCGCAGCCAGCTCTAGGGTTCCCGCACACATCATGCTCGTTCCGGGAGGGTCCGCTCCACGATCCAAGGAGTCAATACATCAACTGACACGTAGTCTAGATTTGATGTATCTCAAAGTTCCGTCTCGACAAGAGGAACTCAACGTGACAGAGGGAGCGTCAATTGGACGCCCGGTCTGAGAGTTATTGGCCTTTTCGTTCCAGGGGTCCGATTGGTTTTTAAATCAAAACCAACCCGACTGCACTCCAAATGCATCCAAACCTTGAGCGGAGTAAGACAAAAGGTCTGTCTCACTAAGAGGAAACCAAAAAAGTCGACGGCACGTCAATCGGACGTCCGGAGCTCAAGTTATAAGCATTTTTGCTCCGAGGGCCCGTTTGGTTTTGTGTTCGAACCAACCCTGTCATGCCCAAAGTTCTCCCAAACTTTGAGTGTAATATACCAAAACGACCATCTCAATCCAAGGATATCTACACAACTGAAAATGCGTCGATTGGAGGTCTGTAGCCCAAGTTATGGGCAAAAGACCTAAAATTTCCGAAAAGGGGGGCCTGGGCCCGGTCCGACCCGGCCCAACCCCCCCCCCCCCCCCCCCCCGGGGTCGACCCGAACTAGGTTGACCCGACCCGGGTTTGGGTCCAACCCGACTGGGCGCGGCCCGGCACGGCCGGCGTGGCGCGGCCCGGCCTGGGTGGCCCGGCCCGGTGCAGCCAGTCCAGCCCGGGGCGGCTCGGCGCTTGCCGAGTGGTCGCGCAAAGGGGGCAGCTTCCCCCTTGATTTCCACTTCGGCCCCCGTGAGGGGGCCGTTCCTTACCAGAGGACATGGCCCAGCGCCGCGTGCCCCCCCCCCCTTCGGTCCCGCGCGGCCGTAAGACCAGCCGCTTGCCGCCACGGCTTCAGCCGTGGCGGTCCTTCCCGGCGGCGCCACCGCCTCTGGCCTCCGGCGGGGTCTGTCGCGAACCACCAGACGCGCTCCTATGGTCCGTTTTGCCTACCGTCTTCGCCAACGGTCCTCCCAGGACCGGCCCTTCACTACGAAGTCCTCATAACGCCTTTCCGGCCTGCTTCGTCATCGCCCGTCGATCCGCACACCAAGAACAAAGAAACTGTGGGTTCGGACTTGTTCATTGGTCCACACCCACCCCGTTAGCAGTTCAAACGACTTCCGACAATTAAACACATGTAGAGGATATAATTCACATAGATTTAATTAAACCAAACCTCCTACCTCTAGCGGTTGATGATCGAAGATTGTCACGGGAGAAGGAACGTCGTGGAAGAAGCGTCGCAGAAGGAGGATCGTCGACGTCGCAGAAGGAGGATCGTCGGCGTCGCAGTACACGGCGTCGCGTCATCGATCTCCGAGGGTTCGGCGTTCTTCGTCGCCCTTCGTCGGAGTTCGTCGTTCTTGGTCGGAGACGGTGCGTTCTGCATGTTCTACGTATTCTTCAACGAAGAAGGTAAAGATTCAAGGCTTGAGTTATTCCTCTCCCAATTCCTCTCTCACAACGAAACAACCACTTAATAAAATAAGACTTTTCCTTATTTTATTTCCCATGCCAACTATTTTGAAATTCAAAACAGATCACGATTTAATTAATGAGTGTTCACTAATTAATGAGGAGTTTTAAAATTTAATTAAACGCGAGAGTTGACTTGGCATTTAAAAAGGGGGGTACGGGTGAGTTACCATATTAAATGCACGTGGAAGGTAAAAGGAAATAAAGGGGTGGGGCTCGTGTGGGCCCCACCTCACTAATATCCTACCTAGGAGTTATGGTATTAGTGGGTCACACTCCAACCATCAAGCTTAGGGTTAATCTACCTTCAATAAAAATAAAATTCGGTTGCACAAAATTTTATTTTATTCTTTATTTAATCCCAAAATTTAATAACCTCACCCGAGAAAACGCAACTCCGGAAAAGGTGTTCTTAAGTAATTACCAGCGCTACGATTCCATCAGTGCCCTCGGATTTAGATTTAGAGCACTGGTTCAAAAGTTAGGAAAATCCGCTCATTCGTTCACTGAACGTACCTGAGCCAAACTTCGGAAAATGATTCCAGACACACCGGGCCCCGAAATCAGGTGCCGTCAGAAACTGCGTTCTTGTAAAATTTCCAAGAAAATTAAAAAAAATCCTTGAATTTTACGAGTCTTTACATAGCCCATGGAAATTCTTGAAGATAATTCTATATCCTCAAAGGCTGGAAAAAAGTTCATAGGCATCAATGAATCACAATGGAAAATGATTTCACATAATGAATGCAAAAATTAATACAATGTAAACCTTAAAATAATCTATAATGAATCATTTATAGAATGGAAATCCATGAAATCTAAGTATATAGTTTCAAAAATATTAAACAAAAAAAAGACATAGGTAAAAATAAACATCCTACCACATCTATATAAAATGTATCATATGAAATCAATCAAGGTAATGTACAGTAATACAAGGAAGTTGAGATGACCAACACATATGTGGTATAATAAAAAATGAAAATCTAAAATACCCAAAGGGAGTAAAGATCTCCTCATTACCTATATTCGTGGTTCAATATCATCACTATCTCATACCATGAGTTACTTGAGGAAGATAATCCCATAGGGGGAGTGGTTGAAAGAAACAAACAAGAAAAAAAAACTTTAAATTTATGTAGGCATGTGTACAAATCCCTCTAAGTATCCTCCCAAACCCCATGCATAATATTTAAAAGTAAAAAAATTATGCTAGTTTATAAATAAATCTTTGAAACAAATATTTCCATTATACTTAAAACAAATCACATGTAGTATAATTATAAATTAATTACATTCTAAAACAACTATTTTACTATTTAAAAAAAATCAAGTGTTAAAATATTTTAAGAAGAAAATGAAATTTAAATAAAGAAAAATATTTCAAGAAAAAATATAAAAAAATAAACAATTTTTAGAAAAAGAAAGATTTATGAGCCACTTTTTAACTTAATTTCAACTATAAAGAAAAGAATCAAAAAAAATCTAACTTGTAAACATATTATAAATAAAAGTAAATAGTAATAATAGTAACCCAATAAAAGGATAATGAAAGACATAATGTAAGTAATGATAACATACCCTAAAAAAGTGTATAAGAAAATTAGTAGTAAAAGAATAAAAAATTAAAATAGTAAACTTAAAGGAAACAAATTCAAAAATAATAAAATTAAAGAAAATAAAATTAAACCATGATCATGGGATTGTCCTTAAGAATTATATTCAAGGAAACCTAGGACCATATACCATCTTAATGACCAATAAAATCATAACCAACTATGTGTAATAAATAGAGATTGTATTCTCAATGATTAGTAGAAAAGGCCACCCAAGAAAGTGGAACCCTAATACATATCATGGAGATGTTTAATTAGTGTTATTGCATATTCTAAAGATAGGTATACCACACCATGTATATAATTAACATCCAAGTGTTCCCCAACCAACTTCCCAGGTTCCTATGATCATAAAAAATGAGGCGATCGTATAATCCAAAATAAAACCTGTAAAATATCTACAATATCTAAAACACACCTAACCTCTACTTAAAGACCTCCTTACCCAGGAAACCTTCTTTTTATTAACTATTTTATCCATTATAATACCATTAATCTCAAAACATATATAAAAAAGGAATAAACAAAAACCATTTACATAAAGTGTAAATCATGAGTTGATACCTCTTGAGAACATAAATTACAAAATCTAATAAAAGTTTTTCCAAATGGGTCTTGAATATTTAAAACAAGGTATAAAACATGAAAATATACTTTTTAAAACCAAAAATCATCTAAAAATTTTAAATAAAACATTTTAAAAAAATAAACTTAATTTCATAATAAACATAATTAAGAAACTCATTAAGTACCCAAAAAATCATTTAACAATCAATAAATATCATAAACATAAATCCATATGAAAACATCATAAGATAAAAAAAACTAGGAAAAATGATCACTAATCAAATCTCCCCTTGAAAATACCCATTTAATTTCAAAACAAAATTTAATTCATGAGTTATTAATATTATAAAATATTTCAATGTTTTTTATCACTAACATCCTTTTAAAACATGAATTTTATTAAGGAAAATCTTGAGACATTTAATCAAACACCATAACGGATTTAGAAATATATTTTAAATTCACATAAACTAAATGAAAATAAATTCCCATTTATAAGAAATTAAAATCAATGGAACTAAGATAAATATATACACATTACTCAACCATTATTAAATCTAAATCATATCTTAAAGGAAATTAGTAATGTAATCAATGTCTTTAAGTTTAAAGAAAAATTAAAGGAAAAAAACTAACTCAAACCAATAGAAATATGTTTCATTTAATTAAAATCACTAAAAGATGTCTCAATATGATATTTATAATACCAATAAATGAAATCCATAATTTATAATAATTCCCAACCATCTAGGGTTTTTCCACCATGGGTACATAATAAATAAATAAAAAGAAACTATAAGGGGGAAATATAGAGAGGGGAATGAGAAAATAAAGAGAATATAACCTTTGTGAAACCCCTTAGAATCAAGAAGAGGGGCCAATAAATCCATGGGGGAGGGGATAATCAATCCTGGGGTTTTCCTCAATTGTATTTAGAAAAATAGGGGAAACCTAATTTGGGTTTTAAGAAATTATTATAAAAAAGGTTATTTCATAAGATTAAATTTTGGATCAGGTAATATCATATAATGACACTTTTTCATGGTATAATATCCTTCATACACTATATGGTCATAGTGTTTCACCCTATTTCATGGTATGAAAACCCTCCCAACATAACTGAGGTAATTTTTTCTAGAGAAATGTCATAGTATGATGAATCAGGTCATAGTGTGATGATATAAAATCTAGAAATCTCAAGAATTTTATAATGGTTGGTCAAGGAAGGACCTCATTAAGTCAAAGAATAACTAAGTTCAATCTACAATGAGAATTTCTTGGTACCCTCAAAACTCATTAGAGGCCAATAAAAATAGGAAATCTGGGTAGAAACCTAATAAATAAAATAAAATCTTCATGTATGTAAGGTTAGGGTATGAAATCTTACTTAATATTTTTTTTCATCATCATTTGATTCGAGAAGACCATTTCCTTTAAAAAGTAAATATTTTTAAATTTCAAGTAGTTTAGTGAAACTATTTATGCTCTAAATATTTTATTCTTTTATTTTGACTAACATCATAACTACTTATAACACTATAAATTTTTTAGAACCTAAGAAAATTAGTTTTTCATCCTCCCTATAAAATTATTCAACAATTTTTTGTTTTTTCAATGGTTTTTATGCCTACATCATGAGTTAATTAATAAATAATATTTTATGTGTTATAATGATAATATTAATAAATATTAGATCTCAAATTCATTTTCATTTCACCATGCTAGATCTAGTATTTATAACTATGACTCAAACCATAGTAAATTAGATGGTCTTTGATTTATCTGGACTATAATTTTCTCTTATCCAAGAACTTCAAGAATGGATGGGAAAAAATTTCTATGATTTTAATATTCAAATTATCAAATTAAAAGAAATTGCCAAACCCTTTCTAATATTAAACCCATGTTCTCCATATATTGATCTAATTTTGATCCATTAATTATATAAAACAATATTTCATATTAAAAATACATTAAAATATTCAATCATATATATATATAAACATATATAGAAATATATAAATTTAAAAAATATATATTGAATTATATATAAACATATATACCTATAGATATATATATATATATAAGTCAATGAAATTATAAATTTAACCTATATAAATATTAATTTTAATAATAAATCTAAATTTTACTTAAGAAACCATCACCTAAAACCTAAAATTCAAAATTTCACTATAAAATTTTTAAAAAGATTCCATAATATATAATATGAATATTTTTTAATCCTATTAATATTCCTAAACCAAATCATTCTATAGTATTAAAAATTAATTAAAAAAGGAAATAAGTTGGAACAAATATAAAATAGAGATAACTGAAAATTAATATAATGGATTCTTGGGAGAGAATTAGGGAAGAGGGTGATAGAAAGGGGTTCAGGGAACTAGAATGTGTTTTATCACACATCAGAGTAAATTTTGTGAATTACTTTATTTAAATATTGGTTTTATATTCAATTTTTAAAGGCTAGGTATGAAATTTTTATGATATTAAAATATTTCGTAGTCACAAGGTTTTCACACAGCTAGTATATGATTTTTTTTTCTTGTAAAGTAGTAACCATGTAGATTTATATTACATGGGGAGTAACCCACTTTAATTTTAGTTAATTTTTATTAGTAAAAATGTAGATTAATAATATTTAGGTTATTAACCATGTGTCTTTATCATACATATTAGTGACCCCACGTGGTTAGTGCATGATTGGTTGAAATCTTGTGGATTAATATTATATGGGGTGAAGTTATATTTAGTATTCTTTATGTGGTAGGTGAATAATTTTGTGAACCATTTTTCCAAACCATGTGATAGTTCCAAGGTGACTCGATGGATTTCACATAGTTAATGCATGGTTTGGTAAACATTGTAGCAAAACCATGTGGACTGGCCACATTCTTAATTTTTTGAAATTATAGAAATACCCCTATTGATTTTGAACCCATTTTTGGGTTTCAATATCCATAATTTTCATATATAAGTTAAGAGTATCTCTATTTGAGTTCCACACTTCCTTTTTATGGTTTTTTGATCATCAAATCTATAATCTATCAAGGTTTTATTAGGTGAATCTTCTTTTTTATTTTACTCTCTTTGTTATCTTGCTTCTATATTATTATTATTTCTTATTACTTTACATGTGATTACATGGTGTTAAAAACTTTTCTTATTGTTTTATAAACCTTGGATTTCATAATGTTTAATTGGTCAATATTACTCATTTTTTCTCCTCTTCCCTTCTCTAAAGGTTTCATGTCATCTATGCAATACCTAGGTAATTGTTTCTATAAAGTCTCCTTTTATCTGACATATCAATTGTGTTTACTATTTTGAAAACAATTTAATTATAAAATTATAATTTTATATGTTAATATTGATTGTTTTAAAAATTTATCTCATGTTTTATTGGTTCTCAATTCTAATAAATGTATTTATAATGGTTCCTAATCCATATAAACCTAGAATAAATTTTTATGCCTACTAAGTGTTTATAAAAATACATGAAAGTAATTATCTATATAAATTGATAAATATAGTGTACTTATGATTTATCTATAGTTTTAAAAACATTTTATCAAATAAATTTAAGGTTGGATTCATAAATTAAAATGGTTTTTATGAATGATTACTTTTTTATTCAATTTCAATTTCCTTTGTTATATTTTTATGATGATATTTTTTTAATTGAATTTGTATTAATACATGTGATATCTATAGAGATGATTGGTTATATAAAATAGAATGTTTTTTATCATTATTGGGTTGAATATTTAAGGTCCGTTTTGAAAAAATTGAATTCTGTATTGATTGGAAGGAAATTATTTAATATATGAAAATAACCTAAAAATGAATTTTAGAATTTTGATATTGGATGTGCTTTATGAGAACCCTAGTTTGTAAGATATTAACCTAGTATGAGTACCTTTAGGTATTTATGAAACTCTACCTAATCTGAATTTTCTTATATATTAGGTATTTATGTTGCTCTTCCAGATCAACACTCAATTATATAATTAGTTATAACGCTACTCTAGATTGATATTAAACCTACTGGTTTATGATTCCACTCTATCTAGTGTCTTATATGCAGTTTTATTTGACTTGGGTTTGAATATAGAATGGTATAAATTCCCTTGATTATCTACACCATAGTTATCTAGGTCAAATTTCATTTGGATTGGTTTTTATTTTCCTCTTTTTAACCTAAGAATTTTTTAATGATATATATTACATGAATTTAATTTTCATATTGATGATCCTCAGTTTTTTTTCATTTTTGTAGTATTTTTTATCATTATATATTGATATTATGTGATCATTTAATCAATTATTCTTTAGATATTGATTCTCCTCAATTATGTTACTTGTTATTTTATTTTTTATCATTAGATATTGACATTATGTTACCTATTTTTATCATGTCTAATTTCACAATATTAAGATCATTTTCCATTCCTTATTTACTTTTTATATGTATAGGAATTAATATGGATGTTTCTTATAGATTATAGGGATATATATATTTTTATCCATGTTTTCTATTATACCTATCCACATTATGTTGTCAGATATTGGTTATTTTTTATAGTTTTTATTTATATGTCAAATTATATTGAGAAACTAATTGTAATCAATGAGTTTTTATATTAATTCTATCATTATCATTAAGTAAATTTATCACTTAATTTTTTCCTAAAAAAGTTTTCCAAATGGATTTCTAAGAAATAATTACCTTCATTTTAAATTTATTTCTTAGTTTCATGAAAAGTGGTGATGAGTTGTGTAGATATTTTTCTACTTTCATAAATTTTAAAAATAAAATTTTATAAAATCATATTTTAAACTAGAATTTCTAGAATTTTCTCTAAATTTAATTTCATATAATTCTTTATTTGTGCTAACCCACTATACATGTTTATATCACATCCAACATAAACACTTTTGTGTTTATAAAGATATTATTTCTTTATATAGGCATTAAAGGCTTAGTATCATGTGGAATGGTATGATCCTTAATCCCTATGAAGAGTGACTTAGGATTTATAGGCTACCTTGGGTTTCATGGTAATGCTTGTGTAGTGGTTTAGGGATAGGGTTCTTTGAGTGACGTTCATGCATCAATAAATTTAGTCATAATTTTAATTTTTTTCTATTATATTGGTTTTTTTCCTTCTGTACCTAAAAGTGTTTTACTTAAAAGTGTGTATGATTGTTTATAACAATTATACCTTCCTTAGTTTTATTTATTATTGGTAACTTATTAATTCACATTTAATTATATTAAAACTTATGGACACCTCATACTATATTTATGATAAGAATACATTATAAAAATATCAATTTTTTGGTGAAGTTGTGCCCAATTTATTATATTTAGTACCATCAGATCTTGTCTCCAACCTGTTGTGATCTGGAACACAATTCGAGCCATATCACTATCCAATCTGGTATCGGTTCAAGATAGGTTGAGTTACTTCATGAAAAAATGTAATCACATTCCTCTTATTATTTGGGTAGTAATTGTATATCAAATATAGGATCATTGGAACTCAATATATAGTTCAGTGGTATGTGCATGATCACTACTCATGATAAGACTTGACTTACCATAGGTAATTGGGTTGTTAGTCTTAGAAAAGAGTTATGTTTCTAGTTGTTATTACAGTGTCTTCATTTAAATCTATGTTATTTAATTTTATATTGAATTTATAAGGTTTATTATGTGGTTTTACTAGTTTTAGTATCACAATTTGACCCCACTTTTACTATTTTATTTTATTTATTTTTGAGTCTCTTTTATTCTTCAATGTTATTAGGTGGAATTTCAATGAAATTTGTAAATTATGGTTGTAGAATTAATTTTTCATGATTAGGATCATGGTTAGAACTAACTATGTGGAAACCGTATTATATAGCTACAATTTTTAATAGATCCAAAAAATAGTTGGTGCATGGTTAGTCCAACCTGAAATGAAACTATGCAGAGTTCCCAGGTCATTATAAAATTGATTTTTCTTGTATAGACCTCATTTATTTTTTGCCCAAATCCTACCCCATTCTCTCCAATTCAGTGTTCATGGACTAAGGGAATCCTCCCATTTTATTTCTCCTTCCCCATGGTGATTTCAAGTGATTTATTAAATATTTTTGAGAGAATACTCAACATAATCTCATTTAGATTCCATCTTATCTCTTTATTTGTTCCTTTTTCTATATAACTCTTACCCTACTATGGTCTTAGTGACCTAGGTTTATATCTAGATTAATATTTTTACCAGTGTTTACTTATTATTTGGTTTCCTCTTGATATTTTAGGTCTCTTATGGTTTTTTTAGGTGGATTATAACTTCCCTTGGAAAAAGTGAAAGGATTAATGGTATATGGTCCCTTATATAGATCCTTGAATTTAGTACTATAATTTCTTATTGATTTCAATTCTAATTATGGGTGTTTTAAAATTGATATCACTATATATATAATTTTAAAAAAAAATAATTCATTTATATTTTTATTTCATCAAATATGAATAGATTTTTACTTTAGTTTTATGTATAAAACCAATTTTAAAAATCTATGCACACCAAGTGTTCTTGTAAATTCTCAGTTATCTCTTTGATATTATCTATTAGACTATGAAGGGTGTTTTAGTTTTTAAAATAAATAAAAGTGTTTATCTCAAAATAAATGGATATGTTTGGTATTCATAAAGAAGGGTATGTACCTAAAGTGTTAGAATTTATGATAGCATTTTAATTTTAAGTTTTAGATGAATTTTTTTAACAATATTTTATTAGAAAGAATCATGAGGCCCCAATGAAACTTTAATAATGTTTTATTTAGAAAACAAAACCCCCCTAGAATATTCCTCATGTGTTTTCAAATTATATTAACATTAGAAGTTATGTATTTTATAGTTACCAGTGAAGGGGATTATGTATTTTATGTGTGCTTTGATGGAATTGGTCATGTATCTAGTGATGGTGTCAGAGGTGAGGGTGTGGATTGTTTACAAATTATATGATATATACATATATATTTCTTTGAAATTATTTTAACTTACATCAAATTTATATTCATGGGTAACTATGGGTTTCTAGGTGGGAAGTCTAGGTACACATGCGACACTAGTTTAAAATCATGTTCTAACTAGTTTCCCTAAGATAATTTATATTCTACTAATGTTATTTGAACCTAGGTAAAGAAATTGAGGGAAATAATAGGTTTTAGGAAAGGTTTTTATCTAGAACCAGTCCTATTTGGTATTTTTATATCCTTTTACTAGATTTACTAATAACTCTTAGGATCCAATGATAACTATTTTTAAGTGTATTGTATTTTATTTTTTCTTGTAAACTTATTTTTAAATGGATATTAGATGTATACATGCCTATTCTTAAAAAAGGTTTTCATTATATCACCAAAAAATATTATTTGAAAAAATAATAATAATAAATTCAATAAATATATTGTTTTATGGTAGAAAGGAAACATGGTTTTTAAATACAATAGAACATTAATTATTTTGAAAAAAATAGAAAACCTACCTTTTAAATTTATTTTCAAACTAGCATGAAATATTTTTACATTTTAAAGGGTATGAATGGATTGGTAGGTGGTTTCCAACTAGGATCTATATATCTTCCTATCATCATTAAATACTTTTAGGTTATTCTAGGTCTTTGGGGTAAGTATTTGGGTTTCGATTTGAGTTGGGATCAAAATGAGTGAATGTTTTTCACTCAGAACGTGGGATATATTTGTTCTTTATTTTATTTTGTTATATTTGATGTTTCATCCTTTCTATATTTTTATTCCCTATTTTACTTTAGTTATTCTATATTAATTTTGGGATATTATAGTGTTTTGTTTATATTTATTGGAATTTTTTACTGTCGTGTGAAATATTTATTATATCTTATGCCTTATTTGTATTTTATTATTAATTGCATCTACTTATTTCAATGGTGTGGAACATTAATGTATGAAATGGTCATTATGAACTCCTAGGTGGATTTCCTTAGCATATTCATTATTCAACAGGAAAATCATTCCCACCATACCCTATTTTATTCACTTGGAATATGTCACCAGCCTAAGAGGATCAAGAATACCTCTCAGGCCTTGTCAAAATTTGGCCCATGTTCCAGGGTTAAGGTTAAATAGGGATGGATTTTGAAAAAACCGTATAATAGAATAGGTACTTGAGAAGGCCAGGTTCTAGTGTCTCCCTTTAAATTTGGAATTTATGGTAGATAAGGAGTAGGATATTTATAATTCGAGTGTTTGATCATGATTAGGTTATTTTTCACCAATTATTCAAGATGATTCTCTAGTTAGTAGGGTTTTTTGGTAAGTTTTTATCTTGAATTTGGTCATATTACATGGATTGTCTTCAAATATTTTTTATTTATTTGATTATTTATTTTTTTATATTGAGAATTCTATAGATATTTTGATAGTATCCAAGCATTAGATTAATATTTTGAATGAATTCATAGGGTTCACGGTTACTACACATAGTTGGAAAATCCATGCACATACCACGTTGATCCATCAAGATAGCTTCTAGTGATATCTTTATAGTTGGAACAAGGTCATCCAAACCATGTTTTCAAACTATGTGTAGTTATTAATTCTTCAAAAAAATAATTTTTATTCCTTATGATTTGGGAATCCCTTAACCATTATTGTTTTTTTTAGGATGATTTTTGAAAATTTATTATATATTATGTATGATGTTTTTGTTACGTTAAATATAATTTCTAAAAAACCTTGGGTTGCTTTCAAAATGAAATGGAATTTAAAATTTAATTTATAAGAACTTGTTAAAGGGTATAATTTAAAAGAAAATTTGGTCTCATAAATGTTTAATTTGTTAAAAAAAATTGAATTTGGTAAGGTATTTTGAGAGTATTTCTAGGAAATTTTTTAATAAATTCATTCCCATGATTTTGAAAAAAGATGTTAATTGGAAGTGTTTAAAAGTGGGTTATTTAAAGTTTACCAAAACATATTTTAAATGAAATTTTATGTTCTTAATTAGATAAATCTTTTATAAATAATGGAAATTTTGATTATTTAGGAATGATATGATATTTTATAACATCATTAAAATTTGAAGGATGAATATGAGTTTGATATTTCTATTTATATATTGAGATTTACTATTTTGTTTTATTTGGTTTTGAGGTAATATGAAATTTGAGAATTTGTTAAAGGGTATTTTGAGATTTAATTATTAATTTTTATTTATTTGGGAGGATTTTTAATTTAGGAAAAATTTGGATTTTGTTTTTTTTTTCTTTCTTCTAGAGTCACTACTAGAAATTTGACCTATACCAACGCATCTATACCAACGGTTTATAAAAACTGTTGGTATAGGTCCCATTTTCCAATAGTTTGGCCAAACCATTGGGAAAATCCCACTTTGAGGCCACTTTTCCTAATGGTGTTTCTAAACCATTGGGAAAGGGTATGGATTTCCCAACGGTTTGGCCAAACTGTTGAGAAAATCCCACATTGAGGCCACCTTTCCCGATGGTTTGGTAAAACCTTTGGTAAAGGGTATGGCTTTCCCCACTGTTTGAGGCCACTTTTCCCAATGGTTTGGATAAACCGTTGGGAAAGGGTATGGATTTCCCAATGGTTTGGACAAATCGTTGGGAAAGCCCACTTTGAGGCCACTTTTCCCAATAGTTTGGCCAAACTGTTGGAAAAGGGAGGGTACCTATCCCAACGATTCTCAAAACCATTGGGAAATGCCTATACCAACAGTTTTTATAACAGTTGGGATAGGTGCCCTTATTTTTTATGATTAAATTTATCAAATATCATCAAATAAATCAATATTATATATATATATATATATCCAAATATATTCACAAAGGAAACTCTAGGATAGTGGTAAAGTCATTGATATATAACATGAAGGTTGTGGGTTCAAAACTCTGTTGGAACTTTTTTTATATATATACATATCCAAACGGTTTCCCCAAACCGTTGGGAATGACCTATCCCAATGGTTTGGAAAACCTTTGGAAAAGACCTAAACTAATGGTTTTCAAACAGTTGGGATAGGTCTTTCGCCATGCCAAATCACCCAACAGCTTCCCAAACCGTTGGTATAGGCTATTACAATGGTTTGGGGACATATAAAAACAGTTCCAAACCATTGGTATAGGTAATTTTTCCAATATTGAGTAGGCCTCCATATAGTCCTAATGGATTCAAAAGATCAAGTAGTAAGTGACCTCCCATCAATATCCCCTTTGGTTAATCAAGGATCACCTTAGTCAATCGATTCTTACACTATTTACATAGAGCCTAGAATTCTCCTCCTCTAATTCAATATTTGGATTTCATTCAAGAATTAATGTTTTGGATTCTTAATCATTTCCATATTCAACCAGATTAATGGAAAACTAAGGAATGTTTGTAGATTATCGAGATTATTTTCATCCAGCTCGATATTTTTTATACTCTTAAGCTGAAGTTTTCTACCTTCATGTTAAAGGGACTGAGTTGATAGTAGTGGAAGTTAATAGTCTATAGAATTAAACTTAGGGACATTTCTTAGGAAGGCTTTAAGTCACTATTTATTAAGAAATTTTTCTCTGATGTTATGGGAATACCAAAGGTAATGGAATTATATGGCCTTCAGTATGGTGATATATCAATGTTGGAATATTCCTATCAATTTTATTAGTTGGTGTCATGACTTCTAGGTTTATATATGGAAGATCCCTTGATTTCTCTGTACATTGATAGAGGTATTCAACCAAATATTATGAATTTAGTTTTTTCTCTTGGACATAAAACTTATAAAGATATATTAAAGATTACCATTATAATTGAGGCCAACATAGATGGGATTCTAGAACATATTGATATTTAACCCAACCATTGGAGTGGGGAAAGAAGATCCGTTAAAGGGGAAGGTAAGATATCCAATTCTAGATAATTTGTAATAATTATTAGGTGTCCACCCAGATATTTCACATTAGTTTATTCTAGAAGAAAGTCTTAAGTGTTCCATTAGTGTAGGAAGGTATGGAATAATAATCCTTCATTCTCAGATACTCCCAAGTATTTTCATAATTATGTTTATCTTTAAATGTTGTATTAGGTAGTTTCTCATAAGAGATGTGGGGATAAACCTAATCCTTTAGATGATCTTCATTTTAATCTATTGAAACTAGTGTTAAACAATAATCTATTTAATGTTTTAGACTATTTTATTTTATATTGTCCTATTTTCTCTTTCTATTAATTTGATGTAGCCTATTTTCTATAAGATATGTAATGAATTAGCATGATAATGTTTATGTATTTGTGAAAATTTGTTGGATATAAATGTCTTCTAAATTTATCTTAATTTTTGGGGATTTTATATAGTGGATATTGTGGTGTGTTCCCCTTCTCTTTGGTTTTGAGTCCTTAAGTTTCATTATAATCCATATATATTCTTAAAATTTTATGTTGGTCTATAGTGATTTGGATTTTTTTTTATTTAATTTTTTTATTTTTTTTAAATTGTTATGAGTTTTTGTAGTCCAAAAGGTTGGGATTTAATGATAATTCATAATATAGTGTGATATCACCATATAATAACCTCTTGATGAGACTCATGTACCCTCCTCTTGGATTTTCTTATAGGGCAAGTCCATTGTATCTTCTCTTCCCAACTTTATTTTTGTTTATTGTCTATCTATAGATCATAGAACATGATAGAGTTTATCCTAGAGATTTTTTCATTCCATTATAGTTTTATAAGGATTATTCATGATCAGGTCTAGGTGATCCTTGTTTTTGATATCTCTTTTGAGAATGCTAGCATTTCCACTTCATTGAACATTGATTCACTAATTTTGAACCATAGGTATATCAGTATATAGTCTTTCATGATGAAATTTTTTTCAAGGATTTGTTTTTATAGCATATAAAAAAATTGATTTTTGTTTTTTTTATTTATTTATTCAGATATAATGCTTTTATTTTTATAGTTTTTCATATATGGGGTTATTTATTTATAGGATAGTTGGACCTCAGGTCCTTATATTGATCAACTGATCCTTATACTTATTTATGGGGGAAGAAATCATTCGGGTGGGGATAATTGTCACAACATAACCCCAAATTTTATTATTTTATTTTACTTACTATTTAATATTATTTTCCCCTTACTCATCATAAGTAAAATTTCCTTGAAATTTTGATATTTTGGGCATATAGTTCATATCATGTGGTTAGATACATATTTAGTACTAACTATGATACAACTATGTGACAATCCAATAATTTTTAACATATATAACCATATGGTTGAAAAACGCTTAGTCCAACCATTTACCCTACCCATGCTTCATGCTCAAGGACCACAAGTGTGGCTCACACAGTTGGAGTAGTGTTTGGCTAGCCCTGTGGACAAACCATGTGGAGTGCCCAAGTCGATAAAAACTCAAATTTTCCATTTATCCCCATATTTAGTTTTCAACCCAAATCACACCCCTCCTCTACCATTCAATGTGTATGGACTAAGAGTATCCCCTCTATCAATTTTTCCATCCTTATGGATATTTCAAGTGATTTCATCAGGATTTGGGAGTGGATATTTATGGTAGTATTTTTTAACTTTCCTCGTCACTCTATTCTTTTATTTCCCCTCTTATTCTTAACTTATTATGTTCTTAATGACCTAAGGTTGTATCTAGATAACTTTTTGAGGAATTTTTTCTTGTATTTTGGTTTCCTCTTGATATTCCAGGCCTATTTTTGTTCTTTGTGGCGGAATAGCAATATTTTTTGAAAAATAGGAAGGATTAATGTTAGGTCGTCTTTTTTATAGATATTTTGATTTATAAATATAATTGAATATTTATTTTAATTAATATTTTGTGTGTTTTTATATTTATATTGAGTATATATAATAGTTTTATAAAAAGGATTTTTTTCTCTTTGGATTTTATCAAATGTGAATGGAGTATTAATTTTTTATGTATAAAACCTATTTGGAAATCCATAAATGACAATTGTTTGTATAAATTTCTAGTTTTCTCTTTGATGTCATTTATTCAATTACAAACGGTATTTTGGTTTCTAAAAAAATAAATGGGGTTATCTAAAAATAAATTGGAATGCTTGGTATTTATAATGGAGGGTATTCTACTCAATAATTTAAAGTTTTAATTTCATTTACATGTTTGGTTTTGGAAGCTTGTTTAATAACTTGATTTTATAATAAATAATTAAGAGGATATAATAAAACATTATTGATTATTTATTTTGAAAATTAAAAACCCTGTTAACATTCCCCATGTGTTTTGAAAGTGAATTGATATTATATTTTATGTATGTTATGGTTACCAATGAAAGGGATTATGTATTTTATGTGTGATTTGATATAATTGGGGTTGTTTATAAATCTAGTGTTGAAGGTGTGAGTGTGGCTTGTTTGTAAATGATATGGTATGGTATGATATATATATATCATTGAAATGATTTCCTATCTCACTACCATTTTATATTCATAGGTAACCATAGGTTTCGATGTGGGTAATTCTAGGTACACATGGGCATTGGCATAGAATTGTTTTCTAACTAGTGTCCTTGAGATAGATTATATTTTTATTATGGGAATTTTAACTTAGTTAAGCCAATGAGGGAAATATTAGGTTTTAAGGAATGTTTTTTTTATCTGATGTCAATATTTTTTAGTAGTTGTATATCCTTGTCTAATATTTTTTAAATAGATACTTGGTTCCCATGATAATTTTTTTTGTGTGTTATATTTTTCATTTTTCATGTATCTTTAATTTCATATGGATCGTATTTGTATAATATTCTATTCTTAACCATGTTTTCATTATATAATTGTAAAATTATTTTTAAAATGATTTTATAATGATTTATTCTTAAAAAGTGACTTCTTCATGTAAGAAAGGAAATAGGGTTTTGAATGATGTTAGATTGTTAATTTTATTTCAAATTAATGGTAAACCTCACATGTATCTTTATTTTCAAAGTAAAATGAAATATTTTTACATTTAAATGGTATGTATGGATCAATGGGTGTTTGAAAACTATGTTGTATAGATCATGCCTATCAAAATTAAAATTTATTAGGTTCTACTAAGTTATTTATTGTGATCTCTGGGTTTTGGTTCTAGTTGGGATGGTATTTGATTATTTTTTTCCACTCAACATGTGGGGAAATTTTTTTTCATGGTTTATTTTATCTTAGTATCTCTGATGTATCACCCTTTATTGACTTCCACTTTACTCTCCATTACCTACTTTATTTTAGTTAGTTTGTAACACAGTTATAAGGCCCCAGCCTTAAACCTTACTTAATCTTGAGTTATTACAAGATTACACATTGAGGATCTTTTCAGGTTTAGAGTTTTAGAGAATTAGATCATGAAACTTGCATTACATTCCACATTTAAACAAAGTGGTTACATAAAAGACAGTATTCATTCTTCCCATCAACAGAAACATATTGAAAATAAAACATGGATTCTTTCTTGACACATCCTTGACACTATCATCACATCATGTACCTTTCCCATGACCTGTGAAAAACATTTCAAAAACTTGGGATGAGCATAAAAAGCTCAGTAAGGGTTATAAAAATATGGAAAGGAAACATGAGTTCATATATACATAAGAATGAAATCATACTTTACCCATAAAACATAGGCACTTTAACATACCTCATCAAACCATGAATAAATCATAGAAAACATAATACATAAAGGTAACTTGAGGCTTTCATAACATTCTTACGTAGGGAGTAACCCTCTTGGTTACGTTTGGAATACCCATCACAGTATATTCCCTAAATCTCTTCGGAGAAACCTTAACGCTTCACTCCTTCACGTTACCCAATGCATTGGAGAGCTATATCGGGCTCACCCGCCCTTAGTTTATCATGGAACCACCCGTCTTCATAATAATGCCCAAGAACCATAACATAATCTTATCACATTAAACATTCATAAAGGAAACATAACATTTCCACCTTTCAATAACATTATTTCAATGCAACACATTGATATAAATAAATTATGAAAACCATTTTCAATACCAAAATAAAATAAAAGTAAAACATGGTATTTATTTTTCTTTTAAAAAGAAGTTATGGCTTGTAGACGAAGCCGAAACTCAAATAATGGTCACGGCGGTGGAGAAGTCATTGTCGCCGCATACGTATGACAAAACATTCCCTTTTTTCATTTAGTAAAATGCTTCGTATAAAAAATATTCCTTTTGGATAAACGTAAAAGTCAAAGGGGTTTATACACCGTATAAAAGAAGGTTTTGTATAAAACAAAATATCCCTCAATGAAAGAAGATTGAGACGAAGTCCCATACCACCTTGAATCTTTTAACATTTTAAACCATTAATATCCATATAAATAAATCCTTAAAACCATTTTGAAAACATGTATATTAATAAGAACAAATCATTAAAACATTTAAAGTGATATTTTGGTTAAAGGGGTTTTTACCAAAATTAGAGACACTTGAATACAATAATTGAGGAATAATATTTAACCAGAAATTTATAATATCATGAGAATAAATGGATTCATGATATAATATTCCAAAGGACAGTATATACACCATATAATATTGAATTGGTGCATAACAACAATGAAGTCTCAATAGAGATGTAAAATGTGATGAAATCCCTTATAAAGAAGGTATCCTTAAATTAAGGATAAATCAATCTCAAAATTATGTGTGAAAAATATAAATACACCCAATATAATTGGATATTAAGTGTAAAACAATAAAAGTTCATTCACACATATTCAAAGGATGACATATTCAATAACTACATGTTGAACCCAAAGAAATCGAAATTGGGTTAAAAAGTTCCCTTGGTAAAATTCGACAGCCTAACGGCGTCACTTCAAAAATTCAGAAAATGAGCTGATGAGAGATAGAAAGGGAATCTCATAACTTGGACATAAAATTTACATCAATAAGTATATATAATAACATATCCTAATATAATAGTATGTGAATTAAAAGACATAACAAACGAAGTCTTTTAAAAAGAGGAGGGTGAAAGGTTCCCTTACCGACTTGGGTAACTTTCGAAAAGTACACCCCATTGAAGAAGTGTCATACAATGAATATGTAAATACCCATAAATGGAATTATATTACAAAAGGAGTGTAATAATGGGAAGTACATAAACCAATCAAAGGAAATTGTGGCAATGTAGCATAAATCTCACGGGAATAAAAGTGAGATGAAAAATCTCTTACGAAAACTCGGCAGCCTAACGGTGCCACTTAAAACATCCAAAATGGATTGATGAGAGGAAATAGGGTCTCTCATCACATAAACTTAAATTTTAAAGAAAGAGTAATATAAAATAACATCCCCCAACATATCAAATAATATCTTAAAAGAAGTGACATAAAGGAGAGTACTTAAAAAGAAAGAGAGATGTTAGATCTCTTACGAAAATTCGGCAGCCTAACGGCGCCACTCAAAACTTCCAAAATGGATTGATGATATAGAATAGGGTATCTCATAATATGTACATAAAAATTACAGTAAGAGTAATATAAAAGAACATCCCAATAACAAGAAATATGGGCTTTAAAAGGAATGACATAAAAGAGTGTACTTAAAAAGAAAGAGAGGAGTAGGATCCCTTACCTCAAGTCCAACTTGTCTTGTTCGTTTCTTTAACGTCTTGAATAATAAACTTGAGTTAATTTCCACTTTATTAAGAACCTTTTTCTAGTTCATTATTCCTTTTAGATCACTTATTTCCATGTTATAAACATTATGTAATCATTTAAGTTAATAATGTCTGTTTTTTCGATATTTGGTTCTTTAGTCGAAAGTGGACTTCTTACAATTACATGTTGTTTATGTGGTCAAATGTTAATTATATCCAGAATTACATTCATGATTTGGATATCATATATATCATATATATCCAGAATATACATGTATTATTACATAATCATTTAGAGGTAAGAAATGAAATGCACCATTCATGGAGACAGTAAGTCGTACGTACGCATGAACGCTACTTTCATTTCTATTTCATATTTTTATGGAATGGAATGATAATGATATAGAGGTATATTATAATTCCAGTATAACATCATATATAATAACTTTAAATCCATCCTTTATATGTCCCACATATGTCATTAACGAATCACATCACTTTGAGGGGGCGGTAGTCCGCACTTCCTTAAATGAAGATATCGCGTTTACCCATAATGGAAAATATAAAGGTATGACATAAATGAAAAATAAAGAAGGTTAATTAAAACATAAACATATTATATATCATATATAAATATAGTGTCATCTTAATGGCCACCTTTGAAGGTGTTAGAATAATGTTGAACAATCATCGTTTCGGGAGGCAGAAATTCGCCATCCACGGAAACAGTATGTTCTTTAACCATTAGATGTAGGTGTGTGAAAGTGTAGCTCGAATCCTTCTTATAACAACATCATAGTATATTTAAGATACTTTATTGTTTACAAAAGAAATGAATAAAAAGATTTTAGGGGGTTGGAGAAGCAAAATAATACAAAAGGACTCAAGTGAAGACATTACCTTAAAATCAGGTAACTCCCTTTGGTTTGAGATCAAAGGCTTCCTTGGGAGGACTTCTGCCCAAAGTGAGGCTTCAAGGAGTAAGAGAGGGAAGTGGAGAGACAAAATGGGAAGAGGTTGGCCGATCCAAAGGCTTTTGTAGTGTGGGTAAGGAGGTAGAGGTGTAGGCCTTTTATAAGAGGAGGGGAGGGGCACTCTTGGAAGGTAAAGAAAAGTCACTTTATTTTAAAATGGTATTAGGATTTAAGAGGTCCCACATTGATGTGTTTCGAGGATAAGGTGATAAGGGTTCAAAATCTACTCATCCAATAGGTTTTGTACATGTGTAGGTCTTAGATATTACATTATCTTTCCATTTTATTTAAATCGTTAAATAATGAGGTCATCGCTGCATCATCATGATGTCATAAATAATTTAATTTATTTAATGTCAAAAAATTATAAAAAAAATACTATGATGTAGGAAATCTTTTTATCTTTACAATTAATATTTATAGTCAAAAATCTGATTTGTATAACCCCTTTTAAATATTGTTTTAGTAAAACATTTCATGTTTGTCTCATTTTTACTTTAACTTTAAATAAAAAGATATTAATGTCATTTTCCAACCAAAGTGGCTTCATGGGGTCCCCATGTTTGCCCATGGGTTGTCTTGGTCGGCCATGACACATCCAATGAGGTTATTACATGTGTCAAGTTCATTTCATATTATTAAAACATTATTTTGACCTTAAACTACACTAATTACCTCAAATCACGATTAAAAACTTAATAAGTTACTATTCACCAAAAAATATTTTTATCCCATTGAACCACATTTTACTTCTTAATGACAACCATGTATGTCGGATTTTTGAAATTAAAAACACAAAGATGGAAAAATTTCATTTAAATGGAAAAAATCAGTTTTTATAAGTACCACTTAGTGGTTTCACTATTCATCAAAAATTGAAGTTTTTCAGAAAAATCCCAAAAATTCACCCTAAGCTATATTTGATATTCCAAATTCAAAAATGAAGTCTATTTTACAAAATTCAAAACATATAAGTCACATTAATTAATTTAATAATTAATTCCCGCTGTCAAAGCAAATAGTGTGTTTTTATGAAACAATAAGTATCAAAAGATTGACACTAGTTTAAGTCTGATTTCAAAGTGAAATTAATTCCAACGACCACTATTGGATTTAATGGTAAAAATATATTCTAATTTAACTTTAAAACCAATTCAAAATATAATCTAATCATATAAATAAATTATATTAAAAAGAGGTTTTGAATTAAAATACAACATTTTACACTATTCATTAAAAAATGAACTTTATCAGAAAGATACCAAAAATTTACACAAAGTAAATTTTGATGTCTCAATTATTAAGAAGATTTTTATTTGGTCCAAAAGGATGTGTAATAGTGAAAAAAACTATATTTAATGACGGTTCTCCATCAAAAGGTGATAAGTGAACCTTTAGTGAAAACTAGGGCATATACGCCTAAAATCAAATTATTTTCGTATTTTATGCCTTTATCTTTTATTGGATAAATGTAAAAACATTAAAAAACATATATAATCATATTTTAGTTATTTCTATCCATTCCCGCCAATACAACGGCTACATGTTAACTGCCATTTAAAATAATATTATTTTATTATTAGAGTGCAACGTAAGATTCCCAAGAAACTCGTTGTTGTGTGTTGGGTACGCCATCGAGCATAGCGTCCCCTTTAAAGTCATATTAATATTTTTTTCACAAATATGGATAAATATGAAAATTTTATATTCTTTATTTACCTGGGGTGTTACATCCTTCCCCCCTTTTGGGAATTGCGTCCTCGCAATTTTAAAATTGCGCTTGGAAACATCCTTTAAAGTCCCACATCGGAACAAGAGTCGGTAAAACAATCACTTTAAAATAAAGAAAGATAAGTACAGAGGTCACCCGAGTTAACCCATACTAGGACTCCATGTAGGAAAACATGGACATGGAGGAGAAAACATAGGGTCATGTTCTGATGGAGAGTGATAGAAAACATGTTTAGGAGAAAGTTAACAGTAAGAAAATCACAAACTTGTGATGGGTTAAACGGTGTTGGGTTCCCCAGTAGGAAAAGTTAATAGACAACATTTTTGTTTTAAGTTACTTTTTATTGAGGAATTTGTTTTTGAGCTTAACTAAAACATAAGGAAACATACTTACTTGTCATGTTGACTTTCAACTTTTACTATATTTCTTACACAGACTCATACTTTCTCCAAAAGACGAGTATTTAGGAAGACTTGTTCGCATTAAGAGTACTATAAACAACTTCTAGAAAATCACCTAATCCACCAAAGAGAACTTTATACATCCCATGCCTTTAGGCTTTAACTAAAACCAAAACTAGAAAGGTTAGTACAAGGTCAGATAATCCAAAAAAGGATAACCCTTTATAAAAATAAAATCTATTCTTAATCTCAAAATTTGTCCAACAAAACCCAAAGTTCAACGAGGACCATCCGATAAACAATTAGTCCATAAAATTATTCAAAGTAAACCAACATAATATTGAAACCCAAATATTTGAAGGATTTAGTCACATAGTCTTCCAAGTTAAATCGTAACATTTATCTCCAAACAATATCATTTGCTCCTAAAGTCTCGTATTAAAAAGTAATTAACCTAATCACATATCCTCCATGATAGGTTAATCATTTTCATAAATAACCCAAAATCAACTTACTCTTAATTCATAAAATCATCTAACTAAAAATAATCTGTCAAACTAACCAGGGACTTCACGTAGTCCAGTGGTAGGCGATAAATACAAGTCGCACTTTGGTTGTGGGTTCGATTCCCGCAGCTTTGTCCGACGCGACGGGTTGTCACACGGTCTGCGTGTTGTCCTTTTTCCAAAACTATATAATTCTTAAATCATTCCCCAAAAAGAGATAAAATCATCAAAAATGATCATAACATATTTTAACCTCAAGTTTATCTCATGCCTTTCATTTTCTAGCATATCATATAATAACCCATAATTACCTCAAAAGTAAGGATCATATAAACTCTAATGGTTACCTTTATAATTATTACCTGAACTTCCACATGGATTGTTTATATCGTACATGATGCATTAAAGATCATACCAAGGTTCAAGTGGTTGATCATGACTCCTTGATATTTGGTTTAGAACAACCACGAGTTTCCTCATTGAATTCTCCATTTTATCTAGTATCTTAATCAGAGAACCACCACAGTTTCCTTCAAACCTGTTGTCTCTTCGGTGCCTGATAGATCCATCATTTCACTAAAAACAAAAATGACAGTGTGAGTATATCAACAAAACCATCATGTACTAATGAGGGAGATAACCACTAAGATATACTTACTCATTCACTTTATCTAAAACTAGGACTCTTTATGAAATCCTATCCATTATGGTACTGTCACTTATTCTTAGAGAATACCCTAACATCTAAAGTTATCTAAACCGACCTTTGATACAAACTATAAGGCCCCAGCCTTAAACCTTACTTAATCTTGAGTTATTACAAGATTACACATTGAGAATCTTTTCAGGTTTAGAGTTTTAGAGAATTAGATCATGAAACTTGCATTACATTCCACATTTAAACAAAGTGGTTACATAAAAGACAGTATTCATTCTTCCCATCAACGGAAACATAGTGAAAATAAAACATGGATTCTTTCTTGACACATCCTTGACACTATCATCACATCATGTACCTTTCCCATGACCTGTGAAAAAAATTTCAAAAACTTGGGATGAGCATAAAAAGCTCAGTAAGGGTTATAAAAATATGGAAAGGAAACATGAGTTCATATATACATAAGAATGAAATCATACTTTACCCATAAAACATAGGCACTTTAACATACCTCATCAAACCATGAATAAATCATAGAAAACATAATACATAAAGGTAACTTGAGGCATTTATAACATTCTTACGTAGGGAGTAACCCTCTTGGTTACGTTTGGAATACCCATCACAGTATATTCCCTAAATCTCTTCGGAGAAACCTTAACGTTTCACTCCTTCGCGTTACCCAATGCATTGGAGAGCTATATCGGGCTCACCCGCCCTTAGTTTATCAGGGAACCACCCGTCTTCATAACAATTCCCAAGAACCATAACATAATCTTATCACATTAAACATTCATAAAGGAAACATAACATTTCCACCTTTCAATAACATGATTTCAATGCAACACATTGATATAAATAAATTATGAAAACCATTTTCAATACCAAAATAAAATAAAAGTAAAACATGGTATTTATTTTTCTTCTAAAAAGAAGGTATGGCTTGTAGACGAAGCCGAAACTCAAATAATGGTCACGGCGGTGGAGAAGTCGTTGTCGCCGCATACGTATGACAAAAAATTCCCTTTTTTCATTTAGTAAAACGCTTCATATAAAAAATATTCCTTTTGGATAAACGTAAAAGTCAAAGGGGTTTATACACCATATAAAAGAAGGTTTTGTATAAAACAAAATATCCCTCAATGAAAGAAGATTGAGACGAAGTCCCATACCACCTTGAATCTTTTAACATTTTAAACCATTAATATCCATATAAATAAATCCTTAAAACCATTTTGAAAACATGGATATTAATAAGAACAAATCATTAAAACATTTAAAGTGATATTTTGGTTAAAGGGGTTTTTACCAAAATTAGAGACACTTGAATACAATAATTGAGGAATAACATTTAACCATAACGTTATAATATCCTGAGAATAAATGGATTCATGATATAATATTCCAAAGGACAGTATATACACCATATAAGAGTGAATTGGTGCATAACAACAATGAAGTCTCAATAGAGATGTAAAATGTGATGAAATCCCTTATAAAGAAGGTATCCTTAAATTAAGGATAAATAAATCTCAAAATTATGTGTGACAAATATAAATACACCCAATATAATTGGATATTAAGTGTAAAACAATAAAAGTTCATTCAAACATATTCAAATGATGACATATTCAATAACTACATGTTGAACCCAAAGAAATCGAAATTGGGTTAAAAAGTTCCCTTGGTAAAATTCGACAGCCTAACGGCGTCACTTCAAAAATTCAGAAAATGATCTGATGAGAGATAGAAAGGTAATCTCATCACTTGGACATAAAATTTACATAAATCAGGATATAGAATAACATATCCCAATATAATAGTATGTGAATTAAAATACATAACAAACTAAGTCTTTTAAAAAGAGGAGGGTGAAAGGTTCCCTTACCGACTTGGGTAACTTTCGAAAAGTACACCCCATTGAAGAAGTGTCATACAATGAATATGTAAATACCCATAAATGAAATTATATTACAAAATTAGTGTAATAATGTGCATTACATAAACCACTCAAAGTAAATTGTGGCAATGTAGCATAAATCTCACGGGAAAAAAAGTGAGATGAAAAATCTCTTACGAAAACTCGGCAGCCTAACGGCGCCACTTAAAACATCCAAAATGGATTGATGAGAGGAAATAGGGTCTCTCATCACATAAACTTAAAGTTTAAATAAAGAGTAATATAAAATAAAATCCCCCAACATATCAAATAAGAGCTTAAAAGAAGTGACATAAAGGAGAGTACTTAAAAAGAAAGAGAGAGGTTAGATCTCTTACGAAAATTCGACAGCCTAACGGCGCCACTCAAAACTTCCAAAATGGATTGATGAGAGAGAATAGGGTATCTCATAATATATACATAAAAATTAAAGTAAGGGTAATATAAAATAACATCCCAATAACAAGAAAGATGGGCATTAAAAGGAATGACATAAAAGAGTGTACTTAAAAAGAAAGAGAGGAGTAGGATCCCTTACGTCAAGTCCAACTTGTCTTGTTCGTTTCTTTATCGTCCTGAATAATAAACTTGATTTAATTTACACTTTATTAAGAACCTTTTTCTAGTTCATTATTCCTTTTAGATCACTTATTTCCATGTTATAAACATTATGTAATCATTTAAGTTAATAATGTCTGTTTTGTCGATATTTGGTTCTTTAGTCGAAAGTGGACTTCTTACAATTACATGTTGTTCGTGTGGTCAAATGTTCATTATATCCAGAATTAAATTCATGATTTGGATATCATATATATAATATATATCCAGAATATACATGTATTATTACATAATCATTTAGAGGTAAGAAATGAAATGAACCGTTCATGGAGACGGTAAGCCGTACGTATGCATGAACGCTACTTTCATTTCTATTTCATATTTTTATGGAATGGAATGATAATGATATAGAGGTATATTATAATTCCAGTATAACATCATATATAATAACTTTAAATCCATCCTTTATACGTCCCACATATGGCATTAACGAATCACATCACTTTGAGGGGGCGGTAGTCCGCACTTCCTTAAATGAAGATATCGCGTTTACCCATAATGGAAAATATAAAGGTATGCCATAAATGAAAAATACAGAATATTAAGTAAAGCATAAACATATTATATATCATATATAAATATATTGTCATCTTAATGGCCACCTTTGAAGGTGTTAGAAGAATGTTGAACAATCATCGTTTCGGGAGGCAGAAATTCACCATCCACGGAAATAGTATGTTCTTTAACCATTAGATGTAGGTGTGTGAAAGTGTAGCTCGAATCCTTCTTATAAAAACATACTAGTATATTGAAGATACTGTATTTGTTACAAAATAAATTAATAAAAAGAGGTTAGGGGGTTGTAGAAGCAAAATAAAACAAAAGGACTCAAGTGAAGACATTACCTTAAAATCGGGTAACTCCCTTTGGTTTGAGCTCAAAGGCTTCCTTGGGAAGACTTCTGCCCAAAGTGAGGCTTCAAGGAGTAAGAGAGGGAAGTGGAGAGACAAAATGGGCAGAGTTTGGCCGAGCCAAAGGCTTTGGGAGTGTGGGTAAGGAGGTAGATGTGTGGGCCTTTTATAAGAGGAGGGGAGGGGCACTCTTGGAAGGTAAAGAAAAGTCACTTTATTTTAAAATGGTATTCGGATTTAAGAGGTCCCACATTGATGTGTTTCTAGGATAAGGTGATAAGGGTTCTAAATCTACTCATTCAATAGGTTTTGGACATGTGTAGGTCTTAGATATTACATTATCTTTCCATTTTATTTAAATCGTTAAATAATGAGGTTATCGCTGCATCATCATGATGTCATAAATAATTTAATTTATTTAATGTCAAAAAATTATAAAAAAAATACTATGATGTATTAAATCTTTTTAGATTTCCAATTAATATTTATAGTCAAAAATATGATTTGTATAACCCCTTGTAAATATTGTTTTAGTAAAACATTTCATGTTTGTATCATTTTTACTTTAACTTTAAATAAAAAGATATTAATGTCATTTTCCAAACAAAGTGGCTTCATGGGGTCCCCAAGTTTACCCATGGGTTGTCTTGGTCGGCCATGACACATCCAATGAGGTTAGGACATATGTCAAGTTCATTTCATATTATTAAAACATTATTTTTACCTTAAACTACACTAATTACCTCTAATCGCGATTAAAAACTTAATAAGTTACTATTCACCAAAAAATTATTTTTATCCCATTGAACCACATTTTACTTCTTAATGACAACCATGTATGTCGGATTTTTGAAATTCAAAACACAAAGATGGCAAAATATCATTTAAACGGAAAAAATCAGTTTTTATAAGTACCACTTAGTGGTTTCACTATTCATCAAAAATTGAAGTTTTTCAGAAAAATCCCAAAAATTCACCCTAAGCTATATTTGATATTCCAAATTCAAAAATGAAGTCTATTTTAAAAAATTCAAAACATATAAGTCACATTAATTAATTTAATAATTAATTCCCACTATCAAAGCAAATAGCTTGTTTTTATGAAACAATAAGTATCAAAAGATTGACACTAGTTTAAGTCTGATTTCAATGTGAAATTAATTCCAACGACCACTATTGGATTTAATGGTAAAAATATATTCTAATTTCACTTTAAAACCAATTCAAAAGATAATCTAATCATATAAATAAATTAGATTAAAAAGAGGTTTTGAATTAAAATACAACATTTTACACTATTCATTAAAAAAATGAACTTTATCAGAAAGATACCAAAAATTTACACAAAGTAAATTTTGATGTCCCAATTATTAAGAAGAGTTTTATTTGCTCCAAAAGGATGTATAAAAGTGAACAAAACTATATTTAATGACCGTTCTCCATCAAAAGGTGATAAGTGAACCTTTAGTGAAAACTAGGGCATATACGCCTAAAATCAAATTATTTCCGTATTTTATGCCTTTATCTTTTATTGGATAAATGTAAAAACATTAAAAAACATATATAATCATATTTTAGTTATTTATATCCATTCCCGCCAATACAACGGCTACATGTTAACTACCATTTAAAATAATATTATTTTATTATTAGAGTGCAACGTAAGATTCCCAAGAAACTTGTTGTTGCGTGTTGGGTACGCCATCGAGCATAGTGTCCCCTTTAAAGTCATATTAATATTTTATTTACAAATATGGATAAATATGAAAATTTCATATTCTTTATTTACCTGGGGTGTTACAACAGTAATATTTTAATATATTATTACCTTTAAAATAATTTAATGTGTTTGATAGCTATCTACACATGCATCACCAAACATAAATGAAACCATGATATACTTATAAAAATTATAAATATTTATGTATAACCATTAAAATGAAACGGTTGAATTAAAGATAATGAAAAGAAGTAAAGAAATTATAAAATATTTATAGAAATAAAAAAAAATTAATATGAATTAAATTCCATTGGTTTACCTACAATGGCCAGTAAGATCATTTACTATGTATAAAATTAGTTTTCTAAGAATTTTCTTTTTACACAACGTGCATTTTTATTTCAAGGAATATATTATTAATGATAATAAATTATATTGAATTTTTATAATTGGTTACCACAAATTTAGTTAGTAAATGATATGAAATAAATTTAATAAAATTTAATATTTGAAAATTTCATTTTCCAAAAAAATAGTTTTTATTATATTTTATGATTTGATTCAAAAATTAAATTTATAAATTTAATTATTTTAAAAAAATAAAATAATTATTGAATTTAGAATACAAATATTATCTTTATATGGATTTTTTTTTATGAAATAATTATTTTTTTGTGAATATTGAAAAAATACTGATTTGGCGAAAAACTGTCACTTTTATGAAATAATTATATTATAAGAATGGCTTAAATAATTTTGAATTTTTTTCTATAAATATAAATATATATATATATATATATATGTAAAATAAATCATTTAAAATTAATATTTTTTATATAAAACCCACGTATATTGTTTTGGAAACATAAGAATACAGCATGGTTAAAACACTATTTTTCTACGAAAAAACAATTTTTCGATATATATATATATTAAAATTTAAAACTTAATGTTCAATTATTTATAAATTTAATTATATTATATTTATATTATATTTAGTTCAATATAATCTAAATTTGGTAATATGTTTTATTTTAAATTTTTAGTAAAAGATAATTTACTTTGTTAAAAACTAGTTACTAAGGTAAAAACATAAATCAAAGATAAAAGTAAAAAATTAAGAACAAATGACTTAAAAATGTTTATAAATGTTTTTAAATACATGGTTTGGGATTTATCAACCTAGTATCACCACAAAATCTATTATTTCTAAATTTTTTAGTCTTTTACCCTAGAATAGTGTAATGATATCATTAAAAAATAAAGGGTGTTCTCAAATGTTCCTTTTTCTTCAAATATAAAATAGAGAACAACCACCAGTTCATGACACACTCATTAATTCTAATTAATTCAAAAAAATATAAAATTTATCTTCTCCTTTAATCAATTCTCCAGTTCATAAGCTTACACTCTCAATTAATTATCCTAATCCATTTATTTCTAAGGAGACTTTCAAGATAAAGTTCATAGTTCCAAAGTAAATATTATGTAATCCTTATCATTTTATTCTTAATATTTCCATTCCAAACCTATCCTTAACATTTTAATATGATAAAATAAATATCTTTATTATACTTTTGTGTTATTAAATTAATGTAAAAACATTTATCTATTAATTTCCATCCATTTATAAAAACAAAATAACGTTAACTATACGTTGTGAGGACTATCACCTCCATGAAGTAAAATTTTCATTTTTCATTTATATTTTATTTATTTATAAAAAAAATTAAAATATGATTCACCAAATTAAAAAACCTTAATAATATATTTTTTTTATATAATGAAATTATACATTTTCTTAACTATACTTACCCATCGAGATATAGTGTTCTCATGTTTGGGTTGGTTTAAACAACAACTTGAATAATGTTATTAAACTTTATCAGGTATGACTATGGGAACATAAATACTAATTTTATTATAAGATAATAACAAATTAAATATTTCTTTTTATTCTATAATGGTTATACTATGTATTTAAATTATTATTAAAATACCATCTTTGATCGCTAAAATTAAAAAAAAAATAAGTCTATATCGATTCAATTTTCATGAAAACATAAGAAAAAAATATATAATAAATAAATTGAATAAGATATTAAATGTTCCATAATAAATTAATTATATAATAATAGTTCTTAATAAGGTATCTAATAAACTTAATTTGATTATTCAGGAAGCTAGGCACAAGCGCAGAATGAATCTGGAATAAGGTAAGGGTTTTCATCTCAAATTTTACTCATTGAGACATGTTTTGTATTATGAAAATAATTTCATTTACATGGTGTATATAATTATTATTTGGGATATAATACCATGAATTATATTTTAATAATTTTGGTTTATATTCAATTACAATCCCTCTCTTTCAAGGGGTTTTTATTAAAATGTTACTCAAGCTGCAAGGGTTCTTTATCTCAAACATTAATTCCTTGAGACATGATTATGTTATGAAACATCTTTTCCATTAAATGGTTTATTCAAATCCCAAGAATATATCTTTATCATATATATTTTTTATTCATGGGAAATAATAATCCAAATTATTTAATTTTCATCAAATGGATTTTCACTCAGTTGTTACCTGAGTTGTAATATTTTGTGGTAACTTAATTTTCATTCATTGAGTTATTATCATGTTTCTTATTTTTATTTTATATAATTTGGGTATATTATATATGTTTATATTATTATGTGGTATCTAAATTATTAAAATTTTCACCACATAAAACCCCTTTGGGAAATATTTCTTATGTCATGGAGTATATTTCCCATAAGGGATATTGATAACTCAAGTCTCGTTTTATTAAGTTATATTATTTAATTATGAACTTATTCCTTAAATTTTTACTTTATCCCACATTAATATTTTATTATATGTTATTTTAAAATCATATTTTTCTAAATTATTTTTTAATAAAAATAATATTTTATTACTCTTTTTACAATTGGGGTTTTCAATAATGATAATTTCAAAGTATTAAAAAGATTCCTTTGATAATAAAATGTTTTATATTTATCTCCAAATTTCATATAAAAAAATTTATCTCATTTTATAGGATATATTATTATAGATAATTTTTAAAATTAAATGTTTTCAAAATCTTTAACATCACCTTTTCAAAAGTAACATTTGAAATCAACATGTAAATTTATATTTTATACCAATATTAAAAATGTTTTATAAAATATCTTTTATGTTTTCTCTTCCATTTACATTAACATTTTAATATTTATTTATAGTAATTGGGTTTATGTTTCATGATTTATCATCTAATAAATATATTTATTATTTTAGGGATTGATCTCATGGTATAAAATAGTTTAATTCTTGATCTTTTCTTTTGGGATATCATTTAATGAATTTTTTTTACAAGGTTTTTTTATTTATGAAAACATACTTCTATGTTTCATATGTTTCATTGAGTGGGAGAGAGTTTCCTCAGGTAATTTTTCTATATTTTAGCATATGTTGACGAAGGGAGGCGGTGACATAGGCATGACATAAGATGTAGGCAGGAAGTGATGCAGGCATGACATCGGACTAGCGATATAGGCAGTATAATGCAGGTATGTTGCACTGAGACTTTAGGCCAGTTAGTGGATCTTGGGGCCATATAATGGGATTCATTACCACTAGATCATTGGGCCACATTCTAAATAAATAAGTCTTGATGGGTGGGCTATCCCTAGGGGGTATAGTCTGCCTTTCTAGCATGTATGTTTGGTGTGTGTGTCTGTTTATTATAATTATACCCCCAAGAACCTAATATATATATATATATATATACTCATTACCCTATATGGTATGAACATCCCATTTTATAAACTTTTTATTCAGGGATGTTAACCTAGAAATAATTTTTATTTATGGTTTGGGGAAGTGTTGAAATTATTGATTATTATTGACTATGAACACAGGTTTATTATTTATTGAAATTCTGTATTTTTTATTATAAAAATATTCATGTTTTATTCAACTATAGGTTCCTTGGGGAATTGTATGAAATGTCTTGTTTATTATTATGGTAAATACATTGGACTTAATTAATTGAAATGTGGTGCATGGCATTATATATTCCCTCAATTCATCAATAGGCCTCAAAAGACAAAACATATTGGGATTTAGTGTATACCTCTCTCTATATTGGTATTGTATCTTAGCATAGGGACCTGAAAACATGTTTTGATATCTGATATTATAAATTCCAACTGTATGATATTTTTAATTATTATCACCCCTTATTTTATTTATTGTATTGGATATAAAATTCTCTCAATTTCAATTGATTACATCATTATTCAGATTATTTATTCCATTCACATTATGTTTACCATGGTTATGTTTTTGATGGATTCAATTATATGTTTCCCTTACCGAGAGTTTGGTAACACCCCTTTTTTATGTTTTCATTTATCAAGTTATGAATAAAAGTAGTAAACATGAAATTTTTAGAAGGATAGTATGTCTGAGAGAATTTTTGGGAGGTATTGAAGAGTTATCCTGAATTAAGTAGTTTCTTATATAGTAAAAAATGTCCATTAGTTAAGAAATACATGGGATTTATTACTTAATTATTTTTAATAAATCTATAAATATTTAAACATAAAAATATCATTAGGATGTAATATGGTTAATTATCATTATTTATTTTGTAATATGAACTATTTTACAACTAGTATCAAAGAAAATATGAAATATATATGTTTATTGCATCAAATCTGGGGGTGTGAGTCTGGGGAGTCAGAAAATTTGTATTAATTTATAAATGTTAGAACGTGTTGTTTGTATTTATTGGACTTTGGTATTATAATATGATATGTTTATTATATCTTATCACTTTTTGGATTCTAATTTAAGTTGCATATTTTTATTTATATTGTGTGCTAATATAATGTACATAACGGTTATTCTAGACACCTAGGTGGAGGCATTTTATTATTCTTTATCCATGAGACAAAATCATTCCCATTATAATGGAAATATTAAGTCCACTAATCTATAGTACCCATGCCAGTAAAGTCCAAATCACTATAGTACCATGTTGACAAGGCCAAAACTACTACGTTTTTGGTGTTTTTGGTGATATTGATGGACTTGTGTACTGTATAAGCTACTATTAGTTATCGAAACTTCATCTAATGGACAAGTATCCACTATTAAAACAATAATATCATCTATGTATCCACTGGTGTTATGATCGGAAAAGAATATTCCATTAAAAACCTCTTAAGTACCTATTTCGCATATTTTTATTAGTAAATGAAAGTGGAATGACTTCCTTGTGTAACATAATCAAATTTTTAAGGATAATGAAACCCTCTATGTAAATAATTTATGAGTAATTTTACTTTAAAAATGTAAAGTTTCAATAAGAATTAATTAATTAATGTCTTAAATACTTTTCATAAGGGTAAAATCTTAGTCAACATCTTAGAATATTCTATTGAATATTTTTTTAGTCAATCACTAATTTAGTGCAAGATTTAGAGGACAGTAGAGATTCTACATAGAAAAAATAATTATATTAAATATATTATATTATGAAAACATGATTTATCTAAAATAATTGTGTATCTCTCAAATGGTGTGTCTTATAATAAATCTGAGACCAATGTTTTCTCTAGGACATGGTATTTACCCTATGTAGGGTATAACATTTTTGAGCATCGAGATTTTGGTCAGATCACACCTTAGGATAAGTTATTTAATATTTTTAATTTATAATTTTTAAAAAACAATTTAATATATCTCAAATAGTGTGTCATGAGACATATTTGAGACCACTATTAGGTTTGAAACACAGGGTTTATCATAGGAGAAGTATAACTTTTATCTCTTTGAGTGTTTGGCAGCATCAAACATGATAATAGCCTTTTTATATTTAATTATTTAATTATTATATTTTAAAATAATAATTAATTAATATGTCTCAAACAGTGCGTCATATAAGAAATCTATAACCACAGTTAGGTCTGGAACGCTTGTTTTACCCTAGACAGAGCATAAATTTTGTAAGCATTATACATTTGGTTAGATCACTTATTAGGTTAAGTTATTTAATATTTTTTATTAAATTATTATTATTAATTTAAATATTAGATAAAAAATTAAAATGTGGGGTAACACCAAAACCCTCTGTGAATTTCATTTAAACCCCCTAATCAATACTATTTTGATCCATTTCAATTAATATTCCTTAATGAGGAGAAATTAATGACCCTATCATTAATTTTTGGATGAATCATAGATTAAATTGGGTGATGTAAATAGGGGTTTTAAATGCCAAAATTTTGGGGTTAATATTAATTTATTAATTGTTTTTTGTTTTTAATGATAATTTTTTTTTGAAACATTAATGGTGACAATGATTGGAGTTAATTAAAAATAAGAATAATAATTACTATTATTATTAATATTATTATTAATTATGGGAAATAATATTAATGGTGGAAATGATAAAAGTGATTTAATTTTTTTTGTTATTATTATTATTAAATTGAGAAAAATGACTCCTAAGGGGGGAACCTTGTTAGAGGGGGTTCTCTTGGGTTAAATTATTTTAGGCCCCCATGATTTTTTTCTCTTGTTCTTGGGTACTTGTTTCTTGTACTCCTTTAGAAAATTTTAAATAAATGATGATGTAAAAATAATAATTGTGAGTTAAAGATTTAAATGTGTATATATATTGATTATATATATATATATATGCACGTACATGTGTAAATTAATATATGTGTGTGTGTGTGGCTGTATATATATTTATGGGTGTGGGTTATACACACACACACACAGGTGTATATATGCATATAAAAATGCATATATATATAATGTGTATATATATATATGAATGACTTTAAAATATATTTAATGAGTGTTTAAATATTTGGATTAAATATATTTGAATCTGGATTAAAAAAACACATGGTTTTTTTAGGGTGACATTTAGGATTTAATTGTACAAGGAATGAAAAAAATATAATAAAATCGTTAATAACTATTTCAAGGAACGAAAAGAAAATTATAAAAGGGAAAGAAGGTTGGGCACTTATGGGATTTATCTTACCCACCTCACATCAACTATATCCTCTCTCCTTCTCTCCATTATTCTTTTTTTTCTCCAAACTTCAATCCTCAATATCTTATATGATATTGATCGGATTGACGCTCCATCAATTTTATTGAATTCATCTTAATGGGCATATTTTAAACATATTTTTGTTTATGAAAGAAATGAGGTTTTAGTGTCATAGTTAAACTTAGATTTCAACCATTATCATTATACATTATTTCACTTAAGTTAGGAAGTTCCATACCTCTTGGATTCTTATTTACACAAATTTTAATTTTATATTTTGTGTGTTTAAATAATCGATATTTGTGCTTGGTTATGATTACATGTGAGTGTGTGTGTGTGTGTGTTTCATGAGACCTGCTGTGATTTCATGAGTGATATTACTATAGAATTTTCTATGTTTGATTGTTATCGCGTGGTATTATGTTTATTACTTTCTATCTCATGATTATATATTATGATATGATTTCCATTGTATGTTATACCATGTATGCATGTTAGCTTTCTTTGAAGGTACCATTCTTGGTGCTCAGAATAGGTGGACTATTGTAACATGTTTACCCCTTAGAGGGGGATTTCACTTGACTTTAATTGTTTTATGATGATGAACCTGATAATTGGGTGGAGATATTATGGAATGTAATGTTGAGGTTGTACTCAATGCCTAAGTATCGGGCTTCCCAATGCCTAGTTGATTTACAAGTGATGTACTCAATACCTAGTTGTTTTTTGGGTAGTATTCGATACAAGAGGTCCAATATATTATGATACCATGGAGTTGTGTTAAGAATGAAATCAACCACTAGAAGACAAGTATCAGGTTGATCGATGTCTATTTGATTTGAAAGTAGTGAAATCGATTACTAGTTGATCTACGAGCAGCATGATCAATGCCTATTGGATTTTTGAGTGGCTCCCTCGATGCCTAGATGTTGAACTACATGTCGTACTTGAGGGCTAGTGTGAACCGGGTTACATTTACATACGATTCCATGTGGATTTTAATAAATAAATGTATTAGAATTGTGGATTGTTTGGTTACTACTGACTTTTATGAGGGATAGATTCTGAGAACCATGAACTGGTCTATTTAGAGATGGATTTTGAGATCCATTCACTAGTCCATTCAGATATGGATTCTACATTTCATGTAGTGGTCCATGTTCCTTGAGACCTTCCATGATTATCTTTCCAGCATGGAGATGAATTTGGTACGACTAGGGGTTTGGTGGTGGCTTTATTTGTACACCACCACTATATTTTTATTTGTATGTTTATATGATTGTAATGAATTTATTATTATTATGGTATACTCTATTGTACTTGATCACATCAGGTAATGAAACATTGGTGGTGTTCTACTGAGTCTTGTACTCACACCCTACTCTGGAATTTTGATGTGCTTGTAGATTCCATGAGAAACTTGGTGAATAGAAGGGGCCCTATGGTGGATGGTTGAGTAGGTGGAGCATGGAGCTGGAGAGGACTAGTACAGACACCCAAGGACCCCACAGTTCTTTTATTTATAATATTCCTTCATTAATCTGGATATCTTTCCACTTTGGGATATCTTATTTATATACCATGTATGCGGACATTATTTTATTCATTTGCTTTGATTATTTATTCATTCTCATGTTATTATTATTTACTTCCCTCCTAGATGACATGATACGAAGGGTATAGTCACCCCACTATTAGATTTAGACCCTCGCTGCTAGTTAAAAGCCTATTGCATATGGGGAGGCACACATGAGGTCATGTGGCCTTCCAGATCAAACCCTAAGGTTCATATCGGGATATTAAAAAATCGTATCAGAGCTCAGGACTCACTAACTTGTTTTTTATCTTGTCTTGATTTGGGATAGGGTAGACATGAGATAGTACATTGGGACTCGGGTAGGGGAACTATGTCTATGCATGGCCAGCACTGTATAGTGGACCTACGAGTTTTCGTAAATTATGTAATTTATGTTTTTTTGTTACTTTTGGTTTAATTCACCTCAGGTGATCCACATGATGTGGACACATGATTTATGGGGTTTTTAGTTCATTCATGCATCATGACTAAGAAAGTTGGTTCACATGCTATATATATACTTGTTTTTGTGATGCATAATATTTTATTAATTAAATTATTTGATTCAGGATATATTTTCGGGATAGTTTCTCTATGTATGATATATATATGTTGTTATGTTTTGGTGATATATATTTATTAGAATTAATTAATTAAATTGAGAATGATGTTGTAATATATCTTCATTGGTATTTATGAGGTGAACTATGAATGCTATTGTTTTAATATATATATATAATGATTATGGGTAACATGCAGGGATAGAACAAGGTTCAGTGGTAGGAGAGTTATACTTTGGGTTGTGGGTAGACTCATAGGGAATCCTTTGTGTGATCCTATAGACTGGCTAGGACATGTTATGTTTCTAATGTTCTTCCTGTTACAGAGATATGAAAGCAATATTTTGATGTTTGAACTTAGTGGTCTGATTTATTCAAGAAATACTTCTAGGGATACTTCTTGTGGATGGGAAGTCGATAGAGGGGGGTATTGTAACATACTCAAATTTTTAAGGATAGTAAAACCCTCTTTGTAAATAATTTATGAGTATTTATATATTAAAAATGAAAATTTTCAATAATAATCACTTAATAAAGGTTTTATAGACTTTTCATAAGGAAAAAATCCCAATTAGCATCTTGGAATATTTGATGGAATATTTTTTGAGTTAGGGGCTGAGTTAGTGATAGATTATAAGGCCCACAGAGGCTCGGTATATATGAAAAAAATATATTAAATATATTATATTATGTGCTTGTGATTTATCCAAAGTAATTTAGTATCTCCCAAATGGTGTGCCGTATGAGAAATCCAATACCACCAACAAGTATGTGACATGGTGTTTACCCTAGGCAGGATATAACATTTCTGAGCTTCAGGCATTTTTTCAGATTGTATGAGCTGATAATTTAATTAATATTTCTAATTTATTATTTTTCCAAAATAATCAAATACCTCTCAAATGGTGCATCATATGAGAAATATGAGACCACTTTTAGGTTTGAAACGTAGTGTTTACACTAAGAGGAGTATAACTTTTATGTTTGTTGGTTTTTTTGAAACATCACACACTATAATACCCTTTTTATATTTAATTTTTTAATTTTTTAATTTTTAATTAATAAATAATTAATATCTTTCAAATGTTTCATCATATGAGAAATCTGAGACAATCATTGGGTTCAAAACGTGTGGTTTACCCTAGGAAAGGCATAACTTCTTTGAGCATTGTAAATTTGGTTAGATCACTCATTAGGTTAAGTTATTAAATATTTTTTATTAAACTATTATTATTAATTTAAATATTAAATAAAAAACATTAAAACATGGGTTCAAAACGAAAACCACCATTAATTTCATTTAAACCCCCTAGTCATCAATATTTTGATGTTTTTCAATTACAATTCCTTAATAAGGATAAATTAAGGACTTCATCATTACTTTTTGGTTAAATCATGGATTAAATTGGGTGTTTTAAATATGAATTTTAAATGTTGTGATTTTGGGGGTAATATTAATTTATTAAATATTATCAGTTTTTAGTGATAGTTTTTATTGAAGTGTTAAAGATGATAATGATTGGATATAATTAACAATAAAATAATTATTATTATTATTATTATTATTAATTATGGAAAATAATATTAATGGTGTAAATAATAAATGTGATTTAATAATAATAATAATAATAATTTTTTTTTGTTATTATTATTATTAAATTGGGAAAAATAACAATTGTGAGTGAAAAATTAAAATGTGTATATATGTGGATTAAATATATATATATAAATATATATTCATGTGAAGGTGTAAATAAATATGTATATATATATATATATATGGGTGTTTATATATTTATGTGTGTGGGTTATATATATACATATAGGTTTATATATGCAGATGCAGATGCATATATATAGTGTATATAAATGTATATAAATATAAATATATGAATTTATTTAAAATATATTTAATGAGTGTTTAAATATTTTGATTAAATATATTTTAATGTGGTTAAAAATTTTCATGGGATTTTTTAGGGTGGCATTGGGGATTTAATTGGATATGGAATGAAAAAAATATACAATAAAAGATTTAATAATTAATTGAAGGGATGAAGAAGAAAGTGTAAAAGGGGAAGTAGGTTGGGCGCATAATGAATTTATTCTCCCCACCTAACATCACCTAACTCCTCTATCCCTCTCTCCATTATTCTTTTTTTATATTTGATTTTTAATATTTCCCCAAACATCAACCCTTAATAACTTCTCTAATATCCATCAGATTGATGCACCTTTTGTTCCATTGAATTTTTCTCGATAGGCACAATTTTAAACATATTTGTATTTATGAAAGAAACAAGGTTTCAGTGGTGAAGTTAAACTCAGACGTCAACCCACATCATCAGTCATCTTTGAACACAAGGTAGGAAGTTCCATAACTTTTGGGATCTTGTTTAGACATATTTACATGTTATATTTTATGTGTTGGAATAATTGATATTTTTTATTGATTATGATTGAAATTTGGTGTGTGTGTGTGTGTGTACCATGAGACCCATTATGATTCCATGAGTCATATTAGTGTATCATTTTCCATGTTTTATTGTTATCACATGATTTCATGTTTGGTTCTTTATCTCTAATGATGATATATTATTATATGATTTCAATTTTATGTTATACCATGTTTGTATATTTCCATGATTTAGAGGTATCATTCTTGGTTCTTGGAAAATGTGGAATGTCGTGACATTTTTACCCCATATATGGGGAGTACACTTGAATTGCATCATTTTGTGATGATGGACTCAATAATGGGGTGTAGATATGATGGAATGTTGTGTTGAGGTAATACTCAATTCCTAAGTATTAGGAAGCTCGATGCCTAGTTTATTTAAAAGTGATGTACTCAATTCATAGTTGTTTTTCAAGAAAAAATCCATACTTGAGATCAAAGATATGATGATACCATGGATTTGTGTTGAGGATGAACTTAGGGTGCTATAATTCAGGTATCAGGTTTCTCAATGGCTAGTTGATTTTTGAGTAGTGCGCTTGATTCCTAGTTAATCTGTGAGTAGCATGATTGATGCCTTGTTAATTTTCAAGTAGAACCCTCAATGCCTAGATGCCGAAAAACATGACATACTTGAGGCCCAAAGTGAACTAGGTTTCATGTACATATGATTCCATGAGGTTTTCAAGAAAAAAATGTAATATCCTGGTGGATAGTTTGGTTACTACTGACTTTTTTGAGAGATGGACTATGAGCGCCATCTGTTGGTCTATTCAAAGATGGATTCTGAGTGCCATGCGCTGGTCCATTCAGAGATATATTTTGAGCACCATGTTTTGGTCCATTTAGTGATAGATTATGAGCACCATACATTGTTCCATGCTCATTGAGACTTTTGAGGATTATCTTTCTGTCATGGAGCCAAAGAAGGTACGGATGGGGTTCTGGTGGCGTCTTGGTTAGTTTATAACCTCTCGATTTTTATTTATATGTTTATATGCTTATTACACATTGTTTATTATTATAGCATACACTTTTATATACGATAACACAAGGTAATGATGCATTTTTTGTGTACTATTGTGTCTTGTACTCACACCCTACTTAGGAATTTCGATGCGCTTGTAGATTCCATGAGAAACTCAATGAAGAGTAAAGGACTTGTGGTGGATTGCTTAGTAGGTGGAGTATGGAGCTGAAGTGGACTAGGACATACATCGGAGGACCTCAAAGTTATTTTATTTATTATATTATTTCATTACTCTAGAAAACATTCCAATTTAAGAGCTCTTATTTATATACCATGAATGTCATCTTTAGTTTCTCTATTTACCCTAATTATTTATTCATTCCCCTGTTATTATTACTATTTATTATCCTGTTCAATGTCATGATATGGAGGGTATAGTCTACCCACTATCTGATTTAGACCCTCACTTCTAGTCAGTAGTATCTTGCATACGAGGAGGCCTGCATGAGATCATGTGGGCTTCCATTTCAGACATAGTGGCTTCGGTTGTGATGTTACACCTTGATTAACCTATAAACCAAGGAAAAATATTAAATCTCTAATCATGATCCTTTTAAACACGCACCCAAATTAATTTATAATAATCTTGTATTGTGATTAACCAGATGTTATAAATATTAGGTCACCCATATAGATGACAACCAATATCCTTTAATCATTATCTTTCATTATGTATAGATTATAACCAACTTTACTTTGCTAGAATCCAATATTTCCTAAGTATTAATCAAGAATACAATACTAATATTATAGTACTTGCATCATATTATAAATATTTTTACCAATAGACACACTTTTCTTTCATATCTATCTATAAAAAACATCTTATTATTCTATGTACACTTCCCCATCAATGACTTAATTAATAAATTCTATTTTTTATCCATTTCATACACATTGAACTTTCTTTTTATAGACATTTACAAAAATATGCAAAAATATTTGAATTAGACTATAGAATAAATCGATTCATCATAATCAATTCCTTTAGTCTTAGAATATCCCTTACACATCATCTATATTTTTTTGAGTCACCTTTCCATATTCATTGAGTTTATTATTAAACACCTACTTGTTTTTTATGACATTTTTGACTTCCGAACTTAGAACAACTTATCATCTCTGATTCTCCCCAATTCGTTCAATCTATCCAATAATATCGTTAACACTATTGTTTTCTTCGGTTTCTTATTCATAAAACATAGGATATATTTGAGATAATAATGATTTTTTTTGTTATGTATTCACCCTTTATGTTTTCACCATAGTTGTATGATCATAAATAATATTTATTTTATTGATTCCAAACCCTCTTATTGAATTCTTTCTCTCCAATGATCCTAATTTAACTTCCTCATAATATATTTCTTATTATAAATACACTTTATATATATGTGATACCCCTGGGATTCTTTCTCCAGCATCACATTCTAATAAAATTTCTTCACTTTTTTGTTAAAAAATCACCATAGGTTATGTTTTATTTTAATTTTACACAACAATTATGTATTTAATTTTCATTATTTTTCCAATATTTTTGTTTTCGAATTTATATTCCTTGATATTTGATGAGTTTCTAAGAAAAATACTTATATTATCATGATCTTTAGACTTTCAATTCTTTTACTTGTTGAAAATAAATCGCTTAATTATAAAACATAAAAGTATTTAAATGTCGTATTCTTCCCTTATTACATCTCATAGGGTGTATCATATTCATATGGACATAACAAGGGCCTATTGGACATATAGGTTAATGTTATAATTTTTTCCTTCTAATTTTAATCTAGAATATCTTTTCAATGATCATTATCTGGTCCATGTTTTTAATGATTTGATTCCTACTCTCAATGATGCTATTTTGTTTAAGAGTCCTCACTACTGAAACTTGGGGACTTATCCCATGTTTCATGGGATAATATTATACCTCAATATTGGTGATTTATGTGTCATTTTGAGTTTTTAATTTATAAATCTTTATCTTAATCATATAATGTAATGCAATTAAACACTTTGGATTTGTGAGAGATCAACATCACCCAAGTCATCTTGATAAAATCATCAATATAATTAACATAGTACCTATTAAAATCAATTTCTTAAGGTAATATTGTAAAACACACATCAATATTTAGAAACTCAAGTAAACTCATATATTTTTTTACTATTTTATTATATATTTTTTGAATTAGTTTTCCAGTTTGAAAAGAATCACATGTATGTGTGTGATCATGTAAAAATCTATTAATATCATGATCTCATTTATAATTCACCAATTCATACAAGGACATTTGGATCAAGTGGTGGTGACTTTTGTGACCTATCATTTCCTCTTCTTCCTTGGTTGGAAAACATGGGTCTTCTTCTCTAAAATGAGGTATATATTCCCAATTGTGTGCTTTCCTTTCATAAAAATAAAACTATTTCTCCCCTAATAATCCAAGAATTATTATTGAAATTCACTAAATCCCTTTATTCAAATAATTATCTTACACTTAGAAAATTGTGACCAATACCTTTAATAACTATGTGATCCATGTGTCTCAAGTAAATGCCTTTGATTTTGGATTTTCTAAATAAAACTATCCTCAAACATTCCGTATTTTCAATATGAATGACACCTTCTTTTTCGTACTTGATCCCCATGACCAGATCTATGTTCCCATCCATATATAAAGTGCATTCACTATCAAGGATTGACACTCCAAACTAATCTATTACTTTTGAGGAAATTTTAGAAACATTTAGTTTCTTATATTTACCTTTTTCGATCCATTCTCACTGTTTCACCTCCTTTGCTAGTGAATGTGATAGTACCTACTTTATCTCCATTAAATCATCCTAATATTGTTAGTATGAAACTTGATTATGATTTTTCTTCATGTTTGACGATAATTCTAGTGTTAGAATATTTTTTTCATATCACCTCTAGTACATCAATTTTTAACCTTGATAAAAAATTCATAACTTTGTGTCCAAAACATCAACACCAAAAACATTAGTCATTTAAAAGATATTAGGTGTAGGAATTTATGATTTTTTTCATTATCTTATGCCTTGAAGTGAATTTTATCTATAGAACTTGAATAATATGTATACCCAATTTTCATACAAAAAAAATCTATTTTGGTGTACTGTTTCATGTTCTTGATGATCCACTGATATATTTTCATCTCTTTTGTGTGTTATCCAAGTAAACATTCTTCCAGGGTGTGGGTGATTTTAGAATCATGTCAACTATCACTAATTTTTTATTATGATCAAGAAACTCAATATATTTTCAATTATTTTTTAACTACTGCACTTATGGGAAACGAAATGAATTTTTTTGATCCCCTATAAAACCCTAATATATTGTGGTATATTTCTCTTTAAATAAATTTCAAATATTCAATAGCTTACTTAACATGCAATAATGAGCTTTAAGTGAACTACGTTATACAATAGAAATTTTATTATTTAAACGCGACTAATAGAAAATATTGGTTAAATAGGTTTTATGACTAGGAAAAACCACATAATTAAAAATATAAAGGATTTATATAATTAAAATTTATTAATTTTTAGTATATTCATTATCTTCTTCATAAATACAGTTTTATTTAAAAATTATTTGTATTTATTTTTGAGATAAAATGATATAATTATATTTTTTTAATCTTAAAAATCATATTTGAAAAAAAAATATTAATTTGTTAAATATTTATTTCAAAATTATCTTATAGTGATTTTTTAAAAATTTTCTAAAAATATTGATTATTTATTAATAGTGAAAATAATGATTTTTATTTAAAAACTATTTTTCATTTCAAGAATTTTCTAAGTTAAATTTTATTTAAAAACAATTTTAATGTAAAATTAATTCATTTATAATACTAATAATCTAATTAAGATCATTATAATCAATTTTATTTTTGGTTTTTTATAAGACATTTTATACTTAAGAAAACATTTTTTTTGGAAAATAATTTTTTGTCACATTTTATGGGTTTAATTATAAGTTAAATTATACCAATTATATTAATTTGATTTTATAAAATATATTCTATATTTTTAATCATAATAATTTTTATTATTTGATAAGTTCAACTTAATTTTTTCATAATTAATAGTAAAAAGAGTAAAAATCTATTACGACAGTTAGGGTAAAAATAAGTTTATTGGGGGTGGGAGTAAACCAAAATATAAGGATAATTTTTACAATTAATAATGTCTAAATATTATTTCATAGAAAAATGTATACTTAATACTATCCCACCTTAAATCCTATTTTCATTTGGAAGCATTTTCCTTAAGAATGAAATTACAATATTTTAATCTTCTAAGAAATACCAAATGTGACCTCTCCCCCACTTATAAAAGGAAACCCCTAATTTATTTTATTTATATAAATTTGTGCCATATATATCTACCAAAACATACCCAATTATCATATAAACTTACATATCCAAGAACTATATTTTTTCCCTCTTAAAATTCAATTCTAAATATCCTTAAGAAATGATCTAAAGGAGGCTAACCAAATGAGTGGTAATCATCCTACCTGACCTCATTAAAACAATTTATTCTTCTACCTCATCTAAATTTGTGGTATAAATAATTAAACTATAAATTATGTATATAAAATATATTTAAATGTTATTATTATTATCAATCCACCATTATTCACCTTATTTTTCATCAATTGAGAAGGGAAATTATTGCTTGTGCGTACGTGTGGACTACCGCCTCCATGTTGCGATACAGTTAATTTTTCATCACCATATTTCATGGATGGTTATTATGATGGGTTTACTATTTAAATATTATATTTATGATATAATTATTATTATTATTTAATTATAATATCATATCTTCAATCATACCATTACATCCGTTGGAAAACGATAACGTTGCTCATGTATATGTGTGGATTACCACCTCTATGCAATGATGTGATTTTTTTTAATTTATTATTTGAATAGATAGTAATAAGTATAAATTTCATTAATATAAATGATATATATTATATAATAATTAGTTTTTAATGGTGAATTATTATTTACCTTTCTTTTGTTACATTCGTTTAAAGGTGAAAACAGTGTTCATGCGTTTGTACGACCTACCGTCTCCATGAATGGTGTAATTTATTTTTCTATCTCCAAATTTCATGTATGATTATAAATATTTATATAATGAATATATATATTTTTATATTATCGTTATAATATTTTACATTAGGGAACCCTGATCAAGGTGCAAGGAATAAAACTATCGAACCGAAACATAAATGAAAAATGAGACAGTTAACACTTGAAAATAATGATTTTAATACATAATTATTAATCAATTTATATTGAAATGTTATATATATATTATATTTGAAATTATAATTATGTAAAAAAATTTATTATAGAATTATAATTAATTTAATTCTATTATATTGTAGGTTAAAATTACTTATAAAGAAATTGGGACCTGAGGTAATGATTTATTTTACAATCTCATTATTATTTGGGATTGTTTATGTATAAGTCTCTATTGGGGGAATTATTTGATATTTATTTCATAAAATATATCTTCTTATCATATTATTATTTTTTGTAAATTAAAATTTTCATTTCATTTTCCTCTATTTAATTACTAGAGAGACTAAAGTATTTGTTTTATGGAAAACCAACATTATTTTTCTCTTGAGCGGGAATATTTTTCTTTCATGTCCATGTTTTCCTTAAAAAATTCATTAATGTTTTTAATATAATAACATTATGGTTAAAATTCATTTTTACCCATTTTTAAATTCAAAACATTTTTTTCAACTTAATCATCTTATTGATTTCTAAATGAGGTACTTTTGATTTTTTATAAAAAATGTTAATGGAATCATTGTTTAAACATAATTGGCCTAAATGGAATTTCCCCCATCATGACCACTTAATTTTTTTAGGATTATTTTAAAATAATCCATATTTATTTCCAAATAAAATTATTTCACTAATATTTTAGAAAAAAAATTATTTTCTACAACTGATTTCAAAATGAAAAGGGTATTTTCCTCAATAAGTTTTTGAGTGGTATTTTTAAAGTATTTTCATATATGTAAACATATTTTATTGAATCTCATGATTTTATAATTATATATTCTAATGATACCATCAACCATTTTTCTCTCAATGGTTCATGATCAGTTTGACTGGGTAAATATTAACATTTTTTATGGAAGTTATTCCAATAAGAATAGTTTCATATTATTAAGGCATGTTGATTAAGTTGTAATATTTATTTATATAATTAATTAATTAAGTTATGATGTGATGGGTGGGGCCCAAATTTATATATCCCATAAATTCATCAGTGGTTATCATGAGACAAAAAAAAGTTGGGTATATGACTGTGGCCTTAACCATTTCTATAACATGTCTTTTCATGAGGCCCCGATTGTATGTTTAAGATGTATGAAATTATGAATTACATTATTATAAAATTATTTATTGATTTTATTATGATTATTCGAATATTTATTTCATCCATGGATAAGTTTCAAGATCATGTAATTATTTATATGTAATTATTTGATCATCATTTTTTCCTTCTATATTAATAATTCCTTATTAATTCTATGATAGTATCTATTGTACACATTTCCTTATTGGTCATTTGATCTCAAAAATTTTATGTTTTCATTCTACCCAAGGATCCCATGATTTTTACTATGAATTATATTCAAGGATATGTTAGAGATAATAATTATTATCTTAAATAAAACATTGTGTTATATTTTATGTTTTCAATTTTGATGTGAGATTCAAGTATGTGTCTAGTTTACCAAGAATTCTAAACTATTTGTCCCTCTATAATGTGATCACTTATATCTACTTCCAATGTAATAAATAAACCATTAACTCTAGGATACTCATTCCAGGTTCTTTACAATTTTTAATAGAGAAATTTTAGTAGAGATCTGAAAAAATAGATTTAGGAAAATATATATTAGGGAACATAACCCTATAAAATACTTGGAGTATAAGTATGATAATAGAATAACATCATAAAGTTTCTTTAAGACAGATATTATGTAGTTTTACTTTCAACACATCCCTATTTGGATAATATAAATGAATGTGGTTTTGTCACAAATTCATGTTGGGGTAATAACCTTGAAATAGTTACTTGAATATATCTCCACAATAATTCTATTGCATAGTGATTTTTCCTTCACTTTTCGCTTGGTTTTACACTCATAAAGGATATAATTTGGTTAATTTTAATAATCTTTAAAATAAATTATGAAATATTTGAAAACATTTGTATGATTTTAGAATGATCTTAAAGAAACCAATCTTATGATTGTAATATTTGTTATACATACATTTTCAATTTATGTTAAGTGTTTCACTAGTTTCAAAATTATATATTATGATTCAAAATTTCATGATATTATCTATTGTATATAATTTTTTATAAATGGAACCTATTGTAAGTAATTAAACCCATATCGATGCACATAATCTATATAGGGATTTCTCCCATGAGAAAGATAATGAAGTTGATATTAGAGCTATAATTGAGAAAATTATAACTATATTAAGGAAACTAACTCAGGTTCTAACCAATAACCTCACCAGTATGGATCAAACTTCTAATCCACAATGTGATCTAACAATTTTAGATCATTTCATGCAATAACAGCCTCTATCATTCAATGGAACCAAAAATCCATTTATATTGTGAAATGGATAAGTTACTTAGAAAAGATATTTATCACTTTGGGAAGTAATGAAATGGAGAATGTTTTCAAGTTATTTTATTGTCTCATGAGGTATGATGATATTACATATTCATTCATTATTTTACATTACTCCCATCATATAATTTTCACTTAAAAATTATTAATTTCTAATCAATGTTCATGTTCTGATCATAAACACATAAGAAGAGCATTTTTTGAGTTCATTTAATTAAACTAAAGTTTATTGTTTATAAAATATCATTCAACATAATAATCTAAATAATATTATTATAATTTTTTAGTGTTCCCAATAAAAATTAAAACATATCATTATAAGGTATCTTTGTCCAATTCCTTTATTTAAAAGATCATATGGACCACACAAGAAGGAATAAAAAATATGTTGAGAAAACTAGACCATCCATGAAGATAGAATTTATAGGTTTAATCCAGAAACCCAAATTTGATTAAACTCATGAATATATTCTTGAATATTTAAAATAATCAGGGATAAGAAATTTAAGGCCCATATCCACCAAAAAGGGGCCCAAATGATGCCATAAAGTCTAACCCTCCATTATGTCTGGGATTTAAAAGTAGTGCACAATCCTTGACTTTTATACTTATATAGACATCAAATTAAGATGATATTTTTCAGAATGAAATAAAATATATATCCAAAAAACTTTTTAGAATAAATGGTTCATATTTAAGGGAATATGTATAGACATAAATGCATTCTCATTTAGTCCATGGAAAAGTTGAAATAAAAAAATAGAAAAGATAACATTGTTCACTAAAGAAATCATAACTTTTCTCCAAAAGTCCATTGGCCACCAAATTTGGAGGATTTATAGTAATCATAAATAAATATATATATATATATATTAATAAGAATATATTTTGAGATTCATCAATCTAGATTTTTAAATTGGAGAACCAAGTGGAGGAGAAATTTTGGAATGAAAATAGCCCACCACCTTGGGAAATAAATACATCCCCCTATTCTCTTTGCAAGGGGATAGAATTTTAGAATAGAATAGGATACATTGGCATGAACAAAGCCTTTTCAAAGATCTTGGAGGACCTACCAAAGTAAAAAAAATTACTTTAAAGACCTTTTCTCTTATCTTTGTTTTCATGTTCTTTTGTGTTCTTTATTTGTAATCTCATAATTGTTTGTGTTTTAATTTTGTTTTAATGAAATTTTATTATTCATTATCTCATATAATAATTCACCCGCTGTTTTTTAATATTAATTTTCTTAAAGTTTCTTAAATCAAGTTAAAAACAAATCCCTTATTTCTCTTTCTCATTCAATCAAAACTGAATTTTAATTATCTTCATTGTTCGTGTGTGTTCGGTGCAAAAATATTTTATTATGACATTCTTTTTATTATTATTTTAATTCATCACCATAAAAACATATTACCATATTATTAACCACAAAAATGGCTGAGTAAATATACCATTACAGTGAGTCATAATTTGGGGATGTTATGTGATTGTGAGCTTCTTATCGATGAATATTCTTTAAGTTAATAAATACAGATAAATAGTGGTCTATGGTTCAAAACACTAAGGATGTGGAAGAAATATTTATTATGGATTAGAAGTATTTTGAAGTACTTTTCAAGAAAAAATATTTTCCTCATGAATAATTAGTGGATATAGAAAGACAATTATTGAGTCTGTGACAAAATAAAAAAGAATATGTTGTTATGTATGAAGAAAACTTTACAAGGTTTTCAAGGCATACTGTAGACTACACACATAATCCAAATAGTAAGATTGACTGTTTCATTAATGGGATAAATCAAATCCTTCAAATGGAACTAGTATCCTAAACATTAAATTCATGTGAGGATATAATATCAAGATTTTTTAAGATAGATAAATAATTCTCTAAGTGTTATGGATTCAAAGGAAACCAAGAGAAGAAGAGAATGGATGAGAAAAAAATAGATAAGGGGAAGAATAAAATAAGGATTTTCCAAAATGTGGTACTTGTAGAAGAAAACACCATGGTACTTTCATAAAGGGAAAAGGATTTTTATACAAGTGTGGATAAAAATTTCATCATTCTCGTGAATGAAATGTTAATGGAGAATATATCAAATAATAGTTCTTTAACTATAAGGTTATGAGACACAATTCCAACCAATTTCCCAAACATCAAGGTAACTTACCATAGAAGATTCTAAGGGAATAAGACTAATATTATAAAATTACTATAGTTGAAATGAAAGTTCCTAGATATGTGATGAATGATACTCTTATCAAATACTTTGGTATTGAAATTTTTTTATTTGATACAGGTTGTAACCACTATTTTATAGATGAATAATTTTTTAATGGTATCAAATCACTACCTCGATGATTATATATTGATTTATTAGTGAAAACTCATAATGGTAGGATGACCATGTATTAAGTCTATATATCTTCTCTCATATAATTATGTGGGTATGTTCTTCTAGGAAATATTTGTATTCTTCGTCTAGTTAAATTTGATGTAATTTTGGTAATTGATTGGATCTCTTAGTATAGAGCCCAAATTAATTTTCTAGGAAGGTAAGTTACATTTTATATTATGAATCAACCTATGATTATTTATCAATGTATAGATGAACTTAAAAATCCAATGGTAATTACTTCCATTATATAGGGTATTCAACCTAATAATGAGGGGAATTTATCTCAAATGGTTAGGGATAAAATCAACATAGAAGATTTTAATATTTCTTGGGAATATTCTTATTTATTTCTTGAGTACTTTCTTAGTCTTCCCCTAAATAATGAAGATTAGTTTTCAATAGAGAGCATACCTAGTTTTATATCTATTTGAAAGAATCTATATAAAATGAACCTAATTGAGATGTTGGAATTGAAAAATAAACTCTAGGAGAACCTAGATGAGGGATTCATTTGGACTAGTGATTTTACATGGGGTGAAAATATTCTTTTTTAAGAAGAAATATGGTTCAATTCATCTTTATATTGATTATTGGGAACATAAAAAGTTCAATATTAATAATTTTTAGCACCTTATTATGAGGAGAGTGTTTAGAAATTCCTTATTTTAATGATCAAAAACCATTATTATTTTAGTACTAATGATTTACATGTTTTATGGTATCATTATTATGGAAAGATGGTTTTTATGATCAATCAAGTAAGTATTGAGGCAATTTACTACTAGCCAGGAACTGTCACTGAGGCAAGTTATTACCAGGAAAGAGGTCACTAATATGGATGATCTACCACCAACAGAGTTACCGCTAGAGTTATTACCACCAGTAGAGTTTCTATTAGTCTTTTCACCACTAAGGGGCTACTATCAAAACCTTTCATCGTTAGACTTTAAGTCACCATTAGACTCTGAGTCACCACCGGCCTGAGGTACTTTCAGTCTGAGATACCTCTAAATGTTATGTCACTTCTATCTTCATGCTACCATTGTTTTCTAAAGACTTTTACATAAATTTCTCAATGACTATTTTTATTCAAGGATAAATAGACCAAGTCTTAATTAAATAGTCAAATCCTATCCAAGGATTGACTATATCCTTCAATAATTTCTTCTATATCTATGTGAAGGACCATCTCTCACTCTCTATGTATGATGATACTTTCTAAAGAGTCTATAAAAATTGTGAAATTTAATCTATGAATCTATACAAGCTCACTTATTTTTCTCTTATTAAGATCATTGACATAGAAGCACAACATTCTTTACAGATATTGATTGAGATACCAACAGAGATCAACCGTAATATTCCTAAAAATTTCTATGATCCTCTGTTTTGTTGAAATTTTCAAAAAGGAAGCTTAAACTCCTCACCAAAGTTGATATTAATAATTAAAACATTCTGATAAAACCAAACTAAGAATCTCTATTCTCTTTATATTCTTATGATTTCTCTTCCTGATTATTGATTTAATCTTTTAGGCAGTGTGTTGTTACTCTATTTTCAAACATATGTTGTCTCCTACACCTAAACTAGAGAATACTTGTTATTATCTCTTTCAATTTACATTTTTTACTCATGGTGTTTGTGGAAGAGTTACTTGTGTGTGCTGTACTATTTTATTTCTCACGTAACTGTGGAAGAGGATTTTTAGCTTGGACAACTTGTTGTTGTTGTCTATTTACCTAATCTAGGTTATGGATCTGTTTGAGTATTATTATAATTTTTTTGGAAACAGGTGATTTCCAAGTGGAGGGTATTAAGTCTCATCTTGATACCAGACCTCTTGTTTATTCTACTATGTAATTTCATTTGTTTTATTACCAAAACCTAAATTTATTTTAATATATAAATAAAACTATTACTTTGTTAATTAATCTTAATTAGTGTTTACATATGTTTTTTTCTAAGTCAGTTGATTTCAAAAGCTAAGATAATATTAACATTATTTTAACTGAGACATAATCACTCTTTGATAAATATTTTAAAAGGATAGATCTTATACTGATCTAATATTAGTATTAACTGGCCGATTTATTTTATTATGGGGATTTTATTTTAACTTTATTTTTAATAGAAATTTTTATGGGGAACTCAATTCACCCCCCTCCCCCTCCCTCTTGAGTTGCTCACTTCGACCAATATTTGGTATCCAAGGATTTTGAATTATATTTTCAACTATGATTTTAGTTTTAATTATAAATATCTAAAATTTCTATAAATTCTAAATTATAGTTCTTTATAGATAATAAATATAAAGGATTCGCTACCAACATACCTCATTATTGTAATGGTACAAATTTTTCTCAATGTAAAATAAAAATGAAAATGCATTTATAAAGTATTTGTTTTTAAATTTGGACTATAATAGAAGATCATTATAAAGTAACAAAAAGTTCTATAATTACTTGGAGTGATTCTACAAAAAATTACATTCAATAATAATTATAAAGAAATGAATGCCTTGTTTGTGCCTTGGGTTATGATGAATTTTATAGAATATCTACTAGAAAATATACTTTTGAAATATGGAATACATTATTTATCTATCATGAAGGAACATCAAATGTTAAGGAAATGAGACTAAATACATATAAAATCAAGTATGGTACTTTTAAAATGAAATCTGATGAACCTGTTTCCAATATGTATATTAGGTTCATTGAGATCATCAATACCATGCACTCACTTGGAAAACAAGTGACGGAAAAATATCAAGTGATGAGAGTACTTATATTCTTACCAGAAAGATGGAGAGGAACATCTATTTCAATTAGAGAATCTTGTGATGTAAGTAAACTTCATGTCAATTAATTGATAGTAAAGTTGATTATGTGTGAAGAAGAGCTTAAATTCAACAAGAAGGTTGATTAAGATGAAATAAAAATAAAATCTGCATCCTTTAAGACTACTACCTCCAAACAAAGAGAAAATGTGCAAACTAAAAATACTAGTGATGAATAATCTTATAATGATAGTGATGAAGATATAGAACATATGGACAGAATATTTAATAAATTATAGAGGAAAAATAAGTTATTCAAGTAATAAAATTTCATAGGAAACTATGAAAATAAAGGAAAGTAGAAAAAGGATTGGAAAAAATATTCAATTCAAAATGAAATCACTTGCTATGGATGTAATAGGAAAGGACACTTTAAAACTGGATTCCAAAATTGAAATATAAAGAGAAATGTGAGGATAAGGACAAAAGATTCAATAAATACATGAAATAAACTTAGAGTTCCTCCAAAGATAGCTCCAGTGATTCAAATAGTAATCAAGAGGATAATTATGATAGGGAAAATATGTGTTTTTTAGAAATAAAATCAGAGGTACACAATATTACTCTTGATTCTCCTACTAATATTTAAAGTCATTTTGAAAACAAAGATAATAATGATATTGATGAAAAAAATTCAAATAATGATTTTTATGAATATTGTAACATGACAGAAGAAACCTTTAATGAACTCAAAGATAAATATAGGTCACTTAAGAAACCACATTCTTTAAAAGTAAATATTAAAACTAACCTTACTATTGAAAAGGTGAAAAATGATCAATTTTTAAAATAAAGTAATGAAATAAAATGGTAAAATTAACCGTTAAATAAAGACATAGAAAGTTTCACCATTGGTAATAAAAAATTAACTCAGATACTGGGAAAGTAAGTTTCTCCCAAGTATAACACGAGTATAGGTTATCAACCTGGACAGAGAAAAATTGTAAGAACTTGATTTGTGTCTAGTATGAGTTCTAAAAATTCATATACAAATAGTACTTGTTCAACTAGACCTAAAAAGGTATCTATTTATAGAAAATTAAGATCTCTATAAGAAACCCATTAGACAATTATGTGTGTCAAAATCTCTTATTACTAACATAACTGGACCCAAAAAGATTTGTGCACCAAAATAATTTTTTGTAAAAACTTTGTTTTGTTGGAAAACTATTTGAAAACCTAAAATAGAATTATATGGTATCTGGAAAGTGATTGTTTCAAACATATTAATGGTGAGTATTCAAACTCAATAATTTTATCAAAGTTGATGGTGTCCATGTCATTTTTGGAAACAATGCTAAAGTAAAAATCATCATCCTTTGTTAAATCAATAATTCTAATTCAATATTAATTTCTAATGTATTATATGTTAATTGTTTAAAATATAATCTGATTAACATTTTTTAGTTATGTGATTATGGTTTTTATGTAAAATTTAAGAATAATTCTTGTTATGTTTTTAATGATAAATTTTTTTTAATTTTATATCTTTGAGAAATGATAACATTTATTCTATTGATTTAAATTTTTTATCTTATAAAAATATTTATTTCTTAAGTGGATTTCACAAAGAATCTTGTATTTGGCATAAGAGACTAGTCCATTTCAATATCCATTCACTTAGAAATATAACTAGAAAATGGTTTGTTAAAGCTCTACTAAAACTATATTTCTCTAATGATAAGGTTTGTGACCCCTATCAAAAAGGGAAACAATATAAGATTTCCTTTAAATCTAAGAAAGAAGTTTCAACCTCTTAGCCTCTAGATTTAGTTCATATGGAAATTTTTTGACCTTCTAGAGTTTCTAGTTTAAATGGAAAAAATTCTATCTATGTTCTTGTAGATGACTTCTCTAGGTACACTTGGGTATTTTCTTTAGATCACAAAAATAAAGATTGTGCTTACTTTATTAAGTTTTCCAAATCTGTAGAAAATCTAAGTGGGCTTGGTATTAAGACCTTAAAAAGTGATCATGGTCAAGAATTTGAAAATTAAGACTTTGAATCATTTTTTTTTCAAAATGATTGTAATCAAAACTTTTCTAATCTTAGGATACCATAAAAAAATGGTTTCATAGAAAGAAGAAATATGAATCTTCAATAGATAACACAAAATATTCTAAATGAGTATGACTTACCTATCTAATTTTAGGAATGGGCTATTAATATGTCCAATTATACAATAAATAAATTTTTAATTGGAACTCTCTTAAAAATAATACCATATGTGTTATGGAATAATATAAAACCAAAGGTTAATTAATTTATAGTTTTTTATTGCAAAGTATTTATTCTAAATACAAAGGATAATCTAGATAAATTTTCTTCCAAGAGTGTTGAATGATTTTTTCTTGGTTATTCAACTTTCATCAAATCTTATAGAGTGTTTAATAAAAGATCTAAAACAATGGAAGAGTTTATTCACATTAAGTTTCTTGAAACTGACCCTAATGAACCTAAGGCTATCTTATATAACCTTGAGGATGATATCTTAACTCTAAACATTAATTCTAAACCTTATGAAAGTTCTATAAAATAAGAATAAATTTCATATAGTGAATTTCAAGAACCCAAACCTAAATGAAATATTGATTCAACCAGATCCTCTTTTCAAAGAGTTGTTATGACTCATAGAAACCACCCTTTAGATGCAGTAATAGGAAAAATAGATAGAGTTACTCAAACTAGAGCATCACTTAGGAATAAAATTGATCACCAATCCTTCTTGTCACATATTAATCCTAATAAAATTTATGATTCTATTAATAATGAATTTTTTGTAATATATATTCAAGATAAACTTAATCAATTTGAAAGAAAAAAGGTTTGGAAACTTTTTGATAGGCCTAAAGATATCTTGAATATTGACATTATGTGGGTGTTTAGAAACAAGGTTGATGAGTTTGGGACTATAGTAAGAAACAAGACTAGATTAGTTTCACAAGGGTATAATTAAGAAGAGAGTATTGATTATGAATAAAAATTTACACTTGTTACCAGATGTGAATCCATTAGGATACTTCTTTCCTATGAAGCACATTTTGATTTCAAACTATATCAAATATATGTCAAATTTTGATTCTTAAATGAGTTTATAATTGAGGATGTTTTTATTGAACAACCCCCTAGATTTCAAAATCCACATTTTTCAAAGAGTATTTTCAAACTAACAAAATATTTTATATGGTTTAAAACAAGATCCTAGATATTGGTATGACAGACTTACCTCTTTTCTTATTTCAATTTTTTTTCAAAATTTATAGTTGATCCAACTCATTTTATAAAAATAATTTAAAACGGTATTTTAATAGTATAAATATATTCAGATGATATTACTTTGGGATCTACTAAAGATTCCATATGTGCTAATTTTTCAAAACTAATGAAAAATGAGTTTTAAATGAGTTTACTGGGTGAAATCAAATTCATTCTTGGTTTTTAGATCTTTAAAAATAAATAAGGGATTATTTTAAATCAAAGAAAATATACAAAATATATTTTAAAATTTTTTGGCTTAGACTACACTAAAAGTTGTCATACTCCCATGAGTACCACCAGTAAACTAGATCTTGATGAAGCTGGGAAATCAGTAGATCAAACTAGCTACATATCTATGATTGTAAGTATATTGAATTTGAATGTTAGTCGGTTTGATGTTATGTTTAGTGTGTGTATGTGTGATCTATTTGAAGAAAATCCCAAAGAGTCACACTTATTAGCAATTAAAAAAATTAAATACCTCCAATATAAAACTAATTTCTGATTGTTCTATCTAAGAGGACACGCGTTTAATTTAGTAAGTTTTTCAGATTTTGATTTTGTTGGATTTAAGTTGTATAGAAAAATAACATTAGGAACATGTCATCTTTTAGGAAAATATATAGAATCATGGTGTTTTAAAAAAAAAATTTGTTGCAATGTCTACTGATGAAGATGAATACATAGCAGCAGGTAGTTGATATGAAAAAAATTTGTGGATGAAGCATAATTTACTAAACTTTGGATACCAATTTAGAAATGTTCCTACAAATTGTGATAACACAAGTTCAATAAAAATCTCTAAGAATACATTATCTCATTCTATAATAAAACACATTGATGTAAGACATCACTGTTTGAGATACCATTATCAAAAATGTGATATAACTTTATAATTTATTTTAACTAAACATCAACTTGATGATAATTTCACAAATTCTTTGATTTATAAAAGATTAAACTACATCAAATGTGAATTATGAATGATAAGTCACCGTTGATGAGTAACCATTGATAAGTTACTATTGATGAGTCATTGTTGATGAGTCACTATTGATGAGTCGTCGTGGATGAGTCATCATTGATGATTCATTGTTGAATGAGTCATCATTATATTTATTACCGCTATTTTTTTATCATTAATTTTTTCCAGATTAAAATATGTATTGTTTTATATTATATTATTTTGAATCCCTAAATGATATGATTTATGGCATAAATCAAATTGATTCGCTTAACCCTAAATCTTATGAACTCTAGAATCCTTCCCTTACTCTTGAACCAGTTGCCTTTCCTCTTATCTCATCCCACCTAAACATTTATCCAATCAGAATATCCTGTGTGAAGTAATCAGTATAATTGACTCTAGAAGAGATGTGAAAATCCAAGAAATGAAAAGGATCTATAAACAATTCAGTTGTTGTTTCATGAAACCCATATTTGGAAAAATAGGTTTTCGAAGCAGAAAAGGGTATAGATGCACAATGGATTCCATCAAAAAATATGCTCATACTAAAATTAATATAAGATCCTTATTGGATGAATTGGTTTACAACAAAAAATTGTGTGTATTATCAAAGGTTGGTATATGATTTCTATCATAATTCTAATTTTGTTTTTATAGATAAAGAGGATAAAATAATAAGTCACATTGATAGAGAAGAGTTTTTTTTCTATTAAATGGAATGAGAAAAGTGACTAAGAGTACCTCATAAAGAGGTATATGAGGATTTTAAAGGAAGAATTCCAAGTGATATTGAGTTTTTTAATTATGAAGAATCTCTCCTATAGTTAACAGGAGATAGTACACTATAAAGGCCTATATATGTTGAACTTGATGGTGATTCTAAAATATCATTCAAGTTTGTACAACATGTATTGTGTCCTAGAAATGGATATTTCAATACTATGAGATATCAAGATAGTTTCTTCCTTTTTATTATGAAACAAGGTCAAAGGATGAATCTTTGTAGGTTTTTTATGATTCACATGTATGAAATGTGCAATAAAATTTCAAGGTATAACTCTTTAATATACCCTAAGATGATATCTTCCATCTTGGATACCAAGGTCTTAGCCAAATAAGGTGAAGAAGCTGAAGATAAGTATGGTGGATTATATTTGTAGAAAACAATTTGAAAAATATTTAAAGTTAGTTGGAATCCATTGAAGAAGTGTTGGGTAAAATATAATGATAAACTGTATGATGAATTCAATCTAATTGATCATACAATTGGACCAAAAGTCATAGTGGATCTTGGTCTTGATATCGATGAGTTAGTTGAATATTCTTAAGATGATGATTATTGTGATAAAGTTGAGAAAGTTGTGTAAGAAGAAGAAGAATTATCAGTTGAAGTGGGAAGTGATCTGAATATCCCTAAATATCCTATTACTATTTCTTATGTATCTGTCAGTCCACTAGGTTCTATACTTACCTAATAGTATCTTTTAGATGAAAATGATTATGGGGAAATCTAAGTATCTGGAGAAAAACAATTCAAAACATCTTCCTAAAAATCATCAAGAGACCATATTACCAATTCTGATAATGGGAAAGATAGTGATGTTAATGCTTCTATGGAAGCAGATGATGAAGATATACATGAAAAATCAACTGGAAATGAATGTAAGGATGATGATCATAATGATGGTTGAGATGATGAAAATCATGGAGATCATCATGTATATGGTCATAATATTGTAAATGATAAGAATAGAGGTGATGATGATGATCATGATCATGAAATGGTTTAGTCACATCTTTTATCCCTAGTGGTATCTAGTTTTATTAGAGATAAGGATAAATCTAAAAATTATGAGTCAAATGTTATACCCCCTATTTCTATATATGATAAGAAAGCTACTAGAAAGGGGTATAATTCGCTCAAAACTATTTATCACTCAGTGCCAATGGATCACATAGAGCCATCAAATCTCACACAGATAGCTCATATAGATCCAACCCATTTTGTACCTGAATTTGGTGAATCTTCTTAAATTCCTAAAGAATATTCAATTCTTACATATACAGGACCACAAGTTAGTACTTTTTATGAATGAGAAAAATATCCTGGTTTTGTTTTACTTGATTTGGATTACAGTGATTCGGATGTTAAAGAAAGTGAAAATTCTATTAGAGGAGAAGGATCCTTAGTGGATCAGATTAATCATGCTGGTGTGTTACAACCTTTTAATCCAATGGAAATAGATATCTTTGATAAGTTAGTTGTTCCACCTTCAATTAGATATATTCATTTTTTTCACTTGTATTTCCTCTTAATATTGTGACAAAAGATGATTTATAATTTTTTCAAAGAATTGTGAATTCTGATTTGGAATCCTTAAGAGGAAATTTGGTTCCTGTTTTTAAAAATCTTTTGTTCCCTCATCCATCACCATTTTCCAGAATCTATGAAGAAATAAATAGATATTTGGTTGAGATTGTTATATATCATTTACAGCAAAAGGTTCTATTTCACATTCAATAGTTATAAGTGGATAAAATAAGATTATAAAAAGAAGTGTAAATTATGAAAGAACTAATATAGAAAATGATATCCACTTTCTCATAGAGTTTCAATTCTATTTATCAGAAGTTGAACATCATGTCTTCTACTGACTCTACATCCACTGCACCTCCTCCTCCTTCTTCAGTACCTATTGATAGAGATATTCTCAGATAGATTATTAGGTAAGAACTGAATACTACTTTGGGTGATGTGTCAACTCATGAAGATAAATTAAAGCAGATATAACATCATAGAGAGAACATATATAAGATGATAAGGGAGTATTCCATTGATATCAGGACTAATAAGGACATAATCAAGAAAGATATAAAGTATTATTTATTAAGAATTTATAAAAATCATGATCTGAGTGAACACTTCAAATTCCTGGTAGAGAACTTGAGATTTCCACCGGTTAGAGGGGATTTCAAAGAATAGGTGAGTGCACTGAATTTTCTCACTCCAGTATTGAAAATATTTAAGGAATGGAAAAGGGATTTATTTAGTGCTATGTATAGGGGTGGTTAAAATATAATATATTTTATTAACCTCATGAAACCATTTCTACATGTTCACAGTACAACTGTTATTTCCATAGAAGTCATCCCTATGACAACTGTTCTTTCCACCAATTCCAAAAATCCAGTTAGATACAAATCTATAGTGACTACTCAGTAAGATGATATTTTTCCTCCACTATATCAACCTATGAGTTTATCACCAGCTAATGGAATCAGACACATGAAACTTATTCTTATTTTTGAGCCTCTTCCTCCTTTAACAACAATTCCTTCCATCACAACCTATGATCCTACTATCACAACTTCTACTTCAGTCCCTCAAAGAAAAGGAAAGTTCAAAGGGAAAGATAAATCTTCACCTCCAACTATCTCAGATATTTGATCTGATTAGATAATTTTTTTGATGGGGATGATGTGTTTTTACATTTTTAATCTTGAAAATATACTAAATATCTTTTTTCACTCATTGTAATGGAATTTATACTTTTTGTTAATCCTTTCTATGTTATTTCATTTTTTATCTATTTTTTAATCAAAAAAGGGGGGGAAGTATGACTTAAATACATATATGATTATCTATGTTTACATTTTATTACATAATCTATAAAATTCCATGTTTTGTTATCATCAAAATTGGGGATAATTTTGAAACCTCTTTATGAGAAGAGTGTTTAGAACTTCCATATTTTAATGATCACAAACCATGATTATTTTAGGACTAATGATTACATGTTGTATGATATAATTTTATATGGTAAGACAATTTTTATGATAAATCTGCTAAGTATTGAGGCGAGTCACCGCCAACCAGGAATTACTGCTGAGGTGAGTTAACACCAAGAAGGATTCACTGCTAAGGTTGAGCTATTTCCAATGAAGTTTATGCCATAGCTTTTTCCACCATTGGAGTTACCATCAGGCTTTTCATCACTAAGGAGCTACTTTCGGGACTTTTCGATGTTATACTTTGAGTCACCATTTGACTCTGAGTCGCTGCCAGATTGAGGTACCGCCAGTCTGGGATACTTCAAGATGCCGAGTCACTCCCAACTTCATGATACCATTGTTGTCTGAGGACTTTGATATAAATGGATCAATGACTATTTCTATTCAAGGATAAATTTACCAAGTATTGATGACACAGTCAAATCCTATGCAAGGATTGTGGATATCCTTCATCCACTACTACTATATATATACAAAGGTCCATAACTCTCTCTACGTATGATAATATTATCTTACAAGTCTACAAAAATTGTGTGATTGAATATGTGAATATATACAAGCTCACTGATTCATATGTTGTAAAGATACTCAGAATAGAAGTACAACATTATTTATATATATTGGTTGAGATACCAATAGAGATCAACTGTAACATTCCTAATAATTCCTATGATCCTCTTTTTTTTATAACCTTAAAAAAGGAAGCTCGAACTCCTTGAAAAATATGATCTGAGGAATTCAAACATTCTGAGCATACCAGACTAAGAATCACTATTCTCTTCATAGTCTTTTGATTTCTCTTTCTAATTATTACTTTTATCTTTTGAGTAGTTTGTTTTTACTCTCTTTTAAAACACACACAGTCTCCTACACCTAAACTAGAGAATACTTATTATTCTTTCTTTCTCTCTATATATGTTTACCCGTAGTGTTTATGGAAGATGTACTTATGTGGATTTTATTGTTTTACTTACCACTTATAACTATGGAAGAATATTTTTATCCTGTATAGCTTATTGTTTTTTATTTTTTTTACCTAATCCGAGATGTGGATTTATTTTTTTTATTATTATAATTTTCTTGATAGCAGTTGATTTCCAAGTGGAAGTGATTAAGTCTCATATTGAGACTAAACCTCCTGTTTATTCTGCTGTGTTATATTTTTTCTTTATCACCAAAACCTAAATTGATTTTAATATATATAAAAAACTAATACTTTGTTAGATAATATTAACTAGTGTATACATATGTTTTTGTCTAAGTCAATTGATTTGAAAATATAAGATAATTTTATTTCACTCACTAAGAAATATTTTAAAAGGACAGATCTTATATCAATCTGTTATTTTTATTAACTGACCTATTTATTTTATTAATGGGCTTTTATTTTAACTTTATTTTTAACATAAAGTTTTATTAGGAACTCAATTCACCCCACCCCCCTCTTGAGTTTCTCACTCTGACCAACAATAACATGTATCCTCAACCCTATATTAATGATCTATTTGATCAATTAAGTGGAGATATATATTTTTCCAAGATTGATATTTGATATGTATATCACTGTATAAGGGTAAATAAGAAGGATAAAACCTTTTATAAAAGGTATAATCTTTATGAATTTATTGTAATTCAATTTGAACTTACTAATACTCTTGTTATATTCAAGGATTTAATTAGTAGAGTCTTTAGAGAGTACCTTGATGAGTTTGTGGTATAATTTATAGATTATATTATTGTATTTTGAATTAGAAATTAAGATCATGAATAACATTTGATAATTGTGGTGAATAACCTATGGAAAGATAAGTTTTATGTTAAATTTTCCAAGTGTGAATTTTGGCTTCAAAAAGTTTCATTCTTGGGTAATATAATCTCAAATAAGGGTATATCATTCAATCTTTCAAATAAATAATATATTGAGAAATGTCCTAGACCAATCAATGCAATTTAGATCCATAGTTTTATTTATTTGGATGGATAATACTGATACATTATGAGAGATTTAACTTTAATATAAAACTCACTCTCCAAGTTGACTTGAAAGGGGGATAAATTATTTAATACAGATGAAGGTGAAGATAATTGCAATGAACTAAAAAAACATTGGTCAGGGTGCCTATTCTTATACTACCATGCAGTTGATCAGTATGGTGAAGATGTGATATATATATATATATACTCATCATAAAAATTTATTTTATATATTTATATAGAAAGAGTTTAATATGTTCTAGATAAGATGGTTGGAGTTGATCCAAGATTATGACTACTCAATAGAGAAAGAGTTTAATATGATCCAGAGAATATGGTTGGAGTTGATCCAAGATTATGACTACTAAATACATTACCACCTTGGGAAGGTGAGAAAGGTGGATGATACTTTGAGTTGGAAAGAACATTTTAGTTTTTTCATGAAGAGAATTTATAGAATATATATCTTGAAATCATGAGGAAAGGGGATAAATCATATCTTTCTTTGATCAATGTTCAAGTCCCTATGTTTAGCTAAGGTGGTGAGGGTGGGGAGGCATTTGGGGCATGGTTGTAGGGTCAAGTCCCTGAGATAGTAGTTTAATTACATTTTCTTCTTTGTTTCATGTTCCACTTTCACTGTTATAACCAATTTTTTAAAAAAAAGGTATAAAATGAAGATGTGGGATTATAGAAGAATGTGAGGAATATTAATGAATTTGACCATGATCTTACTCGAATGATAAAGTTCAAAAACTAAGTAAGGGTCCCTTAAATACCTGAGTTAGATAATGAAATATTGGATGAACCTCATAGTTTATCATTTTTTATCCATTCTGAAGTATGAATATGTATAGAGACCAAAAAGAGTGTTCATAGTGGGATAACTTGAAAAGGGATATTGTAGATAATGTATTTAGATGCCTAATATGTCACAATGTTGAGGCTATGAGATAGAAGATAAAAGTGATTTTATATCCATTACCCATACCAAAATGGAAATAGGAAGACATCAACATGTATTTCATCATCAGACTCCCCAAAAAATCTAAATGGAACAATTTTATATGCAATGTAGTCAATCGCCTTATGAAACCAGTTCATTTTATTTCTATTATAGAATATTTCTATATTGATCAACTTACTTAGTTATACATTAAGGTATTCATAATATTACATGGAGAACCACTCTCAATTGTATATGATTAGGATTCAAGGTTTACTCCAATGTTTTAGAGAAATCTTTAGTAGGATCTAGATATAGAGTCGAGTTCTAAAACTTATTATAATCATCAAATAGATTGTTTGTCTATGAATACCATTCAAACACTATAAGACATGTTTAGATATTTATTCATGGATTTCAAAGTTGGCTGGGATTAGTACCCTCATTTGGTGGAATTTTCTTACAAAAATAGATTTCAAAAAAGTATTTAGGAGGATTATTATAAATCCTTCTATGAAAAGAAAATGTAGAACACAAATGTTCTATAATTAATTTTTGAAAATAAATATATCAAGACTTGGTCTAGATGAGAAAATTATAGGTAATGTTAGATTCATTCAACAACACATAAGGGAAGCTCATAGTCGTCAAAAAAGTTATGATGACAACTATTGGTGAGATTAAGAGTTCAAAGTTGGTGAAAAGGTATTCCTATGAATATATCCTTGGAAGAAGGTTATGATATTTGAAAATAAGTACAAGTTAATAACTAGATATATCATTCAATTTGAAATTATTTATTTTATCAGTATGGTAGTTTATCGCTTGGTGATTCCACTGAATCTATATTAAGTTCATGATTGGTTCCATGTATCTCTTCTAAGTACGTACATGCCTAATCCATCACATGTACTAAAAATATATGTCATACCATTAGATAAATATCTCTATTATGATTAATAATAAATGGATATTCTGTATTATAGAGAGAATGTTCTACAAAACAAGACCACTTTCTTGGTCAAAGTTTTTTAGCGGCACTATATATTTGTGGAAGCTACATGGGAACCTGAGGATGTGATGAGCTAGAAGTATACTCATTTGTTTAATCAATGTGATGTAATTTCAAGGGAAATTAATTATAAGGGGGTATAATGTAATACCCAGATGTTTTATGATATATTTCTCTTTAAATAAATTTAAAGTATTCAATAGCTTTTGTTAACACGTAACATAGAGCATTAAGTGAATTGTGTTACACTATAAACAATTAATATTTAAATGAGACCATTATAAAATAGTCATTAAATTAGTGGAATTAATAGGATGTACAAAATTATGAAAAATATGAAGGATTTATATAAATAAAATTTATGAATTTTCAATACATTAATTATATGTAACACCCCAAGCTTCTACGGTACGCTTCTCTTTGAATAATGCGATAGCGTGTGTTGTACGCAACATCGAGTTCTAACACACCACAACCAATCAAACTATCCATTATGAATATTAATACCTACTTTTTGAAATTATATATATTTTATATTTCAAAATGGACTTCATTTTTGGTTTCGGAATATCGAAATTATCCTAATATGGTTTTTTGGTATTTTTCTGAGAACTTCCAATTTTTATGAATAGTGAAAAATACTTAAAAACAACTTTTTTAATCAAAATAATTTATAGTGATAAATTATATTATTGAGTGGTTTTAAAGTATAATTAGAATATATTATTACCATTTTATCCAATGGTGTTCATTAGAATTAATTTCACTTTGAAATTGGACCTAAACAATTGTCAATCTTTTGGTCACTACTATATATAAGGCCATTAGCGACCGCCATTGGCGGTCGCTAAAGGGCTGTAGCGGCCGCGCAGCGACCGCCAATGGCGGTCGCTGTTGCCTCGTCGCTAGAGGCCTTTAGCGACCGCCAATGGCGATCGCTATTCTAAAAAAAAAAATTTTTTTAAAAAAATTTATTGAATTGAATATAAATATATATATATATATATAATATATTTTAAATGTTTTAATATATATTTAATATATATATAATATCAAATCATTGTGCTATAATATATATATACTATTAAATACAATATTTTAAATACAAATCATTGTGCTATAATATATATATACTATTAAATACAATATTTTAAATACAAATCATTGTGCTATAAATATATATATATATATATACTATTAAATACAATATTTTAAATATATATATATATATATAATATATTTTAAATGTTTTAATATATATTTAATATATATTTAATATATATTTAATATATATATAATATCAAATCACTGTGCTATAATAATTTAAAAACTTCGATTCAAGAAATAATCTCATTTCAGGTCGTTCGGAGCACGTTTGCTTCGAATCGGACCGCCGCACGCCGTTTTGGTGTTTAACGGCGCCGGAAACGCGTTTCCGGCCGCCGCGGTCGCACGGCACCTCCGAATGAGGTGCCGTCTGGCCTACCATTTCACAATTGATGCCCCGGATGTTGTCGTACGGTTTCGTGGCATTCAGAGGTCGTTCGGGTGGTTTTGACCCCCCAACGCGCCATTTCAGCGCGCGCCGCGCTGCTGAAAACGACACAATCGGGCGTGCCGCGCGCACCGCACGTCCGATGGACTTGCGGCCTCCTCCTGCATCTCAGAAATAATATTCCTCTCGTCCCCGTGCGGTTTCAGGTCGTTCGGAGCACGTTTGCTCCGAATCGGACCGCTGCACGCCGTTTTGGTGTTTAACGGCGCCGGAAACGCGTTTCCGGCCGCCGCGGTCGCACGGCACCTCCGAATGAGGTTCCGTCTGGCCGACCATTTCACAATTGACTCCCCGGATGTTGTCGTACGGTTTCGTGGTATTCGGAGGTCGTTCGGGTGGTTTTGACCCCCCAACGCGCCATTTCAGCGCGCGCCGCGCTGCTGAAAACGACACAATCGGGCGTGCCGCGTGCACCGCACGTCCGATGGACGTGCGGCCTCCTCCTGCATCTCAGGAATAATATCCCTCTCGTCCCCGTGCGGTTTCAGGTCGTTCGGAGCACGTTTGCTCCGAATCGGACCGCCGCACGCCGTTTTGGTGTTTAACGGCGCCGGAAAGGCGTTTCCGGCCGCCGCGGTCGCACGGCACCTCCGAATGAAGTGCTGTCTGGCCGACCATTTCACAATTGACGCCCCGGATGTTGTCGTACGGTTTCGTGGCATTCGGAGGTCGTTCGGGTGGTTTTGACCCCCCAACGCGCCATTTCAGCGCGCGCCGCGCTGCTGAAAACGACACAATCGGGCGTGCCGCGCGCACCGCACGTCCGATGGACGTGCGGCCTCCTCCTGCATCTCAGGAATAATATTCATGTCGTCCCCGTGCGGTTTCAGGTCGTTCGGAGCACGTTTGCTCCGAATCGGACCGCCGCACGCCGTTTTGGTGTTTAACGGCGCCGGAAACGCGTTTCCGGCCGCCGCGGTCGCACGGCACCTCCGAATGAGGTGCCGTCTGGCCGACCATTTCAAAATTGATTCCCCGGATGTTGTCGTACGGTTTCGTGGCATTCGGAGGTCGTTCGGGTGGTTTTGACCCCCCAACGCGCCATTTCAGCGCGCGCCGCGCTGCTGAAAACGACACAATCGGGCGTGCCGCGCGCACCGCACGTCCGATGGACGTGCGGCCTCCTCCTGCATCTCAGGAATAATATTCCTGTCGTCCCCGTGCGGTTTCAGGTCGTTCGGAGCAAGTTTGCTCCGAATCGGACCGTCGCACGCCGTTTTGGTGTTTAACGGCGCCGGAAACGCGTTTCCGGCCGCCGCGGTCGCACGGAATCTCCGAATGAGGTGCCGTCTGGCTGACCATTTCACAATTGACGCCCCGGATGTTGTCGTACGGTTTCGTGGCATTCGGAGGTCGTTCGGGTGGTTTTGACCCCCCAACGCGTCATTTCAGCGCGCGCCGCGCTGTTGAAAACGACACAATCGGGCGTGCCGCGCGCACCGCACGTCTGATGGACGTGCGGACTCCTCTTGCATCTCAGGAATAATATTCCTCTCGTCCCCGTGCGGTTTCAGGTCGTTCGGAGCACGTTTGCTCCGAATCGGACCGCCGCACGCCGTTTTGGTGTTTAACGGCGCCGGAAACGCGTTTCTGGCCGCCGCGGTCGCACGGCACCTCCGAATGAGGTGCCGTCTTGCCGACCATTTCACAATTGACGCCCCAGATGTTGTCGTACGGTTTCGTGGCATTCGGAAGTCGTTCGGGTGGTTTTGACCCCCCAACGCGTCATTTCAGCGCGCGTCGCGCTGCTGAAAACGACACAATCGGGCGTGCCGCGCGCACCGCACGTCTGATGGAAGTGCGGCCTCCTCCTGCATCTCAGGAATAATATTCCTGTCGTCCCCGTGCGGTTTCAGGTCGTTCGGAGCACGTTTGCTCCGAATCGGACCGCCGCACGCCGTTTTGGTGTTTAACGGCGCCGGAAACGCGTTTCTGGCCGCCGCGGTCGCACGGCACCTCCGAATGAGGTGCCGTCTGGCCGACCATTTCACAATTGACGCCCCGGATGTTGTCGTACGGTTTCGTGGCATTCGGAGGTCGTTCGGGTGGTTTTGACCCCCCAACGCGCCATTTCAGCGCGCGCCGCGCTGCTGAAAACGACACAATCGGGCGTGCCGCGCGCACCGCACGTCCGATGGACGTGCGGCCTCCTCCTGCATCTCAGGAATAATATTCCTGTCGTTCCCGTGCGGTTTCAGGTCGTTCGGAGCACGTTTGCTCCGAATCGGACCGCCGCACGCCGTTTTTGTGTTTAACGGCGCCGGAAACGCGTTTCCGGCCGCCGCGGTCGCACGGCACCTCCGAATGAGGTGCCGTCTGGCCGACCATTTCACAATTGACGCCCCGGATGTTGTCGTATGGTTTCTCGGCATTCGGAGGTCGTTCGGGTGGTTTTGACCCCCCAACGCGTCATTTCAGCGCGCGCCGCGCTGCTGAAAACGACACAAACGGGCGTGCCGCGCGCACCGCACGTCCGATGGACGTGCGGCCTCCTCCTGCATCTCAGGAATAATATTCCTGTCGTCCACGTGCGGTTTCAGGTCGTTCGGAGCACGTTTGCTCCGAATCGGACCGCCGCACGCCGTTTTGGTGTTTAACGGCGCCGGAAACGCGTTTCCGGCCGCCGCGGTCGCACGGCACCTCCGAATGAGGTGCCGTCTGGCCGACCATTTCAAAATTGACGCCCCGGATGTTTTCGTACGGTTTCGTGGCATTCGGAGGTCGTTCGGGTGGTTTTGACCCCCCAACGCGCCATTTCAGCGCGCGCCGCGCTGCTGAAAACGACACAATCGGGCGTGCCGCGCGCACCGCACGTCCGATGGACGTGCGGCCTCCTCCTGCATCTCAGGAATAATATTCCTGTCGTCCCCGTGCGGTTTCAGGTCGTTCGGAGCATGTTTTCTCCGAATCGGACCGCCGCACGCCGTTTTGGTGTTTAACGGCGCCGGAAACGCGTTTCCGGCCGCCGCGGTCGCACGGCACCTCCGAATGAGGTGTCGTCTGGCCGACCATTTCACAATTGACGCCCCGGATGTTGTCGTACGGTTTCGTGGCATTCGGAGGTCGTTCGGGTGGTTTTGACCCCCCAACGCGCCATTTCAGCGCGCGCCGCGCTGCTGAAAACGACACAATCGGGCGTGCCGCGCGCACCGCACGTCCTATGGACGTGCGGCCTCCTCCTGCATCTCAGGAATAATATTCCTGTCGTCCCCGTGCGGTTTCAGGTCGTTCGGAGCACGTTTGCTCCGAATCGGACCGCCGCACGCCGTTTTGGTGTTTAACGGCGCCGGAAACGCGTTTCCGGCCGCCGCGGTCGCACGGCACCTCCGAATGAGGTGCCGTCTGGCCGACCATTTCACAATTGACGCCCCGGATGTTGTCGTATGGTTTCGTGGCATTCGGAGGTCGTTCGGGTGGTTTTGACCCCCCAACGCGCCATTTCAGCGCGCGCCGCGCTGCTGAAAACGACACAATCGGGCGTGCCGCGCGCACCGCACGTCCGATGGACGTGCGGCCTTCTCCTGCATCTCAGGAATAATATTCCTGTCGTCCCCGTGCGGTTTCAGGTCGTTCGGAGCACGTTTGCTCCGAATCGGACCGCCGCACGCCGTTTTGGTGTTTAACGGCGCCGGAAACGCGTTTCCGGCCGCCGCGGTCGCACGGCACCTCCGAATGAGGTGCCGTCTGGCCGACCATTTCACAATTGACGCCCCGGATGTTGTCGTACGGTTTCGTGGCATTCGGAGGTCGTTCGGGTGGTTTTGACCCCCCAACGCGCCATTTCAGCGCGCGCCGCGCTGCTGAAAACGACACAATCGGGCGTGCCGCGCGCACCGCACGTCCGATGGACGTGCGGCCTCCTCCTGCATCTCAGGAATAATATTCCTGTCGTCCCCGTGCGGTTTCAGGTCGTTCGGAGCACGTTTGCTCCGAATCGGACCGCCGCACGCCGTTTTGGTGTTTAACGGCGCCGGAAACGCGTTTCCGGCCGCCGCGGTCGCACGGCACCTCCGAATGAGGTGCCGTCTGGCCGACCATTTCACAATTGACGCCCCGGATGTTGTCGTACGGTTTCGTGGCATTCGGAGGTCGTTCGGGTGGTTTTGACCCCCCAACGCGCCATTTCAGCGCGCGCCGCGCTGCTGAAAACGACACAATCGGGCGTGCCGCGCGCACCGCACGTCCGATGGACGTGCGGCCTCCTCCTGCATCTCAGGAATAATATTCCTCTCGTCCCCGTGCTGTTTCAGGTCGTTCGGAGCACGTTTGCTCCGAATCGGACCGCCGCACGCCGTTTTGGTGTTTAACGGCGCCGGAAACGCGTTTCCGGCCGCCGCGGTCGCACGGCACCTCCGAATGAGGTGCCGTCTGGCCGACCATTTCACAATTGACGCCCCGGATGTTGTCGTACGGTTTCGTGGCATTCGGAGGTCGTTCGGGTGGTTTTGACCCCCCAACGCGCCATTTCAGCGCGCGCCGCGCTGCTGAAAACGACACAATCGGGGGGGCTGTACGGGGGTGCGGGGGGGGCTGTACGGGGGTGCGAGGGGGGCTGTACGGGGGTTTGGGGGGCTGTACGGGGGTGCGGGGGGGTTGTACGGGGGGTGGCGGGGGGCTGTACGGGGGTGCGGGGGGCTGTACGGGGGTGGCTGGGGGCTGTACGGGGGTGGCGGGGGGCTGTAGGGGGGTGGCGGGGGGCTCTCCGGGGGTGGCGGGGGGCTGTACGGGGGTGGCGGGGGGCTGTACGGGGGTTCGGGGGGCTGTACGGGGGTGCGGGGGGGCTGTACGGGGGTGCGTGGGCATGTACGGGGGTGGCGGGGGCCTGTACGGGGGTGGCGGGGGGCAGTACGGGGGTGCGGGGGGTTGTACGGGGGTGCGGGGGGGCTGTACGGGGGTGCGGGGGGCTGTACGGGGGTGCGGGGGGGGGGGGGGGGGGGGGGGCTGTATGGGGGTGCGGGGGGCTGTACGGGGATGCGGGGGGGCTGTACGGGGGTGGCGGGGGGCAGTACGGGGCTTCGGTGGGTTGTACGGGGGTGTGGGGGGCTGTACGGGGGTGCGGGGGGGCTGTACGGGGGTGCGGGGGCCTGTACGGGGGTGGCGGGGGCCTGTACGGGGGTGGCGGGGGGCAGTACGGGGGTGCGGGGGGATGTACGGGGGTGCGGGGGGGCTGTACGGGGGTGCGGGGGGCTGTACGGGGGTGCGGGGGGGGGGGGGCTGTACGGGGGTGCGGGGGGCTGTACGGGGGTGCGGGGGGGGGGGGGCTGTACGAGGGTGGCGGGGGGCAGTACGGGGGTTCGGGGGTTGTACGGGGGTGCGAGGGGCTGTACGGGGGTGCGGGGGGGCTGTACGGGGGTGCGGGGGCCTGTACGGGGGTGGCGGGGGCCTGTACGGGGGTGGCGGGGGGCAGTACGGGGGTGCGAGGGGTTGTACGGGGGTGCGGGGGGGCTGTACGGGGGTGCGGGGGGCTGTACGGGGGTGCGGGGGGGGGGGGGGGGGGCTTGTACGGGGGTGCGGGGGGCTGTACGGGGGTGCGGTGGGGGCTGTACGGGGGTGGCGGGGGGCAGTACGGGGGTTCGGGGGGTTGTACGGGGGTGCGGGGGGCTGTACGGGGGTTCGGGGGGGCTGTACGGGGGTGCGGGGGGGCTGTACGGGGGTGCGGGGGGCTGTACGGGGGTGCGCGGGTGGCTGTACGGGGGTGCGGGGGGCTTTACGGCGGTGCGGGGGGCTCTCCGGGGGTGCAAAGGTCATCCCATTGATTACAAAAGTGAAAAATAAAAGTGATAACATCTAATTAATACATATTTCTTTTATCGATACCATACAAAAATTTATAAAAAATATATTGGATAATACATAATCTATAATATCAGATTTATTGATCTGTTGGAATTAGTTCGACTTTTTCAATGTAGAATCATTCAAGATTATCTGATCAAAAACTCAATATGTGTATAAAATATTTAAAAGACCACCATGGATGGTAATAATGCATTACTTAAATGAATAAATACAGTACATCAATGTCAACCCTACCAGTAAAAACAAAAAACATATCTCGTGAATATATGGTGCGTCACGCGTTTCCATCACTGTTACCTCCTTCTGGTGGACCAGGTGCCTACAACAAATAAACATTATAAATATTTTAATAACAAAAATAATTTAAATTAAATAAATAAATACAGTATATACCTGCGTCGTATGATCCCCTGTACCATCAGCTCGACACACATATTCCCGCAGTGCTCTTACCTCAGCTGTCAATTGCGCATTTGTCTCCTCGGAAGCGCGCAGCCGTGCCTCAAAATCTGACATCTGCTGTTTCATATAAGCAACAGCAGGACCGACAACCGCAGCGCGTGACACTACAGAACGAGGAATCCCTGCTCCATAGGTCAAACTATAGCCATGCCCGTCCCGACCAATAATGCGATGAAAGATCTCATCCCGTCGCATGGGAAGCTGTCGCTGGTCCTCTGGCAGATGTTCTAACTCAGCTTCAAATTGATCCTGTGAAATATTTAAAAATATATAAATATATATATGTTAATATAAAGATTTATGTAATTATTGGTAAGTACAGACACTTACTATCAATGCTGCAACCTCTGGATCATTGCGATCACGAGTCCTTATCCACACCGACATTTTATCAGTTGCTGCACCTTGCCCTCGCAACTGTATATTAAAAGAATATAAACACAAAACCATATTAATTAATTAATTAAAAAGTGAATAATATATACCTCATGTCGGATCTGAGACACGTGACGAGTCCCGAGCCTGTGAGCTGGTCCCTGCAACGCTCGATTCTCCGAATGGCGTGTTGACACCTCCTACATTCAATTCATTCAAATTTCAAACAAATCACATATTCTTGAAAATATATATACAGCAAAATAATTAATATACAAACCGCAACACCCTCAGTAGACCAATATGCAACCAAGTCACGCCACTGAGCCGGGAGGACACCTCTCGGGACTTTTTCCAAAATGTCAGGGGCACCCACATTTGGTACCCAGTGGTCCCTCTTCACTTTGCCTTTATAATCTTTCCACAGCTTACGGCATTTGCTCATACACACGGGCCGAAACTCTTCAGGGCATACTTTCAAATTTTGCTATAATGAAAATAATCAAACATATTAGTATTATTTATAAATAGAAAATAAAGTAAAATTATTTTCTTACCTGAACCTCCCTCCATAGACGATCTAATGTGTCCTGAGGGATAGAAGCCCAATCACGCGTGGTCAATGGAAATCGATGTGGGTCACGTATGATATGACCCAGCTGACGAATAAATGTCGGGGCATTCGGTCCCACGGGATGAAATACCTCATCAAATGAAACATCTATCGTCGTGTCGGAATTCCATGCTAATATGCCACGACCAGGGCCTCTCCTGCGAGAGGAAGAAGCAGCCGAGTCTGATCCTGTTGAAAACAATTTTATATATAAATTGACAAATGTTATATATATATATATATATGTTAATTACATAAATAATATAGATAATGACTGTCAAACATACCTCGACCCTGAGACGTAGATGCCTCAGATGGATGATGTGGATTTTCTGCCTCTTCCCCTGACATGTCTGCAATCATACAAAATATCAGTAATGAGTCCAAAGTGTTTAAAAGATAAATTGGATTGTTCTTAATAAATCAAACTTGTACAACTGTTAATCAAACAAAAAATGGATTGAATAATTAGTTGTGAATGAATTTTAAAAAATCAGAAAGTTAATCAACCTAAATATTTATGACTGAATTAACTTACAAAAGTGAGGATTAAAACTTATAAGGATTTATAAAATGATTAGATAATTTATGATATCCTAGGACATTCTACTGAATAGCGGGAAAACAATTATACCTTTCATTAAGCATGAAAATCGACCGTTTCTCCTTCAACAGCCGCTCTGACCCAATAAATATCTTCTTCACGTTGAACTACGGTATGTTGATCAATTTGTTGGTAAACAAACGGAACAGTCTCGGGTTCATCTTCTTCAAATAAAAACACTCCTCGCCGAGACATTTTGACAACAACTTGCCAACTTGGATCCGAAGGCAAAGTAACGAAGAATACTTGTTCCGCTTGTGATGTCAAGATGAAAGGTTCATTCTCAACTCGTTCATTATTTCTGTATAACATGTATTTAAAATTCACCAATGAAAACTGATATTGATCGACTTTACATCCACGCACTGGATCAACCCAATTACACTTTAACAATATGTACTTCAAACCGTGTGTGTATACAACTTCAATGATGTCTATCAATTGACCATAGTAATAACCAGAATCGACAAAGGGACAACCGATTCCACTGTTTTGTGTTGCTCGTTTGTCATCAACATCTTTAATGCGAAATCGAAAACCATTAGCATCAATAGCTTTATAACGACGAGCGGTTATAGATGGACCCTCAGCCAGTTGGATAAATACTTCAGGTAACGTGGGGTCCCCTAACTCCCTCAGCTTACGAACCTACATAATTTATAAAAATCAATACTGATATATGCAGAAAGAATTAGTTTAATACTTCACTCATAATGAAAATCAATTTATACATACATAATCCTTGAACCAATCATGAAATGCCGCATAATGAGATTGTTGAATTTGCAACTCAGTCGCACGATGCATCTCTTCTTTTATCTCATTAATGTGTTTCCTGCAAATGATTACGCGATGTTTAAAAGATCAACTTATGCAAAGAAAACATGTAAAATTTATACAAGCACATTGATAAGATACTTACTGCATTAATGGTGCAACTGATGGAGTATTGAACAAGATATATCGATGTGCTTGTATCCACTCGATGTTGTCCATATCAAATGTGGTTCCTTCTCCAACTGGACCATCATGAATCTGAGAGGGCTTATCTAATTTTTTTTCAACATCCGTAAGATATTCTGCACAAAAGGTAGTACACTCGTCCATCAAATAACCATTGGCTATTGATGCCTCTGGACGAGCTCTGTTGCGTACAAATCTTTTCAATGTACTCAAATACCGTTCAATAGGATACATCCACCTGAATTGCACTGGACCAGCAGCCATTACTTCATCAGTTAGGTGCACTGTTAAGTGGACCATAACATCGAAAAATGAGGGGGGGAAAAGTTTCTCAAAGTGACAAAGCGTAAGTACAATTCGGTCCTGCAAACTTTTTAAATCACTCATTCGTTGATTTCTTAAACAAAGCTGTCTAAAAAAATTACTCATCTCAATCAAGGGCTGAACAACATTGGGGGATAAACAATCAAAAATTGCGATTTGAATCAACTGCTGAAGTAATATGTGATTGTCATGACTTTTCAACCCTTGCAATGTCTTGCTCGTCAGATTCACACACTTTGAAATATTAGAAGAGTAACCATCAGGCACCTTGACCATCTTCAAAATGGAAAGAAATGTCTCTTTCTCCTCTGTAGTCATCGAATACTGTGCAGCAGGCATATATGCCTTGTTTCCCTCAGCTAACTGTAAATGCAACTGTTTCCTTAAACCCATTTCTTCCAAATCACGGCGTGCATTAACATGGTCCTTTGACTTTCCACTGACACCTAAAATGGTCCACAATATGTTATCACAAACATTTTTTTCAATGTGCATGACATCCAAATTATGCCTCAACATGTTAGTTTTCCAATACGGAAGACTATAAAAAATACTTTTCTTTTTCCAATTGTGACTGCGCTGCCTACCCGCAGCACGAATATTACGTACTGGAGGAGCCACCAAATCCTGAATTTCATATACCGTGCGGATGTTTTCTTCCTCAATCTGCGATAACATTTCGACTCCTGTCATGATCTTTGGTGCTGGGCTGAACTCTCTAGAACCATCAAATGCCACTCTGTCCTTTCTGAACCTGTGCTGGGGAGGGAGAAAACGCCTGTGACCCATGTATGTCCATTTTTTGGAATGTTTAAGCCATACAGATTTTTTACTTTTATTGCAACAAGGGCAAGCAAATTCCCCTTTCGTACTCCAGCCTGATAAATTTGCATAAGCTGGGAAGTCATTGATTGTCCACAATAAAGCTGCATGCAGTTTGAACATTTCATTCGTTTCGCAGTCATAAGTCATCACACCATCTTCCCAAAATTCATTCAACTCATCAATCAATGGCTGAAGGTAAACATCAATCTTATCCCCCGGACTTTTAGGTCCATCAATAAGAGTGGAAAGTAATATAAATTGTTGCTTCATACAAAGCCACGGAGGAAGATTATATGGAACCAACACCACGGGCCATGTGCTATGAGTTGCACCAACCATAGACTTGAATGGATTGAAACCATCTGCTGCCAATCCCAATCGGACATTACGAACATCTTTAGCAAAGTCGGGATGTCTCTTATCAAAATCCTTCCATGCATGAGAGTCTGCCGGGTGGGTTAACATGTCACTTTCATGAACTCTTTCTGCATGCCATCTCATTAAATTAGAAACTTTAGATGACATAAAAAATCTTTTCAACCTCGGTTTAAGGGGAAAGTAACGCATTTGCTTTACGGCAATCGGTTTCCCCTGTATCGCAATCTGACTTTGATGAGTCTTATTTCCCCTGTTCTCTTTCCACCTGGAAGCGCCACAGACCGTACAGATATCCAAATGAGCAGTTTCATTTCTAAACAACATACAGTTGTTTGCACATGCATCTATAGTCTCATATGTAAAACCTAAGTTCTCTGTCAACTTACGAGCATAGTAATACGACTCAGGAATCTTAGCGTCGACAGGAAGAACTTTTTTCAATAAAACCAAAAGCATGTCGAATGATGTGTCTGACCAATTGTTCAAAGTCTTCAAATGCAACAACTCCACGATGAACGACAGTTTATTGTAAGAAGTACATCCAGGATATAATTCTGTTTTCGCATCATCAAGTACTTCATAAAACCTCCTCGAATCACGATCTGCACCAGAGCGAAGATTTATCTCACCGGTCTCAAGATTCTGGATGTCAATGCCTTCAGGATCAAACCCACGTACCATTTCAGTAAGCATTTCATGCATTGGATCAGTCATCCTTGCATCAACATCCATCTGAGCTGCATCTGTATTTTGACAACGAACATATTCTTCTCCATGACGAGTCCAACTCTTATAATTTTTCAGAAATCCATTAAAGAAAAGGTGCTCCCTCACAGTATCTCGTGTGAATTGATATCTGTTAGCACATTTTCTACATGGACAACTAATATAGTCACTTTCAAATCCTCTCGTGAAGTCAATAAACTGCATAATGCCATTGAAATATTCTCTAGACGTTCGATTTGGAAGATCAATCCAACTCTTATCCATAATAATATCTGTATAACAAACATTTACACAATACTTATTACATTTACATTTTTCAAATCAACTATATTCAAAATAAATATTAATCATTTGTTTATGAACCATTGATAAAATAATAATGTAACTGAAAGCTCATGTTACCTGATTGAGCTACAAACCTGAAAGGGAGGGGAGCCGAAGGCGGTGCTGCGAGGGAGAGTAGCAGCGAAGGGGAGCCGGAGCCAAAGGCGGTGCGGTAAGGGAGGGGACGGGCGGCGGCGGCGGCGGGGAGCTGGAGGAGAGGAGGCGGTGAGGGGACGGGGGACGGGCAGCGAGGGGGGGGTGTCCGGGGTCGGGGGGGGCTGTCCGAGGTGCGGGGAGGGGTGTCCGGGGTGTCGGGGGCCTGTCAGGGGTGCGGGCAGGGGTGTTCGGGGTGCGGGGGTGTCCGAGGTGCGGGGGAGGGGGGGCTGTCTGGGGTGCAGGGGGGCTGTCCGGGGTGCGGGGTGGGGTGTCCGGGGTGCGGGGGGCCTGTCCGGGGTGCGGGGGGGGGGGGGGGGGGGGGGGCTGTCCGGGTTCGGAGGGGGGGTTTCCGAGTGCGGGGGGGGCTGTCCGGGGTGCGGGGGGGCTGTCCGGGTTCGGAGGGGGGTGTCCGAGTGCAGGGGGGGCTGTCCGGGGTGCGGGGAGGCGTCCGGGGTGCGGGGGGCGGTCCGGAGTGCGCGGGGGGGTGCTGTCCGGGGTGCGGGGAGGCGTCCGGGGTGCGGGGGGCGGTCCGGAGTGCGCGCCGGGGGCTGTCCGGGGTGCGGGTGCCGTCCGGGGTGGGGGGGAGGGCCGAGAGGCCGGAGGGCGGCGGCCGGAGGCCGGAGGGCGGCGGCCGGAGGCCCGAAGGCGGAGGGCGGCGGCCGGAGGCCGGAAGGCAGGCGGCGGGGGAGGACGGGCGGCGGGGGAGGGCGGGCGGCGGGGGAGGGCGGGCGGCGGGGGAGGGCGGGCGGAGGGGGAGGCCGGGCAGCGGGGGAGGCCGGGCGGCGGGGGAGGCCGGGCGGCGGGGGAGGCCGGGCGGCGGGGGAGGGGAGGGCGGCGCGAGGGAGGGCGGCGAGGGGTTAGGGCGAGATCGAGAGGGCGCGGGGGGGGGGGGGGGGGGCGCAGAAACCCCCCGAATATTTTTAGGGAGGTTAGCGACCGCCATTGGCGGTCGCTAATGGTGGGCTATAGCGACCGCCAATGGCGGTCGCCCGAGTCAGGGGGCCTCCACTGCCCCCTTTTCTAGTAGTGGGTATATATTGTTTCTTAAAAACACACTATTTGTTGTGACAGTGGGAATTAATTAATTCAACTTATATGTTTGGAATTTTTTAAAATAGATATCATTTTTGAATTCGGAATATCAATTATAGCTTAGGGTGAAATTTTGGCATTGTTCTGAAAAACTTTAATTTTTGATGAATAGTGAAACTACAAAGTGGTAGTTAAAAAACTAAATTTTTTCATAAAACTTAATTTTACCGCTTCTGTGAATGGAATTTAGAAAATCCTAGAGACAAGGTTAATATCAAAAAGTGAAATGTGGTTCAATGAGATGAAAATAAGTTTTGGTAAATAGTAACTTTTTACTTTTATTTACCACGGTTAAAAGTAAATAGGGTAATTAAGGGTAAAAATGATATTAATATTACCCTAACACATGTCCTAATTCTATTGGACAAGTGTATCTCGACCAAAAACAACCTTAGGAATAAAATATTATCATTTAGGTCCACTTGGATTAGATTAGGACATTTATTATTATTTAATTCAAAGAAGAGTTAAAAGAGTTAAAATCAAAGTTTATTTACTAAAACATTTTTAATATAGGGTTATACATAAAAGAAATTCGATTGTAAATATTAATTAGAAATATAAAAAGATTTCCTACATAATGATATTTTATTTATAATTTTTAGACATTAAATAATTTAATTTATTTATGACACAATGATGATGTAGTAATTACCTAATTAATGAAAATTTAGAATAATTGATATTATAAATACCCAAATAAATATAATTTGAGACTTTTTATGAATTAAACTAATTTTATATGTTAATATGACATGTTAGTATTTCTTTAATTAACTTTTTTAGAAGTAATAATTCTGTTATAATTTTTACAAAAATCAATTATTGAATAGTGTCACAATTGACATAAAAGATTTTTTAAAACAAATATTATATTATTAATTGATATTAAATTCCTAAAAATCTAAGGTTCAGCCAAGAGACTTATATCATGATAGGTTCATCATTAATGGACCACTTGGGGGTATCTTGGATGTATATGGTAAGTTTATTAATGATATAATATAAAAATACAAAGAGACATTGTAAAAGTGTAACTAATTAACTTAGAGTTAATACTTAAAGATAAGGTTAATATAATGACCAAAACCTGTATAAATTCTATTGGTTGAGTTTTTTTCGACCTATACCCACCTTAAAATTTAAATAATCAACTTTTGAGCCATTATAAACCGAATATGAATTTATTATAAATTAATATTTCTAGCTTTTCCAAAGGTGCCCCTCACCCCTCTTATAAAAGGGCACTCCTCCTTCTCATTTCTTCACACCTTAAAAGCCTTTTGGTTCGGCCAAACTCTGCCCAAATACTCTCCCAACTTCCCTCAATACAACCTAGAGGCCTTAGTTTGATCATAAAGCCAACCTAAGGAGCCCTTTTGATCAAATCAAAAGGAAGAACTCGAAGAAGAGGTAATGATTTCACCACTGTTTTCCATGTTCCTTTCTTCTTCCACTTCTCCTTCCTTTGTTATTACCATTCTAAAATAATAACTCCAGTATCATATATATACTGTGATTTTATTATAAATATGGTACAACCATATTCAGTATTCTATCCACCCTTTGAATAACATGTCACCATACATGCGTACGTACGGCTTACCGTCTCCACGTCGTGGTGTAATTGTTATTCAATATATTATTATTTGGATGGGTATAATAATAATGTGTAACTCATGTAAATAATAAATATAACATGTTAATGATTCTGTATATATGATATAACATCCATTTATATATTATTTTAATATCTAAAGAATGATATTTCCGCTCGTGCGTGCGTACGGACTACCGTCTCCACGAACGCGATGAGATTCATTCTCCATCGTATCCATTCAAGTATAATTATCATTTGATGATTTAAAAATGATGTTTAAGGACTTTATATCATTCTGGATATGAATAATATACAACCTATCCATTACAAACATGGCTTACGTAACAAAACATATAAAAGAAAACGAGTAAGTTAACACCCGAAACAACGATAATACTAAGATATTATTAACAAATCAATGTTAAAAGATCATATATGATATCATATTAATGTATATGATTCTTGTATAATTTAATAACAATTATTTCACCATTATAAAGGATTTTAACCTACCCCAAACAAGTAAAATTACAAGTTAAGGGTTATTTCACAATCTCTTCATTATCCGAGGTTGTTTACAAGTTAAGGGTTGTTTATACGTAATAATCTACTGGGATCTCTTTATCATCCACATCCATGTTTCTTAAAAATGTATTTCAAAAAAAATTTAATATTTAAAAGAATATGGGTTAAGGTCATTTATACCCTTGTTTGACTTTTTATAAGATTTTTATAAAGGAATCTTTCCGTCATTTTTCAAACAAGGTGCTTTTTAACCTTTTCGACAGAATTAAGGTAAGAATGTTTTTTAACTTATACGGCGGGTGCGGTTATTTTCCGCCATTATAAAATCGTCAAAGCTTCCCTTACAAGATTATAAGAATATTTTAAAAGAAAATGTTTTATTTCATAAATATAATACTCTTAAATGATTTCAAAATAGAAAGAGATATTTCTCTAAAAAGAGTTTTGATTTCATCTATATCAACATCCTTTGATGAATTTTACGCTTATTTGAAGTTGATTTATCATGATACAAAACTTCTATATTGTATTGAAGGTTTTGTGATATGTTTGACTGTGGATGTTCTATTTTTATAGCATTCATAGTTTATGGTGAAAGTATTGACATTTCGTATGCTAGTTTTAATACTAATGTTTATGTTATGTTTAAACCTTTTCATATGGAAATGCATTGGACTTAATATGTGACGGGTGGAGCCTGCTATAGCTCCTCGATGCATCGGTAGGTCTCATGAGACAAACTAGTGTCTTGGAACAAGGCCTTGGCAAAATCTTATTTGTAGTCTTGGCATGAGGCATTGGCTATGTGGTTATGATAGTCTGGCATTATGCATTCCATCATTATGAAAGTGGTTATTGATATTGCATGTGATTATTCGATTAGTAGAATATCCATGTGAATGAGTAAATGGAATTATTTCATTTTATCTTTGCCATACTATGTTGAAGTTAAAGTTTAAAAGGCTTTTATTTTAAGTTATACATTGCCTTAAATGTTTATTCTTATTTATGAAAGTTTCTGCTATATTGTTATCCTTACTGGGCATTTGAGCTCACCCCTTTCAATGTTTTATTTTTCCCAGGATGTGAAGAAGTAATTTATAAATGACCTGCAGGGATAGTATGTGGGGATATGAGTGTGGTCTATGAAGAAAATATGTTGTTGTAGTAGTTTTTCACTTTATGGTGTAATGTAAAACTTTATGAATATATCTAGTGTTTCCAAGGCCATTAAAACAATCGGTCTTTCGAGATTTGATCTTTCTTGTGATCATGCCAATGTTATGTAATAATGCACCGAATCTAGGTAACTGGAGTCAGGGCATTACAGTTGGTATCAGAGAAAGTTTAGTACAAACCTTGGAAGCTAGATTTAGATAAAATCTGATTAGAGCACGTAAACCTAAGATGAACTTTGAGGATTAGTATAGAATAACTTCCTTGAATTTTGGTATTGTAGAGATTTTGTGAGTTTTCCGAGCAATACATCCCTGTCTGGATACGAGCAGGTAGAGGCGGCTCTGGCACAGATGTACCTAGGGGTAAAACCCGAAAACACCGCTTTGAGCTAGACTTGAACGGGAACTGGTGCACGATAACGGGCCTTGCTGCACTCTTGGTTACGACACTCCTAGGGGATATTCTTAGGATAACTCTCATTTTCTTTACAAATCATTATGAAGGGTTTATGAGTATATAATTCCTCAAAGAAAACATTCTTATGATTATGGATTATATCCATAAATAGTTCAATTTATGTTAAGTGTTTTATAAGTATGGGATTATGTATTTTGATTCATAAACTGATCTAGTTTATGCCATTGTTTAGAAATGGCGCCTAGTGGGAGAAATGGAAACCGTATCAATGCACACACTCCATATAGGGATTTCCCTCCTGCTCAAGATAATTATAGTGGAGTTGGTGATGCAACTGGTGCCGATCAGCTAATCACCATACTGGGACAACTCACTTAGGTTATGAATAATAACCTTACTCGTATGGAGCACCCTGATCCGCATTGTGGAGGATCAATGTTAGATCGATTCATGAGGCAACAACCACCAACGTTCAATGGGAGTACAAATCCATTAGTAGCTGAGCAATGGATAAATTCCCTAGAGAAAATATTTCAGGCTTTGGGGAGTAGTGAAAGGGAAAAAGTTATCATGGCAGTTTACTGCCTCACTGGAGATACTGATCAATGGTGGTCATTGATTCAAAACACGAAGGAAGATGATGAAGTATCAAATGTGGAATGGAGGGAGTTCAAAGATCTGTTTTTAGAAAAATACTTTCCTCGCGACCATTGAGCAGATATGGAAAGGCAATTTCTAAGTCTGAGATAGAAGGAGGATGAGAATTTCGCAAAGTATGAGGCTAACTTTACAAGGTTATCAAGGTATGCTGGAGATTATATACGTAACCCAAGAAGTAAGATTGATCGTTTCTTTGATGGGTTAAAATCATTTCTCCTTCGAGCATTAGTCTCACAATCCTTTTCATCGTATGAAGACATTGTCTCATGTGCTATTAAGACCGAAAAGAAATTCTCTAAGTCTTATGACTTTAAAGCAAAGCAATAGAAGAAGAGACCTACTGATCAATCTGGTAATGGAAATAAGGTGAATAAGGGAAAGGTTGAATATCCATCCTGTGGTAAATGTGGTAAGAAACACCCCCAGTAGCTCAACTAAATTCAATTATTGAGGAGGAAGAGAATGAAATAACTGTGGGTGAGGAAAGGAATGTTCAAATAGAGGATGTATCTGTTGTGAAAGAATTTGTAGATTTATTTCCGGAAGATTTACCTGGACATCCCCCAGAATGAGAAGTTGAGTTTTCCATTGATTTAATTCCTAGATCAAGGCCTATATCGAAGACCCCTTATAGAATGTCCACTGTAGAATTAGTTGAACTAAAGAAACAACTAGAGGAATTAAGTAATAAAGGATTTATTCACCCTAGTGTTTCTCCATGGGGAGCCCCTGTTCTTTTTGTTAAAAAGAAAGATGGATCCATGAAGTTATGTATTGAATATAGGGAGATCAATTCTATAACGATAAAGAACAAGTATCCCCTACCTCGCATTGATGATTTATTTGACCAACTGCATGGAGCTAAATACTTTTCAAATATTGACCTTCGATCTGGATACCATCAGTCGTGTGTGAAGAAGGAAGACATTTCGAAGACATCATTTCGAACCAGGTACAGGCATTACGAGTTTATTGTAATGCCTTTTGGATTGACTAATGAACTCTATGTATTAATGGATCTGATGAATAGAGTTTTCAAGGAGTATCTCGATGAATTTGTGGTGGTATTTATTGATGATATCTTGGTATACTCAAAAAGCTACTAAGATCATGAAAATCACTTGCGCATTATCTTGAAGACTCTGAGAAGACATGAATTATATGGGAAGTTTAGCAAGTGTGAATTATGGCTTCAGGAGATTTCTTTTCTTGGCCATATTGTCTCTAAAGATGGAATCTCTGTTGATCCTTCTAAGACCAATGCAATCCAGGAATGTCCATCACCTACGAGTATAACTGAGGTACGTAGTTTTATTTGTTTAGCAGGTTATTATCGACGTTTCGTCCAGAATTTTGCCCGATTGGCTAACCCATTAATGAAGCTCACACGTAAAGGGGTTAAATTTGTTTGGACAAAAGAGTGTGAAGAATGTTTCGAATAACTGAAGAGAAGATTATTCAATGCTCCTATATTGACTCTACCATCGGGGAATGATGGGTTCTTTATTTATAGTGATGCATCGAAGAAAGTACTTGGTTGTGTCCTTATGCAGAATGATAGGGTTATTGTCTATGCATCACGACAGTTGAAAATTCATGAACAAAAATATCCTACTCATGATCTCGAATTAGTAGCTGTGATCTTTTCTTTGAAGATATGGAGGCACTACCTCTATAGTGAAAATGTGATATTTATACTAATCACAAGAGTTTGAAGTATATTTTCTCACAAAAAGAACTCAACATGAGGCAAAGGAGATGGCTTGAATTACTCAAGGATTATTATTGTATGATACACTACCACCCGGGGAAAGAAAACAAGGTGGCAGATGCTTTGAGCAGAAAAGACCATGGAGTTTTGAACGTGATGAGAATTGAAAGGGATCCAATTTTGATGGATCTAGTGAAGATGGACATGGGAATATCCAGGGAAGGTGAAACATCAATGCTTTTTCAAATGGTTTCCAAACCATCTTTACTAGAAAGGATTAAGAGTTCTCAGACCGATGATGAATAATTTCAAAAGAAGATTAAAGCTGTGAATGATGGGAGATTGAGAGACTTTGTGTATGAAGATGGAATTTTGAAATTTGGGAAGAGACTTTGTGTTCCCGATATACCTGATCTAAAAAGGGAATTACTGGATGATTCTCATAGTTCCAATTTCTCTATACACCCTGGGAGCACCAAAATGTATAGAGATTTGAAGGAACATTTTTGGTGGGACAACATGAAGAGGGAGATTGCTGATTTTGTGTCAAGATGTATGGTTTGTCAACAAGTGAAAGCTGGAAGGCAACAGCCTGGAGGAGTTATGCAACCTCTTCCCATACCGGAGTGGAAATGGGACAATATTACGATGGATTTTGTCATGGGGATACCAAAGACTCCTAGAAGGAATGATGCAATATGGGTTATTGTTGATCGTCTTACCAAGTCAGCACATTTTCCTACTATAAGAGAAGATCTAACCCTAGAAAATCTAGCAAGACTATATATTAATGAAGTTTTGAGACTTCATGGAGTAACCCTATCGATTTTTTCAGATCGTGATCCCTGTTTTACTTCAAGATTCTGGAAAAGTCTTCAGAAATCCCTGGATACTGAACTTCATTTGAGCACTGCTTACCACCCTCAGACAGATGGACAATCAGAAAGAACTATTCAAACCTTAGAAGACATGTTGAGATCCTGCTCACTTGACTTTCAGGGTATGTGGGATCAATATTTACCTTTGGTAGAATTTTCCTATAACAATAGCTTCCATTCGAGTGTTCAGATGGTACCATATAAAGCGTTATATGGAAAGAGATGTCGTACACCAACCTGTTGGGATGATGTTGGTAAAAGAAAACTAGTAGGTCTAGAACTGGTGGAGGAAATGATAGAAAAGGTTAAGGTAATCCAAAATCACATCAAAGCAGCTCAAAGTAGGCAGAAGAGCTATGCCGATAATCGAAGGAAGGATTTGGAATTTCAAGTTGGTGATCATGTTTTCCTGAAGGTATCTCCATGGAAGGGAGTCATATGTTTTGGTAAGAAAGGTAAATTGAGTCCCAGGTACATCGGACCTTTCAAAATTCTAGAACGAATTGGTGTTGTAGCTTACCGATTGGCAATACTGCCAAATCTCTCCAAAGTTCACGATGTGTTCCACGTATCTCTATTGAGGAAATACATGCCTGACCTAACGCATGTACTCACTTACGAGGAATTAGAACTGGAACCCGATCTGTCTTATTGCGAAGAGCCCGTCAGGATTCTTAATACGAGAGAACAAGTACTGAGAAACTGGACGACACGTCTGGTAAAAGTTTTGTGGAGAAACCATAAGATGGAAGAGGCAACGTGGGAACCCGAGGAACTTATGATGAAAAACCACCTGAGTCTTTTCATGCGGTAGTATTATAGAAATTTCGAGGACGAAATTCTTTGAAGGAGGGGAGAATGTAACACCGCAAGCTTATACGGTACGCTTCTCTTTGAATAATGTGATAGCATGTGTTGTACGCAACATCGAGTTCTAACACACCACAACCAATCAAACTAGCCGTTATGAATAGTAATACCTACTTTTTGAAATTATATGTATTTTATATTTCAAAATTGATTTCATTTTTGGTTTCAGAATATCGAAATTATCCTAAGATGATTTTTTGGTATTTTTCTAAGAACTTCCAATTTTATGAATAGTGAAAAATACTTAAAAACAACTTTTTTAATCAAAATAATTTATAGTGATAAATTATATTATTGAGTGGTTTTAAAGTATAATTAGAATATATTTTTACCATTTTATCCAATGGTGTTCATTAGAATTAATTTCACTTTGAAATTGGACCTAAACAATTGTCAATCTTTTGGTATATATTGTTTCTTAAAAACACGCTATTTGTTGTGACAGCGGGAATTAATTATAAAATTAATTAATGCAACTTATATGTTTGGAATTTTGTAAAATAGACATCATTTTTGAATTTGTAATATCAATTATAGCTTAGGGTGAAATTTTGGCATTGTTCTGAAAAACTTTAATTTTTGATGAATAGTGAAACTACTAAGTGGTAGTTAAAAAACTGAATTTTTTCATAAAACTTAATTTTAACACTTCTGTGAATGGAATTTAGAAAATCCGAGAGACATGGTTAATATCAAGAAGTGAAATGTGGTTCAATGAGATGAAAACAATTTTTGGTGAATAGTAACTTTTTACTTGTATTTACCACGGTTAAAAGTAAATAGAGTAATTAAGGGTAAAAATGATATTAATATTACCCTAAAACTTGTCCTAATTCTATTGTACAAGTGTATCTCGACCAAAACCAACCTTAGGAATAAAATATTATCATTTAGGTCCACTTGGATTAGATTAGGACATTTATTATTATTTAATTCAAAGAAGAGTTAAAAGAGTTAAAATCAAAGTTTATTTACTAAAACATTTTTAATATAGCATTATACATAAGAGAAATTCGATTTTAAATATTCATTAGAAATCTAAAAAGATTTCCTACATAACTATATTTTATTTATAATTTTTAGACATTAAATAATTTAATTTATTTATGACACAATGATGATGTAGTATTTACCTAATTAATGAAAAATTAGAATAATTGATATTATAAATACCCAAATAAATATAATTTGAGACTTTTTATGAATTAAACTAATTTTATAGGTTAATATTACATGTTAGTATTGCTTCAATTAACTTTTTTCGAAGTAATAATTCTTTAATGATTTTTACAAAAATCAATTATTGAATAGTGTCAAAATTGACATAAAAGAGTTTTTAAAACAAATATTATATTATTAATTGATATTAAATTCCTAAAAATCTAAGATTCGGCCAGGAGACTTATATAATTATAGTTTCATCATTAATGGACCACTTGGGGATCTCTTGGATGTATATTGTAAGTTTATTAACCATATAATATAAAAATACAAAGAGACATTGTAAAAGTGAAACTAATTAACTTAGAGTTAATACTTAAAGATAAGGTTAATATAATGACCAAAACCTGTATAAATTCTATTGGTTGAGTGGTTTTTGACCTATACCCACCTTAAAATTTAAATAATCAACTTTGGAGCCATTAGAAACCGAATATGAATTTATTATAAATTAATATTTCTAGCTTTTCCAAAGGTGCCCCTCACCCCTCTTATAAAAGGGCACTCCTCCTTCTCATTTCTTCACACCTTAAAAGCCTTTTGGTTCAGACAAACTCTTCCCAAATACTCTCCCAACTTCCCTAAATACAACCTAGAGGCCTTAGTTTGATTATAAATCCAACCTAAGGAGCCCTTTTGATCAAATCAAAAGGAAGAACCCGAAGAAGAGGTACTGATTTCACCACCCTTTTCCATGTTCCTTTCTTCTTCCACTTCTTCTTCCTTTTTTATTACCATTATAAAATAATAACTCCAGTATCATATATATACTGTGATGTTATTATAAATATCTTACAACCATATTCAGTATTCTATCCACCCTTTGAATAACATGTCACCATACGTGCGTACGTACGGCTTACCGTCTCCACGTCGTGGTGTAATTGTTATTCAATATATTATTATTTGGATGGGTATAATAATGATGTGTAACTCATGTAAATAATAAATATAAAATGTTAATGATTCTGTATATATTATATATCATCCATTTAAATATTATTTTAATATCAAAAGAATGATATTGTCGCTCGTGCGTACGTACGGACTACCGTCTCCACGAACGCGATGAGATTCATTCTCCATCGTATCCATTCAAGTATAATTATCATTTGATGATTTAAAAATTATGTTTAAGTACTTGATATCATTATGGATATGAATAATATACAACCAATCCATTACAAACATGGCTTACGTAACAAAACATATAAAATAAAATGAGTAAGTTAACACCCGAAACAACGATAATACTAAGATATTATTAACAAATCAATGTTAAAAGATCATATATGATATCATATTAATGTATATGATTCTTGTATAATTTAATAACAATTATTTCACCATTATACATGAGTTTAACCTACCCCAACCAAGGAAAAGTACAAGGTAAGGGTTATTTCACAATCACTTCATTATCTGAGGTTGTTTATACGTAATAATCTACTGGGATCTCTTTATCATCCACATACATGTTTCTTAAAAATGTATTTCAAAACATTTTTAATATTTAAAAGAATATGGGTTAAGGTCATTTATACCCTTTTTTGACTTTTTATAAGAGTTTTATAAAGTAATCTTTCTGTCGTTTTCCAAACAAGGTGCTTTTTAACCTTTTCGATAGAATTAAGGTTAGAATGTTTTTTATCTTATACGGTGGGTGCAGCTATTTTCCACCGTTATAAAATCATCGAAGCTTCCATTACAAGATTATAAGAATATTTTAAAAGAAAATGTTTTATTTCATAAATATAAGACTCTTAAATGATTTCAAAATAGAAAGAGATATTTCTCTAAAAGGAGTTTTGATTTCATCTATGTCAACATCCTTTAATGGATTTTACGCTTATTTGAAGTTGATTTATCATGATACAAAACTTCTATATTGTATTGAAGTTTTTGTGATATGTTTGACTGTGGATGTGCTATTTTTATACCATTCATAGTTTATGGTGAAAGTATTGACATTTCGTATGCTAGTTTTAATACGAATGTTTATGTTATGTTTAAACCTTTTCATATGGGAATGCATTGGACTTAATATGTGACGGGTGGAGCCTGCTATAGCTCCTCGATGCATCGGTAGGTCTCATGAGACAAACTAGTGTCTTGGCACAAGGCCTTGGCAAAATCTTATTTGTAGTCTTGGCACGAGGCCTTGGCTATGTGGTTATGATAGTCTGGCATTATGCATTCCATCATTATGAAAGTGGTTATTGATATTGCATGTGATTATTCGATTAGTAGAATATCCACGTGAATGAGTAAATTGAATTATTTCATTTTATATTTTCCATACTATGTTGAAGTTAAAGTTTAAAAGGCTTTTGTTTTAAGTTATACATTGCCTTAAATGTTTATTCTTATTTATGAAAGTTTCCGCTATATTGTTATCCTTACTGGGCATTTGAGCTCACCCCTTTCAATGTTTTATTTTTCCTAGGATGTGAAGAAGTAATTTATGAATGACTTTCAGGGATAGTATGTGGGGATATGAGTGTGGTCTATGAAGAAAATAAGTTGTTGTAGTAGTTTTTCACTTTATGGTGTAATGTAAAACTTTATGAATATATCTAGTGTTTCCAAGGCTACTAAACCAATCGGTCTTTCGAGATTTGATCTTTCTTGTGATCATGCCAATGTTATGTAATAATGCACCGACTCTAGGTAACTGGAGTCGGGGCATTACATTATATGCTTCAAAAATAAATTTTTCCTCAAAATTGGTTTTTTGTGTTTTTTTGTGAGAAAATAATATAATTATTTTATTCAAATTTTAGAAAGAGTACTTGAAAAATTGAAAATAATTTTTTAAATAATAATTTCAAAATTATATTATAGTTAATTTTTTATAATGTTCCGAAAAGATTGATTTTTTGATGAATAGTGAAAAATATTGTTTTTTATTAAAAAAATTATTTTCACTTAAAGAATTTATAAAGTTAAATTTTGTTTTAAAATTTTTTAAAAGTAAAATTAATTAATTTATATTATGAATAATAAAATTAGGGAAATTTTAATCAATTCAATTTTGTATTCTGGTATAAAACTATTTATAATTAAGAAAACTTGTTTTCCAGAAAACTACTATTCATTGCCTTTTACGAGGTTAATTTTCAATTAAATTCCAACACTTATATGAATTGAATTTTTGCAAACAAATTAATTTTTTTTAATTATAATAATTTATATTTGGTAATAATTTTAACTTAATTTTTATTCATAATTAATTTTAAAAAAATAAAAAAAATGTTATGACGGTTAAGGATAAAATGGGTTTGTCGAGGGGTTAAACTAAGGGATAAGGGTAAGTTTTTAAATTAAACCTCTATACATCATATTGAATGGAAATTTTTCAACCTAATACTATACCAAATTCTTTCCTCTTACCATTTTAAATTATTTTTTCTAAGAATAACGTTATAGTATTTTAATCATTTAAGAAATCCCAAGTGTGTCATCTCCCCCACTTATAACAGGACAGCGCTCCTTTATTTTATTTACACCAATTTCAGAAATATAGTTTTAATAGACCCTATAAAAATATATTATAAACTTCCCTATAAACTAATAAGAGGTTTTTTCCTTCTTAAAATACCATTTTAATGATCCTTAATAAAGGATCTAAAGGAGGCCAACCAAATAAGATGTATTCATCATACCCAACGCCTTTCAAATTATTTCTTCCTTTACAACCCAGAAATATTTTTTAATCATGAAAAACTAATAAATTATTTGTCTTAAATATACTTATATGTTATTATTATTATTTAACCATAATTATTATCACTCTTTTCCATCAAATGGGGAGTAAAATTATCGCCCGTGCTTATGTGTGGACTACCGCCTCCACATTGTGATACAATTCATTTTTCCACCACCACATTTATTAGATAGTTATTATGATATTATTAAGGTTTATATATGATATTTATGATATAATTATACTTTTTTAATTATAATATCATTTATACCTTCTTACCTTACCTTCCATTGGAAAATGATAATGTCGCTTGTACATAGGTGCAGACTACCACCTCCATAAAGTGATTTGATTTGTTTTTCATTTACACTTCACATGGATGGTAATAAGGATAGATTTAATGAATATTTATAATGTAATTATTATTGTTTTATGTAAAATTATTTTTTACTTTTATTTCATTCCATTCATTGAAAATTGAAAACAACATTCATGTGTACATATGCCCCACCATCTCCATTAATGGTGTAATTCATTTTTCTATATCTTACATTCAATGATGATTATAAATATATATATATATAATGAATATATATATGTGTGTGTGTGTGTGACATTTTTTCTTGATTATAATCTAAGATATGATATAACAATGAGAAATATTCATGTACTGAAACCGTCTAACCAAAACTTACATGAAAAAAGAGACGGCTAACACTCGGAAATAATGATTTTAATAAATAATTATTAATAAAAATGTATTGAAATGCTATAATTGGATCATATATGATATTATAAGTATGTATATAGTTTTTAATATAATTATAATAAATCTAAATTTATTATACAAGAGTATAAAATCACTTAAGAAGAAAGTTTGACCTGAGGTAAGGGAATATTTAAAAATCTCATTATTATTTGTGATTGTTTATGTTTAATTTATTATTGGGGTACTTATTTTATATTTATATATTAAAAAATTTATATTCTTATAATATGGTTATTTCTATAAATTACATATTTTTACTTGATTTGCTTCTCTTTAATTAATAAATACATCAAAATGATGTTTTTATAGAAAACCGACCTTATTTTTCTTTCGATCGGGAATCTTTTTTTTTCATGTACATGTTTTTATAAAAATATTATCAATAATATTTTTAATATTATACTATGATTGTTTAAAAAAATTACCCTTTTTTATTTTTATAATAATGTTTCAAAGGAATCTTCATGTCATTTTCCAAATGATGTACTTTTGAATTTTTATTGAAAACATGAAAGGAATATTTGTTTTAACATACTTGGGATGAATATAAACTCTAATAATTATGAATAATAAATGTTTTGAAGATTACATTATAATTTTCCATAGTTAATTCCAAATAATTATTTTTAATATTTAAAAAAATAGATTTTGAATAAGTGATTTCAAATTGAATAGGGTATGTTCCTCACGAAATTTTCCATTGATATTTCTAATTTTTTTTTATGTTAACTTTATTTATTGAATGTTATGATTTATCAAGGATATATAATAACGATACCATCCATAATTTTTCTCTACATGGTTTATGATTAGTTTCACTAGGAAATGTATTGAAATTCCATATTCTATTTCTTCTAATTTGATTTATAATTATTATTTATACTTTTTAGTGATGGATGGGGCTCAAAATTATATAGCCCCCCAATGCATTGGCAGGTCTCATGAGATAAAATAGGTTGGATTTTTTTATGAGACCTTATACATTTATGTAATATATCTTATCTTAAGGATTCTGTTGTATGTTTAAGATGTCTGAAATTATGAATTCCATTATTATAAAATTATTTATTGATTCCTATGTGATTATTCAAACCGTTATTTCATCCATGGATAATTTTAAATATAATGTGATTATTTTTATTGAATTATATGATAATAATTTATTCTTGTCTTATTATCCATGCCTTATTTATTCTATAATAGCTTTCACTGTACATATTCTCTTAATGAGCATTTGATCTCCCCCTTTATTATGTTTTCCATGTTCCCCAAGATCCTAATATTTTTACTATAAATGATATGCAATGATATTCTTGAGATAATAATTATGTTATAAAAGAAACTATTTTATTGTATTTTATGTTTTAAACTGTAATGTGGGATTAAAGTATATATTTGGTTTACCAAGACTACTAAACTATTAGGTAATTTGGGATAATACCTATTATACCTTGTACCAATGTAATAATGTAACAACTCACTCTAGACTATTAGGATCGAGGTATTTATGCCTCTTATATACCTCCTTAGCTTCTTTGACAACCACTGCACTTCCTAATATCTTGTTTGGAGTTGGAAGTCCCTCATGAGCATTGAACCTTCATGTCATATTTATGGATTCAACTTAGATACCCTTGGTTGTTTTGTAATAATCCTTTATAGAATCAATCAAGTCATCAATGATTTGGGTTAGATCATCAATTTTGATCTTTATCTCAACTTCCCTCTCTGATATTCCATGATTTCTATATCCACTTTATTAAATTTTAGCCTTCAACTCAAAGTTTTCCTCTTCTTGATGATTTATAAACACTTCATATACTACTTCACAAAATTTCATTAATTTGGACCTCCAAACATCAATTTTACAAAGAGAAACTTCTAATTCATCCATGATATCAAATTTGACATCAACTTTTGTACATTCATCATTATTGTACTTAGAATGTGGTTTTTTATATGTATAATCTTGTACATCCTTGAGGTACTTTTTTGTTTAATTTTTTGTTTAAGTATATTTATTTGGGGTTAAAGAAATGTTTATAGGTTGTATGAGGAGGTTTGGGGGTGTTCTGGGGGTATGAAACACAAGATAAGGGATAATGGGGCCATCTTGTGCATATTGCATGGTTGGCCCATATCTATATGTAACCATGTTCCCAAACTATTCATGACTATAGGAGGGGTGCACAGTTTCAAGAAACCATGCAAGAAAGAAATGGAAACTGTGTAGGCTTGGACAGATCCACCCCCACAGTCATCGAATGAATTGTTAAACCATGCAGACTTCCTAGGAAACCATGTGACCTATCCCCCACTTGGAAAAAGGTTGGAATATGATTGTCACACGGTTTAGCCAACTGTGTGGCCAAATCATGCACCCCATTAAATATTTGGTATTTTACCTTTTTCCCCCTCCAGATTTATGAAACATCACTTGGTTTTCTACCTCATTTATCCTACAAAATCAAAGGGTAATGGGGGTTTCCTCCTAAACTTCCCAAGGTTTGATTTACTTAATTTCTAGGATGTTTGGATTGTTTTTGGATTTGGATCGAAGATTTAGGTGAGTCTAATGATATTCTTTTCTCTATTTTATAGATTATAAATTTTAGAATCTCTCCTCTTCTTCTGAATCCATAAAACCTTATTTTTCTAGTGGTTTCTTGGTTGTGTATTTAAAGGTGGTTTGTTTATAAATAAAAATATAAGGTTGAACATTTGGTTGTCTATATAATCAAGGTAGGTGGTCTTAAATCTTTTTCCCATAATCTTGATGTGTTATTTGTCTATGTGATTGTGCTAATTCGTTACCTTGCTATGCTTTTTTGTCATGGGTTAATAAAAGAGATTTGGATCTTAGTTTGATATGATGAACCCTTCATTAACCCCATTGAGTTTGTTTATGATGTGATACTAGACCTAGGGCTACCCATGGGGTATGTCGAACCCTTGAAAATGGTGAAATAAATTATTAAATGTTGAGAGGGGAAATATGAGAGATAATGTGTTGTAAATTATAATTGGGTATGTGGGATTTGTTAAAGGGTAAATTTAAATGATTAAATGTTATATTTTGTTAAATTACTAAGGGTACTTGAAATGGGTTATACTACGTGTTTTTTATTTTGATCCGATTATGGTTTTTAAATTAATAATATGATGTTGTGAAGGGAAAATGATTTTAAAATGAGTATTTGGACTAAAACTAATTTAGAAAGTGGTTTTATTTATAGATTTCAAATGATGGTTTGAAAATAGGTATTGATTCTGTCTTTTTAAAATTACTTAATGTTTATTTTAAATAGTTGAAAATATAAATAAAAGCCTTGGGGAATGATTTAGTTTTTCAAAATGGATGAATTGTCTTTTAAATGGGTGGATTCATGATGATTTTTAAATGATTATTTTGACATGTGTGTTATCATGGATTGTGAAATGAATTTGATATTGATTGTTTCCTAGTTTAATATAGAATAAGGGTGTGTTTGGAATAATGGTTTATGTGTTAATGGGTTATTCATGGTAATTGAGATATTTTTGATGAGTTGTGTTTGTAAATGATAAATGGGTTTAATGGTTATGATTTTTTTGGGAAATGTGCTATGGTTAAAGAATAATGTCCACATTGCTTGATGTTAGTTTAGGGTATTGGACACAAGGATCTATACCCAAAGGTCGGGTTGGACTAAGTCTCTAAACCCCATCCCTAGAATACACGGGTTAGGGATTTAGGCTAAGGATATATGCCCATAATGGTTGCATAGGATGAGACTACTTGGACTGAGGTTCCAATGAGAGTGTTATGTATTGTTGATTTGTGATGTTGGACTAAGGATTCGTACTTCCCAATGCATGGTCATGGCATGGTTTGGGATTTCAGACTAAGGCTTTATGATTCCCAAACATGTGAAAATGACTTGATTACCAGACTGAGGATCAAGGGACTATTGATAAATTGTGGTTAGTGAATCCCACTTTGTAAACTAAATATGTGTAACCCCTTATTTTATATCTTAATCTCTCAGTGTGAATAGGGATTGTTTATTCGTTTGGTTGAACCTAAATATCTTGGTGAATAAAATTTTTAAGTGGTAATTTTTTAAATGTGAAACATGTTCCTTTATTTTCATGTTTAATTATTTCACTTGTTTCCCTGTATACACTGCTGTACAGACTGGTTAATTCTTTAGACACCATTGGTGGTGGCATACTGAGTTGTCCTCACACCCTTCTTGGGTTACTATGGAACTTGGGAACCTAATAAGAAGCTAATTGTTTCTTTTATAGGTTCATAAAAGAGACATGGTGTTAATTTATTCATGGGATGTTGGGTTTGAGCTTGAGATGTCAGGATCAGGTTGGGTCTCAGTACTATGCTTGAGTTATTTTATGGTTTTGATGCTAGAAATTTATTTTTATGATTTTTTGACATATAGTATATTCATAATATTGTAATATCATGTTTTACTTGGTTAATTATTATATTTTGATGCATGTTGTCCATTTGATGTTCAGATTGGTTCTTTTACCTGTTGATATTATTTTTGTAATGATTTTACTCTGATAAGCGGGTATAGTCTCCCCAACATATCTATATAGGCCTATGGTTCTAGTTGGAAGCCTCTAGAATATAGGGAAGTATGCCTAAGGTCATATGATGGCTTGGTTCCAGGCACTGGCTCAATGTCCACAGGGAGGTGGATGTTATAATGTGGTATCAGAGCTGGTGTCTTTTGTCTTACTATTTTTTCATAGTAGATAAAAGAATATGATCATTTTGGGACTTGGTAATGATATCATTCCTAGGCACCTTCAACCACATGTATGAGGAAAACCCAACTTTCAAGGGGTGGGAATTAGTGTTTTTTTGTGATTTTGCGGTTGGCTGATATTTACATATAGAGTGGTGCACTTGGATGTGATGTTATTGATTCATAAGTTTTTATCTCTTGGGATAGTATGAAAAGAGAGGGTGTGTGAGTTCATGCTTCATTATAGGATCATAGGATTGATAGGTCATCTATATGTTTCCTGTGATTGATAGTTTCTTGAGTCTCACATGTTAGTATTTTTCTTTCTTCATGTGGTTTAATCTTGTTGATCTCTCTTGTAAATGGTTATTCATGAAAATTTTTTGAAATATGAATTTGAGAAAATCATGTATTTTTTAAATGTTTGGTTAATAACAAGGTTTTTGAATGTGTAAAATTATTGGGATTTTAAATGAAAATGTTTTGAATTGTGAAACCTTTGGTTTTAAATGATAAGGTTTAATTAATAAGGTAAATGGGAAAATTATAAAACTTTTAGGGAAACCTGTGGTGGGAAACACTCGTATTATTTTTCAACCCTGTTTAAGGTTGGTTTGGGCAGTGAGAGTGCCTTAGTTTTGAGACCTTGGTCTATGGGATGTGAGATCTTGATAGGTTTGGATGTGCCAATTAATAGAATGTTTCTTTTTGTGTATTTTGGTGGGTTGTGAACTTGAAGATGTGAAGTTATGTCTATTAATGTAGATGTGGTTATTATTTTGGGTTTAGACCTTGAGAGTTGTATTTTGGATACTAGAGTGGGTTTTTGGCTAGTGGGTTCTATGTATGTGTGTGAATATCTTTGGTGTGAAATATAGATTAAATGGTTGCTTGGTGCGTTAGACACGGTGTTTTTGGAATTAGGATAGGATTTCCTCATGTGAGAAGCAGGTTATTTGAGGTTTTATCTATATAGATTATAGAGAGAGATAGTGGATTTTTCTTTACATGACTCCAGATTAGTGAGTTGGTAACGTTGTCTTTCTAGGTAACCCGTGATAGTGGTCAGTCGGGTTTCTTGTTCTCTTGGGGAGCATATAGCACAAGTAGATGTTTTGGACTTTGTAAGTGGCACACATAGAGTGTTACATAGTTAAAGTTTATCCTAGGTGGGGTGGGGCTAAGTGGAAAAGATAATGGTTTTGGAGATAAAACACGAGTTGTGGCTATGAGTTGGATGTTTTGGGAAATCAAGGGTAGCCTCAGGAGAGGTTGGCCCCGTGTTGAGGTTTCCTTTGGATGTGAAGCATGAGTGGTTGCTTTAGAAGAAAAATTGATGAATTTTTTGTGTCAAAAAGTTTGATAAAAGTGCATGGGTATGACTTGGTTTCTTTCTCAGGGAGTCGCCAGAGTTCTTATGGTTAGTTTTAAGGTTGGTTTTGATGGGAAGGATCATTAGGTCACCTAAACCAATGGTGTTGATGAAATTTAACTATAAAATCAATATTGATTTGAGGAAGATAAAGAAAGTGTGACTGAATGGTTGATGGACACTTTTGTTATAGAGGACACCTTGGAGTGAATATGGACATGTGGTTGTTCTTTGGTGTATTAATGGTTTGGTTGTTAGGTAAGATGTTGAGAAATACTTGATTCCAATGAGGTTAATGGAATATGAGTCATATTTGGATGATTAAGTGGGAATTTGGACCTAGCTATGGTGATGTATAACTCATGTGATCTCAAGTAGAATTCCGTGTGTGGTAACAGAAAATTTTGAGACCTCAAGGACTCTAATGAGTTCCATATGTGGGAACGTGTTGGGGAGGCATGATACCATTGGGGATGGGCGAACTGGTAGCTCGGGATGAACACCTTTATAAATTATGTGTGATAATAGTGGGAAGTCCTAGTTATATAAGATACTGGCTAGTTTTGGATCAGTGTGATGGATCATTATGTTTATATTGTGAGCCACTAGGTTCATGTTGGAAGAACTTGAGAGGTGTGGCATCAGCAGTGACACAGGAAATTTTGGTTCAAATAAGATTGGTAAAGGGTCACAAAGTGGTGGTGAGTTTAGTTGGAAATCCCACTTGAGTTGTGGTGTTTGAGTGCCAAAGAGATGTTGGAAGGCATGGAAGCCTAAGACTTTTGAAAGGTTAAGGTGTCCCCATGGTGGGAGGTGATGATGGTGATAGACAGTTTCTCATGGCATTTGTCGATGACTTCTTAACATACTTTTAGGTAGTGAAAATAATGCACAATATCTTGAAATCATCCCTGGTACACTAATAGAGCTCTAGGTTTATACCTAGGTACCTAGATTTGATTTGGATGTAAATGGAACTTCTTGGTGGATAAACTACTGGAGCGATGTATGTGGAGTTTCATGGTGGGAAGTACACTATTGACTGTTTCTGGGAGAGGTCCTTGGGTTGGACTGGATGTCAAATAATGTCATGGGTTCCACTCTCGAAGGATGGGAATGAGTATTGGTTAATGTTCTTTTTTATTTTTTGGGGGAATGTTAGACAACCATGTCCATGTTTTGGGATTTAGAATATGATCAATGTGTGAGCCACGGTGGTTGAAATTTTTTTAGGAAATCAATGAGAATATAACTCTAATGGTGGGGAGTCAAATGTCAGTCATGTATGTATGGAGAAGACTATATATTGGATTTGGTGGCATCAGGATTCCAATAAAAGGCCTGTAAGGTGCATTTTTGGGCTCCTTAGGGAAGGCCAGGTGGGACTTGGATGTGGGGGTGGATCAAGTCGAGCGATGGCTTTGGGATTAGGTTAGATTTATAGGTAATATGATTGATTTCATTGGAGATGTGTTATTTGGTGATTTATATCTCAACAAAAATTTGCAAAGAAGTGGACGATATGATGGGGATGTTCCACTGGGGATTGGGAATGGTCTCTGGTGGGTGTGTGCTGGTGATGGGGGTATTCCTTAAGTGATAATGCATCATGTCCAGGTACAGGGGTGACATGCCAATAGTGAAAGTTGGATGCCAACAGAGTGAGTCTGCTAGAGTATCTTGACTTAGTTGGGTGGAATAGAATATATGTGGTGGGTTGTAAGACACCTCTAGTTAATGTTGGAATGATAATTGCATCCTGTTAATGGGAATGGGTTTTGAGGAATAACAAAAAAGTCCTTAGTTGAGATATGGATGGTGAAAGTGTGACCAATCTGGGTAGTTTTGGTGGAAAGGATGAATGCCAGAGTTGGGTGGAGTTCTCATGGGTGTTAGGTTATGGTGAGTGGAAAAATGTGATGGGTAAATTGTGAAGGTTTAGTTGATGTTTTATTGGTATCCTTTTTGAAGATGGAGGTTATCAACACTGGGAAATAGTGGTGGTGAACTAAAGTGTATGGGTGAGAGCACCATGGTGAGCAAGTAATTGGTTAATGACATGGTCAGTGTTTTGAGTTGGATGGTCTTGGGTAGGAGCCATCTTGGTGTATCGGTTTTGGTGATGAGTTTTGGCTTGGGTTTTAATAGTTGTGTGCCTTGAGATGAAGGTTATTCTTGGGATGTTTTTTGGATGTTTATAAATGGATTAAGGTTTCTTGGCCTCAAATATTTCACTGATATAGGTTGGAAAATGTGGTTGGAATATACATGTCCCTTTAGTGACACCGAGCTTAGGTCACCATTGGAATTTTGGAAATAGGTTGATATGGCACCAAGTGGCTTGGGCCATGTGTTATGGGGATAATCAAACCAAATATGTTTTGGATGGCTCTTCCAGGGTAGTGTAGTGCCTTGTTAGCATAATTTTTTATAGCAGTTCAGTGGTGTTAATCAGACATTTTTCTTATGCTTGACTCTGGTGATGAGTTTGAGTTTGATGCTTCCTTTGAGGTGCAACGGATTTGTGATTGTGGATCAAGATAAGAAATTTTCTTCGGAATAGGACTGTTTCTTTGGTTGTAGTGTTGTGATGTCATGGCCTTATTTAGGAGTAATATTAGAAGATAAAAGCTTATAGGTGGGCTTGTGGCCTAAATTTTGGTCTTGGAAGGTTAGTGATTCTTAGTAAGTGTGGTTCGAGGATGAGACATTATAAGGTGGGAGGTTGTAAGATCCTAGACCTCTTTAAGGAGTGTTTTGGTTTAATTTTAGGCATAATTCACTTTATTTTGGGTAAAAGAAATTTTTTCCACATATATGAGGAGGCTCAGGGGTGTTCCAATGGTACGAGACATGATAGAAGGGAAAATGGGGAAATCCAGTTCTTGTTTCACTATTGGTGAAAAATTAGCAGTAATCATGCACCCAAACCATGCATGCATGGAGGAGGGGTACATATTTTGAAGAAATCAAGAAAGGGGAGAAGGGAAACTGTACAGTCTTGGATAGAACCATTCCACATTTTCATCATATGATTTTTCAAACTGTGCAGGCTTCTTAGGTAACCATGCAACCAAGCTCTATTTCAGAAAGTGGGTGCGCACGGTTTCGCCAACCGTATGGCCAAACCATGCGCCTCATTAAAATTTTTGGATTTTACCTTTTCCCTATTGGGATTTATGAATCATCTCTATGGTTTTTCCTCATTTATCCTATAGAATCCAAGGGTAATGAGCATTTCCTCCTAATCATACCAAGGGTTAATCTAGTTTTTTTATAGGCCTCTTGGAGTATTATTGGGTGCGAATCGAATCTTTAGGTGAATAAAATGCTCCTATGTGATCTATTTTCTAGATCAGGGCTTGTAAAATCTCTCCTCTTTTTCCAAATCCCTAAAACTCTTTTTTTTCAGCAGTTTCTAGGTTATGGATTTAAAGGTGGTTTGTTTCCAAATCAAATTCTATGGTTGAGTGTGCAATTATCTCCAAAATTTATGTAGGTGTTCTTAAATCCTTTTCTCATAGTCTTGATGTGTTATTTGTGTATGTAGTTGTGTTAATTATATGCCTTGATGTGTTTTCATGGATTGGATTAATAAAAGTGATTTGGACCTTAGTTTGACATGTGTAACCCTTCATGAACACTATTGGGTTCATTGATTATGTGATAGAAAACCTAGGGCTACCCATGGGGTATGCCAAACCCTTGAAAATGATGAAATAAACTAGTAAATGTTGAGAGGGGAAATATGAGAGTGAATGGATTGGAAATTGTAATCAGGTATGTAGGCTTGGTTAAAGGGTAAATTGAATTGATTAAATATAATATTTTTTTAAAATTAATAAGGTTATTTGAAATGGGTTAAACAAAATTTTATTTTGATCTGATTATGATTTTTAAATGAAAAATATGATGTTTTGAAGTGGGAAATGTTTTAAAAGAAGGCGTTGGCCTCAAGGTGATTTAAAAATTCATTTTCTTTTTAGATTTTTAATGATGGTTTGGAAATAGGGAGTGATTCCCCATTTTTAAAATTACTAAATTATTATTTGAAATTTTTGGAAATGGAAATGAAATCCCTAGGTCATGGTTTAGTTTTTCATAAAGGAAGACCCATGTTTTAAAGTAGTGGATTCAAGATTTTTTTTAAATCAGTATTTAGACTTGCATGTTATCATAGATTGTGAAATTAATTTGATGTTGGTTTTTTCCTAGTTTAATATAGCATAAGGGGGTGTTTATAATAATGGTATATGTGTTAGTGGGTTATTCCTTGTAAGTGAGATATGTGTGATGAGTTATTTTTGTAAATGGTAAATGTGTTTAACGGTTATGGTTTGTGTTTAGAAAATGTGTTATGGTTAAACAAGCATGTGAACAAGGCTTTATGGCAGTGTGGAGTATCATAAATGAGGATATATTCCTATGGGTTTAGTTATAATGAGGGTATAAACCCCACCCTTAGAATGCATGGGTTAGAGAGTCGGACTGAGGCTCTATTCCCCTAACGATTTCCAAGGATGAGACTACCTAGACTAGCGTTCCAAGGTGAGTGTTATTTATTATTAATTTGGGATATCAGGATGAGGATCTATGATTCCCAATGCATGGTCTTGGAATGTTTTGGGATGTCATACTAAGGCTATATGCTACCTAAACATGTGGAAATGACTCAATTATCATACCGAGGCTCCGGAGCATGTTGAAAAATTATGGTTAGTGAATTACCCTTTGTAAACTGAAAGTGTCTAACCCTTTATGATATGGATGAGGTTCTTAGTGAAACCATATCTAGTTTAGTTTTTTTACCCTAAATAATTTTTTGTATAAAATTATTAATTGGTAATTGTTTAAAGGTAATACATATTCCTCTCTTTCTGTGTTTATTTATTTCACTTGTTTCCCTGCATGCACTATTGTATGAACTAGTTATTACATTAGACACCATTGGTGGTGTCCAAATGAGTTGTAATCACACCCTTATTGGGTCTCCATGGAACTTGGGTACCTAATAAGAAGCTACTTGTTCCTATTATAGGTTCTAAATAGGGGCCTGGTGTTAGTTTTTGCATGGGTTGTTGGGTTGGGGTATGGGATGTCAGGACTGGTTTGGGACTCTTTAATGTTCTTGAGATATTTTATAACTTTTGTACAAGACATTTATTTTTATAAATTATTGAAATTTATTGTATTCATCATATTGTTGTATCATGTGTTACTCATTTATTTATTGGATTTGGTAGCATGTTGTCCATGTGAGGTTTAGATTGGTTCTTTTACTAGTTTATATTATTTTTTCTATGATATTTCTATAATAAGTAGGTATAATATCTCCAATGTATCTCTATTGACTTGGGATGATATTCAACAGCCTCTACCGTACTGGGAGCCGTGTATGAGGTCATGTGATGACTCAGCCTGGGGAACCGATTTAGTGGCTTCGAAGCAAGGTATGTTACATTATAACAACCATGAGTACTACTTAACTATGGTCTTTACATCACTCAATTTATTCCAATTAAATTTATTCTAAGAAAACATATTATTATTAAACAAAATTTTAATTTTTATAGAATTTAAACTATGAACTCCCCTTGCCTCTCATTCCCTTGGATTATTTCTTCATAGGTTCTTCATCTTCATTATCATCTCAAAATTACATAAGACGCATTTCAGTGATATTACCATGATTTCCACACTTTAATAAATAAAGTGGATGATTTCATTGAATTTACCATTCCCCTCCTTAGATTTTAGGAAAGTAAATACATCACCTCATCAACTTCCATATCCCCAAGATCACCCCCCCCAATGTCAGTTTCTTCATCAACTTAAATTTCACTTCCTAATAATTTTATTTTATCAGGGAATCATTTTCATTGTTTCTCATATCATATGAAAGAAGGGTGTTGTGAAGAATATTTGTAATGATATCCTTTGGGTTAATTTCTATAGGTACCAAGATTTTTACATTGAATCATGATGGTAATTTTCTCAAAATCCTCTTCACATTCAAGATATCATCGAGAGGTTATCTGAGTATGTGCATATATTAAATAATGATGTTCACTTGATCAAATAATTCATAAACTAATTCATTTATTTGTATATTCATATCCTTATAACTTTTTTATTAAACCTATAATTTGGCTTCACGTACCATGGAATCCACTTCATGGATTTTGAGAAGTTTTTTCCATATGAAATGTGAGGATTTACATGATATTGCCTTTATGTAAATTATATTAAATAATTTTTTTCTCCCAAAATGACTCCTTTTCATTATAATAAATCTCATTCGGTGTAACTATAATGATGATTCACTCTCCATATTGATTTAGATACCATGTATAGAATCCATTTAGAAATCCATTCCCAGATATTGAAAATATTATTTCATATGATTCATCAATAACTGGAATTTATTTAAATTAAAGATCAAAATTTCCTTGTGTTTAAAAACTGCCCCCAAAATTTTAAAACAAAGAATAATCTACTGATAACATTTTACTTTGATACCACTTATTGGCCCCATGAATATTAGGTACCCAGGGAGTGGGGGTGAATCAGGGTATATTGAATTCTTTGAATGAACTTTCACTAATAATCTTGTTCTATCATTATTAAAAACACTTTATCCCTCCCAAATGGTATGAAGTGATAATGAAAATAATAGTGGCATAAGAAATTTTACTTTTTTCACCCAAACTGGGATAATCTAATGGGAAAGAAATATAAATATTTTGATGCACCCAAAACTTTAGGTGTAGTGCTTTTTTTACATTTTAGAGTATTTAAATTGACCCTCCAAGTTTATATCTTACAAAAAAAAAAAGATAACCCACCCCAATCCTCATAATAAATAACTCATTTCCCCTGATAAAAATTAATTTGTATTATATGAACAATAAATGGATATATGACCAGTGATGACACAATAATAAACTCTATTTTCATCCACCTAATTGAACTCCATTATCTTTTAGTGAGATAGACACTTTAATCTCCATTATTTTCTTTATTTAATTTCCAGTATAGGTTTTTAATACCTAACTAGATTTCTTTCAAGTCACATTTTATTTTTTATAGTAAGAGTATAAATCTCCATTTTCTCTTCTATTTTAATATTCAAAAAATTAAGTGAATTTTACATATATAATATTTATCACCATGATTTTATTCATATTTACTTCTCAATAAATCCCCATATTTCATGATTGATTATTTTTGAATTATCTTCCTTAATTATCACGATGTGATCCTCAAAATTATTATAGTGTAATATTCTACTACAACATGAATATCTCCAAATAGATAGAACCTTAAAAATCATCCAATGCTTCTTCATGGTGTGTCCATACTTCCCATGGTGTGAACATTTCCAAATAAAGAGAAAATAAAATCCATATTCACATATTCATAGTAATGTACATTTTTTCATGGTGTAAATACAATCATGACATGACATATTATCAATCAAATTTTATGATTGATAATGGTTTTCATAATTTGTGATAGGCTAAGACTTCACCTCAAACAGTAAAGGTAATGAACCTTGCGTATCACCCTTGAGTCATAGAAATGACTCTTATGAATTATCTAATTTCAATGTAAATAAATTTTATATATTGTCTTAATAAATCTTACACGTGATCCAATAGGGTTTCCACAAATCCCATGATGTTGTACCCAACTTTACATAGGGATTTTGTAATCCCCATACAGCTTCTATTACAAAGTTTTCTATATCATCATCTAATTTCAAGCCACAATAGTCTTCAAAATGCTTATGAAGATAATATTTTCACACATTTTAAACTATAATTTAATTTTTTTTAATCCCACAATAATTAAATGGATTCACCTTCAAGCAAAAGAACGGTCTCTATGCATGGCCGAATTTTTAAAATGTTCAGGTTGTTACTGCTCCAGCAGTCATCACATCCCAGCCGAAGGCCTCTACGCCAGTGGATCTATCTCATCTCCTAGGGATTCTTGAGCTTTATTTGGGTGGTTATTCTCCCTTTCTTCCTCTCTAGGGGTCCCATATACCTGGTTTGGTATTGATTCCCTCTATTTCCTAAAGAGAGGCCCTGCGTTGGCCTTCTTTGTCCTCTCAGATGTGATTTCTTGAGACCTCTATGAAGATTATCATTGTTTCTTCCTTTGGGTGTGGTATGGTGTTGGAGGTCCCAACCTTATCCTTTTAATAATCTTCAGCCATGATCAATTGGACCATGGTGGCCATATTTAGTTCGGATAAGCCAGAGATCCCTCTGTTTGGGCGCTTTGTGGAATCCTAGGGCCAGGAAGATCTGATATGGATTTCCTCCCTTAATAGAAAATCTGTATTCACCGTATTGGCCTTAGAGGAGGATTTTGTTCAGGCATGGTGTTTTTCTCCTAGGTTCTTTAGCCGGTGGAACTTCACCCTCTACTGTTGGTCAATGGAGTCCCACTTTGAAATGGATTCCCCTCATGTATTGATATACATCAATCTCCTCAACCTCCCTCTTTTCTTTCAAAACTTATCTATTTTTCAAGACATTGGAGAATCGATTGGGGTTTTTCTATGTGTGGTGAAGAATAATATTTGGATTGAGGAGGCTCTATCTTCTTAGATTTCCATGGATATGGACATTTATCAACCTCTTCCTAATCAGATCCAACTATATGTAAAATATTCGATAGATTGGTCCTTAAATCTCATGTAACCATAACACCATGGTTTAGTTTGTTCTGCCTTATACATGGGAACTCTTTTCCCATTTACAGGCAATCTCAATCTGCTTAGTCTAGGTCTGGTAAGTAGGGTGACCCAGGGTTTGGTTTAGTGGCATCGTTGGTTCCTGATGTTCTGAACCAGTGTGTCTTAGGGAATTTGGTCTCAGATTGGGACAATGGCTTTGAGGTTGGTTTTAGTGCTCCTCATCAGACTAGTTTGGGAACCCCATAGGTAGCTCCTCATTTCTTGACTCAGGTTCCCTATAAAACTAAGGAAGTTCCATCATCTACTGATGGTCCATAAAGGTTCCTCTAGAAATTGTTGGATCGAGGTAAGGCCATTTCCTACAGTTTGTTCCTTCCCAAGCTGATATTTTCCCATGATCCTAGGCCCTCAGATCTAGTTCTTCTTCATCCACCATCTTGCATCAGTGATTTATCACATGAAGTATGAATAGAGTTCTCCTCAGCTAGGTCTCCCTCGAATAGTATTCCTAAGGACCCCCCCCCCCAGCAGAAGGTCACCTAGGTTTCCTCACCTTCCAGCATGCGTTTGTTATCTCCTTCCAAGCATTCCTTAGATCACTTTTCTCCCATTCCCCACTCCAGGGTGGTGATGAGGGTCACAACCCAAGGCCAAGATCTTTCCACTTCCAATGAATTGTATCTCATGTCTACACCCAAGGTAATGCGTACAAGGCCACAGGAAAAAAATTCCTCAACTCATTCATCTTCTTAGTATCAAAGTGCCAAGTTTCTTGGGGCTAGTACCGTGTGAGATCGGTTTCCATGATTTTAGTGAAAATATTGAATGCCTAGGGTTTGGGTGCCCGAGTCAAGATGTAATTCATTTCCAATGAGGTACAATCTAGCAATGTCTCTCTAGTTGAAGTTCTTGAGCATAATCAAATATTCTACAAAATATCAAAACTCATGCATAGAATAAGGATGCGCAACTACTTGAATGTCAGCTTGAAAAACCATCACATATGGATATTCTAGAAACCCAACATCTCAGTGGATCTCATTGGAACCTTAGACTAGTTTATTAACACAAAAATTAACTATTGGATATCGTTTTAACTTCTTCACATTTGTCTACAGTAACTGTGATGCTTGTGTTAGAGAGTCTTTCTGTAACGATATCGAATCCTTTATACCAGGGAAGTCCCTGTGGTTTCTGAGAGGGGGATTTGACATAGTGGAGGATCAGAAATAGAAGAAAGGGAGAGGATTTTTTCCAAGGAAGGCTAGTCTTGATTTCATCTCCATCGTGGATTGATGAAGGATGCTTGAAATGGGATATAATAGTGATTTATTTATGTGGTACAACAACCAGAGAGGGGATCTTCGATCCTTGTTCCACCTTGACCGCTGCCTTGCCAACTGTGAGGGAATTTATGAATTTCTAGATGCTAAGGTAACCCACCTTGTGTGAAGTATTTCTGACCATTCCTCCTAATAAGTTATGTTGTCTACCAGGAATGATCATAGTTATCACTTCTACTTATCTCAGTAGTGGATCAACATACATGGGTAACATGATGTGGTGAGTGAATCATGGAACAAACTGACTCAGGGCATTTCATGGATGGGGCTCCATAAAAAACTCTGAAGACTCAAATCAGAACTTCAATCCCAAATCAGAAACCAACCTCCCAACTCCCATGATATTTTGGTGGCAAAGGAGGAAGTTGAATAAATAGATATTAGTTTGGAAATATTTCTAGATGAGAGTGTGTTTAGCCAACTATCTGGTAAAAAATACATTCTAGAAAACTTGCTTCTAATAAAGAAGCATGTGGCACGTGAGTAGTCAAGGATTATATGGATTCATGAGGGTGATATAAACATGGAATTTTTGTATGCCTGTATCAGAGAGAATAGGTAGATCATTAGACCTAATATAAGGTTGGATGATAGTACCTATGAAGATGACGAGGGTGTGGTTGGTCATTTGGAAAAATACCATTTTAAATCAATTCTTGAAGGTCCTAATCCACACATGAAAGTTGGTTACCCAAGGGGATTTTAGGACCTTCTAGATGTGATTCTCTAAGTGGTCTTGTCCCCTGATAACATTTTCTTTGAATCCAATCCTGGAGAAGAAGAGATTTATGAGGTAGTGAGAGGTCTCAACTCGGAGAGTGCGTTGAGACTAGATGGTTTCTCGAGGTCTTTTTATAGGGCCTCATGGGAGTTGATTGAAATGAATATGGTGAATTTAGTTCAAGATTTATTTATATGGGTAGGAATGCCCCATTTTGAATGTGCTACAACACTTGTGATGATTCCCAAGATCAAGGATCCCTCAGCTCTCCGACACTATCGCCCAGTAAGCATGTGTAATTTTCCATATAAGGTGCTTGTAGGAGTGATAAATAGAAGAGTCTCAACATATCTTCCTCGATGGATATCAGATGAAAAACATGTATTTGTTAAGGGGAGTACTATCCAAGGAGTGATAGCCATGTCACATGAAATGATTAGTGACATTAACTAAAAGGTACTTGGTTCAAAAATGGATATCAAGTTAGATATAGATAAAGCCTATGATCAGGTGAAGTGGAATGTTATCATCATGGTGTTGGAAAAAATGGGATTCCCTTCTCATGTAACTAACCTCATGTTTAGGAGTTTCAGATCCCCTTGGATCTCGATCTTCTTCTTACGGGGAAACTACGATTTCTTCAAATCTATTTGAGTACTATGACAAGGCAACCCCCTTTCTCCTACCATATTCATTATTTCCCAAGATTTCCTTAGCTATCTCATCAATAGAAGTATCACTCGGTGGGATGCAGCACCTTATCATTCTAGGAAACACTTATATACCATATCTCACCTCATGTTTGATGATGATAACATTATTTTTTTTAATTCTAGCAAGAGATCAATTCAGGGGATTAATAAAATTCTTGATGACTATTTTAAATAGAGTGGGAAGATTATCAACTGAACCAAATGCAGCTTCTATATCTCCAAGAGATTCTTGGGCAGAAGAACTTCCTCACTTATTAATGATCTTGACATGCAGAGGAGAACCTTCCCCATGGATTACTTGGGTGCTTCCATCACATCATGCATGCCTCGTATTCATAACTTTGAAAAATAGTTGATAAGATCACTATAAGGATTCTGAATCGGAAAAGAAGATATCTCTCATTTGGTGGAAGAATTTCCCTGTTAAATAGTGTTCCTTGCTCTATTTTGATCCATGCCCTTTCAACTATAAAATTACCAAAAAGAATTCATCCCATATTGAAAATATTCTAGCATCGTTCATATGGGATGCTCACTTGGAAGGTAGGCATCATTGGGCCTCTTGGAGAAGAATGTCTAGGACCATGAAGGAGGGAGGAATTAATATGAAAAATCTCCCAAATACGCTTTATTTTATGCATGAGAAACTGGTAGGGGAAGTCATTGAGGAACAGACTCTCTGGTGTAGGTTCATGGAAAGGAAATGCAGTGGCCACATTTCTATGGAGAGAGGTGGTCCCCATTCTCTATGAACGATCATTCACCCATGTCTCATGACTTTAAAAAATCATACCCGATGGATAGTTATAAGAGGGGATATTTCATATTGGAATCACTGTTGGGGTTCAGCCCACAAATGGGTGTTTCCATTTTTTTGATATGATGTATCTTTTAGATTTGAAGATATATTTTTTTGGAAATTCAAGATTCTTCCACTGTGTATCTGCCAGCATGAGATTCAGGTAATATCTCATGATATCTTTTTGAGATATTTTCAGATTTCCTTTTCAATCAAGATATGTTGCATATGGGAGCCTATTAAAGGGGAAGCAGCGAATCAAGGTAAGAACAATTGGTGGTGCGCGAAAACCCAAGGAGAGAAAATACTTGGGTAACTGTTTTCTAGGGCGTGGGCAGCAGCGAGCAGCAGCAAATTAGGTTGTGCAACGAGGTGCTGAAAGGATGCTACAAGTTCTATTTTGATCTCCGAAGGGTGAAGTATTGTCATGGACTATTATCAGAGAGGCGAAGAAGGCATATCAGGGTGTGGTTTTTCGCACAGGTTTTTATGTTGTATTTGCGATTCAAGTTTCGGGTTTAACTTGGATTTTTGTACTCTCTGATTCATAGTGAATTTTCTCAGAGTTACCCCGTGGTTTTTTAATCCTTCGAAAGGAGGGTTTTTCCACATTAAAATTTGTGTCCACATTTTTTATTCTGTTGTTTGGTTTGGCGCTTTGTTTACATTGGTGATTCTCACAATTTTTTTTTGTCGCAACTGGGTTTATATTTGAAACCAATCTGTTTCTGATGCAACATCTAGTATCAGAGGAGGTTATCCGTGTTTTCTTGCTGATTAATATGGGGGATTCACGTCGTAGGATTTCTGCTCACATTGAACTATTCAATGGGCAAAATGATTTTACACTTTGGCAGTAAAGAGTTAAAAATATTTTGGTCCGTGAGAAGACAGTGAAGGCGTTGGAGAAAAAATCAGAGAAGCCGGAGACGATGAGTGATGATGATTGGCAGGATATGTGAGAGTTGGCGACAAGCACAATTCAGATGTATTTGGGTGATAATACACTGCGGGAAGTGATGAATCTGACAGATCCGGAGGAGATCTGGGTGAAGCTTGAAAGCAGTTATAAATCAAAATCCCTCACAAATCGTTTATATTTGAAGAAACGGCTGTATCGTTTGTGAATGCCAGAGAATGGAGATTTAGGTAACCATCTGGACGAGTTCACCAAACTTCTGACGGAGCTATCCTCAGTGGCGGTCAAGATTGATGATAAAGGTAATGCGGTACCTGTTGAAATGGAAGAAGAAGACAAGGCTTTGCTTCTTTTGGGTCCGTTGCCTGATTCATATGATAATCTCGTCACCACACTATTGTTCGAGAAGGATACACTGAAGTTGGATGATGTGATTTCATCATTGTTGATGAACGAGACTTGATGAAATACCAATGATGGTGAATCTTCAGGTTATGGTGGTACTCTGGTTGTGACAAATGGACGCAGTAGTCAAATAGGTCAATCAAAGACAAGAAGAAAGGTCAAGTGCTACTTTTGTAATAAGGAGGGTCATGTGCAGAGACGCTGCTATGAATTGAAAAAGCTTAAGAAGGAAAAGAAGACACACGACACCGATTCTGAGGATACCGGTGTAAGTCTTGTTCAGGGTGAGGGTGATTTAATTTCAGTTGGCATTGATTGTCACAGATCATATTTGTACACCGAATGGGTGGTTGATTCAGCAGCATCATACCATATTTCACCAAAGAAGGGGCTATTTTCTTCATATGAAGAAGGTGTATTTGGTAGATTGAATATGGGAAATGGAGATTCTACTGATTTCATTGGTGTTGGTGATATTTGTATCACTACGAATGCAGGTTGTACACTGACATTGAAGGATGTGCGACATGTGCGAGGTATTCACCATAATTTGTTATCTGCTAGTTCTCTTGATACTGATGGATTCAGGAGTTCGTCTAGCGGTGGAAGATGGACTTTGTCTAGAGGCTCGATGATTTATGCGCGCGAAAAAATGGATGACATGCTTTATAGGACAGATGTAAAGGCATGTGGTGATGTGACGAATCCAGCTGCGAAGAGGACTTCGTCATATTTGTGGCAGTGGCGATTGTCGTGCATGAGTCGAAGACCGTCGACTAAGTTGAAGAAGTTTTGGAAGCCGAAACTTGTCATGGCAGGTGTTTCAGATCTTTCACCTAATTATTTTTCTTTAGAGAGTGCCACTATTGAAGAAAGAATGTAAATAAAAGATCGAGTTTATGTGCTAAGTGTTTTTGACTCCTCGAATGATGTTGAGCAGAGGGAGCAAGTAATTCCTGCAGGTGCTCCAGATTATGTGGCGATCACAGTTACGGGGGAGCCAGATATTGTTGATTCTGGTATTAGCGGTGCAGACATAAGTATGAAGAAGACTTTGGCATTTGGATTTCTTTTGCAGGGGGAGCTTTCAGGTTTCCGTTAAAGATGCAAAAGAGGGATGTCATATTTTCTGTAGAGGATGGTTGTTGGTGCGATACCAACCGGTTTTCTTTCCAAATGAGTTTGTTGGATGCGATCTCCTTCTTCGATGAGCTGAAGGGGGATATTGTTGGGGTTCAGCCCACACATGGGTGTTTCCATTTTTTTGATATGATGTATCTTTTAGATTTGAAGATATTTTTTTTTTGGAAATTCAAGATTCTTCTACTGTGTATCTGCCAGCATGAGATTCAGGTAATATCTCATGATATCTTTTTGAGATATTTTCAGATTTCCTTTTCAATCAAAATATGTTGCATATGGGAGCCTATTAAAGGGGAAGCAGTGAATCAAGGGAAGAACAATTGTTGGTGCGCGAAAATCCAAGGACAGAAAATACTTGGGTAACTGTTTTCTAGGGCGTGGGCAGCAGCGAGCAGCGGCAAATCAGGTTGTGCAACGAGGTGCTGCAACGATGCTGCAAGTTCAATTTTGATCTCTGAAGGGTGATGTATTGTCACGGACTATTATCAGAGAGGCGATGAAGGCATATCAGGGTGTGGTTTTTTGCACAGGTTTTTATGCTGTATTTGTGATTCAAGTTTCGGGTTTAACTTGGATTTTTGTACTCTCTGATTCATAGTGAATTTTCTCGGAGTTGCCCCATGGTTTTTTAATCCTTCGAAAGGAGGGTTTTTCCACATTAAAATTTGTGTCCACATTTTTTATTCTTCTATTTGGTTTGGTGCTTCGTTTACATTGGTGATTATCACAAATTTTTTGTTGTCGCAACTGGGTTTATATTTGAAACTAATCTATTTCTGATGCAACAATCACAATTCGGTTGGATCTAATATGGGGTTCCCCGGCTGCCCTGTCCCGAATATTTTGTTCAGGGATGCAAGAAGGTACCAATGCTTCATCAATGCGACTCTTGGTAGGAAACAATGAGATCTCTTTGAACTCATTGAGTTGAATAATGTGTCAGAAAAGTGTGTTTAAATGGAATCATCTTTAAGAGGATTCTCGGTGGAGGACTTCAGGAGGGTGTTGATGACATACAATCTTGAGGATAAGTGGGGCGAGATGCTGTGGTGCAAGAAAACCCCAGGGAAGTACAACTTCCTCCTGTGGTGTATCCAGAACTGGGCCCTGCCAACTAATGATAATATCAAACGGTTAGGCATTTACACAGTGTACATGTGCTCTTACTATAGGAATTAGAGGGAGGAGATCTCCAAAAATTTGTTCTTTGAAGGGTACTGAGCTCATATAGTGTGGAATGAGTTCGGGGATTTCACGGGCTTCTCTGCTCAGCATGAACATAGTTTATCTTTTCTAGACTTCTAGTTCCATGGAGAAGGAGCTAAGGGAGTGAAATGGAAATCCCAAGATCTAGTTCTCTTGGTGGGTTGTTGGAGCATCTGGTAGCCATGAAATAACACCCAGGTTAATGGCACTCCATGCATGGGCAGAACCATTACTATCGGAACCCTAAATCTATTGGTGGATATATCTCACCTCATCAAAAAATGAGAGGAGGACCCAATGCTCAGACCATTTCTAGCTAGTAAGACCTCCACTAACCTTGCACTGAATGTTATATAGGGGTGTTGGGTTTGTTGGAAACGTACTCTGTCTATCTTAAAACACAACATGGACGGATCATTTAGCTCGAGTGTAACAAGTGGAGGAGGTATAGTGCGGGATATGTGGGGGTATTCATTCTCACATCCAAAATGTTTTTTGGCACTGAGGATTCTCTTCAAGTAGAATCAATGGTGATGCTCACAGATCTTCTTTTATGAAGATAGGAAAATATCATTTTGGCAGAGGAAAAAACAGACTGTATTACCCTATACCACTCCCTTCACAAAAAAGTTAATATTCTTTGGTTGATCTCATATATTATAAGAAGGTGTAGGGGTATCATTAATAATCAGATAAAACTTCTCCATACATGGAGGGAAGACACCAAAATCTTGAACTTCCTTACTTAAAAGGTGATACATCGGGAGATGATCTATTGCTACCCTGGCAAGAGTTCTCTTATGGTCGGTGAATCTATTGGAAGGATATGCTCTTGGTCTTAATTATTTTAGGATTCCAAAATTCTTGGTTGTATCCTTCTCATGTGTTTTGGTTTTTATTTCCTTTTGTTAGACCCATTTTTCTTTGATAATAAAAATATGATGTTAGTTGTAGTAATCCCACCATTGTTTAATTTTATGGCCAATTAAACTACTTTAATTTTCTCTTGTATTCTGACCATAAATTTTTCTACAATGATTTAAATTGTGAAATTACTCTTTTAGGCTTCTATAAATACTAGGATTTATTTCATTCAACTTGAGATAAATCTCAATCCAACATTTTGAGGCTCAAAACCAGCTCAAAATCGTGACCTTGAAATTTGTGCATAGATCTCGATAATTTTTAAGAGTGATCTACATCTCACAAAGGTGGGACCCAATTAAACATAAATTTTACAAAGAGATAGAGAAGAGTTCAAATAAAAAACTTCATTAATTTTCCCATCCCTTATTCTTCCCTCTCTAAGGCCATAAATGACTCGGAACTTGGTTTATTGGAATTTTACAATCACCAGGATAGAATAATGTTCCTGAGTAAATCTTCCATACCTTCTTCATCTAATATCCATTGAAGCTGTAATTTTATGATAGAATATGAAAGAAAAAAATTAAAAACTTTTAATAATAATTATTTATACAATTATTCCATTTAATGTGGCTACGACATGAAACTTTTAGAGGAAGTTTTTGGAGAGAAATATGTCCACCCTTCTCCATATTAATTTGTACTTCCTATCTCATTCCAAAGGATAACCAATTTAAGGGGAATAAGGTGTGATATATATGTTGTAATATATCTTTATATTTTAAATATATATTATTTTATCTCTCTTATTCTTCCTCCCTTTTCTTTTGTTTTCTATTTTGTGTTCCCTCACTGTGATTCTTTTATCTTTATGTTTGTGGAGAACTAACCATCTATATTGTTTAAGGGGGGAAGTGGTGGTGTGTAGAGTTTATTGTAAATTAATGACTTATCATGTTTTATTATAATATTTAAGTAGTGGTTAAATTAATTATTTTGTTCGATCACCCAAATTCCCCTATTAATTTCTTCTTCTTCTTCATTCACTTATTTTCATTCTCATTCGTATTCAAGTCATTCAAATGGTGGAGTTTGGTATAGGTATTGAAGCGGAAGATATTAATCCTACATGTAGAGGTCTTTTTGTAGGGTAATAACATTTTAATGGGATGGTTTAGAGTGATAGGTCTCAATCTCTACATTAAGTAAAATAATGAGGAATATATTTTAAATAGCAATGATAACTTCACTATGAACCCCCAAGAGCAATAGATTTCTCCTGCTAAACTAATTTTGTTATTTTATTTTTTACTTATGTTCTGTATTATCATTAATATATATTATATTCCATTAATTTCATAATAAAACCCCCCATATATATTATTTTATTAGTTATATATTAGTTTGATTACAATAGGGATAGTAGAAATTCAGTGCATGTGAGTGGCCTCATTGAGATCAAACCGAGGTAGTGCAACAATGGTACACTCATAGGAGAATAAAAATTTAATTAAATAGTGGTTTATAAAAACATGATGCTACATATTTGGTTTCATTTTTGGGGAGGTAAATTTATTACATAGCTGTTTTTTAAAAAACAAAAAAAATATATAAATTTCCAAAAGTACAAAAAAAGTGCATTATTACATATCTTCCATTTCACAGGTCAAGATAAATTTTTATGATGATGTTTTATATTATTGGCCTATCCATAAAATTTTTGGTGATCCAAGTTGGGAAGATACATTGAATATTCAAATGAAAACAAATCTCATCCAATGGAAAGAATAATTTGGCGATTCAATGCTATAAGAAGTAAGAAAACTAGTAGCATCACTAGACACTGCAGTTGAAGAAGTTAAAGTTTTATGGATATAATGAAAACAATGAAAATTTGAATATAATGAAATATTTGTTCGAACTATATTTTAAGAAGAAATTAGTGAGGATGAAGCAATAATTAGGTATCCTCTTCCATCTCTAAAAAATAAATTACATTCAACCATACTTAAGGAAAAATAGTTTGACGTTGAAATTTTTTAGGGAGGTTTTCCTTCTAAGAATTTGTTGTCTTTAAACATAATAAATTTTGAATTGAAATTTGATATATATATTTTTTTGATTTTTTTGATTCATTACCACTACTTTAGTCCCTGGTTGAAGAAGATAAAGAAGTTTCTTGTGTCGAGGAGAAAATAGAGGAGGCAGTCGAGATGTACAGTGTGCATATGAGGATGATGAAAAAAACAAGAAATTATTGCTTAATCATCCACTAAACCTAAACTAGAAGATAATATACTTACTATTATACTATTTTCACCACTAGTGGATACCACTCCTCTTGCTAAACAAAAAAGGGAGCACTCTATATTCTTTTCCCTCCCCATATGCACCTCAAATCATATCTTTTGTATCTTTTGGGTGTTGGGGATATTTTTTGGGGGGTCCTCACTCTTGGAATCTACTCATAGATTTTTTGAGAAATCATATATGATGATTCATGAGTAAGAAAAAACACCCACCTATAGATTTGGGTTAATAAACTACAACTTTCTTACTAGAGGTAGTTAAACCATAGGACCCACATGGGGTCCAACCCATGTTCTATCATTTTTTCCCTTTCTCTTTATTTTTCATTATTATCCTTATGTTATGTTTTAATCGTACTTTTTAATTCTATAGTGGTAGTAATTTGGATCTTAAATAAAAACTTCCATAGGAAACTAAAATCAGGCTGTATCTTTTCATTCATTTGTTTCACTTTATTTTTATTTTGTTGATCTGAAATGAGGGGTAGTTAAATCTATGTGTGTAGGGGTTTTTAACCTACTTAGTTATTATTTGTGTGTTTTTTCATTTTTTTCATTTTTAGGAACATTAATCTTAAATAAATATTCCTAGAATTTTTCACTCATCAATTGATTCTGAGATAGTTGACTTGATTTTTGAAAGAATTGATTTTAAATGGTTGTTGATGTAGGAACTTTTTCCATGTATTTGATTTTGAAGAATCATTATGATTTTGACTAATTTTTTAAATACATGCCCATAAAACACTGGATAAAAATATTTTTCTAGCCATATGAGGTATTATAAACCATTTTAACATATTCTTCATAATACCCACACATTCTTAAGAGAAACATGGATTTTTCATGAGAACCAGAAGTTGTGATTTTTATCTTTCAAATATTTTATGTTCATAAAAAGATTTTGACTTGATTAAGGCATTTTATTGGCTAGAAATTTTTTAACTTAAGAACCACCTTAACATTTAACCTTATTTATCCCCTAGAATCCATGAATCTCCTTATAGATTTAAGATACATTACATGACAATAATTCCGTATCTACCTACACTTTCAATAATTTGCATAGATATTTCATGTTATAGTATGGGGGAAGGGCCTTTCATGTATTTTATTTGGGATGTGTTTCATTTATGGGTGGTGTGAGGTGTGTTTAATCATTTTGTTTAGTGGAGAGATACATAATTGGGAATGATTCATAATTCCATTGTTCATTATTTGTATCATCTGGTTCTTGAAAAAAAATTAAACAAAGAAAGAAAATAGAAAAATAAAAAATGCAGATGATCTTGAATTATTAATTATGATTAATTTTTTGACTCATTTACCTCTCAAAAATAAAATACATGAATTTTTTTTTCATTCGTCGTATTCAATTTTCATCTCATCTTCGATGAAAAAAATGAAACAAAAGAAAAAAATAAAGCAAAAAATGAAAAAGGGGGGAGAATTTAGATGATATTTTTAATTGAAATCACTAAATGACTCATTTCCCATGCCATAAAAAGGGTTGTGTTTCACATTTTAAATGGGAATTGATTGAGTAATTTCAAGTGTTTTAACTTTAATATTCTTGCATTGTACTTGGGAGTTAAAACTCATCTTTTCAGCCTAAATTTTTTAATTTTTTTTACCCATCAACCCTAAGACACAGAAATATCTTGAAAAAAGACCAAATGGTTGAAAATATTTTCATTTTTCAAGGTGTGAAGAGATGATAATATTCACAAGCCTGTAATGATACATGAATTTTCCAACTATGAGAATAACTCCGAATTTAATCCCTCTTGAGAGTCAAGAGTGAAAAAAAATCAATGTAAGGTAGGTTTTCATTGTGACATGGATGAATTTTTAAGGTTGAAAGAATTTAAATGTATGGGATGAAAATTAAAGGAATATTTTTTTCATAGAGGTGACATGATGGAATTTGGTTTGGAAAAGATCTTTGTTTTTTTTCATTTTTTGATTCTTGTGCGTATTTTGATTTGGATATTTGATGATTGACTGAGAGTGGAATAGTTATGTGTGGGGGAGTGATGAATCTAATATTTTTACACATTTTAAATATTTTTAATACCATTGATGTGCATGTGTTTCCACACTCTGTCACATCCATTTTTCACTTTTTCCAATCTTTTTATTATTAAAATAGTGTTTTTTGTAAAATAATTACATTTATTGTCAACTTTGTACATAAATGTTAAAAATATGTGTTTGGTATTAAAATCACGTGTTTAATGTTTATTTTTTTAGTTTTCAAATTAAATAATCCTTTTTGTTTTAACTTTCATTTTTTATTCTTTTATTTTTCTTTCTTTTTATTCTTTCATTTTTTTCATTTCTTTTAATTTTCAAAATAATTATTTTATTAGTTCTTTAGATTTAATTAATTCATTATTTTAAGTTGTAAATAAATAAATTGTACATTTTAGTTTTTAGTTCTTTAATTAATTAAATTAGTTTTAACAATTTAATTCTATTCAATTTATTCTTTGATTTTAATTTAATTGTTTAATTTCATTAACTAATTAATTTGTTAATTAACTTACCAAACTGAATTTAATTATATTTATCCATGTATGATTATACTATGTACATAAATTAATATTTATGTTTACTTTTAGATTTATATTTTACTATTAAGAACACACGTGTGTGTGTATATATATATATGTATATCAATAAATTTAATTATTAAATTATATGTACATAAATATAAGTGTTTAATAAAGATATATAAATAGTTAATTGTTATGAATTATCATTAATGGTGTGGATGTAATGAATCATAATGAATGAGGTCTATTCATTACCCATCAAGTCTCTTCATATGGCCAAACCGTTTGTATTCCCACCGTTAGATTGGAATTAATTTTGTCCGTTGGATCAACCCTTTTATAATCTATAAATACGGTGGCATGATAATGGAAATGGGTGTGTGATTTTGTGTGGCCATATAGTTTTGTTCTTTCTTTATTGTTCTATTGTGATTGAGACATTTTACTTTGTCATCATCATCCCGAGCAATTGACATCGTCATACGCTTTCGCTTTGCTTCGCCTTCAATCGACGAATTTCACAACACGTTATCAGCACGACTGCTCTACGAAGTAAAAATGTTAGTCATCTCGGTAAGATAAATTTTCCCATGGAGAATATTGCAAAGCATGGATTTCTCTCTCATGAAATTTCTGGGAAGAATTACTTGTCGTGGATTTTGGATGTGGAGATAAACCTTGATGAAAACGGCCTCGGTGAAGCAATTAAAGTAGGCAATCACGCTTCCGCTTAAGACCATGCCTGAGCCCTAATATTCCTCTACCATCACCTCCCTGAGGATCTGAAAAATGAGTACCTCACGGTGAAAGATCCTTTGGTGCTGTGGTAGAATCTCAAGGATAGGTATGATCACCTTTGACTTGTAATACTACCAAGAGCAAGGTTTGAGTGGAGCCATTTTCGATTCCAAGATTATAAATCGGTAAGTGAGTAAAACTCCGCAATGTTTAAAGTAACATCGCAAATCAAATTATGCGGAGATACTATCACTGATACCGATATGTTGGAAAGAACATATTCTACTTTCCATGCCTCATATGTCATTCTGCAATAACAATATCGTGAGAAAGGTTTTACAAAATAATCTGAATTACTTTCTTGCCTTCTTGTTGATGAACAAAATAATGAACTCCTGATGAGAAATCATGAATCCCGACATATTGGTGTGACTCCATTCCCGGAAGCGAATGTGACTGCTTTTAATCAAGGTCGTGGGAAGAACCGACGTAATCGAGGTCGAGGAAAGTCATTTTCTTGAGGTGGTCATACACCAAATGAGAAGAGGAAGGGGCGCCACCAGAAGTGGTCCAATGACAAACAACCACAAATGGAGAAAGCGAAGAGTGATGAAAGTAATTTCTTTCTATGTGGCATGAAGGGGCATTGGTCGCGTACCAATCGTACGTCAAAAAAAAATTTTGATCTCTATCAACAATCTATCAAAGGAAAGGAAAAGAATGCTGAAGTGAATTTTGTTGATCAGGCTTTGAAATATGATGATGATATTATAAACTTTGATATTTCCGACTATTTTGAACAACCTGAAGGTGATGAGCATATTGATCAAGAATGAATGCTCATGACGGAATCAAAGTTTGATTTTTGGTTTTTGTACGTTTGTGGTTGAAATAAACAATGGTTTTATGGTTTTGTAATAATTTTAAATATTGCATGTTTGATTTTGGTTTCTTTTATTTTATTCATTATATGCATGTTTATTTTCTTTACTAGAAATGGATGATATAAATCGGTCCGTTGGGAATAATTTCCATGATGAAGATATTTGTCTCATTGACAGCGCAACGACGCACACAATTCTTAAACATGAGAAATATTTTATCACCATTAAAATGGGTAGTGTTCATGTGTGTACTTTAACCGGTAGTGCGCAATTGATTGAAGGCTCCGGAAGAGAAAAAATATGCCTACCTGGTGGTACCCAGATTATGATAAACAATGATTTGTTTTCTCCCAAGTCTCGACGCAATTTACTAAGTTTTAAAGATATTCATAATAATGGATATCACATCGAGACAATGGATGAAGGAGGTGTTGAATACCTCTACATAACAAGCATTAAAAATGAGCACAAATTGATTCAAGAGAAGCTTTTGAAACTTCCATCTGGATTGTACTTTTTCAATATTTGTACAATTGAATCAAACATGGTAAACCCGAAGTTTACCAACCATGGTACATTTATTGTATGGAATGACCGTTTGGGTCATCCTGGATCAATAATGATGAGGAAAATAATTAAATGTACTCATGGTCATCCATTGGTTGATAAAAGGGTTCTTACGCCCCATGATTTCTCATGTGCTGCTTGTTCTCAAGGCAAATTAATCATAAGACCATCACCATAAAATATCAGGATTGAATCTCCGATGTTCATGGACTGAATTCATGGTGATATATGTGGACCAATTCATCCACCATGTGGACCATTCAGATATTTTATGATCATGATTGATGTGTCAACTCGATGGTCCCATGTGTGTTTATTGTCCACTCGCAACCAGGTGTTTGCGAAATTACTTGCCCAAATAATAAGGTTAAGGGCGCAATTCCCTGATTATTCAATCAAGCATATTAGGGTTTACAATGCTGGTGAATATTCATCACATGCTTTTAATAATTATTGCATGTCATTGGGAATAAGTGTTGAACATGTTGTAGCTCATGTTCATACACAAAATGGTCTAGTTGAATCATTTATAAAGCGATTACAACTTATCGCTAGACCATTACTTATGAAAACTAAATTGCCCATTTCAGTATGGGGACATGCAATTTTGCATGCAACATCACTGCTTCAAATAAGGTCATCAAGCTATCATGATTATTCCCATTTGCAATTAGCTTGTGGTCATGAATCAAATATTTCACACTTAAGGATATTTGGTTGTGCTGTATATGTGCCTGTAGCACCCCCGCAACGAACAAAAATGGGACCCCAAAGGAGATTGGGGATATATGTTGGTTTTGAATCTCCCTCGATCATTAAATATCTTGATATTATGAAAGGATATGTATTCACAGCAAGATTCGCTGATTGTCATTTTGATGAAAAATTATTTCCAACACTCAAAGGGGGAAATCAATCGACTTCAAAAGAAATATCATGGAAATCAACTTCATTATTACATCTTGATCCTCGTACAAATACGAGTGAAATTGAAGTTCAAAAGATCATTAATTTGCAAAATTTAGCAAATCAATTGCCTGATGCATTCAATGATTCAAAATAGGTTACAAAATCATATATACCTGCTGTGAATGCACCGGTAAGAATTGATGTCCCAGAAGGACAATCTGATGGTATTACCAACAATGCTTCCAACCCACGCCTGAAGCGTGGAAGACCACTTGGTTCAAAAGATAAAAATCCCCGTCAAAGAAAGGGGAAAAAACCTATGTTGGTTGAAGATATGAATGAATTTGAAGATGATGGAAATGTACCAGAAGTACATGAACATGATCAAGAGGAAATTTCAATAAATTTCACAAACACTGGAAGATGTTGGAACTGAGTGGAGACCATTGTTGATAACACATTTTCATACAATGTAGCCCTTGAAATTATGGATGAGGATCAAGAACCTAAAACGGTTAATGAATGTCGTGAAAGACCAAATTGGGATCAATGGAAAGTTGCAATCCAATCTGAGCTAGACTCACTTGCTAAACGTGAGGTTTTTGGGTCGATCATGAAAACCCCTGAAGGGATTAAGCCTGTTGGATACAAATGGGTATTTGTGAGAAAAACAAATGGAAATAATGAAGTCGTGAGATATAAAGCACGACTGGTTTCTCAAGGCTTCTCACAAAAACATGGGATTGATTATGATGAAACATACTCTCCTGTAATGGATGCAATAACCTTTCGGTACCTCATGACGTTTGTTGTACATGAGCAACTTGAATTACGCTTGATTGATGTAGTGATTGCATATCTTTATGGTGATATTGATAATGATGTTTACATGAAAATCCCTGAGGGATTCAATTTTCCAGAAAAATATCCTGGATCTCGAGATTTTTATTCAGTTAAGCTGAATAAATCATTATATAGATTAAAGCAGTCAGGGCGTATGTGGTATAATCGTCTGAGTAAATATTTGATGAAGGAAGGTTTTAAAAATGATCCAATTTGTCCATGTGTCTTCATTAAGAAGATTGGATCTGAATTTGTGATCATTTCAGTATACGTTGATGATTTAAATATGATTGGAACTAATTATGAACTTTCCAAGGCAGTGGAATATCTGAAGAAAGAATTTGAAATGAAAGACTTTGGAAAGACAAAGTTCTGCCTTGGATTACAAATTGAGCATCTTAATGATGGCATTTTTGTTCATCAATCACGTTATACTGCTAAAGTCCTACAAAGATTTAACATGAATGAATCACATCCATTAAGTACACCAATGGTTGTACGATCTCTTGATCGTGATAATGATCCTTTTAAACCACGAGTGGATGATGAAGAACTAATTGGTCCTGAAGTACCATATCTGAGTGCTATAGGAGTACTGATGTACCTTGAAAATAATACAAGACCTGATATATCATTTTCTGTGAATTTATTGGCAAGGTATAGTTCTTCTCCTACTCGTCGACATTGGAATGGTATCAAACATGTATTAAGATACCTTCAAGGGTCAAAAGATCAGGGGATAATTTATTCCAAATCCTCAGAACCAAAGTTGGTTGGTTATGCTGATGTTGGATACTTGTCTGATCCACACAAAGCAAGATCTCAAACTGGATATGTGTTTACATATGGTGGAAGTGTTATTTCTTGGCGTTTTACAAAACAACCCATTACTGCGACTTCTTCCAACCATGCTGAGTTGATTGCTATTCATGAAGCAAGTCGAGAATGTGTTTGGTTGAGATCAGTGATTAATCATATTCGAAATTGTTGTGGATTGGATATGAATAATAATATTCTCACCATATTATATGAAGATAATACTGCTTGCATAGCACAATTGAAAGGTGAGTTCATTAAAGGTGACAGAACAAAGCATATCTCACCAAAATTCTTTTTCACCCATGACCTTCAAAAGATTGGTGAGATTGATGTCCAGCAAATAAGGTCTTGTGACAATCTCACAAATTTGTTCACAAAGGCATTACCAACTTCAACATTTGAGAAATTGATTTATAAAATTGGAATGCGAAGACTGAAAAGTCTATCGTGATTTTGTGAGGGGGAGTTGGGAACGCTGTACTCTTTTTACCTTAATCAGTTTTTCCCACTGGGTTTTCTGATAAGGTTTTTAATGATGCAGCATAGCATGGAATCATTTTAATTTGGCTTTACTTGTTTTTCCCACATGGTTTTTTAAGTGAAGATTTATATTAGATTCAATGGGATTATGACATCCAAGGGGGAATGTTATGAATTATCATTAATGGTGTGGATGTCATGAATCAAAATGAATGAGGTCTATTCAATACCCATCAAGTCTCTTCATATGGCCAAACCGTTTGTATTCCCACCGTTAGATTGGAATTAATTTTGTTCATTGGATCAAACCTTTTGTAATCTATAAATACGGTGGCATGATAATGGAAATGAGTGTGATTTTTTGTGGCCATATAGTTGTGTTCTTTATTTCTTGTTCTATTGTGATTGGGACATTTTACTTCGCCATCATCATCCTGAGAAATTGACATCGCCATATGCTTTCTCTTCGCTTCGCCTTCAATCGACGAATTTCACAACATTAATCTATTTATGGTTATACTATATATTATCAAGTATTATAATTTTTATTATTATAACATATTTGGTTTTTAAAATTCTTTTATTTAATTTGGTTTAATTTATTTTCAGTTTAAGTTAGTTGTTATTTCATTTTATAATATGAAATTAAATTATTTAATTTGTTTGTTGTGCAGATCCCATCCCATCCTTAACACCGACGTCTGACTCGTTATGCTCTTCTCCATCCTCCTATCACCAGACTCACCAGCTACACAACGACCACAAATTGACACACAAACAACAGCAAGCAACAGCAAATTCACAGCAGCAGCACCAAATCAAAGCAACAACAAAATCGTCCAGCAGATAAAACCTAAAATCGAACCGGCGCACCCGCATCCCTTCACTGAATTGTCGGACCACCACTGCCCTAATCCACACGCAGCACCCTCCCCTCGCCCCACCAGCTCCACCGGATCTACAACCCCCTGTTCAGACCTCGCCGGCGACCACCACCACCTGCGTTCTATCTTCGGCTGCACCGCCGTTCGCGACCCGTCGCCGCCACTCCGAACCCAATCCGAGCCAGATCCGTCTCACATCGCCGCTGCCAAGGACGCCGAGCCCCTCTCGAGCAGCACCGCAACCCTATCCCCACCGTTGTCCGAGCAAACCCTGTGTCGCCTCGCTGAAGGACCTCGCAAACGCCGCCTTGCTCCTCTGGATTTTGTTGAGAATCCCCGTAAAATTTGTTCTCAACAATTTTTTACTGTTTTAAGAAGGCAAAATCTATATTTAAATTTTCAATTGTTTAATTGTGTTTATTTATTTCATTTGTATGATTTATTTATTTGATTTGTGGTATGTAGAAACAAGTGTTTGTGTGTATGGTTTTTTTATTTCATATGTATTGATGTGTAAATTAGTTTCTTTTGTATGATTTAATTTATGAACGATGTGTTTGCTGTATGAATTCGTATTGAATATTTAGGAAAATTAATTATGTCATATCTAAAATATTGTATGAATTCATATTGAATGTTTATGAAAATTAAATATGTTATAAAAAATGTTATTTTGAAAGTAATATTAATTTAAATTATAATATTTCAAACACTAGTAATATAATTTATGAATAACATATTAGTTATATGTATCATATTTACGTTTATTAAAAAATATATAGATTTTTTTTTTGTTAATGGTATAAAAACAGTTTTGTATAAGTAATTTTTTTAAATTATATTAGTTATAATTAAACTTATTAAATATAAAAGAGATGTAGATATTTAATATGTATTTCATATAATAATAGATATAATAAGTATACCTAAAAACTTGTGTGATGACTGATCTTGAAATGACCGACCGATGCATAATTGAAATTGCATGTCTTGTTTTGTGAATGTGGTTATTTAATTTGTAATAATTGCATTTATGTTTCTGTATTGATGACATGTGAGTCATATCTGACTAAGTATGTAAGGACCTGCGTGTCTGCTTAAAAAAAGTTATGTATTTCATACCCCTAGACCCCCTCACATGCGTGTGAGTAAAATTTGTAATTAAAAGGCAATCAACAAGAGACGTCCCCGAAGAGGCGTCCCCAGAGAGGTGTTCCCGAAGAGGCGTTCGAGAACAAGCGTTCGACATGAGGCGTTGCTGTTTGAAAGGAGACTGACGGTTGCTGAAATATTTGATAATAGAGACTTCATGAGGCTACCAATAGGTTTTGGTTAGTTTATCAAATAATGATAAACTAATCATAAGTCTCAAGATCAAGTCATGATTATTTATTCATAAGTAATTAAAATATATAACGTTATATTGAATAATGTAAAATATTGATGTAGTATATAATATTTTATTAATTATTTTTTATAGATAATAATGTCTTCGTAAATATATTTCAACGGTGATACCATTTATACGGAGCAGAGATTTAGCTATAGTGTGCCACCTGTCAGAGTGGTAAATTTTCATGGTTGTATGACATTGGATACAGTTCGCAATAAGATTTATAATCGGTTAAAATTGGGGGTCGATCAATCCATTTCTTCAATCACATATCGACATCTATAACATCCTAAACGTTTCTGGCACACCGAGTACCCTTTGGTCGATGATGATAATTGGATGGATGCATCTTCCTTATTTAGATAGCAGTGTGCTAATGGTTTGATGGAGTTGTATATGGTGATTTCTGATATAGATGTGGTGCAACTGATTACTACAGAATAGTGTTTTGTGAGCTCTATAGAAGTTGGTCCTTCACATCAGTCTTTTGCATTGCCTCCTCATTTGTCTCCAGTAATAGAAGCAAATTATGATGAAGATGATCAAAGTTTAGAAGGAAATGTAGATGACATCCCTTTGTGTGCTGATATAGTGAATGAAAGTTTATCTGAGGAAGAAGAATCTGGGGAGCCATCAGGATATGATGTGGGTGAGGGGGATGTGGGGAATGAACCTTCTAAGGTTCCTTTGATAGATGTGGGTGAGGGTGATGTGGGCAATGAACCTTCTGAGGTTCCTTTGAGAGGCAGACATCCACGACATCCACCAGTTAGTGGTAACCATCCTTCAGTATTGAGTTCCTTAGTTAAAGGAATGTCTCGTGAACAATATTTTTATTGGGATGTCATTACACCGACTTTTGAATTCCCTACCATTATAGGGAATAGTTCTGCATCAAATGATAACAACATCTATGTCGGGCAGGAGTTTGAAAGTAAATTGGCCATGAAAAATGTAATAAAGCAATACCACATTGAGTGATATTTCACATTTGTGGTTGATGAGTTAAAGTCGACAAAATATATCATTCATTGTGAAAAATATGGGCCAGAATGTAAATTTTGATTAAGGGAAATATTTGATAAATTTTTTCATCTTGGAGGATAACCAAATTAGAAGGGCCACACACTTGTGTGCATCCAAGCTTGTTGTAGGATCACTCTTCCCTTGATTCAGAGTTTATGTCAAATTTTATTTTTGAGATGATACGAACATGTCAGGATTTTTCTGTTGCCCTTGTTCAGGAAATAATTCAACAGTTGTATAACTACAAGATATCATATACCAAAGCATGGAATGAAAAACAGAAGGCAATTATAAAAGTGTATAGTGATTGGGATAAATCTTATGATATGTTTCCACAACTTATGGAATTGTTATCTCTCAATAATCATATTGTTTATTAGTTGGACACTGTTGAGTATGTATCCCCCAATCACCGAGTTAATCGAACAAAGGTGAAGTTCAATATGGTTTTTTGGGCATTCATGCCATGCATTGCTATCTTTCTCTATTGTAAAAAATTTATTCAAGTCGACGGGACTTTCCTGTATGGAAATTATACATGTGTTCTACTCATTGCCACCACACAAGATGATAATCGTGCTCCTCTTCCACTTTCTTTTTCTATTGTTGAAAAGGAGAATTTTGAATGTTGGAGCTGGTTTTTGGCATGTGCACGTGTTCATGTCACACTAAACCATGGAGTGTGTCTGATATCTGATCTCTATTGAGCGATTATAGTGGTCGTGGTTAGTGAAGATGTTTCATGGATTGATCCAAATGCTTATCATCTTTATTGCATTAGACATATTGCAAGTAATGTGCATAAGCATTTTAGAGATGATTCCATAAAGAAGGCGATCCTCAAGTTGGGTATGTTTTTCTAAACTTATTTTTTTAAAACAACATTTATTCTCCATTTTAATACGTTATTCTCTTATGGTTTCAGCATATGAGCCCCAACAAGAAAGGTTTGATCGATGCCTTGAAGAGACTTGAACTGCTAATGAATATGTGTATGAATATATGATGCATATTTCGAAATAAAAATGGACATTAGCATATAATGATGGCATAAGATATGGCCATATGACCACTAATATAGTGGAGTGCATAAATGGGGTCCTCAAGGGTGTGCACACACTTCCAATAACAGGGTTAGTGTAAGAGACATTTTATAGATGTGTTCACTACTTTGTTGATAAATCCCAAAAGGCCTATTAGAGGATGGAAAATGGAATGCGTTTTATGCATCATTTCCAAAGTGATATTGATCCAATACTGAATGAGGCTTCAAGATGGACTATTTTATCCTTTTATAGGGAAAAGTTGATCTTTCAGGTAAGATTGTGCTAAGATCAGGCTACATGCACTAGTGGTCAAGTGTTTGTAGTGATGTTAGATAACAAATACTGTGATTGCGGCAACTTTCAGGCATTTAGATATCCATGTGCACATGTTATCGCAACTTGTGCTTTAGTAAATATATCATGGGAGACATATGTTGACCCAATGTATCACATGAGCACTTTGGTTAACTGTTATAGTGCAACTTGGATGCATGTTGGTGACTTTCATTCTATCTCATTGCCTGCTGATCAGCCTACCATCATCCCTGATATTTCCAAGTTTTCTAATTTGGTTCTGTTTTCATTTATGATTTTTTCAATGTCTATCATTTTTTAAATTATTGGCTTTATAATACTAGTTTACAACCCCTAGGAAGACCAAAATCAAGTTGAATCTGAAATGAAATGGATTGGCCTCGGCAACGAGTACAAAGCAGTATTTGTCATGCAGAAAGACATACTTGTAAGAGATGTCCCCAAGTGAGAGCACAGAGATTCACATCTTGTCATCCATGATTGAGTTTGTGTATTGTATCATGAATATGTATATTTTGTTTTGTATGTGGAAGTTTTAGTATTGAATCCTTTTATTTATGACTTGCTTCATTTCTAACATGTTTCAGTTTTGGTTTGTCTGGTTTTTTGATTCTCTAATAAAGAATTTTTTGATACTAAAACTATTCAAAAAAACAACATAGAATGAAAATGAATATATCATGCTTCTGCATGTAACAAAGATAGTAATCCACTTACAACAAATGAAGTATAAATCTAAAATATTAACACAATAGTTTTTCATTTGACTATTCTATATTTATTTAAATAACTGTTGAAATTTTTTATTGAAACTCTCATACCACATGCACCAATGTATACCACCTTGAGATTATATGAGAAAAAAGACATATCACTGATACTATCCATATGATTATCATCCCTATGCATTCAAGTATCTTATGGCCCACACAAAAGAACTAGCTCATGGAAGCCCACATGAAATTCTTAGAACACCTCTATAGGTTCTAATTAATACAGACCTCATAAATATTGAATCTCAAAATTAGGTAATAGGGTCCTTTATTTATTGAGGGGATTGGTCAAGTAATAAAAACACTAATCCAAACACAAAAAATCAAGTATAAATTGAAAATATTAACACAATCATTTTTCATTTGATTGTTCTAGTTTTATTTAAATAATAGTTGAAATTTTTTATTGAATTCACTATAATAAATTAACGATGATATAATTGGTTCAGATGATAGATCTTCCATTGCTCACATCTCAGGATACTCATGTACCACGACTGCTTTTAGAGGGATGTCTAGTGCCTCCGTTGAGTGTACGCAGATCTCACTATTTCCATCATACCGCATCACCTCCCACTATCATCCTTCATCTTCATTGTGCTGGATTCTATGGCGTGGCAATCTGCGAATTCACCTTTCTCGATCATCAGCTCATTGCTGCACTTGTAGAGAAATGGATTCCAGAGTCACATACATTCCATTTTAGAGAGGGGGAGATGACTATTGCCTTGCATGATGTGGCCATTATGTTGGGCCTCCCCATCGATGGTGCGACTCTGACTGGCCGAGTTAGAGCAGATTTTCCAGAGCATGTTCATCGACTACGGGGGATAGAGGTCCCTGATGATGGAAATACCATCGTTAGTGGTAGATTACACATGGCTTGGTAAAGCCATCACTTCACACTATCAGTGGAGGATTCCAATGATATCACCATGCTACGATTTGTACGTGCATATATTTTGAGGCTAATTGGTGGCATGGTTTTCGTTCATCACTCCACTACTTTTGTACATTTAATGTATTTATCTTTTTTGGAGGATTTGGAAGAGGTAGGACAATATAGATGGGGTTATTCTTGTCTATCATATACATACTAGGCATTATGTAGCGCATGTCGCATCGATAAGATGAAGATCATGGGATGCATGGTTATTCTACAGATGTGGGTATGGGAGCACATCCCTCGTTTAGATCCATATGCTCGTGTGCCATTACCAGAAAATATTGTAGCAGAGGCTCCACCTTCCTTATACTGTCTAACTTAATTATATAAATTTCTATTATGAAATGTAAATATAACAATATTAACTACAGGTGGAGTTAGACACATCGACATTCAGATTCCCCCAGACACGACGTCCATGCCTACAGACTTATGTTGGACAACATTCGACCACACAATTTAAGTGATTATTATTTATATTGTTAAATATTTATTCTTTACTATACATGTATTCATTTATTAATTGATTATTTATTTTTCCTTTCAGATTTTATGGATGCTATATACAGATGTTATTATTCGGAGTCTTCCATCGTACTATACGACAATGATTTCTATAAGCTCTTGTAGGGTTACATTGATTCATTTTCATATAGTCGAGTGGTATCAGACCGAAAAGGTTACGAGGCAGTTCGGATTCTTTCAGCCTGTTCCTGACCCGCATAGTCAGTTAGATTCGCTGCATTCCATGGAGATATCAGGGAAGAGAGATTTTGATTGGAGGAGATACCACACCAAATATATTGATTTATGGGATAGACATCAGGACTTCTAGTTGCAAGGGGTGGGGACAGTTCATTTTCAGTTGGTGGATCAGATGGATTACCCAGCTTGGTACTATAGGTCCCCAGTCAGATTACTAACACGACACGAATGAGGATTTCACGAGCTGGTGTACATAGTTCCTTCCACAATTTAGTTGAATTTTTATTCATATTACTTAACAACATATTTTTTTCATAGGATGATCGTATCTGTCATCTACTACACATGTCTGATCTAGTATAACACACTGTATTTGACCCAACATTTTTTCACACCCTTCCATCACAGTTGCTTCCTTCGATGGAAGAGATTTATCATGGAATTTTCTTTGATCCACCACATGCTGAGGAGGCTTCGGAGCCTACTGAGGCTCATATAGATATACCAGGGGGTGATAACCTTGTTATGGATATTGTTGTTCCACATGAGGAGGATGTTCAGCTTGATCAGTTAGATGTTGGCCTTCCACATGAGGAGGGTATTCGACATGATCAGTCATATGCTTCTCCAGCTTCTCCGGCTCAGCCATAGGTAGATACATACGCTATCTGAGTTGACCTAGATTCTTTATTACAGACATCCATAGCACAACAACCATCTTCTTTCCATGCTGGTGAGAGTTCTTTCCATCCACCACTATCATTAAATGCAGGACAGGGTACAGACGGTGAGATTTTACATCCACCGCCTATCACACAGGAGGATGTGGGGGTGGCTACTGAGGATGATGTGTAGCATATGACAGAGCGTAGACAGATACGGACATGACGTGGATGCGTCTAGTATACATCTGGCTATGGGACAGAGGAGCATCCTTGCTAGAGGTATAGATTATGTAGATTTTTGATTTATGATTTAGTATGCATGTGCATTACTATTATCATTTATAGAGTTCTACATTTTTTAATAAGTGTTATACTGTCATAAAATTATCTCCCAAAATTAATAATTTCTATTTGGTATTCATTAATAAATATTAATACTCTTGATGAAAAGATACGTGAACATCAAGAAATATTGACAAATATTATTGATCTCAATGATTTGAATCCTAAAATCATGGAACATGATTCTTTGTTTAAAAAAATTAAATTGCATGAATAATAATTTCAATGAATAATGAACAATTGTGAAGAGTAGATGATTATGATTGAAGATAAAAAAACCACAATATGAGATGTATGGAATTAGAAGTTCATTTGGACAATTTTGAAAAATACATATTCAAACTTTATAAAAGGACACATGTTCTACTGGTACACAATCTTCACAGGAGGATTTTACTGTTAAAATACCTCCATCATGTGATAAAATTATGGACATTATGAAAAAGATTGATTTAATATTCTTCTAAAATAAGAAACAATCCTTAATAGGGTTAAAGATGTGTTAGCATATCTAAGAAAAAGTATTGAAGAAGATCATCCTTAATGAAGTTATATAAGATTTCAAAAATGATGTTTATGATTGTTTCTCTTTAGAGGGAGGTAAATGAAGAAATATTAAATTACTATTAGAATTAATATATCAATTAGAATCAAATCTAATTATTGTAGAACATTCAGGAAGATCATGTTATTGAAAGATAAATGTTTTTCAAAACCTCTCTTCCTTTGTTATCAAAAAATACTGAATAGAAAGGGGGTTGTAATTGAATTAGTCAAATACATAAGAAATTTTTGATTATAAATAAATGATGATTTTTAAACCTTTCTGTAGGATGTGTGAACGGGGTTCACACATCCTTTAGAAACATCATAAAGGATGTGTGAACCACATTCATGCATTTACCATTATTAGGATGCGTGAATGGGGTTAACGCATCCTTTTAAGATGGGATGAAGGATGCGTGAACCCAATTCACGCATCTCTCCATGCCAAAGATGCGTGAATGAGGTTCACGCATCTAAAGACCCATTTTTAAATTTTTTCAAACCCTACCACTTTTATATAAAAAAATTAAAAACCCATTAATAAAAAAACCCACTTTTCCCTTCTTTTTCTTATTTTTTGTTTTATTTTATTTTTTTATATAATATCTAATATACATAATATAAAATATTATATATATTATAATATAATACATAATAATAATATATTAATACACTAAATAACATATATAATATATAATAAACATACTTTTATCTATATATTTATAATTTTAATCACTTTTATTTTGTAATAATAAATAAATATAATAGTATATATATGTATATATATGTTTGTATATTAATAATATTAATAATATTTATTTAATATATATATATATAAGTGTTTTAATTAGTCAGTTTGTTTATTAATTAATTTATCTTATTAGTTTATGTAATAACAATTACTTTTTTAAGCACAGTCTGACACGTACGTTTTTTGAATTTTTTATGTTCTTCACAGGGGGAGATTGTGCAGGAGTGGGGATCACTTTTAGTTACGTGAGTAGAGTCATGGGGAATTAAATTAAGGGGGAAATTATAGAACCATTGGGAGCATTTTAGCTTGAGCGGGGAACTTCCTCATTTCAATGAGCGGGAGAATTTAGACCCACATCATTCTATTCTCTGGGGGAGACCCACTCATTCATCACTACTTCAGCATTCCACCTCAAGCCACCACCAGTAACTGCTTGGCATCAAGATAACTTATTCTGTTTTATCCTTCTATCACAATTCTATCTCTCCCAATCATATAACCTCCATCATCCATCACTATCTTCACTCATTCGAGCAGAGAACAAAGTGTTGGAGTAGGAGCATAGCATTGGAGTAGAAGCTAGAGAAAGGAACTATCTCATGGGAGATGTTTCTTTGTTCATTTTCTGTTTCTTTATATTTTTATACTTTAATGTGTAGTTAAATAGATTAGGGGAATTGGGGTGTAATGAACTGATCATCCATTTATCTGTTCTTTTTTGTTAATTTGATTGTTCAATGTAGCATTTAAGTTCGGTTTTCTTTTCTGTTTAACTATGAGCATCAATTTACACTACTTAACAACTGACGGGTGAGGTAGTGAATCATTTCACTATGGATCATTGACCAAATAATGAAAATTGGAAAAGGACAATGCATCTCTTCTCCATATTAAATATATTAATCCAAGGGTCAAGATCAAAAGATTAAGACTCAAGGAAGTTAACCGAGCTATGTTGATCTATTGAATTGGAAACTCAGTATATTATCACCATTTTTATAATCACTGAATAATATAATTAAATTAAGTAGGATTGTTGAATATTTTTTTAATTAGTTCAAAGCCGTCTGAGGATCCTAAATTCATAATCAATGTCTCCTCTTTGTTCAAGTCCTGCACTGCGCCATTTCACTTTCACTTTCATTCCCACTACCACTGTTCACTTCACTATATGCACTTAGTTTTTGTTATTGTTTTATTTTTTTTTATTTTTTTAGTTATTTTGGTCTAGCACAACATATGTCATTCTCTGTGGTTCGACACCTGACTTTCCACATTACTAGTAGTAAGTGGGTTATTATAAATATTAAATTTGGTCATTCATTTTAATCAGTTCAAAGCAGCTTAAGGACCCTAAATTCATCATTGTTGTCTGCTCTCTGTTCAAATCTTATATTTCACCATTTCACCATCATTTTCAAACCCACTACTTTCCATAACTTCACTATTTTCATTTATTCTTCATTATTGATTTGTTGTTTTTGTTGTTTTTTAGTTAGTTTGGTCTAGCACAACATAAGTCCTTCTCTGTGGTTTGACACCTGACTTACCATAGTAGTAGTAGTTTGTAGGGTATTATAAATATTAAATTTTTGAATACTAAAAGATGTGCACGGACACCCATCATAGTGTTATTTTATGATAAGTTGTCACATTCTTAGCTTTTAGTAGTAATTTGATCTTAATTACAAAAATGACCTAATTTTGGATTTTAAACTATTCTAATTTTCTTTTTTATTTCGACCATAACATTTTATACACTGATTGAAATTGTGAAATTAATTTTTTTAGGATTCTATATGTATAGTGATTCATTTTATTCAACTTGAAACAAAGGTCAATCAATCATTATGAGGCCGAAAACCAGCTCCCAATTTGGACCTCAAAATTTATGAAAAAATCAAGAGAATTATTAAGATGAGACTATATATAACAAAGGTCCAACAAAATTGAGTTGAAACTTTACACAGAGATAGGGAAGAGGTCACGTAAGAACTTAATTAATTGTTTCCATGCCTAATTCTTCCTCCTTGAAGGACATAAATTCATGGAAACTTGGTACATTGGAATACTAATAGTTACAAGGAAATAATACTTTTCTGGAGTAAATATACCATAAATACATCATCTGGTGGCCAATGATGGTAAAATATTTTAGGTTAATGAAAAAGCAAAATCCAAAAAACTTTTAATAAAAACAATTTTTCTAACGATTTTGTTTATTTGGCTACTAAGAACAAACTTTCATAGGACGTTTTTGGAGGAAAATATGTCCACTCTTTTCCTAATAAATGTGTATCTCCTTTCCTATTCCAATTGATAGTTATTTTCTGGGGTATAAGGTTGGGTTTTAATACTATAATAGTTATTTATATTTTTAATACAGATTAGTCTATCTCCCTTATTCTTCCAAAATTTTCTTTTGTTTTTTATTTTTTGTTTCCTCACGTTGCTTCTTCTATATCCATATTTGTGGATAACTATCCTTCGATTGTTATTCAAGAGGGGAAATCATGGTGTTTTGAGTTTATTATATATTAATGATATCTTATATTTTATTCTAATATTTCAATAGTGGTTAAAATGATTTTGGTGTGTGGTCTCCCCACTTTCCCTACTACTGTATTGTTCCTCATAGTTCAATTATTTTACTTGATGTTGGTATTTAAGTTATTCAAACAGTTGAGTTTGGATTAGATATTGATGTGGAAGAGATTACTCATGTATAAAGAGCTCTAGGTGTAGGGTAATACCATTTTAATGAGAGGGTGTAGAGTGACAAGACTTTATCTCTAAATTGAGTAAAATGATGAAGAATATATTTTTAATGACAATGATAACATCACTATGAACCCCTGAGATCAATATATTTCTTATACTAACCACTGTGTTTTCTTTTATTTATATTTATATTTTGTATTATAATTAATATATAGATATATTATATTTATTTTATTTAATAATAAAACCCCCATATATATTAGTTTAATAAATTTTATATAAGTTACATTATAATAGTGATAGTATAAATTTAGTACGTGTGGGTGGCCTCATTGAGAATGACCCTATGTTGTGCCGCTGTGATAAATTCTTAGAATAATAAGAATTTAATTGAATATTGGTTCATGAAAAAACACATTCATAAATTATAAACCATTTTTTAGGAGGCAAAGAGGCCAGACACAATATTTTTTATAAAACCAAAAAATCATAAAATTCAAAAAATATGAAAATATTGCTTTAATACATATATTTCATTTCATTGTTCAAGATGGATTTTTATGATGAAATTTCATATTATTGGACTATAGATAATTTTTTGGGTGAGCCTTGTAGGGTAGAGAAATTTGATATTCAAATAGAAGAGAATTATCATCAAATGGAACAAAATACTTTAGTAATTCAAGGAGTTTCAAAATAATAGAATATGAAAGTAAGATAGGAGCATCACTAGCCACTGTAGTTAAATAAGTTAAAGATCTATGAATGGAATGAGAAAAAAGATGAAGGGAATTAAATGTGTTTTTAACCTATTTTTAAACAATACATTGGTGGGGATGAAAAAATGTGAATATCAACTTCCCTCTATAATAATTAAATTCCTAGTAGCCCCACTTAAGGAAATTTGAAGATAAAATTTTTATGGCGATTCTATTTATGGTCATTTGTTTTATTCAAACATTATTAAGTTTTAATTGAAACATGATATACCTTATTATAATTTTATAGATTCAGTACCAACTCTACATATCCTTGTTGAAGGTTATAAAGATGTTTCTTATGTTGAGGGAAAAATGGAGGAGCTAATCGAGCTGTACACTGGTGCATGTGAGAATTATGGGAAAAATAAATAATTATAGAATCATTTTATGATTCCAAACTAGACGATATGATATATAATATTATTATATATTCAACACTCTTAGACAAAACTCCTCCAACTAAAAAAATAGTGAACACCTCTATATTATTTTTCCTCCCCCTCTACACCACAAATTATCTCTTTAATATCTTCTAGGGGTTGAGGATATTTTTCATTTATTTAGGGGTCCGCACTCATGGAATATACTAATGGATTCTAGGAGAAATAAAATATATTGTTTCATGAGAAACAAACCACACCAACCTTCAGTATTTGGGTTAATAAGCTGCAACTTCCAAACCAGAGGCAGTAAAACACTAGCACCCACATGGGCAGCCCAAACCATGTTCTATCCTATTTTCCTTACACTTTATTTTTCATTATTTTCCTTATATTTTGTTTTATTTTCTTTATTTTTTATTATAAATTTTTAATATTATGGATTTTAAATTAGATATTCCACTGAAAAATAAATTTAGGTTGTATGTTATATTTCATTTGTATTTATACTGTTATTTTTAATTGAAATTAGTGGTAGTTAAATATATGTTTGGGGGAGTGTCAACCTACTAAGTTGATTTTGTGTGTTTTTTTGTTTCTATTTTTTATTAACATTGAATATAAATTAATATTTGTATCATTTTTCACACTTAAATTTATTATGAGAGAGTTAAAATAATTTTTGAAAGAATGAATTTTAAAATATTATTGATGTGGAAACATTTTCCTTGACATTTATTTTTAAGAATCATTTTAGGTTTCAGAAATTTTTGAAATCCATACCTTGGAAACACTGATTAAATATATTTTTCCTATCCTATGAGGTATTATGAAATATTTGGACATATTTTTCATAATACCTACACTTTCCTGATAGAAACTTGGATTTTTCATGAGAATAAGAACTTATGTTTTTTATCTTTCAAAGAATTGGATTTCATAAAATGTTTCTGAAATGATGGGGGAAATATATCGGATATCCACATTTTAACTTGATACCCACCTATAAATTTAACCTTATTTATCACCTAAAATTCATGAATTTTATTATATGGTTAAGCCACGTTATAAGTTGATATTTCCTTACCTACTTACACTCTTAAAAAAATCATGGATATTTCACGACTGATTATGGCAGAAGGGAATTTCATGTGAGTTCCTTGAGATGTGTTTAATTTATGGGTGGTGTGAGGTTTGTTTCATAATTTTTGGAATTAGATAGATATATAATTGGGAATGAGTCATAATTTCATTATACTTCATTTGTATCACCCAGTTCTCCTTCAAAATAAATTTGAAAAAATGAAAAATAAAAAAAATTAAAAAATGGAGATGATATTGAATTATTAATTATGCATACTTTTGTGAATCATGTTCCTATACAAATAATGGGTGTGAATTTTCATTTATTCATCATATTCAATTTTTAGGTTATCTTCCCTAGAAAAAATGAAAAAAATTAAAAAAATAAAAAAGGAAAGGAAAAAATTGAAAAAAGGGGAGAACATGGATGAGATCATTCATTGTAATCACTAAATGACTCAAGCACAATTTCATAAAACCGGATGATGTTGTGTTTTAGATTTTGAAGTGGAATTTAGTGATTAATTTTCTTTGTTTTTACTTGAATATTCATGCATTATCATTAATAGTTAAATCTCTTCTGTTCTACCATAATTTTTTAATTTTTTTACCCATCAACACTAGGGTACAGAAATAACCTGAAAAAGGACATCATGACTTAATTTTTTTTCATTTATTGTGGTGTGGAGAGATGGTAATTTTCACAATCTAATGGGAATACTTGAATTTTACAAATATAACAATAACTCCATATTTAATCTATCTTGAGTTAAGAGTGACATAAATTTTAATATGAGGTAGGCGGTGATTAGTCCATAGATGGATTTATAACATTGAATGAATTTAAACATGAGGGATTAAAATTAAAAGATTTAATTTCATATAGAAGACATGATGGAATTTTATTTTGGAAGGAATCATGGATTTTTTCTCATTTTTTGTTTTTTTGTTGATTTTGATTTGGATATTTGATAATTGCACATGACTGCAATGGTTAAGTATGGGGGAGTGATAAAGATAATATTTTCACACATTTTATACTATAATTATTTTTTTTAATCAAAGCATAGGGTTATTTTATGGGAAATAATCACATTTTTATGTTTTATAAGTAATTTGAGATTAATATCTTAAATGACCTATTTTTTAGATTTTAAACTATTTTAATTTTCTTTTGTATTTTGGCCATAACTATTTCTACACAGACTGAAATTGTGAAATTAATTTTTTAGGATTCTATAAATATTGGGATTCATTTAATTCAACTTGATCCAAATCTCAATCCAACATTTTATAGCCTAAAACCAGCTCACAATTAGAGCCTCTAAATCAATGCACAAATCTATAAAATTTTTAAGATGGGATTATATATCAAAAATGATTAACCCAATTGAGATGATATTCGACATGGATATATATAATATTCCTAGAAACAACTTCATTTACTATGGACATGCTATATTTTTTCTCATTCAAGGACATAAATGCATGAGAAATTAGTGCATTGTAATTTGAACTGTCACTAGGATAAAATAATTTTCTAGAGTAAATCCATCACACATCCTACATATGATGGAAACTGAATCTGAAATTTTTTGGTTATACTCTAAAGAAAAATAAAATAAACTTTCAAGAATAAAATGTTTCCCAAATATTATATTTAATATATCCACTATGTGCCAAATTTTTTAGGATTTTTTTGGAGAGAATTCCACCATTCTCCTTATAAATTGTTACCTCCTCTATCATTCCAAAGGATATCCATTTTCAGGGGGATAAGGTGGAGTTTATAATCAATATCCATTGTTTATATTTTCAATATATATTAGTGTATCTCTCTCCCCCTTCCTCCCTTTTATTATTTTTATTTTATGGTCCCCCAAAATGCATCTTTTATCTCCATGTATAGGGAGAACTAACTCTCACTAGTATTCAACGGGGAGTGGTGGTTCTTTTAGTTTATTATGATTTCATGATTTCTCATGTTTAATTTTAGAATTTCATTAGTGGCCAAACTTATTGTTTTATTTTTTCACCAAAAATTACCTATTATTTTATTCTTATTCATTACTCACTTGTGTTTATTTTCATTGGTATATTAGTTATTCAAATGGTGGAGTTTGGATAAGATGTTTATGTGGAATATATTACTTAGTTTTGAAGAGATATTATGGTAGGGTAATACCATTCGAATGAGTGGGTGTATAGTGACAGGTCCTTATCTATATATTGAGTTAAATAACGAGGAATATATTTTTAATAACATTGTTAACATCACTATAAACCTCTAAGATCCATGCATTTATTATACTAAACTTATTGTATTATTTTATTTTTTATTTATGTTTTGTATTATCATTAATATATAGGTTATATTATATGAATTTCACAATCACATACACAATATATATTAGTTTATTATTTTTACATTAGTCATATTATAATTCTGACTGTATAAATTCAATGTATGTGAGTGGCCACCTTGATATTGACCCTAAGTTGTGCCACTATGGTACATTCTTAGGAGAATAAGAATTTAATTCAACAATGGTTCATGAAAATCCAATGCCATCATTTTTTATTCATTCTTGGGATGTAAAGTGTTTGTGCACACTATTTTTTAATTAACCAAAAAATATTAAATTTCAAAAACTAAAAAAATAGTGTTATTATATATGTTTCATTATAGAGGTCAAGATGTATTTTTATGATGATGTTTCATATTATTTGAATGTAAATGAATTTTTTGGTGATCCTAATAGGTAAGATGCATTAGAAATTTAAATAGAACAAAATTATTATCAAATGGAAAAAAATACATTGATGATTCAGTAGAATTTGAAAATTCTAGAAGAAGTATGAAATCTAGTGGCATCAATGGCCACTATAGTTGAAGAATTCATAGTTATATAGATAGAATGAAAACAATGAAAAGAAAAAAGATAATGAAATTTTAGTTTCACCTACATTTCAAGGAGACATTGGTGAGTTTGAGTCAATACTTGAAGATCCACTTCCCTCTACAATAAATGAATTCTCAACATCCCTATTTAAGAAAAAAGTGGTTGAAACTAAATTTTTTAGTGAAATTAAATTTCAAGGAATTAATTTTATTCAATAATTATTAATTTTAAATTGAAAACTGATGTCACTTATGATGATTTTTTAGATTTGGTACCAATACTATAGACCTTAGTCAAATAAGATAAAGATGTTTCTTCTGTTAAGGAGAAAATGGAAGAGCCAGTCGAGTTGTACACTAGTGCATACGAGGATGATGGAAACATAAAAAAATCATTAGATTTTTTTTGAAAATTAACCAAAAGATAAGATACATACTATTAAAATATCTTCACTACTAGTGGTATCCACTACTCTAGCTAAAAAATAGGTATCACTCCTATATCCTTTTCTCTCTCCCTCTGCACATCAAGTTCTCTATTTAAACACTTATAGGGGTTGGGGATATTTTTAATTTATTTTGGGGTCCTTAATAATGGAATATACTCATGGATATTTTTAGATTTCATATCTGGTATTTCCTGAGCAGGAAACCACACCCATATTCATATTGAAGTTAATCAAATACCACTGCCTACCTAAAAGAAATAAAACCACATCACCTACATAGGGGTCCAAATAATGTTCTATAATATTTTCCCTTTATATTTATTTTTAATTATGTATATTATATAATGTTTTTTTATTTATAGGTTTAAAGTGTAAGTATCTATAATAATTATCCAAAGATTCAACTTCAAAATGAATTGAGGATGTATCTTTCCTTTCCTTTGTTTTGATACACTTATTTTTATTTTATTGAGATGAAATGAGTGGTAGTTAAATCTAAGTGTATGGGGAGCGTTAACCTACTTAGTTGTTTTTGTGTGTATTTATTCATTTTTAGTATCACTGGTCTTAAATTAATATTCATATCATTTTTCACACTATAATTGATTATGAGAGAGTTGAAATGATTTTTGAAATAATTTATTTTAAATGATTATTGATGTGGAAATGTTTTCTGTGAATATTGTTTCTAATCATCATTATGATTTTGACTATTTTTTGAAATCCATGCACATGAAACACTAACTAAAAATATTTTTCTAGTCATGTGAGTTATTATGAACTATTTTGACATATTCTTCCTAAAACCCACAATTTGTTGAGAGAAACATGGATTTTATGGATCATTTTTAAGGAAAATTGATATTAAATTAATATTAATATAATTTTCACACTTTAATTGATTATGAGAGAGTTGATATGATTTTTAATGAATTTATTTTAAATGATTGTTGATGTAGAAATTTTTTCCTTGAATTTTCTTTCCAAGAATCTTTATGAGTTTGACCAATTTTTTAAATCCATTCCCATAAATTACTAACTAAAGTTATTTTTCCAATACACTGAGGTATTATAAATCATTTTTACATATTCTTCTTAATAACCATAATTTCTTGTGAGAAACCTGTATTTTTCGTGATAACTAGAAATTTTTATTTTTCTCTTTTAAATTATTGGAGTTCATAAAATATATTTGAAATGATTGGGACATTTTATCGACTAGCCACAATTTTAATTGAGACCCACCTTTACATTTACCTATTTTATCCCCTAGAATCCATGAATTTATTTATAGGGTAAAGCCATATTACTAGTGGATATTTTATTACCTGCTTGCACTCTTATTATTTTTGCATGGATATTACATGTTTGAGTGTTGGGAATGTGGCTTTTATGTGTGTTGTTTGGGATTTATTTAATTTTTGGGTGGTTTGGGGTGTATTTTATAATTTTGGGTAGTGGAGAGAGAGATAATTGGGCATGAAAAAATAAAAAATGAAAAAAATGAAAAAATCGAGATGAGCTTTAATTATTAATTATATTTATTTTTTTGACTCATGTACATATTTAAAATAATGTAAATTAATTTTCATTGATTAATCTTATTCAATATTCATCTCATCATCCATGAGAACAATGAAAAAAGCTAACAAATAAAAATAATAAAATAAAAATAATTTTTTTGGATAATTTGGATGAGATACTTCATTGTAATCACTACATAACTCATGTCACATTACATAAAAAGTGTATGGAGTTATGTTTCACATTTTCAAGGGGAATTTTTTGAGTAATTTCTTGTATTTTCATTTGAATATTCATGCATTGTACTTAAAAATTAAACCACCTCTTTTCAGCTTTAAATTATTAATTATTTTTACCCACTAACTGTAAACCACATAAATCACCTAAAAAAGACCTCATGATTGAAAATATTATCATGTATCATGGTGTAGAGAGATGTGAATTTTTACAAGCCTATAGTGATACAATATTTTCCAAGTATAAGCATAACTCCATATTTAATCTCTCTTGAGTGAAGAGTGAAAGTAATTTCACTACGAGGTAGGTTGTGATTGGTAAATGGATGGATTTATGAGGTTGAAAAAAATTTAAATTTGAGGTACTAAAGATAAAATGAATTTTTTATATAGGACACATGATGGAATTATGTTTTTGAAATGATATTGGATGATTTATATTTTTTGATTCTTGTGTGAATTTCAATTTAGATATTTGAAAATTTCCCAGGAGTAAAATCGTTAAAAGTGGGGAAGTGATAAAGATAATAATTTAAATTATTTTATATTTCAATTAAATTTTTTAATCCCAAAATAGTGTTACTTTATGGGAAATTGTCATATTTTTAGGTTTTAATAGTAACTTCTTCTTAATAACTAAAATGGAATGATTTTTGGATTTTAAGCTGCTTTATTTTTCTTTTGTATTTAAAAAATAACTTTTTCTAAACTAATTGAAATTGTGAAATACCTCTTTAACACTTCCATACAAATTTATTTTCATTTCATTCAACTAGATCCAAAGCTAAATCCAAAATTTTGAGGCCCAAAACCACCTCAACATCCAGGCTTTGAAATATGTACATAAATCAAGAGAAATTTATGATGGGACTATATCTCACAAAGGTATGACCCAATCGAGTTGGAATTTGACATGGAGCTACATAATATTCATATAAAAACTTCATTAATTGTTTCCATTCTTTATTCTACCACTTTCAAGACAGTAAATGCATGGGAATGTGCTGAATTTCAATTTGAATAGTCACTAGGCCAGAATAATTTTTGAGAGAAAATCATCCATAAATCCTTCTCCGTACGGAAAATGAAGATGATATTTTGTAATAATATTTGAAAGAAAAGTTCAAAAAACTTTCAATAAGAATAATTTAACAAGTTTTGAAATTTAATATTACTAACACGTTCCCTCTTTTGGAGGAAGTTTTGGGAGAAAAATCTATCCACACTTCTCCTTATAAAGTTGAATCTTCCCTAATATTCTAAAGGTATCCATTTTCAGGAGGATAATGTAGAGTTTAGATAATTTAATAGTTATTTATATTTTCAGTATATATTATTGTATCTCTCCTTTTCTTCTTACCTTTTTTTCGTTTTCTATTTTTCTTCCACCCATCGAACTTCTTTTATCTCCATTTGTTTGGAGAACAAAACATCATTGTTTTTCGGGAGGGGAAGTGGTGGTGTTTTGAGTTTAATATTATTTAATGATTTCTCGTGTTTTATTATATTATTTAAATATTGGTTAAACTAATTGTAGTATATCATCACCCTAGTTTCCCTTCATCCATCTTTGTTAACTTACTTTTCTAATCATTTGTATCTAAGTCATTCTAATGGTAGAATTTGGACTAGGTATTTATGTGGAACAAATTGCTTTTACATGCATAGGTATCGATGTAGGATTATACCACTTGAATGAGATGGTTTATAGTGGCAAGTATTTATCACTACATTAATTAAAATAATGAGGAATATATTTTGAATAATAATGATAATATCGTTATTAACCCCTAAGAGCAATAGATTTCCTCGACCTCCCTCTTTGTGGTATTTTATTTTTATTTAGGGTTTTTTATTATCATTAATATATATATTTATATTATTACATGAATTATATAATAAATCCACCATCTATATTACTTTATTAGTTTTATATTAGTTAAATTATAACAGTGGCAGTAGAAATTTAGTTTGTGTGAGAGACCTCCTTGAGAATGACCTTAGGCCATGCCATTATGGTACATTATTAGAAGAATGATAATTTAATTGAATATTTGTTTACAAAAAACTGTTACCATTAAATAAACAATGAAATATTTTTAATAATCTTCCAATATATTCAGGTATTCATTGTTTCATTGGGTGAAATATTAATCATATTTTGTGATTGATAAACTTTTATATATCAAATCACCCTGGATAAAATCATTACACTAAATAGAAAATTACGAAACCAAATGTGTTGACAGAGAAATTTTTTTATTTATAATCCCAAAATTTGTTACATACCAACATTTCATCCCCCAAAAGAAATATTACATACCATATGGAAAATATTATGTATAAGGAGGCACTTTTCCTTTTCAAATTTTTTGAGAACTCCAACCAAGACATGATTTCAAAACCCACTTCCAAACCTCCAACGCCATTATATAACATTAAGAATTTATGGAACAACATAGCTTCTAAACATCCACTATCAAGATAAATTATAGAATATAAAACTTCCTAAAAACTTCCGAAACAACCAATTATATATCTTTATCAATGAAATATAAACCATATTCATATCATATTTATGATTAACTTTTGAAACACAAACTTCTACTAGATATCTCCCAAAAATCCTCCATACATCATGTTTAGTTTATTCTGAAATTTTTAAGATAAATTTTGAATTTTCTTCAATAGTATTTTCAACAAACACAATCTAAAAATATTCCATGATTATTTTTAGAAACATTTTTGAGTCTAGAATAAATATATTTAGTAATATAACTTTATAATATTCATAAATTTGATATGGTTTGGGAAATTATATAACATCAGGTAATCCTAACATTGTAGTATTTTTGAAATTACATAGTCAAGAATTTCTCATCATGTAATCTTACATGAGTTTTGTTTTTGACCATATAGTAGAGGAATATTTAGGTAGTTACATCATCCACATTAACTAGTAACTTTATTTGGTAACGGGATTCCTATTTCATGAAAGATAACATTCAAGTTATATATCATAGATTATATTATCCTAAGATGATTCAAAAACTTAATTATATTTAAACCTAAACACATCAATGACATTATAGGGATATAAAGTGGAATAGTGGGGATAATTATCATACCCAAGGTTCCCTTTTGTGTGTTATTAAATTTAGAGGCAACTTTATTATGAAATTTTTAAATTCTAGGTTTTAATTTTTCAATATTTTAAAATATTTTCTAGTCACATGGTTTCTATAAGAAAAGTACATTGTCTGTGCTTGTATTGTAGTAACTATACTACATTATATTATATAGGGAGTAACTCACTTCAATGTTTGTACACAATTAGTACACTATCAGGAGGAACTATTCATATTAATGTTATATAAGGTCTTAAACATGAAACCATATCAAATGTATATGTAACCCAAAATGGTTAGTACACTATTGGGGAAAACCATACATATTAAATTTATATGGGGTGAAGTTATATTCATTGTCTTATGCATAGTTGGAAAATATTTTAGTAAACCATTTTTTAAAACTGAGTAGTAGTTCCTAGGTGACTCACTTTCTCTTGAATGGTTAGCACATTGTTCGGTAAACTGTGCAACTAAACCATGAAAGATTCCCAAATTCTTAATTTTATGAAATTCCATAATTACCCCAATTTTTTTATACCCTATTTTATCTTTAATCCTCCCTTATTTTCATGTCTTAAACAAGTTCCTCTCTTCCTATCCTTTGGTTGTAGGTTTTCAAATCTCCAATCTCTCATGGTTTTACATAGTCAATCTTTGTTTTCTTCATACTCTCTTATATAACTTTCTTCTCTAATCTTATTCTCTTCTCTTCTTTAACCTGTGAGGAAATAGTGTCTAAAAACATTCCTAAGATTATTCTAAACTATTGATTTCATGATGTTTAGGTGGTGTATATTACTTATTGGGTTCTTTACTTCCCTTCTATAAAGGTTGCAGGTCATCTGTGCAAGACCTTGGTGGGAATTTATATGAAATATTTTCTTATTTGAAAAAAAATTGGTTCTTTAAAATTTGAATCACCCTACCTTTTAAAATTATGATTTTATTTACTAATATTTACTGTATTGAATATATAACCACATGTTTCATTGATTTTTAATTCTTATATAATTATTTTTAATGGTTTCTAAGCCATATAATGTAATAACTAATTTACATTCATATTATGTTTTTTTAAAATATCTTGAAGGGTTTATCTATAGAAATTTGTAACTATAGTGTCTTTATGATTTATATATGGTTTTAAACCATTTTACCTTATGAATTAATTGTTGGATTCATAAATTAAGGTGGTTTTTGGGAATGAATACTTTTTTTTATTAAATTTAGATATCGCTTTTTTATATTTTTATAATGCTAATTTTTTTCATTAGATTTGTATTAGTAAAATTGAAATTATATATATTTTTAGTTCATTAAAATAGGATGTTATTTTTTATTTATTGGGTTGAATCATTAATTTTAATTTGGAAATAAATTCAATAGGTTTTTATCTGAACTGGAAATAATATAAAAATCTATTTGGACCCTTTTGATATTGAATGCCCTACATGGGATCATGAGTGCTTAGGTAGTAACCTATTATAAGTACACTATATGTATTGATTCCACTCTTCCTAATTTACCACTAGTTATCTTTTAGGCATTTATAATTCTCTTCTTAGTTAGCACTTTATTACATTTCTATTTATGATGCCACTATGGATAGTGATTATACCCACTAATTTAGGATACCACTATGGATAACATCTTATGTGTAGATTGATTTTACTTGGGTTGGGATAAATATTTGTATGAGGATCATAGAGTGTAGTTACCATAATTTTGCAGGGAAGACCAATGGGGCTTAGTTGTGATTGGTCTCATTTTAACCTTGGATGTTTACCATGATATTTATTTCATTAATTTACTCTTCATATTTATTCTCACAAATTAGGTTCTTTATTATAACATTGATTATCATTAGACACTATCATTGTGTGGTAATTTTATGTTATTGATCCTTTTAGTTTTTTTTAACATTTATCACAACTTATTTATTTCTATATAATGTTTAGTGCATATATATATTAATTCATATAGTTTTTTCTTCCTGATTGTGATGTTTTATATCTTAGTTATCCATGTTTACTATTATGTCTATTCATTTACTTAATTTTTATTTGGTTCATCATTTTAGTTTTTTCATTTGAAATATCAATTTATTTTTGGAAAGTAATTTTAATTAAAGGCTATTTAACTCAATTATCTCTTTCTCATGAAGTCAAAAAAGATTCTAAATTTTTATTAATTTTTTTTTCAAATGTATTTCAAAGAAATAATCAGATTTCTTCAAAATTGTTGTCATGGTTTTATAAAAAGATGAAATGAGTTGTGTAGATATTTTTATATTCTCTTAAAAATTAAAAAGAATACTTTATTAAATCATATTTCAAACTATCATGTATAAAATTTCTTGAAAAAAGAGTTGAATTGAATCATTTATTGGTGGAAATATACTGTGAATATTTATATCATAGCCTACATACACACTTTAGTGTGAAGTTTTGTCTTAAATCCTCACATAGGTATTTAGGGAATATTATTGTGTAAGATGGTATGCATGCTGATCCTTCTGATGAGTGACTTGGGATGTAAAGGTGACCTTGGACTGCATGGTGATGATTGGGTTGTGGTTCAAATATATGGTTCATCTCAAGATGTTAATTTGGAATCCAATTTGGAAATACTTTTAATTTTGGATTATATTTATTTTTTAACAAATTTAAACCTTATAGTTTTATATATAAGAGTGATTTTGATTGTTTACAACATTTATTCATCATTTGGTTTTCTTTAGTATCTTGAACTAATTATTTCATTTTTCATGAAAGTATTATATATGGAAATATCATACAATATTTCTAATAATAATATGTTGTATACATATATACTTTCTAAGGGTGAAATAATTAATCCTTGGATATATTTGAAACCCTCAATGTTTTTTCCTTCCCATAGTGATCTAGAATGTGCTTCTGGCCTTATTAAGAGAAATATTGGGTATTTGGTTCGGATAGCCAAGTTTGGTTCATAACAGCGTAGAGGAAGTAAGATTGAGGAAGAAGAGGGTTGAAAAGAGGAGTTTGTGGAGAAATATCATGTTGGTGACTTATAGATATTGGGATTTCATGTTATTTGAAGCAATTAAATAATTATGGAGATCATGCTTGTGTGTATTTAATTTTTTTTAAAAGGGTTTTAATGTATATTTTATAGAAACTAATATTAAAACTAACCTTTTAATGTCATATTTTATAATTTTTCTGTTAAAATATTTCCACTATAATATTTTAATGATGGTTATCTAATAACTGACAATAAAAGGTATGTGAACATTCGTTATTAGACAACAATTGTTCAAAATCCCCACTGAATGTACCATATTTTCTATTAGCAAATACTATTAAAATTTGTAGTAAAATTAAGATATCCCGTCCTATAACATGGATCCCTAAACATTTTCAGGGTTTGGGTCAATCAAGGGTGATCTAAATACCATGATGCATTAAATACTAGTTTTCTTAATTCCCATCAACTACTTTTATCTAAAAAAATTTATGAACAAAACCATGATATAGTTTACTAAACCCCAATGTTTTTTTCAAGATATCTTCAAACCACAGGATGAATAAATGGGTCCTCCACTCAAACATTTTCATTTTTAAAACCATGACTTGTTTATTCCTTATTTCCAATAATATCTCTAACAAAGTGTATTTTTAACCAAAACATGAACTATAAAAATTTTATATAAAAAACACTAGGTAGAACAAAAACAATGATATAATTTCCTTCCACTATAAAGTTTTTATAAAAAAACACCTTGTGGTAACTATAATGATGCACCACTCTCCATATTGATTTAGATCCCATATATGGAATCTATTTAGAAATTCATTACCAAATATCAAAAATAGTATTTCATTGGATTAATCAATAACTGAAAATTATTTAAATTAAAGATCAAAATTTTCTTATGTTTAAATACCACCCCAACAATTTTAAAAGAGAGAATAATCTACTGATAATCTTCTACTTTGATACCAATTATTGGCCCCATGAAAACTAGGTACCCCGGGAGTGGGGGTGAATCAGAGTATATAAAATTATTTGAAAGAACATTCACTAATAATCTGGTTCCATCATTACTAAAAAAACTATATCCCTCTCATATGGTATGAATTGAAAACAAAAATAATAGACGGTCACAATAAATTTTACTTATTTCACCAAAACTTGGCTAATACAAGGGGAAAGAAATAGAAATATGTCGATGCACTCGAAACACTAGGTGTAATTCTTGTTTTTATAGTTTACATAGCACACATTGAACCTCCAGGTTTATATCTTACAAAAAAATAGACAACTCACCCCTTTCCTCAAAAGAAAGAACTCACTTCACCCCCTAAAAACCGATTTGTCTTATATAAACAATAAAATGGATATAGGGCCAGTGATGATATAATAATACAATCTATTTTCATCCACCTGATAAAACTCCATTATCTTTTAGTGAGATAGACACTTGGATCTCCATAATTTTCTTTATTGAATTTTTAGTATGGGTTTGTAATACCTCTCTGACTTTCTTTCAAGTCGCAAGTTGTTTTTTATAGTAGGAGTATCAATCTCCCTTTTCTTTTTCTCTTCCATTTTAATATTCAAAAAATTGAGTTAATATTACATATATAATATTTATCACCATGATTTTATTCATATTTACTTCTCAATAAATACACATATTACATGATTGATTCTTTTTCCATGAGCTTCCTTAATTATAATGATGTGATCCTCCAAATTATTATAGTGTAAGATTACACTACAACATCAATATATCCAAATATATTCAACCATAAAAATCATCCTATGATTCTTCATAGTGTGTCTATCCTTACCATGGTGTGAACATTTCCAACTAGAGAGAAAATAAAATCCATATTCACATATTCATATTCATGGAAATTCATCTCATGGGGTGAATACAATCTCGAAAAGAAATATTATAAATCAAATTTTATGGTTGATAATGTCTGTCATAATCTATTACAGGATAAGTCTTCACTTCAAACATTAAAGGTAATGAACCTTACATATCACCCTTGAGTCATGGAAATGACTCCTATGCATTATACATTTTCAATTTAAATAATTTTTGATATATTTTCCCAATGACTCTTACACATGATCCAATAGTGTTTCAACAAATCCTATGATGTTTGTACCCAAATTTACATATGGATTTTCTAATCCCCATACGACTTATATTATAGAGTGTTCTATATCATCATCCAATTTTACAGCTACTATAGTCTTCACAATGCTTAAGAAGCTAACATTTTAACAAATTTTAAACTATAATTTTTTTAATCCCACCATAGTTAAATGGATTCACCTTCAGCACAAAATAACGCGCTCTACACGCAGCTGAATTTTTGAAATGTTCAGGTTGTTGCTGCTCCGGCAGTCGTCTCCTCCCTGCCAGAGGCTTATATGTAGGTGGATCTGTCTCATCTCCCAGGGCTTCTTGAGCTTGATTATGTGTTTCTTCTCCCTTTCTTCCTCTCCATGGGTCCTGTATACCTGGTTCAGTTTTTCGGCCCTTACTTTCCTATAGAGAGGCCCTTCATCGGCCTTCTTCATCCTCTCATATGTGCTTTCCTGAGACCTCTATGAAGATTCTGGTTGTTTTTCCCATCGGATGTGGTCTGGTGTTGGAGGTCCCAACCTTAGCATTTTAAGAATCTTTAGCCATTATCATGTGGACTATGGTGGTCAGATTCAGTTCGAACAAGCTGGAGATCCCTCTTTTTAGGCGCTTTGTGGAATCCTAGGTCCGGGAAGCTCCGACATGGATTTCCTCCCTTAATAGAAAATATGTATGCATTGTATTGGCCTTAGAAGCGGATTTTGTTCATTCATGGTGTTTTCTCCTATGTTCTTCAGCCGGTGAAACTTCACCCTCTCCTGTTGGTCGATGGGGTCCCACTTTGGAAGGGATTCCCCTCACACGGCGGTATGGATCAATCATCTCAGCCTCCCTCTTCTCTTTCAAAACATATCTATTCTTCGATCCATTGGAGAATCGATTGGGGTTTTTCTATGCGTGGTGAAGTGCACTATTTGGCTTTAGGAGGCTGTAGTTGTTAAGATTTGCGTGGATATAGACATTTATCAATCTCTTGTTGATCATATCCAACTGTGTGTAAAAGATTCGATGGATTGGTCCCTAAATCTCTTGTACCCATCGCACCCCATGTTTTGTTTGTTATGCCTTATACATGGCCACTTTTTTCCCATTTGCAGGAGATCTTGATCTACTCAGTCTGAGGCTGGTAAGCAGGGTGGCCCTATTGGCTATACAAGCCGAGAAATATGAGAGGAACAATGGAAGAGGTAGAAAATTGGCACACAACACAAAGGAGCTTTCAAGCTTTGTGTTGTGTGCCAATTTTCTACCTCATCCATTCTTCCTCTAAAATTTCTCGGCTTTTATAGCCAACAAACTGGTATCAGAGGCAAGTTACCAAGATCCTACATTTTTTTTATGATGGTCGTAATCCAGCCGCATGTTCTGAAACTGTCTAAGGAAAACTACGAAAGGTGGTGCATCCAAATGAAGGCGTTATTCAGGTCACAAGAATTATGGGAGATCGTTACCGACTGTTATGTTTTACCCACTATGGCAGAAGACACTACCTTCATGAATGAAGAAAAGACGCCCCTCAAAAATCAAAGAAAGAAAGACAATAAGGCGTTGTTCCTCCTCTATCAAGGGTTGGATGAATCAACGTTCAAAAAGATTACCGAAACAACATCAAGCAAGCAAGCTTGGGATACCCTTTCCACCATCTTCAAAGGTGTTGATCGAGTGAAGGAGGTACGCCTTCAAACATTAAGAGAGGAATTTTAAGTAGCGCACATGAAAGAAGGTGAGACCATCTCTGAATATTTCTCAAGATTAATTTTCATTTTTAACAATTTGAAAAGGAATGGTGAAAAAGTGGAGGACATTTGAGTTATCGAAAAATCACTTCAATCTCTCACAACCAAGTTTGAGAATGTGGTTGTGGAAATCGAAGAATCAAAGGATTTAGAGAAACTGTCCATTGAAGAATTGATGGGGTCGTTGCAAGTGCATGAGCAACGGATGAAAAAGAATACTGTTTCAACAATAGATCATGCCTTGGAGTCCAAGTTGACTCTACAAGAACAAAAGAATGTCCACATGCAATGAGGTGGTCATCATGGAAGAGGAAGAGGGCACAAATATTATCCAAGCCATCAACAAAAGCAACAATATCCTACCAGCTTTCATGGAAGAGGGAATGGTGGAGGACGATTCACGCGTGGTCATGGAAATGCAAAGAACATTCAATGCCACAACTGTAAGAAATTTGGCCATTATCCATCTTATTGTTGGAGCAAAGTGGATCATGATAAATGATCCAACTATGCGGAAGCATCTCATCATGAAGAAGAAGGTACCACACTCCTCCTCGCACAAGAAAAGGCATGTGAATGCCCCGATGTATGGTATCTCGACACGGGTGCAAGGAACCACATGAGTGGTAACAAACAACTGTTCGAGGAACACACTGAAGAAGTTCGTGGCGATGTGAGTTTTGGAGACTCACCCAAGGTACCCATGAGAGGCAAAGGTAAAATCAAAATCTATCTGAAGAATGGAGAGTCGAATTACATTTCTAATGTATATTACGTACCAAGTATGAAAAATAATATCATCAGTCTTGGACAACTTCTTGAAAAGGGGTATGTCATACACTTGAAAAATTATTCTTTGTCTATAAAAGATGATCACAGGAGACTTGTCTCTCAAGTCCAAATGGAGAAGAATCTTATGTTTCCATTGCATATCAACACAAAGGCCAAGGAGTGTCTCTTTGGGCTCATGAAGAATGATTCGTGGAGATGGCATCTGCGTTTTGGGCATCTCCATTTTAGCGGGATTAAACTTCTATCCTCATCAAACATGGTGTGTGGCTTGCCAATGATTGAAGATCCAAATCATGTGTGTAAGGCGTGTACACTCGGCAAGCAACAAAGGAACTCATTTCCAAGTGGAGTGTCTAGAAGAGCAACAGAACCACTTCAGTTGGTTCACACTGATATCTGCGGACCACTTAAAACACCATCACTTAGAGGTAATAGATATTTTATTACCCTTATTGATGATTTCAGCAGAATGTTGTGGGTGTATTGCATCAAAGAAAAATCTTCTTCTTTCACTGTATTTAAAAATTTTAAAGCTCATGTTGAAACAGAAAGTGGCCACAGAATCAAAGTACTCAGATCTGACAGAGGTGGAGAATACACCTCAAATGCATTTCAAGATTTCTGTAGGGAACATGGCATCAAATAGCAATACACTGCAGCCTACATGCCACAGCAGAATGGAATCACAGAAAGGAATAACCGTACCATCCTCTACATGATGAGGACTATGCTGAAGGAGAAAGGCTTTCCAAAGAATTTCTGGGTAGAAGCAGTGGCATGTACTACCTATCTTCTCAATCGGTGCCCAACGAAGAGCGTCAGAAACATGACACCACAAGAGGCATGGAGTGGCTACAAACCGAGCGTAGTACACCTAAGAATCTTCGGGTGTGTTGCCTATGCTCAAGTTCCCGAAGCGAGAAAAGGAATCTTGATGATCGTGGTAAAAAGTGCATCTTCATCGGCTACAGTGAAGAGACTAAAGCCTATAAGCTCTACAATCCACTAACTAATAAATTAGTTGTGAGTAGAGATGTGGTCTTTAGTGAGGAAGAAGCTTGGAAGTGGAATGATGAAGAACCAAACAAAGAGATTCCAGTCGAAACAGAAGATCCTGAAGAAAGGCATGATCATTATGAGCAAACACTAGCAACACTTTCCCCGGGCACATCATCAGTACACAAGAGTCCAGGAGGACTTCCATAACTTCTGAAAGGACTCCATAAAGTTAAAATCTGGCGAGCTCATCCTCACCCATGGAACTCATAAAAATGAAAATCTTAAGCGACATTTATGAGAAAACCGAAGAGGTAAATCTTTTTTTCCTATATGCAGATCATGAGCCTCTGATGTTTCAGGAAGCCGTAAGGGAAAAATGTTGGAGAATGACTATCAGAGAAGAAATTAGCGCCATAGAGAAAAATGAGACATGGGAGCTGACCACACTTCCTAATAGCTAGAAATATATTGGTGTTAAATGGGTGTACAAGATCAAGCAAAATGATAATGGTGAAATCAATCACTACACGGCAAGGCTCATAGAAAAGTGGTACAAACAGAAGTATGGGGTGGACTATAAAGAAGTCTTCACTCCGTTTTCTTGCCTTGACACTGTGAGAATGATTATCTCCCTTGTTTTTCATCACAGTTGGATGATCTACCAATTGGATGTGAAGTCTACATTCCAGAATGGAATTCTAGAGGAAGAGGTCTATGTAGACCAGCCTGAAGGCTTTGTTATGCAAGGGGAGGAAGAAAAACTGTATCGACTGAAGAAATCTCTTTATGGGTTGAATCAGGCTCCTCGTGCTTGGAATGCACGCATTGACAAATATCTTCTAGAGAACGGCTTCACCAAATTTCCATATGAGCATGCAGTTTACATTAAGAAGAATGATCGTGGCGATATACTCATTGCATGCTTGTATGTTGATGATTTTCTATTTACAGGGAATAGTCGATAGATGTTCGATGATTTCAAGAATGCTATGTTCAAGGAGTTTGAGATGGCCGATGGAGGTCTCATGCCCTTCTTTTTGGGCATATAAGTAAAGAAACAACATGGAGGCATCTATATTTCTCAGAAGAGGTATGCTAAGGAGTTTCTTGAAAAATTCAAGATGGCTAATTGCAATGCTATAAACACACCTGTGACAATGAGCTTAAAACTAACAAAAGATGGAGAAAGAAGAAGTGTTGAATATACTTTGTTCAAGAGTCTGATTGGAAGCTTGAGGTATCTCACAATCACAAGGCCTGATATTTTCTATTGTGTTGGGATTCTAAGAAGGTACATGGAAACCCCAAAAGAGGCACATTGGCTAGCAGCGAAACGTATGCTCAGGTACCTTAAAGGAATGATGGATTTTGGTCTTTTTTATCCATACAATGAAGAAACAAATATGCATGGATACTCAGACAGTGACTGGGGAGGTGACCAAGATGAAAGAAAAAGCACCACTGGGTATGTATTTTTCCTTGGATCGACTGCTTTCACGTGGAATTCAAGGAAGCAAAGTGTGGTCACCTTGTCTAAATGTCAAGCAGAGTACGTGGCGGCATCATACACTGTTTGTGAGGGAATCTGGTTGAGAAATATGCCGAAGGAGTTGAAGCATCCGTAGGATGGATCCACATTGATATATGTGGATAACAAGTCAGCAATTGAACTTTCCAAAAATCCGGTGCAGCATGGAAGAAGCAAACATATTGATACCCGATTCCATTTTATGAGAGATCATGTGAAGCAGAAAATGATAAAATTGGAATATTGTCATACTACATAACAGGTCGCTAATATTTTCATAAAGGCATTCCCAACAGATACATTCAAAAGACTCAAAATGATGCTCTGAATGAATCCGGTTTTTTTTTGAAGGGGAGTGTTGGAATTGCAAACAGGCCCAGGGTTTAGTCTGGTGGATTTGTTGGTTCCTAATGTTCCGAACCAGTGTGTCTCAGGGTAGTTGTTCTCGGATTGGGACACTAGCTTAGAGGTTGGTTCTAGTGCTCCTCAGCAGGCTAGTTTGGGAACCCTAGAGGTAGCTCCTCATTGCTTGACTCTAGTTCCTTATAAGCCTCCAGAAGTTCCATCCTCTACTGTTGGTCTAGAACGGGATCATTCGTTTCTCCAAAAATCGCTGGATTGAAGTAAGCCCATTTTTTGCAGTCTGTTCCTTCCCATGTTGATATTTTCCCATGATCCTGGGCCCTCATAACTAGTTCTTCATCATCCACCATCCTTCATCAATGCTTTTTCACATGAAGTACGAATAGAGGTCTCCTAGTCTAGGTCTCTGATAGGAATGTAGGTTTACAGCAAGGAGTTCCCATGGGTAGTTACTTGAGGAGCTGGAGGGTCATCACAGGAAGTTGGCTGAGGAAAACCAGCCTGTGGTCCCCAAATTTTTCTTTGAGTGGATTTTTCTAGAGTGGTGATGGTCCTAGATATTAGCTTTTTGAGTTTGTTACGATAAATGTAATAGATTCCCCCAAATATCCTTTATATAGTACAAGATTTATATTATGTTTCATAAATATGTGGCATCTGAATTGGCAGCCCTCCGCCACCTCATCAATTCCATGGCTCGCTGCTCAAAGAGAACGCCATTTCTCACTGAGGACCACTCATCATCTTCTTCACCTCTGTCCATCTACCCCTCTATCCTTTTCAATGCTTCAGGAGAATCCCTTTGGGAGCCTCCAGCCGATGCAGGAATAAATGCTTCCTCAGAGACCGCAGCACCATCGATGATTGAACCGTAGGATTCACGACCCTATTCTGGGAGGTTTATGGGTGCAGTGTCCTTGGAGGAAGACACTAGGTATGCCTGTGAATCTATTCCCGACGATTGAAAGTCCAAAGAGGTCTGCTGAACTTCTTCTGGAAACTATTGGATTTCAACCAGTTCATACGGACATGGGACACCCAAACGTGGACCGGGTCACTTCTCCCTTTATGCCTACTGTTGTTGCACGTGCTGCTGGATGAATCTCACTAGCACATTCTCCCAACATGGAACTGCATTTCTGGATGCATGGGAACCATTTGGGAATAAATGAGAACCCTTCAGCCTTTCAATCTCTATTTTTCCCTACAGTTCCTCAATCTGGAATTGCTGGTGATTTGAAGCCACACCAAGAAATTGTGGCATCACCATTTAATACTTATCCAACTATGATTACTCTCACCTATTCTCCTGTTGTTTCATAGCTTGATGGAGTTACTAATGTTCAGCATGGGGCACTTGTGTTGGATACCAGCCCCCACCACTATAGTTTCATGTTACCTCGGGGGATGCTCCATCCAACAACTATGATGCGGCATGAGAAGAACTGACAATAGATGTCAAGCAAGTTTGGAGGAGAATATGGAAGATTTCTTGGCATGACTATATGGGAACTACAACTTATTCACCACCTGAAGTTCCATGGAGCTCAACTTGTTTGGGAAATTGCCTGACATGTTGGGCCTGTCACACCGGGGGCTACATACACCACCTTGAGGACGAGTTGGTTTTTCAGGATGGTGGTAGTGATAGGAATGTAATTTTACAGTAGGTAGTCTCCATGGGCAGTTTTTCCAAGTAGTTAGTTGATGAGTTGGAGGGTCCCCACAGGCAGTTGGCTAAGGAAAACCAGCCTGTGGTCCCTAGCATTATGTTTGAGTGGAGTCTGCTAGAGTGGCGGTGGTCCCAACAGTTTGTTAGATTTTTATGTTTTTTGAGCCAATAGTAATAGATTCTCCTGAATATAATTTATATAGTGCATGAGTTATAGTGAATAGGGGGAGGTAAATACTCTATACTTCACCTATAAGTCTTGGATCAGGTTGAGTTCTGCTCACCTGAGGGGGATACTGCTGCTGTAATTGTCCAGTGTTACTCATTGTACTCTCCTACTTTACCATTTTAAAACATTTAAGTGTCTCCACTGTGTTGATATATTATAAGTATTCTTCAAAGAATATTCCCAAGGATTCCCCCAGTAGGTCATCGAGGTTTCCTCACCTTCTGGCTTGCACTTGTGATCTCCTTACAAGCATGCCTCAGTTCACTTTTCTCCCATTCCCCACTCTAGGGTGGCGAGGAGGGGCTCAACCCAAGGCCATGATCTTTCCACTTCCAATTAATTGTATCCCATGTATGCACCCAAGGGAATGTGTATAAGGCCACAGACAAAAAATTCCTCAACTCGTTCATCTTCTCAGTATCAAAGTGCCATGTTTTCTGGGGCCAGTACCAGGTGTGTTTTTCCTCCATGATTTCAATGCTAATATAGAATTTATGGGGTCTAGGTGCCCAAGTCAAGATGGACTTAATTTCCAATGAGGTTCAATATAGCAATGTCTCTCTAGTTGGAGTTCTTGATCATAATCAAATCTCCTCCAAAATATCATAATCCACGCATATAATATGGATGTGCAACTAATTTCATGTTAACCCCCAAAACCATCACATATGGATCTTATAGAAACCCAGCATCTCAGTGGATCTCATTGGTGCCTTAGACTAGTTTATTAACACAAAAATCACTATTGGAGATCATTTTCACTTCTTTACATTTTTCTATAGGAACTATGATGCTTGGGTTAGTGAGTCATTGTGGAACGATCTCGAATCCTCCATGCTGGGGGAGTCCATGTGGTTTGCGGGAGGGGAATTCAAAATAGTGGTAGATCAGAAATAAAATAAATAGAGAGGAGTTTTTTCCAGGAAGGATAGTCTTGATTTCGTCTCCATAATGGACCGATGCCAGTTGTTTGACAAGGGATATAATGGTGATTTTTTTATGTGGTACAATAACCAGGGAGGGGATCTCTGATCCTGGTGCCACCTTAACCACTGCCTCACCAACTATAAGGAATTTTATGAATTCCCAAATGCAAAGGTAACCTACCCTATGTGAAGTATTTTTGACCATTCCCCATAATTAGTTGTTTTGTCTACCAGGAATGATCATAGTTCTCACTTCTGCTTCTCTTAGTAGTGGATCAACATACCAGGGAAACATGATGTGGTGAGCATATCATGGAACAAACTGACTCAAGGAATTTCATGGATGGGGCTCCATAAAAAAAATTCTAATACTCAATGCAGACCTTCAGTCCTAAATCAGAAACCAACCTCCAAAATCTCATGATATTTTGGTGTCCAAGGAGGATGTTGAATAATTGGATATCAGTTTGGAAATATGTCAGTATGAGAGTGTGTTCAGTCAGCTATATGGTAAAAAAGACATTATAGCGAACCTACTCCTAAGACAGGAGCATGTGGTGTGAAATTATTCGATGATTAGATGGATTCACAAGGGTGATGGAAACTTGGAATATTTTCATGCTTGTATTAGAGATAAGACATAGATCATTAGACATAATATAAGGATAAATGATGGTAAATACACAGATTATAGAGGCATGGTTGGTCATTTGGAAGAGTCGCATTTTAAATCAATGCTTGCATGTCCTAATACACACATGCATGTTGGTTACCCAAGGGGATTTTAGGACCTTATAGATGTGATTCCCAAAGTAATCTCATCCCTTGATAACATTTTCTTTGAATCCAATCCTGAAGAAGAGGAGATTTATGAGGCAGTGAGAGGTCTCAAACCAAAGAGTGTGTCGGGACCAGACGAATTCCCTAAGTTATTTTATGGGGCCTCATGGGAGTTGATTAAAATTAATATGTTGAATGTAGTTCAGTATTTATTTAGAGGGGGAGGACTCCCCCATGTGGCATGTGCTACAAGTCTTGTGATGATTCCCAAGATCAAGGATCCCTCAGCTCTCTGACACCATCGCTCATTAATCAAGTGTAATTTTCCATATAAGGTTCTTGTAAGAGTGATAAAAAGAAGAGTCTCAAAATTTCTTCCTTGATGGATATCGGGTGAACAACATGGATTTATTAAGGGGAGGACTATCTAAGGAGCGATAACCAAGTCTCAGGAAATGATTAGTGACACTAACCAAACGGTCCTTGGGTCACACATGGCTATCAAGTTAGATATGGGTAAAGACTATGATCAAGTGGATTGAAATTTTCTTATCAAGGTGATGGAAAAAATTGGATTCCCTTCTTAGGACATTGACCTCATGTTCAGGTGTTTCAGCTCCACTTGGATATCGATCTCTTTCTTGGGGGGAAGGTAGGGTTTCTTCAAATCTATTCAAGTATTAAGACAAGGTAACCCCCTTTATTCTACCATATTCATTATTTCCCAAGATTTCCTTATATGGATCATCAATATGAGTATCACTCAGGGGGACGTAGCACATTATCATTGTGGGAAATTCTTATGTACCATCTCTCACCTCATGATTGATGGTGATAACATTACTTTTTATAATGCTAGAAAGAGATCAATTTGAGGGATTAATAAAATTCTTGTTGACTATTTTAATTTGAGTGGGAAGATTATTAACCAAACCAAATGCAGTTTCTATATCTCCAAGAGATGCTCGGGTAGAAGAACTTCCTCACCTATTTATGATATTGACATGTAGAGAAGAACCTTCCCCATGGATTTTTTGGGTGCTTCCATCTCATAATGCATGCCCTATATTCATCACTTTGATAAAATAGTTGATAAGAATACTATAAGGATTCTGAATTGGAGAATAAGATATCTCTAATTTGGTGGTAGAATTAACATGGTAAATAGTGTTCTTTATTCTATTCTGATCCATTCCCTTTTAGCTAAAAAACACCTAAAGAAGTCATATCCCATATTGACAATACTTTGGAATCGATCGTATGGGATGCTCACTTAGAAGGTAATCATCATTGGGCCACTTGGAGAAGAATATCCAAGACTGTATGGAGAGATGAGAATTTTTACAAGCCTATGATGATATAATAATTTTCCAAGTATGAGCATAAATCCATATTTAATCTCTCTCGAGTGAGGAGTGACAAGAATTTCACTATGAGGTAGGTTGTGATTGGTCCATGGATGAATTTACTAGGTTAAAAAAATTTAAATTTGAGGGATTAAAGAGAAAATGATTTTTTTTCATGCAGGACACAAGATGAAATTCTGTTTTGAAAATATCTTGGATGATTTCAATTTTTTGATTCTTGTGTGGATTTTGATTTAGATATTTGATGATTTCCTAGGAGTACAATGGTTAAGAGTGGGGGAGTGATGAAACTAAAATTTTCAATTATTTTATATTTTCATTCAGTTTTTTTAATCAGAAAAGAGTGTTACTTTAGGAGAAATTTTCATATTTTTAGGTTTTAGTAGCAATTTGTGATTTGTAACAAAAAATGGCATAATTTTGGATTTTACGCTATTTTATTTTTATTATTTATTTCAGAAAAAACTATTCTAAACTAATTGAAATAGAAAAATATCTTTTTTTACACTTACATACATATAGAGTCTTATTTCATTCAACTGGATCCAAAGCTAAATTCAAAATTTTGAGGCCCAAAACCACCTCACAATCTATGCCTTGAAATATGTGCATGGATCAAGAGAATTATATGATGGGACTATATCTCACAAATGTCCGACCCAATTGAGTATAAATTTGACATGGAGATAGAGAAGATCCAGAGAAAAATGTTCTTAATTATTTCCATGATTTATTCTACCTCCTTCAAGACTTTAAATGCACATGAATGTGATAAATATGAATTTGAATAGTCACCAGGAAAGAATAATTTTCAAGAGTAAATATTCCATAAATCCTTCATCGGATGGAAAACAAAGCTGATATTTTGTCATAATATGTGAAAGAAAAGTAAAAAACATTCAATAAGAACAATTTAACACGTTCTTCAATTTAATATTGCTACCACATTCCATATTTTGGAGGAATTTTTAGGAGTGAAATCTATCCACAGTTCTCCTTATAAAGTTGAACCTCCCCTCCTATTCTAAAGGATAACTATTTTCAAGGGGATAATGTGGAGTTTATATACTGTAGTAGTTATTTATATTTTTAGTATATATTATTGTATCTCTATTCTTCTTCTTAACATTTTTTTCTATTTTTTTCCACCCATCAAGCTTCTTTTGTCTCCATATGTGTGGAGAACAAAACCTCATTATTTTTTCAGAGGGGAAGTGATGGTGTTTTGATATTACTATTATTTAATGATTTCCCATGTTTTATTATATGAGTTCAATTGTGTTTAAACTAATTTTAATATATTGTCACCCTAGTTTCCCTACAACCATATTCTTACTCATCGTTCACTTATTTTCCTTCTCATTTGTATCTAAGTCATTCCAATGGTAGAATTTGGATTAGGTATTGATGTGGAGGAGATTGCTTCTATATGAAGAGGTATCTATATAAGATCATACCGCTTGAATGAGATGGTGTAGAGTAACAAGTATTGATCTCTACATTATGTAAAATACTGATGAATATATTTTGAATAACAATGACAATATCACTATTAACTCCTACGAGTAATAGATTTCTTCTAGTAACTTATTTGTGGTATTTTATTTTTATTTATGTATTATATTATCATTAATATATTTATTATAATACATTCATTTTATAATAACCCCCCCATATATATTATTTTAGTAGTTTTAGATTAGTTAAATTATAATAGTGGTAGTAGAAAATCAGTTTGTGTGAGACCTTCTTGAGAATGACCCTAGGTTGTACCATTATGGTACATTATTAGGAGAATAATAATTTAATTGAATAGTTGTTTGAAGCAAACCACTACCTTAAAATACCCAATAAAATAGATTGAATACTATTTCAACATCTTTAGGTACTCATTGATTCATTGGGTGAAATATTAATCATATTAAATGATTGATAAACCTTTATATATCAAATCATTTTGGATAAAATAATTCCACTAAATAGAAAATTATGAAACCTAATGTGTTGAGGGTTAAAAAAAATATTTATAATCCCTAATTTCTTACATACCAACATTTCATCCCAAAATAGAAATATTACATACCATATGGAAAATATTATGTATAGGGGGACAATTTTTCTTTTTCTAATTTTTTGAGAACTCCAATAAATACATGATCTAATAGCCCACTTTCAAAACTCCACCAATGTTATTTGACATTAATATTTTATGAAAACAATTAGCTTCTAAACATCCACTTTCAAGATAACTTCTAGAATATAAAACTTCATAAAAACTTATGAATCAAGAAATTATTTATCTTTCTCAGTGAATTCAAAAAAATCATCATATCATATTTATGATTAACTTTTGGAACACCAACTTCTACTAGAATTCTCCCAAAACTCTTCCAGCCATAATGTTATAGTTTATTCCTGAATTTTTAAGATATATTTTAATGAAACTTAAATAATATTGGAAAAAAACACAACTCAAAAATATTCCAAGATTATTTTTACCAAAATTTATGAATCTAGAATAAATCTATTTAATACTATGACGTTATGGTATTCATAAATTAGATATGGTTTGGGAAATTATATAAAATTAGGTAATCCAAAAATTGTAGTATTTTTGAAATTACATAGTCAAGAATTTCTCATCATGTTATATTCCATTAGTTTTATTTTTGACCATCTAGTAGAGAAATAGTTGGGTAGTTCTCTCATCCATGTTAACTAGTAACTTGATTTGGTAACAAGATGCATATTTCATGAAATACACCATTCACGTTCTAAATATTAAATTATATTATCCTATGATGATTAAAAACCTTAATTATATTTCAAGATAAACTCATCAATGACATTATGGGGATAGAAAGTGGAATATTAAGGATAATTATCATACCCAAGTCTCACTTTTGTGTGTTATTAAATTTAGAATTAAATTATATATATAATTGTTAATTTATAGGATTTATTTTTTCAATATTTTAAAATAGTTTCTATTCACATGGATTGTATATGTCAAGAACATGGTTTGTGCTTTTATTGTAGTAAACGTACAACATTATATTATATAGGGAGTAACTCACTTCAATGTTGGTACACAATTAGCACACTGTCAGGAGTAACTATTCATATTAATGTTACATAGGGTCTTAAACATGAAACCATATCAAATGTATATGTGACCCAAAACGTTTAGTAAAATATTGGGGGAAACCATACATATTAGTATTATATGGGGTGAATTTATATTTAGTGTATTATGCATAGTTGGAACATATTTTTTTAATCCATTTTTTAAAACTAAGTGGTAGTTACCAGGAGACTCACTTGGTCTTCAATAACTATCACATTGTTCGGTAAACTGTGCAACTAAACCATGAAAGATACCCAAATTCTTAATTTTATGCAATTCCTAAATTAACCCAATTGTTTTAAACCCTATTTTGGCTTTCCTCCTCCCTTATTTTCATGTATTAAACAAATTTCTATCTTCTTCTCCTTTGGTTTTAGATGTTCAAATCTTGAATCTCTAATGATTTTACATCGTGAATCTTATTTTTCTGCACACTCTCCTCTATATATTCCTTATATATTCTTATTTTATTCTCTTCTTTGACTGATGAGGCCACAGTGTATAAATCCTTTACTAAGTTTATTCTAAACCATGGATTTCATTATGTTTAGTTGGTGTAGATTACACCTTGGGTTCTCTAATTCCCTTCTATAAAGGTTGCAAATCATCTGTGTAAGACATAGTTTGGTGTTTCTATGAAATATTTTATTATTTGAAAAATCAATGGTTCTTTCAATTTTAAATCTCCCTACCTTCTAAAATTATGATTTCATTTACTAATATTGACTGTATTGATGATATAACCACATGTTTAATTGTTTTTCAATTCTTATAAAATGATTTTCAATGGTTTCTAATCCATATAATCTAATAACTAATTTACATTCATATTATTTTTTTGTAAGAATATCTAGAATGTTTTATCTATATAAATTGATAACTATAATGTCTTTATGATTTATATATGTGTTTAAACCATTTTAAATTATGAATTAATGGGTGGATTCATAAATTAATGTGGTTTTGGGAATGATTACTTTTTTTATTAAATTTCGATATCCTTTTTTATATTTTAAAAATGGTCAATTTTTCATTAGATTTTTATTAGTACAAGTAAAATTATAGAAATGTTTAGTTCATTAAAAGAGGATGTTATGTTTTCATTATTGATTTGAATCGTTAATTCTCATTTGGGAAAAAAATCAAGAGGTGTTGATTTGACTTGGAAATAATATAAAAAACTATTTGGACCCTTTTGATATTTGTTACCCCATGTGAACCATGAGTACTTAGGTAGTAACCTATAATAAGTTCATTATAAGTATTGAATCCACTCTTCCTAGTTTACCATTAGTTATCTTATAGGAATTTATGCTCTTCTTAGTTAGCACTTTATTACATTTCTATTTTTGATTCCACTATGGTTAGTGACTCTACCCACTAGTTTAGGATACCAATATGGATAACATCTTATGTGAAGATTGATTTAAATTGGATTGGGATAAATATTAGTATGAGGATCATAGAGTGTAGTTACCATAGTTATCTAGAGAAGAACCCATGAGGCTTGGTTGTGATTGGTCTCATTTTAACCTTGTATGTTTCCAGTGATATTTATTTATTTACATTACTCTTCACATTTATTATCCTTAATCAGGTTTCTTATTATAGTATTGATTATAATTAGACACTAAAATTATGTGGCCATTTTATGGTATTTATCCTTTCCATTTGTTTTCATAAATTATCACATCTTATTTACATTTCTATATAATGTTCAGTGCTTATATATATGAATTCCTATAGTTTTTTCTTCCAAATTTTGATGTTTTATATCTTAATTATCCTTGATTACAATTATTCCTGTGTATTTAATTTATTTTACTTTGGTTCATCATTTTATTTTTTTCAGTTGAAATATCAATTTTTTTGGAAACTAAATTTAATGAAAGGCTATTTAACTCAATTATCACTTTATCATAAAATAAAACTATATTTTACATTTTTATTCATTTTTTTTCAAATGGATTTCAATGAAATAATCATATTTCTTCCAAAGTGTTGTCATGGTTTTATAAAAATGTGTAATGAGGTGTGTAGATGTTGTAATATTCTCTTAAAAATTAAAAAGGATAATTTATAAAATCATACTTCAAACAATCATTTATGGAATATATTGAAAAAATATTTGTATTTAATCATTTATTGGCGAAAAGATATTGGGAATATTTATCTCAAAACCTATATACACACTTTAGTATGAAGGTTTTTCTTATCTCCCCACATAGAAATTTAGGGAATGTTATTATTTTAGATGGTATGCATGCTGATCCTTCTAATAAGTGACTTGAGATGTAAAGGTTACCTTGGGTTTCATGGTGATAGTTGTGTGATGATTCAGATCTATGGTTTATATCAAGATGTTCATTCGGAATCCAATTTCTAAATTCTTTTAATTTGGGATTCTATTCCTTTTTTTACCTTTTAAACCTCATAATTTTAGACATAAAAGTGAGTTTTATTGTTTATAACATAAATTCCTCATTTGGTTTTATTTAGTATCTTAAAAAAATTATTTCACTTTTCAAGATAGTCTTACAAATGGAAATCTTATACAATATTTTTAGTAAGAATATGTTGTATACATATATTTTTTCTAAGGGTGAAATAATTAATCTATGGATATATTTGACACCCTCAATGTTTTTCCTTACTATATTGATATAGAATGAACTTCAGGCCTTATCAAAATCCATATTGAGTATCTGGTCATGATAGACAAGGTTGGTTTATGACAGGGAAGATGAAGTAATATTCGGGAAGAATAGGGATAAAAAGAGGCGTTTGTAGGAAAATATCATAATGGTTACTTGTAGAGATTAGGGTTTCATGTTTTTAGAGCAATTAAATAATGAGGGAGATCATGATCATGTGTATTTAATTTTTTTAAAAGGGTTTTAATGACTTTATTTTATAGAAACTAGTATTAAAACTAACCTTTTAAAATTAGTTTTTATAAATTTTTGTTAAAATATTTAAACTAAGGTATTTTAATCCTGGTTGTCTAATAAATGATATTAAAAGTTCTATGAACGTTCATTATTATACAATAGTTGTTGAAACACCCACCGAATGTACTATCTTTTTTATTAGTGAATCCTATTTAAATTTATAATAAAATTAAGATAACCCATCCTATAAAATCGCTCCCTAAACATTGTCAGGGTTTGGGTCAATCAAGGGTGATCTAAAAACCATGATGGATTAAATATTAGTATTCTTAATTATCATCAACTAATTTTATCTAAAAAAACTTATGAACAAAACCATGATATAGTTTACTAAACCCCAACGTTTTTTTCTCAAGATATCATCAAACCATAGGATGAATAAATGGGTTATCCATTAAAACCTTGTCATTTTTAAAACCATGACGTGTTTATTCCTTGTTTCCAATAATATCTCTATCAAAGTATATTTCTAGCCAAAAAATGAACGATACAAATTTTATAAAAAAACACCTTATGGTAACTAAAACAATGATATAATTTCCTTCCACATGGTGACTAGTAGATCCACCAATTTTCTTCCTCGCACTATGAAATACTGCCATGATGAAACTGTTAAACAATTATGAAGACATGAAACCAATGATGCAATAAGGATTATACTACAATATGGTTTCTCCAAAACATGGAATTTTGACCTTACTTATATAACTCACCAAATGAATCATAACATTCATCCAGAACCTTTAAAACCCACATTGTATATAATCAAGGATTTATGATCCAAAATATTTAATGTTTAGAAAAAATAAAATAAATTATCATAGTAAAATTTTTAGCACCCTTGGTTTCAAGTAAGTAACCCTTAATTTATGTATTTTAATTATATAAAGTGTTTGGGTGAAGTTTGAGAGGGTTTGAAAGAATTTTGTAATGTTTTGGGGATTTTCTAAAGGTAAAAAGTTAGTGGAAACCATGAAACTACTACAAGAAATTGCGCACAATGAGGCAGAGGTTAAAGAGAAGGTGCATGGGAATGCACACAATTTTTTCCAAATCATGCAGACGCTTAGGATAAACTATTCATCTTGGGACATAGATAATTTACATGGTTGGAGAATGATTTTCTAATCGCATGAGCCAACCATGTGAGGTTTCTCCTTGAGGAAGTGGATGTCGCATTGTTAGTGCATAATTAGCCTAACTGTCTGACTAATCATGTAAAGTTAAAAAAGGAGATCTACAAAATGTGGATCTTGGTCGAGATTTTGTTTTGTCCCTCATTTTTACCCAAACTAACCCTAACTCTATATTTATCCCTATATATGGTTAGTGAACCCTTATCCACTGATTTGAAAGCGATCCGGAGGTGTTTCTTGGTGCGTTGAATCTTGGTTATTACGGTAAGTCATCGTTTATGGTAGTTTTGCTTGGTTTTCCTTAGATATACTTCCCTCCCACTCTCGATTTCCTAGATTTAGTTTCAATTTGGATATATATAAGGTTTTTAATTCCAAATATGATTATATTTGTCCTTGTTTATGACATGGGAGGATATTTAAGGTAGGTTTTTGGAGTTTCAACCCATTTTTGTGAGCGTTTTCATGCCGTTATTTATTTTCTTCATAAATCCTGAGGTAGGTGGTTTCACTCTCAACTCCTATATTTATAAATTTAAAGATTTATTTCAAATTAGTTGTTTTGTGGGAAACTTATTATCAAATTGTTGTGAAAAGATTGTTGGAAACCTTCCTTTGTGAATGTTTTGTGGTGTTGTGAAAAATTGGGTGTGTTTAATAAAGGTGAATTTGGTATCATGATTTTAAAATCATGATTTGATTTTGATGAATGGAAAATGGGTTTCAATAAAAGGTTTATTTTTTTGAAATGGTTTTTTGGAAAAATGGTATTCAATAAATGGTTGGTTTTATTGAAATGGGTTGTTGTTATGATTCTGAATGAAATTGTGGTTTTACTAAATTGATTGAATTGGTTGGAAGTCATTGTATTTGAATGTGGTTGGGTTAAATGGATAAGTGTGTGTGGAAAGGGATGGATATTGGTTGTGAAAGTACCACCATCAAAGGGATGAGTTTATACGTGAATGTTCCATCCTCAATGGAAACACCAAGATTGTGTTCGGTTGTATGGTTAAGGGTGTGCGTGGGATTATGATAAGTAGAATGGGTTATGATAAAATGTAAATTGTGAAATTTTCAATGAATTTTTGGATTCATTCCTTGGAAATTGGTTGGTTTTGAGAAAATTGTTTTAGTATGGAAAAATGATTTGGTATTGACTTTCTTGGATCTGTTATGAATTATTCAATTTTTATATAAACTATTTTATACAAATGTTATAACCTGTTCTATCCTAGTGGCATGAGTAGGGAATTCATTTGGGGGAAGCCTACAAAGTTTCATTACTCACCCATGCTTTAGAAATTTGGTGTTTTCAATACATTGTTTATCAAGGCATAGGAAATGGTAATGTATCACACTTCTCTAATGGTTTATAGTGATAATTGGGAGGTTTTTTGGAGTTAGAGCATGGATAATTGTTGAATCATGGAGTTTTTTTAGAGACCTCATGTTTTTTTGGTTACGTGTTTCTCTATTTACTTTTATTTTTGGATTCTTCCACTATGGTACTCTTTTAAAGTATGGTTTTCATATAAATTGTATTACTTTGAGATATTTTACATTTAATATCATGCATCATGTAGCATTTTGTTTGGTAATGAAATGTTAGGTTGGTTGTTTTATTTCAAAGGGAAAATTCCCCCCCGCTTCTTATTGAATCCCATGGAATTAATTTCCATCCTTTTACACCTTGGGGATGTCACTTAAGTCTAAGTAACATCCTATTGCCTTCTCAAGATAATGAGGAGGGGTAGGATGTTACAAGTGGTATCATCTTGTTTGGTCCTTTCATAAAAAGTGGTCTTCAGTTCTCTTTATCTTGGAGTTGATATTCATTCTATTCTATTCCTTATGTTAGGTTGGTAGAAAGGAGTCAGATTTTTAGGAAAGGAAATGTAGAACATAAAAATATGTAGCTAACCTTTTTATGCTAAACTTTAAGTTACTAGGGAGTTGGGTACACAACTGTTTTGGAGACACTTATATGCTTTAGAATCTCATTTTCATGGGTTTGGCCAATGATACGAGCATGAAATGTATTGTAGAAACGACTTACCACTAAGAGTGCATTTTCCATTTCGGGAAATGATTTATGATTTGGTGAAAAAGTATTAATTTTTGAAAATTGTTAAAGTTTTTTTAGATATGAGATTTTGAAAAGGCATGAAATGGTTATTTTGAAAATTGTTCGATTTTTAAAAGCATAGTTAAATTTTCAAAACTGGTTGAACATAGAAAATATTGAAATTTTGTTAAGTAATTTTGTTATAGTTATTATGTGATAGAATTTGAAAATTTAAGACTTCAGTTGATAGAGAGTGAGACCTATGGAATTTTTTGTCTGCTTTGAAAATGGCACTTGATTGGCATCGTAGAAACCAACTGAAAGAAGGTGCTGAGAATGTGGTTGCACCTAAGCCATATGTGAACCAATTACTAGTTCAGAGTATTGTCCAAGTGTTTTAAGATGTGTAAATAGGGAACCTAAGGGATGAACCAAGATACGTGGATCATTACGTTTAGTTCCAGAAGTAGAATCCACCCATTTTTGGGGCGATTTGGAACCAAAAAAGGAAGAGGTGTGGATGAATAGGGTGAATCGAATCTTTAATTTCATTAGAACCCCCTCATAGTTGAATGTAAATCTGGTGACATATATGATCGGGGAACTTTCATGCCAATGGTGGGATTTACCAGTTCATGCTAAATCAAAGGACTTGAATCAGAGGATTTTGAAGAATTGTTAAACAGAAAATTATATCCTCACATAGTTAGAATTAATAAAATGATGAAATTATTTAGCATGAAGTAGGAAAATATTTCTATCATGGAGTATGAGGCTAAATTTATGAATTTAGTGTTTTTTTCACCCAAGGTTGCTTCTAGTGCATCCTTGAAGGCATGCATCTTTGAATCGGGGATGAGGTAGAAGATTTTCACAAAGATTGCTATGTTCTGTATAACAGAATATATAGAGATGGTGAATATATATACAGTGGTAGAAAAGTACATCTCAAGAACTACTGGTAGAGGGACCATGTTGATACCTATAAGAAATGGTGGGAACTCTAATTCTGGGAGCAAACATAAGAGAGACACTTACTTCCAAGGTAGTGTAATGGTCCAAAATCAGACAGCCAGATCGATAAATCTTTCTCCAAGACCTAAGAGGAAGCCCAGATTTTTCCAATGTGGTTATCTTAGTCGCATGGAGTGAGCATGTATGGAACCACCTAGAGAATTCCACAATTGAAATCAGATGGGGCATCATCAACACAACTGTCATTGTGCTTCGACGTTGGGTGTTCAAGACACTTATCAGGTTTCATTGGCATTGTATGATTTTATGGGATGAGGGTTAAAGAATACATCTCATCATAAGAAAAAATCTAGCCATAGAGATTCCAAGAATACCATGACTCCTCAGGTAGTGCAATCTCAATAGGTAAATAAGGAACAAAGTGTCACGATCAAGAAATTCTATGGAGCTGAGTAGGTTATTGTGGATGATCAGTCTGGACCATCAATGGTGTGAGATATAATTATTTTGAATTCTACCCTTATATAAACTTTGTCTGATACAAGTGAATCCCATTCATTTATTGTTTCTCGTGTTATTGATTTTCTAGGTTTAAAAGTTGAGATGATGCCTTCTGTATTAAAACTGCAAACGCCTCTTGGTCAAAGAGAATTTCATGACTTTATGTGTAGAGCATGTTCTATAACTATTGATAGAACTGTGTTGATATTTGATTTTTCTATATTTTAAATAGATGTCAATGATATAATACTGGGTATGGATTGGTTGATAGTGTTCAAGGCTCACATTGAATGTTATACCAGAATGGTCAGTTTTACAATATAAGATGTCATCTAGAATCTATTTCAAGGAGAAATAAATTTAAAGGCAGGTTAAACATGATTTTTAGCACTTCCAATTAGAAAAAAACTCTTACCAGTTGGTGGCATCGAATTTGGAATCAATTGAAGAGATCAAGAATAGCAGTTTTCTAGCAATATTTGATCAGTTTCCAGATGTATTTCCTATTTTTTCAAGGTTACCACCTATAAGAGAAGTGGAGTTTATGATTGATCTCCTTTTGAGGAACATAACTATTTCCCCTTCACATTATAGGATGGAACTAATAGAATTATGAGAATTGGAATTATAG